>OX387186.1:44144266-46630414 GCA_947561395.2 Buxus sempervirens
ATCTAATCCCTTACCCATCTCTGGATTTGATTTTCAAGTAGGATTATTTTTATCCTAGAATTTGTCTTTTGGCTATTTTTGCTTATTTTTGAACTCTTTGGTGTCCATTCTCACCCCAAAATCATGAATGGTGGCGACTCTCCCGTTTTTTGCGTTGAGCCCGTGTGTTGACGGAGGGATGATCATTTTCCGGTGATTTTCCCATGTCTCACAGGTACATGGGCTAAACCAAGCCCGCCAAGGACACCGTGGGCCTTCCAACAGGGCCCCACCCAATCAGACTCAGACCATTTAAATAAACAAGATAAAAATCAACCAAAGGGACTCACACCACTCAGGTGGTCCCGCCAAGACTTAATCTAAATCGCATGCTGGATTAGGAATCAGGTGAAGACCAAATAGTAGCTGACTCAAATCAGGGAACCCACGGGACTCGTCATCCGACGGGGTGGACTGGGGTGTCTACGGACTTCCCCAGCCCACAACCGAGACCCCGACCTAGAATCTCAAGCTGCAGACCAAAGCCCAAAATAGACAAGATTAGGCACCCAGGTGTCGCCTGCACCCCATCAGGCGGTGGCGACTCCTAATTTCCCCGTGCCGCGTTTCCCACGCGCGCACACCAACCTTTAAAAATATTCCTTGAATTACGGCCAGCCTTTTTCATCGGCTAGAAATAATCCCTTCGAACCCAAAATCTTATCCATAAATACCACGTGTTCTTCCAATATGAATACATGTTATTATTTATTGTTAAAATATTGTGTTCGGGCCCTTTGATATACATTGCTGCACCTTTACCTATCAGCTTAAGCTTTTAGGTGCAAACGGTTGTTAATATGGTATTGGAGCGGGAGGTCTTGTGTTCAACTCCCGTTGGCATTTGTTTGTGTACAGGATGTTCATACCTTGTGTTTGTCCTCCCCATATATGTTCCCGTGCGATATCGCATGTGCGAGGGAGTGTTGAAATATTGTGTTCGGGCCCTTTAATATACATTGCTGCGCCTTCACCTATCAGCTTAAACTTTTAGGTGCAACAGTTGTTAACATTTATCCTATCTCCACGATCAAACGAAAACCACGTTATTTACCCTTCCCCACGTCCAAACTAAAACTACTAACTACCCATGCATATGTGCATTAATACTTGTAACTCCTCTAGTATGGAAAAGGGGACTCTAGATTTATGTCTTTTAGTGCCTCAAATTCTACAAAAATTAACAAATTAGACACCATTGTTACACATGGGCAAGGCCTTATTCATATTTGCTAATAGGACTTATATAGTTAAGATATTGTCTATGTGATTAATCTAAAGGGTTTATGTTGTCAAATGGAGGGTTTGAATTGTTCAAATTATTTTTACATGTGATATGTTCTATTTTGTTTCAATATCCAACTAAAAATATTTTTGACAAAAGAGAACATCTTTTGCTTTATAATTTTACAATCTTTCTGTTGAATGCATACTTTACACTTATATAGATATATAGGTGCCTAATTAAACAACAGCCTCATATCTTTTGGTGTCACTGTGAGACATGGGAAAAATCACCGGGATGATTTCCCCTCCGTCAACACACAGGCTCAACGTAAAAAGTAGGAGAGTCGCCACCATTCAATTTTTGGGGTGTGAATGGACACCAAAATCATAAAAAATAAGCAAAAAGAGCTAAAAGGCATATTCTAGAGTAAAATAACTCTACTTGAAAATCAAATCCAGAGATGGGTAAGATGATTAGATTATGAACAGGGGAAGGTGTTAGGCACCCCCATTCACCCACACAAGGTGGTTGCCAAGTGTTGTTCATGCTAAAAAATAGGAAAGCTTGCTAAAAATCATAAAAAAAAACCTTGAAAAAGGACAAATGTATGATATCTTCACATGAAAATCCAAATGAATTCCAGATCCTCTTTTATGTCAATATCACTTCTGGAATATCACTAAAAGATGGAAATCAAAGCAAAAGTTGCATAAAACCAAGTTGAGTTAAATTTAGAAAATTCGGTAAAAGCAAGAACCATTTGTCTTGAAATCCTTCAAATCCAATTTAAATTGAATCAAACCAAATTCATTTGAAAGATTATGATAGATAGAAGATTCATGCAAATTTTAATCCATTCCGATTAAAATCCTAGAGTTATTCTCCTTTGAAATCTGCTGCTGGAGATAATTAAAAGTGATGAGTGGGCAACTTTGGAAAATCATTTAGAAATATCGACTCCATATAAATCCATGAAATTTGGTGTGAGTGAAGTCTGTATGGCCATATTTCAAACGAAACTAGCCTCATACAAAAATCCATTCGGATGTGCCTTGGGTGGTCTCCCGAACAGGCCCCGAAGATCACAGATTTACTCAGAAAAGTGTTGTTGAGCAGTTCTGAGTAAATCTGCTACCCACGACACAAATGGAATCAAAAAATTATGAAATCAACTGGATTTGAAACTAAACTTCCAAAGGAAAACTCAGAAACAAGAATCATTCGAATCGAACTTAAAACGAACACATGGCGCTTAGTCGAAGTGACAGGTTCCGTATTCAGACCTGAACTGACCTATCCACTTCGACAAAGAGGTGTCAAAAATCCGCTTGATAGAAATTAATGAAATTTTACAGGCATAAACTAGACAGCCCCACATTTCCCATGACTTTAGAATCACTCCAAAATTCATCCGGACGATGAAATTACGAGTGTCCGAAGTTGGGGTATAGTTGCTGTCAAGTTAAGCTTTTTTTGAAGAAAAACAACTCAAAAGAGTGGTAAGAGGTGTGTGATTCGTGCAAGATTGATCAAAACCATTTTAAAAAGATGTTGAAGAACCTCTAAGAAGAAATGGGGTACAAGTTTGGCTCACCATCCTCTCCAATTGGAAAGGATATGCTAAAAACCCCAAAAGTGAGCAAAAATGCCCAAAACCGAGAGGTTGAACTTAGAGGCCTTCAATACTCAACAAAACTTGCTTGAAATCATATTGGAAACCAACAAGAAATATTCCAGAATTATTTGATTGGGGCTATTTATTCCAGATCTACCACAGTGACGGCAATAGATCCGAAATACAAGCCAAATCTGACAAAACAAGTGCTATGTGTGTATGTGTATAAAAATCCATTCAAGAACAATATAACAACATATAGCATGCATTCATATCAATCAAAAAAGGGTTCTAAAACAACCTAGGGTTCCGTTCCATTATCGTTTCCCTTAGTTCTCTCTCCCCGTTAAACACGGTTCTTCAAGATAATCTTGTGATACTTTGAATATGAAACTGTTTTCATAGAATCACAAGGCTTATTTCAACATAATAACATATAGCATGCATTTAGATCAATCAAAAGGGTTCTAGAACAACCTAGGGTTCCGTTCCATTATCGTTTCCCTTAGTTCTCTCTCCCTGTTAAACACAGTTCTTCAAGATAATCTTGGGGTCCTTTGAATATGAAACGGTTTTCATAGATTCAAAAGGCTTATTCAAATAAGTTCTAATACTAGGATCAATCCCCAGTCTCGTTTCCCCTAGATCCCGCCTTCACGTTTTACGGCTAGGGGGAGTCTCGAGGTACTTTGAGTAGGGGAAGGGTTTTTACACACATAGAAGAGGCCCTATTCTACAGAAAGGTAGAAGAAGAGATCTAGATCTAGAATGTAAAAACAGAAAAATAAAGAGAGGTTTGAGGCTTACCTGGGCTTCTGGAAGCAAGACTGCAGCGGTTCCCCTCTTCACTTGGAGCTTTTTGATCTCCAACTTCTTGGCAAAAGTTCTTGGCAAGAGTTAATGGACATTTGCTTAATGAGGAGCCTCCTATTTATAGGCAAAGGCTAGGGTTAGGGTTGGTGGGATGGTAGACACAACATAATGTCTAGAGCCCACCAACCTTAACCCTAATTTTGAGCAAAAATCATGTATCCGACATATCAGGTCGGATACACAAGCACTTATATGTATCCGACATATGATGTCGGATACATTAAGAGCTACTTATATCCGACAACTTATGTCGGATATGAAGAGGTATGCTTGTATCTGACCTGAGTTGTCGGATACAAGGAAAAATGTACATTTCTCAAATTTTGTGCTGGTTTTAAAGGAAATAATGATTTTTGTCAATTATTTTTCATTTTTACTGTACAATTTGGGGTGTCTACAGTCACGATAATTTTTTTTTTTTAAATAATGTTACAATAACTTTATGCAGGTCAACTTTGTCATTTTTGAAGATTTTCTAAGTTCCACAAGATAACTTCTTGAATAAGTGAAGCTGAGAACTTGTTCTAAGCAACTTTTCCACCTGAGCAGCCTTGCGTTTCATTTTTGTTTTTTTTTTGTTTTTCTGTTGGGTTAAGAACATACATTTTTCACTTGCAAAGTGCCATAATTAATTACAAACTAATAAAGACTAACAATTTGTCCAAAACAACCTAAACATACCCTAAGCATTACAAACTTGCAAGTTTAATTCCTTTAGGCTGTGTTTGGATACATAGAAACTGTGTCACGAGAAAACATACATTTCTTGCGACATGGTTTCTCACATTTTCATGATTGTATTAGCACAACGCACATTTTAATGTTAGAAAGTTTCTTATGAAATGCAAAAACAGCTATAAGTACTATATTATTTCTTACAATCCAAACGGATGCAGAATGCAAACAAACTATATTCCAAGGGTTTTGCCTACAAATATAGGCCATAGCCATATATTGAGAGCTAATACTGAGAATTTGCAAATTTGGGTTACACTAGGTGTGAAGGACTTAAACTAGAGCCGGCAAAATGCCACCTGACCTGACGGGTCAACCCGATTATAAACGAGTTGGGTTGATCCGTTTATTAATTGGGTTGGGGTTTCCCCAACTTGCCAGTAATCGGGTCAACCCGATTATGACCTGCCAACCTGACGGGTAACCCGATTTTTTTAAAAAAAAAAAAAAAGATGGTAAAAGTGTTATGTTCCGACCTGATTAACCCCAAAACCCGACCCGAACCAGGTACAACCCGATCCAATTAACCCCCAACCCTATTTTAATAATATTTTTTGAAAAATAAAAAATAATAATAAATGGGTTGGCGGGTTGAATCCGTTTATTGGCTGGTTGGGTTTGGGTTGGGGTTTTCCAACCCGTCTTAATTTAGTCCAACCCAATTATGACCCGACCCGACCACGACCCGTTTCTAGCTCTAACTTAAACGAGCAAGAGAGAGACCTAAAAAGACATGAATGGAGTCTATCATATATTGAGAGCTAATACTGAGAATTTGGAAATTTGGGTTACACTAGGTGTAAAGGATCTAAACGAACAAAAGAGATACCTAAAAAGATATGGATGAAGTCTATAAAACAAGATTTACAAATTCTCAGTAGAATGGAGAGACAAGATTTGAGTCGCCCAACTCAATGGGAACTGGCTTATAATAATAATGATGACCAAGTGTGCTGCCACCAATAAGGCTGAGTCCGGGGCTTACTTATATAATAAGCAAAGAAATGCAAGGTTGGTCAGATATGGTAAATGGTACAGTTTAAGGGGGGACAGGTCAATATATCGGCAACTTTTGAAGCCTTGGAAAGAGGGTTTTGTCGTCTAAAGAAAGAGTGGGCGGTGGTGAAGAAATTGTAGTTTATTCAAAGTTCAAAGCACTAATAAATGGAACAAGCAAAAGCGACTCTCTATTTTGGATTCGAGATTCCTTTTCAGGCATTCGGGTTACAATCTTTCATGGAAGCATAAAGGAGCATCCTAAGATATATATAGGGAAAATTGGTTTTTAGTGATTCTTTTCAAAATAATTCAGATTCAGTATGTCAATTCTTGAAAATTAAGAATTAATGATAATTTTTTCAAATAATTAGGATTCGGTATCATTTTACTATTTATGAAAATTTTCTTCCAAAAATACCCTTAAAAAGACTTGCAAACCTCACTTGTACCTAAACGAGTGAAATAGTTTTCAAAGTCTTTTAAGGGCATTGTAGAAGAAAGTATCTATGACACTAAAGTCCAATTATTTGAAAAAAGTATCATTAATTCCCAATTTTCAAGAATTAGCCGTCTGAATCTAAATTATGTTGAAAAAGTGTCACTAAAAACTAATTTCCCCACATATATATATATATATATATATATATATATATATATATATATATATATATATATATATATATATATATATATATATACACATCAACATCATTTGACCGTATCACATCTTAATGATTCCAATCTCATGGGCATAAAGGAGAAAAGCTAAATCCTAAGACTAATCCCAAGAAAGGTAGCCAGCCTGTGACCCCTTGGCTTCATTTCCTTCGTATTTTGTAGTCACAATGGACGCAAACATTATTTCTTTGTATAGATAGTAGTAGGTGTGCATGTGCAACACTGCACGTAGAGAAAGGGAACAATTTTGCAACTATCTAGATTTAAATGAATAAATAGAGTTCTTGACTATTTTAGCCCTATATTAATTATGCTTTATCAACAAATTGTAAGGACTTTATCGGGAAGTTGTGCATAATTGTTGGCACGCTTCCCAAGGTGCATATTTTCATTATATATAGTTTATATATATGCACACACATACACATTGAAAGTTTGAATGCCATCTACAAGTGGAAAACCTAATTTGATTAAGGCATCCACACTGGTATTTGAACCCAGCTTAATCTAATGATTTTATCTATTTGATGTTTTCTCATTTTTTTTATAGTTGATAAAGACTTTTATAAAGTTCATAGGTATATGCAATAAGATTTTGGAAATTGAATTGATGATTAAAAAAACTATTGATATGCTAATATTATGTAACTGATTGAAAGAATAAGGAGCAACTGTACATAGATTTATATGGTTCAGCATTGTGCCTATATCCATAGGAGAAATAAGAGTTTTATATTACTTTAAAACAAATTAGGGTTCTAATCTATATTTTCTAGGGCAATGACGAGCTATGCGCATAGCAAATTAGAAAGCTTCTGATTTTGTTTAAAAGCAAGAGCCAAATCCAAATCGCAAGAATGTTTCATTCGGTTAGTTTTGATTCTGCTGACGTGGTGATAACAAACCTGTAAAAGACGAAAATGTTAGAAGGTATTTTGGGTACAGAATGTCAACCAGAAAACCCAATGTTGGTTTTATGGTAGTAATAGATGATCCATAGTTGATTGAAAGATCCCTAATATACATTTATCAACAACATGGAGATTTGTACACATGACTTAATCATGTGGTTCAATCTGTCACAAAAGAAAACCACAGTCAAAGAGAGGGAACTTTCCTTGTGGGCTCCGCTGGTGGAGTGGTGGCCGGTGGGGCACATCAGGTCCATGACCCTTCTAACGAAAGAATAGCGTAGTAGCCCTTTCTTAGGCTTATCAAATAGGCCGGCATGGCACGGCTAGGCAAGGTAGGCTCGTGCGAGGCATGACAAAATTCCAAACAGCCAGCACAAATACGGCCTAGCATGGGCCTTGCCGTGCCATACACTGTGTTGGCCCGTCTGGCCCATTCAAATTTTAAACTATTCAACTAAAAAAAAATTTACAAAGAGAACATCAATAAAAAATGAATAACTTTTATCCGTAACTTTTATTTTGTAGATATTTTTCTGCATTTTTTCACAAAAACTACATAAAAAATTAATTCTTATTGATCATAAGGAACATAACTTTGTATTGATACAAATTTAAATTTTTTTTACATTTCATACGGCATTACTAATATAAGCACATCCCAACCAAGTTAGCACCTACTTAGATATCCTTCATTTGCAGTTTAATAAAAAAAAGAACAAAAACTTGTAATATTTTACATTAATATTAAAAAACTTAGACTAATTTTCAATTCATATCTCCTTCAGCTCTTCAGAAAGCACCTCCAGACCTCCTCAATAGCAAAGATTTGTGTTCTCTGTTCCACCTTCAGTCAATCATTCAAGCAAAAACAGCATTTCTTCATCCTCGACGTTAATCTGCTATGATACGCCGTCAACCATCAATTTAGTTGCAGAAAAAGGTAATTTTGATGCAATTATAAGAATCAGAATCGTTAATAGATCACATGCATGGCAATAAGCATAGGATAGTGCCTTTGGTTTTGCTTCCACCATGCCAACATATCAAGAAAATCCATTTTCTGTTTGCCTAATAATTCTAATTAGGGGCTGTCCATATACATCATCAACTTGATGATGCACTGCTAATTGTCAATTTTTTCTCCCTCCTTTTAAAATTTACTAGTGATGGCATGTGCATACTGCACGTTCTCACCTTAACTATAGCATATAAGTAGTGATTTGAATTCAAATGAGGAAAGAGTAGTGGGGTGGTTATAGTTTTGGATTGTTTTAATTGGGGAGGGAAAACAAAAGGGAGGCCAGAATCTAGGGGGAATATTTCCCCTCTTCCCTTTATTAATGGTATAGATTATATTCGAAGGGAACAATCTAAATAGTGGTGCAAGGATATATAAGGACGTTGTTTCGTTATCAAGTTTTCTATGGCCAACCCTAATTATTTTGGGCTTTACACAACTGGGCCAAGCAAAATATAGGCCCTAAATGCTAGGTCAAAGCTCAGTCAGGCCTAGCTAGCTGGGCCCAAAATTTTCTTCCCTACGTGGATAGTTGTAAATAGAGATGGCAGCGGTTTGGTTCTATAAAAAACCAAAACCAAATCGATAATATATATCAAACCGATTGATATTTTATTTTAAAACCAAAAATGAACCAAAGGGTTTGCCTGGTGGTCAAGGCTTGAGACCCAGGGGTGTGCTCCTTGCAAGGTCTTAGTTTCAAAAACCTCTAAATTGCTATCAACTCTTTGGGGCTACCCCCAAGGCATTTGGCCCGGTAATTACCCAGTTTATGTGGAACGAGGGGACTGCACAAGCCCTTGGGGATTATTCGTGGTGCGCACAAGCTATCCCGGATACCCCAACTTCCAAAAAAGAAAATGTTCTTAATAGATTCAGTTCAGTTTGGCCATGGTTGGTGGGTTGACATAAACTAGTGTAAAGTTTTGACTATTTTAACCTTATATTAACTATCCCTAAACATGTAAAGGGTTTCTTGAGAAGTCGTGCATAGTTGTTGGCACGCTTCCCAAGGGACCTAGTCTCATTATATCTAGAATAGGTATAGACATGTGTATATATATATTCGTTTCAATTTGACCTTAAAACTGAAACCACACTAAAGGCCGAAATGGTTTTATATAGCATAAACCGTTTAAGGACAATCCAAGTTAATAGGTTTAGTTGGGTTTGGTTACCGTTGCCAGTAGCAAGTCAACCGTTTGTGGGGGTCGTCCATCATACGGCGGATGATTGGTGAAGTACTGATGTATCCTTGCAACACAGAATCATTCCTTGTAGGGCTTATCCTTTTTATTCCGTATGCGACAACCGAATTTCTTTTCAATTCCGGCATTCCAGCTTTGATTTTTGTCAAGACATGTGAAGGTCACTGTTCACATGAGACAAGACCTTTCAAAGTTGGAACAAACAAAGAGGAAACAAGGACCGGTTTGTCTGCTTCTAAACTTAATGACATTCCATGGCAGCTGGTACATGAAACTGACAGATTCCATGTAAGAAAAAAAGTTAGTACTAGGAATCACCTCCCCCAGTGAAGATTGTAAGAAGAGGCCATCAAATGTTTTTATTCTTAAGGTATTCCCGGTATATTGTAACAGATTTAATTGGTTAATTGTGACCGATCAAAATATGCCACATGACATAATAATCTAATAAATGTTGGCCGTTAATCTGAATTCGCTATACATTTAATGTCTTAGCCTAATTAAGTTCCTGCAATATATGAGTATAATAATTTGTTACGTTTTTTGTTGAATAGTCATTTTTTTTGGGTACTTTTCTTCATTTTTCAGAAAATGAATGACTTTTGTGTATTATAAATTTTTTTTTGGGTTTAATATTAATTTAGTATGTGACTTTGGATTGGTTTACTATTAGTTATGAATATAAATCTAAGAGAAATTCTAGATAATATTTTCTATGCTGAAATTTTCTTGTCTTTCAAACTAATAAAAGAGAGGGGAAAAAAGGATTAAGTAAAAAAAAAAAAGGCATTCTAAGAGTTACACCAACAATTAGCTTGATTATTTTCACAAGCGCAAATTTCACTTTCTAGGTTTTGTTCTTGTCATGCTCTGGGCTCGTGTCGTACTAGCTTAATTAATATATGTTTATTAAATACTTATAAGTATAATATATATATATATATATATATATATATATATATATATATATGCATGCAATAAATATAAAAATAGTATCATTATCTATGAAACGATAAAATAACTCAGTGATTTAGAACCTTTTATTGTATGCCGTGCCGTGCTGGAGCCGTTGGACATTATATTATGATAACAATCAATTTTGTACGATCCCTTATTATATTGCTGGCAGAATCACAATATAGTCCAACTGTTAAAGAGAATCACAATATATCCCTTATTTTATTATACGATCCCTTATTATATTGCTGGCAGAATCACAATATAGTCCAATTTTATACGATCCCTTATTATATTGAAAGGGGAGAAGAACAACAAAGTCCAACTGTTAAAGAGAAGAACAGGAGAAAAGCCACAAGGAGAGATAAAAGCGAGGAAGAGGAAAAAAAAAAAAAAAAAAGGAGACAGATAGGTTACACAAGAAAAGTTACGAGCTTCTTCAATATTATCCACTCCAAAGCTCTTCTCTTGTACTTTATCTTTGGTTTCTCTAAAATCTTTTTGGAAGATCTAACCCCACTTGACCAAACTTTGTTGAAAGTGTTCTATACAAACATTTCAGTGGTTTATCTTCATCAACTTCTTCTTTTGAGATGACAATATTTAGGATTGGTTATCAACTTGACCTATCCCACTCCATCCATAGATAATAGATAATACTTGGTTTAGTTCACCCAAACTATGAACCTGATATAGATCAAATAAAATCAAAGAAAGGATTTAGATGGGGTAGGTTGGGTGTTCTCTAAATTTGCATTGAAGCCCTCATATTACCATCCTATATTCCTCTTCTTTTTTCTTATTCCTTTTTATTTTTTCTTTATTTTTGACAAGATAAGAAATTAACATATTTGAGAATGGTTAGATTTTTTCCAAATAAGTGAGAAGATTAAAAAAAAAAAAAAGTAGGTTAAGAAGGTGTTCCTTCGAAATTGGGCCGGTGTGGACACGTGGTGATGTTGATGATGTGTCTTTACGCGGGCGTGCCAGTATCGTTTGATACAATGATTTCGGGTTGGGTCCTGACCCCGGGCACCTGTTCCGAATCTAAACCGGGGGTCGGTTCAGTCGTACTGCAAGTCACCTGTAATAAAACCGGTCAGGCGATAATATGAAGACTAGGGGTTCGGTCTTCATTTGGGTTGTTGTAAGTGTTTGAAAGCGAAAGCAACTAATGGCACAAAACTTTTTTATTATAAAATCGGCCGACAGCCGAAAGCTACAACAGATAATCCCCAAAAAGGGAGCAAAAAGTAAGAAGAAAACTGACAAGGCTTGTAGGACCAGCCTGTCCTGGTCTTATAGTCGTAATCGGGTATAAGAGCAGGAGGAAGGGGGCGGCTGCTAGCAAAGCCAATTCAGGGGGTTCACCTTGGATTGCTGTTTAACCAAAAATACACAAAGTCACCTGGCTTGATCAGAGTGAGTTTTGGGACCGGCTGCTCGGGATTCTGTGGATACAGAACTGCGAGTCAGGGGCGGCCTCAACTTACCATCCAGTGGCAAGATTCTGGTGTTGATCGGAGTAAAGAGGGGTCTAAGGTGTCACTGCGACTGGAAGCAGTGAGAGAAGTCCTAGTTTATCCTTTTGACTATAGTGTAGTAGAGGGGATAAAGATCACGGATGATCAAAATAATATTATAACCGGTTGCGGTTGGATTGATTGTGTCCTCCAGTTCTTCGAATTTGTGCCTTTTATAGCCAATCTTTGACGGTTGCTCAACGTCCTACTCCTGCACGATCTTCATGGAGGTTGGTCATCCAAAGTCTTCTACTCCTGAAAGATAACCGCCCGGCCATGATCTTAAATTGGTTACTCTCAAACGACCGATGGCATGATCTTCTGATAGTTATGAATGTGGTTTGTCGCATTGGCTTGCGTGGCCTTAACTGCGCTCTTGGTTTATGTGTATGCTGATGTGGCTTGTCTAACTGTACAAAGCCTACGTGTGCTTATGCCATGGCCTAAGTAGGCCATGTAGGTACCACGTGGCCTTATTTTATTTGTTGGTTTGTATAGGGTGTAAACAGAAGGTTTAAGCATGTAAAGTAGAGACCTATCAAGGCAGTTGTGAGAAGGTATAAGAAGATATTGTTAGGTCTAGTAGGTTATGTTAGCTTTATTCCATGTCAAAAAGTGTGTTTAGAATGTTTAGATTGAGTCCAATAAGTCACGGTTCAAACGGTGTTGCAAACAGAGTTAAAATGAGCTTTTTATGCTCAATGTGAGATAAGGTTTGAGCCAGCGTTCGAACGGTGGAATTAAAGCCTGCAGACAGTCAAACCTGAAAGTGGCATTAGAGAACGTTTGAGCTGGCGTTCAAACAAAAATTTCTGCAATTTTCGAAAAAGTCATGAAAAATTGCATAGCTTACTCGTTTCAATTCGGATTGACTTCAAAATTTTTGGTGAATCTTTAAATAGGATTAGGGTCCTTCTAAACCTATAAGAGACACATTTTAGAAACCCTGAAAATCCTTTTCTCTTCTAGAAAAGCCTTTTTCTAGGTTTTCCGATTTTGAACCATAAAACCTTTCTTTTCTTCCTTCTTCTTCTATCTTGGAGTTCCGGGTTGGGGAGATTGAATCGTGGGAGTTCAGTTCCTACAGATACCAGACGAGTTCCTTTAGGTGATCATGTGAGAAGATCTTCAAAATTCTGAAGTGTTGCTGTGGAGAAAATCTAAAGAGTTTTTTTGGATACTTTCAAGTCTGTGAGTTGCAGATCCTAGCATAGGGATGTTGAGTCGTCTAAACTACAGGTTGTAAGTCTTCTTCTCATAGTGGATCTTTTAGGCGGCTCCTGTATAACCCGTAGGGCTTTTCTCTAGTGAGAGTTCTCATAGAATTTTCCCTTCGTCACCAAATTGCTTTTGTTTTCTTTTATTGCTTTAATTATTTATTTGCAATTTAGGTGGCTTGTTAATTACTTTTGATTGATTATTTAATTTTGGAATTACTTTGAGGATTTATTCATGCCTATTAATTAAGGACTTGTCTTAATTAGTAGAAAATCTTTAATTCTGTTGTGCTACACCTATTCACCCCTCTAGGTGTAATTAAAGTCTAAACTTGGATTTTTCAGATTTTTTTAAACGATATAAAAGGGCAAAGGGAAGAATAAAAAATTGTGGATTGATTATTGACTTGTAATCAAATGATTGGGCTAATTTTGGTTAATTGGTAGATAGTTCGACAAAATAGTTTATGTAAGAGGTGATTATAATCCATCCATAGTTTTAGTTTATGATCCTACACTAGCGAGTCTATATTGATCAAATCTATACTATATTTAACGTGAGAAGGTCCCTTGGAACTGTGCCAACCAGTATGTATGATTTTCCCAAAAAGCTCATATCGTATGCACATTGTTAAGATTTCATTAAAATAGGGTTAAAATAGTTAGAACTCTACCTATTCATTTAAAATTTGGACAGTTACAAGACTGTTTCCTCCCTCTATGTGTGGTAGACACCACCCCTTCCCCCAGTAAGGCAAAAAAAAATTTTGGTGGACCCCACCCCTCACTAAGCCTACCACCTAACAAGTAAAGCCCCCAATTTTTTAAATGTTTTTTTTCTTTATTACCGTTATTATTTACATTGTTTTGTTTGGTTTTTTCTCTTTATTACTATTATTACTAACATGTGCAACAAACAAAGTCGATTACTTTCTCAAATAGATTACTTTCTCTCTCTCTCTCTCATTTTTTTAAAGAAACCGATTACATTCTCTATCTCTTGTTTTTAAAAAGGGAAAAGAGGGCTTAGGGTTTCTATCTTTTGTGAAAAACAAAACACCCATCTTCTCTTCTTATTTGCTTCTTAAAATCAAAGTGTGACATTGCTAATATTTTCTTTTTATTTTCTTCTCAAATCAAAGAGTGACATTGCTATTGAGTTTGTCTTTAAACTGGTATTCGAGTGCACGTTACCGACTTATCGGAAGAGGTCTCCGACCATTGAACGCTGGAAGCAAAGGTGTCGTTACCCATGCACTGAGGCAAAGTACCAATAGGGGGCACTAATGAATTTAAGCACAAAGGCTTGAAAGCCTTGTCTCGGTTTCAGATTGATAAATTCTTCTTGCACATATTAGATTTCATTATTTGTTGTTTTCAATATCCTTTTTTTGTCTATCGTGAGTGCAATTATTATTTCGTTTGATCTTGTTCTTTATCTACTGTTCAAATTCTATTCTAATTTCTAATCTAAATCTGCAATATTGCTACTTGAGATTCATTCTTCATAGTCTTGTTCAGATATTTCAGGTTCTCATCACTTGTTTGAAATTACTTCTTCTAATCATTTGATTTCCATGACCTGTTAGAAAATATTTCATATTCAAGTTATGTTCTATTCAGAAGTTAATCATTTGATTTCCATCACTCGTTAGAAAATACTTTATATTCTTCTATTTACTGTTCATTTTTAATATTTGAGATGACAGATAGAAAATATGTATTTGGATATGAAAAAATTAAGAAAATAAAAATAGAAAGTTTAGTAGAATCTCAAAGAGGGGCCTTACAAATACCTTGTTGATAAAAGTGAACAAAATTCGAATCAAAAGGTATTTGGTGAACTTGCCTCATTTTTATGAACTTGCCTAAGACCCCCAAAAAGTTTGAGCCGCCCTGGGTATTGCACGTGCACCCCGCTAGTTCTAGTAATATCATCTTGATCAATTGTGAATTGATGATTTGCACTTAACTAGAAATCTTGTATAAGCTCATGCATCTAAAATCTGGAGAGTTGGTTGGATAACAACACTAATAACAATAATCCTTATATTAACTAATTGGGATTGGAAACATGAATCTTGCTCTTCCACATAGCAATTTTATAAAAATTATGTTTTAAGTGAGATTCTAATTAAGTTTCTTTTTAACCGATACATGCATATGGAGACATACATTCATACATATATACATCTATGCATTTATATGAGGAAGTTTCTTCACCCTATGAAATGTCAATTCATCCACCAATAGTGAGGTGTCGTAGGTAGGGCTGGCAACGGGTCGAATACGGTACGGATCTGTCATGATCTGAATCCGAACCGAAAATAAAAATCCGATATCCGAATTCGATCCGAAATCCGACGGATCTTTTATATGTGAATCTGAATTCGAAACCGAATTTATATAATGTATCCGAATTCGAAACCGAATTTATATAATGTATCCGAATTCGAAATTCGACCGAATAAATAACCGAAATCCGAATTCGATCCGAATTAAATCCGATTTGAACTTAAAATTCAAAATTTAAGTTTAACTATTAAAGCAAATTTTAATTATCAAAACTAATGAGCCATATAAATATTAAAACAAGATATGAATAAGGATAGTTCAACCATGGTTTATACAAAGTTTACCAATGATTTAATGAAAAGTATATGTTGATTTCGGTTCGGATCTTTTTCGGATCGGATATGGACAGATTCGGATTCGGATCCGAATTCGGTCGGATCCGAATTCGGTCGGATCCGAAATCCGATATCCGTATTCGAACCGCGGATCTATATTTTTGGATCGGATTCGGGATTTTCGGATCGGATTCGGGTCGGATTCGGATATATATCCGACCCATTGCTAGCCCTAGTCGTAGGCCCACATCAATGTAGATAACATCCAAAAAACCAATTCTTGGCTCTTGTTTGAATGCTGGCGGGAGCCATCAAAGTTTACACATTCAAATTAACTAGATGACAAGATTGAAGACCTCCGTTCGGTTTGATGGTAAAGCCATCATGAACCAGATCAAACCGGGTTGATATCCTCATCATTTTTCTTGTGCATTTTTTCCTACTCTTTGAACAAGATGTTGTCACGTGAAGCAGCTGAAGATTGGTGTTTGTCAAGCAGCCCCCATGTGAAATATTTACAACAAGAAAAAAAAAATATCAACAATAAGATGTTTCATGTGGCAGCATCTCACTCAAAGTGCAACCACCAATGCAAGATAAAAGTGCCAATGACGTATGCATTGGTTTTTAGTGCACGGTGCTTGTAGTTTCAATGTGATCAACTGTGAATTGATGATTTGCACTTAACTAGAAATCTTGTATAATTAAATTTTATTGTGTGGTTCATGCTTTCAGCCTTTTGGATGGGTTTGAGTTCAATTCTTTCGACCAGCCAATAAACCAATTGGGTTAGGTTCAACCCCATCAACCTTATTAAATCCAATTCTGTATTAAAAAATATATCCATAAAAATATAATATAAAATATTTTACATATTTTGAAAAGTAACATGATGCTTTATCATTTTAAATAATTTTTATCAAATAAGAAAAAAGTTAGATATATTAGAAAGATGCCAAGATTGGAGGGTTATGGTTTGGTTCAAGTTGGCCATCTCTAATTAGGGTCAGTGTTTTTTGTTGAAAGTTGAAACTCATTAGCATAAAAGTTTCCTCTCAACCAACCTAAACTGTTTTTGCCCCCTAACAAAGGAAAAATATATCTCTTCTTACACCTACCTACTTTTTCCCAATATATATTTATATATTGTTTTCCAAAAGAATTATGAAAATAGAAAATAATAAAAATAAAAAATAGATTCCTAGTATCATAATTGACTCTTAAGTAGGTCCTTATCACATGTTTCCAAATCATAAAAAATAAAAAGGAAACTTCATTGTGTTTTTTGCTTGACATATAAGCATGGGTTTTAATTTTTTGATTAACTTGAGTTCATATCCCTTGCTATGTGAGACACAACTGATGATTTCTATGAGAGAGTATATAGGAATGCATTTCCTCTAGACTAGAATGGAGTGGTACCGTGATATCACTGGCTGAGATATGTTTTAGGGTGTGGGGCCACTTATTGGAGCGGGGCATGCATGTGTCCATTTCATGTTCGTACCATCAAGTGGTACTAGAGGAAACTGTCTTGGTATCTAGTGATTACATAAACGGGACCATTTCATTTAATGTCACTTAGTGGGACTAGCATGAAACGCGTTGATGGATGCCCCGTTTCAACACGGCCCCCACATCCCAAAAGACATCCCATCCGGTGGTACCACTAGACTCTAGCACAAGAGGAAATGCGTCCAAAGAAACAGGTAACTAATCTCGCAGAAATGTCTCACATTATAATAGATACTAGAGACTCGCATCTCAGGGGAAAATTACTTTTTGTGTTGAATTTGAACCCTATCAAATTTTTAAAAATTTTCATGTGAACCAGCTTTAACCAACCGGTTCAGCCAGTTCTCCTTCCCTCCAAGGGCCAGGCTTAAACTGAACTGGCACACTAACGGTTAAAATTTAAAAAGGCCCAGAGAAGGAGAATCAAACCACCCTTGTTGGAGTCTTTGTCCTGACTTCACTCGTCTTTCTTTGGCTCTTCCTGCCCAGGCATTTTCCTTGTTCTCTTCTGGGTCTGTGCGATGTCTGCAGAGCTTATCATCTTCTCCTCATCGCCGAAAAAACATATCCCATCCCGCAAAAATGGCATCTTTGCGCGAATTGCTTGCCGAAGAAGGATTTTATAAAGGGGAACATCCAAAAAATCCAAATCTCAAAGCGAAGTCGAAAGCCAGAGTCACCGCCGATGAGTCAGTTGCATTGCCTATTTACATCTGCCATAATCGAAACAGCTTGGATTTCTCGAAGCATAAGCCTGAAAAGAGTCAGAAGGCCCCAGCACGAAATGGGTCTTCGGTATCATCTTCGAAAAATGTGGATTCGAAGTCGAAAAGATCGAGTTCCAAGGTGACTGCATCGTCCGTTCCCAGGAGGGACGAGCCTGCAATGGATGACGTTGCAGTGAGGGCGGTGATTTCGATTCTTAGTGGGTATATTGGGAGATATTTGAAGGATGGGAGTTTCAGGGAATCGATTCGAGAGAAGTGCCGCTCGTGCTTGGAAAGGAGAAAAAGCGATTCAGATGGTGGGGTTCTTGTGAGCTTTGAACTCGGGATTGAAGGCATCGAAAGAATAGTTGAGAATCGCGGGACGAAGAAGGAATTTAAGATGAAGTCGTTGAGGAATTCGATATCGCTATTGAGCATTGTTTCGTCCTTGAATTCTCAGAAATCAAGGAATGGTTCCACCTGTGGCATACCCAATTCACATCTTTCAGCTTGTGCACAGCTTTACCTCTCCATAGTGTACAAGCTCGAGAAGAATGACAGGAGCACTGCTAGGCATCTGCTTCAAGTGTTCTGTGACTCGCCATTTCTCGCAAGGACCCACTTGCTCCCTGACCTTTGGGAACATTTCTTTCTGCCCCATCTTCTCCATCTCAAGATTTGGTACGGTAAGGAAGTTGAATTCATGGCGGATTTGGACTCTGGAAGGATGAAGGCTTTGAGCAAGCTCTATAATGAACAAATGGATATGGGTACCGGTCAGTTTGCTTTTTACTACAAGGAGTGGCTTAGAGTTGGGGGTTCAGCTCCTCCTCTTCCTTCCATGCCCTTACCAAAAAGACCCAGTCATGGACGTTCAAGAGGTTTACCATCGGCATCATTCGATATGCCTTCTCCTAACAAAGCAAGCTTGTAAGTGAAATCAACTAAGAATTGTTCAAATTGTGGTTCTGATTCTAAAATATGGGATTAGATGCATTGAGTATTTGATCCCTTTTTTTTTTTTTTTGTTTAATTTTCTTTTGACTCTTTTGCTTCATGATCATCTCAATTCCAAAAGATATCAAGTTGTTTTTGGCTCCACACCGGAGAGGAGATCTATGGACCTTAACAGTCGAGATGGAGATTTAACTGATAAATGGGGTTTGGAGGAAGAGGAAAAGGAGTGTACTGGTGAAGTGCACCTCAAAAAAGGGAGTTCAGATCATGTGGGTAACTCCCACATCTCCACTTTCCCTTTTTTTCCCCTTTCAATTTTAAGATTGCTGTTATATTTTGTGATTTCTCAAATTTCAGCTATTTTATGACATTGGCAGAATGGCAAGGGGTATACTCGAAGATCGTCAAGCCCAAATTACAGAAACTCAGAAGTTGAATCGTGGCCTGAGACCCATAAATCAGACAAGTTTCTGTTCTTCTCCTGCCAAAGTGAACCAGCTAGGGACCTGGTTGATGGAACTCATGTACAAAAGAATGAATCAATGATGAGGGAAGCAAATAATCGTTTTGTTTCAAGTGATATCGGTGAAGCAATCAGTGATATTTGCACCTCAGATAGCTTAAGTGATTGTGAGAATGCAATCCGTGTGATTGTGAAAGCTTGGTTGGACTCACATGGAGATGCCATCCATAGGAGCAAATTATCACAAGCGCCTGTCATTAAAGGGCTAATTGATGTGTTGTCTATTTCTGAAGATGGTGAGATTTTAGAACTACTCATCTCATTGTTAGCGGATCTGGTACAAAAGAATGAGGTTAGCAGGCAGATAGTACTGAATTCAGATCCACAGCTTGAAATCTTCATTAAACTCCTAAAAAATAGTAGTATCTTTCTAAAGGCTGCTGTGCTTCTTTACCTCTTGAAACCAAAAGCAAAGCAGATGCTATCAATGGATTGGGTACCATTGGTCCTGAGAGTATTAGAGTTTGGGGACCAGCTGCAGACATTATTTACTGTTAGATGCAGTCCTAAGGTGGCAGCATTCTACTTTCTAGACCAGATTCTTACGGGTTTTGATGAGGATAGAAACATAGAGAATGCTAGACAAATTGTCACACTTGGGGGTCTGAGTTTGATGATTCAAATAATTGAGACAGGGGATCCCTGTGATAAGATCAGTGCTGCTTTAGTGATATGTTCATGCATTCAAGCAGATGGAAGCTGTAGGCACTATTTAGTGAACAATTTAAGCAAGGCATCCATTCTCAAACTTCTTGTACTTGAAAATAATCAAAAGTCTGGTGGATATGCTATTATTTTGCTATCTGAGCTGCTCTGCCTTACCAGGTATGGTTTGTTTACAAAATTTTAGTGATTTATCAAAATTTGATAGTCTGACAAACTGAGGGATTATTACCCAGAAGAACGAAGATTACCAAGTTTTTACATGGAGTAAAGAACGAAGGAAACCGCTTGAATACAATGCACATCTTGTTAGCCTACCTCCAGCATGCTCCACCTGAACAGCGCCCATTGGTAGCAGTAATACTGTTACAACTTGATCTTTTGGTATTCTTTGCACACTGTCTTTGCTCTGGGGTCTTTCTTTATCTTCTTCCCTTTTCTGTTTTGTTTATAGTTTCTTGTTTTAGAGTTTTGCTCCTTTCCAAAATGGATAGCAGTTATGTTGCAGGGAGATCCTTTGCATTGCAGTGTGTATAGAGAAGAAGCTGTAGATGCCATAATAGCAGCTTTGGATTGTGAAGCATGCAATGAGAAGGTCCAAGAACAGTCAGGGAGAGCTCTCTTACTCTTGGGGGGTCATTTCTCTTACACAGGAGAGGCATCAATGGAGAGATGGCTGTTAAGGCAAGCAGGTTTTGACGAGAGCTCAGAAGATAAATTCCATGGCAACGACACAGTTGTGGATGAAACCATGCAGTTGGTATGATTACTATTTCATCATAAACAAAAATAGCGAATCACAGAATATAAATAATTAAGAAAGATTTCTACATAAAAATAAGAGAAGGGAAGAGATGCCAAACACAAAATAGCGTGGCATGAAAATCCATTTACTCTATGTCTGTGGATTAAAATAGAAGTTAAGATCTGAGTAGTTTGATAGCTCTCCTATTTTTTTGTTGTAGTGCAGTTCATTCTACTCTGAGATTCTCTTCAAATTTTCATTGTTTCTTCTATATGTGGGAAGGTTTTAAGTCTGTATGCTATATCATGGTTGGTCAGAGACCATATATCTGAGCTTCTTGTTTATTGTTTTCACAAAACATGCTCATAACACAAATCATTGAAAGAAAGCCTGAAAATAAAGATTGTTGACACATTGTTTGCAACTTTGATAGATTGCTTTCATTCTTTCTCCTGTACTCCAGGAACTGACACAACAAAATGCTCAAGAAGAAAGATTCTTCCAAGTTCCTTCAATATCCATGCTAATTTTGTCTTTCTTGTTTCTAACATAATTATCAGAGAGAAGAAGAGGCAACAGAGGATTGGCTAAGGAAAGCAACAAATGTCATGCTTAGGAGTGGTAACAAGAGATTCGTAGCTGCTCTTTCAGATTCCATAGCCAAAGGCATTCCATCCTTAGCTCGGGCAAGCATCGTTACCATTGCATGGATGAGCATCACATTTTCCTCAATCCATGATGCAGATCTTCGGTCCATGGCATGCTCAATTCTCATGCCTCAACTTATACAAAGCTTGAATTACGACAGAGCCCTTGAAGAAAGAGTGCTTGCTTCATTCTCATTACTGAATCTCATCAAAAGTTCAGGTTTGGTATCTTTTAACACTTCCCATGATGCAAAGAAATTAGATCATTATAAGTTTTTCATCTATTAAAATTGTAGATAAAACTCTTTATAACATGATTCTTTTGCATTGTATGTACATGAATTTGTCATTTTACTTCCAATGTTTTTATCAAATTTTACAGAATTTCCACCTATGCCCATACCATTGGATAATGGATTGATCGAAGCTCTCCAAAACCTCACTCTAGTTACATGGACAGCTATAGAGGTTCTTTCAATCATCACAAATGGTTCAAATGATCAGTTTTCTTCTGAGCTAGAAAAAGTTGAATAGAATTGCGTGAACAGCTGAACTGTTGGTAGAAGTTGGCAGTGGCCATTCTGGGGAAACAGATTGTTTAAATGATGTTGTCATCAATGGAGGATCTTTACCCATTTCTGAGAAGAAAATATTGTGTGTGATGGTCAGTTATTTATTTATTTTTTTCATATAAAAATGCATGTCTGTTGTATATCATTAATTATTTATTTATTTTTTTCATATAAAAATGCATGTCTGTTGTATATCATTAATTACTTTTAAGACCCTTCAGTAATTTGCTAATACTCTTGTAAACTCAAGGGTATTCCTTAATTGAATAGATATATGCTTCTTCAGGTGATGAAAATAACAAATTTTACTACCCAACTCTTGTTCTTCTGTCATTTAAGATACAATGCCTTTCTCTTATCAAGAGAGGAAGTGGGAGTTTTTACAAAGAAGGATTGGTTTCATTATTCACCACTGGTCCCAAATGGCAGCCTTATCTTCTCTTATCTCTCTCTCTATCACATGTCTACCCCTTTCTTTCCTTCTTTTTTGTCACCTTACCAAACATGTCTCTCTCATTAATACAGATATTTGAACAACTCCCTCCACAAAGACTTTAGTGATTCCAACACTTGACTCATCTTTTCCATTCACAGACAAAAAACCAGACACATCCTTAAACATCTAACAGCAATCAGACACTAATTCACACATTGAATGCTGAGACCACACATTGAATTAGTAGAAATAGATCTATCATCAGAACAGTATTTCAAAAGGTGTGGTAAAGCTAGGACGGTTATTGTTTGATATCTATGCAATGCCAGATGAAGAGGTGCATAATAGATCGATATGAATATTACGAGCTGTCATGTAATAAAACCAGTTGTTACTGATATCTTCTTCTCAGTTCCTTCATTTATAGCAGGAATAGAGAAACAGTGTCATATGGAGAGTAAGGTTAAAAACCCATGATAGGTTTTGATCCCAATTACTGAATTAATTGCTAACATTTGCCTTACTAGAAATTGTTAAAGAAAACTAGTAGGTTACTGCATGTAATAAATAAAATGTTCAGACATGTAAGGGATACCAAAATTGTTGAAGGATATTTTTGGATCCAAAGTTGTTGCAGAAGCTTAAAAGCTTCTTGCATTTTTGGTTTCTTGCAGTTAGCATAAATGAACACTAGGGGACTGCATGCGCTACGCTCGTAGCAAATTACGAAACTCCTAATTTGTAAATGTTTTTATGGAGCTACTTAGAAAAACATCTCATATTAAAATAGGTAGCATGCCATTTCGTTTGGTTAATTATGATGACGTGGTATAACAAGCCTGTAAAATGGGAAAAAGCTAAGGGGCGCTCTAGGCATAGATTGTCTCATGGGGCTACTTAAAAAAACAGCCATGTCATTCCATTTCGTTAGTTATGTTGACGTGGTATAACACACCTATAAAATGGAAAAAAGTTGAGGGGCGATTTGGGCATCGTTTTCAGGCCCGAATATCTCCTATTTGCTTTATATATTACTATAGATGAAATTCAATCAGCTAATTAACCAAAGTATATAATCTAAAACCAAAAAATAATAATAATAATAATAAAAGATAAAATGGTAGCAATTAATTAATCAATGTATTTTTTTTTCTTCTCTATGTTGTTGAAAGTCTAATTGTTTTTTGTTTTCTTTAATTGAGTCTTAATTACTATTGCATTAAAAATATGCTAAAAACATTACATTCTAAAATAGTTATTAAGAAATTTTCATTTTGTCTAACAAATCTTGCCATTGGCGTTAAAAAATTATCATAAAAACACACTTTAAATAGATGTTTTGATATTAAAATTAAATATTAGAAGTAAAGGTGTTATTAAAAAGGAATTCTATAGTCATGACTGTAATTAAAAGAAGATATTAAATTCTTGAACTTATAAAACCAATGTTATTTAAATCGGTGGACCGACTCGGAATTCTCCCAATCCAATTCACACTCACTCGGACCGAGTTAGAGCCACATTTATTTTTTATTTTTGGGAAAACAAGCCGCGTTATCAGCAGCGAGTTGATTTCTGTACTCAATCAATCTTGTGCCCAGGCTGAGTTGGCAGAGCGAGTGATGATGCCGAGTTGACGAGTTACAAGCCGAGTTAATCAAGTTCTGGTTTAAGCCATTCCTAGAATCTCTCCCCGTTTCCTCCTCTCCCTCTCAAAACCAAAACCGTTGAAACCTTTCAAAAATACCAAACGGTTTCAACTGTATTACAATTGGGAGCCTCCTCTTCCTAACATCTCCCTCTTATCTTGTTTCTTTTCAAAAACCTGTATCCATCATTTCTTCTGTTGCCTTGTTAAGGTTCTTTCCCATTGAATTCTTCTTTAATTCAAAAGGGAACACAAAGCTTCCCTTTAACCCCTTTTCATTACAAGGTCAGAAACCTTTAAAGATTTCTTCATTTGGCATGCACTTGTTAATATTATTATTATTTTTTTTTTAATTTTCAGATGTTGTGGTAATTTAATTTCTGGCTTATAATTGTTTGATTTTTGCTTGAAATCATATTTGGAGAACTCTCTGTTTCATTGGATGGGCTAATGGTGATACAAATGTACACTTTGTTTGAAGCTGATATGAGGTCATCATTAAAAAAATGGTTTAAAATTCAAATTTTGAAATCATGGGCCTTATCTATAGCAGATCTCTTTTGGTCATTGTATGGAGTTAGTTCATTACAGTATAATTGCCTAGCTAAGGGTACTTAAAAATGCTAGATGGGCTTAAAGGTAAAGGGATGCATATCTTATGTAGTAATATATAAAGTGAACTGGAATATTTCCTACTCGAAATACACTTTCAGTTCTATTAACTTTTATCGGTTAGTTACTTATTTGAACATATCAATTAGTTACAAATTAATCGGACAGTTTCAATTGAATATTCAAACGAAAGTTTGCATCGCGTGTGCCTTCCTCTGGTTGCTTCTAATAGCAGCCATATCAATTAGCCTAACTTATTGATTTAACACTCATGATGCTTGTTTTCACAACTTTCACATAAATGTTGACACATGTACCATAGAAGAATAACATTTAAATCCCTAGAGAAGAGATTATTATCCTCATGACAAATTCAACCACTTGGTGTAATAGTAAAAATTTCTTAATGTCAATGTAAAATTATGAGTTTAAGCCTATCTCAATCAATTTGTATACAAATACCAAAAATTGGACGTGTTGCCAATCCACCCCTCCCCATCTCACTACTTGGTTTTCTTTTTTTTTCTTTTAGTTATTGATGTTGTTGAAGTATTCTCATAAACATGTACTGCAATACAAATTTTCCTTTTAACAAGTGAAATAGCATCAAAACTTGAATTATACCTAGCTAGGAGCTTGTTTGCTTTACTTGCACTTCCTAAGCATTTGGTAATAGAAATTAAAGTAAAGAAAAAAAACTATCAAATAGAATCTAATTTCTTGCAATTAAATTTCTATGTAAACTATACTTTTTTTCATTTGGACTACTCCCATTTATCATTGTAAGAACCACTACATGAATGATTTGTTCATGTTCTAGGTTTTCAATTAACTGCATCAACCAATATCTCTTAGCTAGTAGATCATCAATGAGGGTGCAAAAAGGGACTTTTCTTACTATTCTTGTCAATTGTTTCTGCAGTTTCAATGGGAGGTAAGAAGAACCAACAAGAAAAAGTAAGTCTTATTCAATCCCCATATTTTCTTTTCTCTTCCCACATTCCTAGTTATAAGATTTTTTCTTTTGTAGGTAGTAGTTGTAGAATTCAAAGTCCTAATGCACTGTAAAGCATGTGAAAGAGCAGTTGCAAAAATTATTTCTAAATTCAAAGGTACCTAGTTATTTCCTTATTTTAATTAAGGCTATGCCTAGGTAAATACCTTCAGATAAATGATTCAATGAGATCATGCAGTTATCAACAGCCATAATAAGTCCATTATCTTTTTCTTGAAAAAAAAAAGAAGAAGAAAAAAAACTAGTATTTGTTACGAATATATAGTAGAATGCCTCTTCAAGACAAAATTGATAAAAGAGTTATCTTGTAGTTTTGAGTAACAATGCCATTTTAAATTTTTAGTAGGTTCACTTACACATAAATTATTTGTGAGTAATTATTCAAGGGAAATAATAGTTTTTCAAATTTTTTAAAGGCATTCTAAACAATTCTATATACTATATATAACAAGAATAGGCCTCTTGGGAAGCATGCCAACAACTATGCATGACTTTCCCAAAAGCTCTTATTGTTCGTTGTAAAGGCATCATTAATATAGGATTAAAATAGTCAAAACTCTGTCTATTCATTTAAATTTTGGATAGTTCCAAAATTGTTCTCTCCCTCTATATGTAGTATTGCACATGTACTCCACTAGTATAAATAACTAGGCATGAACATAGTGAGTAGTTAGGATATATTAAAATCTTTTTAACTTTTAAGAAGGCATAGTAAGACACCAAATGTAGGGTCAGAATCACCAGACTTCCCTTTACACAATATTATAGATGCACCATCTACCTCAATTACTTGTAGGTAAGAACTTACTCATTTAATGTTAATCAACTCAATAATGATTAACTCAGATGCTATAATAAGATAAAAGTAGAAGAAAAATGAAAAAAAAAAAGACACAATTAAGCATTAATACCATGTTGTAACATTTTTTTTTTTTTGTAAAACTTTTTTGTAGGGGTGGAAAAATTTACGACAGACATGATTAAACATAAGGTTATCGTGACAGGCCGAATAAATCCTGAAAAGTTAGTAAAAAAGCTCAAGAAGAAGACAGGGAAGAGGATAGAGATTGTTGGTTCCAAAGATGCAACAGAGAGAATTGATGTGATTTCAGAAGGTAATCCAAAAGAAGGCTTGAATCCAGTAGTATGTGATGGTTGGGAACATTGTGAAGTTTTTACAATGTTTAGTGATGAAAATCCAAATGCGTGCTTGATAATGTAGTGGTGTGTTATCAGGGACCTATATTCTAATACTATATCTGCTATAAGTTCATGCCCCCATGATATCATGTTCCTACCCTATAAATGTTACATTCTTTTTGGTACATTTTGTTACCCGTCAATTAGCCAGTACACACACACACAAGCTAATCACATTTCTCTCCACGAGGAGCATGACTTCAAAGGAAATATGTAAGCCTGTATACAATAACTCGAAAGACTTGAAATATCTTACCAAGAATCGAATTGTTGAACACTTTCCTTTTGATTTGGTAAGAGCAGGTTTTGAACAACATCACAATGCTCCTCCCTTGGATTTGGGAAGGGTAGGTTTCGAACCACATGACAAACAAGGGCCATAAATAATGTAAAAAAAAAATTTTTTTGACATTAGGATTTGCATGTCATAATGTTAAGGTTTATAACTTGTATGGATGACCATGAAACAGTATCAATATCAGAAAATCAGGAACCTAACAATAGACCTTCCAAACATACGAAAAGCTGGAATGCTAGGGAGCCGTACTATTCAAGTCTGACCAAGGTTTTATACGTTTGGCAAAGCTCAGCCCTGTACTTCATGGCCCTTGAAAACCCATCCAATCTAGCCCCATTAGGTGCCTCTTAAAGTGCTTTAAAAGACAGTCATGAACCATTTGGATACCTATAACTGCTAGATGGTTCTCCATGTTCTTAGTTGATTAAGCATCATGCTTAACCAAATGGCCAATCAGGGAAGAACCACCAAACAGAATCCCCAGCATTTGAAATGGGTGCTAAACACTAGAATTGATCTTCTGAGGAAACACCAAACAAGAAGACGTATCTTTTCCGTGATCTTCAATATGGCGAAGGAAACTTTTGTCTGGAAACCAATCGGCATACTTAGGGCTTTGATTTGATCAAGAAAGTATAAACCATGATGAAACTTTCAATAACAGATAACAGATTTATATAGAATACCAATCAAAACAGGCTGTTATGAGCTAGCTCCTGAGTAACCCTAAAGTAAATAAATATAAAAATAAATAAATAATAAATCAATCTATGGGTTATAATGTGATCCAATTAGGACCCACAGGTCTAAAAATAGGCCTTAAATAAGCATCATTATCTAAGCTGGTAAGGGTTGAGCCTGTGATGGACTGATGGTCAATCAACCAAAATATCTTTAGTGTTAATCATAACTCAGAAGAAAAAAAAATTGAGTACTAGAACTAGAGTTCAGAAAGTAAGGAAGCCATACCTTCCTGCATCAAATGAAGATGGGTTGAAGAAATGGACAAATGAAGAATTTTTCAATATTTACAACACAGTGCGGTCTTCCATCCGGTCTAACCAATCATAAGAGAACAATGCTTAAATTCAAGTCTACTATCTGGCGTATATGAATGGGTCTGGCTTTCAAACGAACCCTCCTTGAAATGAACACTTTACCCAACAGAGTATCCAGATCAGCCAAAAGCGATGGCTAATTACCTCACTAAGTTGGGTGTTGGGAGGATTAATATGTTCGTTTGCATCTCCCGATGAGATGATTTGTAAGGAAGGGTAGAGAACAGGAATAAACAGCAGTATCTTCCTGTTACAGGGCCTTACTGGCCAGTGGTGGTGTGGGTGCCTCAATCTTGGGTGTCAATTGTTGCTAGTGTCCCTCTTAGTGTATCCTTGACGGGAGATCTATATATGTAAATGCTTTTCACACATTAATATAATAATTTTACTTATCAAAATAAGAAGAAAAAAACAAGTACCTGAAAACAAATACATGAACTTGTCAAGAATCAGACATTCTTTTTCTAAGCATCTAAAAAAATCAAGTAGTTTTCCAAGACATTCATGCACACAAGTTAGATAATTTCTTGCCTGCTATAATCATATGAATATTCACCTCAGGATACCCTTGATGTATCCAATGTACATTGAGAATCCCTCTATAAAGCTTCTGCCCCTTGTAATCCAGAAACATGTAGAACCAATGGTGACAGAAACATGGTAAATTTCAGCATAACTACCTGAAATTTTCTGGTGGATGGAATCACCAGATCTTCTTTCTGGCCCAAAAGAGAAGAATAACAATCCCAATTACAATAGCAACTGGAGCCCATTTTCGGATCAAAGCCTGCACCCAGCAACAATTGACCAAGTCAGAGGCAGCCAGGAGCTATATTTGATTTTAATAAACTTGTCTTCTTATATGAGTTAAGAGTACTATAATCTGGTCAACAGGTATGAAGTCAATCACATAATACATGTAATTTCCTCCCATTCTATTTATTTAATTATCTAATATCGCAGACAGGGCTTTTGCACAAAATCAGCTGGCAAGGTTTCCTATACTGGTGTAAATGGTTATAGTTCCTTATCCCAGACAGTAGAGTTTGACAAGAAGACAGATCTTATTACATATTCTCAAACTGACAAAACGTAACTTCTCAGTAAGATTAAAAACCATGACCAGCAACTGCTTTCATAAAACATATATATTAAGCACTTAAGTATCACAAACAGTACCTGATATATTAATTTGCTAACTAAAGTACAATACTGGGCTATTGTAGAAGGGATGCTCTGTAATCATCCTGAGTGAGGTAAATGAGACACCACTGATGCTCTTTCTTTCTTCCTTTTTCCTGTTAGCATGGTTTTTTCTCTCTTCTTGGATTATCAAATTCTCAAAGCAACATTTAAATTTCGGAAAGTGATCAGTTACTCAAGATATAATCATAAACAATGGCTATTCAATCAAAAAGTTCATGTGCAAACAAAATATCCTCACAAATGATACACACCCGATCTAAAAATTTAAATTGCAATTCCATACCATTTATGAAATACATTACAGTAAAAAATGGATGTTGTAAACAAGCTAACCTGTCGATTTAGATCTCTTGCCTTATCGGCATATATTCGAGATTCGGAGGTCAAGCGGCTTGACATCTGACTAACCTCTGTACAATTACAAATGAATGGGGATCTTATTACTGTGTTTGTGACAATGGTTATAAAAAATGAAAAACATTTAAATAAACTGCAAGTAAAGCAACAAAGATTTCCTCATTTAGTGGTGAAAATAAATAAAAAATGCAACTGGGAAATAAATACAGCATTAATTTCTAACCGGGGCTTTTAAAAAAGTTTCTTCAGAGAATAAATTTGCAAACAAAATGCCGTGTAGACTGAACTCCAGTGACTACAGATCATTTTGCTGGTTCCTTGAGGTTCACACGTTCAAAAACAACACAAAGATGATTTCATAACACTGCACAAATTAAAAAACCATAAACAAGTCTTACAGAACTTGCAGATAGTTACACTGGATGATTCACTGAATGAACTTTACTCTTCAGTAATTGATCGATCCAATAAATCACTACTTTTAATCTGGAACATTGGTTCAAATATCCTGAAACACACATATTTCCACTGCGCATCTGAGGACTTGTAAGCCTCGGAAAATTCAAGAATCCAAGAGTTTTAGTTTCCCCTTTTAAGTTCATAATTCTTGCACGTATAGCAAAATTAAACAGATTTTATCTATAAATACAGAAAAGTTTTTTCATGTATATAATGCGCATATGATATAATATGTCTTGAAAAATGATTGTTTCCCATAGTTTGAGACTAGCTGGGGCCATCCAAATTTGCTTGCCTTGCAAATTCACTGCATGCTTATAATGTGTTTCTTTGGTTTCTTAAACAGTATAAACATGTTTGCAATAGAGAGCCCTTATTTGGAGGAAGAAATCCAAGCACTCAGCCAGCCCCTTGAGTCATGTATCACCCACTTCCATGCCCAGAATACCGGTAAAATAAAGTGAAAGTAGGATTACCCCATCATTCTGTAGCAGCAAAAAGCATTCATTGATTTACCATACCACATCTTTTTTTAGTGCAATGCAAGTATGGAGTCAAAAGGGAAGTGGCTTTTTTGTAACCTGGTGATTTTCAAGGTTTGTTAGAACGAACAATAACTGAACTTGGTCCAATTATTCTGTCTCAAAGAATTTTAGCTGCCAAGAACTGCAGAAGTACTAAGACACCAAAGTATAAATGTCCTCAACAGTCAATGCATATAACAAACTACTCTCCACAAAAAAAATGAAATACTGTAACCCACAAAACAATGCAGAAACAAATTTAAACTTAATAATCTTCAGAGAAATGAAACCTCCAAACTGGGGGGGGGGGGGGGGGGGGGGGGGGGGGAAGTCAACCTTTCCAGAGCCAGCCATGGTAATGAAACCTCTGGAACCTTTTCAAGGAGAGGATAGTCAAAGATGAGAATCGATTTGTTGAAAGAAGAATTGAGTAGAGGAGAGAGTAAGAGAATTATCAAGCTTCAAGCATGATTGACACAATCCGGAGAGCTGTGGACAGGATGATATTGCATATTTAGGGCCACATAGTTGAGAAGTGAGAGATGTGGACACAGCCAACATTCAAACTTCAGCTACTGTTGCTAACACTGTGGTACTCTTGGAAAAAAAAAGGAACAGAATAAAACAGAAGAGAGACATAAGAGAGATAATGGGAGAGAGAGGGGTAAGAGATAGAAAGGAGAGGTTTACATGGCTGGCTCGGTTATGGCAGCTGTGCTTCTCATCTCCAAGATTAAAACAGAACCTGCATAAGGCAGCTAAGTCTATGTGCGTGTGTGTGTGTGTGTAATTATATATAGTAAAAACTAATATTAATAATTTTATATACAATACATTCATACATATGAATAGCATCAGCTGATCGGCTCACCCAAATAAGCGATAAGGTGTTTGCCTATGAACCTAGGCGAAGGTCGAGCAGTTTTAACAACATTGGGTAGTTCTTTAACTAACATTTTAGAATAGAGTTTCTTTCTTTTTTTTTTATGAATAATGATATGTATTAATATAAGAGTATAATGTAAGTACAAATATGTATGATAGTATCCTTTGCCTCTCGCCCAAGAGAAAAACACTCCATAAAAACTCCTACACAAGACTACTCAATAGAGTTTCTATCAATTTGTTAGTTAAATATAAAATTCTAAATGCTATATACACTAAAGCTTATTTAGAAGACATCTATCTAAATGCATTTTTTGGTGGATAATGCCACCAAAGATTTCATAACTACAGTTTGATTTAAAATGACAACACACTACCCAAAGTCCTCAGTCTTTTAGCCCCTTTGTTAGAAAACTTTTCCAAACCACCAAGGTTCAGGGTCCTTTAATTCGAGATGTACATAATGTTACTTTTTCTAAGGCAACTTCGAATCTTATCTAATGAAAATATGATTCATCAACATCATCAGGTAGTTTCTATTATATTAAAGTCTATAAGTTTTTCACTAAAAAATTGGCAGGTATAAGCTTCAAGGATATAGTGTCTTCTAGTCCATTTGTTTCCACTAGAATAAACATTAAATCATTATAATAATATATTTATAAGTTGTAAAGAAGATATCTACTATAAGACATATAAAAGAAGATAACCATCAATATGAATACAAAGAATAAGTGATAAATGCTTCTTTATAGACAAAAATCAAGCCACTTGATTTTTATCAGAGCTTGAAGAGAGAAAAAACTTCCCCAAACTTGTAAAAGTGCAAAGTTGAGAGATCAAAGACTTCAAGGTGTGAGTATCAACAGTCTGGGCTTCTTGTGAACTGCATTGTCTATTACAAAATAGGGTCTTGTGGTTGGGTCAAAATTGCTGGATTAAAAAATTTTTTTTAACAGAAATCACATATAATAGATTAATAATAATAAAGGAAAGATAATACAAGGACTCCTACTGCTGAGAGTCAAAACCAACAGCAAAAAGACCCAAAAACTGAAAAACTGTAAACACAAAACCACCCCCAACAATCCTTAGCTAATCTCCCTATACCCACAATAACTGAAAATGCATATAGGAATGAGATATTCTGCACAATAGCTGGATTAATTTTTTTGCTAGTAGCAACTCATCCATCAATGTAGTTGGCACCTTAGTGCCCTATTGTAAATGAGCCTACCATGCACATTACATATATCTGATACAAGTACTCTCTATTCTCAAAAAAAAAAAAAAGACATCAAAGTGAGATATAGAGAGTTCAAATAACACATGACAGTTAAGAACGGAACTTTGTGAGTTGGAAGGGTTTGATTGACCTCCAAAATTGGCAAAATACAAGTTTACCCTCAAACTTCGTTTTTTATTGAGCTCAAAAAAGTTTAAAATAAAAATTTTGAACATTAAAAAAAACACAGATATATTAGCTGTTATGGGCCCCCATAACAGCTATCTAGTGTCAGAAATGTGCCAGGCTGTGTGTGCGGAGCTTGGCAGAAATATAGCAACCTAAGATGACACAGACCAAAAGCATAGGCCATGCTGTGTCATGCATGTACATGCCCCAGACGGACTGTGATACCACAGCCCACAGGCAGCAAAACCTGTTTGACATCCTTAATGCATTAGAAACAAAATAATATCCCCAGGGGAAAAAAGTTATGATTATGAAGGCATCCTTAATTTTTAAAGAGTAGGAATATAATCCAAATAACATTCACAGAAAATGGAAACCAGAGATCGAGAGAAGGAAAATGTGCTCCTGATGGCCACGATACAGACAACAAAGTGGTCCTTGAAAGCACACAGAAGGTCACTGCAAAAGACAAGCTCATGGCAGACCATTTTACTGAAGATAGAATCAGCTCAAGTCATTCTAATAGTAACTTTCTGTTCTCATGCCCATGACATTCAAAAACTGATGAACCCACAGAGGGGGCACTAATCAACATCTAAACAATCTAGTTAGTAATTAAATTTCTTTCTACAAGCAACTGTCCACATTAAATAAATAAGACTGCCCAAAGAAAAAGTACAGATTGAAAAGAATTATTGTTAAAAAAAAAAAACAAAGAGACGATCAAGGCATACTTACGGTCCAATTTTTCACCAACACCAAGAACTTCTTGTACATTACGAGTCATTATTTGGTGGACTTCATAAAGTTCATCATTTAACTTTGCAAGGTTCCTCTGAGTATGAGTGTCCAGATACAATTTCCTGGTCTTCTGAATGAATGTATCTTCGAAACAGAAGATTAAAGAAAAAAAAAAAAGAAGAGCAAATAAATAAAAATAAGAAAGAAAAAAAAAAACAGAAAATAAATTGGCAGACAAAAAAAAACCAAGAAAGTGGTCTTTTGGTAGGGGTGATGTACGTGTGACTCACTAGATCTAGAGGAAAAAGAATAAAGGAGAGTGGACAGATGAAAGGCATAAGAAAAAAGCACGGATGACATACCAAATTTGATAAATGCAAAGGGTCTGGCAGCAGTTTCAATTTGACCTCCGTAGACTCTCTCAAACTCATTCTTTAGTTCTTCAAGATATTGAAAAGCAAGCTTCTTTGGATAAGAGCGATCGCACATAGTTAAATAACATACAGAGGCTTCGATAATATAGCTAAAAATTTGAGTCAAAGTAACAATAAAATATGAAGCATAGAAAGTTGGAAAAAAATTGACAAATAGTAAGAAGGATAAATAGATGACTAAAGGGGCAAGGAAAATGGTTTGCTATAGGACAAGGGCTTCTGCTAAGCCATAAATTACATAGAGCTCATAACACCATGCTTCATAAAGGATTTCTATTGGAATATGGTGGATTTTCATAGCCCTCAAGCTGGATAATAAGGGATCCAGATATACATTTTGAATGCATATGTATTTCTAAACATTCCTAATAATTTTTTGAAACATTTTAAGCTCCATATATATTTCTAAACATTCACAAAACAATTCAGTATGAGAAACTATCACCAGAAAATAATTATAATGTACTTTCAGTACAAGTAATCCATAAATAAAGCATTGATATGAGAGAGTTGTTGCTCGTAAATATGTCCATTACTTCCATACATATGACAAGGAAAGTCTGAACATATGAAGATATTGAATCATCAGAGACATAAGCAATAGGATACTGAAAAACATTAGGGCCAGTTTCAATTGACATTCTTGAAGGCTCATTCTGGCCCTTTGACAGATTCTTGAACAAAGACTTTGCCTGATGCTTGTAGAATTCATCATCCTGATCGGAACCGCTGGCTAGACCTTCTGATAAAGGAAGGCCATCAGTAACACGAGCTATCATTGTAAGCTTCACCATCTTCTCTCTACAGTCTTTTTAACTCGAATAGGTTAACATAATATGATAACCAAACTTCTTTTCTGGTCAAGAAAGGAAAGAGCAAAGTCAATTACTAAGTTGAGAATCAACAACTAAATAAGCCAAGTATGGACCAATTATCTTAATATATTTATGATATGCTAACCACCCTTCTACATTTGCATCAAGTTAATCCAAGAATGCTCATGTCCATGAACCTAAAAAGACCATAAACCTGGTGTTCATCCCATCAAATCAGTTCCCATCAAGGTGGGACAAAGTGGCTGCACTCAGATTTGAACCAACGGTTTAATGCTGGCAGCCTAATTCTTTTACTATAACACCACGCAATGATCCAAAATGTAAGCAATTCAATAAAATAAGAATAAAAAAAAATACTCCATTGATGATTACCATGTCATTCTAATGCCACCCACATGCACTCTTAAATGACAGAATAATGAGCCTAAAATGAACTGCAATATTTGCAACTAGAATAAAAATATTGGCACCAGAAGGAAATGGAGGATGCAATCAAACAGGTCGACTCGGAGTTCATTAGCACCATTTTTTACTACTGCCAGAGACGCAAGGAGATGGAGGATAGGATCAAACTGTGGCAGTCAGACTTCCTTACCGTCAAGGATGAAGATATGAAGCATCTGATTCTAGCTGCATACTTCTTCGATATGGATAATCAGAAGGAGGCCATTGGAAAGGATGCTGGGGAGACGACGCCGAGGGTATTCTTGTAATATCCTGTAATATTATCTATGTATTTTAGTGTTAATGAAATGGGCATTATAGTCTTTTGTATCTTAATTCTGTGTATTTTGATTGACCAATGATGTTATTTTATTTCAGTTTGAATTAGCGTGTGCATTGGTGAGATTTAATTAGCTGTGTATTTGGGTTCGGTGGTGTGACGCCACACCGAATCAAGAAAAGTTTATATAAACCCAAGCTGGCAGTGAGGGTTTATATGCTCGTGTGTAAAGCTAGTTGAAGAGAAAAGAAACAGAGCTCCAGAAGAGAGAAAGAAGAAGAAAGGGAAAAAGAGGTAAGGAAGTCTTAATAAATTGAATGATTGTTCAGCGGAACTGTTTGGTGTGTCTATTGCTGATACTTCATCTTTGTGTGATGGATTGTATTTCCTTAGAAATGCTTGATAATCTGTTGAAAATAGATGATAAGTGTCTTAAGTGGTTGTGTAGAATTTCTAGTTTTGAATAATTGTCGGTATTAATTGAGAAATATGCAAATGAAATTGTATATGACTGTTGAATGCGGAATTCATGTTTGTTTTCTTATTTGTATGATTGAAATGAACGCTGTAAATCTAATCATGACTGGAAGATTTATCGTGATAACTAATTGTGTCTTATCGATTAATCATGGATGATATACGATTAATTCTGAGAGCAAGACAGTGCTCTAGAAAGGTAATCGTGGTGGACGATTAATTGTTAGACCACTTTGTTGTATATAATTGTCATGACTTTAATTGTGTATATTTACCCTGTTATTTGATTATTACTTGAGCATGAGATAATGATGTAAAGCATGTAATTGTGATATAATTCTATAGCATATGTTGTGCTCTATGAATTGTCAAATGATAATTAAGTTGATGATTAATTAGAATGATAACTCTCTAGTGGTCATGCATGATATTGCATCACCTAACGTAATAGGGTTTTTAGAGTGACCTAATAGAGGGCATGGCTCTGTTTAAGGATGTCAGGATGTAACTCCCAGACCACCGTTGACGGAAGGTAAGGTAACTGGCTTCTTTATGAGGTCCTATACCACCACCTAGTCGGAAGGAGCATGGACTATACACAAGGGCTAGAGGGAAGACCTCCACTTGCTCCATCATGTCAGACATGGACAGTATGTACGTGGGAAATATGTCATACATGCATTGCATATTTGATTGAGATGTGTATCTTGTTATAACTGTTATCTACGATACTTAGCATGACTTGATGAAATGTGATGAGATATCTTGAATGCATTATATAATCATTATACCTGATTGTATTGATTGTATAATTGTGATTTAGTGAGATTTCCTTACTGGGCTGTGAGCTCATGATGCCATTTTAACATTTCAGGTTAAAGATTGGCTAGTTTCACCAGTATAGCTGGGAAGAGAGAGAGGACAAGAGGAAAGACTTGTAAATTTATGTATATGAGTTTTTTACATTTCCTGTATTATAAATATTGTGGAGAATAGTACGTGTTACTTTGTCTTTGGTGCACAACTAGTCTCCATGTTCTGCTGTATTATATTTCTATATACTCCGATGGCCAGTTGTCTCGATGTGAGAAAGCCAGTACCTATCGAGATAGTTTGGTTACTGTTGTATCCCTGATTAACTTTAATTAATGAAAGGGGATGTGACAATTCTACTATTCTTTAGCATTTTAGGTTTAATGGCAGAGTTCCTAAAACAGATCTTTAGCATTCAATGGCGTCCAAGGTTGTTTGTAAACTCAAATTCTTGAATTCTTTAATAAAAGCTTCAGTGACTTGGGCATAATTGAACTTCTTTCCTGTCCAAACCATAATATCAAGTTCCATAAGCTTTGAATCATTTTAGTTAAAATGCAATTGTTTTCCTCTGTTGTTAAGGAAGCATGAAATGAAATAGTGCATTGGGTCCTTCATTAGAGTTGCCAATTATTGAATAAAGTCGGAACAAATGTTAGAATGCCAAATGTCAAATTGAACAAGTAATTTTTGTCTCTTGATTTCACTATATTTTTGTGAATGGGTCACATAAATGGGACCCATTCAATGGTTGGCATGATCTTTCTATTAATTTGCAATGTGTCAAATTTCAGGCTTCATAATCCTCCATTTTTTTTCGTTTTTTTTTTACACCAGGCAATAGGAGTTCTCTTTTCCTTTGTAAATTAATCAGTTATACTCATACTGTATAGAAGTAGTCAGGAAAACATCAAATAAGTGCATGGATATATGATCTGGATGTATAGTACAAAAACTATAAAGGACAAGGAATTTTCTACTGAAACAGAGACTTAAATATGATAAATACCTCTCCTAAATAACTTATCTTTTTTAAATTAAAAGAAAAGCAAAAAAATAATCCCAAAAATTCAAGTGTCAGGAATGTGCCAGGCTGTGTGTGCGGAGCTTGGCAGAAATATAGCAACCTAAGATGACACAGATTTGCAACTAGAATAAAAGTAGACCAAGATTATCCTACCACAGAGATTTACATTGAGCTAGAACACACATTCTAGATGCTCTTATAGCAGTAACCACTTTAGTCTAACACTCAGTACACTGATGAGATACCATACAGGAAAGAAAACTATATAAATATCACCCACTCCTATACTATATCATGCAGCCCCTGTGCAAATGAAAAGCCAATATAATGTTATCAATCACTATCCAAGAGCAAAACCAAGAAATAGCGAACCATGAAACAACAGAATCAAATCAATGAATATAAATCAGAACCGATATTTTCCAAAAAAGATTCTATACAACTTAATGATGATAATAAAAGATGTTGTCCTTAACTACACAATATAAAAGGGGCTGTAGAAAAGAATATAAAACAGTATGCAAAATTACAAAATATCATAAAATTAGCCAATAAAACAAATAAAAAAGCACATTAGACCAAAATTGAAGAAAATTAAGCACATTGAAAACTAAAGAATCAAAGTCCAAATGAATCCAACTAAGCTGTAAAATCAAGCAGAGTGACAAAGTTAGTCTGTATCACTCAAAAACGAGTAACCATGAAAAGAAACCAAGCAAAGTGAGAGTAAGAGAATTAAAGTCTAGGCAAGGTCACTGAAGCAACTTCATGCTCCCATAGATCTAAACACCTATATTCTCATCTGCTGAGAAATTTTTTTTTTCTGAAAAAAGAAAGAAAAACCTTAAAAAATCTGAATGACAAATTCTCAGCTTTCTTGCTCTCATCCCTAGCTCCATTTCTCCATAGAACCATCTTTTGAATGAACTAAGGCTCATATAATTACTCAGTGAGCCAGTAATTAATCCCCATCATTTTTCAAGACTACCAACTTCTGATGCAAAAGTTAGTAGAGGATAAAGGTCAAATCCCTGTACTTGAAGAACCATTTCAAGAGATGTATTAATAGAGACCACGATTTTAAGCTAAACATGCAATATTCACACTTCTTGGATTCGAACAAAACACGAGCTAAGAGCTGAAATTGAAAATCTGAAAGATTAAGATAACAAGCTAAGATCAGGAACAGGAACAAAAAAAAATGAGGCTTTGGGGATGATAAGAAGGTGATTTTGGCTAGTAGCTCTAGTTTCTCCAAGGTTTTTCTCACAAAGAACCACAACAAAGGAGGATTTTTTTTGGGGGGGGGGGGGGGGGGAGGAATTGGTTACTCACGCAAGAGATCTCTAGAGACTTCTTGAATAATTTTCCTTCAGGTTGTGATTTTTGGCATAGGAGAAAGGAGGGCTTAAAAGAGAATCAATCAGAACTTCAATCAAAGGCTCAAAAGCAGTTAAATTTGAAATATATCAGTAGATGTCATGTAACTTTAATCCTACACTTCTTCAAATGGTTGTTTTATTCCCTGATGAAAATCAGTCCACTCCTTTCTGGTGGTTGAGGTTTCTCATTCCCTCCAAGAGGGTCTAAGCCTTTTGGATTTAATATTGTTATAAGAGTGAGAGGTGGCCCTGGCCCTATATGAAATTCTTCTACAAAACTGAATATAAAAGGATTCCAGCTCTTACTGAAGTTCATGTGCATCATTATTTTAGTGACATAAACTCGAGTATTTGCAGTGTCAAGCTCCAAATTAAGATATCAAAAAAGTGGGATTTGAAGCACATGGGCACAAATCTCCAAGTCCAAGCGGATTTTTGGACCATGCATCCAAGTTACATGGACTACTGCAGGAGCCGATGTCATGAAAGCCATTTTCGAAGTCTCTCAGACTAATCAATGCATTGATGATATGGATAATATTCATCACTACTATGGCTATCTAAAGGGTTTTCCTCATCCCAGATAATTTCACAAAGCTAGGAACCATCAAGTAAACTAGCTGTGACATATCAACTGCAAGATGAAGAGCACAATCAATTATTCCCAACACAAGTCAGTTCAGATATGACCTCCATGAGCATCATCTCAACAATAGTTACAACGGCCCCCCTGAACAAGCAGACTCAATAACAGCAGTTTCCCCATCAAAATCAAGTCAAGTATTTGCAATGACAGCAAATACACAGTTAATTTAGATGAAAAATATCAATTCAGGAGGGGAGAGGAAAAGATTCTTCCTCCAAACCTAATTCTTTCTAAGAAAAATAACAAGACATAATTGCTCAAACTCAAATTTCACTTTTCTCCACACACAAACACACACAACTCCCCCAGATTGACCAACCCAGGAATCAATCATTCTCCCCGAATTCATCAAACAGCAACATACAGCAGTTACAAAGAATAATCAAAACAAAATACCTTTTTCCTCTTTATTACTGGATAGCTTATCGTAGCCCCAATTAGATTAATGAGAACCAAAAGTACGATAAAAGGGCAAAATTATCACATTTCTTCAGAAGATTTTGTTTGAACTATTATCCTACCCTTGGATTACCAAAATATAACACAATTCAACACAATGCAGGAGGATATTCGAAGCGCAGAAATTAAAGCCCTAACCCTAGAAGAAAATTGATTGCGGAACAAAAGAAAAGAATTCTGGAGCACGTGACGTCAAACCTCGTTGCGAGCAAGAGAGAGCGTCAGTCTCGTCCTCGTTTGATTTGAATAATGTGCGCATTACGCACACCCACTACCTTAGTTCACAGCTTTGGTGTGCTTTTGGCGGGTGGGATTACTAAACGCAGCCTGTCATTTCTTTTTGTACTTTTTATTTTTAGTAAATTACAGAAACTCCCTTGAAGTATACACTAATCACACACACTTCCCTTCACATTTCAGAAATAACACTTCCCTTTTTATTTGTTTTTATTATTTAAATGCCCTCTACTTAATCTGAAAATTACCACCCTTTATTTATTAAAAAATTAGTTCTTCTCTTTCTTTACTCCTTTTCGTAATTCACCAAATAATTAATATGAAGGATAAATTCGTCTTTTGGTGCTTAGAGATTGATAACATTAGTCTTATTTATCACAAAACTTGGATGACAAGTTAATAGAAGGCGGTGTGTATGACCTATTTCAAAAACATGAAAGGAGGTATGTGTGATCAATGCAAACCGCAAGGGAGGTTTTGTAATTTTTTTTTCTTTTTTTTTTCTCCAGCCTGTCAACTAATTTAAAGTTCAACCCTCTTACGTGGTAAGCAGTTGGGGTGGGTTAAATCCAAAACCCCAATTGATCCAAACTGACTGATTTGGGTTAGTTTTAATAGGCTCGGATTTTGGTTTAAAAAAAAATTGACAATTTTTGGGTTGAAGTCATTGCTAGATCAAACTTAAGCAACAACTAACTTATGGACATATTTTTCTAAACCAAACTTTATATATGAATTCTAGCAAGCTAATTAAGTCAGATCTAAAATTAAACCAAATTAGGTTTGTTAATTTTAGAAAGACTAGGGGAAAGGCATGCACTATTCGCATAGTAAAAAAATTAAATAAGTGTAGGCAATTAATTAGGAGATAAATGTAAAAAGAAATAAAAATTAAGGGCATTTTGGACAAAAGTGGATAGTTAGGTATGTGTAAGTAATTAATTGGGAGATAAAAGTAAATAGAAATAAAAATGAAAAAAATTTTGGACAATAGTACATAATTATATATGTATAGTAATTGATTAGGAAATAAAAAGTAAATCTATACTACTATTAAAGGCACAAACTACCTTAAGTGTTTTTTATTTTCTCATACCTAAAATACCCTCCTCTAAAATCTTTACTTAATTTTAAAAGTAATATTTTCTTTTTTTAGAATCGTGAATCTAATAAAGTTCTACTAAATTAGGTAAACCTTGATTATATACATATCTAGGATAAAATTTTAATTAATAAACTCCTACTGAATTAGATAAACCTTAATTATACTTATCTAAAAGACTTTTATTAAATAATAAAACCTAAATTATTGATAACAATGATTTCGTATATTTAGTTGGATAATTGTTGGAGAAGAAATAGAATTTTATTAGACTCATGTCAATAGTAAAAAGGAAAAAAAAAGGATAGTCTTGAAATTAGAAATTTCAGAATAACATCGGTAAATGTACAAAATCATATTATTAAATCATGAATTAACAATTATTATATTAAACTATAATTTTAGCTTAATGTAAATAGAATTAACAATTATTATATTAAACTATAATTTTAGCTTAATGTAATTAAATTGTTTAATTAAAATTCTTTTAGTCAAATAGGGAATTATAAGAAATCATTATATGAAATCATGAATTAATAATTATTACATTAAACTATAATTTCTAATAATTAATTGTGAGATAGTAACAAACTATAGTTGTGTTTATTCATTAATGTTTAATTATTTAATTAATAATTAATGTTTATATTGTTTAATTAAAATTTTTAGTTAAATAAGTTGGGAATTATCATGTAAATAATAGTGATTGTTATCTATTTTTACTTTTTTAACGATTAATATAAGGAAACATCTAATTGATGTCTATCTTGTTTAGTTAGTTGAGGTCTCTCTGTTGTTTAGTTAATTAAAGTCTCTTATTAATATTCTATTTAAAATTCTTTTAGATATGTGTAAATACAAAACCCTTAAGGTAGCTCATGCTTTTAATAGTAGTATAGATATAGATTCGAGAATATTTAATTCAAAAACTACTTGTCCTTATCTAAAAGAATTTTAAATAGAATATTTAATTGAATGTAAATTCAATTCCTAATATTTATATATTATTAGTGGCCATTTATTTCAATTACTGTGTTACTTCAACTTGAGAGCAATTTATTATCAATTTACATAAGAAACATAAAAGGCAAATATACTATTGATATTTTATTTTTTAACAACTACTATATGCAAAGTATGTGTATATAATATGTGTATGGTATATTCAATGGGTACATAGGTTATATTTAGGGTTACTTTGAATAAGTTAATTCAAGGTTTATATATATATATATATATATATATATATATATATATCTTAACCCATTCAATATATAGATAACTATTAATTAAGATGCATAGTAATATTATTGCTAATTTTTCTATTACCCCATAAGTGAAATATAATAATAAATTATTTACCTTGTCATTACTAAACATTTAGTTTACTCCACTATCTCAATTAAGTATTGCATAAAAGGCAAACAAAAATCAAATAAAATTAAATAAGAGTTAAACTAATTCATTAAAAGAAAACTAAAATTAAACAAAAATTAAATTGAGAGATAGTGAAGATAACTTTTATGGAATTTTATTTACTTATTGACGATAAATTTACCTATTTCATTAATGAGATGCATATAATAGAGGAATATAAATTTGCATATATGGAATGGTGGCAGCAAAGGTTGTAAGAATAACAATTATCTTAAGCAATATATTTATAAGTTTGAATCATGTAAATAATTTGTTAAGATCATTCATAATTTGTTAGTATCATTCAAAATATAAAATGTGTGACAACTATACATAAGAATCTCGCAGTGCTTTAAGATGAGAAAAAAATTTTAACTATTTATAATAAAATTGCATTGTGAAACTATGTATCTTTTGATGAAGTCGCATATTTTCAAGTTAATTTTTAAGAATATAATGTTTAAAGTTTGTATTATTAAAAATGTTTAAAGTTTATATTATTAAATTATTAAAATTGTTATTTTAAAATTATAAGAACATATTTGAGATAATAAAGAAAGAATTGGAATCCAATCAAATATAAATAAATTAATCTTATAAAAATTCTAAAATAAAACTGACTTCAGTAAATTATATTAAATAAAATAATAATTTATATTATTATTAATATCAAAGCTCCGTTTTTCATACATTATATTGTATGGCCTTAAGTCTCATGTTAAATATATTGATTATTTTTGTTATTAATATGTTATATTAAGAAATTCTAATACTATATTTTCAAAATTACTTTTATTATTATTTTAGTTATAATAATATATATTATTAAAAATATTTATTAATTGTTCTGATAATTATTAGCAAAATAATTAATCTATTAATTATATTAATATGATTATATTAATATTTTAATGTGACATTTTATTATATATTAATTATTTCAATAACTAATATACTTAATTAATTAAAATAAGTATTTTGATATTATTAGTTGAATTATTATTATTTTAAGATCTCATGTACTTTGAGATAATGTTGATGGCCATTTGCATCCAACGATTCACCTAGGGTTGTCAATGGGTTGGATCATGCCTATTTACCACCCGTTTCTGATTAAATATCTGTCAGATCGAATTCGGATCTGAAAATTGGATCCGTTTATAATTAGATTCGGATTCGGATCAGGGTCATATCCGCTTGATCCGAGTCTGATTAAATTATATATATATATATATATATGTGTTTATAATTTTTCAGATTTCCAAGGATGCTTAAGTTAGTTTAATATTCTTCTTTTCAAATAACGTATATATCATCCTAAATGTGACCCTAAGATATAGATTTTAAGATTATTTGAAGTATTATTAGTATGATTATAGTAAACAAAGCCTATTTAATTGAATTGTTTAAATTCAAACATTTAATCGGATAATCGGATTTGAATACGGATTTTATAATTATATTCGGATTCGGATTCGAATTCAGTAACAAGTATGAAAGATCTGTCGGATATTTAATTGAATTCAGATATCCTATAACTTAATCGGATTTGAATCTTGATCTTGGTGGTCCGCTCCAAATCTGACCTGTTTATAGCCCTAGATTCATCATCTAAAAAAAGCGAGTAACATGAGTTTGCATCCCGGGGAATAGAAATGCTGACCAAAAAAAATTCAAATCATTCATACTTTGGGAGTGGCAACTAAATGACATGTGGAATATGGGATATGAGCCATGCTATATATTAGAAATCTTCCTTGAGTTATTAGGGGTTGAAAACACATTATTATAGATCCTTTTTTTTTAATTTAAAGTTAGTAAGATTTTATTAGTAATTCCAATTATCAAAATTCGTTTATTTAGATGAGTATTAGAGAAGACTCTAGTTAAGTGGGATGTTATTACTAATTGTAATTATAAAAATTCTCTTAGTTAGATAAATATTGAAGAAGTCTAAATGCCTGAAGGTGGCAACTAAATTAGTCGCAACATTAATAAAGAAAGTATGCACTTTTAGAAAAATTCCAATTATTAAAATTCTTTTAGTTAGATAATTATTGAAGAAGAAGTCTACACGTCTGCTAATAAAATGACTACCAATAATAATAATAAAAGGTGCTTTTGAAATCAAATATTCTAGAAAAGGATATTTTGGTATGTAAAAATAAAACACACTTTAGATAGTTAATAGGAGTATAGATTTAAATTTTATAACATACAAACCTCTTTTAATATTTGAAAAATTAATTGTAATAAAATTATCAAATATAATAATTTCAAATTGCTGATAAAAAAAAATTATAAAATAAGAAATATAAATCCAATGAAATTAAAGAAAAATAAAATATCTTTTATGAATAACTATAATAATTAGTAAAAAAATTTGAAATTTTCATTTAATAACCAGAGTTTGTTACTCAAAAATAATAAATTCAAGCTTAACATGCAACAAAAATTCACAATTGCTAGTATAAGTAAAAGCGAGAAGCAATTTGGGTAGCAAATGTTAGTTGAGAATTTTAAGGATTCTCTTTATAATAGTATAGATAAATGTCCAACAAAAAGTGCTCTTTTGCTGTTTTGTGGGTTGTGTCGAGTGCCAAAAATTAAAGGACTTTTGAGGACATTAGTAATCCAAGACAAAGGACCAAGGAGGAGATGATGACATTAGCATCATCATGGCATTGTAGGTAAGATTGATGAGACTACTAGTTTACTTCTGTTATGCTTTTGATGGAGGGAATGTTTTTGTTTTTTTGTGTGTCTGTTGTGTTTTTTTCCTTTTGCTCCTTGTTTCTGTTTAGGATTTCTCTTTTAGTTAGTCCATTTTTTTCATGAACGAACAAGAAATTTCTGATTACTTATCAAAAAAATAAATATCATATGAATTTGTAAGGACCTAAAATTTCTTTTTTTGAATTTTGACCAAGGTCAACATTTGACCGGTCAAAGTCTTTCATCTTTGCTTTTGCTTGATGCTAAACACATAACTCCCTACCTACACACACACCCAATCAAACCATTTAAAACCCTAACCTATGACAACACATCACATCCTCTTTCACTTTTCTTTTCTCTTAGCCGCCACATCCACTCTCTCTCACGTTTAGCCCTCTATTCCTCTCCATTTCACTCACTCTCTCTTCCTCATATGCTTACCTCCATTTCACTCACATCTCTCTTCCTCTCATGTTTTATTTTGTTCTTGGGATTAAAAGAATGATGGAAATGACAAAAAGAGAGGATGCATTTAATCCAAAGGTTTCATACAAGTAAGTGGGGTTAATCCAACTTATATGATTATGTGCATATTTCCTTTAAATCTGGTTTGTTTTGTTTTCCATGGGTATAATGACGGAGAACCACACAATTTTTATGGAATGAAAATCATGATAATTTTTGGTGAAACTAGTGTTCATATTCATTACCTTTTTATCATTTAAAAACACCATGGGGAAATGTTTTGTTGTTATGTGAATATGTATGTATTGATGACTTCTAAATTTTTTAGATATTCGAATTTTAGGGATATGCAGATTTATGTTTTAAAAATTGGTAGTGGTTATATGCGAATTGTTTTATTGGTTTGAATGGGGTTGACGTATGCCTCTTTTCACTTTGTTGGTTATATGCAGATTTGTATTGGTTTGATTGGACTTGATCACTTTTGCACAATTTTTATATTGATTTCAAATTTGTGTGGGTACGTTGTGCAATTTCCATGCATGAGGGTTGAAGGTTTAGGTATGTTAAAGAAATGTACAATGGTAAGGTACTCTCAACAAAAGAAAAGTAGGATGGCATCATCCTTCTTTATGCATTGGTGGTACAAGTATAATAAATAAGATGGATTTTTGGTACGGGTGCTATAAGAGAATAAAAGAGAGAGTGGAGAATAAAAGAGAGAGTGGTGAATAGGCTTAGCATACTTTATAAGTCTACAACCCCTATAAAGACTAGGCAATGAATTCTTTGACTTGCTTTTGTATAAAAAGGAATTTAAATAAAGAAAGAGAGAATTGGGTTGTCAATTTTTATTTATTGTTTAGGTGAGATTGAAGAGAGAGAACGTAGAGAGGGAAAATGAGAAAGAGAATTAAATGAGTAAATGGGTTGGCTATTTTGTTTTAGGTAAGGTGGAAGAGAGATAAAGAGATGGGGTTGGCTATTTTGTCTTTTAGTTAAGGTGGAAGAGGGAGAAAGAGATAGGGTTGTTTCTTGTACCATAACATAAGCATACACCCTATTGTTGTTTATATATTTGAAATTATATGAATTGGTGGAATGTTTAATAATTGTTGAAATTAAATCAAAGCATGGCATGTTGAGTTGGTAGTTGTTAATGAGACATGATTATATGGATATTAGTACTACTAGTATCTTGATACTAGCCTAGTACCCAACACCAAGTATTGTTGGGAGATATAATTTTTGTACTGTTGGCACAAGTTGCTAGTTCAGTACCCAGCATTTTGAGATGTCTGGAATGATGATTAAATTGTACTGCTAGCCACGCTAGTTCAGTACCCGGTGTGTGATTAGCCACTGGGATGATTGTGATGCGATTGTACTGCTAGTGGCAAGGGTTCACTAGTCCAGTACCCAATATGAAGACTGGTAGACACATATATGATGGTACTTCTAGTTGTGAGGCCACACACTAGTTAAGTAGTCTATCAGGGACGTTCTATTGGGAGTGTGTTTACTGCTAGTCTATACTAGTTCAGTACCCAGTGAGGGACGCCCACTGGAAGAGGATATTGAGACGATTGTACTGTTAGCAGACATAATGCTAATTCAGTACCCAGCGTGACCTATATGTCTACTGGGATGTGAGGATGATACTTGGTGGTTAATATTTCTTTACATTCGGTTACTTTTATTTTGTTATTTATATTTCTGTAAGGTATATGTCCATAAAAATTACAGGTAAGTATTTCTAACACTTAGATTAAGATTTATTTATTGTTTCTTTTTATCATGATTAATTTGTTGTTCTCATGTTAGAATTCATGATCCCTTATGTTTAATATTGTTAATATTAAAATATATATGTAAATATGTTATGAACCCAACTTAGGAAAACCCTACATATTTAATGATAATATATTAAATATCAATTTGGTGTACATATATTATTTAAATAAGGAATATTATGCATATTCTCATACGGGGTGTATTAACCTCACTTACTGGGTTTCGTTGAGACTCACCCCTTATATTTTCACAGGAAACCTGCAATCTTGAGATAATGAAATATGGTGACGGGATGGTGATTAGAATGATGAACATGTTGTCTGAAATGTTATTGCTTTGGCAAAGATCTTTGATGTTGATGTATTTTATGAGCCATTGGGGTTCAAGAATTGTAATTGGATGTATGTGGATAAGCCATGGTTCGGGCTGGTTCAATTTTGATTTTAATTGTTATATTGGTTTAAATTCCGCTTTAACTCTGATTGAAGAAGTATTAAGTGAAATGTTCAAGTATTTATTGGGAAATAAATGCATTTTCGGATTCGCTTACGAGCAAGGTTACGCTCGGTACTACTCATGCATAGTAAGTCGTGAGGTGAGGATTTAGGGCGTGACAGAATTAATGTTGAATTTGAAAAAATTTAAATTGACCTAACCCAACACAAATTGAACCAAATTATAATTTGGTTTAGGTTGGCTTGAATTTAGGGTTCTCAATTAAGTTTGGTTTGGTTTTTTTGTTGACCCTCAATAACCTTGACTTGGTTTTACATTGACATCAACCCAAACTAAACCGAGTTCCACCTATACATTCATATTAAGGCTTTGTTTGGAACATGGATTTTTGGGGGAAAAAATGGAAAATGCTAACTAAAGTATTTTCTCTTTTTTTGGTTGGAATTTTAGATAGGGATTAGGGGAGAAAATTTTTCAAAAAATTTCCTCTTTAAGGATCAAAACCATTCTCTTCGAAAAAGTTGAGATTTTAAAAGAAAATAAGAGAGTGGTGATATAACTTTCTTAAATACTCTTTATGATTCCTATGGATGGTGGGAATTGAAACCTAAAGAATTCATACGTGATTTCTAATTCTCATTAGAATTGGCTAGCCAAACATCGGAATTGACATTCTTATGTCTCAATTCCAATTCCCACCTTCCAATTCCTGTGATCCAAATGTACCTTAAAGGAAATTCTGCTATGACATTTAACATGTCTCATCTTGGGGAAAAAGAGAAAGAAGAACTGTGAAGAAGTAATTATATGACAGGGAATGTGTCTAAATTGAGATTATTTTGGATATTTTAGACCAAATTTCATTGATATTAAAGTTCTAGTTAATGGCAGGAGTGATACTTGCATATTTCTCCTAATGTCAGGGTATGTAGTGCACCTTTCCAAATCTCGAGGGCATCAGTATGAATTTATTTATTTTAATTATTATCATCCCAAAAATATTGTGACAAACTCAACTATGAAAAAAGTTCTTAGAATCATTCTTATTTTTGGAAAAGCAATCAAGAATTATGTAAGAGATAATATAGAATCAATGTTGAATGCCAAAATACTTTATGGGTGAAACTACTATGAAAGATTAGCGGAAAATGTATATCATAACTACCTTGAAACAATGATGTAACCAAATACTTGGGCATGGTTGAAGATCGCGGTTTTTTTTTGCTTATACATACCATTATATTATAAGAAGAGAACTCCACAGATTATTGATTAACATGTGCTGCCCAAATAATTTCTCTTATTTTTTTTTATGTTGGCTTGTATATCCCAATTAATTCGTTACCAAAATATATAGCTTACAACTATCTACAAAACCAAGTACTACAACTCATGTACATCCACGTGCGGTATGCACATTCCACCCCAACCGTAGCATTATAAAATGAAGACTTCAAATTAATGAAATCAATAGAGGTTCTAGCGTAGAATTGCACGTAGAAAGAGTAAAAAAGTTCTGTAACTACCTAGGTTTTGGGTGAACCCTACATTAATGACACCAAAAAATTTAGGGTATAGGCTTCTTCAAAAAGTCATGCACAGGTTTAGGCACGATTCCTTGCGTTAAATAGAGTATAGATTATATAAGTGCTTGGTTTAGTCATCACAATGACTCTTAGAAGTTAAAGAGTTGATCTATTGTTGAACCAATCTAAGATGTGGATATGTTGTTATCTTAGGCTGTGTTTGGCATTGCTTTTTGTTTATTACTTCAAAAGCAATTAGATTGTTTGTACTTCTGTGAAGATCTTTTCGTTAAGCAAAGTTGTTTCGTTCACATTTGCTTTGCTACATAAACGCAAAAAAACACATTTGGTAATGTCAAAAGTATAAAAATTGCTTTTTGGTTAATATTAACATGTTTTAACCCAAATTACACATGCTTAGATAAGTTTTCCAATTTAATGCGTAATACAAAACTATTTAGTGGTGATGGTGGGTGGTTTTATAGTGGTGGTTGGTAATGGTAGTGAGTGGCAGTGGTGGTGTGAGTAGGTTGTTAGTATTAGATTACAAACAATAAGTTAAAAAAGCAACCAAAAAAAAAAATGAGAAGCAAAAAAATTTTGCTTCTCAAGAAAAGCAATTACATGTAATTGCTTTTGCTTCATCATGGGAAGCAAAAGCATGCACTAACCAAACATGCTTATTGCTTCAAAAAGCTAGATTTTGCTTAAATAAGCAAAAAAAAAACAAAAACAAAAAGCAATGACAAATGTAGCCTTAATTAGCCAACAAAACCACTATCAATTAACAACTCATTTTTGGCTTGGGACTTAGAATACACTTACAACTACCTAAGTGTTAGCACCTGATTTTTGCACCCCAAAAAATGCAAAAAATGAAATTTTAATTAAAAAGTCAAACCCTGAGGGGACCAAATTTTGACTTTTTGATCCAAAGAAATTTGGCCATCAAACTTCCTTTCATTGAAAAGAGCATTTCGACACGGTTCTAATGCAACTGAGTTTGCCAGAATCGGGGTCCGGATGAGGAAGTTATGAGCTGGTCAAACTTTTGGGGAAGCGAAAGTTGACTTTTTGCTCGACCCCAATTCAGCTGCCAAACTTATTCCCAGTGGATAGTGTGTTCCGAGCTGATTCCAACGGCACCAAATTTGCTGAAATCGGACACCAGATGAAGAAGTTATTAGCAGTTGAAGTTTCAAGAAAAACTGCCCATGTGGCAAAAAGGCAGCAAAAATGGAATAAACTAATAAAATAAATAAGATAAATGTGTTTAATAATATTTTAATAAAAGGAATCTCGCTTTTCAATAAAATAATCAAAGAAATCGGACGAAATCTTGCAAAAAAACCAAATTGAATAAAGGTTTGAAATCCAAACATTTTAAAAACGTGCTGGACCGTATTTCAAAAGCTTCTGGAAGAAGACACGCGTCGCTGTACGGCGGGACACGCATCCCGTAAGGCAGATTTTGCGAGATTTGAAAATGTGCGTTTTTTGCCCGTATTTGAATTACGGGCAAGGCACGCCCGTACTTGAAGTACGGGCAAGGCATGCCCGTACTTAAAATACGGGCACGAAAATTTTGCCTATAAATAGAGAGGCCACCCCCCTCATTTGGAGAAGCCTTCTCCTTGGCCGATTCCCCCTTCCTCCTCTGATATTCTCACGGCAAACCTTTGCCCAATTGTCAACACCCTTAAACCCAAACCTTTTTTGTTCCCAAAATACCCCTGTTTCACCAAAATCATGTCCAAACCTTCTCTAATCCTTCTTTGAACATAACCACCCATCAAAACCTTTTCAAAACCCAATTCAAGAATTCAAGGGGACGCGGAAGCGCTGCCGGAATCTTTGGAGAATCCAAACATCACCAAATAAGTAACAGTGTGGTAACTCCTTTAGCGGTTCCTTTACTTTTCATATATACATATATATGTGAATTGTTTCATTTAAACATTGTTTCTCATTTTCACTACCTTGCTACTAACCCTTTTGTTCTATTTTTGCTGGAATTTCCTTATACGAATGAGAGTCTCTTCATGAAAAAGAAAGATAATGGACAAGTGGAACAAGTCAAAGAAAAGGGATATGGAAACTAACAGCTTTTATTGAATTCCATTTACCAATGCAAGAGGAATGTACCCTCTTAAATTTATCCTATGTAATCCTTATCCCTCCTTCCCTTTTCATTGAAAATGACTAAAAGATGAACCAGCAAAATGAAGAAGAAGGGACTTTGTTTCCTTACAAGGTATTGAAGACAAAAAAGGAGGATTTGAAGGCAAATGGAACAAATGCAGTATAATGAAAGTGCTGAGAACCCCCACAGGTGTCGTCGGAACATCCAAGGAGCCCACCGGAACTGATTCCGATCGAAATTGGCACAAAGATGCAAGTTCGGACAAAAACCGTATACTCAGAGCGGTCCAGGCGTGCCCGTAGTTAATCTACGGTCTGGCCTAAACCGTATTAAAATTACGGTTCTGACCAGACCGTGAATTAAATACGGTCACTTGATAAAGTAACTTAAGATCAACCTTTTTTGGACCTGGTTGGACCCAATCCGACCCATTGTTGTAAGACTTGACCCAATCGGGCTTCTTGGACTTTTCCAAGCCCATTTTGAGACTGTGGGCCTAAGTGGGCCCACCAAGGCTTCGTGGGCCCTCCAATGGGGCCCACATCCCGACTGGCCAAACCAAAGCCCGTCTTGATAAACGGACTAAAGGCCACATGATTAAATTGCCATTGGGCCAAATCCAAGCCCATTGGAGACATCAATCCACTAACATTGTAAATATAAATAAATCTTTAAACCAAATAGCCATAATCCAATAAGGGTTACCCAATAACCCAGACTGGACCATGGGCTTGACTTAAGCCCAACTTGGATTCCTCTGGGCCTTCCAACAGGGCCCGTAGCCGACTCACTTCACCAAATAATAAAAGATAAAATCAAATAAAAAGGGGAACCCACACCATCAATGGTCCCCACTTAGACTAAATAAGTGTGCATGTTGGCTTAGGAATTGGGTGAAAACTAAGTTGACTCAAACCAAGGAGACCCACGGGACCTGTCAATCGACGGGGCGGACTAGGGTGTCTTCGGGCTTCCCTAGACGTAACCGAGAACTTGCTCAGAACTCTAATAAGCCGCAGACCAGAATAATTAGGCCCGAATAGGTGCCCCTTTTGTGTCTGCCTGCACCTCTCAGGCAGTGGCGACTCCAAATCAGTCCCGAGGCGAGCATCACTTCGCATGCACCTCGTCGTGCGGCCCGAAATGGGGGTGCGCATACTAAGGAAGTCTATTCTTGCATTTGAAAGGTTGGCAATTCTTCTTGAATTGGGAAGGGTAGGTTTGGTTTGAGCATTTAGAACCAATACGGTAGGCAGGGGCGGAGCCAAAAAATTAGCTTAGGAGGGGTGAACAATAAACAAAGCTGTAAAAATTTGGAAGAGGGGTGAATTTTCTTTTAGCATGTTTGGTTCCAAGTGAGGTATCATTACAAAAGAGTGAAATGATTTTTAGTGATACTTTTTAAAAATAATTCAGATTCAGTGAGCTAATTTTGGGTAATTGGACTTTAATGATATTTTTTTCAAGATATTTGAAAACGAGTGTCATTTTACTATTTACCAATTACTAGTTCCCATATTAGATTTATAGGTCTAATAATATGACTTACTACAAGTCTGTAAATTGGATTTATAAATCTCTTAGCTGGATTTACAAGTCTACTAAGGAGGTTTATAATCCTTTAAACTATATTTACAAGTATACAAAATAGGTTTAAAAGTCCCTGAACTGAATTTTTACAAGTCTACAAAATGGATTTACAAGTCTCATAATTGCAAGTCCGTGAAGTGATTGTTACACACATTTCAGTTGATTTACAAATCTATTAATGAAGTTTAAAAATCCCTAAATTGGATTTATAAGTCTACCAATATAATTTATAAGTCCCTAGTAGATACACACTAAGGGCACTGTAAACCATGAATAGTAAAATGACACTTGCTTTCGAATATCATGAAGAATATCCCGAATTTCCCATCATCTAAAAGTTGATGACTGAAGCTGAATTATTCTCAAAAAATATCACCAAAAAGTAATTTTCTCATGATAAACATTGGAAACAAAATTTCGGGGAAGGGGGGCCAATCTATTCTCTTAAATGGAACGGCTTCGGGCTGACGTGGCCGCAGCCGCGCGAGCCTTTTTCCCCTTTTAGTATATCAACTGATAAAAAAAACATATTTTAAAGCCTTGCCCTGCCGCGCTGACAAAAGCAAGGCCACTTTTTAAGCAAAAAAAATCATTTTAAAGCAAAGGGTCCTTTTCGATTGCAAACTTCTTCGATTTTAGTGAGTTTTTTTAAAAATAATTCAATTATGATCATTTAATCCTTTGAAATTTAAAACCAGTGTCCCTAATATCAAATGTCTCGCATTAATTATGCACACCAACTCAAATAGCCGTAGACACGTGGACCAATTTGGACCAATTTTTTGAAAGGCAGGTTGCAAAAACATATTTTATTTTATAACTTCGGCCGATTGTAATTGTAAAGCAGGTAGCAGTTGCACAGACACCGAAGGTGTCAGGACCTGAAATAAGAATATGTTCAACTTTAGAGATCTGAAATAAGAATATTTTATAATTTCAGCCGTTCACTATCCTCTCCCTCTCGGTCTCTGCGCTCTCCGTTCTCCGTCTCTCCCTCACCCCTGGTTCTATCCTCACCCTTCTACAGTTTGTTAGGTGGGGTTTCTCAGAGAAAGTCTGTCCCTCACCCGCTTCTCTCTCTCTCTCTCTCCTCTACCTGCTCTCCCCTTCTCTTCCCGATTTTCTAAGGCTTCTGGAACCCTCGGTGATGCCCTGCCTAAGGCTATTGGAGCCCTCGGTGATGTCCTCCCCTCTCCCACGTCCCAATTTTAATGGAGAAAAATTTTTCCTTTAAGAAAATACCTGTGGAATAGGATGAGATTCTGTCCTCCAGAGACTTCTCGATTGTTCCGAAACAATCCATCCAATTGACGATATCGGAAAAGCTCGGGTGCTAGGTGTTGAGGGCGCGTTCTCCATTGCTGCTGCTTCTCTCCCGTCGTTCCATGGCTCCTCTTCTTCAAGCAATCATGCTCTCCAACGAGGTAACCACTATTTCCCTTTATTATATGAAGGTTTGACAACAGTGTCCGACCAATAACGTAGGACAGCTTCCCACTCTCTTAACCTTAGGCTCTCATCTCCTCTCTCCTCACTTCTTCGGATCTCTAGAAAACCCTGTCGTCTGTTATTGTGAGGGTAGGAAGGGAAAACCCCCAAAATTACTCCAAGTCTTTGTGTTTTTTGAGTTTCTTTGATTTTCATGTTTGATTGGTTCACTTGATGCGCTTATTGATATTTTTCAGTGATCATGAACTCTTTGGGAACGATTATTTTAGGTTAATCTCTGCAGATTTTGGCGATGTTCCAGTTGGATTGCAAGTGATTGGCTGGAGTGGGTTTCGGCGTAGGGATCTGCTTATTCTTCTGCAGAAATCTTTGATTGGAACGACGAAGAAGAGGTCTATTGTTCTTTCATTTTTTTTTTTTTTTACTATAATGTAATTTTTTGAAATTCGTTACTGTTCGATGCTTAGATATCTGGTTTTTGATATAATCTTTCGCCCTACGCTGGTTTTGGGTTTTTCTCTTTGGTTCATTGCTGCCACAATTATGGTGTTACAATTGTTTGTAATAGGTTTATACGAGATGGGTCATGCTTTAAGTCTTTTGAATTGAAGTCGATGAATTTTGATACATCTAAGGAAATTTATTTTTTTAGATGTTTACTTTAGGTTGATTCTATAGAGGTATATTAGCCTCTTACAATCTGATTTGAGATGAATCAGCAGCGAAGATGATAAGAAATAGCGGAGTCGAGAGTGTGCTCCGTCAGTCTTATCCTAACGCCTTTACCTCCCTTAATGGCGTTATTCAACACTTTGAAGCGAAGCTCTTCTTCCACAAGGCCGACTTCATTAGAGACCAGATCGACCTTATATTCTGCTCGCACATGTAGCTCCATCATCCCAAAATGCCGAAGGAAAAGTTTGACCCCCAATTTCTTCACTTCTGGAACTGCTTTTTGTTTTAATGGTGACAAAGCAGAGAAGACCCATTACCCAGACACCGAGTTGCTGGAGTTGGTAAACAGGGCCGATTGTGTCTATTTGCTTTGTTTTAATATTTGATTTTCTCCTTTGTTTGTTGGAAAGTAATCACAGGCATAATTGTAGTTTTAGCATCAAATTGTATTTACGTAGTTGCAGATCTCTATCGACACTTTTCCAATGTTGTTTATTCATTTTAATGTGGCAGGTGTGGCTTTTCTTCTTTAACTATCTATTGATGAAATTTATATACGTTTTCTTATTCCTTTTTTTTAAAATGCTTCGCAGTTGTTATACTTTGAGTAATCAATTGGATGTGGTACTGATTTGCAGTTATTTGGATATTGATTTTCGGATTTGTCCTCTTCTTCATCTAAGCATTGCTCCTATACTTTAATAAAAAGAGTGGATTTTCTTGGTACTTCAATTTCAGTAATTGACTAAAGAGAGAAGATCGAAACAGGTATGGATTTTGCTTCTTTCAGAAATGAATAAAATATATAAAATTTGGGTTATTTTTTCTGGATTTAGTTTTACAGTTATGAGAATGAATGTTGCTTCTTACTTACTATTTTTTTTTTTTAAAACTGCATTCCTTTTTCTTCTCTCTATTTATAGGGCTATGGCACATTATATTTGTTCTTGCTTCATTGGAACACAATTCCTTCTGAGTAGTGCAATCCATGCCATTCATTGGAACACAATTTCTTCTTTTAACATGCTTTTTTCTTTTTTTGTTTTAATCGATTGTGTCTATTTGGTTTGCTGCATTTGGGTTTGGGTTATTTTTTCTGGATTTAGTTTTACAGTTATGAGAATGAATGTTGCTTCTTACTTACTATTTTTTTTTTTAAAACTGTATTGCTTTTCTTCTCTCTATTTATAGGGCTATGGCACATTATATTGGTTCTTGATTCATTGGAACACAATTCCTTCTGAGTAGTGCAATCCATACCATTCATTGGAACACAATTTCTTCTTTTATCATGCTTTTTTTCTTTTTCTGTTTTAATTGATTGTGTCTATTTGCTTTGCTACATTTGGTTTTACGTGATTATTTTCTTTCTTCTGTATATCTTTGTTGTTTTTTGCTTCTTATTGTGGCTGTTGAATTTTTTGTTGCTATTGGTTGATGTTAAAACTGCAGTCCTTTTTCTTCTCTCTATTTATAGGGCTATGGCACATTATATTTGTTCTTGCTTCATTGGAACACAATTCCTTCTGAGTAGTGCAATCCATGCCATTCATTGGAACACAATTTCTTCTTTTAGCATGCTTTTTTCTTTTTTTGTTTTAATCGATTGTGTCTATTTGGTTTGCTACATTTGGGTTCGGGTTATTTTTTCTGGATTTAGTTTTACAGTTATGAGAATGAATGTTGCTTCTTACTTACTATTTTTTTTTTTTAAAACTGTATTGCTTTTTCTTCTCTCTATTTATAGGGCTATGGCACATTATATTGGTTCTTGATTCATTGGAACACAATTTCTTCTTTTATCATGCTTTTTTTCTTTTTCTGTTTTAATTGATTGTGTCTATTTGCTTTGCTACATTTGGTTTTACGTGATTATTTTCTTGCTTCTGTATATCTTTGTTGTTTTTTGCTTCTTATTGTGGCTGTTGAATTTTTTGTTGCTACTGGTTGATGTTAAAGATGTTATTAAAATGCCAAAATTTTTGCTCAATTGAAACTGACATTAGATACATTAGATTTTTTTTTTCTCTACTATTGCAAATATAGCAAGCTAATATGTCATGTTCTTTATTGAAGCTTCTTCAATGGAGTGATGGGTTTGAATGGAATGATATCAAAGGATTGGATGAGTTTTGTGTAACTCATTTCTGTCATCTAATACTAAGTAATAGCCACTAGATACAGCAGCTCTTTACCATGATTCAGTATTTCCAATGCTAACCGGCAAGTATTTTGTGTTGAATTAGAGTTTTTTTTAGTAAAGATTGTTTCATTATAATCATTTCTTTTGTCTATTTCTCACAGGCTATATTCATAATGCTGGATTCTAGGAGTAAACAAAAGAAATGCTAGGGAAAGTACTTTCTTGATTGCTCCAAGGAAGAGTAGGTCATGGGGATTTGGAAAGAATATAAGAACTCACCAGAAAGTCATTGAAAGTTAGTGTAATTTGACTTTATTTCTCTACTTAACCAATTCATTATAGTTTGAATTAGAGCTTTCGATTTATATCACAATCTCACTCATAGGTACCATTTTTCGTTCATGGGGCTTGAAAATCAAGCTTTATTTTTGTGTTTGCTTGATATAAAATATGGGCAAAGTTTAGCCTAGAATGAAAATGTGGATTTTAGAATTTGAAATCATTCGTTTTCAATGTAAAGTATGATCATTAGGTTATGGTTAATGGATTTATAAACTTCATTTGAATAGCTTACAATTTTGTAGTGCTATGGTTGAGGTTGTGGAAGGATCAGCAACATGGTTTGGCTAAGGTCTTTATTGTGTTTGTGCTTAGAGAAGAGAGATTATTTTTGCCCATCATTTGACTTAACACCTACCCAGGTATTGTTTTGATTTTGCTAAACTGAAATTTGGCTGTTTGTTTGTCTACTTCTGTTTTTTTCTTGGACATAACAGTAATGTATCTTGGATAATTTATGTGATAGTAAATTGAAAAAGTAATAAATAGAAAATTGAAAATCTTGAAAGGTGAATATAATAATTGTATATTGTGTTGGCTGATTGAATCCTGATATTTCTGAAATTATTTATGTTACACTAGAAAATAGCAATCTATAATGTAACCTGATTCACACAAAAATAGCAACATGTCCTATCTCAGATATTTTACAAATTATAAGGTTAAAGGAAGGCAACCAATATGGTTGGAGGAAGCAAAGTACCCTCAAACAAACTTGAGGTCTTTGCGTTTTCTGTGAGGATTTGAGGATATATAAGTAGATCTGATGGGTTAGAGGTGTATGAGATTCTACCAAATATCCTATGGACCATTGGTAAGCAGTCATTGTAGGATTTGTGATAGAAAAATGCTTCAAAGAGAATGGATCTTTTTGATTTTGTGGTTGATGGCTATATAAATAGTTTTCCTAAATAGGGTTCCGTAAGGGCACAAATAGGAGTATCACAAGTAAAGGAAGTGTTAGAATCATTTTATAATGATAATTCCCTTTGTGTTAATAACTTTGAAGATGTAAGTTACCTCTTATGGTTCAGATATATTACGTTTGTGACTTTGGATGACTATTTGGAGAGCATGCTTCGGAACAACAAAATATTGCCATGCATGGTTGACGACTATAGTACAGATCACATTAATTTCATTGGAAATGGTTGTAACACTGTTGTAGTGTTTCAGTCATTAATGCTGATATGGAACTTTAATTTTGCTGAGAGTGTTTATTTGTAAGGTCCAATGGTGCAACAATCCAAATTGTTTATACTTGCATGAAATTGGTGCTCAAAAAGACAGTTTTACTAAAGATGAGATCATTTCAGCCTCCAAGGTTCTGGCCTTTCTAAACCACAAAAAGGTGAATGGAACCCCATCAGAACTTGGTAATGCACTCTGATCCATTTTTACATTTCATGAAGTTGGTTAAATTGAGCTACATTTAACTAATTTCTCTCACTAGCACCTTTGAATGACATGAATTGTATCATTATTCCTTACATAATGTATACATTAATGGTTTTGCACAAAAATGCAATGACATCTGTTCTTTATCTTTATTTTGTTTTTTGTTTTTTCTCTTATAAGTGATATCTTTTCCTTTCTTTCCTCAGAACATGATACCCGATGCTGGAAAGCATCTTCTTGAAGAGCTGAATTACATGACTCCTGATAATCAGAAATCAATGTCCAAGAAAATGGGTCACAAGAGAAACTTTTTCCCTGCTGACACATTAGATGCTATGAAATCTCTAATTGTAGAAACTGCCCCCGGAAAATGCAAGGAGGTCATTAGGAATATGCTTTACCTAGCTGTTCAATAATTTGAGGATTCCTAAAAATGAAACACTGCATACCGTTTGGACTTTGGACAATATATATGGTTTTCATGTAAACTTTCTCAATAGGATATGCTTAATTCTTAAACATCCTGTTTTAAAAAATAGTGTTAGATTTAGCCGCTAATTGATTTTTATATTCATGTGTATTAAATGTATTTCCCGTGCATAGCACGGGTTTCAATGCTAGTCTATATATTAAGCGAAAGGGGGGTGGCGTTTGACGTGTCACCCCCCCTTTGCTTCGGAGGCTCGGGACAGCCTCGCGTGATTCGGCGTTCCCGAGCTTCGCAAGAAATCAGAAAAAAAAAAAAAAGTTGTCGTACTTTTTTATTTTGGTTTAAAACGACAAAAATAATTCACATTCAGTGTTTAAGTTTTTTTGTAATTTCAAATCAGGCATATCTTCTTATAAAACGACAATACCTGCCGCAATTTTTGACTTTTGGGTTTTTTAAAATAATTTAGATTTAGTGATTTAACCTTTTATATTTCTAGATCAGGTATAACCAATTCGTAACTTTTGATTTTTTTTTTCTTTGGTTTAAAACGACAAACATAATTCACATTCAATGTTTACTTTTCTATAATTGCAAAACAGTCATAACTTCTTCGTAAACGACCACACTTACCGTAATTTTTGATACTTCGGTTTTTGAAAATAATTTAGATTTAGTCATTTAAGTTTTTATATTTCCAGATCAGATATAAACAATTCTTTACTCCTCTCACTTTCTCTCTCTCGATCCTCTCTCTCTCCGTTTTCTTGCAGCCTTGGGGCTCTTCTCGAGTGTTCCAGCCTCTTCGTTTTCTTGCAACCCAAGGCTCTTCTCGACTGTTCCAGAACCCCTCTTATTTATTCCTCTCGGTTTCTCTCTCTCTCTCTCTCTCTCTCTCTCTCTCTCCCCGTTTTCTTGCAGCCTCTAGGCTCTTCTCGAGTGTTAAAGCCTCTTTGTTTTCATGCAGCCCAAGGCTCTTCTTGACTGTTCAAGAACCCCTCTTTGTTCTCTTACATAAAACAAATGGGTTGAGAGCAATGGTTGGACTGAATATAAGGAGATCAGCTGAATCAGTTGCATCAGTTTTGGCTCCCTACTTTCTTCAGGTGCAATTTTTATTCTTTTTCTGTTGATTCAGCAGTAATAGTTGCAGTTACTGTTCTAATGGTCGATCAAGTTCTTAGCTTTCAATTCAATTTCAGAGCTTATTTTCCATATGCCGTTCTTTATTTTTTTGTTTATTTTATTTTTTCTTCTCATTTTTTAATGTTTTTACGTTGTTCTGTATTTGGATTTTACCTTCTATGCAAGTGGGATTGATTGATAAAAAAAATTTCATCCTATTATTAGGTCTTTTAGAGAAATTGGTTCATTTGGTGTTAATAATGTATTTGTCTGAATCTTCATTCCCTATATTTCATGATATATTAATGAGATTGACCCTCCTGATACCATGTGAACTCGAGGTTATCAGTCCTTCCTAGGAAGTTTGACCTAATTTTGATTCTTTTTGACAAAATGGGGCATGACCTACTTTCGTCTATCTTCCCTTCAACTAAAGATAATATACATGTGGTGTCATGCATTCTTAGAGTACTGTCTCTGACTCAAGCTTGAATTCCCAGATAATTTTTTCTTCTTTGTTTCGTGCCAAATAGAGTCTTATAATATTTTATCTAAATATTATCCACCATCAAATAATTAATTGTGGTTTGAGCATTGAATTCGCTCAAACAAATTCGAAATAGTTACCTGCTTAAAGCTTAAGCATAAAAATTTTCCATAATGTGATCGGTTACTTCTTTTTTTTCCTTTTATAATGTGCAGAAGGATGTTGTGAGATCGCAGCACATCCTGATTTTCCAGTGGCAAAAGGCAGCCATGAGCCAGTGAAGGTAGAAATTTTTACATCTAAACGCCTGTACTCCAATATTAATTATTTACACCCATTTATTTGATTCATACGTTCTATTAACTGATAGCAGACATCTTTTTTATTCATACGTTCTATTACAAGTTTTTCTCTATCTTATTTTTTCAAACAAATATAGTAAGTTATGTTAAAGAAGTAAAATGCCAAAATTGTACTCTTTTGACATTGTACGCTTTGATCCTACAAAATGTCTCGATCTTATTTGGTCTTTGAAGGAGAAAGTTTCATGTTGCTAAATTCAGTTTGTAATGTACTCTGCAGATCTCTAGCCTTGGTAAGTCTATCCGAATACACAAAGCATGAGTGAACCTCTCTTCTATATCATCTGAAACAGCTATTTTTGAAGAATTTAGAACCACCCCTATGACTTGACGTATTGCTTCCTATCAAATACCACAAAATTCAACGTTTACAATTTATGAAATTATGAGATCTTTTAATAAACAACATTTTTAATGCTTAGTAGTAGTCACATATCTTTTGGTTTTACTTTATTCTTATTCTATTTCATTTTCGTTTCAGGACCTCACAACTGTTTCATAGAGCTTGCAATGTTTTTATAAGAAGGGAATTCTTAGATCCACTCACACTTTTGAAGTTTCCTGTACATAGTACATACTACTAATGCATGTATTTATATATCCATTTTCACGTTCATGTATATGTTGTTAATATATTAACTTTCAAGACTTCTAAGACAATATATAAAATAATTTATTCTTTCATAATTTTTTTAACCTATTTGCCCGTGCAACGCACGGCAGAATGCTAGTCTATATATTAAAGGAAAGGGGGTTGGTGATTGACGTGTCACCCCCCGTTGCTTCGGAGGCTCGGGACAGCCTCGCGTGCTTCGGCGTTCCCGAGCCTCCCAATAAATCAGACAAAAAGCGGCTGTATTTTTTATTTTGGTTTCAAACGACAAAAATAATTCACATTCAGTGTTTAAGTTTTTTTTAATTTAAAATCAGGCGTATCTTCTTATAAAGCGCCGCAATGTTTGACTTTTCGGTTTTAAAAAATAATTTAGATTTAGTCATATACTTTTTATAATAATTCCAAATCAATAATAAACAAAAAAATCTTTCGTTTTTCGGTTTAAAGCATTTATTTAACTGCCGTAACTTTTGACTTTCTTCGGTTTTTAAAAATAATTTAGATTTAGTCATATCATTTTATCATAATTTCAAATCAGGAATAAACAAAAACAACTTCCGGTTCAGTTTTAAAGCATTTATTTAATAATAATAAAAACGTGCCGCAACTTTTCGTTCTTCGGTTTTTGAATCCCTCTTTCTACATCTCCTTCTGTCTCCCCTTCTCGGTCTCTATCCTCCTTTCGTCCCTCTCGCTTTCTCACTCACTCCCATTGTGGAGGGGGGATACGGGAGCGGGGGTTCCTTCTCCCGCAAGTTTCCACCTGCAGCCTCCGGGCTCTTCTTGACTGTTCCAGAGGCTCTTTCTTGAAACCTCTTTCGAAGGTCCTAGAATTGCCAGATCCCTTTCCTTCCTCTCTATCTCCTATCTTCCTTTCTGATCTTCTCTCTCTTGTCGAAAGCCCTTGCTATATTTCCCTGGCAGTGGCGAAGTCATCGGCGGTGGTTGCGCAAAAAATAATAATAATAAACTTTTTTTCTTCATTAAGTACACAAAGCATGAGTGAACTTCTTTTCTATATCATCTGAAACAACTATTTTTAAAGAATTTAGAACCACCCCGGTGACGTTTCGTTTGCCAAATCTAGCAAACTCTTTGCATTAGAAATCTCATTGCCTTGATTAGGAGCAGCACCCTCTGACATGGCTTCGACTTATCAGAAGCCTAAAATGGCAATTATGGAAAAGTGCCAAGATTTGGGATCTGAATATTGAATTTATCGTGTTGACCCCAACTATTTGGGATGTGGCATTTTTTCTAATGTTAAGACTTTGTTATTGTTTTCAATTTTGAGTTTGCTGTTTCCTAATGAGCTATTCAACTATTTATTAATATGTTATTATTATTATTATTTTGGCAATGTAGACAATTCAATTTTTTCACCAAAAGTTTTTTTTTAATAGTAGTAGTACTCTAATTAGCTGGACATCTTTCATTGCATGGATAGACATTGATTCGCATTGTCAAACAGATCAAACTACTGCCACTCCTATGACTTGATATATTGCTTCCTAGAAAATCCCACAAAATTCAACGTTTACAATTTATGAAATTATCAGATCTTTTAATAAACAACATTTTTAATGCTTAATAGTAGTCACATATCTTTTGGTTTTACTTTATTCTTATTCTATTTCATTTTCATTTCAGGACCTCACAACTGTTTCATGGAGCTTGCAATGTTTTATAAGAAGGGAATTCTTATATCTATTTTCAAGACAATATATTTATAACTACTACTCCTATGACTCACACTTTTGAATTTCCTGTACATAGCACATACTACTAATCCATGTATTTATATCCATTTTCACGTTCATGTAACTATATGAGGTTTGTCACACCAGGTGTATTTTAAAGTTCTTATGAGATAGTGTTTGCCGTTTAGATAATTAATTCTAATTCTGTTATATATTGTTAATATATTAACTTTCAAGTTCTACCAAAAAATAATATTAACTTTCAAGACAATATATTAAATAATTTATTTTTTAATAATTTTTCGAAACTATTTGCACGGGCAGAATGCTAGTTCTTATTGAATGGAAAAGTTATGCTTGAATCTTTGGAGTAGTTGTTAAGTCTTCCCCTTAAAATCATATGTTCAAATGAGCTCCATTTTTATTCCACCGAGAATCTCATCACTTCTGATGCGTGCCAGTCTTGTGACGACTTCAAAAGCCTAACGGGTGAAGCGTCTCAGCTGATCGGCTCTCCCAAAAGAAACTTCAAACTTTTGGAAAGCAATCAGAGGAAATAACTATCAGAATTAAAGAAATAAAGACACATGGCACCTATACGGTCTAGTCTCACCAGAGAAGCCACGTCAATGTCCACCTAGGCCATACACATGACCGAGGGAAAACTATTCTTTTGCATTTAAGGATGACATCCTCAATAATACAGGATTGACTGCCGAGACCATGTGAATGGGCAACGATGGACAAGGAAGTTATTTGTTTATGATCGTGGTAAAGAGGTTATCTCACATGGACGAGAGGAAACAGATAGATAACTTCCGGAACAGACACAGAATTCGTGCAAACATGGGTCGGTAGCAACCGTCAGAATCCGACTATAAAAGGCACAATCTCGAAAAACTCAAGGACAACCTCCACTCAACTGCAACCGGTTATTATGATTATAACTCGCTCATCTATGATCTCTATCCAGTCTCCTACACCCAAACTGTAGTAAGAAAGGATAATTTAGGACTCCTCTCACTGCTTCCTATCGCAGTGATACTTCAGGCTACTATTTATTCCGATTAAAGTAAAGACCTTGCCATTGGCAAGGAGGTTGCGGCCACCCCTGACTCCTAATCCTGTACTCCTATTATGGCTACAGGGTTACGAGCAGCCAGTCCTAAAACCATCTTTTGTCAAGCCAGGTGATTGTCAGAATATTAGCTAAGTAGTATTCCTGGGTGAACCCCTGAATTGACTCTGTTAGCAGACGCCCCCTACTTCTTTTCCTTATACTTCGATTACGGTTATAAGGTCAAGAAAGGCCGGTACTACCAACCTAGTTGATTTTCTTTTGTTTATTTCCTTTTGAGTTACTTGAAGATTTGTTGTAATCAACAGTTGCATTTTTTGCGACTGATACCTGAATAAAGTACCTTCTTATCGCCTACTGCCGCTTTCAAACACGAATAAGAACCCAAACAAAGACCGAACCCCTTTGACTTCATTCTATCGTCTGATCAATTTTATTACAGGTGACTTGCAGTACGGTTAAACCAACGCCGGTTTAGATTCGGAACAGGTGCCCAGGGTCAGGATTCGATCCGAATCATTGTATCGAAAGATACTGGTATGCCTGCATGAAAACACATCATCCCCATGGCCACATGTCGAGCTCGGACCAATTTGAGACCAACAGTTGTGTATTTTTCATGCCACTTCCTGGGGATGAAAATATCAAATTTTGATCCTCCTCATACAAGAAACTGAGGAATGGCCATGGAGAAGTTGGATCTAAATGGAATAATCGTTATAAGCCCAAAAGAAGAGCAAGGAAGTCAACTTCCATAAAACAAAATGCACAACCGTACAAAAGAACTTGAAATCTAACACAAAAATGTAAATTTTCATTCAAAAAAGTAGGTCAAGGGGTGTGTTTTACAATACAAATCAGGTAACTTGCCTGACTAAAAACAGGAATACGGACCAAGATCAAGAGAAAAGTTAGCCAATTTGTCCACCACAATGTTTGCTTCCCTAAAGACAAAAAATTTACTTGGTTCCATCACTTCTTTCCACCATATTGACTACTTTCCCTATGGACCAAAAATTTACTTGGTTCCATCACTTCTTTCCACCATATTGACTACTTTCCCTATGGACCAAAAATTTACTTGGTTCCATCACTTCTTTCCACCATATTGACTACTTTCCCTATGGACAAAAAATTTACTTGGTTCCATCACTTCTTCTTGTTGACGGAAATTCGCACGTGTTATGAGACTCACTTTCTGGTGCCCATCGCCTTAGCCATCCTCAGCCCTTCACTGCATCCCAGTGCTTCTGCAACCAAGGAATTCGGCTACAATCACTGGGCAAGCATCAGTTCTTATAAACCCAACAAATTTAACACTTGTTATCCTCAACCTCAAGCAAGCAAGAATGAAAATAACACTTCAATTAATCTCTGGTGGGATTAGAGATTGGCCATACTAGAAGGAGTCAGGATTAGTTATTGCCTGTAAATATACACTAAACATAACAGAAACAATAGCAACAAAAAATTTCAAAACTAGAGTTTTCTTGGAATCAGGAGCCCAGCTACTACCAAGATAACACAGATAGAACAGAAAACATCGAGGCATAAGCATCCGCACTCAACATTACCCAACATAAACCACGATGTCCACAAACAAGCCTAATAACAATATTAAGTAACAAATCCAAGTACTTGTTTGATTTACACACTCTCTCAAACCCCACTAAATTCTGAATCACATAACATGCACTACATGCTTATAAGCATGACGGCAACTGACAAGACCACACACAACTATTACCCTAAAAACTTTTACCTATAAGAAATAAAACAAACAAATGAACTGCCTTAGATTCACGCACAAACTCCTTCAACTATCAAAGCTGGAAAAAGATGAACTTCCCCTACAGTGCTTAGAAGGAGATTGAACCTGATGCGGAGACTTCCATGCCTCCTTCACGATGTGTGGCATCTTCAGCAGAAAAACATGGCATTTTCAAGCTCATTATGCAGCTTCAAGAACCTCTGTTCATCGAACACTGATGCCGAAGAAGATGACGAGCGAGATGATGAAGAACTTGCTGTAAAAGCAGGGGAATAACACTCCATGATCACCTCATGGTACTGACGAACCCTGTAAGCAACAATGTCAGCATAGTACACTGGTGGGACCAAAGAGACTGGTTTTGTGCACCGAGCAAAGGTATAGCACAGGTTATATATGATCCTTTGCAACTGGTCTGCTGTAAAATTATGCTCATCCCAGAGAACATGGTAGTGAGTTGGTTTGCTTGTCCCAAGACTCCCATGATGGCTGCAGAGGAAAAAATCAAACTCCAAGTGATGCACAATCGTTGTGTCCACAACAGTCCCAGGGAATACATTCCCGCTACTGGTCCCATGATTTCGGTCCATCGGAAAGAGTCGGGTTTGGTGCCGCTTTTGAGCTATGACGAGTGTGATGGTTGGCGAATAACCATCTGAACTAATTGCATTTTTCATATCTGTTAGCTCTTCATTAAGAACCATATCAAACTGGCTCTCGCTGACCCCATCACGGAATAAGACGATCTTTTCCGGCTTGACTTTGTTAAGCCGTGCATATTTGTTAATAAGCTCCAGACACATCTCCCCAAAACTTTGTATTGCCTCCTTTCTATGACTTTGTAGGCGGTATTGTGCAGCATATTTGTTTGCAGCTGGCCAGTTCATACTAGCCACAACAGCTGCAATAGATGGACTTGTTGCATTGAAAGCACCAGGATGGTTGACATCAGCTCCAATAAACATAACATGGCCGCTACCTCCAAGGCAAGGAAGACGATCATATAGCTCAAAATTGCTCCCACCCACCTTCGCATTCATCTTTAATGCAAGATTTGCAAGGTACTGATCCTTGGCCTGGTTTGCATGGCTGCTCAAACAGCATTGTGTCACAATTCCAAACTCAATCTCACAAAGCCACTTGAGGATCTTGTAGGAAGGATCAACCCTTGCCATTGGACAAACAAGGATCTGCAACCGACCTCTTGAGATCACATCTTTGAGGAGTTCACGGAGATTATTAACGCGTGCAAGCACACCCATATCAGAGCATCTGCAAAAAAGAGGCTCATTGATCTGTATTCCAAGCCTACGACATCGAGCAATAAGCTTAGGCACAAATAGGTTAGGGTCCAGTATAACATTCCTCTTGTTACTATCATCACGACCAGGCGAACTGAAGTCTAGGACCCCCCACCGATCTATTTGTCTGCCTTCCGACACACGGCTCTCAAGAAGGTTCCACTGGCAATCAGGCCTATCAAGGCTAAATTTAATTGGTCTGCCACTAGCATCACCAACTTTCAAATCAGGCGGCTTGATAACACGACCAGTCACTTTTGTCATCCGGGTGTCAACTTCAATTCCAAAGTTCAAAGCGGTTTTTCCCCTGTTTAACAATGGAGTAAAACAGTCATAAGGTGGTAAAAGAGAGTAAAGGACCTCAAATCACATCGGTCATACTGTAAAATCCTGAGGTTCTAGGAGTGCACACAACTAACATATCTGAACAATCATCAGCATGCATATGAAGAGAACACATTCAAGCATATACAACACACAATCTGTCATAGCAAAGAACATTCTTTCTATCATTTGATAGTTCAATAGAAGAAATTTATGATACAATAAGTGTGGTTCATTTATCATCACGACCTACAGGCATAACATGGTTACTTCTTCAACCAAAAATTCCTCTCTCAGCCCACAAGGTTCTGTTTTGAAACAGTGCATCATTGAGATACAATAAATTTGGTGTATAAGGTGAAGCTGAGTATTACTATACCAATGAATTTGCACCCTACCTTAGCAGGTGAATAGAAGTACAATAAACCATCAAATATAAAGCCTTTTTTAGCAAGTTTTTAGCCAATATCAGGTCCTTTAGACACCTGCTGGTTAATTCAAAGATTGCAACCTTCTCGTATCTTCATTGTAAACCAAAGTTCAGAAAATGACATAGTATCACTATCAAAACTACATTGTTCATGTATAGTGAATGGATCTAGTAAAATTTTGATAGGCTCAGAAATTGATTGAAGAAAAAAGAAAACAGAAGGTAAAAAAAAAAAAAAAAAAAAACACCACTGCGCAGGCATTCCATATTGATATCAGCATGTGTGGTGTAATTTCCTTGCGCAGATCCCAGGGATTGGCCCTTTGGCAGAAACCAGGAAGATAAATGAATTCCAAATAGAAAGATCTATGCTAAATATTGATCAGACTATATAACATCTAACATATAAGACTCATATAATAAAAGGATAATACCCAAAAATAAAGAAATAAATACAAAGCTACATAGAGAAAATAAAACACAGCCATTGATGGCATGCTGAGTTCTATTCATGATTCTAGGGTGCAAACACAAAGCACTAAAAAACAGACCATATGTGCCATTATAGGTATATATACTGAAAATACTCAAAAAATTCTCTTCAAAATATGTGTTCCAGTGACTGTCCCAAGCACCATCAGCTATAATAGCATGTGACAGTCATGGGCAAGGGTAACCACTTCCTCATCCTGATAAATGGGTTGAATTTGGCATAAGAAAATCCCAAACAAGGAAAGAATTTAACACAGAAAATATTAGTAAAATGGTTGATGCCTGTAATTACATACCCTCGAGGACCATCATTCGCCCGGACCATATGATCTATCACCTCCCTTCTTACCCAGGGCTTAGCTAGTGCAATTTCCTTGCATTTCTTAGCAGCATCCCTGTTAGCCCATTCCTTCTCCAACAACTCCTTCGGATATCTTTGGCCTTCCACCAGAACACAGAATTCCATTGGAACATAATTAATCTTCTTGCCCCTGCTGAAATCCAGACAAGGGAGATTTTTGTATTTGATTTCCTTTCCATATTTGGTTCTGAAGTACTCGACAAGTCCGATCCTCCTTGGTGGATTGTTCCCTTCTTGATCTTCAAGGTCAAATGACAGATTGCTTGAGATGAAATCCGTCAACCCCACTATAGTGTACTTCTGCTTGGTTCTCCTGTGAGTCACCGTCACTTTCAAACCTTTCAATGCCCTTTCGATATCCTTTCTTGTACGGTTATCCAACCTACTAGGATTAAAGGGCAAGTGTCGCAAGTGTTCTGCTAGAAAATCAAGTACCGGGATTGGCTTCCGAACTGCCAAAACCGAATAGTCGACACACAAGGCCAGACCCTGCGCAGTGGGCTTCAGGCTATGCTTAAAACCTCTAGAAGCCACAAGACCGCGACCAAGATCATCACTAATCTCGAAGCGTTTTGGATAAAAGCCCGGACCAATTGGAACATAATTCAGAGTTGGTTCCTCTTTCATCACCAAATCCATAGCTTGCAGTATCTTTCGGGGTAGTTTTATTTGTTGTCTTCCCAAATAAGCCTGCAACTCTTGAAGCTTAAGGTCACTTACATGCTTGATGGAAAATATGTATGCACGAGTCCTGGAATCCTCCCCCTCAGACAGTTCCACCCTAAACCTCCCAGTGGGTAGCTCGACCACACTGAAAATATTCTTCTCCCCATCATAAGCAGTGACTGACACAGGAAATCGTGTGGGATCATCAGAGAATAACTTCCTCTGGATTGCACGCATATCAGATTTGGATATCCGGACACTCCGGCCACGTCTCGGCGGCTCCTCTGGTTTAATCTCGACATCATAGTGGAGTACGGTCATGGAATGATTGAATCTAACAAGAAAGTGATTGGCAAGTAGCTGAACCTTTCTTGCAGTTTCTGTTCCAATGCTAGGTCGTCTTATAGGTTGTTTTTCACCACCTTCCGGCACCGATGATGCAGGAGGTTCTGAAATTTCCATCGACTGAAACTCCGTTACAGGAGGGTCTGTGAATCAGAATTAGAAAAAAAAAACTCAGTAAGACTATTTTAGGACCTGATTCTCAAAAACAACTAAGATTTCTAGTAGATGTATGTTTTACAATTCAAATGCTACTATAACAAGTCAAGTCAATGTTAACGTGATAGATCATAATTTCAAAGAATTCTAGAAAACCAGAAGGATTCAAGCCAAGCCATAAACAAAGATCGAAGCCATAAATAGATACACTGCAATGAAATGAAACATTAATTCCACAATAAGGATGAATCAAGCTCATATCATAAAGTCCGATAACTGCTTGATGAACTTATGAAGCTACTAGATGTAATTGTCTCAAACAAGTATAATCGACAAATCGAAAAAAAAAAACCAAAAACCTTCACAAATGCCATCGATCAAATCAAAACACCACAAACAGTAAAAATGTAAATTCCACTTTCAACAAAATCCAAACTCGAATAGAAGAATGAGCAGACCAAAAACCTCCACAAATGCATTCGATCAAATCACAAAAATCAAAACACGGCAAATAGTAAAACCGTAACTCCTAACTAAAATCAAATCCGAAAACACGAAAAACCTTATGGTTTTATCAGAAATAAAATACCGGAAATGTGCGGATCCATGGATGAGGAACTGGAAGCTTGGGATTGGGATCGAACCCAACCACGGGTTGAGCCCCTCGAAGCTCCTCCACCATAAGATCCCCTCGAAGATCCTTCACCGGAACCACCAGTACTCCCAGCACCGGAGAAGTGGCCGGAACCGGAACTGGATGATGCTTGCCCATACCCGCGACCTCGGCCGGCCACAGCGCTGTAGGTACCCTGTTGCGCAGGATTCCGATTGCCGGGATTCACTCCACGGCCTTGAGGGTTTCTTCCTCTCCCTGGATATCCTCCTCTTCTTCTCTGGTTGTCCATTGCAGCTCAAGCAAGTAAATAAAGCAAGTAAAGATTATCAACAATGGCGTGCAAAACTTGAACTGAGAAGAAAGAGGAGGTTCTAAATAGAAGAGAACTGGCGGTTGACTGAAATGACGATAACACCCTCTCCCGTGCCCCGTAAGTTTTGCTGCACTTTCCGCGCAAAAGAAAAATTCATTCTCGAATGTTCTTTTCGGTAAAAAAATTTTAAAAATTAGAAAATGTTCTGGAAAGTTCGACAAAGTAGTTATAAACTTTTGCTGATCCGTTACCTGGGGTCTTGATCCAAATACAACTTTCCTTTCAAAATTCTTACATTTGGGGTTTCTCATTAGTCATATACATTAAAATTATTTAACTTTGCTTAATAATGTGATAAGCAGTTATTGAGTGACATTTTCACCTTATGGATTAAGTGTTTTGATTGGAATTATTGAAGGGTTTTTTTTTGAAAAATGAAAAAGGAAGAAGACAAAATTACCCATATAAATATTTAAGAAAATGACACAAGAAGAATAATTTAGGAAAAAAAATAAATTAGTTTGGCATGCTTCCCAGAAGAACACTTTGTGCTTTGTGTTATGTGTAGTATAGATTTATTAGTCTTTTAGTAAATACCTTGGAAAGATGATTTTGTATTTACAATAAATTAAATGTGACAATGTGATAAGAATTATCTTAAAGCTTGAGGGTAGAAATGTCATTAAAAACTTCAAAATAATAAATTTTTTTTTTAATTTATTGCATGTCATGTCGTAGGTTGTTGACGAAGGAGAGAGACTGAGAACTTCATAGTCAAAATCGATCCCTGAAAGTTCGTTTTGGAAAGGCGGAGGAAGCGGCGGAGAAAGACATGCACGACGCGGCATGCATCCTCCCGCGGCTTAGATTTCGAGACAACTGACGTGTTCATTTCCAATCGTCGTGGGACCCACCCAAGCGGATAAAGTTAAGGACGGGTGTGATGACTGATGAGACTTCCCATAGAATTAGAAGCCAACTGCTTGGAGATCAATGTCCAGCTCCCACGAATCGTGGCCGTCCGATCGGTGAAGACAAAGAAAGCGACGCGTAACTGAAATCCGCGTGTCTTTCTTCCGCCTCACCAAACACGCTCTTATTTCTTCTGCTCGGAAATTCTAACAGGAACTGCGAGAGAGAAGCGCGCGAGTGTAGTGAGCATTCTTTTTCCGCCGCTTTCTTTCAAGATATATTCTTTAGCGGCGGTTGTCCTAAGCAATTTAAATTCTAACCTTAACAATCAATTCTTTGGGTTAGTTTCACACATTTACATTAACTGAGTTTTTCTAATCTTTATATCCTATAAGATTACCAAATTAGAAAAAAAAAAGCCTAGTCTTCACTTGGTTTCCAAATTCCAATCAACCCATCAATTTTCAACCCGTTTTGGCAATGTTGAGCAAAAATGACCAAAATGCTCCCGGTTTGGAAAACTCACAAAAGCCTTGGAACTTGGCCTTCAAATTAGCGAATTTGCTATTTTAGGAAAGAATTGATTACTTTCATTTAGGGTAAGTAAATTCCGTTTTGAGTCAATCTTCTGGGCATATTCTTATTTTAAGGTGTATTTTAGGAATTTGAGTCTAACTCGAATTTCACTATTTTTAGTAAAATTAATTTTCTTTTTCTTGTTTCCTATTTTAGGGCTTTCTTGAAACACCTATGTAAAATCTAACCTTAACACCTATCAAATATCATACCTTCGGTCAACTTACAAGAATATTTATGAATTAAAAATCTTTTGATTCTAATTGATAGGTGTTAAAATTCTTGTGTTTAGTTGACATATCAGAGTTTGTTGTTGCTTTGCTTTTATGATTACTAGAGGAGACACATGCATTATTGCATGTAAAAGGTAGATCACGTTGGATCTCCTTAGGCAATTTGAGGTTTTAAGGAGCATGCATTGGCTAGTTATATGGTAAGTTTAGAATTATTTGGGAGCGTATTGGATAGAGGAGACTTGTAGGGATTTTCAAAGGATAATTTGTGGTTGACAATGAAGTGTAAGGCAATTTCAAGAAGTCGAAGATAATAGTTGGCACGCTTACCAAGGGTGTGCTTCCCTTTATATATAATATAGATAGATTGTCTTGAAACGATTAAAATATTTTTTGGATTTATAAGGATTGATGCATCAGATCAAATTTTGCTGTCCTATAGATAGCTCATCTAAGTTAAATACTTAGTTTGTATTTTAAAAACAATATAATATATACACATTTTAAAAGAGTATAGCAGGCCACACTTCCCAATATATAAGTGATAATGAATCCTCATTTCTAGAATCAACTATAAATGGAAATATCACATTATATGGGAATTTCAATAAACACTTGTAGGTATGAATTATAATTCTCATGGATCGTGCGAATTGGGTGCTTTTTCTTTTTTCATGTGAATTATCTAGATTTGGTGGGAGTGGTCCTTCAAAATTAAGAATTGAAACTCACATTAACTCCAAATTTGCGCATCCAAGAATACTTCACATCTATGCTATTAATAAAAGAAGAGAGGGAAATATTCTTAGATTCTCTTTAGATTCTAGCCCCCGTTTTTTCCCCCACAAACACCTTCTACAAAACAATAAAACCAATTTGTCGTGTCCCAAACGTCTAGAATATACTCCACGTTCAAACCCAAGCAAAATTGCAAGGCTTTATCCCATCTCCACATTTATCTTCATGCACAAACTAACTCCTTGATTATCTGCATTTTCAAATTACTTTATCATTCAAACTGAAAGTGAGCCCTTCAAATTTTCTATGCACTTAGAGTGTGTAGTCCCCTAGTGTAATATATACGTACATACATGGATATATATATATATATATATATATATATATATATATATATATATATATATATATATATATATAGATATAGATATATATATTCTTTGTTCTAAGAAAAGTAGTGAAAAAAAAAAAGAAGAAAAGGGATTTGGATTCAAATGAGCTCAATTCTAATTTAAGACCCCACTAAGAGATGCAATACTTAAAGGGTCTTGTTTATCATTTCTCACAAGGCACCCATGATTCCTTATCGATAGATATCTTGTCTTTGGAGAATATTTTTCGCTCCTAGGTGAAGAGGTTATTGTCTTAGCCTCCCAAAGAAACTTCCAACTTTTGGAAAGGAATTAGAAGAAACTAGTGTACTGCCCGTATGATGCATGAACATTGTATGTAAAATTGAATACTTGACTTCAACCTTAGAGAATTGTCATTAGAGTTTGGGAAAAAGATTAGTTACATCAATTGATGGTGCATTATACATATACTAAAGGCAAGTTAGATTGTTATGATGAAATAATATGAATTTGTCAACGAAGCAAACATGTTTACAAGTTTAAGAATTACTTGTAAGTCGAAGAAAATCATCTTAAAATAGGAAGTGGACTATTACTATAAGAAAAGATAATATAATAAATAACTCAAAGCAGTGTAGTCATCAAAGAACTAGGGGAAAAAGGTTTAAGGGGAAGAGAGAGAGAGATATTTATTTACTATATAAATATAATATTATAATTATAATTACAATTTTTATTTATATTTTATTTAAAAAGGAAAAGATAATTAATTGTATAACGATAGTGAAGTTATATTACCTTCGACGATAGTTGCCAACTTTTCCCTATTATATAATTATAATTCAATATCATTTATGAAAAGATAATAAGCATTAATCCTTTATTGGAGTAGTAGATTATAGCTGGTAAAAGATTTTTACGAAAGCTTTTGCCTACTAAGACAATTATAAATGAATATGGAAAAAATAATTAATTTTAGATTAGAAATTAATTATAATAACTTAATTAATTAATATATAAATTATTAATTAATTAATATATAAATTATTAATTAATTAATATATAAATTCATTATTATTAATTAAGATATTATACTATAATTAATTATATTGAATTTTAAATATAACTTCATTATATTGATAATATAATGAAGTTATATTTAAACTTAATTGATATCTTAATTTATACCTTAATTGATATCTTAATAAGGAAAAAATAATTAGTTGAATAACGGTTAATAGATGGAAAGAAAATAGGTATTAATCCTATTTTGGAGTAGAGTATAGTCGGTAAAATAATTATACAAAAGCTTTTGCCTTTAGTGAGATGCATCATTTATTGGAATCCCCTGCATGCCACGTAACTCTAAGACCTGTAACTCTATGCATTGCCAATTTTATGAAAGCTTTTCTACACCTACTACTCCAAGACAGTATCCATTCACACTAAGATTTTTTTAAAATAATCCAGATTCAATCATGTAATTCTCAAAATTAGAAATCAGTAATACTTTTGTAAAATAATAGTGAATGAATGTCATTTTATTCTACCTAAAATACCCTCAAATAAGTTATAAATCAAATCTTTTGTCAATATCTTTTTAATGGAGTTAAGAAGTCTTTTGACGGTATTTTTGAAAGAAATCTTTTATGAGTATAAAAATAACAATCGTCTCAATAATGTTATAAGAGTATCACTGGTTTATAATTTTAAAGAATTAGATGACTATATCTGAATTATTTTATAAAGTTATCGATAAAGCAGCTTGGATACAAATCTCACGTAATTCGTCGGCTCGAGCAGACCCGCCTGATTCGCGTGTGATGGGGTCCATGCGCCGCCCGGAACAAACCCGCTTTCTGTAGCTCAAAGCAACCCTCTAAAGCATACGAAGCTGCCGCTTAAGACGCCACCCCCGCCCTGATTTTTTTTTTTTGATGATCAGATTCACAAAAAAAGATAATTAAATAGAGTTTGAATTGGGGATTGTTCTAGGTCTTGTTCGGCCCATATAGTCATCCCTAACACATTGAGAAATACGGGGAGGGAGGTTCCTTAACCAAAAACAAGAAGAGTTCGAAATAGCATAGTTCGCCAAACTATCCACCACACAGTTCGCTTCCCTAAACACTGCTCTGAATCTGATGTCTTCAAGAGAGTTGGACAAGAGGTAGATTTCTTCTAATTGGGTTGTAATCTTCCATAGGGGGTTAGACTTCTGAGCAAGAATTTCTATTAGAGATTTGCAATCGCCTTCAATTATGACTTTGTTAAAATTGAGATGTGCCGCCATCCGGAGACCCTCCAGTACTGCCATTGTTTCTGTCATTAGTGAGTCTGTAATTCCTAACCTTGATGCTATGGCTCCAATGCAGACTCCATCGCTGTTCCTCGCTATACATCCAATTGCCGCTTGATCGGGCTCCCTTTGGATGCTCCGTCAACATTGATTTTGATCCAACCCTCACTTGGTTTTGCCCACCTGATGTAGAGGTCCTCGGCCTTCTTCAACATTCCCAATTGGTCTTCTTTGTTCAATCTCCTTGAGTCCTCCTGTAATATAGACATGAAGTTAATATTTTCTAGTAAAGAAGGTTTGATGTTTTCAAAAATCATTTTGTTCCTAGCATTCCAAACCACCCAGCAGTTGTTTGCCCAAGCTGCTAAGATGATATTATCACTGAGGTATTTGTCTTGAGGTTGCATGAGGTCCTTGAACAGCCATTCCTTGCATGTTTGGGGATGTGAAGGCTCCCCTAGCAACCCACCCATGAAGCCAAACCATATAGCCCTGCTAAAACTACACTTAAGGAACAAATGAGCATTGGAGTCTTGATCTTGATTGCACAAAGAACATAATTCAAGAGGAACATTTAATCTAGAATGGAGAAGTTCATTGGTTGGTGTACCTTCTTGCAGCAATTTCCACAAAAAGAATTTGATTTTCTGGGGGCAGGGAAGGTGCCATAACTTAAGCCTAAGCCGCTTACCTGCATCCATCTGCTGTTCTTCACCATATGTTAACATACGGTATGCTGAGGCCACAGAAAACCTGCCCTTAGCTGTCCCTTTCCAAATGAGTCTATCAGAGCCGCAGTCTTACTAATGGGAATCTCTAAGATCTTTTGCACCACCAGGGGGTTCCAGACTTCTCTATTTTTCTGGGTGTTCTAGGTTCTAAGCTGTTGGTCTATTAAATCCCCTAGGTTATTTAAATTCTGAGTTTCCTCATTTATAATCTTCTCTCTCTCCAAGTTCTGATTCCAGCCACTCTCTCCTATCCCAATTGACCGACCATTTGCTATTATCCACTCCATACCTTTCTTGATCACCTCTTTACTTTGGCATATTTGTCTCCATAACCAGGAATCAGTTCTCTTTATTGGAACCTTTAAGAACACTTCTTTGCTATAGTATTTAGCTCTCATGAGATTTCTCCACACTTTTGATTCCTTTTGGGCCATCCCCCAAGCTATTTTGGCAAACATAGCTTGGTTAAATTTCCTACTGTTCTTTATGTTTAATCCCCCACATCTAGTAGGAAGACAGATTTTTTCCCAGCATATAGTGTGAATGGTTCTTTCTTTATCAGGCTTAGACCAGAAAAAAGTTCTAGCTTCCTTGTCTATGTGATCCAAGATGGTGGAAGGGAGTTTGAGACACCCCATGAGGTATTGGGAGGTACTGAAGAGGGTAGCATTTATGAGAGTCACTCTTTTCCAGCTTGATTTAAGAGTCTAGCTTTCCACCCAACCAGTTTTTTGTTAATTTTATCAATGATTTCTTGAAAATTGTGAATCTTTGGATTTTTTAGGAAGGTGGGGATTCCTAGGTATTTTCCAGGCTTCCTAGTTGGTTTTATTCCAAGCTCTATGGCCATGTCCCCCTTATTTTTACCTTTGATGTTGGGGCCAAAATACAGTTCGGGCTTTTCTTGATTAAAACTGTGGTCAGCACTCTCATAGAAGGTGTCTAGAATGGTTTTGAAGTTCATGACATTTTGTTTTGTGGCTTTCCCAAAGTCATCAGCATACAAGAGGTGACTAATGGGTTTAGAAACAGTGTTGGCTTTAATTCCATTTATGAAGTTGCAATTTTCAGCTTTAATCAGAAAGATAGATAGAACATGTTGGGTGATAATAAAGAAAGGAGATAAAAGGATCCCCCTGTTTAATACCCCTAGATGGAGATATCAACCCACATGATTTTCCATTGATAAGGACACTATAAGATACAGAGTTTATGCACATCATGATTAGATTAATGAAACCCTCGCAGAATCCACATGCTTTAAAGGTCTTCTTGATAAAATCCCAATCCAACCTGTCATAGGCCTTAGATATGTCCATTTTTTAAGCAAAAAAGAGCCCTTTCTTGTTTTTTTTTCTTTTGTTTATGATATGATAGAGTTCTTGGGCAGCAAGGATATTCTCTTGAATGTTTCTACTCGGGACAAAAGCAGATTGGAAAGGGGAAATTATCCTAGAGATCAAAGGCCTCAATCTATCAACCACAATCCTAGATATGATTTTTATAGATGAAATTGCAGAGGCTGATAGGCCTGAATTCATTGGGTTTTCTAGGGTTTTCAGATTTAGGAATAAGTACAATGAAGGTATGGTTTAGCTTTTTGTCCAAGTACCCATTAGAAAAGAAGTCTCTCACAACCTTTGTAACATCTTCACCCACCACCTCCCAGTAGTTTGATAGAAGAGCCCTTAAAAGCCATCCGGGCCAGGGCTCTTAAGAGCGCTAAGATTTTTAATAGCATTCCTAATCTCCATCGTCAGTGACCTCTCTCATTAACCCTTGGTTATCCGCCTTAAAGATGCAATTGTCTACCACATTGAGGATAGAAGTGTCCCTCTCTCTTTTCAGTAGAGTATAGAGTGGAAAAGTAATCTATGAAGATTTTCTCTATTTCTTTGGGCTCATGGACATCCTCTAAATTCTCATCCTTGATAGAGATGATTCTATTGGTTTGTCTCCTATTAATGGTTGTTAGATGGAAGAATTTGGTGTTAAGGTCACCATCTTTCAACCATTTAATTCTAGATTTTTTTATACCAATAAGTCTCTTGGGCTCTAAGGTTTTTTAGGTACTCTCTTTGTACTTGTTTCCCCTTAGAGATTAACTCCTGGGACTCAGAACTCTCTAGTTTCTTTTGAATTTCTTTTAGCTCATTGTACTTCTTTTCTACTCTCTTATTAATGTTCCCAACTTCATGCTTGCTCCAGTGAATGAGTTTGTTTTTCAGGGATTTAGTTTTTGTATCAAAATTACCACTAGTACCCTTCCAACAACACTCAATGATAGTTCTGCTATTTGGTTCCTCTACACAAAAATTTTCAAATCTGAAGATTTTCCTAATCTTAGAATGTTTGGGGTTAGTGATGAGGAATAGGGAGGTGTGGTTAGAGCCCACTATAGGGTCCTGCCAGAGAGTAGCATGGGGGAATTTGGTTACCCATTCGGTACTGCAAAGCACACTTATCAATTTTCTCACTTATTTTACCGATCCCTTCCCTCCCATTATTCCAAGAATATCTTAGACCTTTACTAGGCAGATCAAACAATTCGCAACAGTTAATGAAATTTTGGAGAAGGGAAGCTTTGTGTACCTTAATGTGATTACCCTCTCTCTTCTCATGGCCGAATCTCACAATGTTGAAGTCTCCCATCGCTGTCCATGGGGAAGTAATGCGTTCTACCCTCCTTGTCAAGTATTTCCATTGATTAGGTTGAATGTGAGCCTTAGAGTTGGCATGAATGAAAGACATCTCGAACATTCCTTCTTCTCTATTTGAAATTATGATGTTGATACACCACTGAGTACTGCTTTCAATTGTTACTTGGTAGGAATTATCCCACATAACCCAAAAACCTTCTTTTTTGTTCGTAGCTGCCTCCCACCAGAAATTGCTATACCCCCATTTTTTTTTAATCTTTATTTATGAGCTTCTCTCTTCTAGAAGAGTCTTAGACAACAAAACGATATTCGGCCTGTGTTTGCGGATCAGATTACTCAAATGTAATCTCGTCAGGCTACGGCCAATCCCTCGACAGTTTCATCCCAAAATCTTCATTCTCTTACAAGAGGTTGGTGTCCCCAACACAAGAGATATCAAAAGGACTAGTTATATCCTGTTGATCTGAAGGATCGGTTTCACAAATGGTTACTTGGGATTTTTTCCTCCTTCTTGGGGGAGTGAGAGTCTTCTCCCTGTCCTGCCGTCCCCCAGAGTCTGCAATGGAGATCAATGGGTGTTCTCTAATTAGGGACCCGCCTGAGGAAATTGAGAGTTGATTTTGGGTTTGTGCTTCTTTCGGGAGGAGAAGGTTTTATTTTGGATCAAGGTAAGATGAGGGGAGGCTTCAAGCGAGAAGGTTGGTTTCAAAGTCTGATTGGGCTGGCATTTGGCCCCAAATTCAAAAAAACTTGAGAGAAGGAGGTTAGGCCCTTTGACTCCCTGCCCAATGTCCAATTGAAAAATCTTACCATTATGGGCTGACTCGCTAGTCATACCCAAACCACTTTGCTTCTCTTGACTCGTAGCATCCAAATCTTTCCACTGAGCCAAATCCTGTCTCTGGTTGGAGGTTGTCTTTTCAAGTTCCATCAGCCTCTCTGTCTGATGCCTCGGCGATAGACTCAGGGATGAGTAGACTTGGGTCTCCGATTCATCTCTCTGACTCGTCATCTTCCCACTGTTGCCAATCAACGGATTTCTTCTCCGAACCATTGGCATGGCAAGGGGCTCGGAATACATATGCGCCTCAGACAAACTACCCCCTCGATGGTCTTGAACGGCTTTTGACAGTTCAGTAAAGTGTGGCCAATCACTCCACAAGATACATAGTGCATCGGAAGGCATTCAAACTTAAACACAAGCCATATTTTCTCCTCGTTGGGCATTTTGAAAAAAACTCCAGACGGGATTGGGTTGAGAAGTGGCAGGGAGACTTTAGCTGCTACTGATGGGGGGTCTCCACCTTCCTCCGGTATTTCTTCCTCCAAAGATTCTCCAAAGATATTAACCAGTCCCCGTATGATAATTCCATCCTGGAACTTCCTCGGAAGGTTCCGGATCTGCATCCAAATGATAATATTTTTGAAGACAAACTGACTGGCATGAACCTCCTCACCGATAGGCTCCATAAGTGCACTATATTGTTTAAAATCCATGGCCTTCCTTTAAGTATTTTGTCTCTTTCTTCTTTGTCTCCGAGAACCACCAGAAAGCGTTTCAGTCCCACCTTGCTCACCTTGGAGACTTTTATGGTTTTTCATAATTGGGTCAAAATGTTCTTGAGGGTATTAGTTGAAGGTCCTCACCAAAACATTCTAGAATGACAAGCGAGTTACACTAGTGGTTTAGTCTTTGGATATCTTCTTTGGTTGGTTTAAAGATGGTATTGGCTCTTGGGGGAATGAACATGTCTTTGAAGCTTTGAGTGATGTCTTCCATGGGTAAGGTTGAAGGGAATACCAAGTTTAAAGAGACGGGAGGGTAGTTTAGGGCGGGTTACCACACAAGAGAGAACACACCCAATGATTTCAGACTCTGGGGAGGCAGGAGAGGGAGGGAACTCTGATCGCTTAGTGTGAATTCATGGCGGATTGCTGGCCTGAAGAAAACTCAACCCTGATCTTTTCCCCGAGCAAACGGCTTCAAAAAAACGCTTCCCAAGCAAAACCCTCGTAGCCGCCTTTCTTAGGACCTACCCCGCCCTGCTTAATATAATAAATAACTACTAGAATTAATTACAATTTGTTGAGTATTTTTTTCATGCCACTTTACTTCCTGGGGATGAAAATATCAGATTCTGATCCTACTCGTACAAGCAACTGAGGAATGGCCATGCTGAAGCTGGCTATGCATGGAATAATTTTTATAAACCCAAAAACAAAAGCAAGGAATTCAACTTCCATAAAACAAATCGCACAACCGTGCAAAAGAACTTGAAATCTAACACAATAAACTTCTTTCATTTTTTTTTTGTATAAAAGAAAATTTCCATTAAAAAAAAGGTAGGCCAAGGGGTCTCAGGTAATTTGCCTGACCAAAAACAGGAATACAGACCTAGATCAAGAGCAAATTTAGCCAATTTGTCCACCACAATGTTTGCTTCCCTAAAGACAAAATTTACGTGGTTCTATCACTTCTTTCCACCATAGTGACTACTTTCCCTACGGACAAAAAGGGTACTTCGTTCCATCACTATTCCTACTATGTTGACTATTTTTCAGGAACTTCTCGTCTTCTTGTTAATGGAAATTCACACAAAGTGTTATGAGACTCACTTTCTGGTGCTCATGGCCTTAGCCATTCTCAGCACTTCACAGCATCCCCGTGCTTCTGCAACCAAGGAATTCTGCTACAATCACTGGGCACGCATCAATTCTTATAAACCCAAAAAACTTAAACACTCTGTATCCTCAACCTCAAGCAAACAAGAATGAAAATAGCACGTCAATTAATCTCTGGTGGAATTAGAGATTGGCTATACTAGAAGGTGTCAGGATTAGTTATTGCCTGTAAATATACACTAAACATAAACAGAAACAATAGCAACATAACATTTCAAAACTAGAGTTTTATTGGAATCAGGAGCCCAGCTGGTACCAAGATAAAGCAGATGGAACAGAAAACATTGAGGCATAAGCATCCACACTGAACATTACCCAACATAAACCATGATGTCCACAAACAAGCCTAATAACAATATTAAGTAACAAATCCAAGTACTTGTTCGATCCACACACTCTCTCTCAAACCCCACCAAATTCTAAATCACATAACATGCACTACATGCTTACAAAGCATGACAGCAACTGACAAGACCACACACGACTATTACACTTTAAAACTTTTACCTATTACAAACAAAACAAACACATAACCGACCTTAGATTCACGCACAAACTCCTCCAACTATCAAAGCTGTAAAAAGATAAACTTCCGCTACAGTGCATAGAGAAGGAGATTGAACCTGATGTGGAGACTTCCATGCCTCCTTCACAATGTGTGGCATCTTCTTCAGAGGAAAAACATAACATTTTCAAGCTCATTATGCAGCTTCAAGAACCTCTGTTCATCGAACATTGATGCCGAAGAAGATGACGACCGAGATGATAAAGAACTTGCTGTAAAAGCAGGGGAAGAACATTCCATGAATGCTTCATGGTACTGACGAACCCTGTAAGCAACAATGTCGGCGTAGTACACTGGTGGGACCAAAGAGACTGGTTTTGTGCACCGAGCAAAGGTATAGCACAGATTATATATGATCCTTTGCAACTGGTCTGCCGTAAAATTATGCTCATCCCAGAGAACATGGTAGTGAGTTGGTTTGCTTGTCCCAAAAATCCCATGATGGCTGCAGAGATAAAAATCAAACTCCAAGTGATGCACAATCTTTGTGTCCACAACAGTCCCAGGGAATACATTCCCGTTACTGGTCCCATGATTTCGGTCCATCGGAAAGAGACGGGTTTGGTGCCGCTTTTGAGCTATAACAAGTGTGATGGTTGGCGAATAACCATCTGAGCTAATTGCATTTTTTAGATCTGTGAGCTCTTCATTAAGAACCATATCAAACTGGCTCTCGCTGACCCCATCACGGAATAACACGATCTTTTCCGGCTTGACTTTGTTAAGCCGAGCATATTTGTTAATAAGCTCCAGACACATCTCCCCAAAACTTTGTATTGCCTCCCTTCTATGACTTTGTAGGCGGTATTGTGCAGCATATTTGTTTGCAGCTGGCCAGTTCATACTAGCCACAACAGCTGCAATAGATGGACTTGTTGCATTGAAAGCACCAGGATGGTTGACATCAGCTCCAATAAACATAACATGGCCGCTACCTCCAAGGCAAGGAAGACGATCATATAGCTCAAAATTGCTCCCACCCACCTTCGCATTCATCTTTAATGCAAGATTTGCGAGGTACTGATCCTTGGCCTGGTTTGCATGGCTGCTCAAACAGCATTGTGTCACAATTCCAAACTCAGTCTCACAAAGCCACTTGAGGATCTTGTAGGAAGGATCAACCCTTGCCATTGGACAAACAAGGATCTGCAACCGACCTCTTGAGATAACATCTTTGAGGAGTTCACGGAGCACATCAACACGCGCAAGTACACCCATATCATAGTATTCGCAAAAGAGAGGCTCATTGATTTGTATTCCAAGCCTACGCCAGCGAGCAATAAGCTTAGGCACAAATCAGTCAGGCTCCTTTTTAATTTTCCACTTGTCACTATCATCACGACTGAAGTCTAGGATCGCCCACCGCTCTATTTGCCTGCCTTCTAACACATGGCCCTCAAAAAGGTTCCACTGGCAATCAGGCCTATCAACGGTAAATTTAATTGGTCTGCCACTAGCATCACCAACTTTCAAATCAGGTGGCTTGATAACACGAGCAGTCACTTTTGTCATCTGTGTCAACTTCAATTCCAAAGTTCAAAGCGGTTTCTCCCCTGTTTAACAATGGAGTAAAACAGGGTCATTAGGTGGTTAAAGAGAGTAAAGGACCTCGATTCAAATCTGTCATACTATAAAATTCTGAGGTTCTATGAATGCATACAAATACCATAGCCTAACATTCATCAGCATGCATATGAACAGAAAACATTCAAGCATATACAACACACGATCTGTCATAGCAAAGAACAATCTTTCTATCATGCGATAGTTCAATAGAAGAAATTTATGATAAAATAAACGTCCCAAATTTATCATCATGACCTAAAGGCCTAAAATGGTTACTTCTTCAACCGAAAATTCCTCTCTCAGCCCACAAGGTTCTGTTTTGAAACAGTGCATCATTGAGATACAATAAATTTGGTGGGTAAGGTGAAGCTGAGTATTACTATAGCAATGAATTTGCACCCTACCTTATCAGGTGAATAGGAGTACAAGAAACCATCAAATATACATCCTTTTTAGCAAGTTTTTAGCCAATATCAGGGCATTTAGAAATCTGCTGGTTAATTCACAGATTGTACCCTTCTCACATCTCCATTGTAAGCCAAAGTTCTCACAGAAAATGAAATAGTATCACTATCAAAACTACATTGTTCATGTATAGAGAATGGATCTAATACAATTTCTATAGGCATAGAAATTGATTCAGGGGGGGAAAAAAGGCACTATGCAGGCATTCCATATTAATATCAGCATGCCTGGTGTAATTTCCTCATGCAGGTCCCAGGAATTGGCCGTTTAACAGAAACCCGGAAGATAAATGAATTCCAAATGGAAAGATCTATGCTAAATATTAATCAGACTATAACATCTAACTTATAAGATTCATATAATAAAATGATAATATCCAAAAATAAAGAAATAAATACACCCATTGATGACATTCAAGTTCTTCTAGGGTGCAAACACAAAGCACTAAAAAACAGACCATATGTGCCATTATAGGTATACTGAAAAAACTCAAAAATTTCCCTTCAAAAAATGTGTTCAAGGGACTGTCCCAAGCACCATCACCTATAATAGCATGTGACAGTCATGGGCAAGGGTAGCCACTTCCTCATCCTGGTAAATGGGTTGAATTTGGAACAAAAAAATCCCAAACAAGGAAAGAATTTAACACAGAAAATATTAGTAAAATGTTTTACACCTATAATTACGTACCCTCGAGGACCATCATTCGCCTGGACCATACGATCTATCAGCTCCTTTCTTTCCCATGACTTAGGTAGCGCAATTTCCTTGCATTTCTTAGCAGCAAGCTTGTTAGCCTTCTCCTTCTCCAACTGCTCCTTTGGATACCTTTGGCCTTCAACCAAAACACAGAATTCCATTGGAACATAGTTAATCTTCTTGCCCCTGCTGAAATCCAGACAAGGGAGATTTTTGTATTTGATTTCCTTTTCATAGTTGGTTCTGAAGTACTCGACAAGTCCGATCCTCCTTGGTGGATTGTTCCCTTCTTGATCTTCAAGGTCAAATGACAGATTGCTTGAGATGAAATCTGTCAACCCCACTATAGTGTACTTCTGCTTGGTTCTCCTGTGAGTCACCGTCACTTTCAAACCTTTCAATGCCCTTTCGATATCCTTTCTTGTACGGTTATCCAACCTACTAGGATTAAAGGGCAAGTGTCGCAAGTGTTCTGCTAGAAAATCAAGTACCGGGATTGGCTTCCGAACTGCCAAAACCCAATAGTTGACACATGAGGCCAGACCCTGCTCAGTGAGCTTCAAGCTATGCTTAAAACCTCTAGAAGCCACAAGACCGCGACCAAGATCATCACTAATCTCGAAGCTTTTTGGATAAAAGCCCGGACCAATTGGAACATAATTCAGAGTTGGTTCCTCTTTCATCACCAAATCCATAGCTTGCAGTATCTTTCGGGGTAGTTTTATTTGTTGTCTTCTCAAATAAGCCTGCAACTCCTGAAGCTTAAGCTCACTTACAAGCTTGATCGAAAATATGTACGCACGAGTCCTGGAATCCTCCCCTTCAGACAGTTCCACTCTAAACCTCCCAGTAGGTAGCTTGACCACACTGAAAATATTCTTCTCCCCATCATAAGCAGTGACTGACACAGGAAATCGTGTGGGATCATCAGAGAATAACTTCCTCTGGATTGCACGTGTATCAGACTTGGATATCCGGACACTCCGGCCACGTCTTGGTGGTTCCTCTGGTTTAATCTCAACATCATAGTGGAGTACGGTCATGGAATGATTGAATCTAACAAGAAAGTGATTGGCAAATAGCTGAACCTTTCTTGCAGCTTCTGTTCCAATGCTAGGTCGTCTTACAGGTTGTCTTTCACCACCTTCCGGCACCGATGATGCAGGAACCCGTTCTGAAATTTCCATCGACTGAAACTCCGTTACAGGAGGGTCTGTGAATCAGAATTTGAAAAAAAAAAAAAAAAAAAACTCAGGAAGACTATTTTAGGACCTGATTCTCAAAAACAACTAAGATTTCTAGTAGATGTCTGTTTTACAATTCAAATGCTACTATAACAAGTCAAGTCAATGGTAACGTTATAGATCATAATTTCAAAGAATTCTAGAAAACCAGAAGGATTCAAGCCAAGCCATAAACAAAGATCGAAGCCATAAATAGATACACTGCAATGAAGTGAAACATCAATTCCCCAATAAGTATGAATCAAGCTCATATCATAAATTCCGATAACTGCTTGATGAACTTATGAAGCTACTAAATGTAATTGTCTCAAACAAGTATAATCGACAAATCGGAAAAAAAAAAAAAAAACCAAAAACCTTCACAAATGCCATCGATGAAATCAAAACACCACAAAAGTAAAAGTGTAAATTTCACTTTCAACAAAATCCAATCTCGAACAGAAGAATGAGCAGACCAAAAACCTCCACAAATGCGTTCGATCACCACAAATAGTAAAACCGTAACTCCTAACTAAAATCAAATCCGAAAACACGAAAAACCTTATGGTTTTATCAGAAAGAAAATACCGGAAATGTGCGGACCCATGGATGAGGAACTTGAAGCTTGGGGTTGGGATGGACCCCAACCACGGGAGCCCCTTCAAGCTCCTCCACCATAAGATCCCCTCGAAGATCCTTCACTGGAATCACCAGTCCTCCCAGCACGGGGGAAATGGCCGGAACCGGAGCTGGGCGGTGCTTGCCCATACCCGCGACCTCGGCCGGCAACATCGCTGTAGGTACCCTGTTGCGCAGGATTCCGATTGCCGGGATTCACTCCACGGCCTTGAGGGTTTCTTCCTCTCCCTGGATATCCTCCTCTTCTTCTCTGGTTGTCCATTGCAGCTCAAGCAAGTAACGTGACTCTTGATCGAAGAAAGGAGGAGGAGGTTCTAAATAGAAGAGAATTGGCGGTTGACTGAAATGACGATAACACCCTCTCCCGTGCCCCGTAAGTTTTGCTGCACTTTCTGCGCAAAAGAAAAATTCATTCTCGAATGTTCTTTTCAGTAAAAAAATTTTAAAAATTAGAAAATGTTCTGGAAAGTTCGACAAAGTAGTTATAAACTTTTGCTGATCCGTTACCTGGGGTCATCCAAGTACAATTTTCCTTTCGAACTCATGCACGACGCGTCATGCATCCTCCCCGCGGCTTAGACTACGAGACGACTGTCGTGTTCCCTTCAATCGTCGTGGGACCCACCCAAGCGGATAAAGTTAAAGGCGGCTGTGATGGCTGATGGGAGAATTAGAAACCAACTGCTTGGATATCACGTAAGAAGAAGTGTTTGTGGATACGAAAACAAAAGGAACGTTATCGTCCCATGTTCAGATCCCAAGAATCGTGGCCGTCCGATCGGTGAAGACAAAGAAAGTGACGCGTAACTGAAAGCCGTGTCTCTCTCCCTTCCACTTGACTAAACACGTTCTTTTTTAATGCAAAAACAGTTATTTATTTGCCTTATTTGTCACCGAGAACAGATACAAGTCAGGAGTGGGCTCTACCTAGAAAATCCTCCCTGACAATTGATTTAATTCAATAAGGACAGGTGTGTCGCCGGAAAAGAGTAATAATCTAATTGGGAAATTGGTTTTTAGTGTTACTTTTTCAAAATAATTTATATTTAGTCGGTCAATTCTTAAAAATTGAAACTTAGTGATATTTTTTTCAAATAATTAAGATTCAGTATCTGTTATTAAAAACTTTCCTTCAACCATGCCCTCCAAAGACTTTAAGGATATTTTTGAAAAGTCTTTTTTAAGGATGTTTTTGAATGAAATTTTTCATGAATAGTAAAATAACATTGAATCTCAATTATTTGAATAAAGTATCATTAATTCTCAATTTTTAAGAATTAGTTGACTAAATCTGAATTATTTTGAAAATATCACTAAAACCCAATTTCCCCTAATCTAATTCCATCAGGACATGTGTCGCCAGAAACAAGAATAATCTAGACTGTGGGCGACACCATTCGCCTCCCCATAGATTTTAGTTATTCTCACAGCAACGAAGAATCCTCTCAGGTGCCAGGCTTCTCGTAGAATTGTATCAATTTCCCAAGCCGCCAATGATTTCTTCAAAAGACAGTTTACCATGGCCTGAGAAATCACTTTCAATATGAATTTGTTTGCAGTTTAAAGCTTGGGCCATTATAATTCCTTCCACGATTGCGCATGCCTCTGCTATTGCTGAATTTGTAACTTTAATTTTATGAGCTAAGGCTCCAATCACAGCTCCATCTTCATTCCTCAACACTACTCCCATTACTACCATACCAGGAGCACCACGCGTAGCACCATCTACATTTAATTTATGCCAAGAAGTTTGAGGACGGCACCACCTGACAAAGATCTCTTTTTCGCTTCATTTCCAACCTTATTCTCCAGCTCCTATAGCCTCCATGAATCTTCTTGCATTGAGTAAAACATAGTTCTCATTAGATTTAAAGATGGGCGGATGTTTTCCAAGATAAGTTTATTCCTTGCATTCCAAACAACCTAGCAGATAGTTGCCCATTTAGCCACCAGCTCTCCCTTTTTCATCCCTTGCTGTTTCTTCAATTCCATCACAGTATTGAAAACCCATTCCTTGCAGCTTTGGGTTTGGGCTTGTTCAGGGAATCTGACTCCCACACAGCCGAATCAAAGGGCTCTACTGACTTCACAGTTTGTGAAAAGGTGTTGGTTTGAATCCTGCTCCTTGTCGCATAAAGCACATGTTTCAAAGGGGATCCCAATTTTGTTTTGAAGGATGTCATTTGTGAGATTAATTTCCTGCATGCATTTCCAAAGGAAAAACCCGACCTTTTGCGCACAAGGAATATGCTAGACATGCAGCCATTTTTTTCTTCTTCAAAATTAATGACAGGGTGAGATAGCATTTTGTAAGATGAAGAAATTGTATACTTACCTGTCGTTGTCCCACTCTAGATGATTCTATCCTCATTCATGAACTTGTTGATTGGAATTGTAATCAGTTGTTAAACTTCATGTTCAGTCCATAATGCTCTCAGGATCTTAATTTTCCAACTTCTAGTTTGGGGGTCAATTAACTCTGCCACTTTTCTTGTATTTGGGATGCTGTTGTCTGACCACCGCATACCAATTTTTGGCCTCCACCTTAGATCGGAGATATAGATGGCCTCCCTGTGCGAGCGTCAGATCCGCGGGCCGCACGTCTTAGTGATGGCTAGGACCTCCTTTGGGAGAAAATTGGGGAATGGGAGTCGCCACTGCCTGATGGGGTGCAGGCAGACACAAGGATGCCTATAAGGCTGTCTATTTGGTGGTCTGCGGCTTGAGATTCTGTTTAAGTGCCCAGTTACGATTTGGGAAAGTCCGTAGACACCCCAGTCCCCTCTGTAGGGTGACAGGTCCCATGGTTATCCCTGGTTAAGTTTGGAATTGAGTCAACCCGTCCTATGCCAGCATGCATGCTTGATTGAGTCTTGGTGGGACCACATGTGTGGTGTAGGCCCCTTTATTTTGATTTTATCATTTTTTTTTTCATTCTAAATGATCTGGGTCTAATGTGTGGGCCCTGTTGGAAGGCCCATATATGGGATGCCAAGTTAGACCAGGAGATGGTCTAAGTCCCAATTAGGGTTGCTACATAGGGTAGCACCCTTTCTGGTTCAAGGTTGGTTGGAATGGGTGGGCTCCGTGGAAGGACCACATATACTCAATTTGGGCCCACTAGGCCCAAGGCCCCATTTGGGTTTTGGGTTGACCCAAACCCTACTGGATTAGCCTTGATTTGGAAAAAAGGGTTAAAGACAAACAAAGGAAGTAAACTCTGCAGTTTTTGGATTTTTTTGGGTGTACGGTTACACTAAAAACATATGTAATCGAAATATAATTTTGGTTACATATAAAAGTGGCTTACCCGAACTGAGTTTTCGGGTAAGCTATAAAAATAGGTTTTTTTTTGCAATTTTCCAAGGGGGCTCGGATTCCATGGTTCTTGGGGATAGCCAGGTGCTATGTGGGCCTGTAGTGGTTTGAATTTGATGAAATGAGCCAAATTTGGCTCTTTTCATCACTTTTCTCTAGATCAAAAAGAGGGGACTAAGGCTTGGGGCCTTGTCCCCCTTCTTGAGTTGAAATCCAAAGGTCTAAATAGGGACCTTAAGTGCCCCTATTTTGGTGTTGAAGACATCCTCCCCCTTTCTATGAGGAGAAGAGAGGAGGTGACCCGACCGGCCTAAGCCTTGGTCCAATCGGTCAAACCATGAGTCATGTTCACATACCACAACCAAACAATGTCAAAACAAAGTATTGAGCATGGTAATTATGCTGAAAATGCATGTGAGTGTGTGTAGCATGGGGTGTGCATGGAGACTTCTATCAAAGCCTAGAAGGGAGAAGCTAAGCATGCATCTTCGTGGCATATAGAACAAAAAGGGAGGACATGCTTTGAGGTCATCCAAATCAATATGAGAGTGTGCATGATGTGCATTCCTACGTGTGCATGTTAAGTATGGTAAATCATGCAAAGCACCTTCATGGAGAAACAAAACTACATGTAAAAAGAGTATTAGTAAAGTCTAAAGAAGCAAGTAAAGAAAGGAAAGAGGGGGATTCATGGGGTACATTGGACTTAAGGAATAGAACATGCTCTCCTTTTATTTAATGAAACATGTAGAGACATGGAGTGAGGACTTAGGTGTGATTTAACCACCAAGTGAGCTTTCCTCTTTTCACATTTGGCCTATTCATCTCTCCTTACCATGAGAGCTCATCCATGTGAAGAAAATGAAGAGAAAGTGAGGGAGAAGCAAACTCAAATGAATATCTAACACTTATTATGGAAACATGCTCATATTAACCCCACACTTACATATGATGTACAAAAGAGGTTTAGGAAGCTCACCTTGGGGAGGGACAGCCTCTTGGAGCTCCTTGAAGTGTTGACAGAAGCTAGAGTCCTCCTATTGCACTTCCAAGATGATTTTCAAGTTCCTCTCCTTATTAGGGTTGAAGGAGAAGAGGTTGGAAGGTAGTTTGATGGTGTTTGGATGGGGTTGAAGGGTTCTAGAAGAGGGTTAGAGAAGAGGGTTCTTGAGAGAGAAGGGTTTGGGGAGAGTTGGAGAGTGGTTAGAGAGGAGCCAAGAGAGAGCTAAAGAAAGGCTAGCCAAACCAAGAGAGACCACCCTAAGAGAGTAGCCCTCTCTTCCCTTTTTATAGAGAGGGTTACTTAGTTGTTAAGAATGGCCTTTTTTTAATTATTTTTGTTAAGAACCACTTTTTTATTATTTTTGTTTACTTAGTGGTTAAGAATCATTTTTTTATTATTATTTTTGTTTACTTAGTGGTTAAGAATCATTTTTTTTATTATTATTTTTGTTTACTTAGTGGTTAAGAAAGAGAGATGGGGTGGGTGACGACCATGTGGCGCAGTTTGCCAAATGGCAGCTTATATGCATTTTTGCCCTAGGGCTTGATCTGCTCATAATCTCTTCATTCGGATCCCGATTTTGGCAAACTTAGTTACTTCGGAACCGTGTTAGAATTTTCTATCCATTGAGATAGGGTATAGCAATAAATTCAAGTTTTGAGCAAAAAGTCGAAACTGCTCCCAGAATTTTAAACTGCTCATATCTTCCTGATCCAGACCCTGGTTCTGATATGCTTGATTGCGTCGGAACCGCGTCGGGATTTCCTATCTTTCGGGATAGGGATGGTAGTTAATCTGGGTTTGAGCAGAAAGTCAATTTCTGTTCCCTTGGGGTTTGATCTGCCTATAACTTCTCTGTCTAGGCCTTGATTTTGGCAAACTTGATTGTGCTAGAACCGTGTTGAGATTTCCTACCCATTGGGATGAAGTATGACAGTCAATTTGGGTTTGGGCAGAAAGTCAATTTCTGTTCCCTAGGATTTGACTGGTTCATAACTTCTTCGTCTGGACTCCGGTTCTAGTAAACTCAGTTGCGTTGGAACCGTGTCGAGATTTCCCATTTATTGGGACGAAGTATGGCAATCAATCTGGGTTTGGGTAGAAAGTCAATTTCTGCTCCCTAGGGTTTGACTTGATTTGCTGTTTTTAGCACATTTTTTGGTTTGATCAAAATTTAAGTGCTTACACTCCCCATTTGCAATGCACCAACTAATCCCGTTCTCAACCACCTCCTTGTTCCCTGCAGATCTGCTTCTACAACCATGAGTTTAGTCTCTTAGCTTGGACTTGTAGGAAGCAGTCCCTTTTGATATACTTTGCCTGCATAATTCTTGTCCACACCTTGTTTTCCCCAATAGCTAACTTCCACACGGCCTTAGCAAAGAGGGCCTTATTGATGAGTTTGCTGCTCTTAATATTCAAGCCTCCCTCTCTCTTGGGGAGATAGAGCTTCTCCCAGCATATGGTGTGGATTGTTCTCTCCTTGTTGTGTTTATACCAAAAGAAACTTCTGGCATGTTGATCAATTTTGTTCGTGACAGTTTCCAGAATGGGATACTGAGCGAGGCTAAGAAGAGCGGAATTAATAAGAGTTATTCTGCCTGCTTGAGAGAGTAGCTTTGCCTTCTACCCAGAGAGCCGCATGTTAATTTTGTCCATCAAACCCTTGAAGCAACTGACTCTAGGAGCCTCAAGAAAGGTGGGGATATCGAGGTACTTATCTGGGTGTTTTGTGGGTTTAACACCAAACAGTCTTGCTAACCTCCCTTTGTCCTAAACCTTGATGCTGGGGCTGAAAAGAGTTCTGATTTCTCTACATTGAATCTATGACCGACTATATCACAAAAGTTGTTAATGATTAGATCAAAATTTTTGATATTTTTCCTTGTAGCCCTGCCAAAAAAGAGAAGATCGTCAGCATACATTAGGTGGATCAACCACCCTACTCACTTTAATACCATGAATGTGGTGTTCTAACTCAGCCTTGCTAAGGATAATAGATAAAATTTTCTGAGTCAGGATGAAGATATAGGGTGAGAGGGGGTTTCCCTGCCGGATTCCCCTCGAAGAATTGAAGTTGCCACAGGGTTTCCCATTCACAAGGATGCTGTAGGAAACAGATGTTATACCAAACATAATAAGTTTGACAAATTTCTCCCCAAAACCAAAGGCAAGCAAGGCTTTTTCAATAAAATTCTAGTTGAGTCTATCATAAGCCTTAGTAAGATCAAGCTTCAAGGCAAAAAGGCCTTGTTTGGTTTTCTTTTTCTTCTTGATAGTATGGAACAGTTCCTGGCCAGCCACAATATTTTATTGAATGTTACGGCCCGACACAAAAGCACTTTGGAACGGGGAGATTAAATCAGGCATGTAGGGATGCATTCTGTCGACCAGGATTCTAGCTATAATTTTGTAACAAAAGTTACACAAACTTATCTGTCTGTAATCCTTGAGTCTTCTAGGGTTATTGTTTTTAGGAATCAGGACAACGTGAGTTTGATTTATCTTTTTTCAAACTAACCCTTCTAAAAAAAATTATGATCATTTGGCACATATCCTTCTTGACAATCCCCCAGTAGGACTGGTAAAGAAGTCCTTGGAACCCGTCTGGACTCTTAAGAGCACCCAATTTCTTGACAATTTCCCATATTTCCCTTTCGTTGACCGGTAGTAAGATTGATATTATCAACCTCAGAAATGGACGGGGCAATATGGTTAAGAAGGGAGAAATTATGCTGGAATCCATCATCAAGGTACATTCCTTCAAAATATTCCATTGTAAGATTCTCCATGTCCTTGGTGTCAGCTATTTTTTCATTCGCATCATTTTTTAAGGACAGAATCTTATTTTATACCTCCTGTTGATAGTGGACATGTGAAAAAATTTTGTATTAAGGTCTCCCTCCTTGAGCCATTTAATGCGAGATTTTTGTTGCCAGAATTTCTCTTGGGCCCTTAGAGCATCCATATTCTTCCAGTGGATCACCTGTTCCGCTTTGATGTTATCCTATTTACTCGACTCCTCACTTTTTTTTGCATATCTCTAAGCTCGATGAACAGCGTAGTGACTCTTTTATTTATATCTCCCACCCTATCCCTGTTCCAGGTACTAAGACACCCTCTGAGTTTACCAAACTTATTTTTCAGATTTCCCCCACTCTTCTCCTAGCTTTCAACAATCACATCCCGGCAAAATGGCTCTTCTATCCAGAATTTTTCAAACCTGAATAACTTGTGGGTTTTGAAGTTGCTATTATTCAGGTTAAGGCACAAAGGACCATGGTCTGACCCTATGATAGGGCCATGCCAGAGGGCAGCATTCAGGAATAATTGGCACCAATCAGTACTTCCCAAAGCTCGGTCAAATTTTTCTTTGATATTCCCCTTCCCCATTCTTCCGTTATTCCAAGTGAACCTCATGCCTTTGCAAGGCATATCAATCAAGTTGCATTCATTTATAAAATTGAGAAAAAGTTCAGCCTTTCTTACCATGATTCTATTGCCCCCCTTTTTTTATCGTGGTCATACAAGACTACATTGAAATCACCAATGCAACACCATGATAAGTAGCAATTGTTAGCAGTCCTCTTTAAGCTTTCCCCTTGAGTTGCTTGGATGTGCATGTGCAAGCTAGCATGGACAAAGGTTATCTCACAGCTCTCCCCAGTCTTCAGCCTAAAGCACATGTGCATATACCAAGTAGTGTTCTTTTCAACAGAGACCGAGACCTCATCATCCCATAAAATACAGTACCCCTCTGCCCTGTCAACCGCCAAAGACCACCAGAAATTTGGGTAGCCCTTGGAACAGATGAGCTTCTCAGAGGTCTTGTTACTCATCAGAGTCTCAGATATCATTACAAGGTTTGGTCTGTTCATGTGTAGCATGTTATGCAAGTGAAGCCTAGTCAGGGTGCGACCCAAACCCCAACTATTCCAAGCAAAAATTTTCATTTCAGGCAAGGGGGCTGGGAGGACCCAACAGAACTGACAGTAAAGGAAGAGGAGGATGGAGAGGACAGAGATAAAGACTTAGGCTTTAAAAAGGAAGATAAATCGGGCTCAACAAGAGACTTTATTTTTTTTTGAAGGGTTTTGGTCCCCCCTTCCCTCCTGGGTTCTAATGAGGTCCACATTCATAATGATCTTAGGGGCTTTGCGGTTTCTAGTTTGGGCCACTACAAAAAATTAGGTTTTTTGCGGGGTTCATAAGAATGCTGCAAAATCTAAAATGAATGTCACTATAGCTATTCGCGACAAACATTACAACGAACTTACTTTTGTCGCCAAAGGCCGTGTTGCAAATAATTTGCCGACATTCTTTGAGTTCGTCGCCAAAGCTGAACATTTGGGGCATTCTATGAGTGTCGTTATGTTTGCCACTGTAAATGTAGTACAGCGACACCCATATGAATGTCGCTATTTTTTTTTAATGACACATATATGAACGCCGCAATTTGCTTAATTTAGTGACACACTTGTGAATGCCGCAATAAGTGTTATTTAACGATGAACAAATGTACGACATTATAGATTTAAATTCTCTTTTTTTTTTTTAAAAAAAATCCTTTTGTAGCTTCCTTTCAACCTATAATAATTAGTTAACCAATAAATCCAATAGAACTCCAACAACCACCACAAAATAATACATTCAACAAATTAAAACAATCTTCTCAATTCTTCCAAATTAATGTCAATACAAATAACATCTTCATATTAACAAAGAAAATAGACAAAAAATTACAAGCTATATCCATGCTGTTGCTTTGCCTCCTTAAAGTGCCTACAATATAATTATTTAAAAAGAACCACAAAAAGAAAGAATTGAGTTAAATCCTTAACATCACAGTACTTGATCAACCAAAATGACTGGATTTATAATCCTGAGACAAGAAGAAAATCATGATAACTTCCATTGGATAGAGCTGAGGTTTGTACAAGAACAAAGCACTATTGGCAATAGCTTATATAAGTCACTGAAAACAACAAAGAAATGTGACAGCAAATATGTAAAACCCCGACCCGGATTATATCTTAATTATTTAGTTTAATTATCTAAAGTGTGATTATTATACTAATTAAGTACTTATATTATGAAGATGAGGTAAATGTGGATTGTACTTATGGACTTAAGGAAATCAAATTGAACTTTATTGAAGTTATTAAGGTAAGCTTAGTTAGTGTTATGTCTTAATTACAATTGGCTAAGATATCTTTCAATTAGATCTAGTGAATTGGAAATCAAATTCGAAAAAAACAAATTGGAGTTAAGTGTACCACAAAGTATCTCCCGAGTACACTTAAAGTACCTTCCAAGTTTACCCAAATTTCCATCCCAGTGTACTCAAGGTACCTCTCAAAAGTACCTAAAGTATCCCCTAAGAACACCTAAATTAACTCTTAAGTATACCCAAGGTACCTTCCCAAAAACCACTGAAGTACTTCTTATATTACCCAAGGTACCCCCATTGTATACCCAAAGTACATCCATGTACTACTCAAGGTACCATCCAAGTATACCTAGAGTACACCGAAGTATTATCAAGGGTACCACCAAAGTATGTCTAGGGTACACCCATGCATTACCTAAGGTACACCCAAGTATTGCCCAAGGTATCACCAAAGTATACCTAAAGTACACCTATGTATTACCCAAGGCACCACACAAATGTTGCTCAAAGTACCCCCAATTATACCTAAGGTACCCCACTTGTATCCCTAAGGTACTCAATTGTATGCCCAAAGTACACCCCAAGTATTACCCAAGGTACCCCATTGTATACCTAAGGTACACCTAAGTATTACCCAAGGTACTCTCATTGTATGTCCAAAGTACCCCCAAGGCATCCCCTTGTGTTTGCCTAAGGTATCCCCTTGTGGTTGCCTAAGGTATCCATGTGTTTGCCTAAGGTACCCCTGTGTTTGCCTAAGGTATCCCCTTGTATTACTTAAAGTTACCCCCTTTATATCACTAAAGTACCTCCAATATACCTAAGGTACATCTCTTATATTACCTAGGGTACACCCTCCTTGTATTACTTAAAGGTACCCCCTTTATATCACTAAAGTACCTTCAACATACCTAAGGTACATCCCTTATATTACCTAGGGTACATCCTCCTCGTATTACTTAGATATACCTCCACATATAATTAAGGTACACCCCTTCTATAGCTAAGTACCCCTCCTCAATATAACTAAGGTATAGCCCCTAAGCTTATCTAAAGTTTACCCCTTAAAATGACTAAGGTAAATCCATTGGAAACACTAAGGTACCCCTCAATAACACTAAGGTACTCCCACTTCACACCAGGTTACACCATCTTATATAACTAAGGTACCCCCAAGCATCCCTAGAGTATGCCTTTTGAAATAGCTAAGGAAAACCCCTTAAAACACCTGGGTACCCTTCAAATAACACTAAGGTACCATCTACTTATCACTAAGGTACACTCATACTTAACACTAAGGTACCCCCAAGGGTTTAGATGAATAAAAGCTTTGTTTAGGGGTAGATTTGAAAGATTCAAAAACTTGGGCATATAAAAGGATGCCTTAATTTCTAATTAAGTGTTTGAAAACCCATTTATCTTGTCTTGGATGTATAGAACAAGAGAGGAAGATTGTGAGCTCACTTGAAGGCTTGAGCAAGAAGAAAAAGAAGAAGAATGAGAGGAGAACTTTGAAGAGAAGTTTTACTTCTCCATTAACAGGTAAGTAGCAAACCCTTCAAACAAAATGTATTACAAAATTCGTATTCTCTCTCTAGGGTTTGGTTGATTTATGAAATGATCTTGCATGTTGGTTTTTATTGCTAAAATTCGTAGGGTTTTGGTTGTATGATAAACTTGTTTAGTTTTCTATTGATTTGCTATAGATTTCCAGCTCTATTGATTATATTTCAGATTTGGGTTTGAGATTTGTGTTTTAAATGAGGTTTCATGTGCTAGATTTGTGTTCATGTGGATTTGGGATGAATCTTTGGTTTGAAAAGTGTTTTAAAGCATGTTGGGATGTTTTATGATAATCCTATTTGATGTTGGAAGTGTTGGAAATGATTTCTGAGTTTTGTGTTGAAAATAGTCAAAATATTTCAAAATCCCGACCTTGCGATTAATCCTGGAATTTGGCGATTAATCCTGAGCCAACACCCCTAAAAACAAGTCTCTGTTATCCTAATCGCGAATCAGGATTAACCTGGGCGATTAATACATAGCCTCAATGTGCAAACGTTAAACTTTAACGCGTGCGCGTTGACCCTGTTTTAAACCTGGGCGCGTGCACTTTGAATCTCAACGCCCGAACGTTGAGCTATGCGAGAGGCTAATCGTGGACCCTGTTTCTTGAAGTGTTCAGCATTTTTCTCTCGAACCCTTTCTCAAACAACCCAAGCTTCTCGCATAGCACCCTTATTACATGAAATACATGAAAGACATTTAAGTAAATGTCCTGTGTATTTGGAACCAATAAAAATACTTCCAAGACCCAATTCCCAACCAATAAAAAGTCAACTTTCCAGTTTATGCCTAAATTTCCAGTTTTCCCGATTTTCAAAAAAGGCCACTTTTTGAGTTTGATATCCAAATGAGTGATTCAGAAGCCCAGAAAATTCTAGAAGATTTGTATACCCTTCAATAGATTACAACCAGAATTTGAGCCCCAAACTCCTTGTAGATTTGTCTAGAAAAATTCTACACCGAAAAGTCAACGTTTTTATCCAGACTTAGAATATTTTTGAGGTCCAAAACTTTTTGTCTCGGAATCTATTGATTTTTGGTATGGTGACTTATTTGGGATTTCTAAGGCTATCCCACTCATCCAAAATGTATTTTGAGGATTTTATGGTATTCGTTTTGATTGATTTTGGATTTCATGAACCGAGGCACTGTAAAAGTACTCCGCTCGGCCTTGATTCATCGGGTAGCGTAGAAGTACTCCACTTAGCCTTGATTCATCGGGCAGTGAAGAAATACTCCACTTGGCCTTGATTCATCGGGCAGCGAAGAAATACTCCACTTAGCCTTGATTCATCGGGCAGCGAAGAAGTACTCCACTTAGCCTTGATTCATCGGCAGTGTAGAAGTACTCTGCTTGGCCTTGATCCGTCGGCAATGTAGAAGTACTCCGCTTGGCCTTACTCTTGGTCAGTGGTCATTAATCTGATTTGAACATTTGACTTGGAATTGTTGATTTGATTTCATGAATTACCCGATTGAGATATTTGACTTGGAATTACACTTTATATCTGTTTGAGATGTTTTGGTTTACATTTGGTATCTTATATTTGTGAATATTATCATGATGTTACAAAATTGCATAAACTGTTTCTCTGCATGCATGTTTGCTGCTTGCTGGGGCTTTAAGTCTCACGCGTTTTGTTTTACCGGATTTGTTTTCAGATCCGCTTGGTGAGCCGCGTACCGGGGCAGCTATTGAGGGTGAGCTTGAGTACAGGCTTGAGGGCTACTACTACCCGCAGTAGGATTCTTTTTATGACCTTGTATTTTGTCTTGGGGATTGTATATGGGATGCAAATATTATTTTTGGACTCATACTCTTGGGAGATATCTTTTGTACATATCTGTATATTTTGGAGAGAATTTATGAATGGTTAGTTGCCTTAGTTGTATTTTGTTCACATGTATATCATGTTTTGAAGATTATAGTACAGATGATCTTTTGATTATATGGAAATTTTTATTCCATGCTTCTTTAGTCATGCACTCTGATGATTACTTTGTGATTGCCCGGGATTGATTGTGTTAATCAAATTCTATTGGGCCCATAAGTAGGTCTCGGGGACGGGTTGGTGCCGTGATAGGGTAGACCCGGATCTGGGGTGCTACAAAATAGGCACCTGAAGTATCAATGTAACGTCAAACATCTTTTGAATATAAAATGAATTTTGGAGGAAATCAATTAGATAAATAGAAAATCATGTATCAACTTTTCTTCATCATTATCAAGGGTTTCTTTTATGGCATCAACTTCAGATGCAAGTCTCAACAGGGTGCACCCACCACCAACTACAATACCTTCCTCAACAGCAGCCTGTAATCATCAAAATAGCTTCATTACAATATGCTACTATTGGTATAACAAGCAAAATTTTCTGTAAAGCACCCAAAAAACAAAGGAAAAAAAGTGATAATCATAATGAAACCAATGAACCCTTAATGTCTCGTCCAACACACCTTTGTAGCTTTAAGTGCATCTTCTACTCTAAGTTTCTTCTCTTGAGCTCTGTCTCTGTTTGTGCTCCGACCTTTCAAATTTCATCAGAATCATCAATACAACAACTAGATACCCAAAATTTGGCTCCATCAAGAATTTTGATTGAGCAACTGATAACCTACATGAATGACAGCAACACCTCCGGACAATTTTGCAATTCTTTCATTAAGCTTTTCCTTTTCATAATCTTGCTCTGAAACCTTTATAACCAAATACATTCATTTATCAAGAGTTTCATTGTGATAATAAACAATATTTGCAAAGTCAAATAAATTTTGTTAAGAGGATTACTTCAATAAGATTTCTGATCTGTGCAACTTGCAATGTCATCAAGATATTGGCTCTTGCTTTCTCCAAAGCCTGGAGTTTTAAGTGCAGCAATCTTCAATGCCCCTCTAAGCTTGTTCACTACAAGAGTTGCAAGAGCTTCTTGTTTAATGTCTTTGGCAATTATTAGGATTGGGTACCCTCCCCTAATAGCATCTTCCAGAACATTGATCAGATCCCTTGCAGTTGTTATCTTCTTGTCAACAATAAGTAGCTGCATTTACAAAATTTATCAGTTGTAAGAAACACATAAAATTAGAACCACAAAATTAGGGCATTAGTGAAGCAACCATATGGTGTTTCAGAAGATAACAAAAAAAAAATTACCTTGCAATTTTCAAATTCAACAACCATTTTCTCGCTGTTTGTCACAAAGTAAGGGGAGATATATCCATGATCAAATTGCATTCCCTCAACAACATAAAGGCTGTTCTCAGCACTTTTTCCTTCTTCAAGTGTCATTGTTCCTTTCCTTCCTACTTTACTCATGGCTTCAGCAATCATGTTTCCTACTTCATAGTTATTTCCGGCACTGACAGCAGCTACATGTGATAGCTCACTGTCTTCAACCCACAAAACCATATCACTTCAACTGTAAAATAGGAATGCAAAATTCCACCTTGAATTGTAAATATTAACTGCCATCCAGCACTTCTAATGCCTTACTAGCTTGGTATAAAATGCAAAGCCAGATGTAAGCACCTCATTTTTGCGCTCCCAGAAGAGCCGGAAATGCAAACCTTGGACAGAAAGTCAAACCTGAGGAATCAAAATTTGACCTTTTGATCAAGTAATAATTGGCCACCTTGCTTTATCACAATGGATAGAGAATCCCGACACGAGTCCAACGCAACTGAGTTTGCTGGAACCGGAGTCCGGATGAAGGTTCGGTGGGCCGGTCAAACTTGAGGATGAGCCGAAAGTTGACTTTTCCTCGAACCCCGTGCCAAGTGCTTAGCCCTATTTCATTGAATAAAGGGCTCCGATACGAGTCTAACGCAATTGAGTTTGCTCAAATCGGAGTTCGGATGAAGGAGATATGAGCTGTCGAAGTTTCCGAGTAGAAAAACCGGAAACTGCACACGTGGCGCAGGAACTACACACGTGACAGCCAACACAGCAAAATATCTTGGGGACTAAATCTTAAATATCCAAAAATCTCAAGGACTAAACAAAAATTCGTACCGGGCGATCCGTAGATATCCAAAAGTGTCAAATCGGTCGAATCGGTCAAGTCGAAGGGCAAATCCGTAATTTTTTGATTTGTATTCGGCATTTAATGCCGGATACACTTGCCCCTCTTCATATCCGGACTCAAATTTTGGATACAAAGATTTGCTCGGCGAGATTCGCGCCGATTCCCAGACAAATTCGCGGCCGCATTAAATTTTTGAAATAATTTTGTTTGTATCCGGATACAAAGGATGTTCAGTGTATCCGGTATTAAATGCCGGATACAAAGGACATGTAGTGTATCCGGCATTTAATGCCGGATACATTAAAATTGTCTATAAAAGCACAGCAGCAACCTCTGGCCGGGGGTTGGCTTCCTTTGCTGTTTTTCAGCTTCCTTCCAGCACTTGTTCCCACCTAAACCTTGCCTCCTTCAACCCTCTTTGCCCTCCATAACCCCATATACCATTAGAAGACCACTCCACCTCTTGGATTCTTCTCTTTCTCCACCTTCCTACTAACACAAGGATGCGCCTAGCTGCTGTTGGGAAAAGGTGTGTGCACAAAGGGATCCTCCAGCTGTTGTACCACCTCAAGGGAGCATCACCACCTTGCACTAAGAGTTGAGAACCACAAGGTAAGGCTCCTCCCACCATTGTATTCAACATACATTAATGCTGAATTTTTCTACTGTTATTTTGTTTCTCTTTCTCCTTGGCATGAGCCCTCTCATGGTGGTCTAACCAAGCATTTACCATCTTTTTCGCGGCATACAAGCCACCACCGATAAGCAGTCCATGTAGGCTTTTATAGGAAGTATGGGAGCCTTTTCCTTTCCACATATTAAGTGTCTCTCAGTTGTTGTCCAGGAGTTCATTTGAAGTTTTTTAGAAGGAGCATGTTCCTCCCTTTTCTATCCAATGTACCCCTCTAATAACCCCCCACCACTACCCTTCTTAATTCTTCTTTCCTCTCCTCTTTGGCTATAGTTGCAGCATGCATGCTTCTCATATGTCTCGGTGACGTGTGGTTTTGATTGCTAGTTCGTAGACATGTTTAAATGTAAGCATGATTTTCTGTGCATGAACACAGTCATGGTTATTTAGTGTCTTTCTTTCTTTGGGTTGCTGATGCTAGAGATGCCAAGCGTGCCTCCCGCTCCCTCTTGCTTATTACTTTAAAAATCTCTCAACATGTCCCTAACCCGCGCCCCACCATAGATGTTGTTTTCCATTGTTTACCGAATTACATATGCTACTGTTTAGATGCATGAATTTGGTCTCCATTACTTGCTGTTTTTTTTGTTTTGATTATAATGCCAGCGTGTTCCCCAACCCCCACTGTTACGCTTCTATTTGCTATTTCCCATGCTCACCATGGCTTAGGCATGCACCCCTCACCCCCCTTTTATATCAACCCGTATAAGTTGCTGCTGGGGACAGCAGTAGACCTTGGTGCTACTGTTGTTCCCGGCAGGTTTGCACATACCCATGCTCCCTTTACCCTCGGTAAATTGCTGGTTTTTTAAGTGTCTAAGCATGCTTCCCTTTACCCCACAGCATGCCTTGCCATTTCTAGTCTTGATTAGCATGTTTAGACTCTTTTCTTGGATTGTAGTCCTGTGTATCTGCAGCAAAAGGTCTTGGTTGTTTTTATTGGTGTGTGCATAACTTATTTGGTGATTTGTTTGCCTTAAGTACATGCATATACGTATGTCATCCTTACGAGCATGTCCCCCTCTTATCTCTTTAATTTTGCTGTCCAAGCCTTCCCTGAGGTCCATGTAAAATTGCTGCCAGGGACAGCAATGAAACCCGGCTGCCCGCTACTGTTCCAAAACCCCCAGTAGGGAACCAAGGGTACAGCAAACCCCCCCCCCTTTGCTCCCTCTAATAATAGCATACCAACCCGTGAATGCAGGCTCCTACAATCCCCATAAGCTTACTGTTGGGACCACCCTAAACCTGCTGTTCCAGCAGGTGTGCCCTTGCCCCAGCACCTCTAGGACTGCCCCCACCCAAGTCCAGGCTTGAAGGCAATCCCCCCACAACCTCTCTCACTTAGCTCACCCAGCATGTTTTAATTGGTGCATTAGCTACTATCTTTTCAGTTCCCTTATTGTTGCTGTCCCATGGCAATGTAGCTTATGTGTTCATGTCAGAATGGTACAGCATGAATTTTTAATGGTTAAACTTGAATTGTTGCTGGTTGGTAGCATAGAACCATGGAGGTTGCGGTGCCAAGATACCCACCTTGCTACTGTAGTTGTTGGGAAGGAAGGAGGGGAGCAACATCCCCCATGCACCCATGGCTAGCCCCTTGCCTTAGCCAAGAAGTCCCAAAGGGAAGCCAAATGAGGCTTCTCCCAAACCTGGACCAATGTGGGCCTGCCTGAGGGCCCACATGACTAATGGAAGACCCCTAGGAAGCCCAGGAAGTCATCCCAAATGGCCAAACCCCGAAAAAGGCCTTTTTAAGGTGATCCGGCAACTCAGGCCAGATCACCTATGGCCTGTGTGTACCCGGCAACTAAGGCTGGATACACAACAAAAAATGCAATTTTGATGTCTTCTTTGATCCTTGCCGAATTTTATGATGGTTTGAACTAAACCAAGTGAACCAATAGGGTTTCCGGGTCACCCGGAAACCCAACATGGGACCTGGACCACGGTCCAATTCGGAATACCCGTGGGCCTTCCAACGGGGCCCACCAAGCCCAATAAATCCTAAAGCATGCAAAATAAACAAGCTAAGTAAAAATTAACTAGTTAAACCGGGCGGGCCAAACCCAATGTGGCCCACCCAAACCTGGATGTGTGGAGAGATGTTTAAATTGTGTGGTTTGGCCGAGACCCAGGGCAAGGGCCTATCGGGCCCACCAAAGCCCACTAACCAAACCAAGTGAGGATTTAATCCTAACTTCATGGAATTTGGGTTTTCAAACCCAAAGTTGGATTATGGGCCCCAAGCCCGATGTCCAGAACACCTTGGCCAATTTCAAGAAGATAAATTGGAAGTGCTTTGGCATCCACCATGGGGGCCCACTCAAGGGCCCGAAAATCAATGCAGACCAACCTTTTTACATGTAAAATACTTAAACTCCAAATGGGACAATTAAGTAAAATCAACTCATTAACCTAAGCCCAAAGGGCCTCCCAGGCTTAGACAGAGGCCCACCAGAGGCACATAGGCTTACCCAAGCCCACCAAGGACACCGTGGGCCTTCCAACGGGGCCCACCCAATCAGACTCAGACAATTTAAGCTAAAGATAAAATCAACTAAAGGGACCCACACCATTCAGGTGGTCCCGCCAAAACTTAACTAAACTACATGCTGGATTAGGAATCGGGTGAGAACCAAGTGAGAAAGCTGACTCAAACCAGGAAACCCACGGGACCCGTCATCCGACGGGGTGGACCGGGGTGTCTACGGACTTCCCCGGACCACAACCAAGACCTTACTTAGAATCTCAAAGCCGCAGACCAAAAGCCCTAATAGACAAGACTAGGCACCCAGGTGTCCGCCTGCACCCCATCAGGCGGTGGCGACTCCGAACTCTCCCGTGCCGCGTTTCCAACGCGCGCACACCAGATTCACAGAACACCCACTGCATAGAATGGTCCCCATCCACTTTCTTGAAGAGTAGCTCCCAAGTGTTACTCTCAGTGATCAGATATCCAAACTGAAGAATAACAACTATAATATTGGGACCACTAAGAAGAGGAAAGAATAATAAAAAGGCCATACAACAATAGAAACCCAGAAAAGAGTTACTCTAAAACTTAATTAGTAGCCATTGTTAGCAACCATTCTCCCCTGTTTTCCCAACTAAAAATAACTGCCTTCTCTAACTGCTTTATATTAAAAAAAATGAAGAAGATGAATTTGTAAATTCAGTCAATCAATCTAGAATGACAGAAACCTATAGATTATCAGTTAGGACTCATACCTAGTGATTGGGAATAGCCTACCTATTATAATTAATACACGCCTCCAAGAAACAGAAACAATGATGACAACAAAAAAAGCAATACTATAATCAGAACCACATCTGCAAGTACAAAATCAAACTTTAAGTTGTCTTGATATGTAGGTTTATCCAATGATTATGTATGGTCATGTTTTGAATCACCATCAAGACAAGTGTTGAGTGGAAATCTAGTATATCATTCAACAAGTCTCTTCAAACAAGTTAGCTTTCAGTACACAGGCAAAACAAGCTCAAGCTTGTATAAGATACTATCTTTACTGCAGTATTGGAACGATCTCTGTCTATGGAAGTTTGCAAAATGCCAGCACGAGTTGTATGCAATAATTTGAACGGAAAATTTTCACAATGGGAAATTTAAACTGCTCCAACAGTACAAATTTTAGACTACGTGAAAAAGGCATTACAACTTTTTTGTAGTTCATAAATATGTTAAAAAAATGCCATTTTTTTTACTTTAATCCTTCCAACAAAATTTCTATATGGGGAGATGAGAAAATTCTAAAGTTCATCAATATATATAACCGACAATGAGTAGCATATCGTTAGGATCAAGGAATTATGAACGAGCATGTAACTAAACAAAGATGGTCTTTACGAACCTGGATGATGTCATGTAAACGAATGATGTTAGGATGATTGATCTTCTTCAAGATTACGATCTCCGTGTGCGCACCTAAATCTAGATCACACACGGGGCGCACGTGGAGTTCGTGCGTGCCTAAGGACTTTCGGAGTCGCCACTGGCTGAGAGGTGCAAGCAGACACAGTGATTGCCTATCCGGGTCTAAGTCTGGTCTGCGGCCTTTTAAAGATCTAGCTAAGTCTTCGTTTACCTCCGGGGAAGTCCGAAGACACCCCGGACTGCCCCGTCAGTTTGACGGGTCCCTCGGGTATCCCTGGTTTTTGAGTCGGTTTCACCCTTCCTAGACCAGCATGCCACTTTGTTTGGTCTGACGGGACCCTCTGATGGTGTGGGCCCCTTTTATTTTATTTTATCTTTTTACTTTGGTTATGTGGGTCGGATATAGGCCCCGTTGGAAGGCCTGTGGGATGCCAAGATTGGGCTTGGACCCAGCAGGGTTATTGGGTAACCCTTTTTGGTTTATTTATTTGATTAAATTATTTAAACATGTTAAGGGCTTAGTGGGCTTGGATTTGGCTCATTAGTCAGGTTGCAAATGGCCTTGGGTCCATTTATCAAGAATGGGCCTGGTTTAGGCCAGTCGGGAGGTGGGCCCCATAAGTGGGCCCATGGGGTCTTGGTGGGCCCATCTAGGTCCACGGTCCATCAATGGGCTAAGAATAGCCCAAACAACTTAGTGGGTTGGGTTAAACCAGTTTGAGTCGGAACAAGGCCAACCGGGTAAAAAAAATTTAATTTTTTAGTTATTTTTAGAATTGACCGCACTTATTATGCGGTTTGGTGTAAACCGCAAATGCATTGCGGTTCAGACCAGACCGCATATTAAGTGCGATCATGGCCAGACTGCACTGAAAGTGCGGTTTTTGTCTGATTTCACAAATTTACATTGATTTCAGCCGGGATCATTCCGGCTATCTCCTCGGAAGGTCCGGCGACCCCTGTTAGAGTTCACAGTATCTCCACAATGGTGCAATTGCTATCATCCATCTTTTGGCTTCAACGGACTCCTTTTGAGATTTTCAACATTGGAACTTGATAAAAATGCTTTAAATCCACTCTTCACCTTCTGCAATCAACGTGTTTGGGATTGTACCACCAGAACGGCTAGTGTTTGGATTTTCTTTGTTCACTAGAGGTTAGGCATAGTCCCAAAAAACACATTATTTTACATGTTTTGATAAGCTGGGTACTTTCTTCTTCTCCTTTTATAATGGACTTACTTCACAGCAGGGATATTCTCATATTATGGCCATCAGAAACAATGGTTAGAAGTAATGGGTAAAAGCAAATAGCAATGAAAATAGAAGAAGTTCAATAAGATTGCTTGAAGTAAAAGTATATTGAATACAACTTTACCAAGAGTATCCCTTTGCCATTACCTTTCTACTTTTGATAGGTTATGGTTCTCTGATGATTTCGGCAATGCTTCCGTACTCCTGTAGAATTCCAAGAATGGATTTGAAAAAGGATTCCTCACTTCTGGGTTGAAAGAGATGGAATGTGAAGGGGAATGGTGCTATCCAAGGGTATTTTGGGTATTTCAGGGTTTGGTATTGTAAGCAACAGCACTTGGGCAGGGGTTGGGCGTGAAAATGCCAAGGAAGGAAAGGGAGAAGGCTAAAGGGGGGCAGCTTGTCAAGAATGGGGGAGGGAAGGCCTATTTATAGGCTTTTTTTTTGTGACCGCATTTGAAATGCGGTCATGCCCTGACCACATTTCAAATGCGGTCGGCTGCCCATGTGCGCAAAATCGCACCGAATCCGCCAGCTGTCCCACCGTACAGGACGCGTGTCCCGTTTCTAGAAGACTTGACTGCATTTTAACTGCGGTCATGACTTACAGCACTTAAAATGCAGTCACGCACGTTTTTTACATGCCGGAATTGAAATCTTTTATCAAATTTGATTTTTTAAGAGATTCTTATCCGATTTTTCGAATATTATATTAAAAAATCTTAGATTTTTATTAAAATATTAAGATATTTTTATTAAATGATTATTTTATTTATTTTCATTTATTTTTTTGATTTATTCTGCTTTTTTGCTGCTATTTTGCCAAACGAGCAGTTTTCTTGAAACTTCAACTGCCCATAGCTTCTTCGTCTAGTGTCCAATTTCCGCAAACTTAGTGTCGTTGGAATCAGCTCGAAACCACCTATCCATTGGGATCAATTTGGGCAGCTGAATTGGGGTCGAGCAAAAAGTCAATTTTTCGCTCCCCAAAAGTTTGACCAGCTCATAACTTCCTCATCCGGATTCCGATTCCAACAAACTCAGTTGCGTTAGAACCGTGTCGAAGTGCTCTTTTCAATGAGATGAAGTTTGATGGCCAATCCTACTTGGATTAAAAAGTCAATTATTTGACCCCCTCAAGGTTTGACTTTTTAGTTTGGCTTTTCATTTTCTGCATTTTGGGGGTGCAAAAATCAGGTGTCTACACTCTGACAAGAGACTCTCCTGCAATTTTTTGCTCAAATGTGCCATCACAATCTCCTTAATTGCGACCTTCGTGCCATGGACTCGGTGCCTAGCGTACCAGACAACAGAAAAAGATCCTGATCTGATCTGCCTACTGACGCTGTAGTCTCCAACAACCCTATCTCTACTCGCTGATTGAGCCATCATCAAACCAAACATGAAACCAATGAAAATCCTCCCTGAAACCAGCTCGAAACCCTAATTCGAGCTTCGGAAAACTAATAAGACGAAAGAGAAATTGAAACAGAATAGGATCGGAAGAATAACTTATCCGATAAAATGATCGATTGGTAGGACCTCTAAACTCATTAGATTAAGAAAACGGAGATTCATGAAAATTTTCTATCAGATACCTTCAGAAAAACAATCTAATTCTTAGAAGAAATTACAAATTCGGATACCTTCTAAAAAATTACATTTACCTTTTGATTCGCATATTTATTCAAATTCGCATAAAACATAGACCCAAAAAAAAAGGCATAGACACACCTTTTGATCGATCGACTGAATTTGTAGGGCGTGCAATCCAATTGACAAGATTGATTGGTAGGAGCTCTATTTCAAAATGAGGCCGAGATCGATCGAGCAAGCATTTTGATTGATCAGAACGAGAACTACTGGGTTTGTGTGAGAGGCTGAATCAAAAGACAATCACCGACAAAAAAGAGCTAGTGTCGCTGTTTTCATCGTGAGTATAAGTTCCTCACAGCGCACGAGAAACAAAATGCGTTTATTTGTTATGCGTTATATATAGATATTTGGTAATCATTTGTTATGCGATATAGCAACGAAACTGTAGAAGTGCCGCAAATAATTTTTTAATTAAGGGCGATTTTTAGTGAATGCCACTAATACTTTTTTAAGATTTTTCTATTAATACAATTTCTTTTTTCTTTAACGATGAACATTCAAATACGTCACCATATAATATATATTGCGACATATATTTATGTTCGCCGCAAAATTTGTGTCACTTAAAAATTAATTTTTTGTAGTGGGCTTTGGGCTTATCCACTTGAGTCTTGTTTCTGACCGGGTGAAGGGTTAAGTGAGGGGATGCATTTAAGGTAAAAGAGGGCCCATCTTTCTGGGCCCCAAAACTGAAGAAGTTTGAAAGAAGAAGGTTTTTTTTTCAGATAGGCCCACAGTAAGACTAGGAGGTCCACAATCCATGAGCCAAAAGTTATCATTGTTGGATTACATGCAATCCACAACATCTTCTCGAGGCCCCACCCGAGTCTGGCGATGTTCGCAGGAGAGTCTCGGGCCACCCACCCCATATGATCAATTCTCCCATCAAGATTAGTTGAGGAGACAGGTCGAGTTTGGTTAGGCTTCTTTGAACTCATTGAGTCACCACTACCGGAACTCGCTCCAGGAATCGGTGATTGGTTCATCTTCCTCATAGGGATTTTCAGCAACGGATTTTTTCTCCGGCTCATAGGGATGCTGATATGGCCGGCATACATCCTGCAATTAGAATCAACACCACTACCAAGCTTGCAGACAAAGGGTTAGTACAATCTAGGATGGAGTGACAAATAAAACCACAAGAAACGCAAAAATGGGGGAGGTTTTCAGACCTGAAGTCTAGCCAGACTTTATTTTTAGAATTTACCTCAAACAAGACTCCTGGAGGGATAGCCTGTAGCAGGGGAAACTTGAGCTTCATAGTGACCACTTCCTTGAGAAACTCATCTTTGGCGATGTCCACCTCTAGCCCAACTCCAAAGAGGTTAAGTAAATCCATGATAAGTTTCTTGTCATGGAAATTGCAAGGCAGGTTTAAGATATGGGTCCACATAAAGATGCTCTTGAACTGGAAGTCCTTTGCCTGGTCAGCATCAGAGATATTGTCCGTATGGAGCATCGATGTCCCAACAATCCACGGTTGAGCATCTAATACTTTCTGCTTTTCCCCATCAGACCCAAACGCTACTATCTCCTCAGAGCAACCTTGACGGTATTAATGACAGAGATGTTGAGCTACAATTTGCCAATGGAGTTTCTAAAGGCATTTGTCTGAATATCTTCACCGCATAGCCCACAGATAGCTAGATATAGCCACTTTGACGATATTCTATCCCTGCCTTCTTTAGATGGAGTAAAGGTAATGTTTGGTCTAGGAGGGATGAGAAGGCTCTTGAAATTTAGGGTTAGATCTTCCATAGGATATGCTAAGAGGGCAAAAACCAAGACAGGAGGGACCACTCAGCAGACCCAGACACACACCAGCCAGAAACATAGCCACTAAACAGGAGGGACCACTGAGCAAGGAGGGACAGGGGGGACCAAAACCAGCTTAGAGGCGAGCCATAAGGAGGAGGCAAAGGGCTAGCAAGAGATGGGAAACAGAAGGGTCTTGGTAGCAACTCTATAGATGATTCCAAGGAAGTCTCACCAAACATGTTCTTACTTCTTACTATTTGCTTGGAAATTCTAACAGAAAGTGAAAGAGAAAAGTGCGTGTACAGTCAGCATTCTTTCCCTAGCAACTTCCTTCAAGATATATTTTTTAGCGGCATTTGCCTTTAGCAAATTAAAATCTAACATTAATAACCTTGAACCAAATCAATTCTTTGGGTTAGTTTCACACACATTCACATTAAATGAGTTTTCTAATCTTTATATCCTAAAATGTTACCGAATTAGAAAAAAAGGAAGAAAAAAGCCTAGTCTTCATGCCGTTTCCAAATTCCAATGAACCCACCAATTTTCAGCCCGTTCTGACAATGTTGAGCTAAATGCTCCCGATTTGGAAAACTCACAGAAGCCTTGGAACTTGTTCTTCAAATTAGCAAATTTGATATTTTAAGAAAGAATTGATTGCTTTCATTTAGGGTCAAGGAAATTCTGTTTTGAGTCAATCATTTGGGGATATTCTTATTTTAAGTTGTATTTTAGGAATTTGAATCTAACTTGAAATTTACTATTTTTGGTAAAATTAGTTTTTTTTTTCGTTTCCAGTTTTTAGGGTTTTCTTGTAACGCCTATATAAAATCTAACCTTAACACCTATCAAATATCATACCTTCGGTCAACTTATAAAAATATTTATGAATTAGAAATCTTTTGATTCCAATTGATAGGTGTTAAAATTCTTGTGTTTAGTTGACACATCATAGTTCGTTGTTGCTTTGCTTTTATGATCACTAGAGGAGATACATGCACGATTGCATGTAAAAGGTAGTTCATGTTGGATCTCCTTAGGTGATTTTAGTTTTTAAGGAGCATGCATTGGATAGTTATATGGTAAGTCTAGAATTATTTGGGTGGGTATTGGATAGAGGAGACTTGTAGGGATTTTCAAAGGGTAATTTGTGACCAACAAAAAGGCCAACCATAATATTAATTTTGGAGAGAGAGAGAGAGATGGAAGTGCCTCTCTATAATGAAACACACCTAAGTGCATTGCAAGTGGCAATGGATCAATTTCATGTTGAGTCATAAAAAAGAGAGGTTGCAAAAGGTTCGCCCAATCCCACCCACATGGTAGGGCATGTTGATTGAGGGTTCGATTGGTTAGCTAGATTTGCATTATAAACCTACAACCCAACCCACCCCAATCATCACTTAGGTGGCTTTGGGCATTCCTGAAAGCGTTATTATTATCACAACTAGAAGGGTGCACGTACAGTACTACATGTATGAAGAAATAGAAGGGACGTAGGCAGATGGTAAGGGAAGAAGTGAGAGAGAATAGTTTTACAACTACTTAAGTTTTAAATGAATTGAGATTAGTGGTGTGTTGTCACAAGCAACCAAATATAAAACCTATACTCCTAAAAAATACATGTTGTAGTGTGAGCAAGGATCGTTCCTGCGGAGAATATCTAACCTAGTTTTATGATATGTGAACAAGGATGGGGGGTTCGAGTATAACGAAAACAATTCAAAGAAAAAACAAATAAGGGACAATTCAAATTAAAGTATCGAAATCAATCAAATGAACAAACATTGGTCTCAGTCAACATCCACCATCGGAATTTTACAACTGATCATTGATGCAAGTATATATCAATTCACACTTTGAATATTCACCATTGGGACTATCTTCCTATCTCTCCTTATTCGTAGTTAATTAGAAAACAAGTGTTCTAATTAACCCTGACTACTAACAACCCAAGACAAGCACTAAAGGTTTAATTTAGTATCAGCCTTAAGAATTAGAGCGATCGATGAAACTGAACAACACAAACATAAGCTATTGTGTTTAATTTAGACGAGTGTTCTTCCTAAGATCTGATGGTTTCTGATGCAGCAAATCATTGAATCTTAGTTGCTTCATAGATGAGAGGTTTTCAAACAATTACGGATTTGATATCTAACCTAGTTGTAGATTGCAAAGAATAATAAACTAGTAGGCCTCCTAGTAATTAAATGAGACAATCATGAAAATAGGCACAGAATAACATCTGATACTCAAAGAATAAATTGAACGATAAAAACGGATTAGATCTCATAGTTTTCTCGATTCCAAGGCTTCCGTTTCCTTTCGACCAATTATAAAAGTCTAGCCACACATAGCCATGATGAGAACTCAAAGAAGAAGTTGGAGAGAAGGGGAGAGAGGCGTGTGTGTCTCCAAATTTCTGCTCTCCCCTCTTTCATGTTCAATTCAAATTTGAATCCTCGAAAATCTCCTAAAAATATTCTAAGTGTTATCCTCAAATAACAATATCCAAATCTAACTAATTAAGTAGGATATTAAAAATAAAATAAAATCCTAATATAGCTAGGAAAGTGGTGTTTTCAGCTGGAATTTTTGTGCACCAGATCTTGGAAACTTCCAAAAATAAACCGGGTAAGATCCGCGGATTAGAATTGCAGGTTAAGGAGTGTTCCGATACGTCAGCAGTGTAGAACTCGTAACTTCAAGCCCAATTTCGACCTTGATGCAGCCAGTATCTCTCAAAACTCAAAACATGAAAGTTGTGTAGCTTTTTCATGGCATTCCATAGAATTTTGAATCATCTCAATCGGAGCTCGGGAGATAGAGTTATGTCCAGATTACGAAGTGATATCGAAACTATCCAAAAATTGCCCAAGTAGCTTGATTTGCACTTAACGTCTCCATTTGCATCCTAAATCAAAATATAAGAATAATGAGTATATTTAGGCACCAAATAAGTATAAAAGATTAAACCTTAAAGGAGGAAAATATGACATATTACATTCTCATCAATTAGTAATGACTATTATACCCCTTTATCAATGAGGCTCAACAATGAAGTGTAAGGCATTTTCGAAAATTCGAACATAATAGTTGGCATGCTTCCCAAGGGTGTGCTTCCCTTTATATATAATATAGATAGATTATGTTGAAACAATTAAAATATTTTTGTATTTATAAGGATTGATGCATCGGACCAAATTTTGCTGCCCTATGGATAGCTCATCTAATTAAGATGAATAGTTAGTTTGTATTTTAAAAACAATATATAATATATACAAATTTTAAGAGAGTATATGTAAAACCTTGAATTTCCCTGAATTTTTTTTGAAATTTAATTAAGGTCAAATAGGGGATTAAAGGATTAAATGAGGTGTAATGGGTTTAAATTGAATTACTTTATTGGAGAAAAAAAAATTTATTATTTAGTTGAATTTGATTTAAAGATTTAATGGGTTAATATTTGATTTAAAGGTTTAATGGGTTAATGTTTGATTTAAACGTTTAATGGGTTAATCAATTAAATTGTTTGGGTTTGGTTGCTTAGGTGGTTCATTTCAAATTATTAAGTGGGGTTAGTGGGTTAGTTGGGTTAAGTGGGTTGGTTTAGTTGGTTTAGGTGTGCATTTAATTTAATTAGTGTAATAGGTTTAATTGGATCGGTCTGGTCAGTTTGGTCGGTTCGGTTAACCGGGTCATATATAGAAGAAACCCTCCTTGAGGAGAGAACCCGCAAGGTTCTATTTTTCATTTCGTTGAGAGAAGGGAAGGGGGGCGAAGGGAGAGAAGATAAGGGGAAGAACAAGAGGAGAGGAAAGTAGTTCTTCTTGTTTTAGAGTCTCATTTCGGTTCAGTTAATTCGGTTCTAGGTTTCTTCTTGAGTTGCCGTTTCCATGTTTATGAAATTGGTAGAGATTTATTTAAATGTTGAATTTCTCATGTTTAATTTACAATTGGTATGCTTAAAATCTAGTTTAATATGATATTAAATGATTGCAAGTGTTTTAAAACCGTTTAGTATGATGTGTTGAGCATGGAAGGCTTCGAAAATTTAGAAGTCATTGGATGACACTTTCTAAAATATTTAAATTTTGGTGCAAAACATCTATAGTAAATAAAAAGTGATGTATTATTTTAGAAATTAATCAAGTTTTAATGTAAAACTTATACCATATTGATAAATTAGTATACAAAACCTACAAAATTACTTTTTAGTTTAGATTTTAGTTAGATTCAACAAATAAGTTCAACCCTCAAATAAATAATTACATTTTAGTTACATTTTGAAAGAAAAATCAAAATTCAAGGAAAAAGTGTTTAAAAATGGATTTTAGGATTTGTAACTTAATTTAAAAATAAGATAATGGCAATTTAATAATAGTAAAGAGAAAGGTAATAGTTGAGATGCAATCTGGCGTATTGCATGAACAAAAATTTTAGGAAAATAATAATTGAAATAAAAAGGGTTGGAATTTTGGTTTTGATTTATTTTTCTCCATGTACTTGGGTAGATGCTTTGTTGCTGTGTACTGAGGAGAGGGGGGGGGGGGGGGGGGGGGGGGGGCCGTGTACTTGGGATGATTTAGTTGAGATTAGAATGAGTTGTGTTAACTATATTTTCATGGTTGGTTTCAATTTTAGAACTTAGTAGGCATAGCGCTATATGGATCCATGTAGGAGCTAGGTAGTGGAAGGGATTGTTCTTTGCTGGTTGTAATTCCCTTTCCACGCACGCGTGTTCCACTGTGTACTCAGTGAGGCCTGATAGTGTACTCGGCTGGCTGCGGCTATTTACTCATTTTATCGTGTACTCGGCTTCGCACCTAAGCCGGGAGGTGGCATAGTAGACATTGTGATTACCCTGGTTAAAGACAGTCTTACTTCATGAGTCCTGCTATGGTTTGTTGATTTATTCTGGTTACTTTGTGTTTATTGATATATTATCGTAGAATTATTCTGTTTATTCGTTTTATTGTCGATTGATGCATATTTTAATCCGAATCATAATTTAGAAATGTTAAAATGTTTATGATTATGCATGGGCTACTTACTGGGATATTCGTATCTCAGACCATTTGTTTTGTTTTGTTTTCAGACCTTGGAAAAGCCGATATCGGAGGGTAAAAGCTGTGATCAGGTGAGATTAGATTAGAGATTAATATTTTAGTTTGAGTTGGTTTTAGTGGACTCTGTATATATATTTAATTGTTTAGTCATGTTTCCTTTACTCTGACTTTGTGATTCTGGGTGGAAATGTAACCTTTCGGTGATGAGTTACGGGTTAGTTCCCGTAACCCGGATCCGGGGCGTTACAGTATAGCAGGCCACACTTCCCAATATATAAGTGATAATGAATCCTCATGTCTAGAATCAACTATAAATGGAAATATCACATTATATGGGAATTTCAATAAACACTCGTAGGTATGAATTATAATTCTCATGGATCATGTGAATTGGGTGCTTTTTCTTTTTTCATGTGAATTATCCAGTTTTGGTGGGAGTGGTCATTCAAACTTAGGAATTGAAGGTCACGTTAACTCCAATTGCTATTCCCACCTCCAAATTTGTGCATCCGAGTATACTTTACATCTATACTATTAATAAACAGAAGAGAGGGAAATATTCTTATATTCTCTTTAGATTCTAGCTCCCCTTTTTTTTCCCACAAACACCCTCTACAAAACAATAAAACCAATTTTTCATGTCCCAAACATTTACAATGTACTCCACATTAAAACCAATTAAAATATTGTTGTTTTGTTTAAATAGATTTATTTTTCACTTGTCTGTTAAGGACCATTATACTCTTTTGAGAGAGTAAAAAAAAATTGAGAGAGTTTTGACTATTATACTCTTTTATAATTGGTAAAAAAATTTGGCACTTTCATTTAATAACCAGAGTCTGTTACTCAAAAATAATAAAATCAATTTTAACGGTTGCACGTTCACAATTGCTAATAGAATTAAAAGTGAGATGCAATTTGGGTAGCAAATGTTAATCGAGCATCTTAAGGATTATCTTTATAATAGTTAGATAAATGTTGAACAAGAAGTGCTATTTTGTTGTACATGTGGTGTTCTTGGTTGTTTTGTGCCAAAAATTAAAGGACTTTTGAAGACATTAGTAATCCAAGATAGATGATCAAGGAGGAGATGATGACATTAGCAGCATCATGGCATTGTAGGTAAGAATGATGGGACCACTAGTTTGCTTCTGTTATCCTTTTGATGCAGGGACTGTTCTTGTTTTTCTGTGTGTGTGTTGTGTTTTTTCTTTTGCTCCTTGTTTCTGTTTTGGATTTCTCTTTTAGTTAGTCCATTTTTTTCATGAACTAACAAAAATTTCTGATTACTTATCAAAAAAATAAATATCATATGAATTAATTTTGAATTTGAAACAATTTAAATTGACCTAACCAAAAAAAATTGAACCAAATTATAATTTGGTTTAGGTTGGCTTGAATTTAGGGTTGTCAATTAAGTTTGGTTTGGTTTTTTGGTTGACCCTCAATAACCTTAACTTGGTTTTACGTTGACGTCAACCCAAACTGAACCAAGTTCCACCTATACTAAATGTAGCTTGCCTTTTAACATTCATATTAAGGCTTTGTTTGGAACATGGATTTTTGGGGTAAAAAAAATGGAATATGCTAAATAAAGTATTTTCTCTTTTTTTGGTTCGAATTATAGATAGGGATTAGGGAAGAAAATTTGTCAAAAAATTTTCTCTTTAAGGATCAAAACCATTCTCTTCGAAAAAGTAGAGATTTTAAAAGAAAATAAGAGAGTGGCGATATAACTTTCTTAAATACTCTTTATGATTTCTATGGATGGTGGGAATTGAAACCTAAAGAATTCACACGTGATTTCTAATTCTCCTTAGAATTGGTTAATTCTCTAGTTCTTCTTCTCTTTTTCCCCAAGATGAGACACGTTAAATGTCATAGCGGAATTTCCCTTAGGGTACGTTTGGATTGCAGGAATTGGAAAGCGGGAAGCAGTAATTCTATGCCATGGAATGTGTCTAATTGAGATTATTTTGGATATTTTAGACCAAATTTCAATGGTATTGAAGTTCCAGTTAATGACAAGAGTGCTACTTGCATATTTCTTAACGTCAAGGGCTCTTAGTATCATTTTTCAAATGTCAGGGGTGCAGTGCACCTTTCCAAATCCCAGGGGGTATCAGTATAAATTTCTTCTTTTTTTTTAATTATTATCATCCCAAAAAATATTGTGACAAAACTCAACTATGAAAAAAGTGCTTAGAATCATTCTTATTTTTCCAAAAGCAATTAAGAATTATGTAAAAGATAATATAGAATCAATGTTGAATGCCAAAATACTTTATGGACGAACTACTATGAAAGATTAGGGGAAATTATACACCATAACTACCTTGAAACAATGGTCTAACCAAATATTTGGGCATGGTTGAAGGTCGCTTTTTTTTTTTTTTGGCTTATACATAGCATTATATTATAAGAAGAGAACTCCGCAGATTCTCGATTGACATGCGCAGCCCAAATAAATTTATCTTATTTTTTTATATTGGCTTTCATATCCCAATTAATTTGTTATCAGAATACATAACTTACAACCATCTACAAATTACAAATGAACACTTCAAATTAATGAAATCAGTAGGTTTTCACGTGTAGAACTGCACGTTGAGAGAATAAAAAGTTTTGTAACTACCTGGGTTTTGAATGAAGATGTAGAGTTTACGGGTGAACACTACATTAATGACACCGAAAGAAAAACGTAGGGTATGGGCTTCTTCGGAAAGTTGTGCACAGTTTTAGGCACGATTCCTTGTGTTAAATATAGTATAGATTATATAAGTGCTTGGTTTAGTCCTCACAATGACTATTAGAAGTTAAAGAGTTGATCTACTGCTGAACCAATATAACATGTGGATATGTTGTTAACTTAATTAGCCAACAAAACCAATATCAATTAACCATTTATTTTTGGCTTGGGACATAGAATACTTAACAACTACCTAAGTCTATTCTTGCCTTTAAAAAAATGGTTGGCAATTCTTCTTGAATGGGGAAGGGTAGGTTTGGTTTGAGCATTTAGAACTAAAATGGGTAGGCAATTATTCTTGAGTGGAAAAGTTATGCTTGAATCTTTGGAGAAGTTGGTAAGTCACCCCCTAAAATCATATGTTCAAATGAGCTTAATTTTCATTGAAGACCCTGTAATAGGTGCCTTTTTTGAATCCATGTCCACGTGTCAAATGTTGTCTTCACGATGTCAAAATGACGATGACGTATCTTCGAAGCTCGATTTTGAGTAGGAGAGATACGTTCGACGTTGGCCTAAACCGCCGACTTAGTAACCGTTCCCACATCGTTATTGAACATAAGAGGGGTTGGAATCGATAAGACACAAGAGGTATGCAACGGCTAGAATGAGAGACGGGAGGTACTCAAGTGATCTTCACGTATATCAAGTCAGAGAACTCCTTTGATGGTTGTAGACTGTATGAACCGAATTAAGTCTGACTCAGCCACAAGATTGGCACACGTGCCGGCATGACCTGACCATAGCTGGGGGTGCACACGGACGGACCCACCTTAAAAAATGCAATACTTCAAAGCCCTTCCGGGATTACTTACCGATAGGTATCTTTTCTTTGGAAAATAGTTTTTTCACTCATGGGTGAAGAGGTTACTGTCTCAGCCCTCCCAAAAGAAACAACTTTTGGAAAGGAATCAGAAGAAATAACGACTAGAATTAATTACATTTTGTCTTGTATTTTGCATGCCACTTTACTTCCTGGGGTTGAAAATTTCAAATTCTAATGCTCCTCATACAAGCAACTGAGGAATGGCGATGGAGAAGCTGGCTCCGCATGGAATAATTGTTGTAAACCCAAAAACAAGAGCAAGGAAGTCAACTTCCGTAAAACAAATTGCACAACTGTGGGAAAGAACTTGAAATCTAACACAATAAACTTCTTTCTTTTTTATGCATATAAGAAAATTTCCATTCAAAAAAGTAGGTCAAGGGGTATGTTTTACAATACAGATCAGGTAATTTGCCTGACCGAAAAAAGGAATACAGACAAACATCAAGAGCAAATTTAGCCACTTTGTCCACCACAATGTTTGCTTCCCTAAAAACAAAATTTACTTGGTTCCATCACATCTTCTTCCACCATATTGACTACTTGTTAATGGAAATTCACAAGTGTTATAAGACTCACTTTCTGGTGCCCATCGCCATAGCAATCCTCAGCCCTTCACAGTATCCCAGTTATTCTGCAACCAAGGACTTCGGCTACAATCACTGGGCATGCATCAGTTCTTAAAAACCCAACAAATTTAGCACTTTGTATCCTCAACCTCAAGCAAGCAAGAATGAAAATAACACTTCAACTAAACTCTGGTGGGATTAGAGATTGGCTATCCTAGAAGGTGTCAGGATTAGTTATTGCCTGTAAATATACACTAAACATAACAGAAACAATAGCAACATAATATTATTGGAATCAGGAGCCCAGCTGCTACCAAGATAAAGCAGATAGAACAGAAAACATTTGAGGCATTAGCATCCAAAATCAACATTACCCAACATAAACCATGATGTCCACACACGAGCCTAATAACAATATTAATAACAAAACCAAGGACTTGTTCGATTCACACACGCTCAAACCCGACCACATTCTGAATCACATATCATGCACTACATGCTTATAAGCATGATGGCAACTGACAAGACCAAACACAACTATTAACCTAAAAACTTTTACCTATAAGAAACAAAACAAACACATGAACTGCCTTAGATTCACGCACAAACTCCTTCAACTATAATAGCTGGAAAAAGATGAACTTCCCCTACAGTGCGCAGAAGGAGATTGAACCTGGTGGACACTTCCATGCCTCCTTCACAATGTGTGGCATCTTCTTCAGCAGAAAAACATGACATTTTCAAGCTCATTATGCAGCTTCAATAACCTCTCTTCATCGAACATTGATGCGGAAGAAGATGATGAGCGAGATGATGAACTGGCTGTAAAAGCAGGGGAATAACACTCCATGAACACCTCATGGTACTGACGAACCCTGTAAGCAACAATGTCGGCATAGTACACTGGTGGGACCAAAGAGACTGGTTTTGTGCACCGAGCAAAGGTATAGCACAGGCTATATATGATCCTTTGCAACTGGTCTGCCGTAAAATTATGCTCATCCCAGAGAACATGGTAGTGAGTTGGTTTGCTTGTCCCAAAAATCCCATGATGGCTGCAGAGATAAAAATCAAACTCCAAGTGATGCACAATCTTTGTGTCCACAACAGTCCCAGGGAATACATTCCCGTTACTGGTCCCATGATTTCGGTCCATCGGAAAGAGACGGGTTTGGTGCCGCTTTTGAGCTATAACAAGTGTGATGGTTGGCGAATAACCATCTGAGCTAATTGCATTTTTTAGATCTGTGAGCTCTTCATTAAGAACCATATCAAACTGGCTCTCGCTGACCCCATCACGGAATAACACGATCTTTTCCGGCTTGACTTTGTTAAGCCGAGCATATTTGTTAATAAGCTCCAGACACATCTCCCCAAAACTTTGTATTGCCTCCCTTCTATGACTTTGTAGGCGGTATTGTGCAGCATATTTGTTTGCAGCTGGCCAGTTCATACTAGCCACAACAGCTGCAATAGATGGACTTGTTGCATTGAAAGCACCAGGATGGTTGACATCAGCTCCAATAAACATAACATGGCCACTACCTCCAAGGCAAGGAAGACGATCATATAGCTCAAAATTGCTCCCACCCACCTTCACATTCATCTTTAATGCAAGATTTGCGAGGTACTGATCCTTGGCCTGGTTTGCATGGCTGCTCAAACAGCATTGTGTCACAATTCCAAACTCAGTCTCACAAAGCCACTTGAGGATCTTGTAGGAAGGATCAACCCTTGCCATTGGACAAACTAGGATCTGCAACCGACCTCTTGAGATAACATCTTTGAGGAGTTCACGGAGCACATCAACACGCGCAAGTACACCCATATCATAGTATTCGCAAAAGAGAGGCTCATTGATTTGTATTCCAAGCCTATGACAGCGAGCAATAAGCTTAGGCACAAATCGGTCAGGCTCCAGTATAATGTTCCACTTGTCACTATCATCACGACTGAAGTCTAGGATCCCCCACCGCTCTATTTGCCTGCCTTCTGATACATGGCCCTCAAAAAGGTTCCACTGGCAATCAGGCCTATCAACGGTAAATTTAATTGGTCTGCCACTAGCATCACCAACTTTCAAATCAGGTGGCTTGATAACACGAGCAGTCACTTTTGTCATCCGTGTGTCAACTTCAATTCCAAAGTTCAAAGCGGTTTCTCCCCTGTTTAACAATGGAGTAAAACAGGGTCATTAGGTGGTTAAAGAGAGTAAAGGACCTCGATTCAAATCTGTCATACTATAAAATTCTGAGGTTCTATGAATGCATACAAATACCATAGCCTAAGATTCATCAGCATGTATATGAACAGAAAACATTCAAGCATATTCAACACAAGATCTGTCATAGCAAAGAACATTCTTTCTATCATGTGATAGTTCAATAGAAGAAATTTATGATAAAATAAACGTCACTAATTTATCATCATGACCTAAAGGCATAAAATGGTTACTTCTTCAGCCGAAAATTCCTCTCTCAGCCCACAAGGTTCTGTTTTGAAACAGTGCATCATTGAGATACAATAAATTTGGTGGGTAAGGTGAAGCTGAGTATTACTATATCAATGAATTTGCACCCTACCTTATCAGGTGAATAGGAGTACAAGAAACCATCAAATATACATCCTTTTTAGCAAGTTTTTAGCCAATATCAGGGCATTTAGAAATCTGCTGGTTAATTCACAGATTGTAACCTTCTCACATCTCCATTGTAAGCCAAAGTTATCACAGAAAATGAAATATAACACAATTTCTATAGGCTTAGAAATTGATTCAGGGGGGGGGGGGGGGGGGGGGAGAAGCACTATGCAGGCATTCCATATTAATATCAGCATGCCTGGTGTAATTTCCTCATGCAGGTCCTAGGAATTGGCCCTTTAACAGAAACCCGGAAGATAAATGAATTCCAAATGGAAAGATCTATGCTAAATATTAATCAGACTATAACATCTAAGTTATAAGATTCATATAATAAAATGATAATATCCAAAAATAAAGAAATAAATACACCCATTGATGACATGCGTTCTTCTATTCATGATTCTAGGGTGCAAACACAAAGCACTAAAAAACAGACCATATGTGCCATTATAGGTATACTGAAAAAACTCAAAAATTTCCCTTCAAAAAATGTGTTCAAGGGACTGTCCCAAGCACCATCACCTATAATAGCATGTGACAGTCATGGGCAAGGATAGCCACTTCCTCATCCTGGTAAATGGGTTGAATTTTGAACAAGAAAATCCCTAACAAGGAAAGAATTTAACACAGAAAATATTAGTAAAATGGCTGACACCTATAATTACGTACCCTCGAGGACCATCATTCGTCTTGACCATACGATCTATCAGCTCCTTTCTTTCCCATGACTTAGCTAGCGCAATTTCCTTGCATTTCTTAGCAGCAAACTTGTTAGCCTTCTCCTTCTCCAACTGCTCCTTTGGATACCTTTGGCCTTCAACCAAAACACAGAATTCCATTGGAACATAGTTAATCTTCTTGCCCCTGCTGAAATCCAGACAAGGGAGATTTTTGTATTTGATTTCCTTTCCATAGTTGGTTCTGAAGTACTCAACAAGTCCGATCCTCCTTGGTGGATTGTTCCCTTCTTGATCTTCAAGGTCAAATGACAGATTGCTTGAGATGAAATCCGTCAACCCCACTATAGTGTACTTCTGCTTGGTTCTCCTGTGAGTCACCGTCACTTTCAAACCTTTCAATGCCCTTTCGATATCCTTTCTTGTACGGTTATCCAACCTACTAGGATTAAAGGGCAAGTGTCGCAAGTGTTCTGTTAAAAAGTCAATTACTGGAATTGGCTTCCGAACTGCCAAAACTGAATAGTCAACACACAAGGCCAGACCCTGGGCAGTGGGCTTCAGGCTATGCTTAAAACCTCTAGAAGCCACAAGACCGCGACCAAGATCATCACTAATCTCGAAGCTTTTTGGATAAAAGCCCGGACCAATTGGAACATAATTCAGAGTTGGTTCCTCTTTCATCACCAAATCCATAGCTTGCAGTATCTTTCGGGGTCGTTTTATTTGTTGTCTTCCCAAATAAGCCTGAAACTCCTGAAGCTTGAGCTCGCTTACAAGCTTGATCGAAAATATATATGCACGAGTCCTGGCATCCTCCCCTTCAGACAGTTCCACCCTAAAGATCCCGGTGGGTAGCTCGACCTTGCTGAAAATATTCTTCTCCCCATCATAACCAGTCACTGACACAGGAAATCGTGTGGGATCATCAGAGAATAACTTCCTCTGGATTGCACGCGTATCAGACTTGGATATCCGGACACTCCGGCCACGTCTCGGCGGTTCCTCTGGTTTAATCTCGACATCATAGTGGAGTACGGTCAAGGAAGGATTGAATCTAACAAGAAAGTGATTGGCAAGTAGCTGAACATTTCTTGTAGTTTCTCTTCCAATGCTGGGTCGTATTATAGGTTGTCTTTCGCCACCTTCAGGCACCGATGATACAGGAACCCGTTCTGAAATTTCCATCGATTGAAAGTCCGATACTGGAGGTTCTGCGAATCAGAATTTTAAAAAAAAAAACTCAGTAAGACTATTTTAGGACCTGATTCTCAAAAACAACTAAGATTTCTAGTAGATGTATGTTTTACAATTCAAATGCTACTATAACAAGTCAAGTCAATGTTAACGTGGTAGATCATAAGTTCAAAGAATTCTAGAAAATCCAGAAGGATTCAAGCCAAGCCATAAACAAAAATCGAAGCCATAAATAGATACACTGCAATGAAATGAAACATTAATTCCACAATAAGGATGAATCAAGCTCATATCATAAAGTCCGATAACTGCTTGATGAACTTATGAAGCTACTAAATGTAATTGTCTCAAACAAGTATAATCGACAAATCGGAAAAAAAAACCAAAAACCTTCACAAATGCCATCGATCAAATCAAAACACCACAAACAGTAAAAATGTAAATTCCACTTTGAACAAAATCCAAACTCGAATAGAAGAATGAGCAGACCAAAAACCACCACAAATGCATTCGATCAAATCAAAATAATCAAAACACCACAAATAGTAAAACCGTAACTCCTAACTAAAATCAAATCCGAAGACACGAAAGACCTTATGGTTTTATCAGAAAGAAAATACCGGAAATGTGCGGATCCATGGACGAGGAACTGGAAGCTTGGGATTGGGATCGAACCCAACCACGGGTTGAGCCCCTCCAAGCTCCTCCGCCATAAGATCCCCTCGAAGATCCTTCACCGGAATCACCAGTCCTCCCAGCACCGGGGAAATGGCCGGAACCGGAGCTAGGCGGTGCTTGCCCATACCCGCGACCTCGGCCGGCAACAGCGCTGTAGGTACCCTGTTGCGCAGGATTCCGATTGCCGGGATTCCCTCCACGGCCTTGAGGGTTTCTTCCTCTCCCTGGATATCCTCCTCTTCTTCTATGGTTGTCCATTGCAGCTCAAGCAAGTAAAGATCATCAACAATAGCGTGCGTAACTTTGAGTCTTGACCAGAAAAAGAAAGAGGAGGTTCTAAATAGAGAGAACTGGCGGTTGACTGAAATGACGATAACACCCTCTCCCGTGCCCCGTAAGTTTTGCAACACTTTCTGCGCAAAAGAAAAATTCATTCTCGAATGTTCTTTTCAGTAAAAAAAATTGTAAAAATTAAAAATGTTCTGGAAAGTTCTCCAAAGTAGTTATAAACTTTTGCTGATCTGTTTAACTTTGCTTAACAATGTGGTAAGCATCTATTGACTATTATCGAATCTCTTTTACAAGTTTGAGATCAAAATTTATACAATACATTAGATCCTAGGTTTAAAAACACGATATCGATTATGTTATTGCCCATTACTAGTACCAAGCAAAGACATAACATAAATAGCAAGTTGAAGGGTTTTTTTTTTTTATCCTTATGGATTAAATGTTTTTGGATAAGTGTTCCGATTGAAATTATTGAAAGGTTTTTTTTTAAAAATGCAAAAGGAAGAAGATAAAATTACCCATATAAATATTTAAAGACAAAATGACACTAGAAGATTATCTTAGGAAAAGATAAATTAGTTTGGCATGCTTCCCAAGAGAGCGCTTCATGTTATGTATAGTATAGTTTTAGTCTTTTAGTAATTGTATTTATAATAAATTAAATGCGACAATGTTATAAGCATTATCTTAAAGCTTGAGGGTAGAAATGTCATTTAAAAACTTCAAATAAATTTATTTTTTTTAAATTTTGATGTGCATATAGATAATAAAATATTGCATGTCATGTCGTAGGTTGACGAAGGAGAGAGACAGAGAACTGCATAGTCAAAATCGATCCCAGGAAAGTTTGTTTAGGAAACGCAAAGGAAGTGGCGTGTTCCCTTCCAGTCGTCGTGGGACCCACCCAAGCGGATAAAGTTAAAGGCGGTGTGATGACTGATGGGACTTCCTATAGAATTAGAAGCCAACTTCTTGGAGATCAATGTCCAGCTCCCACGAATCGTGGCCGTCCGATCGGCGAAGACAAAGAAAGTGACGCGTAGCTGAAATCCGTGTCTATTTCTTCCGGTTCACTAAACACGTTTTTACTTCTCTTGAAAATTCTAACATAAAGCGAAAGAGAAAGGAATGAAATCGTCTACCATGTCACCCTAAACTGCTCCTGATGTGTCCGTGAGATGCTGTCATGTGGAGCATCTCATGGCCACTATTTTTTTCTTGTGTTATAAATGTATCGGGTAGGCCCCACATGAAAAAACACTAGCCATCAGATGCTCCACATGGCAGCATCTCACGGCCACCAGGGAGCAAATCAGGGAAGCATGCCAGATGATTTCAACTCAAAGAGAAAAGGGCATGTACAGTCAGCATTCTTTTCCTGGCATCTTCCCTCAGGATATATTCTTTAGTAGCGGTTGCCTTAAGCAAATTAAAATCTAACCTTAACAATCTTGGAACCAAATCAATTCTTTGGGTTAGTTTCACACACATTCACATTAAATGGGTTTTCTAATCAATATATCCTATAAGGTTACCAAATTAGAAAAAAGCTAGTCTTGACGCGGTTTCCAAATTCCAATCAACCCACCAATTTTCAATCTGTTCTGACAATGTTGAGCAAAATGACCAAAATGCTCCCAGTTTGGAAAACTCACAAAAGCCTTGGAACTTAGCCTTCAAATTATCAAATTTGCTATTTTAGGAAAGAATTGATTAATTTCGTTTAGAGTCAAGTAAATTCCGTTTTGAGTCAATCTTTTGGGCATATTCTTATTTTAAGGTGTATTTTAGGAATTTAAGTCTAATTCAAAATTTACTATTTTTAGTAAAATTAGTTTTTTTTTTGTTTCCTATTTTTTAGGATTTTCTTGTAATGCCTGTATAAAATCTAACCTTAACACCTATCAAATATCATACCTTCGGTCAACTTATAAGAATATTTATGAATTAAAAATCTTTTGATTCCGATTGATAGGTGTTAAAATTCTTGTGTTTAGTTGACATATCAGAGTTTGTTGTTTTGCTTTTATGATCACTAGAGGAGACACATGCACTATTGCATGTAAAAGGTAGTTCACGTTGGATCTCTTTTGGTGATTTTAGTTTCGAAAGAGCGAGCATTGGTTAGTTATATGGTAAGTTTAGAATTATTTGGGTGAGTATTGGATAGAGGAAACTTGTAGGGATTTTCAAAGGATAATTTGTGACCAACAAAAAGGCGAACCATAATATTAATTTTGGAGAGAGAGAGAGAGATGGAAGTGCCTATCTATAATGAAACACACCTAAGTGCATTGCAAGTGGCAATGGATCAATTTCATGTTGGTTCATAAAAAAGAGAGGTTGCAAAAGGTTCGCCCAATCCCGCCCACATGGTAGGGCATGTTGATCGAGGTTTCGATTGGTTAACCAGATTTGCATTATAAACCTACAACTCAACCCACCCCAATCATCACTTACGTGGGCATTCCTGAGAGCGTTATTATTATCACAACTAGTAGGGTGCACGTACAGTACTGCATGCATGTAGAAAAAGAAGGGGCGTAGACAGATGATAAGGGAAGAAGTGAGAGAGAACAGTTTTACAACTGCTTAAGTTTTAAATGAATTGAGATTAGTAATGACTATTATACCCCTTTATCAATGAGGCTCAACAATGAAGTGTAAGGCATTTTTGAAAAGTCAAACATAATAGTTGGCAAGCTTCCCAAGGGTGTGCTTCCCTAGATTGTGTTGAAATGATTAAATTATTTTTTGGATTTATAAGGATTGATGCATCAGATCAAATTTTGCTACCCTATGGATAGCTCATCTAAGATAAATAGTTAGTTTGTATTTTAGAAACAATATATAATATATACAAATTTTAAAAGAGTATAGCAAGCCACACTTCCCAATATATAAGTGATAATGAATCCTCATGTCTAGAATCAACTATAAATGGAAATATCACATTATATGGGAATTTCAATAAACACTCATAGGTATGGATCATGCGAATTGGGTGCTTTTTCTTTTTTTTCATGTGAATTATGCAGTTTTGGTGGGAGTGGTTATTCAAACTTAAGAATTGAAACTTACATTAACTCCAATTGCTATTCCCACCTCCAAATTTGTGCATCCAAGTAGACTTCACATCTATGCTATTAATAAAAAGAAGAGAGGAGAATATTCTTAGATTCTAGCCTCCCTTTTTTTTTTCCTCACAAATACCCTCTACAAAACAATAAAACCAATTTGTCATGTCCCAAACGTCTAGAATGTACTCCACGTTCAAACCCAAGCAAAACTGTAAGCTTTTTATCCTATCCTCATGTTTATCTTCATGCACATACTAACTCCTTAATTATCTACACTTTCAAATTACTTTATCATTCAAACTGAAAGTGGGCCCCACAAATTTACTACACTTAGAGCGTACAGTCCCCTAGTGAAATACTTACATAGATATATACATACATACATACATACATATATATATATATTCTTTGTTCTAAGAAAAATAGTGAACAAAGGAAGAAAAGGGATTTGGATTCTTTGAGGCTACTTTGAGACATTCTGTGGTGGGCATGTTGATTTTTTCTGAAGTAAGACAATTAAAGTAATTATAACAACAACAAAATGTGTTATTCCAACTAATCAAGGTCATCTGATGCAATTGATGATCGGAATGTGCTAAGGAATTGAACTGGATTGCCTTTTTTGATGTTAAACTTTATAGGAAAATTGTTATACTGCTTGAATACATATTGTGATAAGGAAAACAAGCAAATTTTTTTTTATGAATGTGAAAAGATTTTAATTTGGGATAGTGTTGCAAACTTTTTTTTTTACTAGATGGGCATTGAAAGCATATGCCTATGGATGTGATTCATCTATACTATTATATAAAGGGAACTTATAAGATTCGAGCCTGACATTTCATGCCAGCCACTTGGTTTTTAAATTGTTTTGATAAGAAATTTTATTAATAACATCCTTGTCTGGAAGAACCACATTCTCCTTTAAATGCTATTTAGTTTCTTATATCAAAGTGAAAAGATAATTATCATATAAAGATCAGCCATCTTAGAAAGAGATAATTATTTTTAATATTTTAATAAATTGATAATCACTTCTTTGACCATCTTAATCTTTATATAGTATCATTTTTGTTTTGTTTAAATAGACTTATTTTCCACTTGTCTGTTAGGGACCATTATACTCTTTTGAGAGAGTATAAAAAAAATTGAGAGGGTTTTGACTATTATACTCTTTTATAATTGGTAAAAAAAAATTGGCATTTTCATTTAATAACCAGAGTCTGTTACTCAAAAATAATAAATCAATTTTAATGTGCAACGCACGTTCACAATTGCAAGTAGAATTAAAAGTGAAATGCAATTTGGGTAGCAAATGTTAGTCGAGCATCTTAAGGATTCTCTTTATAATAGTTAGATAAATGTCCAACAAGAAGTGCTATTTTGCTGTACATGTGGTGTTCTTGGTTGTTTTGTGGGCTGTGTCAAGTGCCAAAAATTAAAGGACTTTTGAGGACATTAGTAATCCAAGACAGATGATCAAGGAGGAGATGATGACATTAACAGCATCATGGCATTGTAGGTAAGAATGATGGGACCAGTAGTTTGCTTCTGTTATCCTTTTGATGCAGGCCATGTTCTTGTTTTTGTGTGTGTGTGCGTTGTGTTTTTTTCTTTTGCTCCTTGTTTCTGTTTTGGATTTCTCTTTTAGTCAATCCATTTTTTTCATGAATTAACAAGAAATTTCTGATTACTTATCAAAAAAATAAATATCTTCTGAATTAATGTTGAATTTGAAACAATTTAAATTGACCTAACCAAACAAAATCGAACCAAATTATAATTTGGTTTAGGTTGGCTTGAATTTAGGGTTGTCAATTAAGTTTGGTTTGGTTTTTTGGTTGACCCTCACTAACCTTAACTTGGTTTTACATTGACGTCAACCCAAACTGAACCGAGTTCACCTATACTAAACGTAGCTTGCCTTTTAACATTCATATTAAGGCTTTGTTTGGAACGTGGATTTTTGGGGAAAAAATGGAAAATGCTAACTAAAGTATTTTCTCTTTTTATGGTTGGAATTATAGATAGGGATTAGGGAAGAAAAATTTTCAAAAAAGTCCCCCTTTAAGGATCAAAACCATTCTCTTCAAAAAAGTAGAGATTTTATAAGAAAATAAGAGTGGCGACATAAGTTTCTTAAATAATTCCTATGGATGGTGGGAATTGAAACCTAAAGAATTCACACGTGATTTCTAATTTTCCTTAGAATTGGTTAATTCTCTAGTTCTTCGTTCTCTTTTTCCCTAAGATGAGACACGTTAAATGTCATAGCAGAATTTCCCTTAGGGTACGTTTTCATAGCAAGAATTGGAAGGTGGGAAGAAGTAATTCTATAACATGGAATGTGTCTAATTGAGATTACTTTGGATATTTTAGACCAAATTTCAATGCTATTGAAGTTTCAGTTAATGGCAGGAATGCTACTTGCATATTTCTTCTAATGTGAAGGGCTCTTAGTATCCTTTTTCAAATGTCAAGGGGTGTAGTGCACCTTTCCAAATCCCAAGGGGCATCAGTATAAATTTTTTTTTTAATTATTATCATCCCAAAAAATATTGTGACAAACTCAACTATGAAAAAAGTGCTTTGAATCATTCTTATTTTTCCAAAAGAATCAAGAATTATGTAAAAGATAATATAGAATCTATGTTGAATGACAAAATACTTTATGGACGAACTACTATGAAAGATTAGTGGAAATTATAAACCTTGAAACAATGATCTAACCAAATATTTGGGCATGGTTGAAGGTTGCCATTTTTTTTGCTTATACATACCATTATATTATAAGAAGAGAACTCCGCAGATTCTCGATTGACATGCGCTGCCCAAATAATCTCTCATTTGTTTATGTTGGCTTGTATATCCCAATTAATTTGTTATTAGAATACATAACTTACAACCATCTACAAAACCAAGTACTACAACTCATGTTCCACCCAACAATAGGGGTTCACGTGTAGAACTGCACGTAGAGAGAGTAAAAAGTTTTGTAACTGCCTGGGTTTTGAATGAAAATGTAGAGTTGATGGGTGAACCCTACAATGATTGTTAGAAGTTAAAGAGTTGATCCACTGCTGAACCAATCTAACATGTGGATATGTTGTTAACTTAATTAGCCAACAAAAACACTATCAATTAACCACTCATTTTTGGCTTGGGACTTGGAATACACTTAAAACTACCTGAGTCTATTCTTGCCCTTGAATGGGGAAGGGTAGGTTTGGTTTGAGCATTTAGAACTAATATGGGTAGGCAATTCTTCTTGAATGGAGAAGTTATGCTTGAATCTTTGGAGTAGTTGGTAAGTCATCCCCTAAAAATAATATGTTGAAATGAGCTCAATTTTTATTTAAGACCCCACTAAGAGATGCAATACTTCAAAGGGTCTTGTTTATCAGTTCTCACAAGCCACCCGGGATTCCTTACCGATAGAAATATTTTCTTTGGAAAATATTTTTTCGCTCATGGGTGAAGAGGTTACTGTCTCAGCCCTCCCAAAGAAACTTCCAACTTTTGGAAAGGAATCAGAAGAAATAACTACTGGAATTAATTACAATTTGATGAGTACTTTTCATGCCACTTTACTTCCTGGGGATGAAAATATCAGATTCTAATCCTCCTCGTACAAGCAACTGAAGAATGGCCAGGGTGAAGCTGGCTATGCATGGAAATATACACTAAACATAACAGAAACAATAGCAACATAACATTTCAAAACTAGAGTTTTATTGGAATCAGGAGCCCAGCTGGTACCAAGATAAAGCAGATGGAACAGAAAACATTGAGGCATAAGCATCCACACTGAACATTACCCAACATAAACCATGATGTCCACAAACAAGCCTAATAACAATATTAAGTAACAAATCCAAGTACTTGTTCGATCCACACACTCTCTCTCAAACCCCACCAAATTCTAAATCACATAACATGCACTACATGCTTACAAAGCATGACAGCAACTGACAAGACCACACACGACTATTACACTTTAAAACTTTTACCTATTACAAACAAAACAAACACATAACCGACCTTAGATTCACGCACAAACTCCTCCAACTATCAAAGCTGTAAAAAGATAAACTTCCGCTACAGTGCATAGAGAAGGAGATTGAACCTGATGTGGAGACTTCCATGCCTCCTTCACAATGTGTGGCATCTTCTTCAGCAGAAAAACATAACATTTTCAAGCTCATTATGCAGCTTCAAGAACCTCTGTTCATCAAGTATTGGTGCCAAAGAAGTTGACGAGTGAGATGATGAAGAACTTGCTGTAGAACCAGGGGAAGAACATTCCATGAATGCCTCATGGTACTGACGAACCCTGTAAGCAACAATGTCGGCGTAGTAAATGTCGGCGTAGTACACCGGTGGGACCAAAGAGACTGGTTTTGTGCACCGAGCAAAGGTATAGCACAGGTTATATATGATCCTTTGCAACTGGTCTGCTGTAAAATTATGCTCATCCCAGAGAACATGGTAGTGAGTTGGTTTGCTTGTCCCAAGAATCCCATGATGGCTGCAGAGATAAAAATCAAACTCCAAGTGATGCACAATCTTTGTGTCCACAACAGTACCGGGGGATACATTCACCTGATTTCTGTCCATCGGAAAGAGACGGGTTTGATGCCGCTTTTGAGCTATAACAAGTGTGATGGTTGGCGAATAACCATCTGAACTAATTGCATTTTTCAAATCCGTTAGCTCTTCATTAAGAACCATATCAAACTGGCTCTCGCTGACCCCATCACGGAATAACACGATCTTTTCCGGCTTGACTTTGTTAAGCCGAGCATATTTGTTAATAAGCTCCAGACACATCTCCCCAAAACTTTGTATTGCCTCCTTTCTATGAATTTGTAGGCGGTATGTTGTGGCATATTTGTTTGCAGCTGGCCAGTTCATACTAGCCACAACAGCTGCAATAGATGGGCTTGTTGCATTGAAAGCACCAGGATGGTTGACATCAGCTCCAATAAACATAACATGGCCACTACCTTCAAGGCAAGGAAGACGATTATATAGCTCAAAATTGCTCCCACCCAGCTTCGCATTCATCTTTAGTGCAAGATTTGCAAGGTACTGATCCTTGGCCTGGTTTGCATGGCTGCTCAAACAGCACTGTGTCACAATTCCAAACTCAGTCTCACAAAGCCACTTGAGAATCTTGTAGGAAGGATCAATCCTTGCCATTGGACAAATAAGGATCTGCAACCGACCTCTTGAGATAACATCTTTGAGGAGGTCACGGAGCTTATCAACACGTGCAAGCACACCCATATCAGAGTGTCTGCAGAAGAGATAGTTATTCATGCTTATCCCAAGCCTATGACAGCGAGCAATAAGCTTAGGCACAAATCGGTCAGGCTCCAGTATAATGTTCCGCCTGTCACTATCATCACGACTGAAGTCTAGGATCCCCCACCGCTCTATTTGCCTGCCTTCTGACACACGGCCCTCAAAAAGGTTCCACTGGCAATCAGGCCTATCAACGGTAAATTTAATTGGTCTGCCTCTAGCATCACCAACTTTCAAATCAGGCGGCTTGATAACACGACCAGTCACTTTCGTCATCCGTGTGTCAACTTCAATTTCAAATTTCAAAGCGGTTTCTCCCCTGTTTAACAATGGAGTAAAACAGAGTCATTAGGTAGGTGGTTAAAAAGAGTAAAGAACCTCGAGTCACAACGGTCATACTATAAAATTCTCAGGTTCTATGAATGCATACAAATACCATAACCTAACATTCATCAGAATGCATATGAATAGAAAACATTTGAGCATATACAACACAATCTACCATAGCAAAGAACATTCTTTCTATCATGTGAGAGTTTAATAGAAGAAAGTTATGATAAAATAAATGTGGCTCATTTATCATCATGACCAAAAGGCACAACATGGTTACTTTTTCAACTGAAAATTTCTCTCTCAGACAAGGTTCTGTTTTGAAACATTGCATTGTTGAGATACAATAAATTTGATGTATTAAGTGAAACTGAGTATTACCATACCAATAAATTTGCACTGTACCTTAGCAAGTGAATAGAAGTACAAGAAACCATCAAATATACAGCCCTTTTTAGCAAGTTTTAGCCAATATCAGGTCATTTAGACACCTGATGGTTAATTCAAAGATTGCACCATTCTTGTATCTTCATTGTAAACCAAAGTTCTCACACAAAATGACATAGTTTCACTATGAAAACTACATTGTTCATGTATAGAGAATGGATCTAACACAATTTCTATAGGCTTAGAAATTGATTCAGGAAAAAAAAAATGAAAAAAAAAAACAGAAGGAAAAAAAATGACCACTACGCAGGCATTCCATATTAATATCAGCATGCATGGTGTAATTTCCTCATGCAGGTCCTAGGGATTGGCCCTTCAGCGGAAACCAGGAAGATAAATGAATTCCAAAAAGAAAGATCTATGCTAAATATTGATCAGACTATAACATCTAACGTATCAGATTCAAATAATAAAGAGATAATGTCCAAAAATAAAGAAATATATAGAAAGCTACATAGAGAAAATAAAACACAGCCATTGACAACATGCGAGTTCTTCAATTCATGATTCTAGGGTGCAAACACAAAGCACTAAAAAACAGACTATATGTGCCATTATAGGTATACTGAAAAAACTCAAAACTTTATCTTCAAAGAATGTGTTCCAGGGGCTGTCCCAAGCACCATCACCTATAATAGCATGTGACAGTCTTGGGCAAGGGTAACCACTTCCTCATCCTGATAAATGGGTTGAATTTGGAACAAGAAAATCCAAAACAAGGAAAGAATTTAACACAGAAAATATAAGTAAAATGGCTGACGCCTATAATTACGTACCCTCGAGGACCATCATTTGCCTGGACCATACGATCTATCACCTCCCTTCTTACCCATGGCTTAGCTAGTGCAATTTCCTTGCATTTCTTAGCAACATCCTTGTTATCCCATTCCTTCAACAACTCCTCCGAATACCTTTGGCCTTCAACCAAAACACAGAATTCCATTGGAACATAGTTAACCTTCTTGCCCCTGCTGAAATCCAGACAAGGGAGATTTCTGTACTGGATTTCCTTTCCATATTTGTCTCTGAAGTACTCGACAAGTCCAATCCTCCTTGATGGATTGTTACCTTCTTGATCTTCAAGGTCAAATGACAGCTTGCTTGAGAAGAAATCCGTCAACCCCACTATTGTGTACTTCTGCTTGGTTCTCCTGTGAGTCACCGTCACTTTCAAACCTTTCAATGCCCTTTCGATATTCCTTCCTGCATACTTATCCCACCTACTAGGGTTAAAATGCAAGTGTTCTGCTAGAAAAGCAAGTACCGGGATTGGCTTCCGAACTGCCAAAACCGAATAGTCGACACACAAGACCAGACCCTGATCAGTGGGCTTCAGACTATGCTTAAAACCTCTAGAAGCCACAAGACCGCGACCAAGATCATCACTAATCTCGAAGCGTTTTGGATAAAAGCCCGGACCAATTGGAACATAATTCAGAGTTGGTTCCTCTTTCATCACCAAATCCATAGCTTGCAGTATCTTTCGGGGTACTTTTATTTGTTGTCTTCCCAAATAAGCCTGCAACTCTTGAAGCTTAAGCTCACTTACAAGTTTGATCGAAAATACGTATGCACGAGTCCTGGAATCCTCCCCCTCAGACAGTTCCACCCTAAACGTCCCAGTGGGTAGCTCGACCACACTGAAAATATTCTTCTCCCCATCATAAGCAGTGGCTGACACAGGAAATCGTGCGGGATTATCAGAGAATAACTTCCTCTGGATTGCACGCATATCAGATTTGGATATCCGAACACTCCGGCCACGTCTCGGCGGCTCCTCTGGTTTAATCTCGACATCATAGTGGAGTACGGTCATGGAAGGATTGAATCTAACAAGAAAGTGATTGGCAAGTAGCTGAACATTTCTTGTAGTTTCTCTTCCAATGCTGGGTCGTATTATAGGTTGTCTTTCGCCACCTTCAGGCACCGATGATACAGGAACCGGTTCTGAAATTCCCATCGATCGAAACTCCGTGACAGGAGGGCCTGCGAATCAGAATTTTAAAAAATAAAACTCAGTAAGACTGTTTTAGGACCTGATTCTCAAAAACAACTAGTATTTCTAGTAGATGTATGTTTTACAATTCAACTGATACTATCAAGTCAATGTTAAGATGATAGATCATAATTTCAAGGAATTCTAGAAAACTCAAAAGGATTCAAGCCATAAACAAAGATTTAAGCCATGAATATATACAACGAAGTGGAAACATTAATTCCCCAATGAGGATGAATCAAGCTCGATGCAGTACAAGAAAGCATCAAACTCCTAAATGCAAGCAAGTATAATCGGCTAATAAAAAAAATAACCAAAAACCTCTACAAATGCCGTCGATTAAATCAAAACACCACAAACAGAAAAACCATAAATCCCACGTTCAACAAAATCTGCAGATTATAAGAACTTAAATAGAAGAATGAGCAGACCAACTCCACAAATGCATTCAATCAAATCAAAACACCACAAATATTAAAACCATAACACTTAATTAAAATCAAATCCACGATAAAAAGAACTCTAATAGACGAAAGACCTTATGGGTTCATCAGAAAGAAAATACCGGAAAAGTGCGGATCCATGGATGAGGAACTTGAAGGTTGGTATTGGGGTCGACCCCAACCACGGGTTGAGCCCCTCCAAGCTCCTCCAGATCCCCTCGAAGATCCTTCACCGGAATCACCAGTCCTCCCAGCACCGGGGAAATGGCCGGAACCGGAGCTGGGCGGTGCTTGCCCATACCCGCGACCTCGGCCTGCCACAGCGCTGTAGGTACCCTGTTGCGCAGGATTCCGACTGCCAGGATTCCCTCCACGGCCTTGAGGGTTTCTTCCTCTCCCTGAATATCCTCCTCTTCTCTGGTTGTCCATTGCAGCTCAAGCAAGTAAAGATTATCAACAATGGCGTGCATAACTTGAACAGAGAAGAAAGAGGAGGTTCTAAATAGAGAGAACTGGCAGTTGACTGAAATGACTATAACACCCTCTTCCGTGCTCCATAAGTTTTGCTGCAGTTCTGCGCAGAGGAAAAATTCATTCTCGAATGTTCTTTCAGGAAAAGTTTTTTCAAAATTAAAAAATGTTCTCGAAAGTTCGAGGACGTGGTTGTAAACTTTTGCTTATCGGTTACCTCGGGTCCTCATCCGGACATAAGCCTTTTTAAATTCTTGATTTCTTGGGTTTTCTATTTTGTTTTATAAGTAATTAAGTATTTTATAATATATATTAAAATTATCTAGCTTTGTTTACTGATGTGATAAGCAGCTCTCCAGTACAATCGAGTCTTTTTACAAGTTTGGCAATATATAATGTTAATCATTTTATCAAAAAAATAACATTCAGATGACATATGAATGCAAATTTTACACAGTATATTAGATCTTAGTAGACATCGATATGTATACTGTATGCGTAGAAAACGTAGGCCCACTTAGAGATACAGCCCAAGGTAGTTACAACGTGTTCAAAATAATGAGAGATTGTTTTGTTTAGGGAGGACAATGTTTGGAAAAAGAAAAGGGGGGCCAAAATCTAGAGAGAATATTCCCCCCTCTTCTCTTTATTAATAGTATAGTAGATAGATAATGCGAGCTGCCTTCTTGAGAATTATGCCAAGCAAAACCCTTTCCCTCTCTTGTTTATCACTTTCTTTATACATGCAGTTTTGCACGTGCACCGGACTAGAATTATAATTTATAATTCGGGTTTCAGTTCATTTTAATTTAACAATGACACCAATCCAAAACCAAAACGTATGCACCTAGATACCCAAGTTGCACCCTCGACCAATTTGAGGTTTGGGTCGTACCATACTATGACCGGACTTACTCGTTGTTGGGCATATGCATGATCAGTGAAAAAAAAAAATCAATATATCTATTATGTTATTAAGTGAACTCATAAGAACCAAATAATAGGCGACTAGGGTTTCGCAAACAGGGACGAGTACGGGGAGCTTTGGCTTGCGCGAGAGAAGAAGGCGATAAGGTTGATACTCTAAAGGCGACGAATTCGGCTTCTTTCCGATTATTGTGGCAGTCAAGATTTCTCGAGGGCAAAGTAGAGCGGTAACTAGACCCGACTGCGTTGTTTGGATGGAACTCATCGTTAAGGTTGATGATGACGGGGATGAGTCAAATGTCGACGACGGTGTTGGTCGACGATAGACCGGTCTTGGATGGGTCGGTAGTTTCTGTCGGCCAATAGCATGTTCTCTGCCTTCGCACTTCATCTCAGTTGTTAGATGTTTTTGGTTGTGGGGTTTTCTTCATGTTGTTTATCAGTTAGGTTCTAGTTTATTGTTAATGTTATAGGTGCAGCTCCCATAATATCTATATATATATATATATATATATATATATATATATATATTATTTAATAAAATATTATATATGAAAAATATATCTTCCCATGCTTAGCATGGGTAAATCAACTTGTTATATATAATGGTATAGTATAAATAGATTTTCACCTTATGGATTAAGTTTTTTTGGGCAAATGATGATGGGAAGATATAGGGTTGCTAAACGGGCCGGCCCGGCATGGCATGGGCACGATTAGCCCATGCTATGCCCGACCCATCAAGGAAAACCCAGGCACGGCCCAACCCGTGGCACGACTAGGGTTGGACTGTGTCAGGCCCGGGGTAGTTTTCTGCAAATTAAAAAAAAAAAAAAAGAGAGAGAAAATAGAAAAAAAATAGTAAAAAAAAGTTATTTACCTCTTGAACCGTGCTGAGATGAGGAGTTGCAAAAGTATTACTGCTTGACTATCAAAACAGTAATCAACACAAGTAACACTTTTGCAAGAAGAGATGAGAAGAGGTGTGGTTTGGAGTGGAAGCGTTAGGCTTATTTATAGAAAACCAATAGTGGCATTTTACCACTTCTACCCTCAAATATGATTGTTATTTGGTTATTGGAAGGATATAAATGGTCATTTACAATCAATTACAAGTATAACCTCTTAATATGGTATTGAGGGTAAAATTATAAAAAAAATACTCTTTACACTTTTTTGGGGTAAAAAAGGGCTAGCCAAATAGCTAGTCGTTTTGTGCCTGGCGGGCCGGCCCAATTGGCTAGCACACGGCACGGTCCATCGGGCCTGCTTGATGCAGGCCATGTTGCCAAGCCACGGCCCATTGAGTCGACGTGCCGTACCATAACGGGCCTGGGCACGTTCCAATAAGCAACCCAAAAACCCGAAGATACCCATCCATATTTTACATTTGGAGAAATTTTATCTATACTAGTATATTATTATTTAATGGAATAACGAGAGACTCTATCCCGATATTTAGTTTTTTCGTATATATCTTTGAAAAAATTATTTTGTATTCATAATAAATTAAATGGGACAAATATTGTAAGAATTATCTTAAAGCTTGAGGGTAGAAATGTTAAGAACGTAATAAAATATTGCATGTCATGTCGTAGGTTGACGGAGGAGAGAGACTGAGAGTGCATAGTCAAATCGATCCCAGAAAAGTTGGTTTAGGAAACGCAGAGGAAGTGGCGGAAAAAACTCATGCACGACGCGTCATGCAGCCTCCCCGAGGCTTAGACTTCGAGAAGGGGTGACGTGTTCTCTTTCGTCGCACCACTTTCCCTTTCAGTCGTCGTGGGACCCACTCATGACCCTAACTTTTTTTTTTGGTAGTCATGACCCTAACTCAAATTTCCCATAAAGTTAAAGACCACGATGATTGACGAGACCCTATAGAAACGAACTGCTTGGAGGTGAAGTAAGAAAAGTTGGGTACAAAACGAAAGGAACGTTATTGTCCAATGTCCAGCTTCCACGAATCGTGGCCGTCCGATCGGTGACGACAAAGAAGATGACGCGTAACGCAATCTGTCTCTTTCTTCCACCTCACCGAACACGTTCTTACCTGCGTGGAAATTCTAACCGAAAGACAAAGAGAAAAGCGCGTGTACGGTCGGCATTCTTTTCCCGTCATCTTCCTTCGGGATATATTCTTTAGCGGCGTTTGCGTTAAGCAAATTAAAATCTAACCTTAAGAACCTTTGAACCAAATCAATCCTTTGGGTTAGTTTCACACACATTCACATTAAATGAGTTTTCTTAAAAAAAAAAATGCCTAGTCTTCAGATCATAAGTATGGTATATTAATTTTAAATGAATAAATAAAAAAATTGATACACATATATAGACTTGTGTATATACATAGGTTGGATTCAATTCAATTTAATAAACATCTATACATGTATTAAGAAATATATTAAACATATAAAAGTTCATCTCTACTATCAGTTTAAGTTTTTAGCAGGAACAGTGTTCTACATGTTATCAAAGCCTTAGGTAAATGCCTAGATCTTGGGTTCAAACCTCCACTCCACCCGTTGAGAAAAAAATATTTCACGTGTAGGGCCTCCCTAAAATGGGTTTTTAAGTCCAGTCCATACGTGAGGGGGAGTGTTAATGAATATATTAAACATATAAAAGTTCGCCCCTATTATCAGTTCCCTCTTTTGTTTATCGCTTTCTTTATGCATGCAGTTTTGCGCGTGCACCGAGTTAATATTTATAATTCGGGTTTTAGTTCATTTTAATTTAGCAATGACACCAACCCAAAACCAAACCATATGCACCTAGATACTCAAGTTGCACCCTCGACGAATTTGAGGTTCGGGTCATACCATACTATGACCGGACTTAGTCGTTGTTGGGCATAAGCATGATCAGTGAAAAAGAAAGAAAGAAAAGCAATCAATATATCTATTATTAAGTGAACTCATAAGAATGTTCTCTAAATTCTAGCCTGCCATTTTCATTGGACTGGAAAAATCTTTTAAAAATTATAAAAGACTCTTATACCCTGCAAAACACCAATCCACCAAAAGACTCGATTCATGTATAGGTGCAGCTCCCATAGTATATTGAAACCTTGAGGATTAGGTAAAGCTTTTTAAGTAGAATATAGGTAAGTGGGATGGGAATCTAAAGACTTCACAGGTCGGCCAAAAGTCCTTTTGTGTGATTATAGAATGCCAAGGATTTGCATAAGATGATGCTAGAACAATCTAGAATGAATCAAGTCCTTGATAATGGCCTGCTTCAATTGATCCAAGCCCCAATCGTGTTATTTTCAAATACTAAATTGGGATCCCCCAAAATCTCGTTCCTGAATGCGTTTGTGCATAAGGGCTAACTCTTTTTGGCAACATTAATCTTGTTCTTTCATCACAATCTATCAAATATCATACCTTTAGTCAACTTATAAGAATATTTATGAATTAAAAATCTTTTGATTCCAATTGATAGGTGTTAAAATTCTTGTGTTTGGTTGACATGTTAGAGTTTGCTCTTGATTTGCTTTTATTATCACCAGAGGAGGCACATGCGCTACTCTATGTAAAAGGTAGTTCACAATTGGATCTCTTTAAGTGGTTTTAGTTTTTTAAGAGATAGGTATTGGCTAGTTATATGATAAGTCTATAATCATTTGGGTGGGTAATTATCGATTGGATATAGGAGACTTTTATGGATTTCTAAGGAATAATTTGTGATCAACAAAAAGGTCGACCATAATTCCTGAGAGGGTGGGTTCACTTTATAATATTATAAATAGATAAATTTTTGGGGAGAGAGAGATGGAAGTGCCTATCTATAATGAAACACACCTAAGTGCAGTGCAAGTTGCAATGTACAATTTCGTGTTGGGTCATAAAACAGAGAGGTCACAAAAGGTTCACCAAATCCTGCCCGCCTAATATGGCATGTTGATTGAGGTTTTGGTTGGTTAACCAGATTTGCATTAGAAACCTGCAACCCAGCCCACCCCAATCTTCATTCAGGCGGCTTTGGGTACTCCTAAGAGCGTTATTATTATCACAACTAGTTGGGTGCACCGTGCACGTGCAATACTACATATATGTAGAAAAGGAAGGGACGTAGACAAGGAAGAGGTGGGAGGCAATAGTTCTAAAACTACTTAAATTTTAAATGAATTGAGATTGTTAATGACTATTATACACGTTTTCAATAAAGCTCAACAATTAAGTGTAAGGGCATTTTGGAGAAGTTGAACATAATGGTTGCATGCTTCTTAAGGGCACACTTCACTTTAGATATAGTATAGATAGATTGTGTTGAACCCATTAAAATATTTTTTGGATTTCTAAGGATTGATCAGATTTTGCTGCCATACGGATAGCTCATCTAAGATACGTAGTTAGTTTGTATTTTAAAACAAGGGCTTTTTGTATCCATGTTCTTACATTGTACTATATTTGTATCTATACCCTCTTGTTTTTAATATTTGTATTTATACCCCTCTATTTTGTATAATCGTTACAATCGTATCCCTGACGTTAAAATCCATTAACTTTTATTGTTTATTTTTATTAAATGACTAAAGTAACTCTCTATAAAATAAAAAATGTTTTGCATTTATCCTTCTGTATAATACTATAAATTCATTTACATCCTTATATTATTATAATTATTGCATATGTACTTTTAGCCATTGATATTAATTTGCTTGATGTGAGACATGGGAAAAAATCAATTCAATGACTTTCCTCAATCATCACACGGGCTCAATAAAAATCATGGAGTCGCCACCATTCTTTTTAGGTGTGAATGGACACCAAAATAATCAAATAAAATAATTAATAAAAAAAACAAAATTAGAGTAAAAATAACTCTAATTAAAAAATAAACCAGAGATGGGTAAGGAGATTAGGTTATGAATAGGGGAAGGTGTTAGGTACCCCTATTCATCGACACAAGGTGGTTGCCAAGTATTGTTCATGTTTAAAAAAGGCTTGCTAATAAAATCAAATCAAAAGTAAAAGAAAAAAAACATAAAAAATGTATGGCTTTTTCCATATGAATGATCCAATTAATTCTGGATCCTTCTTATGAATACACAATTTTCGGGCTTCATGATTGACTAAAATCAAGATAAAGAAAACAAATCTAAAGTAAAAACTCCAAAAATTAATTCTAAGTTAAATCCTTGAAATCTAGGAATTACATAATAAAAAAAATTATTTTTACAAAATATTGAAAAATCAAACCTGATCAATCTGGGGTACAAATCTAGCCCAGATATCTCATTAATTAAGAAATCTAAGCCAAAATACGCCCATGTTGATGAAAAACATCAAAAAGGGAGAGTTTAGACCATAGGGTCTTCTCTCAAAATTGAAAATAAACCAAAAATCACTTTGTGAAATTGAAGAATAAATCAAAACCATTTAGGTACAGATCTGGTCCAGGTTTCTCATTGATTAAGAGATTTGAACCAGATTCACCCATATTGATGAAAATATCCAAAAGGGAGAGTTTAGACCATAGGGACTTCTCTCAAAAATAAAAAAATAACTCAAAAATCACCTCATGAGACCCTAGAGGTTACTTTAAGGCTTCTGATTTCAGATCTACCATATTGACAATGGCAGATCCAAGATCTTAGCCTAAATGATTAAAAACATAAAAAATATAAAAAGGGAGAAAACAATGTAAAAAATCAAAATCTAGGAGAACAATGAGATCTAATGCTATGAACAGCATAGATTTATGGTATACCTCCATATTACATCAATAAATTATCACACAATCTAAACAAGACATTAAAACACATAGTTCTAATATCACAGCATATGGGGGTCTGCTCTACGGATCCATTCCTGTCCTCCTTTCCCCTAGAACTCTCTTCACGTTTTACAGCTAAAGAAGATACTTGAGGTACTTGGATTTAGGTTTAGGGTTACAATCACACACAAGACTTATTCTACAGAAAGGGAGAATATTAGAACTATCCTAAAAATTAAAACTAGAAAATAGAGGGGTAGAGAAGCTTACCTGGACTTGAGAAAGCAAAGAGGCAGGGGTTCTCTTCTTCACTTGGAGTTTTCCCAATCTTCAATTTCTCAGCAATTCTTAGCCACAATTCTCTCTCTTAAATTCTCAGCCATTTGCTTGAGGAGAGGCCCTCTATTTATAAGCAAGAGCAAGGGCAAGGGTGGTCCCAATAGGTTCTAGAATGTTCCAATTCAGTTCTAGAAACATGAGTTGGAGTAAATATGAGAACCAATGAGGGTAAAACGGGACGGACGAAACCATAGAGAGAGGTAAAAAATAGTAACAAGGCTAAAAAATCGAGCAATTAAAAATTCGCTTAAAACTGTCCATGTCCGCATTTGGATTGCGAACATGCCTTAACCGCATACCAAATGCGGACAGCACAGGTTTGCTCAAATTTTCACCTTTTTTTACTCTTACCTGCACATGCAATACTTATTTACATGTAATATCATTTAAGTAAATGTCCTCGTATTTTTTAATCACCATTTACTTAAGATATTATATGTAAATAAACAAACACCCCCCATTTGAATCCATTAAAAATAGTTCCGGACCCAAATTCCAAGTGAATAAAAAGTCAACTTTCCAGTTCAAGGCTAAATTCCAGTTTTTCAGGTCTGGTAAAAAGGTTCAACATGTTAATACCAAGGTATTTGTCAAGATTTAAAGACTCAAAAAATTCATTTATGCAATAACATTGCTAAAAACCTGAGTACCGGGAAAAATTATCTTGAAATCCTGCCTTAAAAATATTTCATTTTTTGGGTTCAAAAGTCAACAAAATTCAACTGGAAAAAGTTTGACTTTGCATAAAAGATTGAATTTGGGCCTTTTCCTTTGTGGTTTTGGATTCAAATGGGTTAAGGATCTCAAACCCAATGCCAAGAACTAAAAATTTCAATAAGATATCCCCCTCCTTCAAGATTTATCAAAAATCGTGCAATTTTGGGGTGTTTACACTTGATTAATAATTTTTATTGGATTTCCTCCTAGACGCATTGTCATTTGGCTATTTAATATTTGTTTTTCATCTTATAGAAGGTTAATTTAGTCATTTAATAAAAATAAACAACAAAAGTTAATTGAATTTGACATTAAGGTACATCAGTAACAATTATGCTAAATGGAAGGGTATAAATACAAATACTAAAAACAAGAGGATATAGATGCAAATATGTCATAATGTAGGGGTATGAATGCAAAAAGCCCTTAAAACAATATATGATATATACAAATTTTAAAAGAGTATAGTAGGTCCCACTTCCCAATATATAAGTGATAATGAATCCTCATGCTAGAATCAACTATAATGGAAATATCACATTGCATGGGAATTTCAATATACACTCCTAGGTATGAATTATATTAATTCTCATGGATCATGGGAATTGGGTGCTTTTTTCTTTTTCCATGTGAATTATCCAAAGTTTGGTGGGAAGTGGTCATCCAAACTTAAGAATTGAAAGTTGTAGCTGCCTTTTTTGAATCCACGTCCATGTGTCCAATGTTGTCCCCACGGTGTCAAAATGCCGATGAAGTGTCTTCAAATTTCGATTCTGAGTAGGAAAGGTATGTCCGACATTGGCCTAAACCACCGACTCACTAGCCATTCCCACACCGTTATTGAATAGAAGATGGGTTGGGGTAGATAAGGCGTGATAGGTATGTAAAATCCCGAATTTTAATGATATTAAAATTTGGACTTTATTGATGACTAATTAATTTAATTGGTGGAAAATTTCAGGAGAAGAAGAGGAAGTCATTTAGAGAAAATTTCAAAATTAAGTTATGAGGATTAATTAAAATGGTAAGTAGTATTTAAGATTTTCTTATTGAATAAATTTATGGGGTTAAAAAGTGTGACAAGCATAGAATCAAATCAAATTTAATCGTGCTCATGCAGGTAGTAGTTGGTGGTGTGGTGTTGCAACGGAACAGGACATTTGAAAAACTTGAGTTGGGCGGCAACTATAAATAGCTGCCAAATTTCAATTAGAAGGTTTAGTCGCTGGATTGATAATCCTAGAGCATTTGAGAAGGAAGGGAGAGAGATCTAAAGTTTGAAGATTGAAGGTAGACGACCAGTTCTGGAGAAGACAGAATAGTTCAGATCTAGAGGGCATCTTGTAAAACCCCGAATTTTCACCTAATAAATAAATAAAAGAAAATATGAGTTAAGTCCTAGTTAAAATAAAAAGTGAAGATTTAGAGGATAATTAATTCAAATGAGTCCTAAGCTGAAAATAAAGAAAGAATTTTAATGAAATTAGCCTAAAAGAATAAAAAGGGTATTTTGGTAATTTTCAGAAAAAGGTAATTAGTAAATAGATCATAAAATTATAATTAGAATTATAAAATAGAAGGAAACAAATTATTTTGACAAGTTAGAAATTAAAAGAAATTAATAAAAGCCTAAAATAGGGAAAAAGGGTAATTAGGAGATTTCACGTCTTAATTTGGAGAAAATAAGGTTTTAAGTGATAAAAATGTTTGATTAAATATTTTTCACGAAAATAGGTTATTTTCATGAGTTTAGATAATAAGAAACTTAATTAGTATTGTTTAAGTGGAAAATAGAAGGTGGAGAAAAAGTAGGAATTAAATTAGAAGGATTAGACATTAACTAGACCATGGTTGGGTTAGCCCAAATTAAATTAGCCAATTAGGGTTGGTTTAGGATTTCTAAAGCCTAGTATAAATAGGAGACTAAGGTTAGACAAGAGGGAATTTTCGTGGGTTTCTTATGGAGAGAAAAGAGGGAGAGAAAGGAAGGAGGTTTCTAATGGAGGTGTTTGGCCAGCCACCATCAAAACGCGATCGGGGAAAATCCGTACGGTGGATTGCCTTAAAATTTGGAGGTTTGTTCTTCACTGATGGAACTACATTGTGTACGGTGGAGATTTGAATTGGAAGAGTCTAGCTTGGTGCGGTTGGGAGCAACATTCTGGTCCAGAATTAGAAGGTGCAATAGAAGAAGGATTTAGCATATAAAGCAAGTAGTAACCCTTGGAAAACGTGAGGAACTGCATGATTTTGATTTCTGTGATTTCATATGGTTAGAATGGATTAGACGGAACTGTATTTACATGGAATCAAGTTGCTTATATTTTCATGATTTGTATTCTTGGTGGATTTATCAAATTAATGAAGAAAGTTTAGTTGGATTATGTAAATAAAGGTAGAAGGGTATTTAATTTATAAAAATTACTCTAGAAGGCTATAGGTATGTTTTAGAAGGTTTGTAGATTAATTTAGACCAAGAAAACATATAGCAAAGGCCTAAAAATTCGAACCTTAAAAATCTGGAAAATTCTATTTTATTTTGCACGAGCGCCTAGGATCGCCCAGCCCTGTAGAGGTAGGCGCTCTAAGTAAAATTTGTAGATTTTGGGGATTTTGTAATTCGAATAAATACCCAATAATTCTTATGATTAGTTAAGCATGTTAGCATCTTTATAAGGACCTAATTAAGCTATAAAAATTATAAAAATTAATTGGGAATGATTAAGCAATAAATAGAAGGTTATAATGAAAGGATTGTTTATAAAAGAGTCAAAGGGTATGGATATTGCTAGAAATAATACTAAGGGTACTTATAGCTTATAGACATCTTCTAAACTTCATTCTAGGTCTGTAGAACGTGATAGAAAAATAAAATACAGAAAATTCAAATAGAAACTAGCTTAGGTGCTAAGGTAGGAAATTGGATTCTAATAAAGGGATTAAGAAGGAAAAGTTCAAGCATGATTTGATTTACTTTTATTTGAGCTTTATATAGGAATATTGGCTACTGGAATTGCCTAAACTCAGATTTTACCGGATTTATGATACTTGAGTTTTATTTTGAATATAATTGGAAGAATTGCATAGGTTATTCTGAAAATGCCTATAATTGGATTTATTATGATTGAATCATGGATTTCACATGGAATGGAATACTTTGGTATGGATTGGTATGTGGTATGATATTGTTCTCTTTAATTTTACGGTTGGGTGATACGGCTTCTGTGGTAGAGTTGATACTATCTTTTATGGCAGAGATGGGTAATCCTCTGTGTAGAGATGTGTAATCCTTTACGGGTAAAAGCGTGTATGCCTCCTACATTAGCGTGTCCTCCCATATGTGGTTTTATCGTGGTTTGTGTCAGTGGGCTTAGCTGTATATGGATCCATAGTTTTGGCTGGTTAGCTAAGTGGTATTTAGTTTTGGTTGAGTTACTCCTATATGCGAGCGCGCTTCCCTTTGCGAGTTAGTTTGCTCTGGGAAGGTCCTATGTCTGGAGGGACACCCCGGTGAGCCGTTGGTGATTCCCTGTACATGTGGATAAGCGACCACACTCCATGTATTGATTCTGGTGCTGCATGCTGGTGGTACGTCCAACTCTGCGGGGTTCGTGCGCAATAAGTCGGTGACTACGGCTCTTGCCTAAGCTGCGCTGCATGGGGCTTGAGTATCATTAAGTAGCACTGCCCCTAAGCCGCACGGTGGAACAGCATTTAGTCGAGTGTCATCTCAAATACTTATCATCTTTGTGAGTCCTGCAATGGCACGTGTTTTATTGCTTTGTCGGTTTTACCTCGTTAACATCAAGAGACTGGCATTTATACATGATCATATGTTTCATCGCCTTATTTGTAATTGCCATGAATAACTTGGATTTCTTGTCTTATCGTTGATTAATCGAATACCTCATGACTATTTGCTTAGATTGGACTATTTCAAATTGCATGCACCTGCTACTTGCTGAGATGTAAATCTCACTCCGTTTTCCCCTATTTTTCAGGTTGCTTGGAGAGATCGCGAAGATGGGGTTTTAATTTGATGGGTAGAAATATAATTGGTATTAATGCCACATGTTGATTAGATAAACTTTATTGTAAACCGAATTAATATTATTGAATAAAGAATTGTTGTTATTGGCCACCATAACTGTGATGTAATTAATTTGTAAATTTTACAATTATTGTGAATCTTGGTTTGTATCTGACCCCAGCTTCGTGGTAACACCTCAAGTTTGGTTGTCGAACCGGACTTGGGTTGTTACAGTAGCGAACCGGGTTCGGGTTAGGTGCCGGTTTGCACTGACCCGGGTTCGGGGCGTTACACATCTGATTGGAGAAGGAGCTGGAATTCATTTGGAGCTAAACGGTTGTGAGACATGGGAAAAATCAATTCAATGAATTCCTCTATCATCACACGGGCTCAATAAAAATCATGGAGTCGCCACCATTCAATTTTAGGGTGTGAATGGACACCAAAATAATCAAATAAAATAAATAATAAAAAAACAAAATTAGAGTAAAAATAACTCTAATTAAAAAAATAAACCAGAGATGGGTAAGGAAATTAGGTTATGAATAGGGGAAGGTGTTAGGCACCCCTATTCATCGACACGAAGTGGTCGCCAAGTGTTGTTTATGTTTTAAAAAAAGGCTTGCTAATAAAACTCAAATCAAAAGTAAAAGATCAAAGAATACAAGATGTATGGTTTTTTCCATATGAATGATCCAATTAATTCTGGATCCTTCCTATGAATACACCATTTTTTGGGCTTCGTTATTGACTAAAATCAAGATAAAAAAACAAACCTAAAGTAAAAAACTTCAGAAATCTAGCTCTAAATTAAATCCTTGAAATCTAGGAATTACAAATAATAATAAAAAATTATTTTTACAAAATATTGAAGAATTGAACCTGAACAATCTAGGGTACAGATCTGGCCCAGATTTCTCATTAATTAAGAAATCTAAACCAAATACACCCATGTTGATGAAAAACATCAAAAGGGAGAGTTTAGACCATAGGGTCTTCTCTCAAAATTGAAAATAAACCAAAAATCTCCTCGTGAAATTGAAGAATGAATCAAAACCATCTAGGGTACAAATCTGGTCCAAGTTTCTCATTAATTAAGATATCTGAACCAGATTCACCCACATTGATGAAAAACATCAAAAGGGGAGAGTTTAGATCATAGGGTCTTCTCTCAAAAATTAAAACAATTCCAAAATCATCTCATAATATTGAAGAATAAATCAAAACCATCTAGGGTACAGATCTGGTCTAGGTTTCTCATTAATTAAGAAGTCTGAACCAGATGCACCCACATTAATAAAAACATCAAAAGGGGAGAGTTTAGACCATAGGGTCTTCTCTCAAAAATTGAAAATAACTCAAAAATCACCTCATGAAACCCTAGAGGTTACTTTAAGGCTTCTAATTCCAGATCTACCATATTGACAATGGCAGATCCAAGATCCTAGCCTAATGATTAAAAACATAAAAAAGGGAGAAAACAATGTGAAAAATCAAAATCTAGGAGGAAAATAAGATCTAATGCTATGAATAGCATAGATCCATGGTATTCCCCCATATTTCATCAATAAGAAATCACACAACCTAAACAAGATATTAAAACTACACATTTCTAAGATTACAACACATGGGGGCCTGCCCTACGGATTCATTCCTGTCCTCCTTTTCCTTAGAACTCTCTTCACGTTTTACAGCTAGAGAAGATACTTGAGGTACTTGGATTTAAGTTTAGGGTTACAATCACACACAGGCCTTATTCTACAGAAAGGGAGAAGATTAGAATAATCCTAGAAATTAAAACTAGAAAATAAAAGGGGAGAGAGACTTACCTGGACTTGAGAAAGCAGAGAGGCAAGGGTTCTCTTCTTCACTTGGAGGGTATGGGTGGTCCCAAGGGTATCCCAAAATAAGGTTCTAGAATGTTCCAACTAAGTTTTAAAACTTGAGTTGGGGTAAATTTGAGAACCAAAGGAGGGTAAAACGGAGAGGACGCACCTCCTAGAGAGAGGTAAGAGTGGTAAATGTGGCTCAAAAATCGAGTTTTTGCAAAAACGCACAAACTTACGCGTGACCGCATTTATATTGCGGTCATGCCTTGACCGCATATATATTGCGGTCATGCCTTGACCGCATATAAAATGCGGTCAAGACCAAACCGCATACTAAATGCGGGTAACACAGGTTTGATCAATTTTTCAACTTTTTTGACATGTTTCAAATCTCAATTAAATATTTTCTCCTCTTGTAGTGCAATACTTATTTACATGTAATATCATTTAAGTAAATGTTATCGTATTTGTTAATCTCCATTTACTTAAGATATTACATGTAAATAAGCAAACACCCTCCCCCCCCAATTTGAATCCATTAAAAATAGTTCCAGACCTAAATTGTAAGACCCTAGAAATGGGTTTATTTTGTAGAGTGGTTTAATGAGTGTTAATGGTTTAAATGGTTAGGTTTAAATGAATTGGTTCAAGTGGTTAGGTTTAAATGAGTTGGTTCAGCTTAATTGAAATGGTTTGGTTGGTTCAATGAATTGAACCAATTCTTTGTTTAAAAAAAAAGAAAGAAAAACAAAACAAAAAGGGGGGTAGACGAAAAGAGGGAAAGGGGGGTTTTCTTTTGGAGGGGTCGTGTACTTGAGGTGAGGGATTGAGAGGAAGAAGGAAAAAAACCGTAGAAGAAAAAGGCGATTGGGGTTTTGAGAAGAGGGCGATTGAGGTTTGAGGAGAGAGGGGGAAATCGAGTGGAAGAAGGAAGAAAAGAGGAAAAGAAGAAGAGAAGAAGAGGAAGAAGAAAGGAGAAAGAAGAAAGGAGGAAGAAGAAGAAAGAAGAAGAAGGAAAAGGGAGACAGAGAAGAGAGGGTTGGTCGACTGGTTCTGCTTGGGCGTGTGGATTTTCGCAAAACATGTAAGTAGCACGTTTTCAAATCCTCGGTTTGATTGATTGTTATGGTTGTATTTTCTGATCTCTATTGGTCAGTTTCTGTTTGATCGATAGCTGCTATTGTTGGGGTTTCGATAAATTTTAGTTTTGATAAATTGCTACTGTTTGTTGATTTCTGTCGACAGATGACTTTAATCATTCCTTTTGATTTCTGGTTGCTTGATAAACGACTGTTGAGATTTCCGTTGGTGGAGTAGGAATTTATGTTGATCAATTCCTGTTGATTTCTATTTGTTCTTTCTCTGTTGCAAACGAAGGTTCTCCAATCGGAGTTTAGGTTATTTTAGTTGGTGATAGTAGTTAATCAGATTCTATACAGAAGGTAAATCAGAATCTTGCAGCAACTTCAAAGTAACACCACCAATAGACTTTGATTGTTTAAATTTGTAGACTTAGATTTTTTTTCACACCTGAGTTACCACTGTTGATTTTGCCGATTTACTCATAGATCCTACAACTGATAAATCTAATTCTAAATGAGTTGAATCAAATTTTAGATTATGATTGAGAAAGCAGTAGCTGAAAATAGTCAATTTAGGTTTTGATTTACATGAGGGTTGCAATTTAGGTTCAGATTTTTCTATGGGTTATTAGTGTGATGAGAGTGGTAATCTTAGTGCCCATAGGCTGCAGTACTGTAGTATCATAGTGATTATCTAAATTAAAAGAAAAATCAGTTATGCAAAGGTTATGTAATTTGGCATTTTATAGCGTTTCTATCTTGATTTGGGGGTTGAAGGCTTGAATGGATGTCAGGAGCAATTTGTCGTAACATTTTCATGAAATTGTTAGCTTGATAAGAGGGTTGAAAAAGAGGTTATTGGTGGCAAGAATGACATGGAATTTGCAGGAAGAAGATCAATTAACAATTTGAAGTTTAAAGGGTAAACTCATTCTGTTATTTGGGCTTAAATTTGTATAAGATTTCGGTGGCTTGCGAGGGCTGGTAATCTTTGCATAAAAATTCATATTAGTAGCCTAAAATTCAGATTAGGGTATTTGTAATTGATTGGAAGTGGTTTAGGATCGATTGAAACTCGAGGTATTGCAAGAAAAATCATGAGAGCTTGATGGTTTCCGTCCATTTGATTTTGCGGCAGGTTATAACCACCTGTAGTAAAACGACCATAACTTTCTGTAGGAAACTCCGAATTACAAACCGTTTGTTGTATTGGAAACTAGACTCGTAGAGCTTTCCAACTATATATGGTACGCATACTGATTCCTCATAAATTAATTCAGGTTTAGTTTTCAATTACCTAGTTAGAATTAGTTTTGTAGAGAAAATTGCAAAATCAAAAAATTTGGTTTATAAAATTATTCTTTACCTTATTCCATTAACGATTGGTTCGATAAAAATTGATTTGTGATTTGTAAGTGGAAATTGATGTCTTCTTGTTAGTGAGAAATGCAATGAGCCTATGATATTCCGAAAGGCAGAATGGCCTCCGGATTTAAGGGTAAGTGAACAACGAGATTCACTTTGATTGAATTTTACTTAGGTAGTTGATTTCTTACAGGTTCTGGTTGGTAAAATATTTGCAAAGTTAATTCTTATACGAGTCTAGGCCGAATAGAGAGTCGTGGATCCACAGTCAGTCTAGATAGTGCATTAGTGTTGGCTTGTCGTGTTAATACCCCAGGCCACTTGCGTACCACCGTGTGAGATCAGTGAGGCCTTCGTGTGGGATCGATGAGCTGTAGCGTGCCAGTCCATGCGTGGGTGCTCCACTCGTATGATGACTGTGCGCGGCTTCGAAAGCGAGTAGTGAGGTGGCAAACCGGCTAAGGGTGTTTAACTCGATTTACAGACACGTTAATTCATGAATCTTGCACACACTTTATTTTCTGTAATTGTATTGTTATATGTGAATTGTGCTTTGCATGATTGCTAGAATTGTTCGTATAATATGTAGCATATTATTTTATTAATTGAAATTGTATAAACTGTTTAATACATGCATTATGCTACTTACTGAGACATTAGTCTCACGCGAGTTTTGTTTTACCGGTTTTGTTTTCAAACCCGGCGAGCGAGACGCGTAGTGGGGTCGAGTTCGAGGGTTATCCGAAATATAGACCGGAAGACTACTACCGTCCTGACTAGAGGTCGAGAAGGAGCTTTTTGTTGAATAGTTGTATATGTTATTTTTGAAACTGTCCATATTGTACATAATGTAAATGAAGAGAGAGAGAGAGAGAGAGAGAGAGAGAGAGAGAGAGAGAGAGAGAGAGTGTGTGTGAGAACTTAGTGAACTTTATTTTGATCTGTGGATGATCAGTGGATATTGATGGTTAGTTGTGAATGGATGTATATATAAACTGTGTTTATCAGGTGATTATCTGTGTTTGAGGGCTTAGCCCATACTCGTATATACAGGCGTTATATAGCCGTTTTTCCGAAAAAAATTTAGGATGTTATTTTTGTGTCATGTTAGTTCTGAAGTTAGCTTTCAACACCACTTTGGGCCCTAACTTAGCGCCCGGGAGCCAATAGAGACCTGATATGGGTCGACCTGGTTCCGGGGTGTTACATAAATTCCAAGTGAATAAAAAGTCAACTTTCCAGTTCAAGGTTAAATTCCGGTTTTTCAGGTCTGGTAAAAAGATTCAACATGTTAATACCAAGGTATTTTTCAAGATTTAAAGGCTCAAAAAATTCATTTATGCAATAAAATTGCTAAAAACCTGATTACCGGGAAAAATTATCTTGAAATCTTGCCTTAAGAAATATTTCATTTTTTGGGGTCAAAAGTCAACAAAATTCAACCGGAAAAGTTTAACTTTGCACAAAAGATTGAATTTGGGTCTTTTCCTTTGTGGTTTCGGATTCAAATGGGTTAAGGATCTCAAACCCAATGCCAAGAATTTAAATTTTCAATAAGATATTCCCCTCCTTCAAGATTTATCAAAAATCGTGCAATTTTGGGGTGTCTACAATGGCAGTTCAGAGTTTGATTGGATTTGGTGGAATTCTGCAAAATAGAGAGTGATCAGGTGAGTTACGATTATAATCTGTAAATTCGTCAAAACTAAGAACTATTAAAGGTTAGAGCTCAGAATTGGGAAGGTTTTTGAGAAATTATGTTGTGTTTCAGAGAATTAGTTAAGAGATCGAGCAATTCGTGGATTGAGCTTAGATCTGTGATCTCTGGAAGGAATTGAGTTAAATCTGAACTAAACAGATGTAAGTAGCACCTTTGAAACACTAATTCATACTTTGATTTCATTTGTTTTAAACTTGATCATGATTTGGAAGGAAAAGCTCTGTTACATATGTATAATGGAGAACAATTTAGAAATTGTTGTGAATCGGTTTTAATTAAATCTAAGAGTATGTAATTGAGTTGTTAAGTTGTTATAGAATGAAATTGAAGTGTTTCGGGGGATGGAAATGAGGTCAGAGTTCCTGAATTTCAAGTTACAGAAAGAGGAATGGTTATGAGTTTATTTTGTTCAAGGATCGCTCAACAAGCGCCCAGGCCAAGCGATCAAAGTATTAGAAAATTTCATGGGCGCCTAGCACATCGCCTAGGCCATGTGCCAGGCAACCCAAGTGTTGGTAGATTATATGGTCGCCCAGCTCAGGCGCCTAAGCGCCCAAGCCAAGCACCCACTTCATGACAGTGATTTAACTGTTAATATTTTAGTGATTTTAATTACAGCAATAATTCTAATAAAATCTAAAGAGTGAGCAATTTAAAGTTAAGAGAATTAAGAGATATTTCTGGTAGTGATCGAATAATTCCTTTTAATAAGAAATTATGTAATTGTTACAAGAATACGCTTATATAAAAATACTTGGTTTCTAATTTCAAAATAAAGCTAGTTTATGGAAAAACATGCAATATCTTAAACAATTAGGAGATGCAACACTGGTTTTAAATTAGATAATTAAATTGGGAATTGAGATTTGGTTTGGGATTTTTGTTTTCCTCTGTGTACTCAGGGATGCCCCGTGTACTCGGGAAGAGATGATTATATTTGAGTTGAGTTTGTGCTTACTAGATATCGTATTTGTTTTTGTGGTTTCAAGTCTAGTTGGCATAGCTTGATATGGATCCATTTAGGAGCTAAATAGTGGAAATGATTGTTCTTTGCTAAATGTAATTCTTTGTTCGCACACGCATTCCATCATTTACTCGATGAGACCTTCTCTGTACTGGTGGGCTGCGGCTTTCCCTCATTTTATTGTGTACTCGAACTATAATTGGTTAGTACTTATCAGCCCTTCGCTATACTAGTAGGGTTCTCTCACAATAATACGATGATCGTGTACTCGGCTTCGCACATAAGCCGGGAGGTGGTATAGTGGACATTGACTTTACTCTAGTTAAAGGCAGTCTTATTTCATGAGTACTACTGAGACTTAATGTTTTAAATTGAATATTGCGGTTTGTTTCTACTTGTCGGATTATTGTTTATAATTGTATTAGAATTGGAAACTATGGATGAATTATTCGGGTTAATCGGATATATATTGTGTTATCATTATCGTGATATGTTTTACAACTGAATCATGTTTTAGAACTATAAAACTATATTTTAGCATGCATGTGCTACTTGCTGGGATATTTGTATCTCATTACATTTTGTTTTGTTTTCAGATCTTGGTGAGGATGTTATTCCACAAGTTGATACTGCAGACTGTTACCCAGAGTATAGGGAGGAGGACTACTACGTGGAGGAGTAGTAGTTTTGATTGTTGATTTTTGTTTGGATATTATATTGGATTGTGAGTAGTGTATTGATTCGTGATATGTTTTCATGTTGGATTTGGTGATTGGGATATTAGTAGACTTCGATATTGATGAACCTATATTTTTGATCTTGTTATATTCATGTTTTCCTTTATTCTGATATAGATCCTGTGGATTTAATTAACACTCCGGACTCAAGTTATGGTTTCATTAAATAACCTGGATCCAGGGCGTTACAAAGGTAGGCAATGGTTAGAATGAGAGACGGGAGATACTCAAGCGATCTTCTCATATACCAAGCCAGAGGGCTCCTTTAATGGTTCCAGAAAGCGTAGAAGACAAGTAAGTGCCAAGACAGACAGAATTTACAATAGCAATTGGAGAAGGTCCAAAGAAAAATGAGAAGTGTTGCTCCAAGCAACCAAGGATCCAGGGTCCAGTCTTGTTTCAATAAGCTAAGATCAAGCGGACCTCAAATGAAAGAGGGTTCTCATATTTATAGAAAGTGGAGGATTGCTAGGATTGTGACACTTGTCACAATCTGAGGCTTTAGGATGTTCTCATGTTTGTCTTGAATCTGGTCTCATAAATGTCTAGGTTCGTGATAAGAATCAAATAAAAGATAAGGCTTTCAAATGATAAGGGATAGAGCTCTTTGATTGGCATACACTGAGTCCCACATGTCAGGATGTGGAATTATAAATCAATTGACGTCTTCATTATTCTAAGTCAACATGTCGTGACTCATCACTGGCTGCCAACGATTCCCACGCCCGTGTACCTCACGCTTAAAGGACCGCCAGAAACCCCTCCTAAGTGGGCTTTTGCCCAAGATGGAGATCTCGACTCCAATATGCCAAATAAGATTTATATATAAGCCATGTCACATTTAATTATTATTTCTATAAGGCAACAAATAACTCACGATAGATAATTATATAGGTGACGTGTCAAGTTATAAAAATGTAAATTAAATATTCTTAAACACAAATCCACAAAACGTGGCTTCAATATTTAATATTTAATATTTACAAATAGTTTTCAAATATCTGGATTTAATATTTGAAAACTATTTATAATATTTAATATTTGTAAACTATTTATAGATAATACGAATATATATTATAAATATTTAATTTAATATGTACAAAAAGTGGATATAATATTTATCATTTATAATATATCCATAAAACATTGAAGAAAACGAATTCACAATTTGGGTTTCCAAAAATAGGGCTTTTGATTTTGAATCATTTATTAATAGATTTACTATTAAATCAAACTTCTTCCTTGATGCTTATTTATTTCTTCTCCAATTAACGATAATTAGAAAATAGATAATTAATCAATTTATAATATGCGTATTTAAATATTAAATAATATCAATAATAATAACAAAAGTTTTGTAATATGTTATTTCATCTCGCTATATAATATAATGATTATTCATTTAAAATAAAATAAAATAATTTATCTATACTGCTACTAAAAGCACTAACTACCTAAAGTGTTTTCACATACCTAAAATATCCTCTTCTAAAATTTTATTTTCAAAAGTACTAACCAAAACTTTGTTAGGCATGCATGATTCTTCTCCAACACTTATCTAATTAATTGATGATAAAAATACTTATAGATAAGCATATCTAATCATGTTGCCATAATGTACTTATCTAACTAAAATAATTTTAATATTTACATTTTATATGTTACAAATTTTGCCTCTTATACTTCATTTAAAAGTGGCTTGACAAAGCTTCGAACAAATGGGGAGAAGAAATTTACCTTTTTTTTTTAAAAATGGGACTACCTTGTGTACACCGTTATGCAATAAATCAGATATGAATCTCTTTTGCAAAAACATGAAATATTTCGATACGTGAATTTGACCCTTATATCATAATAATATTAAAATTCAATTGTGGAAAAAGAAATCACAAACTATGAGAATCATTTAGCACTTGCAACGCACGTTCATCACTACTAGTTAATTTTAAATGAATAAATAAAGAAATTGGTACACATATATAGACTTGTGTATATACATAGGTTCGATTCAGTTCAATTTAGTAAACATCTATGTCTATACTATATATAACGCAAGGTGCTCTCTTGAGAATCAGGCCAAGCAAAGCCGTTCCCTTTCTTGTTTACCACTTTCTTCATATGTCCAGTACCACACGTGCACTTGACTAGTATTTATGATTCGGGTTTCAATTCATTCTAATTTAACAATGACACCAACCCAAAACCAAACCATATGCACCTAGATACTCAAGTTAATTGCACCCGAATTTGAGGTTCGGGTCATACCATACTATGACTGGACTTACTCGTTGTTGGGCATAAGCATGATCAATGAAAAAAAAAACCAATCAATATATCTATTATGTTATTAAGTGAACTCATAAGAATGTTTTCTAAATTTTGACATTTTCATTGGATAGGAAAATCTTTTAAAAATTATAAAAGACTCTTATACCCTGAAAAACACCAATCCACCAAAAGACTAGCTCTATTCATGTATAGGTGCAGCTCTCATAGTATATTGAAACCTTAAGGATTAGGTAAAGCTTTTAAGTAGAATATAGGTCAGTAGGATGGGAATCTAAAGACGTGACCGGTGGGCAATGGTTAGAATGAGAGATGGGAGATACTCAAGTGATCTTCTCATATACCAAGCCAGAAAGTTCCTTTAATGGTTCCAGAAAGTGTAGAAGACAAGTAAGTGCCAAGACAGACTTAGAGAATTTTCGATAGCAATTGGAGAAGGTGTCATCTATGCCAAATATATGCTGATAATAAGCATAAACCACTAAGTGAGCTGCATAACATGACCTCACCATAGCCTTTCTCCATGTGGGGCATAGACGTCATTGACATGATCTCCCAAAAAGCATCAAATGGGCACAGATTCATTTTGGTAGCAATCGACTATTTCACCAAGTGGGTTGAAGCAGCTTCGTATGCAAATATCACAAGTAACCATATTCTTAAGTTTTTTAAGCACAATATCATTTGTCGTTATGGTTTGCCAAATGCCATAGTATCAGACAACGCTTCAAATATTAAGAACAATGATATGAAGAAGATGTGTGAGCAGTTTCAGATAACCCATCACAAGTTAGCTCCATAGTGTGAGACATGGGAAAAAATCACCGGAGTGATCGTCCCTCCGTCAACACACGGGCTCAACGCAAAAATGGGAGAGTCGCCACCATTCATGATTTTGGGGTGAGAATGGACACCAAAGAGTTCAAAAATAAGCAAAAATAGCCAAAAGACAAATTCTAGGGTAAAAATAACCCTACTTGAAAATCAAATCCAGAGATGGGTAAGGGGATTAGATTATGAATGGGGGAAGGTGTTAGGCACCCCCATTCATCCACACGAAGTGGTTGCCAAGTGTATGTTCATGCTAAAAAGAAAATAAGAAGCTTGCTAAAAATCATGAAAAAGCCTTAAAAAAGGAACAAGTGTATGATATATTCACATGAAGATCCAAATGGATTTTAGATCCTCTCTTATGTCAATATCATTTCTGGAATATCTCAAAAGATGGAAATCAAAGCACAAGTTGCTAAAAAACCAAGTTGAATCAAATCCGGAAAATTTGGTAAAAAGTATGCCATTTGCCTTAAAATCATTCAAATCCAATTCTAAATTGAACCAAACCAAATCCATTTGAAAGATTAGGGTAAATAAGAGTCTCATGCAAAATTTCACTTCATTTCGATAAAAATCCTAGGAGTTATGCTCCTTTGAAGTTGCTGCTGGGGATTTTTAAAAGTGATAAGTGGGCAACTTTGGAAAATTGTCTAGAAAAATCCACTACATAGAAATCCGTGAAATTTGGTGTGATTGAAGTCTGTATGGCCATCTTTCCAGAGAAACTAGCCTCATACAAAAATCCCTTCGGACGTGCCTTGGGTGGTCTCCCGAACAGGCCCCGAAGATCACAGATTTACCCAGAAAAATGCAAATGAGCAGTTCTGAGTAAATCGGCTACCAATAATTCAAATGGAATCCAAAAATTATGAAACCAACTGGATTTGAAAATAGACTCATAAAGGAGTACTCAGAAACAAAAATCACTCGAATCGGACTTAAAACGAACACATGGTGGTCCATCGAAGTGACAAGTTCTGTACTTGGACCTGAACTGACCACTCAACTTCGACAGAGAAGTGTCAAAAATCGGCTAGACAGAAATTCATGAAATTTGGTGGACATAAACTAGACAGCCTCACCTTTCCCATGGTTCTGGAATCGCCCCAAAATTCATCCGGATGATGAAGTTACGGACGTCCGAAGTAAGGGTACAGGTGCTGTCAAGCTAAGCCATTTTTGAGTAAAACCAAATCCGAAAATTGATAAAAAAATGAAATTCGTGCAAGATGAACACAAATACTTTAAAATCATCCGAAAGGCATTTCAGAATTGATTGAGGCCATTTCTTTGAGATTTATCACAATAAATGCAATAAACCCCAAATATGAGCCTATCCCGCCAAAATAGTGATATGTATGTGCAAGTGTAAAAAACCAAACAAGATCAATACAACATGCATATAGATTCAACAAAATAGGTTCTAGCATAGCCTAGGGTTCCGTTCCATTATCGTTTCCCTCTGTTCTCTTTAAGATAATCAAGGGTACTTTGAATATGGAACGGTTTACAATCAATCAAAAAGGCCTTATGCTACATAGGTTCTAGCACTAGGGTCAATCCCCAGTCTCGTTTCTCCTAGATCCGCCTTCACGTTTTACGGCTAGGGGAGTCTTGAGATACTTTGAGCCGGGGAAGGATTTCCACACATACAAACAAGGCTTTACACTACAGAAAGGTAGAAGAAGAGATCTAGATCTAGGAATGTAAAGACAGAAAATAAAAAGAAAAGTTGAGGCTTACCTGAGTTCTGGAGGCGATTCCACAGCGGTTTCCTTCTTCTCTTGGAGTTCTTCTTTGCGAGAATTCAAAACAAGAGTTGAGTGCCATTTGCTCAAGGAGGAGGCTCCTATTTATAGGCAAAGGCTAAGGTCATTGGTAGACACAACTTAATGTCTAGAACCCTTCCAACCTAAACCCTAAGGTCATTTCCGAGATTTCCCCTCATTTAATGAGGGACATGATGGTAAAAGTGAAAAGCTCTCGGAAAACCCTAATTTTGAGCAAACTTAAGGTATCCGGTATATCAGACCGGATAACAAAGGGCCTTAAGGTATCCGGTACATGGTACCGGATACGCTAAGGCTCACAAGTATCCGGTATGACTATCCGGATACGGGAAAGGGTACTTGTATCCGGATTGAGTATCCGGATACAGGTAAAAGTATATTTTCTTCAAATTCTGTGCTGGCTTTCCAGGAGATAATGATTTTTGATGATTGTTTGTGCAATTTGGGGTGTCTACAACTGCCCCTCTTTGCGGGAGCTGCGAAGCGGTGAGCTGCAAAGAGTAGACAAGCCCAAATTGCATTCCCTTGAGCATGATTTGCTCGGTTTAATTCAATTTCTGTAGAAAACCATTTTTGAGTGGAGATTTGCCAAAAAGCCCTCACTTTAAGGGGGGCATCTCTCCAAGAGTTCTTAAATTCCACTGAGCCCTTTGTGGCTGTGAAGTGGATTTTAAGCCCAAAACTAGGATTTTTTGAAAAACTGATTTTTTATCAAACCAAGTTGAAAATTGAGTGGATATCATCCTTTTGACCAGGCACATTTCCCAAAGTTGTCCCAAATTCCACAGAGCTCTCGTGGCTGTGAGGTGGATTTCAAGACAAAAATAGGATTTTTGAGAAAATAGTAAGAATTATAGCACAAGTTTGCTTTTTTCTTTTTTCTTTTTTTTTTCTCTTTTTTTTCTCTCTCTTTTTTTTTCTTTTTTTCTCTTTTTTTTCTTTTCTTTTTTCTTTTCTTCTTTTTTTCTTTTTTTCCCTGTTTTTTTCTATTTTTTCTATTTTTTCTGCTTTTTTCTATTTTTTTTTTCTTTTTTTTCTTTGGTATCCGGTAAGTGTATCCGGATAATAAAGAGTTTGCGGGTATCCGGCCTGAGTATCCAGATCCCCCAGGTTTACTTAAGTCGCGCGCGACCGCGACTTTTCATTTCTTTTCTCCTTGCTCCGATTACTCAGACCGGCCCCAGGCTTTGCTTCTTCGACGACCGACGATCCTCCTTCTTCTCCGGCGATCTTCGACGACTCCGGTGCTCCTTTTGCTGCCGGCGACAACCTGTAACTCCGGCGACTCCAGTGGTTGATCATTTACGAGCCCTAGCTTGGTTTATTTGCTGATTTCTGGTGATTCCTCATCTTGGCGTTGGAGCCACGACTTCCGGCAGCATTTGACTGGTGTCCAGCTTACCCTCGCTCACCTATACTGTTCCCAACAGTAAGTGATTTCGATTGAACTTGTTCCCTCAATTTTTACAAAGCTTGAGCTTGCTGTTTGCTTGTTCTTGCCATGACCTTGGCTGTTAAGCCATGATTCTGAATTGCCATGCTTCGATTTCTCTTGAATGTAGTTAATTGTTGTAAATTGCCCATTGCCTACATTTGTGAATTTCTGCCAATTCTCAATTGCCTGAATTTCTGAATTTTTGCCAAGTCTCAATTGCCTGAACTTCTGAATTTTTGCCAAATCTTAATTGCCTGAATTGATGCCTTAATAAATCAAATATCGCAATTGCCTTGGTTGCTGTTGCTTGATTTCTGAGTTGTTGCTCAAATTGAGCAGCTTTACCTGTGCATTTCCCCATATTTGTCTTGGCTGAATTCCCATGGTTCCTCTTGATTAGAAGAAGCTTGACAACCTGATTTCGATGCCTTCATTGATTTTTTTTTTTATCTGTTCTAAATAAAGTGATACTCTGTCTGCCCATGACTTGCTCTTGACTTCTCTTTGCATGATCACCTTGATGTTATACTGAATTGCTGCCATTGGCTCTTTTCGGACTTGATGGCCAATTCTTGATCATATGGTATTTCTTTTCTTGCAATTGACATTTCCTTCATTCAAATTGTAGTAATGCTCTGTTTGTACCGAACTATTATATTTCCCTGTGTTTTTGCCACCTTGATGATTCTTGAGACCAACTCGTATCTGGAGAACCACTCATTACAACTTCTGCATTAGTCTCAACTCTTCCCAGAAACACTTGAACTGTGACAGACAACCAAATTAAGTTAGAATTCCTGACAATAGCTTTGAAGAGACCAAGGTCCTATTAAATATGAATTGAATCTGGACCCAAAAGTAAAGCATTACTCCTAACAAATATGCCATGAATATAGATCAAAAACAAAGTAGTATTCCTGATAAATTTGAACTGAATTGAGATTCAAAGCAAAGTAGGACTGAATTTCATAGGACACTTCCCTGTTGTAGATGGCTAGGAGTCGTTCTCGTGTGCGAGAGGAGGCTGACCCAGCTGATCAGCCCTCCACTTCGCGGGCTCGGACGGAGGCGAGTTCCAGTGCCACCTTGTCTGAGCCATTAGGTGGCTCTAGGGAGAGCTCTGCTGAGGTAGGTTTCAAGTTCTGCTTTCTTTCTTTCTTCCATTCTCCTTTCCCACACAACCTTCACACCTTTCTCTTGAATTTTAGCCCGTGGTTGCACCGGCTCGGGGTCGAGGCAGAGGCAGAGGCAGAGTTCAGGATCAGGCCCCTGAGGGCGAGAGAGGCCGTGGTAGAGGCCGAGGCAGAGCCAGAGATACGGCTCCGGAGGGGGTTGCTGTAGCTCTTGCAGGAGTTCCTGAGGAGTTGAGGGCCTCTGTGCATGACACAGAGCTCCTCCATGGCTTGGATAGCCACCCCTCCATGTGCATCAGGGCAGACGTGCCGCTTCCATACCACTCCTCTCATCTGCGAGGCAGCTGGGGGAGATTCAGTGAGTTGGCACAGTCACTTTCTCCAGCGCTCAGGCGGGAGTTTGGGAGGTGCCACCTGGATCACTTCCTCAGTATTCCATCATTCAGAGCCGACCGTCCACTCATTTTTGCCATGATGGAGAGGTATTTCCCAGAGACTCAGTCATTCCATCTGCCGGACGTGGAGCTGGGGATCCGCCCCTCCGATTTTGTGATGATTACTGGCATTCCTCTGACGGGGCGGACCATTGTCTTGGAGCGGCCTTCTGCGGAGGATATGGGACTTCTTCTGGGATATCAGGCCCTGCCACCTACTGCTTGGGATGGGCGGAGCGGCCGGCTCTCCATTAGCTGGCTGCGGGAGAGTCTGGCTCGACATTTCGAGAGGAGGCATGAGACCATCTCCGTGGAGGATGCAGCCTTTGTGCCTATCTTCCGGCACGTATTCCTGCTGATGCTTGGGAGCTGCTTTTTCCCGGAGGATACGACCGGCGTCAACCCACTTTTCCTGGACGCTTTGAGAGATCTCCATCAGACCCGCCAGCTAGCATGGGGTCGGCTCATTTATGGGACCATCTTGGCCGGGTTGTGCCGTGCAGTTCGAGGTCTGGCATCCCCGAGAGGCGATGGAGTTAGCAGCCGGTTCTTCTGGCAGATTCTACAGGTATTGCATTCATCTGTCTGGTTTAATTCATTAGGCTTTATCTTTTCTTGAATGATTTTCCTTTTGCCAGGTGTTCATGTACACCTATATGACCTTCTTTCGCCCCTCTCCGGTTCCTGAGGTTGCGGATTTCCCTGTGGCCCTGCGATGGTCGGCCCAGGTTCGAGATGCTGATAGGAGCCAGCCTCGCACTGCCCGGGTGCACTTGGACCGTGCCCGCCGACCTGATGTAAACCCTTTATCCTTTTTCCTTTTTATTTCTTTTCCTGTATCTTGACTGTACCTGATTATTTTTCCTTTTTTGCAGCTCCTCCTGTCCCGATTTGATGACGTGGACGTCGGAGTGGCTCGTGAGATGGCGGTACAGGACGCCTTCGATAGAGATCGACGACGTCAGCCCTACCAGTGCTTCCTTGGGCATAGGGAAGAAGGACTTGGGGGATTCTGACACCCTTTTGACCCTATCTAAGGCTTTTTTGACTGAGAAGCTTTTGAGGGGAGAAGATAAGGAGGCCCGATTCAATGCGTTGACCCTGATAGTGGTCAACCAGTTACTTTTCCCACGGGAGGATGACGAGGTGGACTTGGCCTTGATTTCCGTGATATGCCAGGTTAGGGAGCGGGAGAGATTGGCCCCTATGATTTTAGCTGGGATATATCAGGCCTTAACCGACTGCTACAATAGGAAGTCAAAACGCTTCCTAGCATGTGCCCAGATCCTGCAGGTAAAAAAAAAATTCTTTTCTTTTTTTTTTTTTTTTTCTTCCTTGCTTTTTGGCTTTCTTTTTGCCTTTTTTTTTTTTTTTTTATATATACAATGCTGACATATCCCTCTTCCTTTGCAGCTTTGGCTACTTGATCATTTGAGCCAGATTGAAGAGATCAATCGACACTTCTTCCCGAGTCTAAAAGTCCCTCTCTTGATGAGCAACAGGGGGTGCCCCGATATTCCAGGGGGCAAACAGGGCTGGTTCACTTTCTTGGGCTCGCTTCAGGATGACCAGGTGAGATGGCCTGGTACTTATCAGCCTAATGCGGAGACAGTGATTAGCTTCCGAGACCGCAACTTTCTGATTCTGGCTGGCCTGAGACATGCAGTGCTTTATCTTCCTCTGCGGGTCCTTCGTCAGTTCCGAGCGACCCAGGGGATTATCATCCCATGTGGATATGAGGATCGTCTTGGGCCCCTTTCTATGAAGCTGAATGCCTGGTTGATGAAGGAGTGGTCCTATGTCCGCTTTATGCATGGTCCAGTCTTCTCAGAAGCCCATGTGAAGGATTATCTCTTCTGGATCAAGGAACAGATACAGACTCAGGCCCCGGTACCCGAAGATCCTCCTGTAGTCTTGGCTCCCACCTATGAGGACATTCTAGAGTCTGAGCGGGCTTCTCATAAGCGGCTTCAGCAGATATGGGTACGGGAGGCCTAGGAGCTCAGGATACAGGGCGCTTATCTGGAGAGGCAGCTTGAGGAGCAGATCTCACGCCGTATTGCCGTGGAAGAGAAGCTGGAGGAGCAGAGGCAGGCCCGTCGCTTCGAGGTCCGTATGATCCGGCAGAAGTACCAGGATACTTTGGCCAGCCTTAGGAGTATGCGGATCAGGCAGGCCCTTTCAGATGAGGTCATTTCCTTCTTGAGTGATCCCGCTGCAGAGGGGGCTTCAGGAGTCATTGCAGCTCAGGCAGCTCGGATTCGGGAGCTTGAGGAGCGGCTAGGAGACTAGCTTTATTTCCTGCACATTTTTCATACCTTTGTACAAAATTGAACTCCAATAGTGGAAATACAAAGGATTTAATTCAAAATAAAGTTTTTATATTATTGGCCTCAGAATGCTCAGATGCTTGTAAAAACAAAGGTTTTATGAAAAGTATTTGATTTCTCATCACTGGTCAAAGTATAATTTTTCCTTTTTTATATTTTTTGTTTTTTTTTTTTTGAAATTTGGTCCATGCACTTAATCACCTATAATTAAAGGAATTAGAACCAGGTTAAATAATGAAAAAGGGTAGTCCACAAAATACTGAGGGATCAGAACCGTCCATCTTAGGACCTTTGGAGTCATCCCCAACTGCCTTTTCTTCCAGAATTGACTGTATTACCCAATCTGCTCATGCCGATTTTGCTTAAAGCTCAGATCCCCATGATCAACTCAACCTCTGATTTTCTTTCATTTTTCTTATTTTTTTTCTTTTTTTTTTCTTTTTTCTTTTTGCCAATAGTGCCCCTAGCGCCAGTTACGGTTTTCACTAGGGCTGGCTTCTAAATTCCGTCATCACTCATCTTACTCTGATATTTGAATGAACAAGCTAAGATCACCGAGGGCTTAAAAATAGGACGAAATAAAGGCTAGGCTCAGTTTGTGAAAGAAAGGGTATTAAAGGCCCAAAAATTTTCAAGTGTGGAAATAGGTCAACCGGACTTACAGTCATGATGAATTTAACCCTTTTCCCCCAAATTGCATTTTTTGCATTTTTTCACACTTGGCTTTCATTTGCCATTTCCATTGCTTTTCCTCTCTTTTTCTTTTTCTTTCCTCACTTTTGCCCCAATTGATTTTGCCCCAATTTGACTGTAAATCCGGTTTGGGTTGATCAAAGAAACGAACCGGCTCAACTTGGCTAGACTAGGGATTAAAATTTTTGAAGGAAATAAAGAAAAATGGCCTCGGATCATTTCCTAGGAATATTCACTCAAGGAAAATACCTTTTTACCGCATCAGAGTTAATGGGCTCAGGAAAATCTGACCCATCCATTTCTGCTAAGATGAGTGCTCCCCCTGATAGGACTTTCTTGACGACATATGGGCCTTCCCAATTGGGCTTGAACTTACCACGAGGATCTTCCAAAAATGGTAGAATTTTCTTTAGCACCAAGTTTCCTTCTTGGAAAGTTCTGGGCCTCACTTTCTTATTATAAGCCCGGGCCATTCTCTTCTGGTACAACTGTCCATGGCAAAGCGCTTTCAACCGCTTTTCTTCTATCAAGTTAAGTTGATCATATCTCGACTGGACCCATTCGGCTTCTTCTAGTTCTGCTTCCATGAGCACTCGGAGTGATGGGATCTCCACTTCCACGGGCAAGACTGCTTCCATCCCATAGACTAGGGAGTATGGGGTTGCCCCAGTTGAAGTCCGGATCGAGGTTCTGTAGGCATGTAGAGCAAGTGGTAGCATTTCATGCCAATCCTTGTAACTCACTACCATCTTTTGAATGATTTTCTTTATGTTCTTGTTTGCTGCTTCCACTGCCCCATTCATCTTTGGCCTGTACGGAGCTGACTTATGATGGGTGATCTGAAACTGCTCACACATTTTCTTCATGTCCTTGTTCTTAATATTTGAAGCATTGTCGGATACTATGGCATTTGGCAGTCCATAGCGACAAATGATATTGTGCTTCAAAAATTTAATAACATGGTTGCTTGTGATGTTCGCATATGAAGCTGCTTCCACCCACTTAGTGAAATAGTCAATCGCCACTAGGATGAATCTATGTCCGTTCGATGCCTTAGGGGAGATCATGCCGATGACATCTATGCCCCACATAGAGAAGGGCCAGGGTGATGTCATGTTGTGCAGCTCACCTGGGGGTGCATGCTTGTTATCTGCATATATTTGGCATTGATGGCACCTCCTGACATGTGTACAGCAATCATGCTCCATGGTCGTCCAGTAGTATCCCAGCCTCAGGATCTTCTTAGCCAGCATGTGCCCACTCATATGGGGCCCACAGACTCCTCCATGTACGGTCTCGATCAGCCTTTCTGATTCAGCCTTGGCAACACATCTTAGCAGAATATCGCTATGCGACCTCTTGTACACATGTCCACCACTTAGTAGAAATTGACCAGCCAATCTCTGTATTGTCCTCTTCTCAGTAGCAGTGGCATTTTCTGGCAGACTCCGATTATTCAAGAAATTTTTGATATCTTGAAACCATGGTGCTTCTTCTTCTGGTGCACCCTCTAGAACGAGACAGTAAGCTGGTTCATCTCGGACCTCAATTTCCAGTGGTCTGATGTCTACCCCTTCTGGTATGCTGACCATTGAAGCTAATGTTGCTAGAGCATCCGCAAACTGATTCTTGGCCCTTGGCATATAGTTGAAGGAAATTCGAGTGAAATTTGTGCTTATTTCTTCCAAATACTGGTGATAGGGGATCAATTTGTGATCCTTGGTTTTCCACTCACCAGTTGTTTGGAAGATGATAAGACTCGAATCCCCGTATACGTCAAGTTCCTCTACTCCATGATCCATGGCTGCTTGCAATCCAATTATGCATGCTTCATATTCCGCTATGTTATTGGTGCACTGGAATCTCAGCTTTACTGCAATCGGGATGTGTGAACCATCTGGTTTGACCAAGACTGCCCCTATTCCGTTCCCATTCATATTAGCGGCCCCATCAAAGAACATTTGCCAAGAACTCTCATTTTCCTCCTCTTCAGTGTACAGAATTGCCTCATTTGGGAAGTTGGTCTTCAAGGGTTGATATTCTGGCAGAGGATGTGCAGCCAGGTGATCAGCTATGGCTTGACCTTTGATCACCTTCTGGGTGATGTATGTGAGGTCAAACTCGGACAGTAGCAGTTGCCATTTAGCCGTTCTGCCAGTCAGTGCCGGTTTCTCAAATAAATACTTCAACGGGTCCATCCGGGATATCAATAGTGTGGAGTGACTAAGGAAGTAATGCCTTAGCCTCTGAGTGGCCCACACTAGAGCACAACAAGTCTTTTCCAATGGTGAGTATTTGGCTTCATATTCCGTGAATTTTTTACTCAGATAGTAAATTGCCCTTTCTTTTCTACCAGTCTCATCATGCTGCCCCAGGACACATCCCATCGACGTTTCCAACACTGACAAGTATAGGATCAGTGGTCTTCCTGGAGTTGGTGGCACTAACACAGGTGGGTTCAGCAAATACCTCTTTATTGTGTCAAATGCCTGCTGGCAGTCCTCATTCCAGACCGTCGGGTTATCTTTCCTCAAAAGTTTGAAAATTGGTTCACAGATAGCAGTGAGCTGTGCTATGAACCGGCTTATGTATTGAATCCTCCCAAGAAAGCCCCTGACCTCCTTCTCTGTTCTGGGTGCTGGCATTTCAATTATGGCCTTGGCTTTAGCCGGGTCAATTTCAATTCCTCTTCGGCTCACTATAAACCCAAGCAACTTTCCTGATGTAGCCCCAAAGACACATTTAGCGGGGTTAAGCCGTAGACTGTACTTCTTGAGCCGATCAAACACTTTCTTCAGATTAATCAAGTGGTCCTCCTCTTTGCATAATTTGGCAATCATATCATCCACGTAGACCTCCATCTCCTTGTGGATCATGTCATGAAATAGTGCAGTCATGGCCCGCTGGTATGTTGCCCCAGCGTTCTTAAGCCCAAACGGCATGACTGTATAGTGGAATGTGCCCCAAGGTGTGATAAATGCTGTTTTCTCTTGATCCTCCTTAGCCATCTTGATCTGATTATATCCTGAGAAACCATCCATGAAGGAAAACAGGCTATGTACCGCAGTATTATCGACCAGAATGTCGATGTGTGGAAGCGGAAAATCGTCCTTTGGGCTTGCCCTGTTCAAGTCTCTATAGTCCACGCACATTCGGACCTTCCCGTCCTTCTTTGGTACCGGCACTATGTTTGCGAGCCACTCCGGGTACGTAGAGACTGCCAAAAATCCAGCTTGGAACTGTTTGACCACTTCGTCCTTGACCTTCAAGGTCCATTCCGGCTTCAATCTTCTCAGCTTCTGCTTAATCGGCTTAACCCCTGGCAAAATTGGCAACTTGTGCACCACCATGTCCGTGTCCAACCCCGGCATGTCCCGATATGACCAAGCGAACACATCTTTGTAGTTTGCCAAGAATTGTGACATTTCATTTTTCTGCACATCAGACAAGCATGACCCGATTTTTACAATTTTTGGGTCATCTTTGGTCCCCAGGTTTATGGATATGGTCTCCTCAATATTAGGTTGGACCCCCTTTTCATGACGTTCCAATTGGTATTCAATTTCTTTTGGAATGTCATCTTCTTCGACCTCGGTCTCTTCTTCGACCCCCATGAGATCAAAGTCGAGCTCAAGGTCGAAGTCATATTCAACCTGGTCCAATTCGGTCTGATTATATGGTTCATAAGCGGTTTGGACCTTTTTGAAAAAATTAAATTTCCTAGAAAAAATAGAAAAATCTTTTTGGTTTTTTTGTGGGCCTTCTAAACATAATTCCCCTGAAGACGAAGGCCCATTAGAACCTTTAGGGAAATGGCAATCCACTATTGGAGTTTTTTTTTGGAAGCCGCGTCAGTTTGCCACACAGATGCTGCTTCAAAGGTAAGGGGAGTTTCCTCCCAATTGTTTAGTACAAAATTTTGGGGAGCAGGGGAAATAGGGAAAGCCTGCTCTTCAAGCCCAGCATCCGATGCCATCATCACCGGGTGGGTACTGCCCTTTTCTGCTGCGGGGCCCAATCCAGAAATGACCTTGTCTGGAATCTTCACTGCGGCCCAGTCAATAAATGGCAGTTCCATGTCTGCCCCTGTCTTTTCGCCTTCAGCCATGGCGAAGAATGCACCAACATCTTCAGAAAAGTCCGCCTGCTGCTCGGGCTATGGTCCAGGCCCATCCACTGCTCCCAGTATTGGAGATGGGTTATAGGGTTGTAGGGCCGAAACAGAAGGCTTTTGAAATGGGTTGATGTTATAGTAGGGAGACTTGGACTGGTCTATGAGAGGAGAAATTTGGATTATATAGGAAGGCTTTGGAAAGTTCACCCTCAGATGCGGGAGTTTTCCTTTGCTTCTGCTCTCTCCTTCTTCGTGCTTCATTCTCCTCCAACCTCTGGGCTTGAAGCCCAACCCTACCCTTGGGACTAGTTTCTTAGCCGTGATTGGCTCCACCATACCCTGCAGATTGATCCCCAGGCCTTTCCCTGGGTGAAAGTGGTATTTCTCCATCACTTTCTTGACCATCCTTTCTGCAGTGGTCCCTTTTTCCTTCTTTTTCTCACACCCCCCAGGTATGTAATTTACCGCCTCAAATTGGAATGAGTGGAATGCAATCTTGTCGACAGTTAGGTCCACATTGATTAAGGGTACATCGGGTGACACAATGGGTGGCACCAAGTTTTCAGCTAGGACTGTTATCACCCTTTGCCCTCTTATGTATTTCACCCTCTGGTGGAGCGTGGATGGTATTGCCCTAGCCGAATGTATCCACGGCCTTCCTAGGAGCAGATTGAATGCTGCGGGTATATCCATCACTTCAAATGTGATGTTAAAGATATTCGGCCCAATTGTGACCGGCAGTTCAATCTCCCCTAGGGAGTGGGTCTTGGAGCTATCAAAAGCCCTCACTATCCGCCCATTTCTTTTGATCCTTGACTGGTCCAGACCCAGCTTGGTAAAAGTGATTAACGGGCAAACGTTTAACGCTGACCCGTTGTCAATTAAAACCCGTGCAACCATGCAGCCCTTACAAAGCACAGTGATGTGCAAAGGGTCCACATGATAACACCCACCTGGGCTGATCTCACCCTCTGAGAAACTTATCACATTATGTGACAAGATTTGACCAACCATTTTACCAAGCTGGTCTGGATCGATGGTCTGGGATACGTGTGCACTCTGTAGCACCCTTAACAATGCATCCCTATGCTTTTCAGAATTCAGCAAAAGGCCCAGTATTGAAATCTGGGCCGGGACCTTGTTTAGCTGATCCACAAGATTAAATTCACTCTTTTTTATTATTTTTATGAGGTCGGCTGCCTCATTTTCTGCACCCTAGGGGGTGTCTTCTCCCACTTTATTTTTTCCTTTCTGTTTTCTTTTTTCTTCATTTTCTTTTTTTTCTTTCTCCACTTCTGTCTCTTTTTCTTTCTCTTCACCCCCTGCACATCTCCCCGACCTCGTCATGAGGTTCACCTCCTCCTGGTTCTGGTTCCTGACCATTGGAACCGTAGCCGTGATTCCCTCGCTGTAGTTCCATGGTACAGCGGCCTCTGAATAGGCTAATTTAGGGATGTCAACCACTAGTGGCTGGAGTTTGGACCGGGATGTATGGGCCGGTTTAGGGATAGTCTGGGCTGGTTGCACATTTACAACCAGGGGTTGAAGTTTGGATTTGGTGGGGACAGAAGAAGTGATGGAAGCAGTGGTGGGGTCAAGATTGATGACCAGTGGAGCCTTAGATGGCTTGGATGGGGAATAAGTGGGTGGACTGCAATTGAAGACCAATGGAGGCCTTGCAGTATTTATCTGGGCCATCAGAGAAGAGACCCGGTTTAAGGAGGAGCTTATGTCCTCAGCAGCAAGATTATTTTTTTGGGAGACCATGTTGATCTCCTCTTTTTCCTCTTCTTGGAAGAAACGGACCTGGACAGTCGTCCCTACTGGTGCTATAAGCTGTGATGGGTCAAAGGCCCTTCTGGTGGTGGATATGGCAGTGATGGAGTTGGATGGGCCTGCCCCATTGTGGTACGGCAGAGGGTTCTGCCCAATATCATTTCCCGACGGGGCGGGTGCAGCAGTGTTAAAGACCAAAGCCTTCTGGTCCAACAGGTCCTGGACCGCATGCTTCAGCACCCAGCAGTTATCAGTAGAATGCCCCGGTGCACCCATGTGGAAATCACAAGTGACCGATGTGTCAAAATTTCTTCCCCTGGTGGCATTCGGGTTGGGCTCTTTCAGAGTCAAGTATTCACCCTTTAGCAGGGTTGGCAATAGTTGGGAAAGAGATATGGGTAGAGGGGTGAAAACCCGGTTCTTTCTTGCTGTGAACCAGGCATCCCGCTCTTCCTTAGAAAAATTCCTCCTTGTGTTAGCTGGCACAGAGGGAGGGAAGTTGACATTCAGCGGGGGCTGGTACGACTGCTGGGCTTGCTGGGCCTGTTGGGGTGCCGAGATGTTGACGTGCAGTGGCTTCTTGGCTGGAGGAGCCTGGACTAGGTTCACCTCTCCTTCTTTTCGGGCCCCTGTCTTCTTGAACCCGGTTCCCTTCTTCTGGGCCATGGAGGCCGAGGACTCAGACTGCCCAGCTAGAGTAGAGTAGTCTATCAGCCTTCCTAACCTGACCCCCTCTTCGATCCGGTCCGCCACCTGCACTAGGGCTGCAAAGTTGGTGGTGATCTGACCCACCAGATGGTTGTAAAAGGGCTGCCCCAGTGTGCCCATAAATGTGGAGATCATCTCCGGCTCTTGCATAGGTGGCCTGACCTGGGAGGCGGCCTCTCTCCATCTCTTGGCGTACTGCCGTACCGGTTCATCTTTCCCCTTGGTCATCCTCATCGTGTCGTACCGGTCCGGCACGATCTCAGAGTTGAACTTATATTGGTCTAAGAAGGCGTCGGCTAGGTCCTTCCACCTCCTGATCCTTCCATGGTCCACTGTAGCGAACCACCTAAGGGCTGACCCAGTCAGACTCCTCTGGAAGAGCTGGATCAGTATGCCATCATCCCGGCCAAACTGGCACAGGGCCCCGCAGTATAATTTGAGATGGCTCAATGGGCAGCCCGTGCCATCAAATTTATCGAAGTCTGGGCACCTGAACTTAGCCGGTAGACAGACGTCCGGGTACATGCACAGGTCCTCGAAGGTGGTGCCTGCATGGCTGCCTCCCCCCTTCACTTCCTTCAGCTCTGCCTGGATTCTTTCTATCCTCAGCAGCATCTTCTTTTCCATCTCATCTCGGGCCTTTTCTTTCTCCAGTTCTTTCTCAGACTCTACTGTATTTTCCCTGATCAGAATGGGCTCAGGGACTGGTTCAGAAATGGGCTCAGGCATGGGCTGAGCCGGAGGCGGCATGTAGGCCTGAGGTGGTGGTGCCTGATGGGAAGTAGATGCCTGGTTCTGGGCTTGGGCCTGTTGGGCCTGAGCTGCCAGTAGGTCCCCCAGCATCTTGGCCAGACCGGCCACTTGCTCCTGCAGTTGAGTAAAGTCCTGAGCGGGGACAGTAGCTTGGGCTTGGTTCTCTTCAGTATTCATGGCTCTTGCTTTGGATCTGGTCACGGGAGCAATGACTGCAAATAAGTGCACCTGGGTCGAAAGTAAATGTACCTGATGTAAGAGAAACAAAGACACAAGTCAGCTTCCATTTAATTTGAAACACACCCTTATACATGTAGACAGATAGGTCAAGTGAACACCAGTCCAAAAATTTTTTGTTTTTTTTGTTTTTTTTGTTTTTTTGTTTTTGTTGTTTTGATTTTGTGTTGGAATATTCTGGGGCTTCCAAGGGTCCCAAAAAAAATTTTTTTATTTGATTGATAAAAATAACCAACCAAGGTTTTCATGGAATATTCTAGGGCTTCCAAGGGTTCCAATTTTGATTTGATTTGATTGGTAAAAAGGAGACCAATCAAGGGTTCATGGAATATTCTAGGGCTTCCAGAGGTCCCACTTTTTTGACTTGATTGGTAAAAAGGAGACCAATCAAGGGTTTTTTTATGGAATATTCTAGGGCTTCCAAGGGTCCCAATTTTTTATTTGATTTGATTGGTAAAAAGGAGACCAATCAAGGGTTCATGGAATATTCTAGGGCTTCCAGAGGTCCCACTTTTTTTAACTTGATTGGTAAAAAGGAGACCAATCAAGGGTTTTTTATGGAATATTCTAGGGCTTCCAAGGGTCCCAATTTTTGATTTGATTTGATTGGTAAAAAGGAGACCAATCAAGGGTTCATGGAATATTCTAGGGCTTCCAGAGGTCCCACTTTTTTTGACTTGATTGGTAAAAAGGAGACCAATCAAGGGTTTTTTATGGAATATTCTAGGGCTTCCAAGGGTCCCAATTTTGATTTGATTTGATTGGTTAAAAGGAGACCAATCAAGGGTTCATGGAATATTCTAGGGCTTCCAGAGGTCCCACTTTTTTTGACTTGATTGGTAAAAAGGAGACCAATCAATGGTTTTTTTTTATGGAATATTCTAGGGCTTCCAAGGGTCCCAATTTTTGATTTGATTTGATTGGTAAAAAGGAGACCAATCAAGGGTTCATGGAATATTCTAAGGCTTCCAGAGGTCCCACTTTTTTTGACTTGATTGGTAAAAAGGAGACCAATCAAGGGTTTTTTATGGAATATTCTAGGGCTTCCAAGGGTCCCAATTTTTTATTTGATTTGATTGGTAAAAAGGAGACCAATCAAGGGTTCATAGAATATTCTAGGGCTTCCAGAGGTCCCACTTTTTTTGACTTGATTGGTAAAAAGGAGACCAATCAAGGGTTTTTTATGGAATATTCTAGGGCTTCCAAGGGTCCCAATTTTTTTTGATTTGATTGATAAAAATAACCAACCAAGGTGTCTTGGAATATTCTAGGGCTTCCAAGTATCCCACAAATGTTTTGATTTAATTGATAAAAATAACCAACCAAAGGTATCTTGGAATATTCTATCCAAGTATCCCACAAATGTTTTGATTTTATTGATAAAAATAACCAACCAAAGGTGTCTTGGAATATTCTATCCAGGTATCCCACAAATGTTTTGATTTGATTGATAAAAATAACCAACCAAAGGTGTCTTGGAATATTCTTTCCAAGTATCCCACAAATGTTTTGATTTGATTGATAAAAATAACCAACCAAAGGTGTCTTGGAATATTCTATCCAAGTATCCCACAAATGTTTTGATTTGATTGATAAAAATAACCAACCAAAGGTTTTCATTTTTTTTTTATTATTTGATTTGATTGATAAAAATAACCAACCAAGGTTTTCATGGAATATTCTAGGGCTTCCAAGTGTCCCACCTTTTTTGATTTGATTGATAAAAATAACCAACCAAGGTTTTCATTTTTTTTATTTGATTTGATTGATAAAAATAACCAACCAAGGTTTTCATGGAATATTCTAGGGCTTCCAAGTGTCCCATTTTTTGTTTTTTTTTCTTTTGTATTTTTTTTTTGATTTTGTATTTTTGGGAACATTTCTTATGTTCTTTTCGGGGTGCCTAAGGATTATCCACAGTGTTTTAGGCATTTTATTCTGAAAATTTGGGCTGAACAGCCAATTTGTGCATTTTTTGAATGTATCCGGTATACTATTCCGGATGAGAATATGCCTTATTGTATCCGGTCATCATAACCGGATATATGCATATGCCTTTGTATCCGGAAATATATACCGGATATGATTAGAGCTGTTATTAACCGGCCTGAGTTGCCGGTTATTGCCGAAATGGCCCTTTTTGACTCATTTTTTTCACCAGATTTGATTTTTTTTCATTCCCAATTGATGTTCACCTTAATTTGACCTTCAAAACTTGCCCCAAATTGGGCTTGGACATTATATTTGCAAAATCCCCAAATTCATGGAAAGAACATGGTTTTACCTTGCCACCTTGTATTACCTTCATTTAATATGGTATTCACATTATACCTTGGCCTGTAAAACATGCAAACGGCCTTCCCACATTTACACCCAATTTCCCCAAATGCAATTGTGTGCTTTTAGCCGAAAACGTGTTTCTCCACCTTCAAGCGTATGGTTTTTGGGTTTTGGCTTAATTGGCAACTTAGAACTCAAGTCTAGTGATGCCCGGAATCGAATCACAGATCCCATTGTCATCACATCATTGACTCAAATTCTAAGGTAAATGTTTTCACTTTCGCTTTCCGAAGTCACGACCTCGGTGCGCCAAGCTACACACATTCATGGTTCAACTTCCTAATAGGTAAAGGGTAGGCTGTGCAAATTGTTTCAAGTGCTCAAGTGCAATTTTAAATTGTGGTAACATTCACAACGTCCCAGCCCCTTGCCACTCTTTTTCGTAGCCATGCATTCAATTTCAAGCCAAGGTACTAATGACAAAGATAATGAAGCTAAATACAAGCAAGCAAGCACCAAAGTAACCAAATATGCACAAAAATATTACATGCCCAAAAAGTGGTATACAAAACATGTTATTTGTACAAACAACAACTAAACCATGGAAGCATGCTTGACCCAAAAGCATTCCCTAAAATTCCAGATTTTCATGCCTTTTTCATGCTCAAAGTGTACCATTTCTACCCAAATTGGCCTAAAATTTTAGCACTACTTGACATGGTTCAAAAGCGTTTCAATGAGGTAAAACATGCTTGAAATCCCCCAAATATACACAGAAATTTCCAGAATTTTCATGCTCAAAAGTGCTTCCCTTATACCCCAAATTAATGCCTAAAAATTTAGCAACTACTTGACATGATACAAAAGTGTTTTAATGAGGGAAAACATGCTTGAAAACCATCCTAATGGCTACTGTATTTACAGATTTTTGCTCATTATTTTCGTGCTCAAAACATGGCACTAAAACCTCCTAAAACAAGGTACAAATAAAACAAGTAGACATGCACAACAAGATAAGGCCATAAACATGATCCTAAGCATAATACAACCATATACGCATGCCTTTATCCATCTAGATTTCAAAGTATCCCAATCAGATTTCAAGATACAAAAATATGCACAAATAACATAAGTAGAATAGCAAGCATTCAAAAGTAGAGAAAAGCATGAATATACACAAATAGGCTTAAATCCAAAGGTCCCCAGCAGAGTCGCCAGTTGTGAGACATGGGAAAAAATCACCGGAGTGATCGTCCCTCCGTCAACACACGGGCTCAACGCAAAAATGGGAGAGTCGCCACCATTCATGATTTTGGGGTGAGAATGGACACCAAAGAGTTCAAAAATAAGCAAAAATAGCCAAAAGACAAATTCTAGGGTAAAAATAACCCTACTTGAAAATCAAATCCAGAGATGGGTAAGGGGATTAGATTATGAATGGGGGAAGGTGTTAGGCACCCCCATTCATCCACACGAAGTGGTTGCCAAGTGTATGTTCATGCTAAAAAGAAAATAAGAAGCTTGCTAAAAATCATGAAAAAGCCTTAAAAAAGGAACAAGTGTATGATATATTCACATGAAGATCCAAATGGATTTTAGATCCTCTCTTATGTCAATATCATTTCTGGAATATCTCAAAAGATGGAAATCAAAGCACAAGTTGCTAAAAAACCAAGTTGAATCAAATCCGGAAAATTTGGTAAAAAGTATGCCATTTGCCTTAAAATCATTCAAATCCAATTCTAAATTGAACCAAACCAAATCCATTTGAAAGATTAGGGTAAATAAGAGTCTCATGCAAAATTTCACTTCATTTCGATAAAAATCCTAGGAGTTATGCTCCTTTGAAGTTGCTGCTGGGGATTTTTAAAAGTGATAAGTGGGCAACTTTGGAAAATTGTCTAGAAAAATCCACTACATAGAAATCCGTGAAATTTGGTGTGATTGAAGTCTGTATGGCCATCTTTCCAGAGAAACTAGCCTCATACAAAAATCCCTTCGGACGTGCCTTGGGTGGTCTCCCGAACAGGCCCCGAAGATCACAGATTTACCCAGAAAAATGCAAATGAGCAGTTCTGAGTAAATCGGCTACCAATAATTCAAATGGAATCCAAAAATTATGAAACCAACTGGATTTGAAAATAGACTCATAAAGGAGTACTCAGAAACAAAAATCACTCGAATCGGACTTAAAACGAACACATGGTGGTCCATCGAAGTGACAAGTTCTGTACTTGGACCTGAACTGACCACTCAACTTCGACAGAGAAGTGTCAAAAATCGGCTAGACAGAAATTCATGAAATTTGGTGGACATAAACTAGACAGCCTCACCTTTCCCATGGTTCTGGAATCGCCCCAAAATTCATCCGGATGATGAAGTTACGGACGTCCGAAGTAAGGGTACAGGTGCTGTCAAGCTAAGCCATTTTTGAGTAAAACCAAATCCGAAAATTGATAAAAAAATGAAATTCGTGCAAGATGAACACAAATACTTTAAAATCATCCGAAAGGCATTTCAGAATTGATTGAGGCCATTTCTTTGAGATTTATTACAATAAATGCAATAAACCCCAAATATGAGCCTATCCCGCCAAAATAGTGATATGTATGTGCAAGTGTAAAAAACCAAACAAGATCAATACAACATGCATATAGATTCAACAAAATAGGTTCTAGCATAGCCTAGGGTTCCGTTCCATTATCGTTTCCCTCTGTTCTCTTTAAGATAATCAAGGGTACTTTGAATATGGAACGGTTTACAATCAATCAAAAAGGCCTTATGCTACATAGGTTCTAGCACTAGGGTCAATCCCCAGTCTCGTTTCTCCTAGATCCGCCTTCACGTTTTACGGCTAGGGGAGTCTTGAGATACTTTGAGCCGGGGAAGGATTTCCACACATACAAACAAGGCTTTACACTACAGAAAGGTAGAAGAAGAGATCTAGATCTAGGAATGTAAAGACAGAAAATAAAAAGAAAAGTTGAGGCTTACCTGAGTTCTGGAGGCGATTCCACAGCGGTTTCCTTCTTCTCTTGGAGTTCTTCTTTGCGAGAATTCAAAACAAGAGTTGAGTGCCATTTGCTCAAGGAGGAGGCTCCTATTTATAGGCAAAGGCTAAGGTCATTGGTAGACACAACTTAATGTCTAGAACCCTTCCAACCTAAACCCTAAGGTCATTTCCGAGATTTCCCCTCATTTAATGAGGGACATGATGGTAAAAGTGAAAAGCTCTCGGAAAACCCTAATTTTGAGCAAACTTAAGGTATCCGGTATATCAGACCGGATAACAAAGGGCCTTAAGGTATCCGGTACATGGTACCGGATACGCTAAGGCTCACAAGTATCCGGTATGACTATCCGGATACGGGAAAGGGTACTTGTATCCGGATTGAGTATCCGGATACAGGTAAAAGTATATTTTATTCAAATTCTGTGCTGGCTTTCCAGGAGATAATGATTTTTGATGATTGTTTGTGCAATTTGGGGTGTCTACACATAGAGACCAAAGATGAATGGGGCAATAGAAGCAGCAAACAATAATATAAAGAAAATAATTCCGAAGATGGTAGTAAGTTACAGAGATTGGCATGAAATGCTACCGCTTGCTCTACATGCCTATAGGACCTCAATCCGGACTTCTACTGGGGCAATCCCATATTCCCTAGTTTATGGAATGGAAGCAGTCTTACTAGTCGAAGTTAATCCCATCACTAAAAGTGTTAATGGAAGCAGTATTGAAAGAAGCTGAATGGATACAGTCAAGACATGATCAACTCAATATGATAGAGGAAAAGTGTTTGAAGGCGCTTTGTCATGGCTAGTTGTACCAGAAGAGAATGGCCAGGGCTTACAATAAGACAGTGAAGCCCAGAACTTTCAAAGAAGGAAATTTGGTTTTGAAGAAAATTTTACCATTTTTGGAAGACCCTCGCGGGAAATTCAAGCCAAATTGGGAAAGGCCTTATGTTGTCAAGAAGATCCTATCAGGGGGTGCACTCATTTTAACAGAAATGGATGGGAAAGATTTTCTTGAGCCAATTAACTCTGATCTAGTAAAAAGGTATTTTCCTTGATGGAATATTATTAGAAAATGATTCGATGCCATATTTCTTTATTTCCCAAATTTTTAAATCCCTAGTCTAGCCAAGTCGAGCCTGTTCGTTTCTTTGATAAACCTAAACTGGGAATTAAAGTTTTATACCGGGGCAAAGCAAATTGGGGCAAAAACAAAGGAAAAAAGAAAAAAAAATTAAAAAAAAGAGAGCAAGGAATAGTGGCAAATGAAAGCCAAGTGCAAAAAAGAAAAGAAATAAACAAAGTTTGGGAAATTGTAAGTCCAGTTGACCTATTTCCATGTTTGGAAAATTTTGAGCCTTTAATACCTTTTCTTTCATAAACTGAGCCTAGCCTTCGTTTCGTCCTATTTTTAAGTCATCGGTGATTTTATTATATTCTTTTAATTTTCAGAGTAAAAGATTGGTGATGACGGAATGCAAAAACCGGCTCTAGTGAAAACCGTAACTAGCGCTAGGCGCAATATTAGCAAGAAAAAAGAAAAAGAAAAAATGGAATCAGAGGTTGAGTTGATCATGTTATCCAAGCTTGAAGTGAAAACAATATGAGCACTGAAGATGGAACAAACTGGGAATAACGGGGTCAATTCTGGAAGAAAAGACATTTGGGGATGACTCTAAGGGTCCTAGGATAGACAGACATGATCTCTCCCTATTGCTTGAATCATCCTTTTCATTATTCAACTTGATTTTAATTCCTTTAATTATGTGTGATTAAATGTTTTGGACTGAACTTCAAAAAAAAATTATATTTTGGCTAGTGATGAGAAATCAAATACTTTTCATAAAACCTTTGTTTTTACAAGCATCTAAGAATTTTGAGGCCAATAGTATAAAACTTATTTTTGAATAAAATCCTTTGTCTTTCCACTATTGGAGTTTGCTTTGATACAAAAGTATGAAAAAAAGAAACAAAAAATGCAATAAAAGGAGCTAATCCCTATCCCCTAGCCGCTCCTCAAGCTCTCGAATCCGAGCTGCCTGATCTGCAATAATCTTAGAAGCTCCCTCTGCATCCGGATCGCTTAAAAAAGAGATGACCTCATCTGAAAGTGTCTGCTTGATCCTCATACCTCTAAGGCTAGCTAAGGCATCCTGGTACTTTTGTCGTATCACTTGGACTTCAAAGCGGCGGGCCAGCCTCTGATCCTCAAGTTTATTTTCCAAAGCAACACGGCGAGACACCTGCTCTTCAATCTGCCTCTCTAGATCAAGGCCTTGTATCCTAAGTTCTTGGGCCTCTCGTACCCAGATTTGTTGAAGCCGTTTGTGAGATGCTCTTTCAGAAGCTAGTATGTCTTCATAAGTGGGTGTAGGAACAGCAGGAGGATCCTCTCGGTTGGCACGAAAAAGGCCGTCCAAAAAGTTGTTCGAATATTTTAGGGCTTCCAACATCCCACAAGATATGAATTGGTTGGCACGAAAAAGGCCGTCCAAAAAGTTGTTGGAATATTTTATGGCTTCCAACATCCCACAAGATATGAATTGGTTGGCACGAAAAGGCCATCCAAAAAGGTTGTTGGAATATTTTAGGGCTTCCAACGTCCCACAAGATATAAATTGGAATTAAGGCTTTCAAAGCCTCTTGAAATTACTCAGGCTTTCAAGAGCTTATGAAGGGTTCTAGAATCACGCAAGCTTCTAGGGGCTTATGAGGATAAAGATCTGAAATTTCAGGCTTTCAGAGGTCCTATGAGTTTTTAAATTAAGGCTTTAGAAGGCTTATGAGGTTAAAAATCTAAAATTCAAAGGCTTCCAGAGGCCCATAGAAATTTTGGAGAAAATCTGAAATTCAAAGGCTTTCAGAGGCCCATTTTTTTACTTTTTTTTTTAGACTTTTGATTTGATTTTTTTCTTTTTTTGTTTTTTTTTGAAATTTCTTATTCAAGAACAGATTTTAAATTGAATTGTTCTTATCAAACTTTGGATATTAAAAATGATTTGAAAATTTTTTTTTCATTAGATTGCACTTCAAGAATGTGTTTTGCAACATTGATGTGATTTGAGGTTTTATTTTGATTCAAACACCTTTTCCTTTATCACTTCCACTCTTTGAGTCAAATTACCTGTTCAACTTAGGTAAAAATTTTATAAAAATGCTTAACCCTTTGATTTGAGTGAGTTTTAGAAGAATTTGGATGTCATTTACTCTTATTGAAGTGTTTATCATCTCTCATATCACATAAGAGGTTAAAGGAACCAAGTTTGTTGGCAAAAGTTGCATGAAATAACAATTAATCCGTAAAACCGCATATTTAGTGCGGACTAGCCATGACCGCATTTTAAATGCGGTCAGGTTATGTTTGTAAAGAAAATGCGGACAGGTTATGTCCGCAAATGAAATGCGGACAGGCCATGTCCACAAATGAAATGTGGTTTACGGATGGAAATTCACTGTTTTTGATTTTCAAGTGATTTTAATGATTTTGATTGTACATCCAAACATATGGTTCACCATTGACAAGCTTCTAGACTGTCCCAAAGTGGACTTTGACACCATATTTAAAAAACATGAGGGCACATGTTCCCTCCGAAATCGGACACCATATTTATGGATTTTGGACTTTCGGTTGCCTCTAACATGGATTTTGGGTAGGATGACTTCTGAGCAGAGTTAAAAAAAACTCTTTCTATAGGCTACACCAACTTAAGATACAAACCTCTTTGGGAAATATTCTATCCCAAACACATGGACACCATGACACTTACTTTAACTGATATGAAGATAAATCTAAAAAAAACAATGATATCACCTTGTTACCTTGTGTCTACCTTCAATATGGCATTCATATCATACCTTGGCCTTGTGAACCATGCAACCGGCCTTCTCCCAATTACAAACCCATTTCCCCATCGTAATTGTTTACTTTAGCTCAAAAACGTGTATCTCCACTTTCAAGCATATGGGCTTTGGGTTTTGGTTTAATGGCAACTTAGATCTCAAGCCTAGTGATGACCAGAATCAAAGATCCACAATGTCATCACATCATTAACTCAAAGTTCTAAGGTGAATGTTTTCACTTTCGCTTTCCGAAGTAACGACCTCAGTGCGCCAAGCTATACACATTCGGGTTCAACTTTCTATAAGTAATGGGTAGGTTGTGCAAGAGATTTAAAGTGCTCAAGTGCATTTGAAAAAAAGGTGCATTCACAACGTCCCAAACCCTTGCCGCTTTTTTTCGTAGCCAAACACATTTTTATTCACAAACCAAGGCAGATATGGCATCACATTGGAAATAAATAAATACAAGCAAACAAGATACCAAAACACCCAAATATGCTTATGACTATTATATACCCAAAAATATCACACAAGCATGTTATCATATTGTACAAAAACAATTAATCATGCAAAACATGCTTTAAAACCCCAAAAATATCCATTCAATTCCCAGATTTAATGCTCATAATTTTTATGATCAAAACATATCATCACTACCCCCAAATTAAAGCATGCTATCATAAAATACAGCAAAATCATGGTTTAGCAAAACAAGCCCCCCTACATATGTTTCTAGAAACAATTCTAAAAATCAGATTTAAACATGTTTCTATCCCCATGAGCTTTTAACCAATAAATCAGATTTCAAAGCATATCAAGCATGCTTAATAACACAAAATAGCAAGCATAAAAACAAAACATGAACAAATTCCAAACATGGCTTAAATCCACTAGGTCTTCAGCAGAGTCGCTAGTTGTGAGACATGCGGAAAAAATCAATTTAATGACTTTCCTTTATCATCACATAGGCTCAATAAAAAAATCAAAGAGTCACCACCATTCCTTTTTAAGGTGTGAATGGACATCCAAAATAATCAAATAAAAGAATTAATAAAGAAAACAAATTAGAGTAAAAATAACTCTAATAAAAAAATTAACCAGAGATGGGTAAGGAGATTAGGTTATGAAAAGGGGAAGGTGTTAGGAACCCCTATTCATCCATGCAAAGTGGTTGCTAAGTATTGTTCATGTTTTTTTTTAAAAAGCTTGCTAATAGAAATCAAAACAAAAGTAAAAGGAAAAAAAAAAGAATGTACGGCTTTTTTTCATGTAAATGATCCAATTAATTCTGGATCCTTCTTATAAAAACAAAAGCCATTTCTTGGGCTTCATGATTGACTGAAATCAATATAAAGAAAACAAATCTAAAGTAAAAAACTTCAAAGTCTGGCTTTAAGTTATATCCTTGAAATCTAGGAATAAATAAAAAAAATATTATTTTTACAAAATATTGAAGAATTGAATCTGAACAATCCAGAGCATAGATCTAGCCCATATTTGTCATTAAATAAAAAAATCTAAACAAAAAATACCCCCGTTGATGAAAAACATCAAAAAGGGAGAGCTTAGACCGTAGGGTCTTCTCTCAAAAATAAAAAATAATTCTAAAAACCAACTCAAGAAACCCTAGAGATTTCTTGAAGGCTTCTGATTTCATATCTACCATATTGATCATGGTAGGTCCAAGATCTTAGCCTAAATGACTAAAAACATCAAAAAACATAAAAAAAAAGGTGAAAACAATGTAAAAAAAATCAGAATCTAGAAGAAAAATGAGATCTAATGCTGTGAACAACATAGATCCATGGTATTCCTCCATATTTCATCAATAATCAATTATACAACCTAAACAAAATACTACAACCACATATTCTTAAGGTTACAGCATATGAGGGTCTGCCCTACGGATCCATTCCTGTCTTCCTTTCCCCTAGAACTCTCTTCACGTTTTATGGCTAGAGAAAATACTCGAGGTACTTGGATTGAGGTTTGGGGTTACAATCATACACAGGCCTTATACTACAAAAAGGGAGAAGATTAGAACTATCCTAGTAATTAAAACTAGAAAATAAAGAGGTTGAGAAGCTTACCTGGACTTGAGAAAGCAAAGCGGCAGGGGTTCTCTTCTTCACTTGGAGTTTTCTTCTCAGCAATTCTTAGCCACAATTCTAGCCTTCAATTCTCAACTCTAACTTCCAGCCTTATTTTTCAGCCATTTGCTTGAGAAGAGGCCTCCTATTTATAAGCAAGAGCAAGGGCAAGGGTGGTCCCAAGAGGTTCTAAAATGTTCCAATTCAGTTTTAGAAACAAGAGTTTGAGTAAATATGAGAACCAATGAGGGTAAAACGTGACGGACAAAACCCTAGAGAGAGAAGTAGAAATAGTAACAAGGCTCCAAAATCGAGCATTGCAAATTTGCTCAAAACTGCCCATGTCCGCAGATCAAATGCGGACATCACAGGTTTTTTTTCAATTTTTCACTTTTTTTGACCCTTACCTGCACATGCAATACTTATTTACATGTAATATCATTTAAGTAAATGTCATCGTATTTTTTAATCTCCATTTACTTAAGATATTACATGTAAATAAGCAAACACCCCCCCCCCCCACCCCCACATTTGAATCCATTAAAAATAGTTCCAGATCCAAATTCCAAGTGAATAAAAAGTCAATTTTCCAGTTCAAGGCTAAATTCCGATTTTTTAGGTCCGGTAAAAAGATTCAACATGTTAATACCAAGGTATTTGTCAAGATTTAAAGGCTCAAAAATTCATTTATGCAATAACATTGCTAAAAACCTGATTATCGGGAAAAATTATCTTGAAATCTAGCCTTAAAAAATATTTCATTTTTTGGGGTCAAAAGTCAACAAATTCAACCGAAAAAGTTTGATTTTGCGCAAAAGATTGAATTTGGGCCTTTTCCTTTATGGTTTTGGATTCAAACGGGTTAAGGATCTCAAACCCAATGTTAAGAATTGAAAATTTCAATTCTCTCCTTCAAGATTTATAAAAAATTGTGCAATTTTGGGGTGTCTACACTATGCTAAGCACGGGAAGATATATTTTTCATACATAATATTTTATTAAATAATGTAAAATATATATTATTTTCTTTAAATTTATGAGTAGGACATTTTGACAGTATATATGTTAAATAATGGACCAATAATTTAAAAAATTACAAAAACATAGAAAAAAGTAATAAGAAAAAATGTAGTTTTTAAATAAATTTTTTTTGGTTTAAAAATTTTGACGGTAGCCATGTATTGCTGGACAAAATATTGATTTGGCTAATGATTGAGAATGAGTATACATATATTTAGTTTATATAATGGGTTACTTTTTGATAATTATAAATTAATGATACATTTTAAAATAATTGAGAATTAGTCTCACGATGGAGTAATCTCTATCAATTTAAATTAATGATACTTTTTGAAATTAATGATTAAAATAATAATGAGGCAATTTAAATTAATGATTAATTAATTAATAATTAATGATATCTTTTTGGCTAGGGGCTTGTCAACGTGGATGAGAGAGAGAGTAAGATAAAGTTATTTTGAAGTGGGGCCCAAAAGGGTGAGAAAGAAGGGAATGCCGACGTGGATGAAAGAGAGAATGGGGTTTGAAGACTCTGCTTATATATATATATATATATATATATGATTAAAAAACAAATCTATATATCAATTAATACTTAAAAGACTACATGGAAAAAGATCTTAAAAAAAAAGTGGAAATTAATTCTTAGTGGTACTTTTTGAAAATAACTAAAATTTGATTAGTAATATTCTGAATTTTAACTTTTAATAAACTTCTATCACAATAATTAAATTTGTTAACATTTTACTATTACAAACTAAATTCTTCCAAGAATGCCCTTATACCACTCACTCACATGGTTTGTACAATTCAATAAAAGGACTTTTCTCATTTTATTGACTTTTACAAGCAATTTGAGTGAGTGATATAAGGGCATAAGTAGTAAAATATAACTAAAATTTAATTATTTTGATAAATGTTTCCTAAACTTAAAACGCAAAACACTGCTGACTGAACTTTAACTATTTTCAAAAAGCATAGCTGAAAATTAGTTTTCCAAAAAAGAAAAATTAGACCGTTAAAGATAAAAAAAATTAAAAAAGAACCAGACTAAACGATTTTCGGTGGTCGAAAATGTTTTAACGAACAGAGGGACATAGTTAGAGAGTCATAGAATTTTTCCGGTAATCGTCGTCTTCTCCGTTCGACAAAAGGCTTTAACAGAGACAAGTTAACACGCTGCAAGAGGACAGAGAGATTAATTGAATAGTTAATCTCTATTCTTTATCAGACGAAGGAAGAAGAAATCAAGAAAACATGAGCACCAGAAATAATCTCATAGTTGTTCCTTTCAGACCTTCCGACGATGAACTACTCTTTTACCTCAAACGGAAATTAGATAATTCTAACTGCAACAGCGATCCCATCGTCGACAACGTAAACGTTTTCAACTATCATCCCCAAGAACTGGCAGGTCTGTATCAATTAATTAAACTATCTTTTTCATTCTTTTTTATCATCGTCATGATCATTCTTGTTTTTCTTTTTTTTTCTTTTGATGATTCTTGTTTCACTTCAAACAGAGATCAGATAATTATCTCTTAGTTTCATCATTTTTAAGTCATTCTTTATATGAATTCTTGCTGCATGCAGGCAGGTACATGAGCACAGGGGAGAACATCTTGTTAAGGAATATATTAAATACATAAAGTTCACCTCTACTATGAGCTTAAGCTTTTAGTAGGAACGGTGTTCTACATGGTACCGGAGCCTTAGGCAAACGCCAGGTCTTGGGTTCAAACCTTCACTCCACCCGTTAAGAAAAAATATTCCACGTGTAGGGCCTCCCTAAAAAAAGGGTTTGAGTCCGGCCCACACGTGAGGGGGAGTGTTAAGGAATATATTAAATACATAAAGTTCACCTCTACTATGAGCTTAAGCTTTTAGTAGGAACGGTGTTCTACATGGTATCGGAGCCAAACGATCTGAAGGATTATTGCTGAATTCGTCCATCAACAACTGATGGATTCTTCCTCCAACAACATGCCGGAACCATCTCAACCAAGATCAGTTTCTACTGTTGTTCAATCTGAAGGTATTTTTAATGCTGGAATCATTTTAAATGAATCAAATTATGATATTTGGTCACAGTTGATGGAGATGCACATCGCCGAAAGAGAGAAACTCTCTTATATTCGGTGTAAGACGAAGCCACCTGCAGAATTTGAAGATGGCTATGAAAGGTGGTATGCTGAAAATCAGAAAGTGAAACGATGGATATTGATGTCCATGACTCCAGAAATTATGAAGCGTTATGTACGCTTATCCACTGCCTACGACATCTGGAGTGCTCTATCAAAAGCCTTCTATGATGGAAGTGATGAATTGCAGGTATTTGCTCTAAATCAAAAGGCATTTACAGCTGCACAAAAGGGAAAGTCTCTCTCAGAATATTATGGAGAGTTAACCGGAGTTTTCCGAGAATTGGATCATCGTGATAAAGTTGTCATGAAGGATCCTGATGATATCATTGCATACCGAAAGTCTATTGAACGACTAAGGGTGCACATATTTCTTGCTGGATTGGATGCATCATTTGATCAAGTTCGTGGAGAGATTCTACGCAAAGAACTTGTTCCAGATTTGGAAGAATGCTATTCATTAATTCGAAGAGAGGTGGTACGTCGAGCAACCCTGGTTGGGGAATCTGAAAAATCTGAAGCTTCCGCAATGATGACCCGCAACCGCCCAACCCACAACCGAGAGGACCGCCAAAGAGACTTTCCTCCAAAGCGTACAAATGGTGTTGATAAGCCTACATACAAGTGCACCCATTGCAATCAGATTGGGCATACCAAAGATCGATGCTTTGAACTGGTGGGATATCCCGAATGGTGGGATCATAGCCGTGCAGCCCGGAAGAAGAAAACTGGACCTGCTGCTGCTGCTGCTGTTGTTGCAACAAATGTTGCAACAGATGTTGCAACAGATGTTGGAACAGATGCCGAAATCCAGACTTCCTCCGTGTTAGTAGCCACTACAGATAACGGTGGTAAGGTTTTTAATATTTCTTCACCTGTTTCTAATAGTGCATGGATAATTGATTCTGGTGCTACAGATCATATGATATTTGATTCTAGACAGGTAAATCTTCTTAAACCTTCCTCACAACAAATTGTTTCAACTGCCAATGGTAACACTACCCCAGTTATTGGGGAAGGATCCTTGTCCCTCACTGATACTTTAAACCTCACTTCTGTTTTGGTTGTCCCATCTTTAGAATATAATCTCTTGTCAGTTTCTCAAATAACTAAAGCCTTATCTTGTGTTGTAATCTTTTGGCCTGATTGTTGTGTTTTTAAGGACATCCAAACAAAGCAGACGATTGGTTGTGGTATTAGACGAGGCAAGCTATACTATCTGGATTTGGTGTCCGGAATCTCAGACAAGTTACATCAAGTCTTGGCAGTGAATGGCTATGAGGGGGAGAAGAAGATATCTGAAATCTGGCTATGGCATAGACGTCTTGGGCATGCTTCATTTGGTTATCTAAGGAAATTATTTCCTACTTTATTCATAAAAGTGGATGTTTCTAGTTTCCATTGTGATGTATGTGAAATGGCCAAAAGCCATCGCACACCATTTCCATTGAGTTTGACATTAAGTCCACTTCCATTTATGGTGATACATTCTGATGTCTGGGGGCCATCTAAAGTCACTACTTTGGGAGGATCTCGTTGGTTTGTTACTTTTATTGATGATTGTACAAGGATAACTTGGTTATATTTAATGCAATCCAAAGGTGAAGTGAACTCATTATTTCAAAAGTTTCATAAATTTGTTGAAACTCAATACAATGCCCAAGTCAAGATTCTTCGGAGTGACAATGGTGGAGAATATCAAAGTTCTGAACTTCAAAAGTTTTTGCAAGCCCATGGCACTATCCATCAAACTACATGTTCCAATACACCCCAACAGAATGGTGTTGCAGAGCGGAAAAATCGACATTTGTTGGAAGTGGTTCGTGCCTCCTTGATTGCAGCCCATATGCCATTATCCTATTGGGGAGAAGCCCTTACTTCTGCAGCATATTTGATCAATAGAGTTCCCTCTAGCTCTATTGAATTCCAGACACCCCTCCAAGTTCTTACTACTGCTGTTGGTACAACAAGTGTCCCAAATTTACCTCCTCATATCTTTGGTTGTGTAGCTTTTGTCCATCTCTATAAACATCAACGCAACAAGTTAGCTCCTCAAGCGTTGCGATGTGTTTTTGTTGGATATGCTATACACCAAAAGGGGTACCGATGTTATCATCCTCCAACTCAACGCATGTTTATCACAATGGATGTGGTTTTCCATGAAGATGAAATGTATTTCTTATCTGAGTCTAAACTTCAGGGGGAGTATCAGAAGGAAATTCAGACTCTAGATTATGATTTGATACAGTATGAATATCAGATTTGTGAAGAAACTGCTGCTGGAGAGGTCTGTCCTAACGATGTTGCAACACCTGCTGCAACACCTGCTGCAACAGAACCGTCTGTCACAGAAACAGCAGAAAATATTGCTGAATTAGATGATGATGAATGGCCAGAAACTGAAGGAGGAACACAAATAGAAGGCACTGGTGAAACAGAAGGAATAACACAATCAGAAGACACCAGTCCATTCCTATTTGAGGGCGAGCCTCCCGTCAATATACCACACCAATCATCTACTGAGGATGTTCCTGATAGAGGATCTCAACCACAAATAAAACAGCTGCCACAGCGTCAAACCAGAGGTATTCCTAAGCCCACATATGAACCTGAACTGTCTAGTAGAGTTAAGTATCCCATGAGTCATTATGTGTCTCACAAAAATCTGTCTGAATCAAATCAATCATTTGTGAATCAATTGTCTACTGTAGCTATTCCTAACAGTGTGCAGGAAGCCTTAGCTGACCCAAGATGGAAAGTTGCTATGAATGAAGAGATGAATGCCTTGCAAAAGAATCAAACTTGGGAACTTGTTGATTGTCCACCAGGGAAGAAGCCAGTGGGATGTCGATGGATCTACACTGTGAAGTACAAGGCAGATGGCATGGTGGAACGGTATAAGGCAAGACTTGTGGCAAAAGGGTACACCCAAACCTATGGGATTGACTACACAGAGACATTTGCACCGGTAGCTAAAATCAACACTGTTCGGGTGTTGTTGTCTTTAGCTGCAAATTTGGAGTGGCCATTGCAACAATTTGATGTGAAGAATGCCTTTCTACATGGAGAATTATCTGAAGAAGTTTATATGAACCTTCCACCGGGTTACATGACACCAGCAAAACACAGTCAGAAGGTGTGCAGATTAAAGAAATCTTTGTATGGATTGAAACAGTCTCCAAGAGCATGGTTTGGAAGATTTACAAAAGCCATGATAGGCTTTGGCTACCATCAAAGCAACTCAGATCATACATTGTTTCTAAAAAGGCAACAAGGTAAGATCACTGCACTCATCATCTATGTAGATGATATGGTAGTCACAGGGAATGATCCAGAAGAAAGGAAGGCACTACAAGAGTACTTATCTAAAGAATTTGAAATGAAAGACCTAGGTTCTTTAAAATATTTTCTTGGAATTGAAGTATCTAGATCTAAGAAAGGGATATTTCTGTCACAGAGAAAGTATACCTTGGATCTATTACAAGAAACTGGAATGTCAGCATGTCAACCAGCTGATACACCGGTTGAAGAAGGTTTGAAGTTATGTGTTGAGTCAGACCAAGTTCCAACTGATAAAGTGAGATACCAAAGACTTGTAGGGAGATTGATGTACTTAGCACATACAAGACCGGATCTTGCTTATGCATTGAGTATTGTTAGTCAATTTATGCATGATCCAGGAGAACAACATATGAATGCAGTCATGCGCATCTTGAGGTATTTAAAATCTGCACCTGGAAAAGGGGTTCTGTTCACTAAAAACACAGACTGTTGTAACATCGATGCGACAGACTGTTACAACATTGATGCCTATACTGATGCTGATTGGGCTGGAGCTAAAGATGATAGGAGATCAACTTCTGGTTACTTTACGTTTGTGGGGGGTAACCTTGTTACATGGAGAAGCAAGAAACAAAATGTTGTTGCTCATTCAAGTGCAGAAGCTGAATTCAGAGGTATGGCTCTTGCTCTTTGTGAAGCGTTGTGGCTGAAACTTCTTTTGCAAGATTTGGGGTACTCATCTATGCAATCCATTCAATTGTATTGTGACAATAAAGCTGCGTGTGATATTGCTCATAACCCAGTCCAACATGATCGTACAAAACATGTAGAGGTGGACAGATTCTTTATTAAAGAAAAGCTTGATGAGGGTATATTGGAGTTACCTAAGATCAGATCAGAAGATCAGTTGGCCGATCTTCTTACTAAAGCTGTCTCAAATCGGATCTTCTCAAAATTAGTAGACAAGTTGGGCATGTGTGATATCTATGCACCAACTTGAGGGGGAGTGTTGAAGAATTAGTTCCTAAATTGAAGGATCTGGAGATTTATTTCCTTAACCGTTTAAGAATTAGTTCCTTGATTATAGGAATTGGTTCCTTGATTAGTTCCTTGATTATAGGAACTGTTTTGAATCATTTCCTAACTCATTGTACTGCTGTAGATATTCTCTGGAATGTTTCCAGAATGTAAAGCTTCTTTCTTTATTCATAGTTAGGTAAGATCCTATAAAGGGTGATGTAATACTCCTATGAATAGAATGAAAAATACAGCAAGAAATACTGTTTTCCAGATCTGAATTCTTCTATCTTCATCTTCTATTTTCGTCACATCTGGTACTTCTTGACGCCAAATCAAAATGGGTCAAGACCAGATCATCGAACAGTTGCCAACAAGGGATTCTGGAAATCATCAGGAGGTGACATCAAGATCTTTCAACAGAGCTGTGTTGGTACGAAGATGGTTCTGGTCTTCTACGAAGGCTCTCGTGAAGACAACAAGAAGACGAACTGGATAATGCGTGAGTATCGGATTGAAGAATACCAAAGACCCATCAGTAAGGGAGAAGATTGCATGAAGTTGGATGATTATGTTTTAACCAAAATACGCCTTAACGAATGTTCTTCAAGGAGAAACGAAGAATCGATCATTTCTACAAATAGGGGAGTTCCTGCTGAAGGTGATGATAATAAGGAGCAGGCAAGACTACTTAGCCAATTAATTAACGAATTGATGGATGGTCACATGGCTGATGATGCATATGGTTCTGGGGAATCCAGTGACTGACTCGTCGTTTTCATCTTCTTTTCTATCAGATGGTCGAGGCAATGAAATAGAACTTGGTGTCTTGAGTCTTTTAAGTCTGTTTCTGGTAATGGGGTTTGTGTAGGTAACGGGGATTTATAAATTTCATTCAAATTCAAAGCAGATGCTGTTCATCTTTAACAGTTTTAGATTTCTTTAAGTAAAGATTCATCAGTTTCTTTCATTACCTTGATCTGAGAATTTTGATAGTCTTCTCTCTCCACCATGGTTTTATTATGTTTCTCAAGATTCTGTGAAATTTTCCATTACCAATGCCACATAATTTTCCATTACCATTCCCTTGAAATTCCCATATTCTAGTGTCGTCCTGTGAGATAAACATTTAAATCTTTGCTCTAAATTAGCTCACCTGAATTTCCATCAAGTGGGATTTGAGTGCTTTTCTTGCAAATACAGGATATCAAATTGTTACTTGAAATTCTTCTAACCTAGTTTTCTCATTGATTTTGAGAATTTTGTGGAAGAACCTTCTGATTTGTAAATATATATGTAGGATGATGAAGAACCATCTCTTGCAATATCTATGTTTTCCTTGTGCATCTTGAGGTTCCCATCGGCCTCAATTTCACCTAATTGTGAGATCATTTTGCCATTTATATAATTGAGATTCAAGATAGTTTACAGGGATGAAATCACAGAACAACAATGAAATTCTGGAACAACCTTTCTCCTTAATGTGTAGATGACATCTAACCTTGAGGCCAACTTTTGATGTAGAATAGTAGAGAAAAGCTACTTTATTTGAAAACAGGGGGGCAAATTGAAAACTTCCTTGGAAAAGATGTTGCAGGTAGGTCTAGATTATGAGGGTTGAAATATTCCCAAAAATTATGCACAGAGCTTGAAATCAAGTAGGATAATCAAATTCTACCATCCAATACAAATATTCTTAAACATAAGCACCCACAAAATTTACCTTTAAATCTTTCTTTTAAAATCCTTGAATTTTATTCTATTAAAGAACTTCAAAAGTATTATAAATATGTAGACTTTTTTTTTTGGAACTCAGGATATCCTGGCCCGCTTACGCTCAACCGACTAATCCCTAAGAGTCCATGCAAGACCTTGCAACCCACATGGTCCGGATAAATCTAAGGCTCATAGACCTTATACAGGAAGCCCTAAAGAATTGATAGCACCTAAGAAGTTTTTGAACCTAAGATATTGGAGGGAGCACACCCTTAGGCCCGAAGCCTTGACCACGAGACCAACCCTTGGGGATGGACTTTATGAGCTGCAAACTGGGTCAATTTGAGAGGCGTGCAACCTATGTTTGGTCCCAGGGATGTGCAATTCCCTTGAAAGTGTTAGTTCTCAGGGAAGATGAAAACTGCGAAACTTTAATTCACTGCAAAAAAGGGAGTTTACAGGGGTGAATTTTTGCCGGCGGTCATCAAATCGCCGGGAAATGCGGCTTTTGCAATAACCCCGAGCTGACCTTCCTTATCTTCTGGTTTCTCTTCGTTTTTTCCCCCTTATGTTTCGGGCGCCCTATTTGTTTTGTTTCGCGCCCTGATTTTCTTCGCGCCACACTCCATTGGTGAGCTTCTTCGTGCCGTTCGTCCTCCATTGCTGAGCTTCTTCGCGCCGTCCTCTGTTGTTGAGTTTACGTTTTCTGCGACATTGGGGTTTTCCCCCAAATCAAGGCGTGTGTTCGTCGGCCTTCTTCTCCATTGGTAAAGTTTGTCATTGCCTGCTTCTTCTCCATTCCTATGCTTCTCCATTGCTAAGGTTTTTCCTCAAATCAGGGATCAGCAAGAACTTGGGAAAACCCTGCGCGCGTTTTTTCTTCTTCCCGCACCGGTTTGCGTTTTCTGCGACATTGGTTTTTTCCCCAAATCAAGGCACGTGTTCATCAAGCTTCTTCTCCACTGGTAAGGTTCGTTATTGCCTTCTTATTCTCCATTGTTATGCTTCTCCATGCCTAAGGTTCTGCCTCAAATCAGGGATCAGCTTACAGAGATTTCCATGGACGCCCTGGGCAAGTAGGGCTCTTTTGTTCAATTGTAACCAGGAAATTGCAGTTATCATCATCTGAAACGAATCTGAAAGGCATTAGCATCTTCAAGCTTCGTTAGGGTTGCGTCAGCGTTTTCTCCAAGCCTGTATTAGTCGTCCCTAACTCCAGGTATCTTCTAGCCGTCTTCTCCTTGATCTGTGGCACATTTACAAAGTCTAAATCTGAAAGGCATTATCATTTCGGTTTGGCCAAATAATTTTTTATGTTTTATTTTTGCTTGGTGTCATTTACTTCACATTGACGACAAATATGTTTGGCATTGTCTACTAGTTCATAATGGACATGGAATGTGTGTGATTTTGTTGAAATTGTTAGTTGTTAGTGTTGATCGAGTCTTTAGGATCTGTTTCTGTTAGTTGCTTGTGATTTGATCTGTTTCTGTTAGTTGCTTAGTGATTTGAATAATCCCTATTCTTTGGGGATAAGTTATTTGTTTCCTAGTCACTTACTACGTTAATAGGCATGTAAAACCTGCGCTGCAGATTTCTCTCTTTCTGTTATTCTTGTAAGGCTATATATAGCTTGTTTAGTTGTTTATTTGATATCTAGAGAACATTCTCTTAGTTTGCTTGTGTTTACTAGACGAACACATAGAGTTCTTAACAGATTTTCCAAGTACAAACCTTAGCCAGTTTAGTTGTTTATTTGGTGGGGGTTCTATCCTTCCTACGACAGAGTGGAGATTGCGACAGGGAGAGACGAGGCAGGCGACCAGCAAGTACGGCCCACCCCTCCCCCCTTCATGCTCTATTGATTTTCCATTTTCAAATCCTATTTGCCTTGCCTGCCTTTGATACTCGATGCTGCGGATGGTCGAGTGAGAGAGTCTTGGATCCACGGAGAGTCTTGGCTCTCCGTCGCCGTTCCAACATCTCTCTCTGTAGATTTTCGATTTCTGGAATTTGGGGCTTCTGCGATATCATATTATGTCATCGTTAAGCATCTATTTATTCGTTGTTAGGACATCCTGCAAATTTTACGGATCTGAAATTTAAATCTAATTAGTGACGTAAGAATTTCAACAATTCATTTTATGGATGTAGGATTTATTTAGTTATTTTTTGGTAATGAGTGTGCTGATGAGATTTATCTTGATTGTTTAGGGACATGCTTACAAATGCAACGGAACAAAGCTAGTAGACAGTAATTATGATTTGATGATGATGATTTTATTTTATATACATATACATATAAGATGTGTACAATGAGCCTACCCACTACTATTTTGCAAAATCAGATTATAGAATCCAGTTTATCTAAACGGGATTCTGAATTCTAAAAATTAGATAGTAAATTCTAGATTCTAGAATCCGGGATTATAATCAGGATCCAGAATCGCTACCAAACGCCCCAAGTAGCCTTGGTACCTTATTATGACCTTTTTCTAGTAAGATTAAGTGTGTTCATATACTTTATTCTTCTATAAATCTTCTTGTGAACTTTACTTTCTTCTTCTTCTTTTTATTTTTCTTTTTTTATGAGTAATGAGTATATATATATATAGAGTATGGAATGGAAAAGAATGTATAAGAAACCTACGTCAAAAGTGACATGGATCAAAACACACCAACTATCACCACAAAACATATATGACCACCCCAGCAAATATTGGCCCCCTGGAAACTACGACCTCCTCCCCACCCCCGAAGCCAAACAACCTTAGATCCCAATAGAACAAGCGGTTCCACTACTTTCCAAGGCCATCACTCAAATAAAGAAGTGACAATAACAAAAGAAAACAAACCCCACTACCCTGCTTACTATCCTATCCCCAGCAAAGAGTTCGAGAATGATGCACCACTCAAACCATGCACCCACTATCTCCGTGGCACCAACCCCCTAAAATTCTAGAAGTACCGATGCCCATGATGCGACCAACTTTACTTTCATTTCCTTGTAAGCTTTTCTTTTTTCAAGTATCTCTTATAAGTTCCTTATACGCTTCTCTTCTTTCTTATTATTATTATTAAGAATTAACATATATATGTTCATCATAATATCAAGAGGCTTTAAGACTATATAATACTTAATTATTGTATTGTTCATTGCATAAAACTTGGGAAGGGTGCAGTAGCTTAATTAAGCTATTTAATTTGATTAATAACTTGCATGAACGCTAATCAAATGGGTGGCACTTGTGCTACCCATGGGCCATGGGCACAAGGCCGATTTGATATCTCACTTGTATTAGCAGCAAACCCTAAATTTCAGGGCAACAAGGTGATATGGTCATGGACTTGAATGTTGATGACCACAGAACAGTTCCTCTGTAAAATCACATCTACTCTCGTTGTTGCTGTAATTACATGTATCAAAGCACCGGCAGTTCAAAATTGGGATGGTAAAGCCAGGAGAGAAAAATCATATCAATGGATCGTAAAGAACACAAATCCCCACAAGGTTTGCCTCTAATCTTCTAATTTCTTGCTCTTCTTCTTATTTGTGATCAGAATCAATTTGGGTATCCTCGATTTTCCTCTTTACAGGAGAAACGGCTCGGATACTTGTTGAGTTCCTCGAGGTCGCCATTAATTCTATTGTTTGTCTCAAAGGAATTTATCCTTCTGGTGCTAATCTTTCCTCTAATTCAAACCTCACGAACAGATGTCTTCACCTAAATTCCGGGATCCTGTGTTAATGGAAGTTGATCTGGACTATGTTGTTGCAGGTGTGTTCGAAAGGCGTCGTTATATGAATGTTGTTGTCCATAGGGCTCGCCATCCTCAGCTCAGAGATTACATTCATTCTGCGGTTATGGGGCTTCTCCCGTTTATCCAAAAGGTTGGGCTTTTTTTTTTTTTATATGTCCTTTTATTCATGTATGTGTGATGCTTGATGAATGAAAGAATGAATTATTGATCATATGATTAAAAAAAATATAAACTGCCCAATAAGTCATATTCAATTTAGCTTATCACCCAGAAATTTTGGGGGATTTATTTGTCATGTCCCAGTCTTGATCAGATAAAATGATATTATTGCGAAACATTGAGATAAGACCTCGAGATACCAATTGCATCCTCAGTTCTCAAGATGAACATTAACAGTGTCAAATGAATCCGAGAAAACTTCTCAGAACATCTCACCATAATTTTTTGAAAGTTCGGTCTCTGTCAAGACCTTGATTTTCAAGCCCAGGCCACCTTGGGATTTATGCACATTTCTGGGTGCGAAATTAGGGTGCTTACAATGCTGGAGCATTTTCTCCTTGCCTCTACTGCTATGGTGCTCTATTAGGAAGTCCATAGTCCCTCTTCAGATGGTTATACCATCCATAGTTGTGACATTTTATATCAACAAGATTCCTCCTCTTATTGTCTTGACCTTGATCTTGCATTGATCTGGACGAGATGGGTACAATTGGAGTAATCCCAACCCTTGCTCTTGATCTAGGGCCTGATTCCTCTGCTTCTTCTGGGATAATGATGATAGCTGAGTTCTATCCTTATTCTTCTGCTTTTCCTTTTGTTGGTCTCTGGCCTTATGATTCTTTTGTATAACTTTTCACCCTCTGAGCTATTTCAATGACGTTTATGCCATTAGTTAAACAAAGAGCAACAAATCTAGATCGAGTGGATGGCTAGAGTCCATCCTCAAACTTCTGGGCCTTGGCTTGTTCCTCTACCATCATTTGAGGAATAAACCTAGAGAACTCCGAAGAATTCACCTCATATTTAGAAACAATCATAGATCCTTGTTCCAATTACATAAAGTCAGCCGCCTTCTGTCTCTGGTACTTGGTTGGGAAATACTACCAATGAAATATCTTCTTAAAAGTCTTCCCACTTCATTGCAGCCACATCCTTTGTCATCGTGATAGTCTCCCAACAAGCATATGCCTCATCTACCAGCATGAAAATTGCTAATTCCATCCTAACCTCCTCAGCACATGTCATGGCCCTAAAAATTTTCTCCAATTAGACTATCCACCTTTGTGCCTCTAATGGATTAGATGGTGGATGTGTCAACTTGTTAAATGTCTCTAGTAGGCTCCTAGGTTGAGTCACCGGAGTCACAGGCACTCTCATTTGAGTCACTGGAGTGGGTGGGTGTGGTGGTGGTTGTTTTGTACTCTTGCCAATAGGGGGCTTCCTCATTACCAGCTACGCCATGATTACCAGATTTGGCTTAGTTGGTGACCTGGTGTCACAATGATGAATTGCAGGGAGGCCTTAGTTTTGATGGGCCAAGGGAGGATACAATATTGGATGATGCAGTTGTGGGTTGAAGGTCTATTTGTTGACATAGTTGCATTGGCAACAAACTGTTTGCGCTCATATTGAGCTCTGGCGTCAACCAATATTGGAGATGTAAGACATCTGGTCTTATCAGGTTTGGTGGAAGGCACATCTGTTCTTGAGTAGACAGTACTTAGGATCATATAAATATGGCAATCCATATTCAACGGACGATTTTTTTTTTTTTTTAGTGAAATTTTTGGGCTTTCTAAACTGGGTTTGACTGGAGTTCTTGGATGTTTTTGTCTTAGTTGCCTTCCTCGTCCATCTCCTATATCATTGTCTCTCACCTATCTCCGCTTAAGTCACTTTCGTACTATCACCTTCATGGGTTCACTTGATTCTAAGATCAGACTCGCTCTCTTAGAAAATCAGGATCATAATGTTAGCTTTCTATATTTTACTTAATCTCTTGGTGTGTATTCTTGTGTCTGTTGTATTGTTGTGTGAACTAGATTATATCATTCAACTTACCCAATTGGCAAAGTCAAAGAGGATTACCTCAACCCCTGGACAACTCTATGGAGAGAGTCCCTGTTCTATAGGAGGGTTCTTCTTGACTATAATGGTCTGTCCATCTCTCTGTCTTCTTTTCTTTTAACATAACATGGAAAACTTCTTGTTTGTTATCAGCCAATAGACTATGACAGATTTTCCAGTTCTTGGGAAACACTTGGGAATTTGTCTGTCACACGTAAAATTTCAACCATGGCTTTAAATTCTTATTTTAAAGGAAAGTTTGTACTTCTTTCATAGGCAAATTTATGAGTAAATTGCACTTATTTACAGTGTTTTAAGTGAAAAGTTATATAAAAAATTTTCAAAATTAAATAAATTTTTATGAGCAGAAATTTTCATTGACCTCAAGAGGGAAATTTTTACAGCCTCTATCAAGGGAAATTGCCCAAAAATTTAGGGAAATTCAAAACCATGATCACAATTTTGTGAGTTTACTCAGCAATTCAGGAAAAATGTGATAAACCATTGGTATATGTAAATCGATCCAATGATAAATAGGGTTATGGATACCCTTAAATGACATGGTGTAAATCTTTGAGTCATTGTTGATTTTGGGAGGGGCTATGGTCCATTTATTGGTGAATAAAAGTAGAACTGGGTAGGGGAATAATGGACTGCAACTGAGGTATTCTCACTGAAGGGTTATGAATCTTGTCTCCATTATGCATATAACAATTAACCAGCAGTATAAGTATTGGCCATGCTAAGGGAAACCTTATTTTGTGAATATAACTAAAACAAATGCTTAAAGGAAGAGGTTATGGATTATTCTTGAAATATAATATCCAAAGACATTATACTGAAGTACTTTAATATAATTCTTTCTATTCACATAATTTGGAAGCTAACATGTTTAAAAGTATTTAGTAATGTCCATTTTTCTCATAGTATTTCATATGTCTTCTTAGGAGTCGATGAAAATGCCAGTTTTATGGTTTAATTATTACTGCTTCAAGATAGTTTGATTACTCCCTTTGGACACCATTGCTAATAATCCATTATCAATACTTTTGTCTATGCATGAGATTTCACTGCAACAAGATGCTGCAGCATATGAATTCAAACTCACTTGTGCAAACCCTTTTCTGTTCCCAAAATAGGGATTGGTGGAGAGAGTAGCAGTTATTTTCTCTGACAACAACAACATGGTGGTAGAGAGATTTATATTCAAGCTCACAGTAAGCCAGTCTTATGGCCAAAAGATAGAAGAATCCGATCTAGAGTTCTCTTTGAGATCATTCCTGATCAAGTTATCAGTGGCTGAACCCCTTACTAAGGCTCTCCCGAACGGTAAGCACAGTTCAACAATTCATCTGCAACTCATTTAATAGTATTTTGCTTCCTGTATCTGTACGTAACAGCTAATATGATCCTTGATGTCACTGCAAGAAATTGTGCATAGTTTAGTGGCTTAATTCACTAATTCTTTTTTAACACTTCAGTTTTTATGGTTATGGGACCTAATAACCATGTTTAGGGCTTTCTTTCTTACATCTTTAGGACTGGTGCTTGACGTTTAAGCTTTTCATAACAGATTTCAGGTGGGAGATAACAGCTTACTTCCGTTCTCTCCCCGATGCCGGTACAAGTAAGGATGCAGAATTATGGATTCCAACAGATACAAAGCAGTGGCAACAGCCTCCATTAATAACCCCAATCAAGTCAATGAGCAGTGACCCCTTGTGTGTACAGTTATATTTGGAACATCCAAGTTCGTCTGAACCAAAGTCTCAATGAACCCACTAAAGTTAGAATCTTGGGAAAACATGGATTTTTTACTTGGAGATTTTTTATAAAATTCTCACTTTTGTACATAAACATTTACATGATTATACTTTACATACAGTTTTGTAACTCAAGCCGGGTACACGTCACATAGTAAAAATCGAAATTTGTAATTTTGGACTTGAAATCTGCTGGAGCCTTTGGCCGAAGATCTGCTGGTCCAATGGCGAATTATGTGTCCACGTAGGTGGATGAAATCTACATGTACACATCCCTCACCGTTGGACCAGCAAATGTTCTAGCGTGAGAGACTAGTTGATCTGGTTTCATAATTTTGCGTATGATCAAGAAATCTGAATTTGGATAGGGGACCATTTTTTTTTTTTTTTTTTGGATTTAAATGAGAATTATGTAATTGTTTACATGTAATATCTTAAGTATTTATTGTACGGTGCTTTTTTATTAAATCTTATATAAAATACGGTTTTGCAAAGAGATACAAAATATAAAACAAGATTTACAAATGATTTTTGAGAGAGGGGATGATCTTAACACGTGGCAACACTCAATTAGACATTTGATTGACACATTTACGACCAGCATGGGAGAAGATGAACTGCAACACATCGGAAACAAGCTCCTCAACCCCAACACCAGCAGCAGTTGTATCCACCTTCATTCTCGGCAAGTCCCCGACGTCGAACTCCGAGCAACCGGCGTAACCCTCTATAAGCCTCTCCAGGTCCTGCCACGTGGAAGGCTTGTGCCAGCTGGCATCACCGGAGGCACCCCTCGTCTCAAGCCGGCGGCACCACTCTGCCTGGTCCCGGGGCCTACACTCCACGATGAGGACCTGGGCCCCAGCAGCAGCGGCCAATTGGAGCAACCGATCCAGATGGGCCCTACGAGAGAGGGGTGAATCGACGACGACGCTTAGGCCGAGATGCAGCTGCGTTGCAGCGATTCTCCAGATGACTTCGTAGGAGAGGTCGTTGAGATGATCAGCAGCGTTGGAGCTCTGAAGTGACGCTGTGCAAGTTTTGACGTCGTCTTTGTCGATGAGAGGCCATCCAAGGCTCCTTGCCAAGGAATGAGCCAGAGTGCTCTTACCTGTTCCTGGATGACCCTTCATGGCTACGATCAGTTGCACCCCCTTCGTCTTCATAGCACTATCTCTCTCTCCCTCTTTCTCTCTCTAGCTTTCTCTCTCCTATCTCCGTTTTCTTCCGTCTAAAAATTTATTTATTTACAGGGATCGTAATGGATAATACAGCAATAACTAATTTAAGATGAGGATAAGCCTTGGAAGGCATACGAGGAAAAGATTCGCTGGTGTTTATCACCAGGTTTAGTTCCTGGTGGTACATTGGTCTTTTGGTGCAGCCGGGTTCAGGTTGGTTAGGGTTGGATCATCTAGCTGTCTAATGCAAGGCCTCAAACATACAAGCAGCAGCCCAATCACACTTCCATTTTCCTCTTACCAGTCTATGGGACCTCTTGCATCAAGTATTCAACTACAGTTTAGAGGGTGATAACCTGCCTTACGGCTTTCTTACTTCTAATTCACTAGCAATTGTGAACGTGTGTTCGATTTTATTGTTTTTTTTTATTTTGATAATCTAGTTATTAAATGAAAATACTAATTTTTTTATTAATTATTATGGACATTCCAAAAGATATTTAATTTTTTTTTTAAATTTCATTGGATTTATACTTCTTGTTTTATAATTTAATTTTTAGTTAGCAAATTTTGAAATTATTATATTCAATTGTTTTGCTACAATTAATTTTCAAATATCAAAATAGGATATAATTCAACTATAATATACACTAATAATTATAAAAAAATACTTATTTTAATTAATTAAAGTATATTAGTTGTTGAAGTAATTAAGTTAATATAATTAATAGATTATTTATTTTGCTGATAGTTGTCAAAATATTTAATAAACATTTTTAATAATATATATTATTATAATTAAAATAATAATAAAAGTAATTGTAATAATATAGTATTACAATATTTTAATTTAATATATTATTATTAAAATAATCAATATGTTTAACATGAGACTTAAGGCCATACAATATAATGCATGAAAATATTATTTCAATTATTTTGAAATTATTATATTCAATTATTTTGCTATAATTAATAACGATTGTTATATTTAATATATTTTAGTCAAATCCGCTTTATATTTGATTGGATCCCAATTATTTCTTAATTATTTTAAATATGCTCTTATAATTTTTAAATAAAAATTTAAAAAAAATTTATAATATAAACTTTAATAATTGTGTTCTTAAATTTAGCTTGAAAATATGCAGCTTCATCAAAAGTCACAGTTTCACAATGCAATTTTTATTGTAAATAGTAGATTTTTGTTTTCTCATTCTAAAGTATGGCCAGATTGTTATGTATAATTATCACACATTTAATATTTTGAATGATTCTAACTAATTATGAATTATCTTAACAAATTATTTACATGATTAAAACTTATAAATATATTGCTTAAAATAATTGTTATTCCCACAATCTTCACCACCACCATTCCATATATGCCAATTTCTATCTCTACAATTTGCATATCATTAATGAAATAGGTAAATCTATTATCATCAATGAGTAAATAAAATTCCATAAATTTATATCCATTATGTACCAATTTAATTCTCATTTAATTTTGTTTTTTTTTAAAAAAAATTAGTATAACTCTTGTTTAATTTTATTTGATTTTTGTTTGCTCTTTACGTAGTGGTTGATTGAGATGTTAGAGTAAACTAAATGTTCAATAATAACAAGGTAAATAATTTATTTTATTATATTTTATTTATAGGGTAGTAGAAAAATTAGCAATAAACTACTACGCATTTTAATTAATAGTTATTGTTGGGATGTAGAGCCAAGGTCAAGCATCCTGCTATGTTACAAGGAAATAAAGTTGCGCTTGATCCTAATAGTTATCTATCTATTAAATGGGTGAAAACATATAACTAATCTCAAAGTAACCCTCATTATAACCTATGCACCAATTGAATATACCATACACATTTATTCAAAAATAAAATACCAATAGTATATGATGATGATATATAAAATATATATGATTTTGCAAAGACAAAAAGAACTCCATTGGGGAGATTGAAAGAGTAGTTGTCATTTATCTTGAGGAAAGTTTTTATGACCATAATCTGATAAGGAATGATGAGTTTACAGGTCCAAATTATAGTAGCTGAAAGGATGTAGTCCTCAATACATGGATATATTCCAGCGGGGGAGTCACCTTCTCTCAAGCCGCTGGCGTGACTCAACGTGCTTGATTGCATCCTCCGTTTACTTGTGATTGGACAGTAGTCGCCCGTGATTCTCGTCTGGATCCTGCAGAACTCGGCCGTAATAGAATGGTTGATCTCGCACATAGACCAAATGACATCTGAAACAAATTCCAGTGGTTCCTGGCGAGCACCAAAATAACCTTAGACGCCATTATCTTTCTCTTTCAACTTGTTCTTGAGAGAGAAACTCAAAGAAAGAAACTTGTTCTTAAAAAAGGGAACGTGAAAGAGGGAGAATCAAATTGTAAACACAAAATTGAAATAGCTAAAGAAACAAATATAAAGGGTGTTAGGTTAAAATCGAACCCAAACCTGGTTCAGTTTTAAAATCACTACGATAAAAATTTACTGTTTGTGTCTTGATTTATTGTCATTTCTATATTTCTATACCATTTTTAATGGGAATAGGCCCTCGGGAAGCGCATTTTTCCAAATCAGCCCTTACACACTATTAAACATATTTATTAATATAAGGGTAAAATAGTCAAACTGCTTCAAATTTTGTCAAAATGTACGATCATACCACGTTCTCCCTCCTCCTTTCCCTTCTTATACTACACGTGCACCTTGCTAGTTTTAATAACGAAAGGGAAAAATAGATTTTTAGTTTCACTTTTTTTAAATTATTCAGGTTTAATCACCTAATTATTGGTGATTAGAAAAAAGTTATACTTTTTTAAAATAATTGAGAATAAGTATTATGTTAGTATTTAGAATAATAAAATAAAAATTGTTCGAGAGCATTTTTAAACTTCAGGAAACTTAGCATCTCAGTATAGGCAAGAATAATATATAAAGTTCACCCCTCGTGTGGGCTGGACTCAAACCCATTTTTAGGGAACCCATTTTTGAGAGGCCCTACATGTTAAATATTTTTTTTCTCAATGGGTGGAATAGAGGTTTGAACCTAAGACCTTGGCATTTGCCTAAAGCTCTGATACCATGTAGAAAGTCCAACAACACATAAGAGGATGGGCCTCAACCTTAAAACCTAGGCATTAAGGTGAGGGAAGTCCATCTCTTATATGGTAGGTGAAACAATGATGAATTCCCAATGTGGGACAAATTCCAACAGCCCCCCTCACGCTGGAGGCACAGCGTGGACATGGGTTAAGATCTGATACCATGTTGAAAGCCCAATAACATATAAGAGAAGGGGCCTCAAGCTTAAAACCTAGGCATTAAGGTGAGGGAAGTCTATATCTTATATGGTAGGTGAAACAATGATGAATTCCCAATGTGGGACAAATTCCAACATGTTAAGGAATATGTTAAATATATAAAGTTCACCCATTACTATTAGCTTGAGCTTTTAGTAGGAAAGGTGTTCAACATGGTGTTGCTCCGAAATTGGGCCGGTGTGGACACGTGTCGGTGTTGATGATGTGTCTCTACGCGAGCGTGCCAGTGTCGTTTGATACAATGATTTCGGGTCGAGCCCTGACCCCGGGCACCTGTTCCGAATCTAAACCGGGATCGGTTCAGTCGTACTGCAAGTCACCTGTAATAAAATCGGTCAGGCGATGATATGAAGACTAGGGTTCGGTCTTCGTTTGGGTTCTTGTAAGTGTTTAAAAGCGAAAGCAACTAATGGCACACAAATCCTTTATTATAAAATCGGCCGACGGGCCGAAAGCGACAACAAATAATCCTCAAAAGGGAAACAAAAGGTAAAAAGAAAACTGATAGGGCTTGCAGGACCGGCCTGTCCTGGTCTTATAGCCGTAATCGGATATAAGCATAGGAGGAAAGGGGCGGCTGCTAGCAAAGCCAATTCAGGGGGTTCATCTTGGATTTCTACTTACCCGAAAATACACAAGTCACCTGGTGTGATCAGAGCAAGTCTCGGGACCGGCTGCTCGGGATTCTGTAAACACAGAACTGCGAGTCAGGGGCGGCCTCAACTTACTCTCCGGTGGCAGGATTCTGGTGTTAATCGGAGTAAAAAGGGGTCTAAGATGTCACTGCGACTGGAAGCAGTGAGAGAGGTCCTAGTTTATCCTTCTGACTACAATGTAGGAGAGGAGATAAAGATCACGGATGATCAAAATAATATTATAACCGGTTGCGGTTGGATGGATTGTGTCCTCGAGTTCTTCAAAGTTGTGTCTTTTATAGCCGATCCTTGACGGTTGCTCAACGTCCTACTTTTGCACGATCTTCATGGCGGTTAGCCGTCTTCAGTCTTCTGCTATAGAAAGATAACCGCTCAACCACGATCTTAAAAAATAGGTTACTCTTGAACGACCGATGGCACGATCTTCTGATAGTTGTGGTTTTGTCGTATTGGCTTGCGTGGCTTTAACTGTACTCTTGGTTTATGCTGACATAGCCTATCCAATTGTACAAAGCCTACGTGTGTTGATGCCATGGCCTAAGTAAGCCACATAGATGCCACGTGCTCTTCTCTTATTTATCGGTCCGTATAGGGTGTAAACATTGCCCCCCTACGTACTAATTACGCCATCATCGGCCGATGTGATGAGTAAGTATTTTGGGTTTTTCAAAATTTGTCCGTTGCTTAATGTGAAAGATTTCGCCACTTTTCCCTCAATCGAAATGATGAGACTTTTCGGGTTTCATCTTCCAGCTTGCTTATAAAGTACCGTAGCCGAAATTTTCACTTTCGTTGTCTCTTTCGGCTATTGTCTTCTCTTCTTCCCTTTTCTTCAATGGCGGGTAATATCATACACTATACCTCTACGGTCGAAGTTTTCGACGGCTCGATATCTGTCGGTCCCTTCCTTTGTGCTCATGATGCTCCTTTGGATGCCCCGACTGAAAGAGTGAAGGGTCCCTTACTTTTCACTGATGGGAGCAGTCTTAATAAATCTTCCAGTTTTCGGAGTTGGCCGACCGCTTATCCTGAATGGGTAGCCTGGGTTGATAGGATGAAAGAGCGTTTTGCAGTTATTTGGCGTAAAACTGGTATTTATGATATGATCCATTTTTCTTGTCGCTCTATTCCTTTGAATCGCGAGCTTCTCTATTCCATGAGTTTATTTTGGAATGCCCAGACCAATACTTTCAACTTTCCTTGCGGGCCGATGACCTCCACTGTCATGGATGTTTGCTTCATTACTGGCTTCCTCGCAACTAGTCATGAGGTCCGGGTCGGCATGGCAAATCTCCAGAATTACCAGCATTTACCTCTTGTGGAAGTAGGTGAGACGGGAAAAGAGGTGGTGAAGAAAAGGAAGCAGCCCCCCGTGAAGGAGGAAAAACCCTCTAAGAAGGCGGGATCCTCGTGGCAGAAAGGGATTGTTTTGTCAGGAAGTAAACCTCAACAGATGGATACGATCCGTACCTCTTATCGGTCCTATATCAAGGACTATGCGAAGTTTCAACCTCCAGATTACGAGGATGATGTGGAACACTTCTACTTCCTTCTTTACTTCTTCTGTAATTTCGTTTCTGCTCCAAGGCTCAAGCGGTTACCAGAGAATATTATTCATTGGTTAAGCTTATTTTGAGTGAGTATGAAGTCGCTCTTGCTCCCTATTTTTTATCGGTCTTATACCATTCACTCCAAGAATTTATCCATGGTACCCTTCAGACTGCTGGGGGACCATTGTGGTTTCTCCAATTTTGGGCTTACCACTATTTTCCGTCCAAGTTTTATACTCGGGTGCCGAATCCTCCAAATGTGCCTCCTGAATTTGGTGGTCACGCCTGTTTGGCCGCGACTCCTGTTGTCCTCTCCTTTTCTGAATTCTTTCTTTTCTTTTTTGGTCTTCGTCATTTCCCCAAACCTCCTTTCAGAGTTTCTGCTAATGCCCCTGGTTTCCTTTCTATGGTGGATGATATAACCGATGCTCAACATCTTATCTGGGCCAGCTTTCTGATAGCCCTGAATTTGAATTATGCTGTGACATCAATCAACAAGAAACCGGGATTCGAAGTTTATTTGCCGAATTGTGTAGGTCGGCAATTTCAATGTGACCAGAGGATCCCCTTGCTTGATATGGATGGTCTGTTTACCATAAATACCAGCTTCATTGAACGACCGTCTGTCACTGCAGTTGACGCTACTCGAATGGAAGAGGGTTATAGGACAATTGCTGTCGATTTTCGTCTTCCCTTTCTTCCTCCTCATGACCGTTGACGCTTTGATTTTCATGTATGGTGGGGTTCGTTCTGGAGTGAAATCTGCTGCCATCCGGCCGATTATTATCTTGAAAGATTGGGTTTGCTTGAGTCTTTGCCTGCACCTGTCCAAGAAGGTATATTCTCCTCTTCCTCGTTTCTGGTTTATGTGATACTAATTCAGTTATTCGGTTACCAGGTGAAATACCGTCTTTAGCTTTGGAAGCTTATACTTCCCCCCCAAGGGAATTGGCCGAGGATGATGTTTTGCCGCCAGAATGCCCTGCCTCGTCGAATGTTCCCGATGAAGATTCCGATGAAGATCCCAATGACATCCCATTACGACGGCGTTCTAGGAAGGTGTTGAATCTTATAGATTTCTCATTGTTTATTCTTCTTCTTTTGTCTTTTCTTTTGATACGCTATTTTTCTAGGTTTCAAGTTCCTCAGGTCCGGTCACTCTTTCTTCCAATGTTATGGAATCTTCTTCGGATCCAGTTGTTGATCCTATGTCTGTTTTGGACCCGGCCGAGTTCGTCGATCCTATCGAACCAATGGATTCTCTTGGTAGTGCCATTGGTGAAGTTCCTTTAGCACTTCCTGAAGGTCAGGAGCATTTTTCTCCTCGACGAGACTCTTCAGAGAGAAGTTCTTCTCCAGCTTTTAACTCTTCGACTTTGCCATCTTTCCAAACAGCAACGATTGGTGCAAAGAAGATGTTACACATCCATTCGAATGAATCCAATCTCTTCCCAGCAATGCGTTGTATCCGGCCGATGATTCAATTACGAAGAATGCCGTTAGAGATTGCCGCGCCCCAACCGTTAGTTCGATTGGGAGGATTCCTCTTGTTTCTGTAATACCACCTGCAAAGTTAGTAACAGTGATCTCAGAAGGAATTAGATCCGAATAAGACTTACCCAATTTCTTCAATGTGGAAATTGGAATAAAATTTTCTGCAGCCCTGTTATCAATTAGAATCCTATTGATAGGGATCTCGTTCATATACGCCTTTATAAATAACGGTTTCAGATGTTGAGTCAAAGCGAAGGATGGTTTAGCAAAACATACCTCTCCGACCGGGCCGATTCGGTCATTATCGGCCGGTTCTTGATTTCCTTTATCTTCTTCAAGATGTTCTGGATGAATCACATATAATGCGACTGGGTCCCCTTCATCACTGGTTTCTTCCGGTCGTGGTAACTCCATGCTTGCCCCAAAAGTCATAGGTAAAGTGAGAACCATGTGACAATCGAGTGGTATTGGAGGCATTCGGCCGAAACAAATTTTGGCTATTGATGCATCAGCACTCAATGGTGGCTGACTCAGTGATTCACTAATCTCATCTTTTGATGTTTCGAGCATCATCTCCTCAGTCATTTCTATTGTGGAGGGAGTTGACATCCTGCTATATTCAGTTAGCAACTGTTCGCCTTCCCCTCCGGCAAAGTTATCCGTCAGATCATCATCGGATACTAGTCTTTCAGTCACTGAAGTTACTATATTGAAACTTGGCTCGGGTGCAATAACTGGAGTAACCGATGTACTAGGTAACGGGCTCTTCTGGAGCTTTTGTGGTTTGAGGGTGCTTCTTTTGGCAGTAAACCTGGATGACCAATACGGCTCCGAAGATCCAGTACTTTGTTCTTGGTATCGTCTTTTAGCTTGTTGTCGCTGCTAGCGTCGCTTCTGCGTTCTGGTTAATTCCGCGACATTTGCCTACGAATGGAAAGGGAATTTAGGATGAGTTAACTTTTTCCAATGACCATTTCTAATAATAGGGGGTTTTACCATCCTGGGCTTGCCCTTGTTTACCATCATGTATTGCTCATAAGTCATATAACCGCTTCCCAGAGTTGAATTATATGGACCCGCCGACCTTGGCGGCGAATGTACTCGTCTTCCAGAAGCCAAGTAAAATGGCCTTTTGCCCCCCTGAGTGGGGCGTGTATCTTCGTACTCCAGAAATTTCCCTTTGTTACGTTGCGTATGTTGATATTCTAATATCACCTTTTGTTTGCAATTGTAACAGAGTTTGCTTGGTGATACTTCTATTTTCTCCGGGAGTTTACCCTGTATATCCGGTTTAGAGGATGAACCCTCAGATGATTTGGCAACCGTCTCTGGTCACTTTGTGGCTGCAACTCGGGTAGAGGAGAACTCGGAAGAAACTGCATTCAATTTCTTTGTTAATGTCTCGCCGTGGACTTGCTTTCTGTTTTCTTCCCCGTCAAGTTCGCGCTTGGACTTATGCCACCATTCTCCCCAAATTTCACCTCTTCTTTCCTGTCGCCACGATCGGCCTTGAGTAGGCGGATACCTCCAATAGTTTCTTCGTCGTAAGTTCAACTGGCTTTGAACCGGTGATATCTATTTTCCCAAATTTTTTTGAGGAAGATCCGTCTAGGTCGATTTTAACGATTGGAGTATGTTTAGACAAACCAATGGTGACCATGTTCGCTGATACTTCTTTAGGAAACGGTTGTGTGTCAACCTGCATCTTTTCCTTGTCTGTCTCAGTGAACTTCAAGAGTCTTTTATCAATATTTTCCTGTATCACATTTCAAAGCACAGTACACTCATTAGTTTCATGAGTCTTCACTCCGTGCCATTTACACGTTTTACCCTTGGCCGCTACACTGGCCGGGATAAAAGGGTGGTATTTGGTTAGTCTAAAAAATCCCTGTTTTAAAAGATATTCAAATATCTCAGCCGTTTTTTGAATATCAAAAGATTAACTTCGGCTGAAGGCATTTGTTTCTTTCGTTTCTTCTTTATCCTTGGTTTTTCGGATAAGAATTGGACAGGTAATTGATTGTTTTCACATGACCTCTACCATTCCGTACTCAAAATTCGAGTCCCTGTAATACGACCCGTAAGATGAGGTTTTCTTTTCGTTGTCTTCCTGTAACAGCCATTCATACTTGGCGGCTCTGGCCGACAACTCAAATAAGTCTTCAAACTGTTCACCTTCGAACTTCTTTCGGAGTTCAAAGTGTAAACCGTTTAAAGCTAGATTTGCAAACTCCGATTCTGGTAAAAGAATTCGGCATTTGTTCTTCATATATTTGAATCGAGCGATATATTTATCGGCCGATTCCCCTGGTTGTTGTCTTAACCGAGCAAGATCAACCATGGTGACTTCGGGTTCCGTTCGATAAAATTGGGATTGAAATTTTTCTTCCATCATCGCCCAATTTGTAACGGAATTAGCTAGCAACGTAATGTACCATGTAAAGACCTGTCCGGTTAATGAATTTCCAAATAATCTGAGTCTGAGAAAATCATTACCGGTAGCCTCTCCACATTGAACCGTAAATCGGCCAATATGTTCAATGGTAGATTGTTGGCCTTCTCCTGAAAACAAAGTGAATTCAGGAATTTTGTATCCCCTAGGAAATTCAAATTGCTGGTCAATGCAGGCCGGGTAAGGTTTACGATATACTGGCCTAGTCATTCGTCGGTGATAGTGATCTCCGATCATTTCTTGAATCACATTCTGAATGTAATTACGGTTCATGGCCATATTCCTTACGCCGATGTCCTCTCTATGGTTCTCCTGGACCTCCCTTTGCCCCCCGAGGCGTAATTCGGCCAGAGGCACATTAGGAGGAATTGGGATAGCAGGAGGTATTTCTCCTCTAACAGCAGTGACGTTGGCCGTCTCATTTCAGCCGTTACCGCCTAAGTTTATAGGTGGTGGCTGCTCTGGGATATTTATCCTTTCATGAGCATTTGAACAAACGGCCGATGTCTCGGCTCGTTCAGCCATCATGGCCGGTCTTGCCATTGTGGAGAATCCTTCCTGCAATACTGCTAAGATTCTACCATTATCGGAAGAAATTTTGTTAATACCCTGACTAAAGCCTGCCATTTGCTGGCTAAGACCTTGTATGGCCTGGATAAGTCGTTCATTAAGATCCGACTGAGAACTCGAAGGTCCTTCTTCTGGGACTTCTAAAGCATAAAGAGGATTTACCTGAGATTCGGCAGGTTCCTCTGGCGTTGCATTTTCAGCATGCCGAGTACTTCTTCTTGCCGCCATTAGTGCTCTTTCAAAGACTAAGGGTCCCACCGGGCGTGCCAAAAAGGGATGTTGCTCCAAAATTGGGCCGGTGTGGACACGTGTCGGTGTTGATGATGTGTCTCTACGCGGGCGTGCCAGTATCGTTTGATACAATGATTTCGGGTCGAGCCCTAACCCCGGGCACCTATTCCAAATCTAAACCGGGATCGGTTCAGTCGTACTGCAAGTCACCTGTAATAAAATCGGTCAGGCGATGATATGAAGACTAGGGGTTCGATCTTCGTTTGGGTTCTTGTAAGTGTTTGAAAGCAAAAGCAACTAATGGCACACAAATCCTTTATTATAAAATCGGCCGACGGGCCGAAAGCGACAACAGATAATCCTCAAAAGGGAAACAAAAGGTAAAAAGAAAACTGACAGGGCTTGCAGAACTGGCCTGTCCTGGTCTTATAGCCGTAATCGGATATAAGCACAGAAGGAAGGGGGCGGCTGCTAGCAAAGCCAATTCAGGGGGTTCACCTTGGATTGCTGCTTACCCGAAAATACACAAGTCACATGGCGTGATCAAAGCGAGTCTCGGGACCGACTGCTCAGGATTCTGTAAACACAAAACTGCGAGTCAGGGGCGGCCTCAACTTACTCTCCGGTGGCAGGATTCTGGTGTCAATCGGAGTAAAGAGGGATCTAAGATGTCACTGCGACTGGAAGCAGTGAGAGAGGTCCTAGTTTATCCTTCTGACTACAATGTAGGAGAGGAGATAAAGATCACGGATGATCAAAATAATATTATAACCGGTTGCGGTTGGATGGATTGTGTCCTCGAGTTCTTCAAAGTTGTGTCTTTTATAGCCGATCCTTGACGGTTGCTCAACGTCCTACTTTTGCACGATCTTCATGGCGGTTAGCCGTCTTCAGTCTTCTGCTATAGAAAGATAACCGCTCAGCCACGATCTTAAAAAATAGGTTCCTCTTGAATGACCGATGGCACGATCTTCTGATAGTTGTGGTTTTGTCGTATTGGCTTGCGTGGCTTTAACTGTACTCTTGGTTTATGCTGACGTAGCCTGTCCAATTGTACAAAGCCTACATGTGTTGATGCCATGGCCTAAGTAAGCCACATAGGTGCCATGTGCTCTTCTCTTATTCGTCGGTCCGTATAGGGTGTAAACACATGGTATCAAAGCCTTAGGCAAACGCCAAGTCCTGGGTTCAAACCTCCACTCCACCCGTTGAGAAAAAAATATTCCACATGTAGGGCCTCCCTAAAAATGGGTTTGAGTCCAACCCACACGTGAGGGATAGTGTTGTGGAATATATTAAATATATAAAGTTTACTTTTATTATCAATTTAAGCTTTTAGTAGGAAAGGTGTTCAACACTTGGGAGCTAAAATAGAATAATAGAATTGTTGGAAACAGCACCTAAATTAATAATTTATCTTGAAGATGGAAAATACTCTCTAGCAGTGAATTCTGCAAAATTTCATCGATTCCATTTTCGTTGGGGCTTAAAACCGCCTCATTCATACCAGTATAGGCTATATTTTGCGTTGTGCCTGACAAATTCCACACAACACGAATAATGTGCCATGTGAAATCTGTAAAAGATACGAGGCAAAAACGAAAGGGAAAATTATAAAAACCACACTTTTCTGTGAATTTATAAAAATATGCTTTGAAAAGTCAAATGTTCATAAACGTCCAAATTTTTCCATATAATTGTGTTTCAGTCTGAAATCACTGTATTTCGATTAATTGTGCCTTGCTCCTACTAATCAACAACCATTTTAGTTAATTGAAACAATAGAGTTCAATTAATAGCATAACTTTGCAATTAATCAACAAAATGTTCAATTACACCAATTAAACAATCAACATTGAGATTTATCGATTTAATTGAATTTTAGTTACGATTAATCAAAAAATCACGATGATTAATCGAAAATTCATGATGAACTAACGTATATCTGTAGATTATTAAATTTGTATCTTTTGAAAATTTAACTTGTATCCTACGATGATCATGCTTGTTTCCATGATAGTCAACTTAATATCCTACATTTATGTTGTATATATCCCATGAAGACCATAGTTGTATCCGTTGATGATTCATCTAATATCCTTGAAGATCTAACATCTATCCTTCAATGATTTGATATATACAACTCATAAATACTTGCGGATTAATCATATAATTCTTCGATTGATTGAAATACATGGACACATGATCTAACCATTTGGCACAAATGTTAATGTCTGGATTGAACGCACAATTAAAGCCCGATTCAACGTAATCAAAAAAATGATTTTGAAACTTTTAAAAGTACTACAATGATTTCGGACTGAAACACAATTATATGAGAAAAGTTACATGTTTTTTAACGTTTAACTTTTCAAAGCATGTTTTTACGAATAAACGGGAAAAGTGGACGGTTTTCATAATTTTCCGAAAAAGAAACAGATCAGAGAAGGGAAGAGATAGACGCATGAAGGGGCGTACCTGTATTCGCTTGCAAGCAGCAAGTCGAGAAATGCCTGGCATTGCAGTTCTCGACCGCAGAGAGGAAGAGAAAGGTTGATACGGCAATAACTAATTTAAGACGAGGATAAGCCCTGTAAGGCATACAAGGCAAAGACTCGCTGATGTGTCTCACAAGGTTTAGCTCATGGTGGGACATTGGCTTTTTTGGTGAGCCCAGATTCAGCTTTGGTTAGGCTTGGGTCATATAGCTTTATAATTGCATTCATGCCCAGGTAAGGCCTCAAACATACAAGCAGCAACCCAATTACACCTGCATTTTCCTCTCTAGCAGTCTATGGGCCCTCTTCTATCTAGTATTCAACTACAAATTAACCATCCGGAGGGTGAACCTGCATTTTGGCTTTCTTACTTGAAATTCATTAGGGCTCACATAAAATGCTTATGAACTGCAAATTTTTTTTTTTTTTGGGTTCTAATACTCATTAAAACATATAATAAAAGTCTTACATTATATAAAAGAAAAATAGGAAAAAAAAAAAAAAAAAAGGACCATAACCTTATGTAGATCCCTCCTAACTAGAGGAACAAACTGAAAACATAGCTAGCTTTTTATATTTTGTGAAAAAAAAATTTCATTAATTTATCAAAAAAGAAGAGAATAAAAAAGGAATTACATAAGTACTTATACAAAGGATCAATGGGTGGTTCCATAGCAGAACCATCCGTGATCCAGGAAGCTGGCTTGGTATAACATTGATAAACCGGATCCAGCTCTCCTCTTCATCTTCTGATAAACGACATTTAAACTTAAAAACATACCAAATGATCATTCTTACCGGGGGCCACTCCCACGCTGCCGTTTAAAATAATCCCGTTTTGGACCATATGGTCCATGCCTCGCTGAACCATGACCAGCTAAACCAGGACCTTGCAATGGAGGCCTCTGATATGGGTTCATAGCTACTGCATTGGGCGGCGGCGGTGATATATAATGGATTGGCGGGTCATTCCAATGTGTGCCGTTAGCTGTTGATGTCCTGGGTTTATGATAATGAGGAGAGCTGTTGTGTGCATTATCAGTCATCAGTGATTTCAAGAAACTGCTTGAATTATGGCCCATAAATCTCCTTTTTCCCGGCGCTGACTTGTCAGCGATCCTAGTTTCACTCACCATTGAAGTCAACAAGTCAGGAGATCCACCGGGAATAAAGATCCCAGATAGCCCATCATAAGATAATATACACGCAATTGCATATACAGAAGCCCCAAGTGCTGGAGGTAGAACTTCCTGCGGATGTTTTACCTGAAAAAAAAAGTCATGGGTTAAGGAAATGTTCAAGGAATAGAAACTTCGGCTATACTAGTTTCCAAGAGATTGCAAACATCCTAAATCAAGACCATATGAACTGGTATACACAATAAAACATACTTTTTAGGGCAATAACCCCATTTCAAGAGGTACTAATGATTTGTATGCATAAACCACATCATCAGTGAATTAGATCCCTACATATTCAGGGGTATATGAAAACCAGGAAATGTTAATGGGTTGGGTTGCTACGAAGTATAACACATAAAAGTAAGCCTTTCTATCCCAGTCCACAGACATTATTAATACATTTCAGTGTGTTCATATAGTTACATTACACTCAAGTAGCTTATATGCTGATAGAAATTACACAATAATAGCACTTGCTGAAAACTAATGCATACACAAACATATTCAGTATATATTATCTCTCTACACATGTATTTATATGTATATGCTTGCATATTTTTATACGTATTATCTGGCGGTGTGGCATTTAACTAATACCGTTTCACTGATACCTAAAAGTACAAGCCATACCAAAAATTTTATCATTAATTAATATGGTCACAGGAAATTGCATATATTTATCAATATGTCAATATATTCTTCTGGACAAATACATATTATCTGCAGATGTTGCACTATATTAATACCTAAAAGTAAAAGCAATACCAGCCACCAGGAACTTACTTTAAATAAGATTGCCGCAGATAGTCTCTCTCTCAAGCAGTAAATCTGAGCAACATCAAGTGCTGTTGATTCAAAAGTAAGCCACCGATCAATTACTACAGAAACAGTATTATCAGGAGAGGACATGATTCTTTCTCCATGTCCAGATGTCTGCATTTCCATCCCGTCATCACTCCCAGACACATCATCATCTTCCTCACTTCCACTATCATCATCATCCTCCTCATCATCGTCATCCTTTGCTGGGGCAACAACCATCTCTGTGGCAAGCAACAGTAGGGGGTACGGCCCCAAAATAGTACAGTTCCTTATGTACAGGCCACCATCCCCACGGGTTATCTCATCGTATATGACCAAATGGCATCCACTGGATTTATTAAGTGATAGTTTAAAATTGGAGGAGTGAGGATGCAAGCAAACTTTAGAACCACTGGCTGTCTCCACAACAGGTCTTCTTCCACTTCTTAGAGGTGGATGCAATCTCCCCACCATTGGATATAAACCAGACAACAGAACTGCATGAAGTATTCCTGGGTCTTGTGCATTTAAGCTACAACTAGATGCATCATCTGGAATAAAGCCATGCCGGTTCAGCTCACTCTGAAGCTGCTTACGCAAACCAGACAACATACTCATGGTACTTGAAGAAACAAAATACTGGGAACAAAAGCGTGTTTCTTGACCCTTGTCCTTTGCACGTTTCCAGCAATCAAATGCTGCTATAGTTATTAGCTGATCACTATGCCCGCCATATAACGAAGCAAGCTCAGCTTTAGCAGCTGCAGCTCTCTTCTTTTCCTCTGGAGCCATGGGAAGAATAAATGGATCTCTATAATCAGCTGCACATGCTAGGGTCAAAGCTGGGTCAAGACAGTTCATTAAAACGGCAAAGAAGAGCATTTTGCTTGTAGAAGGATGCACAGGTAGTGAGCCCAATTTTTCCCCAAGTTCTGTAAGCTCCTCATCAAGTGATAAGGCCCCAATATCTTGAAGAACTATAATGGCATTTCGTATTGTTTCAAAAACTGGTGGGTCCAATGTCTTCTGTAAGAAATCTATAATTTTGCAATTTGGATCAAGTAACTTCACCTGTCATTTGCAAGCATTAATAACTCAATTCCCCACTCCATATATATATATATATACATATATCTGATATTTCCATGCATTATGCAATACTTTGCCTAGTTTTCCAATAAATGGTAAAGATTCTTCTTCTTCACAATCAATTAGACATATGAAGAAACTATTTGTCTCAATTTTTCAAATATTTTGGGAAGACAACCATAGGACATCTAGTGCTTATAATCTTGAAAACATAGCATTTACCTTATTATTAGTAGTAAATTACCCCTTTTTTTTACAATGGTAATGAGACAAAGGACTAAGTTCAATCAAACTTCCCTCATTCAAAAAAATATATCAAAAATCCTATGCTGGGGTTCCAAAAATTAGTTTGAAAAGCTAAACGAGACCATTAATGAAATTCATACCTGCAAGCACAGTTCCTCGATTGGCATCCGCTTAATTTCAGGAATTTGATAATCTGGCAGAGATGCAGCTCGTGTTTTTGAATAAAGATGGTAGCATATACCGGGCTGGCAGCGGCCCGCACGTCCCTCTCGCTGTTTTGCACTAGCTTTTGAAACCCAAGACGATTGGAGTGTTGATACATTATTATAAGGATCATAGTTTTTTTCTTTCATCCGACCACTGTCTATAACATAAACAACATCATCAATGGTAATTGCAGTCTCCGCAATATTAGTTGATAAAATGATCTTGCGTCTACCAGGAGGTGGACGTTTAAAAACCTTTTTCTGCTCCACTGCTGGAACCATAGAATGAAGAGATATTATCACAAACTTGGAAAAATCCTTGAAAAATGGTGACCCATTTAGTCTCTCTCGGGTTCTATTTATATCATCCCACCCCGGAAGAAATACAAGAACAGCTCCTTCTTCAGAGTCCAGACATATTTTCCTTAGTAAGCGCTCTATAAGAACAATATCAATATGTTCAGGATTTACGGTAGCTAGATATTTATCAAGTAGTTGTTGTTCCTCAACCAACTTAGAAAATGAATTTTCCATATGCTGTTTGATAATTTCAGCTACTTCTCCCTGGTTTTCTCGTTCTGCCCACTCCAATGCAGTTTTTCCATCCTTGCAACGTAGATGGCAGTCTGCACCAATTGAGAGAAGCATGCAGACATCAGCAACTCTACCTTTTCCAGCAAAAACCATCAATGGTGACACTCCAGTTGAAGAATGCTCGTAATTATATATTTTTGGAGTTGCCTGAGATGAAACAAGTTCTCGGAGGGAATCAAACTCATCAGTTGACCAAGCCAAGTCAATAGCTTCATCCAGGGCCACCCTATATTCTTCTGTTATATTGGAGTCTTCCCTTGCACCCCTCGGTAAAGCAGAATCAAGATGATTATCCCCTGCTGCTTTCAGGATAGAAAGCACATCCTCTAGATAGAAAGCCTTGACCTGGAGCAAGTTTACTCCAAAAATTATAACCAACAATTTACCAACATGCAAGACATGAATTGATAATTTGGAATCTTATGGAAAAAAAAATACATATATATATTTACAGGATGAGTGAATCCAGGGACCCGGATAATTGGGCAGCCACCAAAATATTGTGAGAACCGATCGGCATCAATAGTAGCACTCATTAGAATCTGTAAAATTAAAGAAATGATAGATGGTCATTAACTGTGAACAAAAAATGACACTCAGAGAGAGGAAAAAAAAAAAAAAGGTCCCTCATGATGAATGTGGAATTCAGATGCATTCTAACTCACCAGATGTAGATGAGGATATGAAGGAAGCATGTCTCTGCAGAAACCAGACCAAAGTAATGAGAATCAAATTGAAATACCTATTATGCAAAACAAACAAACTACATTGTGAAATTTGTAGAAATGTTTGAAATTGCAAATTCTATTCCTTCTTATATCGTTATCTTAGATCAACTATTTATTAAAAATATTTTTGAGGATGTTACACACAGAATTAGAGCTGAATGGCTTAAGTGAGGAGGCGCATGTGGAGTTTTTACATGATCAAAAAGTTATACTCAAACTAGAAGGAAAGTTTTACAAGGAATTAGTTTGTCTGCTATAATGCATGAATCAGAAATAAAGCTATACACCACAGCAAACCTAATAACTATATTATAAATTGGAAACCTAATAGCTATAGCAAACCTAAAACTATAACCATATATATACGCACACAGATGCATCTGTGAGAAGTTGTGAGGGTGTAATCACTAAAGGATCTAAGAAGATGAGGAAAAGAACAAAAAGAATCTAGTTGGAGTCAATCATCAAGGATTTAGATACATTGTCTGAATAAATAAATGGTATTTGATAGAATGAGATGAAGGACAGGAATTCTGTTGCCGCTTCCAACTACTTGGACAAGGCATTTTGTTATTATTATTATTATATTTATTGTGATATAATTACCTTTTTATGAAAGAAATTGAATTTTCACAACAATTAGTAATACAACAACTCCCTTCTCTCTCTTTCAAATTAAATTACCTGAGAATTGCAATCATAAAATCAGAGAAGCGGTCTCTTTCATGAATCTCATCCTGCAAGATTAAAAAAATAATTATTAAAGGTCATAACAAGCTGTGAACCATCGAAATTCATAAACAGTAGAGCACAGAAGTAATTGGTGAATATATGTTAAATACATATTCAACAAGTATAAAAAGGAGATGAAGAAGAAGCTAGATAGAGGGAGCTTAAAGCATTGTTCTCATAGAACCTTAAAGCCAAAAATTGATAGAACTTCTAAAGGGTAATATATGCATTGTTTTTTGCCCAAAATTTAATACCACAAACATATACACGCACATGCAAGCACAAGAATGAGTGATACCAAGAAATACAGACCAGTTGCAAATGATTACGTGGAATGAATGTGCGCTCCACAAAAAACTAAAACAAGATACATCTTCAGGGTCAAATTCTTTTCAGATCAAATCATTCTCATGCTTTCAAAACAAATAGCCATGGTGGTCAAAGATGCAAAAAGTACTACAGATAATACAACCAAGGTTTTCAATGCCATGTAGAGTGTAATTTTGCTGGTTCCCACCGGTGAAATTTCACCGACTTGACAGAAAAATCGCTAGCAGTTATTTGAGAAAAAATAGGACAAAATCTAGGTTTAAATGAGTATTTCATAAAGTATTCTAGAATTATTCTATCTGTAGGTTTAAATGAGTATTTCATATATTCAAGTATTCTAGGTTTAAATTAGTATTTCAATATTCTACTTCTAGTTTTGAATGAGTATTTCTAGGTTTAATGATATTCTAGAAAAAAAATAGTAAAATAATATCTTCTAGGATTAACATGTGCGACTTTTACTTAATGTCAACAAAATTTCACCAACTTCCAAGAATGGTCAATCTGAGTACAAAACTTCTTGTCCTTGGCATGCTATTAGAGCTGCAAAGCTGTTACCGCTATAGGTTGCTTGGGCATCCTCATAAAAAAGTATAGTTAGCTTTGGGAGCTGAGGCTCCTCTTTCTCCCTTCATGAGGCCATTGCTAATTCACAAACATTTGGTAAAATGATTTCCATTGGAAAATAAGCTTAAATCAAGGGTAGCAATGATCCATATCTCTTAAATCATGGACGAAATGACAGCAAATATTCAGGAACTGGTTCCCCAATACAAATTATATGCAGATGACAATTATGGTTGATCAAATACAGGGATACAAGCAAATGGTAGACTAAAACTATAAAAGAAATTTACAGGAATGGAACAATAATAATAAAAATAATTTAGACAATACAATAGTAAGAATAGATAATTACCAGAATCCATAAGGCGTCCTTTTCTATACCTTGTTTGATTAGTCATATGGAGGGGGATAAATGAGAATGTTGCTCATAGGATCAAAGCTTGGTGGCTAAGGTGGAGATATGTTTTGTAGGAGTTACTCGACCAGAACATTTTAATTAAACCAAAAGGAAAGCTCTATAGAACTGCATTGATAGCAACCATGCTTTGTAAAAAGAAACATGGGTAACTAAGGAGCAAAGAGCTTGCTAGATGAAAGTAACTTGAATCTGAACTTCTGTTCTAATAGCATGCTTTGGGCAAATCCTTCTGTATGCACCCAATTTTTGTACCCCTAAAAATGCTGGGAAAATAGCTTGAAAGAATGGTTCAAACCCCTAAACCGGAAGCTGGCGTTTTTGCCTAAGAATAATTGGTCACTAACTCTCACACCCTTCGATAAAAGATTCCGACACGATTCCAACACAGCTGAGTTTGTAGGAATTGGAGTCCAGATAAGAGAGTTATGATCAAAACAATCCAAAGGGTAAAATTGTAAATAAGTTCAGAAAGCATGCCAAGTGATGAGTGTGCATGTGCACATTTTGCTAAATGGCAAAATAAATCAAAGAGCATAAAAAACAAAAGTAAAAAAGGACAACAGTACGGTTGCCCAGGATGGTCAAGTTTTGGAATCTGGCGATAGAAAGGATTGAAAAGAGACTGGCAAGATGGGAAAGGAATTACTTGCCTTTAGGGGGTAGAATTATACTTATCAAAGCAGTCCTAATCAACCTCCTCGTTTATTTCATGTCTTTGTTCAGGATGCCTGTCAAAGTTGCCAAGATAGTTGAAAAAGGGATTTTTTGTGGGAGGGGTGAATATAAGAAGGATCATGTAGTTAGTTGGGAAGTGCTATATAAGGCCAAGGAGAAGGGTGGTTATGTTGGACGTGGTGGACCAAAACTCGACTTTACTAGCTAAATGGTTATGGAAGTTTGGCAACGAAAGGATGAGTTTTTGACACTAGGTCATCAGGTGCAAGTATGGTGTGGCAGGAAATGGGTGGGATGTAAACCTGAGAATTAGATCCTCTCTCTCTCTCTCTTGCCCATGGAAGTCAATTGTATCATTGGCCCCATCCTTCTATTCCCAGGTTCGTTTTTGTGTTCGTTCAGGGATCTCCATCCATTTTTTGCTAGCTTTATGGTGGGGCCGTGAAACCCTTTCTTCTCTTTTTCCTCAAATCTTTCAATTGGAAACCTTCCCGAAGGCTTTGGTTAGTAAGGTTCTAGAAACATGTTTGGGTGGCTTGTCTTGGAATTTTCCATTTAGGAGAGTCCTAACAGAAGCTGAAATGGGTGATTTGTGCTCCCTTTTACATCAGTTGAAAGATGTCCCCATTGATCCCAGTTTCTCTGACTCTTGTGTTTGGTATTCGGAGTCTTCCGGTCTTTTCTCTTGTAAATCCTTTTTCACTCGTTCAAATCCGATGTCCTTGCCCCTTCAGCTCCCTTTAATCCTAAACATCTTTGGTTTCAACCTATCCCTCCCAAAATTCAAGCTTCCGTCTGGACTGTGCGTCTAGCCAAGGTAAATACTACTGGTGTACTTCAACGTAAAAGAAAGTGGATAGCTTTGTCCCCGAGTATGTGTTTCTTATGTAGAAGGGACAAGGAATCCCTCCATCACATGTTCATGCATTATGACTTCTCAAGGCAGATTTGGACCAGGTTCTTGGGGATGATCAGTTGTTCTTGGGTATTGCCTTTTACAGTGCTCGATCTTTTTAATTAGTGGCAGTTCTTGGGTCTGGGGCATAGAGGAAAAGTCATTTATCAGGTGGTTTTTCAAGCTATTATGTGGTTTATTTAGCAAGAACAAAATAGGAGAATTTTTTATAATTCAGCATCATCAGTTGAGGTAGTCTTGGAGACTATTACGGCTTATACGGTTTCCTGGATTTTTGGTTTGGATATTTTCCGTAGCATCAGTGCTTCCGATATATTGAGGGATTGGCAATCCATGGCCTATTCTTCTCCTTTCCAATTCTAGGAAAGGAGTAGCATGGTCACCTCCAGGTTAAGGTGTTTTGAAGCTTAATGTGGATGGTTGCTCCTTGGGAAACCCGGGAGCTTCAGGTGTGGGTGGAATTATTAGGAATCATATGGGTCAGACTATCTTCTTATTCAGTGGTCATATAGGGGATGGTGATTCTCTTAGAGCAGATCCTTGCAATTCTTATAGGACTTGTCTTAGCCAAGAAGCGAGGCTACAAACACTTTATAATCGAGGGAGACTCCTTTGCAGTGTTCTACTGGATGTCAAAGGAGGTCTTAGGCCCTTGGAAACTGATATATCTAATTCAATGCGCATTATCCTTAGCTACAAGTTTGAATGTCTCGTTCAAACATGTACTTAGATCGGGCAATGAGATAGTGCACTTCTTGGCTAAGGCTGGAGCATGTAGAACGAATTTTATTGTTGGCTCCCATGTGGATGAGATAGTGCGAATGGTGGAATATTTTCCTTTTTTTCTTGTTTCATTTTCTCCTTCTTTGACTCCTTTTTATGGAGTTACCCTTGTACATTCTTTCTTCTATGATATTTTTTTTTTTATCAGTAAATAATATGATATATATGTATAGAGGAAACAACAGACAGTGTCTTGGTACACAGATAGTGTACCAAAGACTACAAAAAGAAAAAGATTGAAAAATAGGATATTCCCTAGAACATCCTATGCCCCCCCAGGGCATCTCCAAATAACAACTCTTGAATCTGACCATTATCCATCAGATTCTTAATAGAGGCCCAACCATACCTCATGTACAGAATTTTTTTCTGCAGAGCTCCTACACTACTTTCTTGATCTTTAAAAGTCCTCCGGTTTCTTTCAGCCCAAATCCCCCATGCTATAGCTGCTGGATCTATATTCCACAATAAAGCTCTCGTGGATTTTCCTGATCTATGCCCCCACGATTGTAAGACCATGGCAAAGTTCTTTGGCTGGACCCACACTAATCCAAACATAGCAATAAATCTGTTCCAAATCATCCTTGCCTCCCTACAATGAACCAGAAGGTGCTGAACTGTTTCTTCCTCTTCCTTGCACATTATACACCTATTAGGTAACTGCCACCCTCTACTTTTTAAGTGGTTAATTGTTAAAATCTTTTCCAATGCCGCTGTCCATAGGAAGAAGGCTGCTTTGCTAGGTATAGACTTTACCCAAATGAGATTACTTTCCTGGAAGCTAATTCTAGTATGAGCTAGGCTCTCAAATGCTTCTTTAACCAAAAACAATCCAGATCTGCTGATTTTCCACTTCCTCGAATCCTCCCTTTCCATTTGGACACTGTAAAGCTCCTGTAACAATTCCTCAAAGCTGTTGATCTCCCAATCTAGCAAATTTATTCTTCTATGATATTATATTCCCATTACTATTCAAAAAAAAAAATCATCCATTAGCTGAAAATCCAGAATTTGTTTTTTCGAAAAAGATTTGGCTTAACCGCTATGGAATAATGGTTAAGAGTAATAAACAATGTGGCCGTCATTTAATCATGGAACAAAGATCGTGCTATTCAACCACTAACCAATTCAGCGTGATTCGTGCTGATTCGGATGAGATAGGTGTGTGTCGTTCTTAAATAATGATAATGAACTGCGTAGCCGCTATCAATCGCTTTTCGCCCCCTAGCAGCACAAAATAGGGGGAAAAATGGAACTTTCTCGTTTTCGCCAGCATGCCAGAAAAATGCTGCGAAAATAACCCAATAAATGAGTGATTTTGACTTAAAATGCTTAAATCGTGCGAAATTTAGCCCAATTTGTTTAAAATTTCATACGAAGAGCTTTATTCTTCCCCTAATTAGATACAAATTGTCTACATTTATTGCGTAAAATCACTTATTTATATCAAGCAAATGGGTGATTTTAAGCAAGAAATGTTTAAAATTTTCATCCAAACAAGAAAGAAGAGAGCTCTTCATATGCAATTTCGTCTAAATTAGACTAAATTTTGCATGATTTAAGTATTTTAAGTCAAAATCACCCTATTTTTGGGCTATTTCACTGCGTTTCACCAACTTTTCGTTAGCACGCCGCTGCGTTTCTCCAGCATCTCGCTAGTTTTCGCTAAATTTTACCAAAACGTGTTTTTTCCCCATCTCGGCGGTTTTGGTGGCTTAACGAAATGCTAAGCAACAACAAAACGGTGAACCTTGGTTGCTATGAAATAACTGTTACGAAGGAATTTCTGTTTAACCGTTTTGTATTAACAGTCACTTTATTCAAGACTATAAAGGCAAATTGGCTCATTTTTTGGGAGGCTGAACTCATTTTTCACATCCTCTAATTCCCTCCTACAAGCCAAAGCACTTCCCACCCCTTTTGAGCACCCAAAAACAAACTTTAATCCCTTCTAATTCTCTCAAATTCTTCCAAAAATCCCTTCTAACTCTTGACAACTTTTGGAGAATCATCTTGGATTGAAGTAACGAGAGTTCCTACTGCTGTCCAGACATTTGGAGGGCCCTTAGCATCACCAAAGCACTTCTCCCTTCAAGTTAAGAGTCTTAAACACCTTCTTTGCATGTTATAAGTGATTTTTACATGAACTAAAGAGATTTGAATGTGATATTAGAGTCTTCTTTCTCCTTGAACAAGCATGTCTCCGCTTTTTGGTTTATTTGGATGGTTTTATCCTCTTATCTTGTGTATATCATGGTTTGAGCATGAAGATGATAGGCCCCCAATCAAGTTCACTTACACCAGGTGGAATAAGAAAAGAGGCTGAGGGGAATAATGGGCATTCTAATATAGTTGATTAGGGAATAAAACGAAAGGAGAGGAAATTTTTTATTTCATTCAGGCAGTTAGTGTCGTGAATCTCTTTGCGGGAGAGATGGGAGGCTCTCGAATTCTGCCATAGCCTGTAACCTCTTCTTTTTCCAATTCTTTTAATATCAACTCAGATCTACAGATCTGTCACATTGACAGATCTCTGTTTTTCTGCTTCTTCTTTCTACAAGATTTACAATACTTTTCTTAAATTTCTAGATTTGTTTTACAGGACTCTATCAACTTGGTATCAGAGCCGTGACGATCACTGACGAGCAGTTGTAGATCTGTTATAAAGCTGTTCGGCTGGGGATGGTGACAAGAATGGAGTCTAGGATGGAACAAATGGAAACTTCTATGCCAGGAGAATCAACAAAACTTCCAGCGATGGATTCGGCGATATCGAAATTGAAGATTCAGATGCATGACGTCGTGGAAAAGATGGATGAGAATAATAATGGAATCGCACATCTGCAACAGAAGTTTGAGGAAATGTTTAGGGCAATGATGCGCAATCAACGTGAACAACAACCTTCCAATGGCGAGAGCAGTGAGATTCGGTCACAATTCAAAGGAGCAAGGGATTTACATGCTTCAAACGTTGTCGGAGCCTTACCGCATGAGAGATCAGAATCCACCTTAGTTCACAACAGTCACTGAAAGCTGGAGCTACCTTTATTCAATGGCGATGAACCCAAATTCGTGGATTTTCCAAGCTGAGCGATATTTTTCCATTAACCAGTTAACTGATCTGGAGTGTGTAGTGGCTGCTAGTGTTCGTATGGAAGGGGTGGCATTGTCGTGGTTCCAATGAGAAGATTACTGCAATCCAATTCACAGTTGGGAGGGGTTGAAGGTTTCTCTTCGACAACGATTTGGCAATTCTCACGGTGGTTCTCTGCATGGCCGATTTCTGGCTATCAAACAGGAAGGGACTGTTGAGGAATATAGACAGCAATTTGAAGTCTTATCAGCTCCCTTGAAGAACTTGAATGCAGAGACATTGGAAGGACTCAATGAGGACATTCAAGTAGTTCTTATGATCAGATCATGGAGACTGCACAGCGTATAGAGAACAAAAATTTACTCTTGAAGAAGTTCTTAGATCGTGACAAACAAAGACCACAGCAGTCTGCCCCTTTACAGCCAACACGGTCAGAACAGATAACCATTTCTTGGTCTCCAAACCGACCTCTACAGGTTGCAGAAAAGAGTACTGGACATAGCTCTTTCAGGCGGCTGACAGAGGCTGAATTACAAGCCAAGCGAGAGAAGGGACTATGTTTTTGTTGCAACGAAAAATATAGTATTGGGCATCGATGCAAGAAGAAGGAATTGCAAGTTCTGGTTCTGCAGGAAGACAAGGATGAAGACATTGAAATCAGGGACGTAGGGGAAGCAAAGAACACTTTTATTGAGAACCATCAAGTAGCTGGAGTGGAGTTGTCCCTAAATTCAGTAGTGGGACTGACATCTCCTAAAACAATGAAGGTGAAAGGCAGTATATTGGGGCATGAGGTGGTAGTTTTGATTGATTGTGGAGCAACTTACAATTTTATTTCTGTTGAATTGGTGGATCGATTGGGGCTAACGATTACTGAGACAACAGGCTATGGCGTTCTTATGGGAACAGGAGTGGCAATTAAAGGAAGAGGAATATGTAAGGGGATGAAGATGCAGTTGCAATCTCTTACAATTGTGGAGGACTACTTGCCAATAGAATTAGGCAGTTCAGATGTAATAATGGGAATGCAGTGGCTGGCATCTCTAGGGACTATGCAGATTAATTGGAAGAAGTTGGCCATGAAGGTTCAGATGGGGAATCAGCTTGTCACAATACAAAGAGATTCAAGTCTTAACAATCGTTAGTGCCTCTTAAAACAATGGTTAAGACTATCAACCAAGAAGGACAAGGAATTTTAGTAGAACTAAGTAGCCTTGAAGGAGAATTACCAATGTCTGTTCAGCAAACTGCAGATGACATTCAAGCCTTGCTGAATCAGTTTGACTCAATATTTCATGCACCGAAAGGATTACCTCCCTCACGATAGAAGGACGACTCCATAGTTCTCAAGAATGGCACTGAACCTAGCAATGTGAAACCATACCGTTATCCACAGCCTCAAAAATGAAATAGAAAGGCTGATTTCTGAGATGCTAGCAGCTGGGATTATCCAACCAAGTTCCAATCCCTTTTCTAGCCCCATACTGTTGGTCAAGAAGAAAGATGGGGGGGTGGAGGTTTTGTATAGATTACCGAGCCCTTAATAAAGCGACTGTTCCGGATCGATTCCTTATTCCAACCACTGACAAGTTGCTTGATGAACTCAATGGAGCAACTGTTTTTTCCAAGTTGGATTTGAAATCTGGCTATCACCAGATACGAATGAAAGGTGAAGATGTACCGAAGACGGCGCTTAGAACTCATGAGGGCCATGAGTTCCTTGTGATTTCATTTGGGCTCACCAATGCATCGGTGACGTTTCAATCTCTCGTGAATAAGATCTTCAAGGAGCTGTTGCGGAAGTGTGTACTGGTATTCTTCAATGATATCCTAGCTATAGTCAGACACGGACGGATCATTTATCTCATCTGAAGCTCGTATTAAGCATTTTGGAAGAGAACTTTCTTTTTGTTAATCAAAGGAAATGTTCGTTCGCTCAAGCACAATTGGAATATCTTGGGCATCTTATTTCTAGTGAGGGTGTGGCCGCTGACCCTACCAAGATTGAGGCTATGCTTAGATAGCTAGAGCCTATGACCATAAAATATCTACGGCGCTTTCTTGGGTTGACCGGATATTATCGCCACTTTGTTTTAAACTATGGGAAGATCGCGGAACCTCTCACACAACTATTGAGTAAAGATAACTTCAATTGGGGGGCAGATGCTCATGAAGCTTTCATGCAACTCAAAAATGCCATGACCACAATTCCAGTGTTAGCTCTCCCTGACTTCTCCAAACCGTTCATCATCGAAATTGATGCCTCAGGTGTGGGATCGGGGGCTGTGTTGTCCCAAAACCAGCACCCCATTGCTTTTTTCAGTCAATCCTTATTGGAACGAACTCGGATGAAGTCAGTATATGAACGAGAGTTGATGGTCATTGCATTAGCGATTCAAAAATGGCATCATTACTTGTTGGGACTGCATTTCATTGTGAGAACAGATCAGAAAAGTTCGAAGTTAATTGTGGAGCAGAGATTAGTCAGTGCTGAACATCATAAATGCCTCACCAAATTTTTGGGTTTCGACTTCGAAATCCAATATCATCCAGGTCTTGAAAATAAAGCCAATAACGCTTTCTCAAGGATGCCCACTTCTGAGGAGATAGAGGTGCTATCAGTACCTCAAGTTTTGGACCTTGCAGAAGTGGCTGAACAGGTTCAGCACCATGAAACACTCAAATGGATCAGAGAAGCATTGCTGGAAAATCCACAGTATAAACCAAGATGGACTATGCTCAATGGACAACTCCTCTACAAAGGACGGTTAGTCATTCCCCTGAAATCCAGTCTACTTCCTTCAATTTTACATGAATTTCATGACAGCAATATCGGAGGTCATTTGGGGTTCCTGAAAACTTACAAACGGATTGCGGCAGAATTGTATTGGGAGGGCATGAAGCACGACATCAAGTCCTATATTGAGAATTGTCCCGTTTTTCAGCAGAACAAACACCTTACTCTTTCTCCAACCGGCCTATTACAACCACTAACGTTACCTACAGCAATATGGATGATGTAACAATGGACTTTATCGAAGGCCTTTCAAAATCTAAAGGGGTCGACACTATTCTTGTAGTGGTCGATCAACTTAGTAAGTATGGCCATTTTATACCACTTAAGCACCCCTTCACAGCTAAGGCCTCGTTTGGCTTTCATTTTAGGAATTCATTCCAAGGCTTGGAACTCATTCCAAGGCTTGAAATGAATTCTGATACAAAAATGAGTGTTTGGTAATTAATGCAAGAACTCATTCTATAAGAATGAAAATGGGAAAACCCGTGATTTTCATAAACGCCTTCAACCCCGTTTTTAGATTTGAGAATGAGTTTTGATTTTTATGCAGTGGCAAACTTGTAAATAACGTCAACTTTAAGTAATGGCATAAATTGTAAATATGCCAATCGAGCCTTGTCTTCTTCTTAAATGCAAGACTTCCCAAACGTGAATAAAACAGTTCTTCTCTTCTTCTTTATTGCTCTGGTTATTGAAGGGGAAAGCCATTATCTAAACGGCATTTGATGACTACAAGGACAGATTCTGCCTAGTGGCTAGAGGTGATTGTGAAAGCTTTTGTTTGTTTCATATTTATATTCTTTTCCTTTCATTCTTCTTCATTACCTAGGGTTTATTTGTTGCTTGCTTTTCCATCCTTATTGTTAACGAAGTGTTTGCTGCTAATGCTTTTCCAGCATGTGGTGAAGTTACATGGTTTTCCCCGTTCAATCATCTCAAATCGTGATAAGGTATTCTTAAGCCATTTCTGGACTGAGTTATTTCAGTTACAAGGCACGGCATAAAGGAGAAGTACCACTTATCATCCACAAACTAACGGCCAATCAGAAGTGGAACAGAAGTATTGAAACTTATTGGCGATTTTTTGCCAACAAACAACCGACATCTTGGGCATGATGGCTTCCATGGACTGAGTATTGGTACAACACCTCATTTCATACTTCGGCTAGCAATCCCCCTTCCACGTGGTATATGTACGCGATCCTCCTCCACTTATAAGAGTTGGTAATGGCTCTTCTACCATGTCCAAAGCAAAACAACAATTGCAAGAACGTGACGCTGTGCTGGATGAGTTGAAGAAACATTTGCTTCGTTCCCAAAATTACATGAAGAGCTCCATTGATAAACATCAGAGAGATATTTCATTTCAGGTGGGAAATATGATTTATCTTAAATTGCGGCCCTATCGTCGCACTTCCTTGGCAGCACGGGCGAATGAAAAATTAGCCCCTCGATTCTTTGGACCTTATCCGATGATTCAAAGGATAGGAGCCGTTGCTTATAAGCTGGGTTTGCCATCATCATGTTCCATCCACCCGGTTTTCCATGTCTCCCAACTGAAACGGGCTATTGGCTCCACTACTCCAACTCAACAATTAACCCCTATTCTAGGTCCAACCAAGGAATGGGGAGTAGAGCCGGCAGCTGTATTGGGCATTCGTCCTAGCAGTGGCGAGGCAAATTCCAACCCTAAAGTTTTGATCCAATGGAAGAATTTTCTTGCGTATGAAGCGTCATGGGAACCCTTTGATTTGGTTCAACAGCAACTTCCTGATTTCCACCTTGAGGACAAGGTCCTTCTTTTGGTGGGGGGTAATAATGATAGGCCCCCAATCAGATTCACTTACACCAAGAGGAATAAGAAAAGAGGCCCAGGGGCATAATAGGTATTCTAGTATAATTGATTAGGGAACAAAAAGAAAGGAGAGGAAATTTTGAATTTCATTCAGGCACTAAGTGTCATGAATCTCTTGGCGGGAGAGATGGGAGGCTCCCAAATTCCTCCATAGCCTTTAACCTCTTTTTCCAATTCTTTTAATATCAACTCAAATCTAGAGATCTATCACATTGACAGATCTCTGTTCTTCTTCTTCTTCTTTCTACAAGATTTACAATATTTTTCATAAATTTCTAGATCTGTTTTACGGGATTCTATCAGAAGAACATTACTTAATGTTACTAAATGGAGGATGAGAGAGTTTCCTTTCATCATTTCTTCATAATAGGAGTCTTCCATTTTGTATTTTGGACAGATGGAGGTGAAGGATGTATATGCACACGAATTGGAGAATAGAGATGATCGAAAAATCAAGGTAATGAAGGGGTGTACATATGGCTTTTTGGAGGGTTTCAAGCATGAATATAATTTTATTCTCTCCTTCTCCATATTCTGGATTATTGTACCCCATTAAATCCCCACTTTCTGTTCTTTAGTTGGTGATGTTGCACATTAAAAACACACACATTTAAGCACCTCCTATAGTGATTGCTTCTTGTTTAAATTCCCCTTGCATGCACATATACATGGCTAGCACATTATGTCACATTCTTTGAGCATATTAGAAGTAAATGTTCTTGTCTCGTATAATACTAGCATGTTCACAAGCATAAGGTAGTATTAGATCCATGATGAGATGCTTCTTAGAACACACTTTTTCATGAATGTTTTCATGTTGGCACACACTATACTTAGTTTCAATGTGCTCATTTCACTTCACTTTATCTTTGCATCATTTTGAGATGTGCATGTACATGGTGTGGCCGAGACCATAGCCATGGCCCTTAGGGCCTTAGTCCATTTTCTCTCTCATAAGGAAGTGGACTTGCTATTGAAACCCAGCTTGGGGAAGCTCTTCTCTATTCTAAAGACCTGAATTTGACATTCAAGCCTAGGGACAAAGGCCCCAAGCGAATCCCTAGCAAAGTTTAGAGCCATTATGGGATGGTCTAACATCCCACAGAAAGATCCCAACTGCTCCAAGAAGAAAGGCCCCCAAGGCCTCTCCGGAATCAAATTTCAAAAATTTCTGAAGCTTAACCGCTAACTCAGAGCGATTAATCTATTTATGTGTTATGGCCGATATTGAATATTAGTCAAAAAGGATTTTGATTTTAATCAATAATCAATAACGGCTACAAAGAAAAATAAATGTGACCAATCTAAAAGATCAGTACATTTCCCAGAAATTCCAAAAAATCCATTTACGGCTACTTTGTGGGATTAAAGTCAATTTTAAACGAAATCAAATAACCAACAGAGCTTACGGGCTGACCCAAGGCCCAAGATCGGACTTGGGCCTTAAATGGAATCCAGTGGGCCTTCCAACAAGGCCTACCCTTGCAAGCTCACTAAACTCCAGGTTAATGAACATAATTAAACAATCTGGGCTAGACACCTTTGAGGCCTAGAAAGATCCAAAAGATTTTTTTTTATCAATAATGAAAATCGTATATATCAAAGGAATAGAAAGAAGAAAATACAAGATAGCACCCCAATAGAAAGATGCCAGATGCCATCCCAACAACACTCCATACCCGTCCTCAGTGATCTGAACCACCCACAAAAATCTAGCTCCGCAGAAAAACACACGCACAAGAAGAAAGCAAATACGGACACCCACAAACATAATAGAACAAGATGTTCTATACATGTTGCAAGTGTTCATACATCAACAACAATAATAATAGTACCCCTACGGACTAGAAACAACCAACACTCCACCTCCATACCCATCACTTACTCCCCTACCCTATACACACAGGGCTGTCCAGCATCGTCTAATATCCTCAATCGAGTATCCTTGAAATGAAAGAAGAACAACCCAAGAGGATACATGGAAGATAATCGAATCCACCACAGCATAAAGTGGAGACCGTTTATCCTCAAAGACACGTATGTTCCTCTCCATCCAAACACACCAACAAGTAGCATAGAATAAAAACCAGCAGATGCAACAACCATGAGATCCTAACCCAAAGAATCTCCACTAAGAAAAAAAAAACTCAGATAAGGTATGAGGGTAAACCCAATTCATCTCAAAAAAAACCAAGAAAGTGCTTTCAAATCTACTATGTTAAGCTACAATGAATGAGAATGTGATCTGCCAATCTGCCAACTCCCCACATGATCGACACAGGAAGCACATATGTGGAGATAAGATCATGTAAGGTCTGCTTCTCTGGATAACATCTGCAATGTTAATTCTTTTCCACAAAGCAATCCACAGAAATCCTTTGATTCTCAATGGAATATGTGGTTTCCACATGGGGTTCCAAGGGAAACAAGCAAGTTGGTCCGAAGGGAATGGTCTAACAAGGGCAAAAAAAGGATTCACAAGAGAACACTCCCAACGAACCCAGTAGCCACAAACGCCCATTCGATTGGAAAGGATAAAGAGAAACATTCTAAAGGTGGAGGAATAGAACGGATAATTGTCAATTTCACCTCACCTTAGATCCTGCCAAAATGGTAAGGTCCAGTTAATGCCATCAGAAGAACAAGCAATGACTTCACTGACCCTAGCATTCAGAAAGGAGAAGACATGAAATAACATGGAAAATTGGGAGGATAATGAAGAGTCACTCCACCAATGATCATGCCAAAAACCAAACTCGATTACCAGACCCAACACGAAAACGAACATTCTAATAGAAGATAGGGGCAAAAGATGCAATCGCCTGCCAAGAACTACCCCCAGGATACCTAGATTTGGTCCGAATATCCCACCTATTATCTAAAATCCCACACCTACTAACAATGATCTTACGCCACAATCCGGTTCCTTACTGAATCGCCCAAGCCATTTGGCCAAGAGAGCTGAGTTCCATGCATAAATTTTCCCAACGTTGATCACCCCTTTTGTCTTCTCACGACACACCACATCCCATCGAATTAGATGATCCTTCTTGTTGTAGAGAGAGAATGAAGAGAGAGAAGGGAGAAAGGAGAAAGAAGATGGAATTGCACACACAAACCTTCTTGATTTTCATTTATGTATATATATGTGATGACATACATAGAAGGTAACATTCTATTTTATGAGATATTCTATTCTGTGAAACCTTCTATACCGTGAAACCTTCTATAACACTTCTTAATCTCCCTCCCATTCCATAAAAATTCACGTTGAGCTTTTGGTGTGATTTATGCATGCAGATAGGAAATGGTTTGGTCGTGGGCTTATGGTGTGGCCTCTTGGGCCTTTTTACTTGATCCCTCATGAGATAGTGGAAACATCATCAAACTAGAAATGGGGAAATTCACCCCCACTTCTCAATTCTGGACTTCTAGTCCAGGTTTAAGGGAAAGGGCCCAAGCCCCTTTCTTAAATCACTTTTGACATAAGTCACCTAGAATTGGTTTGACTAAATAACTTATCTTTGAAACCACTACAAGATCATCTGAAATCTCACAAAACATCTTCAAACGGACCCACATGGATTAGCCCCTTAAGAAATCAACTTCTTACAGTTACTGTGTTTAACCACTAAAGCAGAGCGTTTAAATGTAAAGGACTGTATTTGCCAATATTAAATAACGGTTAATAGGAAATAAAAGTTTAATCGTTAATTAAAATCGGTCATGAGTAAATAGAAATGAGACTGATCTGTGTTATCAGTACCAAACTCAGGAATTTACAGAAGCTTAATTTCAGGCATAAGAGTGGACCAAGATTGATTTATAAATAAAACAAAACATCCAGAAGGGCTTTTAGGTCTAATCTAAGCCAAAATGGGACTTGGGCCCTAACGTGCCCAAATTGGACTTGGTGGGCCTTCCAATGGAATCCACTTCACCTAAATAAGATGGCCATAACCAAACAGGACCAAATCTCTTTGAAGCCCAAACAGGCCTAAAAAGATGCATGCTTGTGTTGGAAGTATGAGACAATTTGAACCGGATTTAAACTAACCAAGGTTAACCCTAGGGGCCCATCTTAGACAGGATCAACGGGGGTGTTTACAGACTTTCCCAAATCATAACCAAGTGTTTAACCAAACCTCATAAAGTGCAAACCAAGCCTAGATGGACATCTAGGAACCAGGTGTCTACCTACATCCCATCAGGTAGGGGTGACTCCTTAACCCCCTAAACCTGTGGAGCATGAGCGCACCCCACGTGCGCACACCTTCATTGCGCATAACCTTCTGATAGTTTAGTTTGCCTCTTCAGTCTTCACTTAAGATAAGGAAGTTTAGAGTTACCTATAAAGGCATTTGCCTAGCTGGTCACCCTCAAAAAGGATTAATAAATGTGAAAATTTTCAAAAGTGAATTAGAAACAATGCACTTTCTCCTTTTTTTTTACACTCCTCGGTGCTGATGAATCAGCTGACTGTCTCGTCATCCACAATGACTTTATTTATGCTATATGGACATATTTTTCCATATTGATCCTATCCAAATGCAAGGTATTCTCTTCGCTTTAGTTATACAGGTTCTGGAGGAAAGAGAGCTAAAATGATTTGGGACAGCCTTCTGCTGGCCATCATTTGTTCATTTTGGAAGAAAAGAACAGAAAAATATTTTAAAAAATATTGTTCATGTTGGCTGATACCTAAATCATTTGCTGATACATATCAGTGTATTGCCTGAGTTGCATCATTAAATTGTGCAGCTTTTCAAACACTGTGTGCTTGTTATTTATTAAAAATGAACTATTGCATCTATACTTATTGTTCTTGGTTGTTATTTTGCTGTTTTCAACACTAATATCAATAGCATTATTTCTTTTATACCGCCCCTTCATGGAGAGCCAAATATAGGTTGCCAATATCTTAAAGTTGTAGATGGAGATAAGCATTACATCTGATGCAACTATCGCCACATCATGATTGTTGAGGATTCACATGACTCAAGCAACATCTGGATACTATTAGGGAAAATGTTCAAGACATGGCTTGTAGAGTTATGAAATAGATGAGATGCTTCTGCAAAAACTTTCTAAGTACCCTTATGCCAAACCTTCACATTATACAACCCGCAAACAACAAAAATGCTTCATCAGAAATTAAAGCATGATGAACATCCATTTAAAGGCTAGTGGCAAAGCAAAGACTGGAGAAAAGAAGATAAATGACCAAAATGCTGAGGAATGGACATTGAGGAAGACTTGAACACTAGGCCTCCACATGAATATGGTGACAACAACAATTATGTAGCGTGAGGTCCCATTTCTCATGGGCCCTCTTTTCTGTCTTGTATCTTCTTCTACCCTATATATATTATATCTTTCATTATTCATCAAAAAAAAAACCCCCGATTATGTAGCAGAATCTCCTGATGTTATCAATCTTAAGAAGAGATCACAGTGTAAGATGGCTGTAAATACAAATAATAAAGAAAACTAACATAGAGAGAATGAAAGGCATGATGATATTCCATGTCCAGAACACGTAAAGGTTGAGCATTAGTTACTAGTCATATTTCTGGTGTCAATTTTATGCCATCAAAATAATTTTTCTAAAGAGGATTACGCAGTTTTACAGAAGGCAGTACATCAGTACATGTATCGAGTGCCTTGTGCACTGGGCTAGCCCTTTTTTTTTTAATATAACTAAGTTCAAAATGGAGGAAGCTAAAAGATTTATGAGGAGAGAAAAAATTGCTTGAAAATATTGGAAGAGCATGTACCAAATTTTTCATATGCAATTCCATGTCATTCAGTACTATAAATAGCCCCTCACTCCAACCAAATGGTTTTGATTACTGCTGAGGCTTATTCAATTATGAAGCTTCCTACTCCATTTCAAATAAGTCATAAACATCCAAAGATGGACATCATAGAGATAGCAGGAATATATTGGAACATTAAAACTTGTCCTATAAGAAATATAAAGCAACAATTATATCTTACAGATGACCTTGTATAACCAAAAAGCCAATAATCAATTTTTTTTTATACTGTGATAGGTGCAAAATTTGTCCATGTAACTAGAAAGAAGACAATATTTCTACTTAAATTGATGGATAATATGGTGAGAAAAGTAGGGGAAGAAACATCGTGCAAGTTGTTATTGACAAGGAACCGTTCTACAAAAAGTGATTGGTGAAAATTAATGAAGAAAATTCAACATTTATTCTAGCTATATCGTGTGCCACACAGCACTAACTTGACGCCTGAAGATATTGGCAAAGTTCTCAAAGACTAAGAAGATGATTGAGAGTGCCAGGGAGATTATTTATATATAATAGTGCAAGATTGGTATGGATGGAGAGGTTTAGTGAAGATAGGTGTCTTTAGAGGCAAAGAATCACAATATTTACCACAAATTACATAGCCTTCAGGTTTGTAAGGCAAGAAATCTGAGACATAACTGATAAGAGACGGACACAATTTCACTAAGTACACAATTTAGAAAAAGATATAGCGAGTAAATTAAGTGCATAGATGCAGCAAGCAAATTAAATTTCAAAAATAACCTTTCATTTAGAAATAATAAGTCAACAATATATCTATACATTTATTTTCTTTGATTGAAAGTTTTGATTTTAGGTTATCGATACGGCTCCATAAGTAATACCATTTTATGAAAGGGTTGATACTGACCTATTGGTTACTGGCTAATACTCAACAATTTGCCTCTATCTTTTGATGGTATTGACCTATACATGATAGATACCAGCTTGTATCAATTTTATAAGGGCCCAATTTGTGACCTAAAATCGATAGTTCAAAACCTGATTTGATTAATAATTAATGGAAAGATAATTTCATAAACCAGAATTTCAATTTACTATTGAATTATCAGAACATTTTCAATATACCATTGGTTTATCTGAAAATCTAGAGCGTAGGCAAGGACTTAAGGCTGTAATTAAAAGGTTGGCACCAAATTTCTTAAGTCAAACTAGAACCATGTACGATGTAGGTACAACATATAAGATAGATAATTAATATTGAAGTTGAAGAGTTGGAGATCCACATTTTCTTTTCCTTTGATGATGATTGCAGATTGAGATATTTACGAAAGAGAGGAGAGAATTTGGGAAGGAACTAACAGTGCATGCTCAAAAGACTAGTCAACCAGATTCATGAGTAATCAAGTTTGTTTTCTGGTAGATGTCATGAAATTATATTCTTTTAATTGTAAAATATAAAATTACTTTTTTTATGAACTTGCTTGGTGGCATAACTATTGAGATAGTGCACTGGGTCCTACCGTCCTAGAGCTATTATTATAAGAATTCCTACATCAAACATGTTCCTTAGGATGCAATTGGAGCACATTTGCATTGCTTCACACCAAGTCCCATAACTGGTTTAAAATGAAGAAGCTCCATCAGCTTGTCCTTACCCATTACAATAACAGTGTGAAGGCAGGGAACTTTAGATCACATAATGAGGAAAACTACTATGATCTCATCAATCTAGATAACATATTCGGGCTCAATTATATTATTGACTTTGAATGCAAGAGATGGAACTACCATGGATAGATGGGGTTTTACTGGATAGAGGGGTCTTATGGCTAGAATGACAGTGCTAAAGGTGAAGATCTGATGAGCTTATCATGATTGATGCAGATGATAACCTTGATGATGGGGTTGATGATAATGGTGATTGTGATGGTTATGGTGACGATGATGGCAATTATGATGGTGTCAGTGATGATTATAGTGGGCCTAGTGATGATAGTATTAGTGACAACCGTGATCAAGATAAGGCAACCACCATTGACTATGGACAAACATTATGTTGGTTGAAATATATTCATCATACTGTTTCAAAAATCAGTACTAGAAACATAAGGATTGAATGTCATCAAAGGGGAAATACACAGAATCACAAAGACGACGAGATATTGACAAGACCTAACCTCCCTGAGATTAGGCCTGCAGACAAAGGCAATCTCATGCCAATTTACATGAAGAAAAGCAATATAATGCTGATTTACATAACCAGATAATAATATTGGGACTTGGACAGCTTATTCATTATCCTCATCATTTCATTGGAGGTGACTACAAACCAATTAGTAGTCATCCAATCATATGTGACTAATATATATCTCAATATTACTGATAAAAAAAGAAAAAAACAATCATATGTGACTAATAGGCAAACTATTAATTATTGTCATCATTACATTCAGTTTGTACATGCTTACCATGAGTATCATATTAGCAATCACAACTATGACCAGCCATCCATGGCCAGTGAGAATCATGACATTGAGTCTAAACAAATGATCTAAATATATTATGCCTTCTTCTTCAATCCTTTCTCTAACCATTACCTGTTGTAGGAGCTAAGGTCAGAAAGTTCAACAGTTATTTGACTATGCATGTAATTTTCAGTTGTAGGAGGCTAGGAGCTAATCATTCTTAGCTTAGTATTCATTTGCTTTTAGCTTGGATATTATTTATGCTTCGTTTTTTTTATGTACATTTTATTAAAAAAAGAATTTTATATATATATATCAACTTTTCTGACTTTTTTTCTTTATTTTACCAAGTTTGACCACATCAACCAAAACAACTCATTTTTACTTGGGCAATACTTTAAGCCTTGAAAGAGAGTCCCTAGTACCATCATATAGAGGATTGGAGCCTCTGTGAAGTTGTGGGTTTTCTATCAGCAGGGAGCTTTATGGAATGCATAGGTGATAACCAGGACATTGGAACTCGGTGCCTGATTGCACAACTTGCACTTGCCTCATCATGAAGCCTCTCTTCTAATGGATGGCTTCCGCTCCAAACTATCTGAAGATCAACATTGACAAGTTCTCTTTGGGAAACCCAGGTCCCTCCGTTATCAAGATGCATTTTGGGAATCCATGCCCCTTTCTTAGGAGTGTAAAAAACTAGCATATCTAACTTCAATAATGAAGAGGAAGCCAGGAAGACCATAGAAACAAGCCCACTGATTTAAACAGAATTCCAGATTGCCAACTATAATTAATGGCTCACTTTTAAATTGAGAAATTAACAGGCTGATTAACTAAAAATAATAAAAGCTGTTTGAAGTCTGTTTCAGGGAATTCATTCAGTGTCAATGAAACTTTGGAAGGAAAATGAATAACTGATTAATTGATTGATAGACTTGATTATTCAGTAAAGCCGACATGACCAATATATGAGATGTGAGTCATCAAATCAACCAGACTTGATAATCATAAGGACAAACTCAAATACAAGTAAGCCCTGGAATTCACTAGGTAAATTGGCAGGCCATCTCAAAATAGTATATGTAGCTCTTACTTCTGTGTTCTTGTCAAGCGGAATTTGAATGTCAAAGCAAGTGACAATAGTTTTGACTCTAAACGATAATTGCAGCAAGAAACAGTGGAAAAGGTTTAACAGTAATCTAAATGTAATGATTTTTGTTATTACTACCTATTTAGAGCCTTAGAGGAACATAGGCTGAATAACCCATAGGCTGACTGAAGATGTCATCTTTGATAAATGATGATTGAGGAACAGGATTCAGAATTCTGACCCAACTAGTTGGGATAAGGCATTGGGCTTTAATTGATTTGATTCATTGATCCAGAGAACATAGGCTAAGAAAAATAGATGTTAAAATGAATTTAGTAGACATAGTTCGAAGAAAAAAAAAGACATGAAACATAGCTTCAGAAAGCACATAAGGCATTTGAAGTTTTGAACAATGATAAAGGGGGTTGGGCCACATGAGTGTACATGGATAAATAAATATAAAAAGTTAAAAACCAAAGAAGGGGGTTGGGTTAGGTAACCCAAGGGAACGTTACATAAACTACTTACATGACAAGCGTAAAAAAAAAATATGAACAAGAGAAGGTAACTTCTATAAAGAACTGATGTACTCCCAATATTTTCCTCAATTAAATTGAAAGCCCAACAACTAATACTTCAATGTGGTCTAGCTTTATTCTCCTATGCAGTGCCTGATAGGTGCATTTCCTCTGCAAACAATTTTGCAACTTTGAACATGACCTCTCAGACAGAATTTTACCCCGCTGACCCAAATGCAACACAGAGATCTTTGTTAACACCTAAACATCTTTCCCCAACCCAGAGTATCACTCATGAGCAACAAGAGCTTTGGATCTGATTTCTTCATTATTAATCTCAAAAAAAGAAATTCAATATTAGGTCTGATTTGGATCTATTGCAAAATTGATGCAGTATAAAATCAAGCACTGAGGTTTCTTAGGAATTAAGAAAATTATCATGTAGGGTTTTCTAATAAAAGGATTTTAAGGTTTCTAGAATTTTACCAGTAAAATCTAGGATTAAAAGTGAAATGAAGTATGGACTTCAGAGATTTCTACCACAAGAAAAACTGGATTTGATTGGAAGAAAATTTTCCAGACCTTAATATAATAATTAGAATAAATCAAGTCTTTAGTGTTGAAAAGAAAATTCAAGTGTTATAACAAGAGAAAGAAGAGTTTTGTAGTTGGGAAGGTTTATACATTGAAATACATTTAAGAGGAAATAAGTGATTATATCAAGAGAAGAACTCATGACTAATGATCTAGTACATGGTAAACCATCTCCTTCAAATAAAGGCCAAAGGGACCACAGAGTAATCTTGAGTCCAAGACTACTTCAAGAAGAATTCCAATTAACAGACTGATACAACATTACAAAAACAGAAAGAAAGAAACATAAGTTATTTAAGGAATAAAATATATATCTGATCCTAAAGTATCAAATGAGTATAACTCTCAGTTCCAAGTGTTGCCCTTGCACTAGTGCATCTTCACTTTTCATAAGGGCGTTAAGAGTAATTCATATAGTAGATATAGCTGTCAACGGTTAAGCATTAAATATCACAATATTCTTATTAGGTGACTCTGGGAGTAAATCAACCTTGACTATACTCTGTAGCACAAATTAATCACCAGAATGACACTTTGAGAGTCAGAAATAAAGAAAAATGTCAATCTGGTAATTTATTTCAAGCAAAAAAAAGTACATGACTCTGGATTGGTTGAGATTATGAGCTTCTTGATCATTACCACAATTATATGAGTTATTCCCAGAATATTATCCTTTTGAACATCATCTGGAACTTCCATCTTTGATGTACCACTGCCTCTACCAACTAGTACTCTCAAAAGAATGCCATTTGTGCAAAACATAATAGATGAGTGCCTCCCGCCTTTAGTCTCCAACCGTATCTAACATTGCCATAGAGAAATCAAGTCAAAAGAAGTACACTATACCATGAAAAAACAGTCAAGAAATTTAATAGTGAATCATTAATGCAAGTCATGGATATACAACTTCCTAAAGAAGTCAAAAATTGTGCATAGGTACTTATTTGCATTTCATTCAAGGAGATATAAAAAATTTCCAGCAGAAAAATATATTTTTTAGGGCTTCTTCCACAATTCAACCAAACTATTCTTCAAACATAAAGATGAGTACTGGGTTGATACTCCTAATTGAGGATGCTAATAAGCATGTTTAACCCAAACATTGCCCATTTAATAAATGGCATAAAGGGAGCAAATTCCAGCCAATATATTAGTATACTAAGGACTATTTAATTTTAAACCCATACTACTTTACTAAGCACAACATTAACATGGTGTCCATACTGAGACAAGTCAATTTTAAATTTTTCCTCATTGACACTTCTAAATATAACTAGGATGTAATCAATCATTATGATGCTCAACATGTCCGTTGCTTCAGCTTCACGCTTTATCAAAATTCCAGTTTCCTAGACATGCACATGCGAAGCACGAAAGCCCCTCAATATTAACAATTAAATAGGCATGAACGCATAGTATAAATAAATGACCTATAACCTAAAATTGTACGTATACCTTTAAATTTTGAATAAATGGTATATCCACATAACATACACAACCACTTACAACTTACATCATATGCAAAAGTACTATGTTTAATCGTGTATCCTCACCAGATGCAAGAGAGCCTAATCAAACCCAGCCTACTCAGAAGTCAGATGACAATCCTAAACTGAATGTGATCAACAAGGGAAAAAATACAATAGATTTATAGAATTGTATTTAACATGATTTCTTTATTGCACAAAATATAAAATCACAAAATGTTCCTTCCCAACTCATTCACAGAACACCGTCCCACTATTACAAAAGGTAGTGTCGTGTTGGTGATGAAATTAATTCCCATTTTTTCTTGTACCTCTTCCCCATTTTCAGATGTAATGAAGAGCTTTTAACCGGCCTCAGTAGTTTTCTTGGCTTCCTTGGTCTTAATATATTTAGAGAAAATCGTAATGTTTCTTTTGGTAATTAAGCTAGTGGGTCTACAGTTAACTTGACCATGATGGACTATAAATGCTATACCTTGTACCCAACAGTGTCTCCAACATTTTCTCCTCTTTCGTAAGAAATTCTTTCAGCAACTACAGAAAACAAAAATTTTAAATAAGTATCGAGTATAGATCAACATACAGTTGAAGTGAAAGGAGGAAGAGAAAGGGAAAAAGGTGAAAAGTAGGAAGAGAAAGGTGTCATGCACCTGATGTTGCTGATATCCGTCGAGGTTGTGTGCACACGATCTTACATGCCTTACCCTTACCCCACATATGGTCCAAAACAAATTGTGGGACCTAAAATCGCATTGAGAAAGAGAGAGGGAGAAACAAAGAGAGTCAAGAGCAGTGGAAAAGCACCCAAGAAGATAAATGTGAATGGAAATAAAAAATTCAGAAAAATGAGAACCAATTTCATGAAGCATGCTTGTTGTACATATATCTGGAATTTCACTAAGCACGAATTGCACAAGAGAGTCAAGCGCCGTGTAAAAGCACCCAACAATAAGAATTATAAAATGAAGAAATGCAGTAAAAGCATAACCAACTTCAACAAAACATGCTTGTTGAATGTAGATCATGTATTTCACAATTAAGAGCATGTAATCGAATAGAATCAAGCCAGTGTAGAAGCACCCAAAAGTTTAGAAAACCGAAGCTCGCCATGAATCTTGAATAGCAAAAAAAACATCCTTATAACATTATCCAAACCATGATATGACATTTTGGCTGATTTTATTTCTATCTAATTACCATAATGTAATATATTTTATATTCACGATATGAAGTTTTGAACAGTTTCCTTTCAATAAAATTACCACAACATGATATATTTTATATTTTTTTTCCCATTTTCTCATTTTAGTTTTCAATCATGACTTCATACTGGAACTTGGGAGAAAGGGTCATTAATACATAAGGGCCATAGTACTAATAGAAATGTGAATTTGTGATATGGTGAACACCACATATCTGCGCTCATGCATACATACATTCACACAAATTGCCACTACAATATCATAACCATACCTGTTTAATGGGCGTAACCCTAAAAGAAACACCACATAATTCAAACAAGCAATATCATGACACTTATCTCTGATATTATCAGCATCAGTGGTGATTTTTAAATTTATTTAAGGCATACCACCTGATATGTGCTTTGAGACAAGGAATTACAAAAGCACCCTGAGGTGCAACCATGGGGAATATATTGCTCATAAGTGCACCAACTCTCTTGAAATATTAAAAAAAAAAGAAGAAGAAGAAGATGATTCTGATAATGATGACAAGCCCGCATGAACCATGCATCTCAGGACATAAGATGTAAGCCTCACTGGCCAGGCATATAGATTCTCATAGGCTCAAGACAAACAGTGAAAATACAAAAAACAGAAGAATTTTACACAGCAACACTAGTTAATCGTGTTAAAATAAATGTGGACTATCTAATCTGAGCTCAAAGAAATCTACATGAATGAAATTAGACCTGTTATGAGGTACATAAGAAAAACTAATTGACAGTATAAGCATAGTCAGGCCTAGTATGCCAGGATGGAAAACGTGAGGAACTGATATATTAGCAGCCCTAATAGAAGAAAGAATAGAAGAGTCAGCTGAGATGGTTTGTATATGTCAGGCAAAGAACTCACTGAAAGGGACACAAATGGAGCCGGTTATTATTTAAGATATAACTATTAGTTATATTTTATTTATTCTTAATATATTTTTCCTATAGTTATTTGTTTATTGAAGTACGCTCGCGAGGCTTATTATGCCTTGCCCACACCTCAGCAATCTCTATGCTTGTGTTTATCAAGTCATTCTGGTGAGGTGAGAGGCCCATCAGTCTAAAACGGAGCAGAAATCATGTTGCAAGGAGTCCCATATTTAGAAATCCTCTCTAGAGTAGGGAATCAAAATAGTGCATTACTCTACCAGCTGATCTCAAGATTTTCAGGGAGGTCACAGAGAGTGATGACATAAGAGTCATGGAATTAGATTGCAGAGGCAAATTCTATGTTGATCTCTTCATGAGCTTCTTGGAGAATTTTGGATAGAAGATGTAATACACTGGAATATAATTTCCTTCCAAAGTGAAAATTTATGGGTGTATGAACATGCATAGGACTCACTTATCCATGGATGACTGATTCTCAATACGTGTGTTGTCCGCAAATCTAATCTTGACAATGTGTCCCATATATCTATCCACCTCATTGTGGTTAGGGCCAAATCGATCTATTTATTCTTATTGACGTTTTAACCAAGGTTTAAATTTCGGTTTTTATGCCCCCAGCGATGCGTTTCGCTGGGGGAAATCGTCAATTTGCATTGTTGGCGAAATGAACCGAAATTTCGAGCGAAACGGGCGACGTGCCGAGCGAAACGGACTGAAACAGGCGAAACAGGCAAAACAGAGAAAAAAATATAAATTTTTTAAAAATTTTTTTAGCGAAACGGGCGGCGTGCCGGCGAAACGGAGCGGCGTGCCGTCGAAATTTCGCCGAAATCCAAAAAAACCATAATTTTTTATTTTTTTTTGCCCATTAAAAATTTTCCGGCGCTTTTCGGTGCCCTAGGCGGCACGCCCAGCGGCACCGAAACTTAAAACCTTGGTTTTAACATTTGTAGGTGTTTCTGGCTATATTTTACATCTGGCAGAAAGATTAATTCAACCATAAGGATATGAACTTATGCAAGACTCTTCCCTTTATGAAGAGAGACAATATATTTTCCACATATCCAGAAATCTGATACTAAATTGTGACAATTGATTAGTTGGAGTGGCTGAGGTAGGATGATGAGTGCTTCCTAACCTTCTAGGTGTGTTTATAATTTTTCATCCATGTTTCGTCTATAGTTATTACATCTATTTGTAGGTTCTCCTTTTTTTTTATCAGTAATGAAGACTATATATATATAAGGAGAAGAAAGGAAACGAATAGTACAATAAGGCACCCCTAAAAGCGGGTACCAAACACACACCCGAGACCTCATCATATCCATCCTCATAACTCAATACCTCCCTCTCTACACTTAACCACCCATAGAGAATAACTCAAAATCAAAATGATGACTAAGAAGAAGCAAGACCCAACAACACGTCTTAGAACATCTTCTACAACGCCCCAAAAGAAAAAAACATAGACCATAAAAGCAACCAATACACCATCTCCATGCCAACCACCACCACTCATACCCTATACACAAAGAGATGCCCAACAACATATGATATAATCTATGGAGTAACCCTGGAATGTAGGGAGAATGACGGCCCGCGAAGATACATGAAAAGTGATAAAATCCACCAGAGCTGGTATTGGAGACTGTCGATCCTCGAAAATGCAACTATTCCTCTCCTTCTAGACACACAAGTAAATAGCAAAGAATAGAAACCTGTATAAACAGCGTCCCTGAACTCCCAAAACAGAGAACCTCCACTGAGAAAATAGATTCTCCAATGTCCGAGGAAAAACCCAAACAACATCAATCAATCCAAGAGATGGCAAACCCTACCCCCACCCCTATTGTAAGTTCCCCTTACATTGACATGACATAACATTTGCTCCCAATTAATATGGTCAGTTCGTAATCCATATCACATATATTGGTATGATACTTACCTATGGGGATGGTATCGTACTTCTACAACATACCATATATCTTTTCAATACAGTTGACGCTACTTAGAGATGGCAACAGGGTGGGTTTTGGTGAACTCACCTGTATAGGAGTTTAGCCCATACCAAAACTACCCTACCCCACCCCTATCGGGTTGGTAGCAGGGCGGGGCAGGTTTGCCCTAGTTGGTGTATAAGATACAAAAAAAAAGTTTTTTAAATATTAGTAATATATTTATTAAAAGAATATGTATGAAATAATATCTTTTTTTTTTATCGGTAATAGAAAGGATTATATTAAGATAGAAAAGCATTACATGTACACCAATAGTGTACAAGGAATAAAGGATCTAAGTCCTACAATTCCTACAATTCCTGAAAATTTTCACATACTAAAACTTCCTAAATGTCCAGCCCTTTACAAGAGATGCTAGTTGATGCCTAAAAGAGGATACACCTGAGAATTGAATGAAATAAAGCCTTCAGAGATCTTGATCTATCATTGAAAATTTTGTTGTTCCTCTCTCGCCACAATGTCCATAGAATAGCAGCAGGTTTTAAGCTCCACGTCACTTGGATACAGGAGGCTCCCGAACGCTTGCCCCAAGAAATAAGGGCCTAATCTAGCTCCTTAGGTTGCACCGATGAAGCTTCAAATCTCAGCAAAAAGAGCAGTCCACATTTCGTAAGCCAACGAACAGTGGATTAGCAAGTGGTTTATGGATTCCGTTTATGACTTGCAAAGTTCACATATGTTCGGTAGTTGCCAGCCTCTCTTTATAAGGTTGTCCAAAGTTTATATCTTTCCCAACACTGCAGTCCATAAGAAGAAGCCTATCTTAGGGGGTAAAAGAGGTTGCCATAGCATCTTCAACAGCTGGAATCTGCTTTCCTTCTTATTCAATTGAGTGTAGAAGCTCTTGACGGAAAACTCACCCATTTTGCCCCAAATCCACCTCATGCTATCTTGAGTTGAGTTTGGATAATGACCACTTATACATCCTATGAGTTGGGTGAGAGAATTCAACTCCCAATCAAACATTCCTCGTCTAAATTGCAAATTCCAGCTAGCATCACCTAGACCTTGAAGACAGAGATCTGAATGCATGCTTGATGAGATAAATATAAGCAATATATATCTGGAAAAACCGTCTTAAATGGGGCATTCCCACACCATAGATCCTCCCAAAATCTGATTCAGTCCCCTTTTCCCAACTTGAACCTCAAGCTGAGCATGACAGTGAAGGATAGTCTACTAATAGGTTTCCATAAACTGCAACCCACTAAGCCATTCACTGGAGAAGGCAGCCAAGAACCTAGATCATAGGCATACTGGATGACAATCAGATTTCTCCATAACCGTGATGTTTCACACCCAAATCTCCAACACCATTTTCCCAAAAGAGTCCGGTTGAACAAACGGAGATCACGAATGCCCAACCCTCCCCCATCTTTGTCTCTAAATACATCACTCCATCCTAAAAGGTGATATTTATTTGCATTATCCCAACCTGCCCAAAGGAAGTTTCATTGGATCTTCTCTAGCCTTCTAACAATGGAGATTGGCGCAAGCATGGTAGAGTATGTAGGAAGGTTGGAAAGAGCACTTTCAATAAGAGTCAACCTGCCACCTTTGGAAAGAAAGTTGCTTTTCCACATTGCCAATTTTCTCATCATCTAGGCAACCACCGTTTCCTACACTCCTTTTGCCTTGAAAGGAGCTCCGATGGGAACTCCAAGGTATGTAGTTGGGAGAACTCCCAACCGGCATTTAAGAATATAGCAAAAGATTATGCATCACTTCATTCCCTCCCACATTGAACATCTTGCTTTTTAGAAGATTTACTTTCAAACCCAACACCGCCCCAAAACATGTAAGAATAGATCTTATTATCAAGAGTTGAGTAGCCTGAGCCTTACAAAAAATGATAGTATCGTCCGCAAAAAGTTAGTCATGGATAATCTTCCAACCCCAAAGCTAACACCCTCAAGTAAACCCAACATAGAAGCTCTTTCAATTAATCGGCTCAAAGCCTCCATGACCACCAAGAACAGCAACAATGATAGAGGGTCTACTTGACGTAATCCTCTAGAGGATCTAAGAAAGCCAACTATCGTTCCATTAATGAGAACTGAAAATGAGGTTGAAGATATGAATGAGAACATCCAATTGCACCATTTGCTTCCAAAACCCATTCGCCGTAAAAGGTAGCACTAGAAATCCCAGTTAACATGATCGTACGCCTTCTTAATATCCAGCTTACACATTACCATATCCCCCCTCCTTCTAAGGATCGAGTCCACACACTCACTAGCTAACAAGACCACATCCAAGATTTGCTTTCCTCCTACAAAAGCGTTCTGGAACTAAGAGATGAGATCAGGTAGAACCAACTTCAACCTGTTAGAACGAACCTTAGCCAATATTTTATAAAAACTCCCCACCAAGCTTATCGAGCAATAATCTCTTAACGATGCAGCTCCTTTTTTTGGAATAAGAGCTATAAATGTGGCATTTAAGCTCTTTTCCAAAAAAGCTGACTCATGGAACTCCCGGATTGCCTTCATGAAGTCTTCTAAAATGTGAGGCCAACAATTTTTGTTAAATGCTATAGTAAATCAGTCCAGGCCAGGGGCCTTATCCCCCTCCATGTCATTAAGAGACTTCCAAACCTCCTCCTCCGAAATTTGATCTTCCAACATAACTCTCTGGGTGTTAGACAACGATGCAAACTCCAACCCATCTAAGAGAGGCCTCACCTTGACCCAAGGTTTACCGTTTCGGTGCGGACGGGCGTGCCGCCCTTTGCACGTAACGAAATTTCGTTGGCACATCACCAGCGTGCCGCCAAAATGCTGGAAAAGTGAAAAAAAAGGCAAAAACTGAGATTTTTTTATTTTGGCGAAATTTTGCTAGAACACCGCCACAAATCACCAATGAAAATTTCTTGAAATTTTCATTTCCCTCCCCTACTTCGCCAGTTCGCCCCGTTTCGCTGGCACGCCATCAAAAACACAAATTGGTGATTTTCCATCAGGGAAACGCATCACCAACTCCAAAAAAACGAAATTTCCGCGACACACTGCCTTGACCCTTTCTTGAAAAAGATTTTTGTAAAAGTCTGCTGCAGCCTCCTTAATCTCTTTGTCCTCAAGAAGTAGAGATCCTTCCACCTCCAAATGGTCTATATTATTTCTCCTTCCCCTTGTTGTCACTGTTTTATGGAAGAAATTTGTATATTTGTTACCCAACTTTAGCTATAAAGCTCTAGATTTTTGCCTCCAACGTCTTTCCTAGCCAACACAAAAGAAGAAGAGCCTTGGAAGATAAACTCCTTCCACCACTCCCCCCACTAGGTGCATAAAACTAGGATCATGAAGCCACATGTTCTCAAATATGAAAGGAGATGCCTTCCGGAATTCATTTTCGCTTGATAACAAGATCAGGGAATGATCAGATAAAGTTCTAGGCCAAGTTGGTGCTCCATACTTGGGAAATATCGCTCCCCATTCTAGAAACACAAGGAAGCGATCCAGCTTTGAGAGAGTGGATCATTGCTGATTTCTGGACCATGTAAATTTTGAACCTTAAAGCGGAACATCAATAAGTTGATGTATGAAATAATATCTAAAGCCTATTAAAAATAACACTTTAATATATGAAGAAGGTCGGGTTCGGGCAGGTTGGGCTAAACCCGAACCAATTTTTTTAAAAGAGTTATGCCTAACTGATTGATGTACATAGTGTGAAATTTTGTAGATATCCAAATAAGAGACAATGAAAAGGGAATCAATCAAAATATCACAAAATAAATGCATATGGCATGATATCATTAAAACAAATGAAAGAAATTCAAAAAGATCACAGATCTGTAAATGGCTAAAAATAAGTGTTTTTTATGACTTCTAACAAAGATTTTAAGTTAGAAATTAAAAATTAAAAAAAAAAGAAAGAAAGGTGTTCCTGTCCAAGCGTTGCCAACTGTGGACGACGTATTGACACCAATCCTGCACGTGTTGCCCCGGCATCATGCCACCAGGGGAAGGTTGGGGAGATTTAGGTGGCTCTCTCAGTCCCACACACCAGGCAAGATAAGATGGGGCTCAGCCAATGAATCAAACACAAGGGCACACATTAGCACCCCAGCAAAGAGAAATCCTTGACTAGTAAAGGTGTGCTAACGTTGCAAGCCTCTTACCTCTCATGTAAAGGACTTTGAAATCTGAACCTTACTAGGCATGCTGCTGAAACTGTTTGCAATGATTTCAACACTCATATATTAAGCTCAGCATATTAGTAATCAACATTGACGATGGCAAATTCACACCGCATACCACTATACCAGTACATAACACGATGGAGGTTCAGACTGAACAACAATCCTTACATCCACCTTAATGAACACACCACATACTTCTTTATCTACTAGAATACCCTATGATGCCAAAAGTGCAGTGGAAGTCCAAAAAGTCAAATCCATCAAAATTCGGTTTAGCAAACAACTCTCTAGCACCTTCTTTATCAAACCCCACTTACTGAAATACAACCCAAAAAAAAACCTCCTGTGAATCAGGACCCATATTGCAAGATAAAGGTTTATTTGACCATAAATGAGAATGAAAACAGGGAAGTCCTTAGCCAATAAACTCCGCCCAACATATCCAACACCTCCCCAGCCCAAGTTGCTACATTGTTGGAATCCTCATGTTCATCCTAAAACTTATTTATAAGACAAGAACTTAAAGATAATTCTCTCTTCAGCCACAACTTCATCAACCAAAAACATTCTCTCCTTTCTTTGTACCCCTTTCACAAAGATGAAAAGAATATCCAAATTCCACTTTTTCCTTTCACTTCAACAACCCCCCACCCAAAACCAAACAAAAGAAGCTCACCTCCCACTCCACGAAAAACAATATAGACGTTCATACATACATATATGCATACATATATACATATATATAGGGAAATAAAATTCATTTACTCTTTTTTTATTTCCACTATTTGTTAGCTCACTGTAATCTCCAGCAGTTAACTCCTACTCCATCAGCTTCAGAAATATGCATCAGCTCTGACAATGCATCCTCTAAAGAAAAATAGCGGAATCTACAAATATATTACAATGACCAATGTTCGTTGTGCTGTGGTCAATGCAATTCGTCCAGGGCCGCATGCGCCGTTTTGCTGAGATTTTCTTTTTATGCTACCCATGTAGTTATATTTCTTGTAACGCCATGCTAAAAAATTTTTAAAATCCAATTAAAGCATCCTTTTAAGTTTAATTCAAAATTTTGTAACTACTTACATTTTTAGAAGAGAATGAGGTCCTATAAAATAAAAATTAAAAAGCATATTATAAAACAAGCCTTACTAAAAGTGTTAATATTTTTATGAACCAAATAAATAAGTGTACGTACACGCAACCCCATCTCTCTCTCTCTCTCTCTCTCTCTCTCTCTCTCTCTCTCTCTCTTGTTTTTTTTACTCGTAACGGAAAGAGGAATTTTTTTCTCAAAATATAAGGAGGTGGAGACCTCCTAGTTCTCTATATCTCCAAGAAAGAGGGGTGATGAAATGCACCACCACTATTTTCTCTCTCTCGTTTATGCCCCCAACCATTCTCCCCCATTTTCTCTCTTCTTACTTTTTTCCTTGTATCTTCAGCCTTCAAGATGCGACAGAGGCTAGACTCTCGACGACATGAAGAAAGAAGAGGAAAGAGAGGCAGAAGTACGCCGCCTTACCCCTACTCTCCCCTTACCTCATCTCTCTCTCTCTCTCTCTCTCTCTCTCTCGCATATCACTCTTTCCTTTTTTTTTTCTCTTTTCTTTTTTTAACTAATTCTCGCTTAGTGACAGGAGCCTCGTGCACTTGGCTAGCCCCTTTTTTTAATTGATTCCACACAGCACACTCTGTTTGTCAACAGTGCGCCTTGTAGATCAACAGTGTGCCTTGTAGAACCTAGAGCGCAGTGCATTCCATTGACACTACTTTTTCATTTGGCATAGGACAGAATTCCACCTATGCCGGATAGAAAAGGGGTTTTAAGACCCCCCACCCTTAGAATCCACCAAATGAAATTTCGTCGGCATTGCAAACACTAATAACGACTATTTCATTTATCACATCAAAACTAAGCATCATATTCTCAAACATTTTAATCAGATATTCAAGCATAATATCATTCATTGATTGATGATAACGCAATATTTATCATTATGTTTTATTTATTATGAATATTTCATATATATATATATCACCCCTCTGATAGTCTAACTCAGGTATCATGCCTTTAAAAAACATATAACACTTCATTGGAGTGGCCTTTTCTTCCCTCATGATCCAATTTCTTCCACACTTAAAATAATAAAGTCCCCTCAAGAAAATAAATTCTTTGCTCTATTGGACCAAAATTATGAGGTTCCATTAATTTGGTTTAACCTAAATCCTGAAAACAAACATCTCATCAAAATTGGTCTCTAGAATCGACTATTTACAGCATTAATAAGTTGATAACATTAATCAATAAGTATCACACGAGTTCTTAGCTTTCAACTTAAGAATATTTCTCTTTAGAGAAATCAATATTCCAAACGGACTAAGATAATTGTACTGGAATTTGTAATCCGTTTTACATTTGTGATAAGATATAACATCCTAAAGAATAAGGGTACATAAAGTGTACAAAACGCTTATCATTTTCAAGCAGAAAGCGTATCAATAAATTATGTTGGGAAACTAAAAATTTATACATATCAATAGGATGATAATATCATCAACCCAATTTTGGCTACTGCTACACCATCATTAATGTCTAGCATAGCATTATCTCCATTCCAGAAAGGTACTAAACCATTTAATTGTTGTGGAAGCAGGCAAAAATGATTTTTACGATGACAGCCACCTATATATACATACACGTAATACTTTCAAAACAGTAACTCACAGAGGATATCATAAATGTACCAGAAAAATGACAAAGCAAAGAATTGGTAACCTGTGTGGTTTTCCCGCACCCAGTCTCACCCGATATGAGCACTACCTGCCTTGAAAAGTGAGACAAACAATTAGTCCTAAAAATGTCATTGGATACCCATCTTCCCTGGCTCAGATTAAAAACATCAAAATTAACAAACAAAAAAAGCATGACCACAGGTTAAAAGGAAAAATATGTAACTAAAGGTATATGAAGAAAAAGGACGCACACACATATTGGAGGAAGTGAAATCAGAAAAGGAAAAAAAATCCCAAGATAACAGAATTCAAAACATGGACTAAGTGTTTAGCAATCTTGATTGCCAAAATTTAAGGCCTGTCCTGAACCAGAAACAATCTAAATTTATTTGGTTGAATACTATCCTTATGTGTAGGATAGCTCAAAAAATGCAATTGAGCTCTATGTGCCCAGAGACCAAATCAAGAATAAAGAGTTCGCTACAATGACCTGCTGTGTGTGTAGTTAAACAGCCGCAAAACAGACAGAAAACATCCATTCGAAAACACAAATAACTATATATAAACAACAGCACATGTGAAAACATAGAAGGAACCTGGTGAGATTCTAATGTTGACGTGATGACATCCTTGAAGGATGAAATTGGAAGCTTAGATCTGTCTTCAGCAATCTGCAGGCAAAAAGTTACAGTGAAACTTCACTCTGCCCTAACCTGAGCAGTTTGTAATAGCCTTTATGCAAGTAAATTCTCATGACCAAAAAACAGAATTAAGAGCATCATTTGATACATAAGGAAGTGTGAAACTTTCTATATAAATATGATTGGTGGAGAAACCTGTCTCAATTTTGGTGTCTTATTCATCCTGGAAGCAAGTGATTCCACTTTCTTTGCAATTTCAACCTTCTTCATTGAAGGTTTGCAGAAACTATCATCTTTTGTCACTCTCATTTTCCCAGCCCTTCCAGTATGGTTTCCAAGCATTTCTTCCTTCAAATCTCCATCATCAGGAGGATACCTTGTGAATAAGTCCCTTAAAACCTCTTTTGTCTCTTCTGAAAATGTCAGACGAGTAATGTTTTCCTCTCCCTTCAAAGAATTTGCGTTCTTCTTTTTATTCTTGTAAACAGAAACACGCCTCTGATTGCCACGCCTATACAAAACCAGCATTTTCCAAAGGTCCATATATTAAGAGAATGACAAGCCTGTCAGATTTCTGACAGAATTTTGAGGCTACAATGCACTATTTATATGTAACATTCATGTGACATCTTTCAAACATTTAAGTATAAATCATAGATGAAGGAACTCTTGACTCACCCAGAACTTTTCGAAATCATCCCCATCTTCTTGCATAATTCATGGACAACTGCACGTTCAGGATTTGTAAGATTGGCTTCAAACGTGTACACTGCATGTAAATTCCAAGTAAGTCACAACTTAGCAAAAAAAAAATTCCATAAAATAATCCTAGATCAATAGCCATTTGTTCCTGAATAGCCATAGATAGGAATGGTTGAAACCAGACAGTTAAATTTTCCAAAATATAGCTCCATATTGCATTAAGGAAATTATACCCTTCAAACAGATTATATCATATCATAATTGTCTTGGTGACTTCAGTGTTTCAGACTCACATTTCAGTTGAACATCTAGGTAGGTCCCCTTTTTGTGGATACTCTTGGTAAGTCCTCATTTAAGGAAATAAAAATAAAGATACCCAATCAAGTCATTGTGGCAGAATCAATTAAAAATGCATTAAGTTGCGCATCAGAGTAAGGAGAGAGTTTGGTGTAGAACGTAACTTCTAAATAAATTGAACCATACAGATTAAGACTCCCAAGATATTTAAAACTAATGGTCAACCACAATAAATTAAATATTAAGATTATAAATATAAATATATAGACAAATAAATGCAATATATATATACACACATATAAATAAAGAATATAAGGAGAGAACAGGTAGGCAATCCCTAAAAGGGATGACGTGTCTAAGTAAGCAAGTTCCCCCACCCCCTCCCCTCTTCCCCCTCTCTCTCTATTCTCTTTTACTTTATTTTTATTTAGTGCTTAAGATAAGGTGGCACCGTACGTCTCTCTCTCTCTCTCCCCCCACCTCTATTTTTTTTCTTATTTTCAAGAGACACGTCCCCCCAATCTCATTTTTTTCTCCCCCACCCCGCTCTCCCCTTCCTCCCTATTTCGGCCAACACACAAGAAGGAGAAAACCAGGTATCTGACATGCCCCCTTCCCCCTTCTTCCCTCTCACTAATCTCGATTGTTCTCCTCCCATCATCTTTCTCTCTCTTTCATAACTAATCTTTTCCTTTTCATAGATTTTACACATCACGCCATGCGTACCATGGTGGTTCGATGGCATGCTAGACATGACATTGAAATCACTCCTACTTCGGCCAGCACAAGGCAATGTTTCACCTATGCCACTCAAAATAAGGGAGTTTTTAACCACATTGGAATCGGTGAAATTTTGCCAACATCATATAAAATGGCTGGGCTTTGGCTTGAATAAAGTGATACAAACAAACGTGGAATGATGCATACTACTAATTCATTTAACAAAGCTATGTGGATCACCACTAAACCTAGGCCTCTAGCAATGATGGTAATGGTGATTGTGGTAGTGATGACAACCTGACAATGGTGATGAAGATGGTGGCAATGGTGATGATAGTAGTAGCAATGGAGAATCTAGTGATGATGTTGACCATAGAGGCATAGTGTTAGTGACGGCGCTGGAGGCAACAATAGTAGTTGTGTTGTTACATTTTGATCTTACCACCTAGGATCCAAACAATAAGGCATTACTTGGTAAATGGCTTTGGCGGTTCGGCGAGGAAAGGGAGTCATTATGGCGTGAGGTAGTAGCAAACTTTTATGGGATCCATCATAATGGATTAGAAGTGAAAACAGGTGGTCGAAGTCGGAGGCATGGTCCATGGAATGCAATCTTACACCTTGCTGATGCGTTCGTCCCATTTGTTCAATTAAAATTGCGTGCAGGTAATCTCATCAGGTTTTGGTCTGATATTTGGTGGAAAGGTCCTGTCCTTTCTTCTTTATACCCTAGGCTTTATAGAATTCGTGTGTTGCCTGATCCTTTGGTTTGTGAGATTCTTTCTCTATCATCTCACGGAGTCAAGTGGAACCTGAACTTTAAACGTGACCTTCGTCCTGCAGAATTTGTTGAATTGGCAAATCTTTTGAATAATCTTAGTGAGGTATCATTATCTTATTCTTCCATTTCGGATAGGCGTGGTTGGACTCTTAACTCTGGTGATAGTTTTACTGTTGCTTCGTTTTTTGCTCTCATCTGTCAAAGTCTACATCTCTTCCTTTTGTAGCCTTTCCCATTTCCTTTTTGTGGAAAGCCGCCATCCCTTCTAAAGTTAAAGTTTTTGTCTGGACTGTTTTGCACTATAAGATTAACACACTAGATGTATTACAGCAACGCCAGCCTCATATAGCTTTGTCTCCCCGGGTATGTTCAATGTGCATGAAGGAGGACGAGTCGGTGGATCATCTCCTACTTAGATGTTTTGTTGCTGATCACGTATGGAGGCATTTGCTGAATTGGGGAAATGTTAATTGGGTACTACCTTATACCGTACGCGAGCTAGCTTTTCAGTGGAGATTTTTGGGCTTCAGTAGATTAGGGAGAAAGCTTTACAGGGGATGTTTTTTTGCTACTTTATGGACACTATGGAGGATGCGAAATAGGTGCGTTTTTTAAGATGAGAAGGTGAGAAGGTCTTGTGTGGTTGACCAGGTGATATCGTTATCCACTTTTTGGGCTTCAGGGCAAAAGGATTTTGACTCATATTCATCTATGGATATCATCAGGAACTGGATGACATTCATCTATATGTAGTTTGGAGTGGTTTAGTAGTGTCTATTTTTATATGTGGATGGACCATAGTGTATTTTTTGGTTATTTTGTGGTTTTATCATGTATTTTGGGGTGATCCCACTCCCTGTGGGGTGCCCCTCCCTCTCCTTTTGATCTAATAAAAGCTTCATTAATCATCAAAAAAAAATATGGGAAGGGGAAAATCATCTAAGAACACATAAGGAGGCGTCTTGATTGCATATATTCACTTCAATGGATACTAGACAAGGTTCATCTTAGACGAAATCTTACAACAAACATGAGCATTATACTAGTTCTAAGGAACACAACAGCTAGTTACCACCGTGGAGCTAGCTACTGCATTGGAGCAAAAGCACTTGGTCATCTAGGATCTATGGATTAATGGAGTCTACCTCACATGGTTATGGCACTGTGCCTTCTAGGGAAGGGGGCTATAGGATCTTTCCAAGAATCCATGCCCCTGAAGATATGATCAACATAAATATCCCTATCCACATAATCACAATACAGTTACTACCATGACCACTGATTATTCATAATATCCCCGATAGGCATAATGATGAACATTAGTATCAATGATTACAACAAATTGGTAAAGCAGTTTATGGACTAGTATCATCAATTTATAGGCTATAGCACAATATTGCAATTACATAGAAAGGATGCATTACAGTCAACTTAGGGCCTTAGGGGTGATTGAGGATGACAATATTTTTGTGCCCCCTCGGCATTACTTGTGGAATCAAAGGTATTGTATATATTCAGATATATCAATATTCAGTAAGGTTCATCTCAGACAAACTTATAATAGACATAGACATTATACTAGATATGTGGAACACAAGGCTAGAGCTGGTTACCATCATCGAGCTAGCTACTACTTTAAAGCTAGTGCACAAGTATATTGAGGGATGCCACCTTGAGTTGAAGGACTCACTCAATCATCTAAGAGTTGTGGATCAGTGGAGCTTGCATAACTTCATTATAGCACTATAATTTTTGGTGGAGAGGGATATGGGATCTTTCCAATGAACCCACACCCCCAAGATATTATCAATATAGATTTCCCTATCCACCTTCTCAAGTTATAGTTGTAATTATGACCACTTATAATCCACAATATTACCCCATGATGGTAATAGTGAACATCAAACCTTTTAATATATATATATATAAATGGACCATTATCATCAACCAAAAAGCTAGCACAACATTGCAATTACATAGAAAGGATGCATTAAGGCCAATTTAGGGATGTGTTAATGTTTTTGAGCCTCATCAGCATTAATTGTGGATTTGAGCTATTGTATTTATAAGTTATGACATTTATGTTACTTATTTATTTACTTTATGACCATTAAGTTTATTTTCATTTGCTTGAATTATTTTATATTTTATGTTTTTTGACGAATAATAGACTTTTATTGAACTTAACTATTTTATATTTTATGTTGACAATTGAGAATTTACGCACGCATGCAAATTTACATTAGTAAAGTATGACTATTATGAACACATGATTTTGACACCTATTTCACTTGCTAAATTTTAGAAAACAGTTTAAATATAAATTTTTAACATTTAAGGAAGATTTACCATTTATATTATCGAAAGTTTTCCCATATTTGGTATCATGGACATTCAAAACCATTCTACAATAATGATTGGTAAAAAGCCTGGAGCTAAAATAAAAAATCAAAAAAAAATATGTAGCTCCTTCAGCTTAATCAAGATTTGTCATGAACTTATTATGATATTCAGATCAATAAAATGATTCCCTTCTAAGAAGTAAGAACTAGAACCAATTAGTGCAATCCTGGCCCTAGGATAACTAATTACTTACAAAAATAAATAGATTGACAGTAAGTACAAAAATATTAAGGAATTTTTCCTACACCAAACATATAGCCAAGTAAAACTCTAAAGACAATCCTTTGCTGGAGAAATATTTCCACAAACCCCCCTATATAACTTATTTCTCACATCATTCTCCCACCCCAGAAAATATTCATAAGCAAAAGACTTTCTTTCTACACCAAATCATCATACCTCCTATAGCAAGCACTTTGTTGAAAGATAATTGTGGTATCAGATCCAAACACGGATAAAGGATGGCAAACTTTCTTCCTATCTACCAAGTGTTATTTGAATTTCTCACCTTCCTCACTCCATATAAAATTTCTCTAAAGATTCTACAACCTCTTTACCATTAAACCTAGAATTAAAAAGGGACGAGAAACATATAGGTAGGTTTGCTAAGGTGCTCTTAATCAAAGTAACCTTACATTCATCTGAAAAATATCCTCTGTTTCAAAAAGCTATCCTCCTTTCAGCCCTCTCCATGATTGATTCCCACACTGAAATCTTATTAAAATAAGCTCCAGAAGGAAAAATCAAATATGAAATTGAAATAAAATCAACTTTTCACTCAAAAGCAGTCTTACACACTTCATTTCTAGTAAGTTCACCCACTAAACAAACAATTCTTTTGCAACTTAGTGTTTACCGCAGAAAAAAGGCGGATAAGAATGCCAAACAATTACAACAACAAAATTTCTTGTCCCAAATAGCTGGAATCAATAACAGGAGTCCTATTTACCATCCCATATCTAATAGACCATATTCAATTAGATTACACACATTAATCATTTAGGATTGACCTATTAGGGCAACTCCTAAATGCTCTAAATAATACTCATCCTTGGAATATGTCTTTCTTTATTATCTTAAAAGTCCACAAGATACATCATAGCCAACATAATCACATAATATTTGCCTTCAGCTTGAGTAGAATACATCAATCACATAAAACTTTAATAGTTATTGTTTAAAGTGCCATCAAATCTTGAGTTGGATCAGTCCCTCCAAGACGTGATATGGATATGAGTCAGAAAGTATCTTCAAAGAAAATAAGGATCCAAAATCAGTCTTACTTAGTGTTGGATCATTCAAGTCAGATTATTCGGATGTACTTCATGGAAAACAGCACATGATCCCTTTCTGGAAAACCTCCTTATGCCAATTGGCTTTAGGTCATCCAATTCAAATTTGGATCGTCGATCTGCCTCGTTATTGGAAATGAACAATCCCTGATCCTATATCAAGTAATCATCTGGATCAAATTCTTTACAACTTCTCCTTTAATACTCCACACGCACCCCAACCACCCCCCACCCCCAATCTCCTTTGTTTTGAGTAATTGCTCCAAGATAATATAAATTGTCACTTTTGGGAATCACCTGGTTCTCATTTTTATGATTGCTTCACCCATACTAATATTTGTGCTAGAGTCACATACCACATACTTAATATTAATTTGAATTATTTAAAACATTTTGATTTTAAGGTATTCTTCCACAATTCTAGAGTCAAACCTACTCTCTAGTTTTATTTATTTACAAATAACATACACAAAATTCACAAGAAGCTAATTCTTACATCAAATAACCACATCCAAAACAAACTAAGATAACCGCTTATCAAAACCACCACCATTTTACCACATAGTAAACTAATTGCATCTATAATTATCCCGTCCCATTACAAAACAGTGCAAGACTCACTTCAAGCCCCTAGCTCAGTAACATTTTGCAGCTATTTGCCACAGTTACAGAAACAAAAAAGGGAGCCAAGTCCCAAGATAAACCAAAACCATAATAAAGAACAGAATATAGTTTCAGTCTTTCAGATACCTAATCACTCGTCATATTTATCATGCAAACAACCGAGAACCAGTTCTGTACCAAATCAAAATGTGTACCCTAAAATGGCAGATGGGGAAGACTGAAGAGAAAGAGAGAGAGATCTTTACTGGACACAAAATAAATTTCAAAACCCTCGAACCAATTCCGTGCAAAAAAATGGAAATAATGAGCATAATTTCCTTAAAAACCTAACAAAAAGAAGATAATTCATCTCACTCGTCATCAACAGTCACTACTAAGACTAAGAAACTTGAAATAAGAAAGTTCTACTCATGAAGAACAAGCGAACTCTCGTTGCACATCACATTTAACTGTTCAAGGAACAAATGACGCCATAATTTCGTTTACCTCGTTCGAAAACAAAATGCCCAAAACAGGAAAGTTGGAGGAAATTAATTCTCCTGCTCACACCCAGTTCCCAATACAAGATTCAAGCAGCGTAGTCGAAGTACAACACGAACGCACGCAAAAATTCAACCTCTTTTCGTGAAGAAGACTCGAAATTATTTAAACGAGCTCAAACTAAAATATTACCGGGCTCAAAACAGCCATAACACTGAACTTTCTTAGTTTTAATCAATGCCCAACACGAAAAACAAAAAAGATTTTTTTTTATTTTCCCCTCTCCAATCAGAAGAAAAAATGAAAAAATAACCAAACCTTCATCATCTCCTGCGCGGACCTCCTGAAGTATTTTTGATATTCGAATTTGGGTGGCTTCAGCCACATTAGGGCTTTGTTCATGCGTCTCGTCTCCTTTCCTGCGTCCTTTCCTTCTTGGCATCTTATGTTTCTTCTTGTTCTTCACTCGTCCTCTCCGCGGAAGCACGGAGAGCTCAAAAGGAGAAGCCGCGCGGTTTATATCTGCCTTGGCCAACTTTGTTCAGAACTTCAGATACCGTGTCTTTCCTTTCGTAGGATCTAGGAGATACCATAAGGTTGCGTTTAGCATTGCTTGTTTGAGGCTTGGAAGCAATTCCAATGCCCAAGAAGCGCTTTAAATAATTCGGAATTGCCGCCGGCGGGTTTCGACAAAAACCCTAACCCGCCCCTCCAGCCCACGCTAAGGCTGTCAATTCAATTGTTTTGACAAACCCTAGTCCATCCCTATAGCCCATATTGGGCTATCAATAGGTTAGATATAGGGGAAAATTAATTTTTTGTGATACTTTATTAAACCATTTAAGATTCAATCACCCAAGTTTGCACTTGTGCGTTTCAAAGCACCTTTATCAAAACATTTAACATTCAGTAGTTTTTACTATTACAACCTGTTTTCTTCCCACAATGCCCTTTTCTCATTTAAATAAATTAAAAATTAAATAAATAGGTTTCCAAGATTGCCTTTATTACGTTTGAAATTGATTAAATTAAGTGTATTTCCAAAAGTGCCCTTTACCCCAACTTTCTTATTTTTTATGTTTATTTCTTTTCATAAAATAATAAAGAAAGAAAATGAGAAGAGAGAGGGTCTCAACAAAATGATTTGTACAATATTGTATCTTGACTTATACAGTTATAAGATAACTAGTACCACTTAATCAAATTACATATATATATAATATGTGCCTATAGAGAGACTTGTACATCTTTACCAATGGCTTGTACAATTTTATGTACCGACTTGTACGACTCAATCAAATAACTTGTATCTTCTATCAATTGACTTGTACATCAATATACCCTAACTTATATACTAATATAAACTTACACTTCTCTATCAAATGACATGATAATGATATGTACTAACTTATACCTTTATAAGAGTACATGTACCACTCAATTAAATGATTTGTACATTCTATCAATTGACTTGTACAACAATATATACTAATTTGTATACCTATACAGACTTATACCCCTCTATCAAATGACTTGTACAATACTAAGTACTGACTTGTACATTTATAGAAGGACTTGTACCACTCTATCAAATGACTTGTACCTTCTACCAATTGACTTGTACAACAATATATACTAATTTGTATGCCTAAATAGACATATACATATCTATCAAATGACTTGTACAATACAATGTATTGACTTATACAGATAAAAAGCGACTTGTACCAATCAATCAAATGACTTGTACCTTTTATCGATTGACTTGTACAACAATATACGCTAACTTGTATGGCTATATAGACTTATATCCCTCTATCAATTGACTTATACAATGTTATATATAGACTTGTACATTTATAGGAGGACCTTTAGCACTCAATCAAATGACTTATACAATACAATATTCTGACTTGTACCTTTATAGGGATGCCTGTACCACTCAATCAAATGATTTGTATATTCTACTAATTGACTTGTACAACAATATACACTAATTTGTGCGATTATATAGACTTATACCCCCTCTATTAAATGACTTGTATAATGTTAAGTACTGACTTGTACATTTAGAAGAAGACTATACAATTCAATCAAATGACTTGTACATTCTACTGATTGACTTGAACAACAATATATACTAACTTGTATGACTAAATAGACTTATATCTCTCTATCAAATGACTTATACAATACAATACTCTGGCTTGTTACTTTATAGGGGTACCTGTACCACTCAATTACATGACTTGTACATTCTATCAATTGACTTGTGCAACAATATACATTAACTTATATGATTATATAGACTTATATTTCTCTATTAAATGACTTGTACAATGTTAAGTACTGACTTGTACATTTATAGAATGACCAATATAATTCAATCAAATGACTTGTACATTCTACCAATTGAGTTGTACAACAATATATACTAACTTGTATGACTAAATAGACTTATACTTCTCTATCAAATGACTTGTACAATACAATATTCTAACTTGTACCTTTATAGGGATACATGTACCATTCAATCAAATGACTTGTACATTCTACTAATTGACTTTAACAACAATATACACTAATTTGTATGATTATATAAACTTATACCCCCTCTATTAAATGACTTGTACAATGTTAAGCACTGACTTGTACATTTATAGGAGGACTTTTAGCACTCAGTCATTTGATTGAATTATATTGGTCCTTCTATAAATGTACAAGTCAGTACTTAACATTGTACAAGTCATTTAATAGAGAAATATAAGTCTATATAATCATATAAGTTAATGTATATTGTTGCACAAGTCAATTGATAGAATGTACAAGTCATGTAATTGAGTGGTACAGGTACCCCTATAAAGTAACAAGCCAGAGTATTGTATTGTATAAGTCATTTGATAGAGAGATATAAATCTATTTAGTCATACAAGTTAGTATATATTGTTGTTCAAGTCAATCAGTAGAATGTACAAGTCATTTGATTGAATTGTATAGTCTTCTTCTAAATGTACAAGTCAGTACTTAACATTGTACAAGTCATTTAATAGAGGGGGTATAAGTCTATATAATCGCACAAATTAGTGTATATTGTTGTACAAGTCAATTAGTAGAATATACAAATCATTTGATTGAGTGGTACAGGCATCCCTATAAAGGTACAAGTCAGAATATTGTATTGTATAAGTCATTTGATTGAGTGCTAAAGGTCCTCCTATAAATGTACAAGTCTATATATAACATTGTATAAGTCAATTGATAGAGGGATATAAGTCTATATAGCCATACAAGTTAGCGTATATTGTTGTACAAGTCAATCGATAAAAGGTACAAGTCATTTGATTGATTGGTACAAGTCGCCTTTTATCTATATAAGTCAATACATTGTATTGTACAAGTCATTTGATAGATATGTATATGTCTATTTAGGCATACAAATCAGTATATATTGTTGTACAAGTCAATTGGTAGAAGGTACAAGTCATTTGATAGAGTGGTACAAGTCCTTCTATAAATGTACAAGTCAGTACTTAGTATTGTACAAGTCATTTGATAGAGGGGTATAAGTCTGTATAGGTATACAAATTAGTATATATTGTTGTACAAGTCAATTGATAGAATGTACAAATCATTTAATTGAGTGGTACATGTACTCTTATAAAGGTATAAGTCAGTACATATCATTATCATGTCATTTGATAGAGAAGTGTAAGTTTATATTGGTATACAAGTTAGAGTATATTGATGTACAAGTCAATTGATAGAAGATACAAGTCATTTGATTGAGACGTACAAATCGGTACATAAAATTGTACAAGTCATTTGTAAAGATGTACAAGTCTCTCTATAGGCACATATTATATATATGTAATTTGATTAAGTGGTACTAGTTATCTTATAACTATATAAGTCAAGATACAATATTGTACAAGTCATTTTGTTGGGACCCTCTCTCTCCTCATTTTCTTTCTTTATTATTTTTTGAAAAGAAATAAACATAAAAAATAAGAAAGTTGGGGTAAATGGCACTTTTGGAAATATACTTAATTCAATCAATTTCAAACGTAATAAAGGCAATATTGGAAACTTGTTTATTTAATTTTTAATTTATTTAAATGAGAAAAGGGCATTGTGGAAGAAAACGAGCTGTAATAGTAAAAACTACTGAATCTTAAATGTTTTGATAAAGGTGCTTTGAAACGTATAAGTGCAAACTTGGGTGACTGAATCTTAAATAGTTTGATAAAGTACCACTAAAAATTAATTTTTCCTTTGATATATATATATGTATAAAACCTACAAAATATATATATATAAAGCCTACAAAATATATTCTCTATAGATTCTCGCCCGTCTTTTTCATTCCATACATAATCCTTCAAAATCACTAAATATTCTCCACTATTCGAGAGAAAACCACCTCCTTTCTTATCAATAAGTCTAACTACGAATACATGTAAAATTTCAGTTCATCCTTGGTATATCTAATTCTAACTGAAATCCAATTAAATTATCCAACTTTGGTTTTTATCCAATTAAATATGAAGAATATATATGTTCATAATTTTGTTTGGATTCATATTTACCTGCATTCGATTAGTTAACATCCTAGGTAAGATATATACATATTCATTTTTTTCAAATAAGTTGACTAATGGTTAAATAATTTTAAAAAAACGATAATTGAACTAATGTGTTATTTAGTAAACTTATAGCAAAAATAAGCCCTGTTAATTGAATTTTGGATTTTATTATTGGATTTGAATATAGATTTCTTAAATATATTCGGACTTGGATTCAACAACTTATATGAAGGATCTGTTACGTAATTAATCAAAGTCAAATTTCCTTAATAGTGGCGAGGCTCAAATTTTTCATTTGAGGTGGGCAATGCAACAGAAAATGGGAAATGGAAGATAAATGGTTCAAACTAAAAAGGTAGTGAGGAAATTAAAATTTCTGAAGGAGACAAAACTATAAATTTAGAAGTAAACACAATAGCTTTTTTTGTAATTTTAGGATGGGCAATGTAAGCATCCAACTTTTTCACCCTTTCAAAATTGATTTTTGGCCAAAGGCTAAGTTTACTAGTAACTCTCACCTCATTTGATATAGAATTCAACACAATTCCAACGCCATTGAGTTTTCAAGAATTGGAGTTTGAACAAAACAGTTATCGCCAAAATAATCCAATGGTAAAATTGTAAAATATAGAAATTACACTAAGTGGCGAACTACACATTTGCCATAAGTTTGCCACATGGCAAATTAAAGTGTTTTCACAAAAGACAAAAATAAAGTAAATAAGACAAAAATAATAAAAAAAACTTAAAATATCTTAATAAAAAATCATATCAAAGAAAATAAAAATAAAAGGTAATTGAAAAGTAAGAAAAAATCTATACTATTAATAAAGGGAAGAGGGGGGAATATTCCTCCAGATTCTAGCCTCCCTTTTTTTTTCCAAATATTGCGCTCCCCAACTAAAACAATCCGAAACTATAACCACCCCACTACTCTTTCTACATTCGAATTTAAACCCCCACTTATATGTGATAGTTAAGGGTGAGGACGTGCAGTATCCATGTCCCCCCACTTATATGTACTACAATATATATCAAAATATACATTGTATATTATGATACACTGTATATACTGAGGTCACGTAAGGCATTACGTACTATATAATATTTTAGAATGCAATGTATCCTAGAATATTATTATCATTATATTTAATTATATATTAAATATTATTTTATTTTTTGTACAATATTCTATATAATATATATTATTATTTTACAATATTACATATATCTAATTATATATTATAACACTTACAAACACACACAATCATACATATATAAGATTTTATCTATGTGTGTAATATAATTAGTAGTAGTAAATACATTAATTATATACATATTGTTCAACACATTATATGGTGTACAATATTTTGTATTATAAATATTTCATATTGTATACATATTATTATATATCATATGACACTAGAAATTATATATATAGTAGAACTAGTATATATATATATATATATATATATATATATAAAGTTACAACAGTCAAAACTGCCTTGTATATTGACATATACAAATATATACAAATATGTCAATATTCAACAGTCAAAGCTAGGTTTGATTGATTGACAACTAGCCTTGTGAAGTTCTATGAATGTTAGAAAAATATTAGGATGCAAATGAATGGTTTGGTATGGATTCAGATTGAAAAATGAACCCAGAAAACCTAGTTCGCCACTTGGCGACTAATCGCCGAGTGCTCAATTAATCTCAAAACCTCTTATTGATTAACGGGGTTCGACGATTAATTCTGGACATAAAATGACTTCTATAACGTTAATCGCGAATGTGACGATTAGTAAAGTTGTTTGGTAAACTTTTCTGCTTTTCAGAAGATCTTTTGTTGAAGCAAAGCTGTTTGGTAAACTTTTGCTTTGCTGCTAAAAAGTACAAAAGCATGTTTGGTAACTATAGTAGCATATAAATTGCTTTTATACTATCATATAAAACTATCGTAAATAGTTGATACATTTTACTTAAAAATATACTCGACATATATTGTAACGGGTTGAGCAATAATCGGGTCGGTTCAAATTTAATCTATTTATTGGTGGGTTGGGAAAACCCAAAACCAAACCCAACTCGCCAATAATCAAATTCAACCCACCAACCCGATTAAAATATTTTATTTTTTAATTATTAAAATACACCAATAGAAAAATAACATGAATTAGTGATACAATTTAGGGTTAAATGGGCCATTGTCTGAGTTAAATGAGTCATTATCAGGTTAAACGGATCATTATTGAGTTAAGCGGGTTATTATTGGGTTAAACGAGCCATTACCGTGTTAAACGAGTCATTATTGGGTTGAACGGATCATTATCGGGTTAAGTTGGTCATTATCGGGTTAAACGGGTCATTATCAGGTTGACCGGTCATTAACGGGTTAAATGGGTCATTATCAGGTTAAACATGTCATTATCGGGTTTAACGAGTCATTATCGGGCTGAATGGATCATTATCGAGTTCAGCGGGTCATTATCGGATTAAACGGGTCATTATCGGGTTGAACGGATCATTGTCGGGTTAAGCGGGTCATTATCGGGTTGAACAGATCATTATCAGGTTAAGCGGGTCATTATCGAGTTGAATGGCTCATTATCGGGTTAAGCAGGTCATTATCGAGTTGAATGGCTCATTATCGGGTTCAGCGGGTTATTATTGGGTTAAACGGGTCATTAGACTTGGTGGGTCAATTTTTTCCCAGTTTAGTTTTGTGTCATAGGTTTTAGAAGCAAGAAAGCAAATTTATGATTAAAGTGAGAAGCAACATTTCTATGCTTCTTTTGAAAAGCAATGAAATTGCTTTTTTGCTTCTTATAAATTGCTTCATGTGTACATAACCAAACAGTACTTTTGCTTCTGAAAGCAATTTTTTGCTTTCAAAAGCAAAAAAGCACTTCTGAAAAGCGTTACCAAACGGTACCTTAATCTTGAAGTCTTGATTAATCGTGGATGTTAGTCAATTAATCCTGAGGGTGAAACAATACCCTAGAAAGTCAATCATGAATGGCGATCAATCATGGACCCATGATTAATCGCGAGACTAGGGTGATTAATCGTCAGACCTTGGTATTGTGTATATTTGTTCCAAAACGAATGGTACATAATTCCTTTGTTATTTAACTAATTCTTATTCATAGATTAATGATGTAACCCATGTATCTTGTGATTTGCCTTTACATATCGTGTTGAATCATGTGTATTGAACTAAAATGAATGATATGATAACTGTTTAGAAGATATCGCTAGTGGTCATGCATTTATTGCATCACTTGACGTGATGGTACTTCTAGGTGACCTAATAGAGCGCATGGCACTGTTTGGGGTGTTAAGATGTGACTCTCAACGGGTGGTTTCCCATGTTGCTTGGGAAAAAATGAGGGGAAAAGAAAAGTACCCTTGGGGTTGAGAAACCCGTAAACCCTATGAGTGGTTATATAAGATGTGGTTGAGGAGCGCTCTCAGAACTTTCAGCTAGCCAGGTCTAGTTTGGTAGTATAATTGATCCTATACCATTGGTTGATGGAGGGAGAGTGGACGGGCTTCTCTATAAGGTCCTATACTACCGCCTAATCAGAAAGAGCATGGACTATGCATGAGGGCTATAGGAAAGACCCTAGACGTTCCATCATGTCAGCATAGTTGTGCGTGACTGTAAAGCATGACCTATATGCATTGCATATTTGATTGATATCTATATCTTGTTATGAAATTGTAAAACCTCGAATTTTCCTTAAATAATATAATAAATTAATAAATAATATCCTTGGGAGTCGTAATTGATGGAAATAATTTGTTGAAGTAGGTGAGCATGATATCAGTGGAGATCAAGTGTTGGACGCAAATCCGACCATCCGATCATGAGTTATCAAGGTATGATTCATATTTCGTGTTCTGATTGGGCAGTGTGCATAGAAAGTTAGTAAGTGAGCTACGTGGGATCAAGGAGTATAAGTATTTGTTTAATACCCTAATTTTATACGCTTAGAATACCTATCGACATACTTGCTCTTATTCAACAGCCGCAAGAGAACTCATGACTGTGAGCGATCGAAACCGAGACCAGACTAGGAGGAGAAGAGAAGAAGAAGAGAGGGAGAGTGTGGTGTTGATTCTTGGTCTTCTGAACGTTGCTTGGGATTGTGTTTGTCGTTGTTCAGAAGGGAAGAAGAGGAGAACAGTCGCATAGAGGTAGGTGACATAGTTTTACGTTCGTTTTTGGATTTACGTGTGTTTAATCTCCAAAGCATATTTTTGCGATGTAGATATATGTATAAAGCATGATATAATCGTTATATGTATTGTGGGAATGCTTAGAATAGGAAAAATCACATTTTTGAACACTTTTTGATCGTTTTTGAGTGACTGCTGACCTTATTGTGCTTGGCGATCCTCAGCGCTCTTAGGCGCTAGTACAAATTTTGAGACCGCTCGAGACCGCTAGACGACTTATCGTCGGCGACCTAAATTGAACTACCGCCTACCTTCGACCGCCAGAGCAATCCTAGGCGCTCTGTGCAGAAATTGCAAAATTTCGTATTTTCAAACCCTGATTCAATTCCAAACTATTTTTAGTCAATTTTAATCATTAATTAAGATGTTTTAAGACCAAAATAATTTATCAAATTTCCTGTTTTACAGAAAAATAAATTAGGGAGATATTTAGGACACTAGTTGCCAAACTTTGTATGAAACTGTGAAATTTAGTCCTTGGAAGATTTGACCTATTATTTGATTACCAGAACATCTCTAAATTACACTATAAACCAGATAATTACATAAAGAGAATTCAGATCATAAGTTCAACTCAGTTAACCCGAATATTAAAGGAAATGTTAGATTTACCATTTATATGCCGCTAGGTACCAACCCTTATAGAATTATTAGACTTTAGGGATTCTTGGAGTCTAGTGGGCATAGCTGGTTATGGATCCATAGTTGTGACTAGATAGCTAAGGGATATTTCATTTGGGTTGAGTTTCTCCCTTGTGCGAGCGCGCTTCCTTTGCAAGTTGGTTTGTTTGGGAAGGTCCTATGTCTAGAGGGACACCCCGGTGAGCCGCTGGTGATTCCCTATACATGTGGATAAACGACCATCTCCATGTATTGATTCTGGTGCTATATGCTGGTGGTACATACCAACTCTGATAAGTACGCGTGCAATAAGTCAGTGACTACGGCTCTTGTCTAAGCTGCGTTGAGTGAGACTTGAGTATCATTAGTAGCACTGCTCCTAAGCCACACGGTGGTATAACGATTGGTCGAGAGTCACCTCAAAAGGTTTATCTATCTTTGTGAGTCCTACAGTGACACTAAAATCACAAACACTTGTTGTTACTGTTGTATACATGCTGGAGGCATGTAATTGGTGTATTGGTTGGATGTGACTGTTTAGTGCATCCTAGTAACGTATGGGTTATGCTATTGATTTTGATATTGAATTCCTATAATAGAACTTGCTGAAATTTATATTTAGAACTGTTTATTATACTGTTTTGTATTTATGATCGATACGAATGATTATACGAGTCTGTTTAGTCGAGATTGCTTAATCGTGCATGAATTGTTATTTTTATTTATATGAACTGTTTAAACATGCATGTGTTACCTACTGGGGGTTACCTTAGTTAAACAAATGGGGTACCTTAGCTATATAAGGGGGTACTTTAGTTATACAAAAGGGGTACTTTAGTTATATAAGAAGGGTACCTTAGCTATATAAGGGGGTGTACCTTAAGTAAAACAAGGGGGTACCTGTGAGACACGGGAAAAATCACCGGAGTGATCATCCCTCCGTCAACACACGGGCTCAACGCAAAAATAGGAAAGTCGCCACCATTCAGGATTTTGAGGTGAGAATGGACACCAAAAGATTCAAAAATAATCAAAAAGTGCTAAAAGACCAATTCTAGGGTAAAAATAACCCTATTTGAAAATCAAATCCAGAGATGGATAAGGGAATTAGATTATGAACGGGGGAAGGTGTTAGGCACCCCCATTCACCCACACAAGGTGGTTGCCCAATGTTTGTTCATGCTAAAAGAAAATAGGAAGCTTGCTAAAAAATCATGAAAAGCCTTAAAAAAGGAACAAGTGTATGATATATTCACATGAAGATCCAAATGGATTTTAGATCTTCTCTTATGTCAATATCATTTCTGAAATGTCATAAAAAGATAAAAATCCAAGCAAAAGAATATACAAAGCCAAGTTGAATCAAATCCGGAAAATTCGGTGAAAAGTAATGCCATTTGTCTTGAAATTACTCAAATCCAATTTTAAATCAAATCAAACCAAATTCATTTGAAAGATTATGGTAAATAATAGTCTCATTCAAAATTTCAAGTAATTCCGGGTGAAAACCTAGGGGTTATGCTCCTTGAGAGTTGCTGCTGGGGATATTTAAAAGTGATAAGTAGGCAACTTTGGAAAATCACCTAGAAACATCCACTCCATAAAAACCCACGAAATTTGGTGTGATTGAAGTCTATATGGCCATCTTTCAAAAGAAATTAGCCTCATACAAAAACTCATTCGGATGTGACTTGGGTGGTCTCCTGAACAGGCCCCGAAGATCACAGATTTACCCAGAAAAATACTAATGAGTAGCTCTGAGTAAATCTATTACCAATAATTCAAATGGAGTCAAAAAATTATGAAACCAACTGGATATAAAAATAGACTCATAAAGGAGTGCCCAGAAACAAAAATCATTCGAATTGAACTTAAAACGAACACATGGCGCTCCGTCGAAGTGACAAGTTCTGTATTTGAACCTGAACTGTCCAATCAACTTCGACAGAGAGGTGTCAAAAATCCACTTGATAGAAATTAATGAAATTTGGTGGACATAAACTAGACAGCCTCACCTTTCCCATGGTTCTAGAATCACTCCAAAATTCATCCGGACGATGAAGTTATGAGCGTCCGAAGTAAAGGTACAGTTGCTGTCAAGCTAAGCCACTTTTGAAGAAAACCAAATCCGAAAAGTGATAAAAATGTGTGATCCGTGCAAGATGAACAAAAAACCCTTTAAAAATAATCCAAAGACATTTCAGAATTGATTGAGGCCATTTATTTGAGATTTATCACAATGAATGTAATAAATCCCCAAATGTGAGCATATCCCGCCAAAATAGTGATATTTATGTGCAAGTGTGAAAAACCAAACAAGATCAATAGCATGCATACATATTCATCAAAATAAGGTTCTAAAACAGCCTAGGGTTCCGTTCCATTATCGTTTCCCTCTGTTCTCTCTCCCCGTTAAACACGGTTCTTCAAGATAATCAAGGGTACTTTGAATATGAAGCGGTTTACAATCAATCAAAAGGCTTTATGCTACATAGGTTCTAGCACTAGGGTCAATCCCTAGTCTCGTTGCTCCTAGATCCCACCTTCATGTTTTACGGCTAGGGGGAGTCTCGAGATACTTTGAGCCGGGGAAGGGTTTTCACACACAAAGAAGGCCTTATTCTACAGAAAGGTAGAAGAAGAGATCTAGATCTAGGAATGTAAAAACAGAAAATAAAAGAAAAGTTTGAGGCTTACCTGGGTTCTGGATGCACTTCCGCAGCGGTTTCCCTCTTCTCTTGGAGTTCTTCTTGGCGAGAATTCAAAACAAGAGTTAATTGCCATTTGCTTAAGGAAGAGCCTCCTATTTATAGGCAAAGGCTAGGGTTAGGGTTGGTGAGAATGGTAGACACAACATAATGTCTATAGCCCACCAACCTTAACCCTAAGGCTATTTCCGAGATTTCCCCTCATTTAATGAGGGATATGATGGTAAAAGTGAAAAGCTCTCGGAAAACCCTAATTTTGAACAAAACTTGTGTATCCGGTATATCAGGCCGGATACACAAGGACCTTAAGGTATCCGGTATATAATACCAGATACACTAAGCACTGCTTGTATCCGGTATTTGTCACCGGATACAAAGATGACTACTTGTATCCGGCCTGAGTTGCCGGATACAGGTGGAAATTCATTTCTTCAATTTCTGTGCTGGCTTTCAAGGAGATAATGATTTTTGATGATTGTTTGTGAAATTTGAGGTGTCTACAGTACCTTAGATATTCAAGTGGGGTACCTTAGACAATACAAGAGGGTACTTTAGGTAATACTAGGGGGTAGTTTTGGTATACATGTGGGGTACCTTAAGTAATACAAGTGAGGTATCTTAAGCATTCAAGTGGGGTACCTTAGGTAGTACTTGAGTGGTACATTGGGTACACTTAGGAGATACTTTAGGTATACTTGAGAGGTACCTTGGGTACACTTAGGTGGTTACTTTTGGTATTCTTATGGGGTACTTTAGGTACACTTAACTCTAATTTTTCAGAATTTGATTTCCAATTCACTAAAACTACTTGGAGGATATCTTAGCCAATTTAAATTAAGAAATAACATTAACTAAGCTTATCTTAATAACTTCAATAAAGTTCAATTTGATTTCCCTAAATCCTTAGGTATAATCCACATTTACCTCACCTTCATAATACAAGTACTTAATTAGTCTAATAATCCCACTTAGATAATTAAGCTTAATAATTAAGATATAATCCAGGTTCGGGTTTTACATTTCTGCTGCAAGATTATTGTAAATGTTTAATTCACTTTGCTGAACAAGAATGATCGGAATTCTTGGTGCACATTGATAAATATAAAGGTAGGTATAAAAATAAGAGTTTTAGTGTTTCAAAATGTTGTGGAATACTTCTTGGAGTTATTTAGATAACTTGGCATAAGTTTGAGTTGAATTGGGTTGAAGTTGGACTGAAAACAGAACCCAGAAACCGTTGTTTGCGACTTAGCGATTAATTGCCAAGTGGTTGATTAATCACAGAGTTGTTGGACGATTAATCGCAAGGTTTGTCGATTAATCCTGAATGCTAAATAAGACTCTCAAATGTTAATTGTACATATACAGGCGATTAATCCTGAAATCTAATCATGAGGTGTCGATTAATCGTGGGTATAGACGATTGTAAGCACCCAAATTTTGCACCTTAGATTTGGTGTGAAATTCAAGGTCACGTCTTACTCACAAACAGTAGCCCATGTGGTAGAGTGCCCAAAGATGAGCGCAATGTAAAAGACTGGGCTCGAATCAGGGTACAAATAACCAAGTTGTGTGCTAATTAAACCCAAGGGCAAACTAATAATTTTGCAGTACAAATTCCCAGAAAGCACCAATTCATGCTGTAGAGTACTTGAAACAATGCCAGAAACTGTGCTAAAAAAACTTTATAAATGAAGAAATAGAGCAAAAATGGAAATGATATTGTGAAAAATGGAAAATGAGAATGTTTACACCCTATATAACCGACGAATAAGATAAGGACACGTGGTGCCTAGGTGGCTTGGTTAGGCCACGACATCAAGGCCCGTAGACTTTGAAGGGTTGAGCAGGCCACGTCAGCACGCATACAGAAGAATGCGGTTCGAGCCACGCAAGCCAATACGACAAAACCATAAATATCAGAAGATCGTGCCATTGGCCGTTCAAGAATAAAACTATTTTTAGATCATGGCCGGGCGGTTATCATTTTGAAACAGAGAACTGAAGATAACCAACCGCCATGAAGATCATGCGAGAGTAGGACGTTGAGCAACCGTCAAGGAGCGGCTATAAAAGGCCCCAATTCGAAGAGCTCAGGGACACAATCCACACAACCGCAACCGGTTATTATATTATTTTGATCATCCGTGATCCTTTATCCCCTCTAATACAGACGGATAAACTAGGACTTCTCTCACTGCTTCCAGTCGCAGTGACATCTTCAACACTCTTTACTCCGATTAACACCAGAATCCTGCCACCGGAGAGTAAGTTGAGGCCGCCCCTGACTCGCAGTTCTGTCTTTACAGAATCCCGAGTAGCCGGTCCCGAGACTCGCTCTGTTCACGCCGGTGACTCGTGTATTTTCGGGTAAGCAGCAATCCAAGGTGAACCCCCTGAATTGGCTTTGCTAGCAGCCGCCCCCTTCCTCCTGCGCTTATACCCGATTACGACTATAAGACCAGGACAGGCCGGTCCTGCGAGCCCTGTCAGTTTTCTTTTTTTTTACTTTTGTTTCCCTTTTGAGGATTATCTGTTATCGTTTTCGGCTATTCGGCCGATTTATTAATAAAGGATTTTTGTGCCGTTAGTTGCTTTCGCTTTCAAACACTTACAAGAACCCAAAACGAAGATCGAACCCCTAGTCTTCATACCATCGTCTGACCGATTTTATTACAGGTGACTTGCAGTACGACTGAACCGATCCCGGTTCAGATTCGGAACAGGTGCCCGGGGTCAGGAATCGACTCGAAAATCATTGTATCAAACGATACTGGCACGCCCGCGTAAAGACACATCATCAACACAGACACGTGTCCACACCGGCCCATTTTTGGAGCAACATCCCTTTTTGGCACGCCCGGTGGGACCCTTAGTCTTTTAAAGAGCACTAATGGCGGCAAGAAGAAGTACTCGGCATGCTGAAAATGCAGCGCCAGAGGAACCTGCCGAATCTCAGGTAAATCCTCTTTATGCTTCAGAGGTCCCGGAAGAAGGACATTCGAGTTCTCAGCCGGACCTTAATGAGCGACTTATTCAGGCCATACAAGGTCTCAGCCAACAAATGGCAGGCTTTGGCCAAGGTATTAACAAAATTTCTTCTGATAATGGTAGAATCCTAGCGGTTTTACAGGAAGGTTTTTCTACAATGGCAAGACCGGTCATGATGACCGAACGAGCCGAAACATCGGCTGCCGGATCAAATGCTCACGAAAGGATAAATATCCCGGAGCAGCCACCGATCGTGAACCTAGGTATAAACGGCCGAAACGAACAGGCCAACACCGCCGCTTTTAGGGGAGAAATACCTCCTGGTGTCCCAGTTCATCCCAATGTGCCTCCGATCGAGGTGCGGCCCATGGGACAAAGGGAAGCACAGGAGAACCATAGAGAAGATATCGGGGTAAGAAATATGGCCGTAAACCGTAATTACATCCAAAATGTAATTCAAGAAATGATCGGAGATCAATATCACCGACGAATCACTAGGCCAGTTTATAGGAAACCTTACCCAAGCTGGATTGACCAACAATTTGAATTCCCTAGGGGATATAAGATTCCCGAATTCACTTTGTTTTCAGGAGAAGGTCAACAATCTAACATTGAACACATTGGCCGATTTACGATTCAATGTGGAGAGGCGTCCGGTAATGATTTCCTTAGACTTAGACTATTTGGAAACTCATTGACCGGACAGGCCTTTACATGGTATATTACCTTACCGGCCAATTCAGTTACAAATTGGGGAATGATGGAAGAGAATTCCACTCCCAATTTTATCGTACGGAGCCCGAAGTGACCATGGTTGATCTTGCTCGGTTAAGACAACAACCGGGGGAATCGGCCGATAAATATATTGCTCGCTTTAAATATATGAAAAACAAATGCCGAATTCTTTTACCAGAATCGGAATTTGCAAATTTGGCTTTAAACGGACTACACTTTGAACTTCGGAAGAAATTCGAAGGTGAACAGTTCGAAGACTTATTTGAGTTGTCGGCCAGAGCCACCAAATACGAATGGCTATTACAGGAAGACAACGAAAAGAAAGTCTCGTCTTACGGGTCTTATTACAAGGACCCGAACTTTGAATACAGAGTTGTAGAAATCGTGGGAAAACAATCAATTACCTGTCCGATTCTTATCCGAAAAACCAAGGATACAGAAGCAACAAAGGAGACGAGTACTTTTAGCCGAAATTATTCCTTTGACATAAATAAGACGGCTGAAGTATTTGAATACCTTTTGAAACAAGGATTCTTCAGACTGACCAAAGACCATCCTTTTATCCCAGCCAATGTGGCGGCCAAGGGTAAAGCTTGTAAATGGCACGAGGTGAAAACTCATGAAACTAATGAATGTACTGTGCTTCGTAATGTGATACAGGAGAATATTGATAAAGGGCTCCTGAAGTTTGCAGAAACCGACAAAGAGAAGATGCAGGTTGACACACAACCATTCCCTAAAGAGGTGTCGGCGAATATGGTTACCATTGGTTTGCCAAAACGCACTCTAGCAGTTAAAATCGACCTGGATGGATCATCATCAGGGAAATGGGGAAAAACAGCACAACCAGTGCAAAACCAGGTGAATTTACGACCAAGAAACCATTGGAGGTATCCACCTACACAAGGACGGTCATGGCGTCAAGAGAGGAGAGGTGAAATCTGGGGTGAGTGGTGGCATAAGTCCAGACGCGAACCCAGGATAGAAGAAGACAGGAAGCTAGACCTCAACGAGAAAACAACAAAGAAATTGGCTTCGGTTCCTTCTGAATTGTCTTCCAATCAAGCTGCAACCAAAAAGCGACCGGAAATGGTTGCTAAATCCTCCGAGGGTTCTTCCGTTAATAAAGATACATCATGCAAGATTCCGGAGAAAATAGAAATGTCACCAAGCCTCCTTTGCCAAGACTGCAAGCAAAGAGTGATAGCAGAATACCGGTATTCCCAATACAAAGGGAAATCAGTCAAGCATGAAGATGCACGCCACACTCAGGGGGGCAAGAGACCCTTGTTCTTAACTTCTGGAAGACAAGTAGGCTCGCCGACAAGGACGACGGCCACCTATAGCTCCGCTAGGGATAGCGGCTATATGACTCACGAACAATATAGGATGGTAAACAGGGTCAAACCCAGGATGGTAAGACCACCTATTATTCAAGATGGTCACTGGAAAAGATTGACTCACCCTAAATTTCCTTTCCATGCGCAGGCAAGTATCGCAGAACTGACCAGAACGCAGAAGCGACGCTGGCAGCGACAGCAAGCTAAGAGACGATACCAGGAACAGAGCACTGGATCATCTGAGCCATATTGGTCGTCTAGGTTTGTTGCCAAAAGGCGCATTCCGAAACCACAAAGGCTCAAAAAGAGCCCGCCCGATTCACCAATCCCTCCAGATACTAAGCCCGAACACAATTCCAATGCAATGACCGAAAGGCTGGTTTCGGACGAGGAATTGACGGACAATTTCGCCGGAGGAGAAGGAGAACAATTGTTAGTTGAACAATTGTTAACAGAGTACAGCAGGATCTCAACTCCTTCCACGGTAGAAATAATGGAGGAATTGACGCTCGAAACTTCGAAAGACGAGATCAGTGAGTCGCTGAGTCAACCTCCTTTGAGTGCTGATGCATCAATCGCCGAAATTTGCTTCGGTCGGATGCCCCCGATACCACTTGACTGTCATATGGTCCTCACTTTACCTATAACTTTTGGGGCCAGCATGGAGTTACCACGGTTAGAGGAGATCCAGGAGGAGGAAGACCCAGTAGCTTTGTATGTGATTGATCCGGAACATCTCGAAGAAGAGAAAAAAGACCAGAAACCGGCCGATGGTGACAAAATCGGTCTGGTGGGAGAGGTATGTTTCGTTGAACCATCCTTAACCATGACTCAACATCTGAAACCTTTATTTATAAAGGCGCACATGAACGGGATCCCTATCAATAGAATTCTAATTGATAATGGGGCAGCAATAAATTTCATCCCAATCTCCACATTGAAGAAATTAGGTAAGTCTTATTCGGATTTAATTTCTTCCGAGATCACCGTCACTAACTTTGCAGGAGGTATTACAGGAACTAGAGGAATCCTCCCAATCGAACTAACGGTTGGGACACGGCAATCTCTTACGGCATTCTTCGTAATTGAATCATCCGCCGGATACAACGCATTGCTGGGAAGAGATTGGATTCATTCGAACAAATGTGTACCATCTTCTTTGCACCAATCGTTGCTGTTTTGGAAGGATGGCAAGACCGAAGAAGTAAAAGCCGACTAGCGGCCATTTGTCGTAGATTCCAACGCCGCACATGCATCCCTTTATAACGAAGGTGTAAAACCAATTTCATTTAGTGGATATGACAAGAATGGGCAGCCGATCACTTCAAGTTCGGCTATACTACAAACGGCGCAACTACAGATTACAGAGGTAGCCGCAGTCGCCGAACTTAAAGAACCACCAAATGATGGTTAAACCATCAGAAGTCGCAGAAGCCGTCTTAAGAAAGATGACGGCTTACATGCAGGAAGAGAAGATAGGGAAATTGCAGCAGGAACAGGAGTGGCTAGAAAACGGCGAGATAATGATAAACTCGGCCGAATTCATCAATGAACAAGAAGATGAACAGGTACAAGACCGGGATGAGATTACTCTCGCCGACCTACAAGCAGCACCAGCCAAATTAGAAGACCTGAAGGTAGATACCCAAGATCCATTAGAAGAAATCAACTTGGGGACAGAGGCGGAACAGAAGCCTGTTTTCATAAGTAAGTTACTACCACCTTCGGTCAGATAAGAAATGAGGCAATTGTTGGCCGAATATTCGGACTGTTTCGCCTGGACTTACCAAGAGATGCCAGGATTGGACCGAAAAATGGTAGAACACAGGCTCCCTATCAAGCCAGAATTTAAACCATTCAGACAACCTTCAAGGAGGATGGGTGACGACGTGGTATGTAAAGTAAAGGTTGAAATAGAACGGCTTTTATCAGCCGGGTTTATTAGGTCGATACGATACGCCGAGTGGCTTTCAAACGTTGTACCTGTAATAAAAAAGAATGGTCAAATTAGGGTATGTATTGATTTCCGCAATCTGAATTCTGCAACGCCCAAGGACGAATATCCAATGCCGATCGCAGATCTCTTAGTTGATAATGCATCACGGCATAAGTTTTTGTCATTTATGGACGGCCACTCAGGATATAATCAAATCTTTATTGCCGAAGAAGATGTAGCTAAAACGGCGTTTCGATGCCCTGGAGCATTAGGAACTTATTGTTGGGTAGTTATGCCCTTCGGATTGAAAAATGCTGGTGCAACCTATCAAAGGGCAATGAATCTTATCTTCCATGATATGATCGGTCAAATACTTGAGGTATATATTGACGATGTGGTGATAAAGTCTCAGACCGAAACAGACCACTTGCAGCATTTAAAGCAGGTTTTTGAGCGACTTCGTAAGTACAGCTTGAAAATGAATCCGTTAAAGTGTGCTTTTGGTGTATCGGCCAGAAATTTCCTAGGCTTTCTCGTACACCAAAGAGGAATTGAGGTCGACAAAAATAAGGCAAAATCGGTCATAGAAGCCAAGCCACCAGCCAATAAGAAACAGCTACAAAGGTTGCTCGGCCAGGTGAATTTCTTGAGAAGATTCATTTCAAACCTGGCCGGGAAGATCAGGGTCCTATCCCCATTATTGAAGATCAAGAATACTGAAGAGTTTATTTGGAATGAGGACCATCAAGCCGCTTTTGAAGGCATTAAATAGTATTTGGCAACCCCACCGGTCTTGGTGCCACCTTCAAAAGAATGGCCGCTAAAGCTTTATATAGCAGCTGCGAGCGATTCAGTTGGAGTCTTGTTGGCCCAAGAGAACGATCAAGGATATGAGCAGGCCATTTATTACCTTAGCAGATTCCTAACTCCAGTGGAAGAAAGGTACACTAATCTAGAGAAGTTGTGTCTCACACTCTATTATGCAGCTACCAAATTACGACATTATCTCCTGTCGGCCAAAGAAATTTTTGTCATAGCAGCCACTGACGTGGTCAAGTACATGCTCACTCGGCCCACGGTGAGTGGTAGACTCGGAAAATGGACCCTGACTCTGATGGAGTTAGACTTCAAATATGTACCGCAGAAAGCGGTAAAAGGACAAGCATTGGCCGATTTTTTGGCCGATCATCCATCTAGTGTACAGGAAAAAGAATTGGATATCCCAGTATTTCATGCCAGTTTTTGCTATGCCGAATTCCAACCATGGACACTGGAATTTGATGGCTCAAAAACATAGTTTGCTTCTGGGATCGGAGTAGTAATAACCTCACCAACCGGCGACAAGCACGAACATGCATTTCAACTTGAAGAATTATCCACAAATAATCAAGCAGAGTTTGAAGCTACAATTATAGGGTTGGAAATTCTATGGGAAATGGGTGCTCGAGCGGTTAATATTGTTGGGGATTCCCAATTCGTCTTGAAGCAAATGGAGGGCATATATAACTGCAATAGCGAGTCATTAGTACTGTTGCTGCGAAGGGCGAGATTCTTGGCCCAGCAGTTCAATAGAATTGAATTCGAACATCGGCCAAGGAAGGAAAACTATCAAGCTAATGAACTGGCCCAGTTGGCATCCGGACTCAGACTGCGCGATTCAGTCAGAACGGTGACCATACAATCTCTCCCCAACTCCGAGAAAAGACCATTTCTGGTGGACTCACTGGCATGTTGTAACCAGACAATAAGACAGGATTGGAGAGGTGAGATCTGGGGATATCTTAAAGATCCTACTATAAAGACTAGCAGATCGACCAAAAGGAAAGCTGCCAACTATTTCATTCTGGGCGATGAGTTATATAAAAAGAGTATTGAGGACATCCCACTTAGGTGTGTCAACCCAACAGAAGCCATGTTAATAATGGCCGAAGTGCACGAAGGGATCTGTGGCGCACACCAAGCAGGAGTCAAGATGCGATGGTTATTACGTCGGCATGGTTATTACTGGCCGTCAATCTTGAAAGATTGTCAGATGTTCCCTGCAGGATGTCAGGAATGTCAGAAACATGGACCAGTTCAGAGGGTACCGGCATTCGAATTGCAAACCATAGTCAAGCCATGGCCCTTTAGAGGTTGGGCAATGGATTTAATTGGAAAAGTGTATCCTCCTTCGACTGGTCTACACAACTTCATCATAGTAGCCACCGATTACTTCACCAAATGGGTGGAAGCCAAACATTTGAAAAAAGTGGAACAATCGGATGTGATTGAGTTTATCAGGGAGCAGATAATTCACAGATACGGTATCCCCGAAACCATCACGACCGATTCAGGCACCGTTTTTGTAGGACAAGAAGTGACTGAATTTGCCAAAACATATGGCATCAGAATGATTCAATCTACACCTTATTACGCACAGGCAAATGGACAAGCTGAAGCAACGAATAAGGTGTTGAAAAATATCCTGAGAAAGATGATTGAAGATAAGCCAAGAAGTTGGCATAAACTCCTATCTGAAGCATTGTGGGCGTATCGAATGTCTTACAAGACGTCTATTGGAACTACCCCTTTTGCCTTAACCTTCGGTCATGAGGCAGTTATTCCGGCCGAGATCACGGTCAAATCATTGAGGGTGGCTATTCAGAATAATTTTACTCCCAGGGATTACACGGAAGCAATGTTAGTTGAATTAGAAGACTTGGGAGAGATGAGGAGGCTAGCCCTGGATCGGCAGAGAGCCCTCAAGCAAAGGATTGCAAGATCCTATAATCACCGAGTAAAACACAAATCATTCGCTCAAGGAGATTTAGTGTGGAAAACCCTTCTGCCAATAGGGAAAAAAGATTCCTTATATGGAAAATGGTCCCCCACGTGGGAAGGACCATTACAAGTCAGCAAGGTATTGCCCGGGGGGGCATACCATATACAGTCATTAGATGGCCAAGAAAAGAAGATTATCAACGGCCAGTTTTTGAAACGGTACTTTCCCACTCTATGGGAAAGCCGCGAAATCAATAACCAACCTGAGGAAAATCAGGAATAAAATAAAATATCTACTGTTCGGTACCTGCAATGCCAAATAAATGGCATTGTCAAATCAAAGCGCCGACATACGGTGCGGATTAGACTAAAATAAGAAATCTCTTCGAGATCCGCCAAACCCATTGATCTTCTTTCTAACGATCGGTCTATAAATACTAAGGCAATGCTCGCCATTCTTTCAAGAAAGGGAAGCAGAGAAGAAATGGCGAAAGATCAAGAGTCGACGACGGAGACGATCGGAGAAGGAGAAGTCAACAAAGCCGATGACTTCATGAGAATGGGCGGGATCGGAAAAGGCGACTCTACTCTCGCTGACCCCATCACGGTAGGTGTTCTCCCACCGAGTTCTGGGTAGAGACGAGAGTTCTCTCCTCCGACCAACATTTACGCCGGTCGGAGTAGTCACCATCCCCCCTCTTTCCTCTTGCCCCTTTGATTAAATTGCCCCTTGCTAACACCATCCATGATTGGTGTGCGGAGCAATTTCAGGGGCATATCGGCCCCGGCTGTATTATCAGGCCCTGGCTGAAACATCTAGCCTTGATTGTATGAAAGAGCCAGAAGAGCTCGGCTTTGGTTGTATGAAAGATCAATGTTGAAATAAAAACATTCTTATTCCTTTTTTAAGTTCTAGTCTTTCCATGACGAGCAGTAGATATGACATAAAACGAGTATGTTACGCATCCAAAAAGCATGCAAAAAACTACCGTTTAAATAAAAAGCCGAGAAGTTGGCTGAATAAAGTTTAAAATGCCAGCCATATGGCATTATCATCAAAAATTGAATACTGAACAAACGGTATAATTGTTTAAAAAAGGTTTTATAACCTTACCTTTCAAACCAAGTTTTAAATCGGGCATGATCATACTTCGCCTGCTCTAATAACAACTGCATCTCAGCTCGACGTACCTCCACCTCCCTTTCATCTCTCATGTGCTCCTCCAAATGGTGACGGCTCAATTCGATCAGCAGCATCTGAGTCCAGATAGATTCTTTAAGACTGTGTTCCTCAGATTGTAGCCGAGATAATTCGGTCGGAGCAGTCTCCGATGGGTCACCAGCAATAGAGCCCTGGCCAAGAGAATTGTTACGAAGAGACCGCCTCAAAGTTTCCAACTGGCGATTATGACCATATACAGCACGAATTTCTTGACGAAAATCGGAACATCTCACGTTGACAGAACGAAGAAAGTCCATGGCTTCCCTTAGCTGCGGCACGGCACTGTAAAACCCAAGCATGGACATCAGCCGACGAAGAACAAAGGAGCGGAGTTCGTTCTAACTGTCAAAATCCGAAAGAAATGCTGGACGAAGGTCATGAAATTCTGGAGATGAAAGACAACGGTCTACTTCCATGAAGCAAAATCTGACAAATCCGAAGCAAGTACCAGGGAGGGGTCTAAAGTTTTCTTCTTTGGCCACAGGAATTTTTGGCTCAGAAGGTAATTCACCAGAAGAAGAACCCGAAGAAGCAGCACCAGGAAAAGTGGACGGACCGGCTTCATCAACCACGGGACAAGGAAAGAAAGGAGCCTGCTTAGATGCACTAGGCGACGGATCAGCCATAGGAGTGACAAATCGAGTTGAGGAACGGGATGGAGGACTAACATAATGAAATGCACGGGGAGGAGTCGGCATGGGAGTTGATCTACTACTACTTCCAGAATGAACTGGGGGCCCATGCTGAGGACGAGATAAATCAATATCTTCTTCCTCGTCCGAAGAATCGTCAGCCACGACGACACGCTCACCCGGAGGCTGAACTCGGAGTCGCAAGCTGGAACAGGTAACGTATGCACGACCATCCGATACCTCACCTATCTTCCGTTTTTTTAGTGGCGACTGTTTGGAGGAAGGGTTGCTCCGACTGGCAGAAGCCTTGGAAGGTCGCCTCCAGCTGAAGGTGACCGACGTCTCGGCTTTCTTTTTCTTACTCTTCACATTGGAGGATCGAGGATCATCTAATAGAGAAAAAGAAAGTCAGACGCGACCGAATAGAGAAGATCAATTTACAAGAACATAAAAGAAAATTACCTGGGTAACGGGTCTCATAATACCCACGGAGTTTGCCTATACTCGCTATATCGGCCGCATTCGGTCGAAAAAGCGCAGTATATGACTCTGCATCAAGCCGGACAAAGTCAGAGTAAAGCCGAGCCCACCATCTACGAAAGGAAGGTTCGACTGAGGATTCCCGGGGAAGAGGATAGTTGCAGAAACGATCAGAAAGATCGCGAAACCGACAGCTTGCTAATGACAGATAACTAGGGCTCAAGATTGACCGAGAGCCACCATTGGTAGATGGAAACACCACAAGAGGAATGCCTTGGCCATAACCAAGCTGCCGACTGACGAAATGCGGCAGATATATTTCCACCCCTTCTCTTCTAGAAGTGGCAGGAGAATCTCGGTTATGCAAGCCAAAAGGAAGCTCCCGGACAATAAGAAAACTAGCCGTAGCACGTCGGCGAGCCTCTGGAGAAGAATTGAGGGCGGTATAAAGAGGAGACCCATGAAATTGGTCTAAGGAAAAGCGATGGAATAAAGGAGGATTATCTTCCTGTAGACCTACCAGGAAGAAATCAAGAACAGCCTTAAAAGACAATTGCATGGGCGTCGCGGTAAGCCAGCGACGGCCGGCATAATAATAATTAGGGAAAGGGTTATCTACGGCTGCACAGAAAAAGCCGGGGAAGTATTCGTAAAACCAGAATTGTAAGAACCAAAGAGGGCCACTGGCAACCCCTAATCGGCCGGAGGACAGACTATGTAAACCACGGTAGACCTGGCTGAGAAAGAAAGGGGCTAGAGCCAGACGGCGACCATGGGCAAGGGCTACCGCAATACCGGCAAACTCCTTTACCATCTGGGCAGATGGGCCACAGCAGAAAAAATGGCAAAGAAAAAACAGCAAGAAAGAGCAATGCTCTTGAAGGGAAGGAGGACTATCAGTATTTGAAACTCGATCAGCACGGACGAAGGTGCCGAAAGCAGAAGAAGCATGAGCGGTGTTAAAAACAGAAGATGAGAAAACGGACAGGGTAGAGTCTATTTCTTCTCCAAGGACCGAAAGGCCTGTGATACAGCAAACATCCAGCAGGGTAGGGGTCATAGGTCCATGGTAAAAAGAGAAGGTGTTGGAACCCCGACACCAGAAAAACGAGGCCACCCCAAGTAAAATAGGGTTGAAGGGAATGTAAAAGGTGGAATAGAAGATTATCTCCGCCAACCCGAGCCTAACCCAGGTCTCCATATAATAAGACCGTAACCGCTCAACCCATTTGTTCCACTCAGGGGAACACTTAGGCCAGGAACGAGGAAGAGTAGTCAGATTACCCCACCTCACAGGATCAGAGGCGCCGATCAAGTGGTAGGAAGAGTGCAGGACTTTTGGGGCCTTTTCCGTATCTTCATCAGTGCATGGACCAAGAACAGGACCATCCTCACCGTCGAGGAATAGATTCAAGTCATTAGGGTTATCGTCCGCCATGATCAATATCAGAAACCAGACAAGGAAAGCTCGCAGAAAGAAGAAGACGAAACAAAGCAAGGAAACGTATGCAGGAAGGAGAGCTTGTAATGATTCAAAATATCGAGAAGGGCGTTGATAAGACTACTGTCTTCCCGAAAAAGGTGCTGATAGTACGATCGCCTTCCCGAAGAAATCGAAACGGCGGCTGAATATCTTCTCGAATAAAGCGTTTTTAAGGGTAAAGATCATACGGACGAATCAAATTGAAAAGATGAACTTTGTCGAAAAAGGAGCCGATTCTGACGGCCAGGACAGTTGGCAAAATGGATTCCAAAAAAGAATTTAATTCATTAAATGCTTTACAAAGAAGTATTTAAAATTGCAGAATATATACGGTCAAAAGACTTTTGAGCAGACCGTTTTTCTTCAACCAAAGTGGACCGAAGCAGAGAAGAACCTCGAGCCAACTCTATCTCCGATTTCAGCTCGTGGGAGATCTCGATGCACTGACGGGTCTTCTCCTTCAAGGTATCATCAGCAGCGTTATTCGTACGAAGAAGTTCCTCCCGTTGATTTACAAGATCAGATCTCCTAGACTGTAACTCAGCAATCTGACGGTCGACCGCCGAAATATCATCATCAATGATGTTTATACGGTGGACCGTTTCAATATACTGATGGTGACAAATCTCGCGCTCATTCCTCAACTGTTGCAAAAGTTGATATCGGCCATCGACAGAATCGACCGTATTACTCATTTCATGTAGTTTGGCCGAAAGATGGTCAAAGACAACTTTATAGGAGTAAAGGAGAGTAAGTTGAGAGAACACCGATTTGACGACAGGAGATACAGAAGAGAGATCCCGAAGCTGCGCAGCCAACGCCATCACACGGGTAAGAGTCTCTTCGGAAATACCAATTATGCCTGGAGAGAGGAGGCGGATAATCTCCGATCGGATACTTGTTGGAGATAAGGGCTCAGATGAACCATCCGATGAGAGAGTAGAACAGACATTGTTCAATATAGTGTCCAATCGGCCATGGCCATCACCAGAGAGTGATCCCGCAGCAAAAGAAGGAACAAGCGATGAACTGGAACTCCCCAATTCAACAAGCTTTTGCTTCGGCCGATCAGTATCACCTTCCGCTGCTGTAACAGGAGAATCAGGAGGAATATCGGCCAAGGCAGAAGGGCCGGAAGGCCCAATAGAAGTGGTAGACGTTGCAATCTCAACTACCGGAAGGGCAGCACTCTGCTCATATCCAGGAGGTAAGTCGGGAGACGGACTTCTTTCTGAAGAAACCTCTCGAATGGATAAATGCTCCTGACCTTCAGGAAGTGCTAAAGGAGCTGCTGCAACGACACTACCAGGAGAATCCAATGTTTCGGCAGGAACAACGAAATTGACCGAATCAAAAACAGACATGGGATCAACAACTAGATCCGAAGAAGATTCCATGACATTGGAAGAAAAAGCAGTTGGACCTGAGGAACTCGAAGCCTAGAAGAATGAGGTGTCAGAAAGAAAAATAAAACTAAAAAGATGAGCAATGAAGATTCAGTACCTTCCGAGGACGCCGTCGTAGTGGGACATCATCGGGATCCTCATCATCTTCATACGGGACAATCGAGAGAGGGCATTCTGGTGACAAAGCATCATCTTCGGCCAATTCCCCGGAAGGGGAAGCATGAGCCTCCAAGGTAAGAAACGGCATTTCACCGGGTGACCGAATAGCTGAATTGATATCTTCTTGGACAGGTTTAGGCAAAAGTTCAAGTGGACCAGCCTCCAAAGCTAAAGGCGGAACTTCACCTAATGACAGAACAACTGAGTGAACATCAAGTGGATCAGAAACAAGAAAGATAAGAATGTACCTTCTTGGATAGGTGAAGCCAAAGGTTCAAACAGACCCAGTCTTTCAAGATAATAATCGGCCGAATGACAGCAGATGTTGTTCCACAAAGATTTCCACCAAACATGGAAATCACAACGACATTTGTGACGACGAGGAAGAAAGGGAAGTTGAAATTTAACGGCAGTAACTCTATAAGCATCTTCCATGTTGGCAGCTTCGGCTACAGTGACAGACGGCCGATCAACAGATTTGGCATTAATTGTGAACAAACCATCCACATCAAATAAGGGGATCCTCTGTTCACATTGAAATTGCCGGCCGACACAATTTGGCAAGTATACCTCAAACCCCGGTTTCTTGTTAATCGACTTCATAGCATAATTTAAATTTCGAGCCATCAGAAAACTGGCCCAGATAAGATGCTGCTCGTCAGTTATGTCATCTACCATTGAAAGGAAACCGGGAGAATTTGCGGAGACTTCAAAAGGAGGAGTAGGAAAATGATGAAGATTAAAAAAGAAACGGAAACATTCAGAAAAAGATAGAACAGCTGGAGTGGCAGCCAAACAGGCGTAGCCACCAAAATCAGAAGGCATGTTGGGAGTGATCGGTACTTGAGCATAAAACTGGGATGAAAAATAGTGATAAGCCCAAAATTGGAGGAACCACAATGGCCCCCCAGGATTCTGAAGGATGCCATGAACAAACTCTTGAAGTGAACGGTACAAAACCGATAAAAAGTAAGGAGCAAGGGCAACTTCATACTCACCCAGAATTAACTTAACCAATGAGTAATACTCTTTGGTAACTGCTTGAGCCTTGGAACAGAATACAAAGTTGCAGAAAAAATAAAGAAGAAAGTAGAAGTGTTCCACCTCATCTTCATAAGCTGGAGGCCGGAATTTGGCACAGTCCTTGATATAGGACCGATAAGAAGAATGAATTGAAGTCGGTGGAGATTCGCTCTCTGACAGTGGAGGTTTATTCTCGGACAACACAATACCTTTTTGCCGAGCAGATCGCACCTTCTTGGAAGCCCTGTTATTCTTCGTTGGAGGTTGCTTTCTTTTCTTTTCTACCTCTTTCCCTTTGTCACCCACTTCCATCGGAGGTAAATGCTGGTAATCCTTAAGATCCGCCATACCAACCCGGATCTCATGACTAGTCGCGAAGAAACCAGTAATAAAGCAGACATCCATGACAGTAGGAGTCATCATTCCGCAAGGGAAAGTGAAGGTATTGGTTTGAGCATTCCAGAATGAACTCATGGCACAGAGAAGATCGCGATTGCAGGGAATAGAGTGACAGGAAAAGATAATCATGTCATAAATACCTGTCTTACGCCAAACAACGGCAAAACGATCCTTCATGCGGTTAACCCAGGCTTTCCATTCAGGGTAAGCAGTTGGCCAATTTCGAAAGCGAAGAGGTAGATTGAGATTCGTTTTGTCAGTAAAGAGTAAAGGGCCCCTCACTTTCTCAGTCGGGGCCTCCAAAGGAGCATTACTGGCACAAATGAAGGGGCCTACAGATATCGAGCCGTCGAAAACTTCGACTGTAGAAGGATAGTATATGAGAGTGCCCGCCATTGAAGACAAAGAAGAAGAAAAGACAAACAGCCAAAAAGAAAGAGTAAAGTAAAATCTCGGCTGTGGTACTTTATAGAAGATGAAATCCGAAAAGTTTCATCATTACGATCGTAGGGAAACGGCGCGATCTTTTCACATCAAACGACGGACAAATTTTGAAAAACCCGAAATACTTACTCATCACACCGGCCGATGACGGCGTCACAAGTAAGTAGGGGGCAATGTTTACACCCTATATAACCGACGAATAAGAGAAGGACACGTGGTGCCTAGGTGGCTTGGTTAGGCCACGACATCAAGGCTTGTAGACTTTGAAGGGTTGAGCAGACCACGTCAGCACGCATACAGAAGAATGCGGTTCGAGCCACGCAAGCCAATACGACAAAACCATAAATATCAGAAGATCGTGCCATCGGCCGTTCAAGAATAAAACTATTTTTAGATCATGGCCGGGCGGTTATCATTTTGAAACAGAGAACTGAAGATAACCAACCGCCATGAAGATCGTGCGAGAGTAGGACGTTGAGCAACCGTCAAGGAGCGGCTATAAAAGGCCCCAATTCGAAGAGCTCAGGGACACAATCCACACAACCGCAACCGGTTATTATATTATTTTGATCATCCGTGATCCTTTATCCCCTCTAATACAGACGGATAAACTAGGACTTCTCTCACTGCTTCCAGTCGCAGTGACATCTTCGACCCTCTTTACTCCGATTAACACCAGAATCCTGCCACCGGAGAGTAAGTTGAGGCCGCCCCTGACTCGCAGTTCTGTCTTTACAGAATCCCGAGTAGCCGGTCCCGAGACTCGCTCTGTTCACGCCAGGTGACTCGTGTATTTTCGGATAAGCAGCAATCCAAGGTGAACCCCCTGAATTGGCTTTGCTAGCAGCCGCCCCCTTCCTCCTGCGCTTATACCCGATTACGGCTATAAGACCAGGACAGGCCGGTCCTGCGAGCCCTGTCAGTTTTCTTTTTTTTACTTTTGTTTCCCTTTTGAGGATTATCTGTTGTCGTTTTCGGCTATTCGGCCGATTTATTAATAAAGGATTTGTGTGCCGTTAGTTGCTTTCGCTTTCAAACACTTACAAGAACCCAAAACGAAGACCGAACCCCTAGTCTTCATACCATCGCCTGACCGATTTTATTACAGGTGACTTGCAGTACGACTGAACCGATCCCGGTTCAGATTCGGAACAGGTGCCCGGGGTCAGGAATCGACTCGAAAATCATTGTATCAAACGATACTGGCACGCCCGCGTAGAGACACATCATCAACACAGACACGTGTCCACACCGGCCCATTTTTGGAGCAACAGAGAAATTTCATCATAAGACCTAAATTTTCTAAATATCAAAAAGGGCCCGGAGCTTCATCAAATTCTCAAAAATGAAGCCCCTCTTCATTTGACCGAACGAAGATGTTCGGGATGACTTGGCTTGCCATTTTGGCATCCGAAAAATGCAAAAATCAAGGAAAATATATCCCAGACAATTAGGAATCATGCCAGACATAAAGTCTTGGGATTTTAGTAAGTTCCAACTCATTTTTTCAAGGGAAATCGATTCAGCAAGGTTAGGCCATATTTTTGGCCTTGATTAGAGCTCTTTCAAATCCAAAAGGCTAGGGAGATTGAGAGAGTACAGCAACCCATCTTGGGAAAGAAAAGAACTCTTGAAAAAGAAAATCTGCAGGTCGATAACAGGGAGCACCAAAGATCGGTCAAGCACATTCACAGCAGGTTTGTGGCTTCCTCCACCCATGCAAATGTTGTAACATGTATTCATCAATGCTCTAGAGTTGTTAATGTTTAATAAAATAGCATGAGAATGATTTGTTTCTGCACTTGAATACTACAATTTGCTATTTGGATCTAAGAGACTGCAAACAACTATTATCAGTTTCTTAGACTATACGCTGGTTCTAGGCTTCTAGCTCAGCAAGTTTGCTGGTTTTTCACTCACAAAAACACGCTAATACTCATAGCTTTTCACTCTTAAACCTTCAAAACTGATCGTATGAGTTGTGGTGGGGATATTTTTGTGATTTGAAGCCTCAAAAGAAAAATATTCGGCCCCCAAAACGAGCCTTCAGTTCTGCACACGAAGTGCAGAAAACACAGAATAGAAACTCATGTTCAATTTATAATTTCTGCAAACAAATTTTGAGGACCCGTCAATCTTATAATTTGGACAGCCATGCATTGTTTGAAGTCATAGGGTATAGCTCAATGAATCCTTCATTCATGCCCAATGAAATAGGCAAGATGGAGATGGGCATGCATGAAGGATTCATTGACCTAACCCGATTTCTTGAACCCGGGTGAGCACAATGGGGGTTCAAAAATTGGTTCAAGTGGTGGCTTATATTTAAATGGGTATTTTTAGTTTCTTTTTGCATTTTTTCAACTAGTTTCTTATAATTATTCATGGAAAAAGAAAAAAAACATTCATGAAACTCATTTTATTACTTGTTAACCAAACAATTTTCTGGGTGAAAATTCATTCTGCTACGTGCTAACCAAACGCAATTAGAAAGACCTCAATATTAATTCGCAAAATGAGTTTTAAGAACTCATTCTCGGAATGAGTTCCTAATCCAGAATGAAAGCCAAACGAGGCCTTACTTGGTGAAATGTAATGGTGGTCCCCAATCCCGCTCAAGCCATTGTAAGTATGCTATAGTGCCACAGTTGGCTTTAGATCTTCTTTGGGTTGCCCGTATTGGCTCGGTATATCAAACCGAAATTCGAATGCCCCAATTGGACCAGTTGTGGGCAATGAGGACCTTACCCACATATATGTAGGCTTGGGGTAACCAGTTGTGCACAAAGACCTTTCTTTTAATCACATTGGTTTAGACAAAAACTCAATTTAGGAAAAGCCCAACACACTAGTCCAACCAAATCACAAGGGAATCCGCTTTTAACGGGATGATCTAGGGTATACATAAACTTTCCCAAGTCATAACTGGGTCACTTACTCAAGTCCCTGTACCATACCATTATTATTTTTAGACCGGGTGACCACCTACATCCGAACAAAATAGGTGGTGGTGACTCCCAAACCTACACCCACCTACCCGGTGTAACTTGCACCAAGGGTGCACACAATGATTAATCCTGAATGCTAGATACTGATTCTGGAAAGTTAATTGTGGTGGGTGATTGATCGCCTAACCTAATCGTGGGATCGTGGTTAATCATCGGATCAAAACCTTCTTTATAATTGCACTGTAGGTTTAATTGTGTTAAATTAACAAAATAGTTACTGATTTCTTATACAAATATTCATTGAATTCTCATACATGAATTTGTTATGCAATTCGTGGAAAATGCGATATTGCTATGCATTCACTATGTAAAATGCGATATTGCTATGCATTCAATATAAAATTACGTGAATTGAAAGTAATGAATGATAGGGTGCATGGCACTTGCTCGGGATGTCAGGATGTGACTCCCAAAGGATGAGTCACGTGCCACTCTGGAAATAGTCAAGGAAGAGAAGTACACGTGGGGTTGAGAGACTCCTAAAGCCTGTGAGTGGCCATACAGGAGTAGTTGAGAGTGCTCCCAGACTTCCATCTGACTAGGTCCAGTTTGGTTGTATAATCAATCCTACACCACCGAGTGACAGAAGTACAAGGGACTGGTTGTGAGGTCCTATACCATCACCTAGACGAAGGGAGTGTAGACTATACATGGGTGGTAGAGAGAAGATCCCACTTATTCCATCTGTCAGCATAATTGTGGGCGAGTGTGAAGCATGTCATACATGCATTGCATTGATTGATTTGCATTTGTGCTTTGTTATGGAATTTTTGCTGCTATATTGTGACTAAGATGGTATGATAAACTAGATGATTTCGTGATTATGATGAGATACTTCATTTAATCATGTATGCTATATAATCTGCTTTTGTTTGCGTATGTGGCTATAGTTTAGTGGGGTTTCTTACTAGGCTGTGAGCTCATTATCCTTTTTTATATTTCAAGTTGAACGTGTAGACACCCCAAATTGCACAAACAATCATAAAAAATCATTATCTCCTAGAAAGCCAGCACAGAATTTGAAGAAAATAAATTTTTGCTTGTATCCGGATACTCAATCCGGATACAAGTACTCCTTCCCGTATCCGGATGCTCATACCGGATACATGTGGGCCTTAGCGTATCCGGTACCATGTACCGGATACCTTAAGGCCCTTTGTTATCCGGTCTGACATACCGGATACCTTAAGTTTGCTCAAAATTAGGGTTTTCCGAGAGCTTTTCACTTTTACCATCATGTCCCTCATTAAATGAGGGGAAATCGCGGAAATAACCTTAGGGTTTAGGTTGGAGGGGTTCTAGACATTAAGTTGTGTCTACCAATGACCTTAGCCCTTGCCTATAAATAGGAGCCTCCTCCTTGAGCAAATGGCACACAACTCTTGTTTTGAATTCTCGCAAAGAAGAACTCCAAGAGAAGAAGAAAACCGCTGTGGAATCGCCTCCAGCACTCAGGTAAGCCTCAACTTTTCTTTTTATTTTCTGTCTTTACATTCCTAGATCTAGATCTCTTCTTCTACCTTTCTGTAGTGTAAAGCCTTGTTTGTATGTGTGGAAATCCTTCCCCGGCTCAAAGTATCTCAAGACTCCCCTAGCCGTAAAACGTGAAGGCGGATCTAGGAGAAACGAGACTGGGGATTGACCCTAGTGCTAGAACCTATGTAGCATAAGGCCTTTTTGATTGATTGTAAACCGTTCCATATTCAAAGTACCCTTGATTATCTTAAAGAGAACAGAGGGAAACGATAATGGAACGGAACCCTAGGCTATGCTAGAACCTATTTTGTTGAATCTATATGCATGTGTATGGATCTTGCTTGGTTTTTTTCACTTTTGCACACATATCACTATTTTGGCGGGGTAGGCTCATATTTGGGGTTTATTGCATTTATTGTGATAAAACTCAAATAAATGACCTCAATCAATTCTGAAATGCTTTTCTGATGATTTTAAAGTATTTGTGTTCATCTTACACAAATTTCATTTTTATCAATTTTCGGACTTGGTTTTACTCAAAAGTGGCTTAGCTTGACAGCACCTGTACCCCTACTTCGGACGTCCGTAACTTCATCATCCGGATGAATTTTGGGGCGATTCCAGAACCATGGGAAAGGTGAGGCTGTCTAGTTTATGTCCACCAAATTTCATGAATTTCTCTCTAGCTGATTTTTGACACCTCTCTGTCGAAGTTGAGTGGACAGTTCAGGTCCAAGTACAGAACTTGTCACTTCGGCGGACCGCCATGTGTTCGTTTTAAGTCCGATTCGAGTGATATTTGTTTCTGAGTACTCCTTTATGAGTCTATTTTCAAATCCAGTTGGTTTCATAATTTTTTGATTCCATTTGAATTATTGGTAGCCGATTTACTCAGAACTGTTCATTTGTACTTTTCTGGGTAAATCTGTGATCTTCGGGGCCTGTTCGGGAGACCACCCAAGGCACACCCGAAGGGATTTTTGTATGAGGCTAGTTTCTATGGAAAGATGGCCATACAAACTTCAATCACACCAAATTTCGTGGGTTTTTATGAAGTGGATTTTTCTATGTAATTTCCCAAAGTTGCCCACTTATCACTTTTAAAAATCCCCAGCAGCAATTTCAAAGGAGCATAACTCCTATGATTTTCATCGGAATAAAGTGAAATTTTGCATGAGACTCTTATTTACCCTAATCTTTCAAATGAATTTGGTTTGGTTCAATTTAGAATTGGATTTGAATGATTTCAAGACAAATGGCATACTTTTTACCAAACTTCCCGGATTTGATTTAACTTGGTTTTGATCAACTTGTGCTTTGATTTCCACCTTTTTAATGTTCCAGAAATGATATTGACATGAAAGGAGAACCCAAAATTCATTTGGATTCTCATGTGAATATATCATACATTTGTTCCTTTTTCAAGGCTTTTTCATGATTTTTAGCAAGCTTCTTATTTTCTTTTTTAGCATGAAAATACACTTGGCAACCACTTCGTGTGGATGAATGGGGGTGCCTAACACCTTCTCCCGTTCATAATCTAATCCCCTTACCCATCTCTGGATTTGATTTTCAAGTAGGATTATTTTTATCCTAGAATGTTTCTTTTGGCTATTTTTGCTTATTTTTGAACTCTTTGGTGTCCATTCTCACCCCAAAATCATGAATGGTGGCGACTCTCCCAAATTTTGCGTTGAGCCAGTGTGTTGACGGAGGGACGATCACTCCGGTGATTTTTTCCCATGTCTCACAGAACGTTGAAAAGAAATTCTCACCTGTTGAGAATTGAAAGAGAGAAAACTTAACTTCTGAATGTAAAGACTTTTCAGTTGTACTTAAATAACCAAATGTTGTAATTATGTTATAGTGGATAAATGTTACTTTTGTCTTAGTTGCATATTTGCTCCATGTTCCATTGTGGTAAATTATATTGTACTCCGATAGCCAGTTGTCTCGATGTGAAAAGGTAAGTATCTATCAGGATAGTTTAGAGATTGTTATGTCCCTTGTTAATTTGTTTTAATTAAGTGGGAAGTGACATACCTCCCCTTCTCAAATCTTAACCACGTGCAAATACAGTCATGCACATGCACTTGGCTCTTGTGTCAAGTGCATGTGCATACAAAACAAATTTATTTAATAATAAATATATATAATTGGGTTTTGGTTCAATTCGATTATAGTATGCCTTCAACCCAAAACTGAACCAAAATCATTTGGTTTAAGTATATTCAAGACCAAAACTGAACCAAATATTTTAAAACCCAATCTAAACCGAACAGAAGTTGGTTTGGGTCGGGTCGGGTTCAGTTTTAACTGGATTGAAAGTTCAGTTTTAACTGGATTGAATTACACCCCTAGTTCATTATGTATTATTATGTTTTACAGAATCCCTAGAAGTAATTTTTCTTATTAATTCAAAAATTAAATTTTGAAGTGAAATGTTTAGATTTCTAAGTATTTGGCTAATTAACTAAGATAAACTTTAGGTTTCTTTATGTAATTAAGTTTGTGACTTAGACTATGTTCTGAAAGGATTTTCATTAAAATTTATTGCTTTAATTTTAGAAACTTAGATTATGATAAGAATGTTGTTAAGATGATTTTAAAACTAGGAACAAATGCTACTTTAGGATTAGAATTGGTTATTAAAATTAGAACCAATATTTTAAACTCAAAAATAAGATACTTATATAAAAGGTGTTTTGCACTTTCAGATGTTGGTTAAAATAAGAACTAGGTTTGAATTTCAGTATTTATTTAATAATTGTGAATTAAGGCATTCCATTATATTCTAATCAGTTGGAATTTTGTTTATATATAAAAATAAATTTTCAAACAATGGTAATTATCCTTGGCTTTATAAATTTAATAAGAATTCCACTTTCATGATCTACAAAATATATAGTAATTTTATATTAAACTATACTTTCAAAAGTATGCATAATTGAATTAGATTACACACACTTGTGAAATTTCAGATTGAATTTATGTATTTAGCACCTTTGTTAAATTGTTTTATCCTGAGATAAATTTGTTATCAATATAAGTAATTTACTTGTTAGTAAAGGGCAAATGAATTTTGGATATTCGATCTTTATAGATCCTATCTATGTTTTTGATATTTAATAGTCTGTGTGGTTGCGTAATAAAGATAAGTAAGACATGAGTGTATGAAGGCTTCTTAGCATGGGAGTAGAGGGAGTTGTATTGATGTTATAATTGAGTTGAGTATCTCCTTCTGGGTATATATGCGATGTGATGCGCTTTGCCAATTGAGATGAGGATTCCTCCTAGAATGACTGTGAGTGATGTGTTTAGTATTCCCTGGTATATAGATCTTATCTTATTATATATAATGCTTCAGTACTGGTTTATTTCAATTGATGTATATTGAGTTAAATTTTCCACTATTGTTAGTTTAATATTATTGCATATTCGGATGAAAAAACTATATTTAAGGAAAGCTGTGAATTTGAATTATTGTGGTTTATTATTTAGAATCCGGATTCATTAACCACACAATACCAATTCTAGCGGTTTTATGGTTGTAAGCCAAAAGAGACTAGAATTGAAATAGTGTATGTCACAGACTCACAGTTGGTATTAGAGAAGTTATTGTCTCTAGCAATGGCAATAGCCGTAAGTCCTTAAGATTGTATTACCAAGTAATTTGTAGTATGTTTGATATAAGAGCTATTTAAATGCCTATAGTCTATGCATATCTAAATTAATTCTAAAGTGTGACTTTGTCTTGATATTAAATGTTGCCCCTCTTTCCTTTCAGAGGAGATATGTCAAGGCAGGTCTAGATGAGAATGGAGAATGTTTTTATGGTTGTTCCTGATCTGGAGGTTTTTATGGTTGTTTTTTTTTTGGTAGTCAGGTTTTTATGGTTGTTAATATGGGCCCGTTTGGATGGGGTGATTAATGATGTGAGCCCCACACACCGAGTTAGACGAAGTTCGGCTAATGAAAGCGGCGAAGTTTAAAGGGGAAATTGCCTTTTAGTGATATTTTATGAGAATAATTTATATTCAGTCACCAACTCTGTCGAAATTGACTTTTAGTAATACTTTTTCAAAATAATTAGAAACAAGCAGTGATTTACTGTTGACGGACGAGAATGCCCTTTTAGAGTATTGAATGTTCATCATTCAACTTAGAGACTTGTAAATTCAATTTAAGGACTTGTAAATGAGTTTAAAATTCCATTTAGGACTTGTAAACCACTGCAAAAGAAATATACGGACTTGTAAACCTCATTTAGGGACTTGTAAAGCAAGTTTATAGACTTGTAAATTCTATTTAGAGAATTGTAACCCACTTGTAAATGTCATTCAGTGACTTGTAAACCCTGTAAGTAGACTTATAAACCTCATTTACGGATTTGTAAACTAAGTTTATGGACTTGTAAATTCCATTTACGTATTCATAACATTCAATTATAGACTTGTGTAATCTAACATAGAGACTTGTATACCCAGTTAGTAGACTTGTAAATTCCATTTAGAGACTTGTAAATCTCATTTAGTGACTTGTAAATCAAGTTTATGGACTTGTAAATTCCGTTTAAGGACTTGTAAACCACTTGTAAATGCCATTTAGGGATTTGTAAACCCTGTTAGTAGACTTGTAAACCTCATTTTCGGACATATAAACCAAGTTTATGGACTTGTAAATTCCATTTAGGGATTTGTAAATCTCATTTAGTGACTTGTAAACCAAGTTTATGGACTTGTAAATTCCGTTTAAGGACTTGTAAACCACTTGTAAATGCCATTTAGGGATTTGTAAACCCTGTTAGTAGACTTGTAAACCTTATTTACGGACATATAAACCAAGTTTATGGACTTGTAAATTCCATTTAGGGACTTGTAACCCACTTGTAAACCCTATTAGTGGACTTGTAAACCTCATTTACGGACATGTAAACCAAGTTTATGGACTTGTAAATTCTATTTAGGGACTTATAAATCACTTGTAAATTGTATTTATGAACTTGTAAATCCTGTAAGTAGACTTGTAAACCTCATTTACGGATTTGTAAACCAAGTCTATGTTCATTCCTTATGTAATTTTCAAAATGACAAATTCTCTCTCTCTCTCTCTCTCTCTCTCTCTCTCTCTCTCTCTCTCTCTCTCTCTCTCTCTTCCTTGTGTAGGCTCTAAGTTTGATTTTTTCCTATAACAAATTCCAGCTTTAAACCAAATTTGAATTCTAGATAATTGTTCGAATTTCGAATTTGAATTTTTATCTTTAGGATACGATTGCTAAATAGGCTAACTCGGCATGGCACAGGCACGATTAATTCGTGCCGTGTCAACCCATCACGGGCATGCTTACAGTAGATAATAAAACTATAAATGTGTAATGTTATTAAAATACCCTATTTGAATAAAACTAATTTCTTCGAAATTTGAAGAAGATAACTATAAATGTGTAAGGTTATGAGATTAGTAATTTACTTTTTTTGTTTAGCTAAAATACACTTCATGAAAATGCATTATATTTTCACACTTTGTGATAATATTTTAAAATAAATTTAGCTTTTGATTTAACAATTACAAACCACTTAACCATAAAAAGAAAAAAAAGAGTTAAATCATTTTTATTCTTCAAGTGCTCGAGCCATGTATCTAACTCTATCTAGCGTTGAGTTTTGGTTCTATTGGAAAAAGCAGTCTCTAATGCTTTGTCTAGCTCTGTTGAGCCCTGCAGCTAGCTCTGTCTAGTTTTGGTCTCGGTTTATGCAGCAATTAAGAGTGCATATCAATAAGGGCATTCTTGTCCGTCAACAGTAAATCGCCACTTGTTTCTAATTGTTTTGAAAAAGTATCACTAAAAGTTAATCTCAACAAAGTTGGTGACTGAATATGAATTATGTTCATAAAGTATCACTAGAAATCAATTTAGCCAAGTTTAAATGAATATCGTCTGCAACAACAAAAGCCTGCAAAAGAGCCTGCAATAGCACTTTCTAACATGCTTTTGATTGGCTAAATTAAGAGAACTTTCCTCCAATAGCCTGCAATGTTGAGCGATGCTGCTGCAGGCTCCCATAATAAATTTCAACCACGTGGATTTTGATGTGGCGGATCATTCAAAGCAGCAAAAAGTGTCCTGTGAGAATGAGAGCACATGTTGACGTCCAAGGTGGCACGCGTGAACGAGTTTGGATTCCGATTAAAAGAATGAGAAAATGGCAGGATATTCGTCCCCTCCTCCTCCTCCAGGGAAGGTTTATTCCCTGTCAGTTCCCCAGAGATACCCTACACGCCTAAGGTTAGTGGGACCAACTTGTTTTTTCCTTGGCCATTTTTTTTATCGTTCAATGCAAAAACCCTAAAAGGACCTTAGTCCTTATCTCATGCAAGTGTTTTTATTCTTTTTTATTTTACTATTTATTTAATTGTAATCTTAGTTCTTTTTTAAAATTTATTCATTCCTTAGATTGGTAAGGTAATTTTTAAACTTGTTATAAATCTTAAAGTTGATAATTTTTAAAAAAATTTGTTCTCGTACATTTGAAATAAAGCAAAATTTTTCTTTTCTATCTCAACATCTTAAGTTTACTATTTAATAGGATTACTTGTAAGAGATGGAAATGAGGCCGGTTAAATGGGTTACCTGGCACCCCTTGATGGGATGGGTTTGGTATTTTCAACTTGAGTTAGGGGCAGGTTAGGGTTTAGGGTTTAGGGTTTAGCCCAACCCGCCCTAACCCTTCCCTGATTCTATTCTTAATTTATTAAAATATTATTTTATATGTTAAAAATATTATTTTTATATATATTATATAAATAAAAATGTATTTCTTATTAATAAAATACTATGAATTTATATAGTCTATTTTAAAAACATTTTTTTATGAATTATTTAATATTATTGGGGCAACCTGGATCCGCCATGTTATCAACCCGATATGGGCGGGTAAGGGTTTGGTATTAGCTAAACCCTAGACGAGGCCATTTCGTGTTTACTAAAAACCACTCCATTGCCATCCCTAACCATTCAGTTAAGTTGATGAATGACTTGACTAATCTATATTTTTCAATTAGTAGTTGATTAGTTTTGCATTAGCCTTTTACGTAACATCTTAATCTATTTACTTATTAATAAAATTTTTCTATTAAGTTTTACCATGTATATAATATAGGGGAACGTGCTGCATATAAATGATAAAGAAAATAATTATCATGTATAATAAATATATATATATATATTTAAAAAAATTTCTTTTTATTGGATAGTAATAACATTGCTCATTACTCATGGAAGTGAAAGTAGGAGAGTACACCCAAAAGAAGAAGATCATCAGATCTAAGTCCTAACAAAATGTCAGTGGCCATGAGGTACATTTGTGCACTTAAAAGCCTGATCTTTTCAATTCTTTAAAGGTCCCATCATAAATATGTTCTTTACCAACTTCCGACTGACAACCAATTATATAATTATTGGGGATATTGGTTTCTAGTGTAACTTTTTCAAAATAATTTATATTTAGTCGGCCAATTCTTAAAAATTGAGAATAGTGATATTTTTTTAAAATAATTGAGAATCAGTGTTATTTTACTATTCATAAAACTTTCTTCCAGAAATGCCCTTGAAAGACTGTGAAAGCTTTTACTCATTTAGGTACAACCGTATAAGTGTTGTTTGAAGTCTTTTGAAGGTATTTTTAAAAGATATTCTTTACTAATAATAAAATGGTACTGATTCTTAATTATTTTTAAAATATCATTAATTCTCAATTTTTAAGAATTTATAGACTAAATCTGAATTATTTTGAAAATAATCACTAAAACCCAATTTTCCCATTATTATATGCTTACAACGAAGAGGGGAAAAAAACTTCTTTAGTTATTTTTATTTTTAATTTTTACTCAGTGAATTGCAAATGCACAAAATATTAATTAATTAGCAAACACATTGTCTAAAGCAACATAGAATATGTATTTTAAAATACTCCATGTATTAGGAAGCTACAACTTGCCTGTGTATATATATATATATTCAGGACAAAACTGGCAACCAATCAGGAGCACAACCACTTGATATTCTTTTTGAAATTATTTTGTCCCCAGCATCAAAGATTTCCCTTTTTCAGCTATTTCCAAACATGGACAAATGGGTTGTCAGAAAAAAGTAAAAGGGTGTAAGCTAATCCCAAAAAAAAATGTTTTTATGCATTTTATATTCCCAACGTCAGCTGCAAACCCAAAAACTCAGAACCCAAAGCCCAAAAGGGTTCAGGATTTTTTCTCTCTTTGCAGAAGAGCAGTTGGGTGTTTTTGTCGTGATTGTAATGAAAAGAAAAGATCAAAAGGATAAAAGGGTAACCCTAAACAAAATGCCATCTGCATTCTGCAATACCAACTTCCCAAGTGAATCTCTTGTTCCTGCCCTTTTTCTGTGGTTGAATTTAATAATAATCTTTACAGCTCATCTCTGCTGTGTGGTCTACAGGTCGCTGACCACACTCAAAATGCAAAACAAAAGCAAAGGGGTGAGTTGTTTTCGATGATCACGGAGTTGGGTTCCTCAGACGCCTTTGATTCTCTCTGACTCCTTTCTTCCTCACCCTTTTAGTTTCTTCCTCAATCTAGATTCTTCCCATTATTTCTTTCTCACTTTTTCTTTTCCTCCCCTGATCGTTTCGTTTCTGTTGTTTACCCATTTGGATTTGCTTTTCTTACACATAATTCAGGTTTTTCATGACTTGTCTAAATCCAGATTTGTGTTTGTTTTCTCTGCTGGTGATTTCCTCATCTGGGGGGTCCATCATACAGGCAATCATGGATATTAAATTGTGTTCTCCTTTATGTTGGTTATAAATGCGGGGAAGGAATTTTGGGAGTTTGTGTCGATGTGCTCAGAGCATTAAGGTGAGATTTTTTTTTTTAATCTTATTCCTCTGCAAGTTTGGGGTTATACATTGAATAGAATCCACTGTGTTGATTTCTCTCTGTCTTTGAAGGTCTTTGCAAAAAATTGCTCTTTCTTCAACGTGAGATGATAAAGTGACTTCTAACGGGGTTTTTATTTTTCTTTCTTCCTTTTTTTCCTTTGTTTTAATTTCCTCTTACGATGATGTTAGCAGTTTTTTTTTCATTAAAATTGGCACTTGGCTATTAATGGAATTATTCTTTGGATTTGATATTTGATCTTTTATGATGAATTCAGTGGTTATTTTCAATTTTTGGTCAGAGGCCGATTCATGTTGCTTATCATCTTTGAATTGCATTGCAGCAGGTGACGAGGTTGAGATGAGAGTATATGATCAAGACAGCGGAAATGCTGAGCTGCAAGCATTTGAGATTTGTCACTCGCTATTTTAACTCACTGGCCTGCAAATGCTTTTTTTTGGTGTTCATAGCACTAGTTTTTAGAGCTGTTCTGCTTCCTACGTGCCCGGTCTTTGTTGGTTTCAAGCAGAACAGCTTTAATGGCGCCCGTAGCTCTGGTTTGGCACCAAATTCTGAGTCAGGAATAAGGAGGGATAAGTTCTTGGAGGTTCCTCAGATTGTTTGGGGATTAAACAATCAGAAAATAGCATTTGCAAGGGCTTGCCTTACTGCGAGAATGCTAAACCGGACTCTGTTGATGCCTAGCTTAAGTGCTTCCCTGTTTTACAAAGAGATCGATCTCTTGCAGCCCATTTCTTTTGACAAGGTCTTCCAGTTTGAAAGGTTTAATTCTCTCTGTAATGGGTTTGTCCGGCTGGGTCATTTCTCGGAAATTTCAAATCGGACTGGAACTTTTGAGCTTCAGAAGGGAAGTGGAAGGAGGTGGACTGTTGAGAGGGATTTGGATCAATTGACACGGTGTAGTAAGAGCCCAATTGATGAATTTGAGGTTATTCGGATTGTCGGAAAGAATCCATTCCTGTGGCACGACCATTGGCCTGTTAAGGATTATGCTAAGGTCTTTGAATGCTTAGTTTTAGTTGATGACATTGCTAAAGAAGCAGAGAAGGTTGTGTCAAAAATTAGAGAAATAGGAAGCTTGGTCAGAAGCAAATCTGATCATAATTTGCAGCAGAGTTCTTCTTTGAAGCCAGTGTCTTACATAGCAGTTCACATGAGGATAGAGAAAGACTGGATGATGCACTGTAAGAAGCTAGAGCAGAGGTCAAACATCAGTCAGATTTGTAGTAGCAAGGAGGAGATTATGGAGAGAGTGAGTCACATGGTCAAGCCGGGAGGTCCCATTGTTGTTTATCTTGCAGTGGCTGATAGTCTTCTTGAGGATTCCTCAATCTTGACTGGTTGGAAGGAAGGTTTACTTCCTTTTGAGAAGAAGAAGTTGGGGGTCTGGGGCATCTACAACAAGTACCCTTACCTCATTCAATCTGCAATTGACTATGAAGTGTGTTTGAGAGCTGATATCTTTATGGGTAATAGCTTTTCTACATTTTCAAGTCTTATAGTACTCGAAAGAACGCAGAAAATGATCAGAATTGGTATCAAGAGAAAATGCGACACAGATGTAAGATGGCCTTCATATGCATATAACATTTTAGCTGAATCTGGAGGCCCTCAGAGATGGATGACAGATATGTCTGATTCAAGCCTTCGAGCAATTAGCTATGGTACCAATAGCATCTCTTGTTGAAACTTGAAAGATGTTTCAAATCTGTGCTTCTTGATTTGTGAATAGTTACAGTAGATATCATCTGCATTGAAATCCTGCCCATTTGTGTAATGGGTGCTGTGGTTGGTGCATTCACTTCAAAAAAACTAAATTTCTTTCTGATAAATTGATATTTTTTTAGTGAATGCGGCAATTATGGCACCAATTGCAATAATGAGTGCAGGATTTCAGTGCAGATGATATGCACCCAGATTCCAATCATGGGGGGTACATCAACTGCATTCTTTGTGAAAACCAATTAAACCCTTGGTGTAAAATGAGTGTATAGCTTCAAGATTGTCTCTTATGTAAAGAGGATTGACTATAAAGAACCTCCAATCAACAGTTTGGTAACGTCGGGATAACAGGTAGTGCTGGAATTGTTATGAATTTGGATTATATTCTTTTCAATATTTTCATTGTAGCTCCATTCATTCACATTGAATTTTCATCTTAGGTCTTGTTTCTTTGTAAAATTTTTGTAGAAAATATTATCTGTAAGCATAACATTCATAAGTGCAATGATAACCTTGTCTATACTTTTAATCCAAACAAAATAAGAGACCTTTCCAATTCTTGTCATGACTTTCTTTGTCCCTAAATTGTCTACTTGCTTGTAACGTACAATTTTTTGAACAATTGCAATAGATTCTGTATAGACATGCTTGTGGTCAGACATGGCACTTGAACATGCTATCTTTACTATTTTTCTCTCAAGGAACTGAAAGAGGATAAGGAATATCCACTATTGTGGATAGGAGGATTTGAATCAATATGTTTTTCTGAAGGGTCTCTGCAGGAGATCAGTCAGAAATGGGCTCCGCATCGACCAAATCACATTTGAGAATTAAGGGCAAAAAAATGAAGACATTGAATGCTGGTTTATACTTTTCAGATTCAAGATAAAACTATTACTGCTGGTTTCAACATATGAATTTCTGAGGCCTCGTTAACTGATTGCATATGTTTATTTTCATTGACAACCTAATTGATCTATAACTGTCATGGACCGAATTAAAGCATATTATTGAACTTGCAATGGCTGTTGTTCATCTAGAATCCATCATCAATCTTTTCAAACACTTGTAAATCATTACACTTTTTAAACTGGTGTGTTGTCATGTTTTGCATTGATGTCTCTTGCCTTTCATTTCTTTTATCAACCTTCTTCTCATATCCCCTTGAAGAAATGCAGTAGAATTTTTCGCTACAACTTATTCTGAGGCCACTTAATCTACACCTACAGATCAATGTATACATACATAAAATAATAATTTACTCTCGACATAAAATGTAGGTTTATTATTCATCCCTTTCATTCCTTATACCCTCTTTTAGTTATGCATTAATGAATTCTGTCTTCAAAACAGCAGACTACACCCTCTATAACCTGATAATTGTTAACTTTATTTTTTGGAGACTGTACTTGACTGCTTTATTGGCATTCGTGCATTGATGCAGTTGAATTCATTTCCAGAGGATGTGTTTTTAGCTTACTACAATACATGAAGGACAAATTAGGACGGCATTCCTTATTATTGCATTGCCGAAATCAGGCGTTTTGTTGGTTCTAGTTTGATTCCATAAACATTCATATTTGTACCCACAGATTCTGACCTGTTTGGTGTCCAGTTTTGGGACCACTTGAACCAAAATTGACTCTGTACCTGATAACTTTTGGATGCCTATCAGGCAAAAACAGAAATTTAAATTTTGGCAAGTTTCATAGTTTTTTTATAAGGATTTATGATAGAAATCTCTAAAACTAACAAAGGCCAGAATAAATTTTGTAAATTAAAGAAGGCAAAATATTGTTATATATAGAAAGTAGAAACAAGATCCATGTTTCCTGAGATTCTTATGTTGTAAGCAATTTTTGATTGCCTTGAAGATATATAATATTCTTTTTAATTGGCTATTTATTTTCAATTATTATTGAATATTAAGTTACTAAATACTCTTATAAGTAATAAAATAATTATTTTATTATCTTTATGACAAAAACTAATTAAATAGATACATTTTGTACCTGTTTACTTGATAGGCACTTTGGATTAGTTAGGTAATGGGGTAGCAAGGTATCTGCTGAAATATTTACTTGTAATGCTTCCAAGTAACGGGACTTGTAAACGTTTAAGGGAGGTCTAGGTCATGGGTTGTAGGAACTCGTGCCAAGTTGTTAAAGAATCATGATTAACTCAGCAAATTCATGGAAGATCAGGACAAACCATTCCAAGTATTTGTATGTAACAAATTTCTCCACATTTTTTCACTGGAAAATGGGCAATGAATTTTTTTTTTTAGGATTTGAAATTATTCCGTCTGATTGTTTAATAGAAAAATAAAAAATTCAGGAAAATGTCATATAACTCATTGAAAAATTGAAGGAAAATGACTTCCACTGCACTTTGGGGATGTTATTTTCCGAAGGAAAGGAAAATGAGGATTTTGTTTTCCTTTTTGAAAGTCCATTTCGATGCTTGATGGTTTGGCTTGTCCTTCTTACTCCTTCCCTTGTCGATTGTAGCTGCACTCTTTGCCTGTGACAGAAGTATGAATATTCTCTCTTGTCCTCTTAGTTATATCTTCTTCTAATATTAACATCTTCAATTGATTTGATCCAATATTTTGCTTCTTCTTTTACTTATTTTTCGGTGTTTTAATGAACTTCTATTGCGTATGTCTAATAATTGAATTCTGATATTTTGGTTTCAACTTCATTTTGCATATTTTATTGATTTGGTCTTGATGATATGATTTATTCCATTTGTTTTCAAGAATTTATTTTGTCTTATGAAGAAACATATTACTTGATATCTTTGCATTTAACTTTGCAAAGTTGTAAAGAATTCTGTCCTTCGGTTTGTTATTACTATCATTTTTTTTATTTGTTTTAAGTTTAGAATGACTGCTTAGCTTCAATTAATTACTGAAACTGAATAAGTTAATGGTTGTAAGCTTGTTTGTAAGATAAGGAAGGTTGGCAGGGAAGGTAATTGGGTAATAGGCAAGTGAGATGGCTTGTAGCAATGTGGGCATGGGTATGCACAGGATTGTGTGCAGTGTTTACACAGGAGGTGGAGCCACTTGCTTTGAGTTGTACAGAAGATGGTGAGCACCACTGCTAACATAGATGCTCCATAATGACAGTGCAGTTATCAATTGATCAACCCTATTCAAATAAGCTTCTACATGGGATAAAAGTTATCTAATCTTGAATGACTAATCAAATCAAGTCATTAGGAGATCTTCTAGCCCCAATTTTTGGATGGTTTAATTATATCACTGCAGAGGGCATGGATTATGCAGGAGAAAAAAAAAAATAGGAAATTGTGTTTTGATGAGCTCCTAGCCTCCTACAAAGATTCAGGGTCTCAAGTTGCAAGAAATTTTGTTCTAAATTTAGCAACTGTAAGGCATCGAAATCTGCCCTATACTTTTACTAGACAGTTACAACATATGAAGCTAAGCTTAGGTTTAGCCTATTCTTCAGAGGGCTAGGAAACCCAATCTTTTACAAGATAAGGAATTTAATGAAGGGAAACAAAACAACAACAATAAAGTAAGAAGACTCAATTCCTGTCATGAAATTCTCATGTATGGCAAGACATGAAGAGCTGGAACTCAATAGACTTTGTTATCCTTGATATTTGCATTTGGTGTAATGTTTACAAGAAATAAAATGCTAAGAAATTCTATTAAGTTCTGTAAAACTGCATTGTTCCTTGCTTTTGTGGGACCTATACAGGGTTACAGTTCTTTTTCATATAGAATAAAGTATTTATGTTTTCATATACGCATTATACATATTTTTCTGCTTTCCACAATAATGAAAATATTATTCAGCAAGGGTTTTAAGGAATTCGTATAGACTAAATGCAGCCTACTCAAAACTTCTATTTTTATTAAAATAAAATAAAAAAAAACTTGCCAGAGATTGTTCCAAAACCTTTAATTTAATATGCTGTGTTTGGTATAAATTTGATATTGGCCATGGTGTTTATCATCATTCTTTTGATTTGCTTGCTTCTCTTACATGTATGATATTGATGATGGTGTTAAGCCTGCCTGAATATGGGTTTTGAGGAATTTGTATTGATGAGATATACAGGGGTGTTAGTTTAGATTAGATCATATTTTAAGATTCTTAATCTTGGGTTTGGTTTGAATCATTAATCCCATCTTTGTTTTGTACAAGGGAAGTCTTTCTGGATCCATGGCTATTCTTTGCATCTCCAACTTTGGAGTATATTCCATCATTAAGAGATTTATAATTTAATTTCTATTGCATTATTTGAAGCATTTTTTTCTTCTCATTTCTTTTGGGGTTTTCTTAATCTTAAGAACATTTTCTATTAACTTAGCAACTCATGTGGTTTGGATATTTTGTCAGTTTAGTAAAGCAAAATGATAAGAATTTATTAAAGATTTACATTGTCTTTGACATAATTTGAAAAGTCGAAATAGTAATTTACTCATAAAAATAGTTGAATGTTTTGTTAGCTTAGCAAAACAAAACTATAATCCATTATTATTACTAGTAATCATATTGTAAGTAGTGACAAATGTCTTTACCAAAAGTAGTGGTGACACCATAACTACTAGAAATGATGGTAAGGTAGGAATGATTTAATGGTGGTACAATTCTTGAAAGTTAAGTGACGTTATATAAAGAAATGATAATAATGGTGGTATCACTATCAATAATGATGATGGTTGCCTTAAATAATAGAGGTGTTGTTATTACTCTTGTGAATAATTTAAGTGGTTTAACAATGTGTCTACATCCACCGTGTGAAGCAAAAAAATTTCACTACTTTTTAATTAGCGCTACAACATGATTTATATACTAACCCTAAACCCAATATTTCTGTCATCCAAAAAATTCTAGGAAACTGCATCATGAGAATCCTTACGCGGTTTCTTTCAGTTTCATAGAGGCATTTTCATAGATGCTGGTTCCTACTTCCTAACATTTTTTTTTCCTTTTTCCTAATATCCAAATGTCTATGCACGCAGGATTCATATATTTTCTCGTAATTTCTCGGTATCCAAACACAACCTTAAGTAGTTTTGATTTTACAAAAAATTGCATTCAACATTTTTGAAAATGAAAAAAACATTTGGGTGCCATGATCACCTCTATTTGAGACGAATTCTCCACCCATTACTGAATAGTTTAGGGAGGGACTGGTCTCATAAAAATGGCATGGATTCAGGTATATAATTTATGATTTTTATTGTAATCTAAAATTTGTACACGATTCTACCCCATACTACTCTTGGGTGCACGTGGCAGGTATGGGACATATATAAGAAATAAGAAATTATTGGAGGGTATCTTTGAAAAGAGAAAAAAATGAAAAGACAAAGTTAGCCATTAAATATATATAACATAAAATGACATTAGAAGGTTATTTAAGGAATAAATATATGTTTGGCATGCTTCCCTTTATATAGAGTACATATTTACTTAGGTACAGTGGCGGAACCAGGACTCCAAATCTGGGGGGGCAAAAAAAAATTTCAATTAACACTTCTCATAAAATATAGAAATTTTAATGAGTTGGGGGTGGACAAACCAGAAATTTTAGAGGGGATTCTCATGAAATATAAAAATTTCAATGGGTTGGGGGGGCAAGCCAGAAAATTTAGAAAGGATTCTCATGAAATATAAAAATTTTCAATGGGTTAGGGGGGCAAACCAGAAATTTTAGGGGGGGCAAAACACAAATTTTAATTAAAAAATATATAAAATATATACCTTTTTTATTAAAAAATAAAAGTTAGGGGGGGCAATTGCCCCCCCTAACCAATACGTGGTTCCGCCACTGCTTAGGTATGGCTTTTTGTTCCCAAATCTGATTCGAAGGTGGTTCCTCTCTCTCTCTCTCTCTCCCTCTTATTCATGTGCATGTGTATGTGTATATTGATGTGCATGTGTATTTGTCTTATTTTGCATTCCAGTTAATAGAGCATTTAGACTCATCCAATCTATTCAACTCAACCACTCGTTTCTATCTTACCATTTTTCATTCATCAACTACCTGGTGACACATCCACAAATGCAATAAGATAGAGTATTTAGGTGGGTAGTTTTCTATTAGATACAGGAGTCTTTTAAAGATTTTCAAAAGATTGTTTGTTATGAGAGAAAAAAAAAAACGGATCATAATCTAAGGTGGCATTTGGTGGGCATTATAGAATCTGGATTAGGATTCTAATCCTAGATTCTATAACCCAAATTATATTTTCTCGATTTTAGAAAACCAAAATCTTATTTGGATAAGTTGGATTGTGAACTCAGATTTTTAAATTAGAATTTGGAATCTTGTTTGGTTGACATTGATTATTAAGATTAAATTTGGAGTTTTTTTTATTAAAAATTGCATTAAAATAATATAATATATATAGAAAAATTAAAGTCTTATTTAAAATCATATATATATTATTACGTAATATGTATATTTTTATATAACATATAAATTTATATATATTATTATTACATATAATATAATAATATAATTATAAATATTATATAATATATGTAATAGTTATAATAGTATTATAATTTATTGTATAATATTATAATAATATAATAATAAAAATTTATATTTATTATAATATAAACTATATTATAATTTATAATATAAATTATATTATTATAAAATATTATAATATACAATTTTATAATAAAATAATTTATGTTTATTATAACTCAAAATTTATGTATATTATATGTAACATTATAATAAATTTATTGTAATACTAAATTTAATAAAATATAATATATTACAATATTAAATTTGTTAAATATATTAATTTATTTTAATATTAATATAATATAAAATTTGAATATTATTATATTAAATGTAATATATTAATATATATAATATTTATAATAGTATTATAATTTATAATATAATAATCAAATATTACATATATTATAATATAAACTATATTATAATTTATAATATAAATTATATTATAATTTATTATAATATATAATTTTATAATAATATAATTTATGTTTATTATAACTCAAATTTATGTATATTATATGTAATATTATAATAAATTTTTTGTAATACTAAATTTATTAAAATATAATATATTACAATATTAAATTTGTTAAATATATTAATATGTTAATATTAATATAATATAAAATTTGAATATTATTATATTAAATATAATATATTTATATATATATATATTATATATTAAAATATATATGTATATAATATTATTATAATATTGTTATTATAACAATATAATATTATTAATATAATAATATGTTTATTGTTATAATATAATATTATAATATATAATAGTATTATAATAATACTATAATATAATTTTATGTTTATTATAACGTAAATTTTAATATAAGTTATATTATAATTTATAGAATATTATATATATATATATATATATAATGATATAATAATATGTATAATATATAATATTATTATAATAATGATATTTATATTAATAATATTTATATTATGTGTCATATAATTTACTATTGTATTATCAATTATATATCGTATAACAGAATATATTATATTATAATACTTATAATGTTATTATTTATTATAATATGTTTTATATAATATGTTATACATAATCTCTAGAATCACTGATTTTGGAAATATAAGCACCAACGTCCATAATCCCTATAATCACCAAAAAAGTAGATTTTGATTATGGGCTTGATTATATAACCGGATAGTAGAATCCGACCTTAAAACCCCAACCAAACACACCTTTTGGATTATGGAATCGGATTCTACTAGAATCCAGATTCTATAATGCCCACCAAACACCCTTGAGAGAGGACTTATTAAAATAGTTCTTGAGAAAAAAGAAATCCCAAAAAATTAACTAATTTTCTTTCATGAGCATAAAAAATAAAAGAAAATTGGGAAGGCTGTTTCACACTTTAATTCCTTGTAAAAAAAGATAAAGAAATTAATTATCCCAATTAGGAAGGCTGGTCATATACAAAGAAATCTTGCAATAATATCTATAATTTTTTATGCATGCTTGTATACAAATTGTCTTTCTTGTATGTCCTATAAGATCTTATATGTTCCTTACAATCATTCTCTTAGGCTTCATTTGGATATCAAGAAATTGTGCAGCAAAAATCCCTATTTCTCATGATGCATTTTCTTTCATTTCTCAATGGTAAAGAGAAAAGGAAGCGATGGCATGAGTATTTTCTTCCAAACAACCCATTCGGAGCCAATAGTTGTTCCTACTATTAGGCAACCCATTTCTTTTCATGGCAGTCGCATCTATATCTATAGTTTTTCCCATAAATGGAGATGGTGCTGTCACTTGAAATTTAATTGTGATATATCAACATGAGGTGATGCGCCATCTGTTTTTTTAAAAATATATATATATATATATATATTTTGGGTCTTGAATCATTTATGAAAAAAGGAGGACCAGGGCTTCATTAGATCCTACTCTTATTCAGTTGAAAAAATTCATAGATTTGGGCTGCGTTTGGTAACGCTTTTCGGAAATACTTTTTTGCTTTTGAAAGCAAAAAATTACTTTTAAAAGCAAAAGTACCATTTGGTAACACACACGAGAAGAAATTTACTAAAAGCAAAGAAGCAATTTTATTGCTTTTCATCGGAAGCAACAAAACGTTGCTTCTCAATTTTTTTATAAAATTGCTTTATTGCTTTCAAAACTCCTCAATATCCTATTGTTTTATTCCTATATTAAAGATGATGCCTCCATACTTACTTAAGAAGCAACAACGTATTGTTATTGCTAGAGCTGGCAAAATGCCACCTGACCCAACGAGTCAACCCGATTATAAATGGGTTGGGTTGACCCGTTTATTAATTGGGTTGGGGTTTCCCCAACCCGACCCCGACGGGTAACCCGATTAAAAAAATATATGGCAAAAGTATCATGTTCCGACCCGATTAAACCCAAAACCCGACCCGAACCCGGTACAACCCGATCCAATTAACCCCCCAACCCTATTTTAATAATATTTTTTGACAAATAAAAAATAAAAATAATAATAAATGAGTTGGCAGGTTGAACCCGTTTATTGGCGGGTTGGGGGTTTTCCAACCCGCCTTAATTTAGTCCAACCTGATTATGACCCGATTAACTCCAACCCGATTATGACCCGACCCAAAACCAATTTTGTACAATACTTTTATGGAAGTTAAAAGCAATTTCCATGTTACTGCAATTACCAAACATGCTTTTTTACTTCTTAGAAGCAAAGCAAAAGTTTACCAAACGCATTTGCTTCAAGAAAAGATCTTTCAAAAAACATAAAATTGCTTTTTTGCTTTCTTGCTTTTAGAAGCAAAAAAGCAAAAGTGTTACCAAACGCAGCCTTGGTGGACCTATTGCTTTCATGGGTAGATTCCTCTGCCAGGCTCAAAAGTTGTTTTCAAACCCTTCTTCTGCTCTGAGTTTTAATTCTTTATTATTTTTTTTCTGAATTTTCCAAGCATTTCAAATAAAATGAAGATCTAAGGTAAAAATGGAAGATTATGGGTAAGTTCTAAGCATAAAAATGGCAACCCAATAACAAAATCAGTCTGCTGAGACATTGCATGGATTGAGGAACTGCGAGTGTTTAGGGCTTAAAAATTAAGAAAAGAACAAAAGAAGAGCTCCTTTAATCTCATGTTTTAGAAAAGAATAGTTAGAGAAAACACCATATCTGGAACGTTGTATTTAGGGGAAAAGAAATCAAAATACGAAACGGAATTAAAAAGAAAAGAGAAGACTTGTACTTCCTCAAAGGCATTTGGTTAAGAAGAGAAAAACATATCAAGAAAAAGAGGAAAAAAAAAAGGTAGATTTTTGACAATTTCAATGACTTTCTGATGAGATCTTGTATACTTCAATGAGATTGGCCGTGCCAAGGAAAGCTAGGAGAGATTCCAAACACAGCCAAAGACTATATAATGCAGTATAGGAGGAAAAAGGAAAAGAAGACTTTCAAGTTTTAATATGGATAAAGGAATTTACAAAACAACTTGAGCAAAAAAACAACTTATGGTAGACGTAATAGGAACTGATTTCAACGACTAAATAAGACATCATAACCTACAACATAAAACAGTTAAGATGAAAAAGGAAAATACAAGCTAGACACCCAAACTATAATGGCTAGTGTTAGCTTTCAGGCACGAAAAAGCTCTACATCGTACTTTGTTTAAAGTAAGAATATTTTACCTTGCTCTTGGATATATAATTCCAATGTCTTGCTCACAATGCAAGGGAGAAAGATTGCCAACTATAAAAGAAAGAAAAGCATTTTTCTATCAATATTGAGATTAAAAGGCATTTCTTTCATTGATTTTCGTTCTTTATGAATAACATCATCTTTCAAGCAGAAAGATATTGTCATACATGTATTACTCCCCTTTTTATGGAAGTTTAGAGCACCTACTCAAGTAAGAAGAAACTGCTTCTCCAATCAATTGAGTTTACTACACGAAAAGTATGTATGGGGCACTGTACTTTTCACAGCCTGAGTAAAGGACAGGGAGACTGAGAGACTCTTACCTTCCTTCAGGGCTATGCTAAGAAAGCAAGCAAAGTTGATAAACAATGCTGAGATGCAACTAGCATATTCTACTTGCCTCATTGAATGTAGTCATCATAGTAGTTATCACTTATCACAGAGACAAACCTCTCAAGCCAAGGAAGCTGATGGAGATCCTTTATGGTGTCAACATAGGAGTCTGAGCATCGAGGTGGGGATTGGCAAGGGTGATGATCACTAAGATTAAATCCACCAGCAAGGAACCTCTGGATAAGTGCTAACTGAGACCTCTCTTGATCAGAGTATGCATCCATAATCGTGGGTAATGAGTCAAAGGAGTCCCATCTCCACTGTTCTGAGTCATGGTCAGGGTGGGTGATTATTTCCTCAATGCTCTCTTCATCCCAGAAGGCACATTGGCAAGTCTGTTGGCCCTCTCTGTATTCAGCACCACAAGAGTAACAGAACTCGTGCCTGCACCTGTGAACACATAAATGTAGCAAGACATTTTACTGAACTTACACGGTTACATTGATTCATAACCATTAACAAGAATCAGTTAGTTGCATAACAGCAGTAGTTGGACAAAAATTCCATGGACCTACAAGTTTTCATGTTGTCAATCGCCAAATTTAATGATATGACAGAAACATTAAAATCTATCTCCCTTACAATCATTAAATTTTGCTATATGTTTTCTTTTGATTTTGACAGGAGGTAATGTAATTCAGTGGATTCTCTGGCCTGCATTCTCATATCTTATATGGTTCCTGTTGCTTAGGATATTATGCTAACCAGAAATGTCATTGCAGTTGCCTCTCTTGCACAGGAGGTAACAGTAGACAGAATAATATTAAGAAGAATAATTACATCAAAGAAAAGGCAGTCATGGAACAGTTCAACTGAAGTTTGTTTCTCCTTAATACCAGAGTACTAGGTTTCATCTGAAAATATTAGGTTCTGTTCCCAAAAGTACTGGAAAAAGCTATTAACACCTATCTGAGTTCCTGGGAAATCTCATTAGATAAACTTCATTATTTGGTAATAGAGGAGGCACGTGCACTACTGCACATATACAGGTAGTTAACGTTGGACCTTTTTAGGTGGTTGTAGGTTTTTAAGGAATACTAGGATAGGTACCAGATAGTTACACGATAAGATATTCATTTTAGTGGTTAGTTATCAATTGGATAGAAGAGTCTTTCAGGGATTTCAAGGGATATTTTGAGACCAACAAAAATGCTGGCCAGAATCTTGGGGAATATTTCCCAGGGTTGGCTTAAATATTACTATAGATTTAAGTACCTCACCCTGATTACTTTAAGACAAAAAAAGGTGGTCGAGTTGAAGACATCAAAATATAACTAAAAAAATTTACTTGGAATTTTTTATGCATAGATTACTTTTCTGTATCCATGAAAAGGAATTTTCTTTCCACCTATGTGCAAAAATTGACACACAAAAAGAGAGAGAAAGTGGGAGAGAGGGGGGATAGGGAGGAAAGTAGATTTGGAAAACTCTTTGTGAGGAAAAAATAGAACATTGGATAAAATTTGCTCCAAGGAAAAACATGACCACATGGCCTTCTCAAGAAAAGATACAATAAAATGAAGGTGACCATCTAAAAACTTCTGTTGAGATTTCAGGGAACCAATGAAAGATAAAGAATATAATTCCCATCCTAACAAAGACACCTTGGAAAAGTCCTGTGCAGTAATCAAGTGAATGTATAATCAAATTAATCAATCTTGTAAATACTGTGGCTGAAATTCAAAAAAGGCAGCAAGAAAATGTGCATGGCCACATGAAAAATTACTAAGAAGTATTGGACATGACCCACGATGCATGAAATCACAATTCTCAACTATTTCCATAATCTCAATAACCTGATTTGCGTATGATTAGAAAACTTGATTATTCAAATATAATTCAGCTAATTATGATCAAAAGGTAAATTTAACTTGATTTGGAGTAATTTAGAAGCTTAATTTGAGTTTCTGACAGCTTTATGAATTTCAAACATTTGATATATCCTGGTTTTGGTTAATGGCAACTTATAAATCAATTGACAAAAGCAACTGTTTGCAACTCATTTGTGTCAGCTAGGTGCTTTAGTTCGGATAAAATTTTGCAGTTTATATTTGGAAGTAAGGGCATTTCTTTTGTGAAGCTTTTATTTATAAGTTGAAGTTGGGAAGCGTTTGGAACTAGAACATTCTATGACACAGTCTCAAATTAAGAGGGACAGCACACATAAGTGCCACTCCCATCAACTAGCATTGGCAAAATCAGACTGTTCTGGCATTCCATCCAAACATCAAATTCAGAATTTCAAGCAGAGAGATATTATAAAGTTCTACTATGTGCTTTCAAAGGCGGAAGACCTTCAGCTTCGGAGGTAAGAGTAAAATCTAAAACTGGACATGAAAGTATAACTGGGACACTCCAAAATTTTTCTCCAGATTTCCTCTTCAACTTCTTGTCCTTTACCTTATGTTTCGATCTATAGATTTACAGTAACATAAACAATAACCCTGCACCTTAGTATAGCCTCCTTTAACTTCTGCTTTGTGATTTCTTAGTAGCCAATCCTAGCCCATCAGATGTTATTCTACATTATGAACAATAGCCCTTCCCCACCCACCCCCACCCCACTTTCTTTCTTTTTACTTCTTATTCTCAAAGCTGAATTTGCTTTTGCAAGCAAAAAAACACTCATCCATGAAACGGATTCAAGATTTTTTTATAAGAAGGGGGCGGCGGGGAAGGAAAAACCTAAAGCTACTACACAACTAAATATAAATGAGGCCTTGAAGATTGTGAACACCATAGAAAAGATCAGAAAAAGGTTGTGAACATCAGAAAAAGATCCTTGAAGATTGAGTGAAGTGCCTATGAACTTTACAATAATAGTGCTCTAACTCATCAAATTGGACAAATCAGCAGGTGCAGTGAGCATTTCCCATACGAAAAGAATTGTTTCTTAAATGTCCCAAAAGTATTCAGGCATGGGATAAACTCCATCACAAGAAACCAATCATCTTCTTAATCATGCACTACTTTTTCCCTTAGTGGTTTCAGTGTGACATTTACCCTCTCCACCTGTTTTCCTAAAATCAGAATTCATGATTCAACAGACCTCTACCAAATTATTCATGAAGTTTGGTTCCTAAAAAAAGGATCACAGTTAAATCGTTTTACCTTTTTAAAATCTGAGAAAAAGATATAAGCATCGAACATGAAATAAGGCTTATAATCACAACTTAAATCAAACCACTTTCAGCCTGCCTATAACTTAAGGAAACCTTGAGAAACTTGGGGATAGCTTTAGTTTTGTATGCTGAATCAATTTATAAGTACAATGTCCTAAGTTTCAGTTGTAACAATCCATCATTGTGGAATGGAGACTTGCCACAACCACCAGAATCACTTTCTGATCATTTTGACCCTTTTTGCCATTTGTCATTTACAATCTCCACAATGAGCTAGAAAGCCTAGACTGAGAAAATAATCCAACATCGGAAAACATACAAAATAACCAGAATGATACAAGACAAGAAAAAGTTCTGCATTATAACCACAAATTCCAGAATTACAAATAAACAAATTGATTAATGTCTCAGATTGAAAATAAAAATAAAATTCGACATTTATAAACAGTTAGGGAAAAAAATTCTGTGCTCTCAGACATGAGTAATAGGTGCACGGGACATTCTAACCCAATATGCTGGGAGGTCCAAAAACATGAAATACACTCTTAGATTCAGAGACAAAATAATTATTGTAATTTATACCAGATCATCAATCACATGAAACCAAACAAAACTCCTAGAAAATACAAAGAGCACAAGACTATAATGTATAAGATAAACTATATGTCATTATAGGATGATGTATCCAAATATGCAATCAGGACTGCTTCGTCCAAGTCGGGTGGCAAAGAAGTCTCATTAGCTGACCTAAAAATTAATTTTTCACAGGATTCTTCTTCAAGTAGAATGATAATGATCTTACCAGCATGTCATGTGGTAGCATCCTTGCGTGAGCTCAATCATCCTTCGGCATTGTTGGCAACGCCTCCATTTGTTGTTCTCTGCCAACCGATGCAAAGTTATGTCACCTGCATCCCTCTGCTCCATGGGCAGATTCTGATATTCCTCACAGCTCATTGAGGAATGCCATGGAACCTCACAATCCATACAGATAAATCTCTGACAGACAGGGCATTCAACACAGCTAGTGTCTGACTGACTTGATGAGCTTGCTCTTGTTGATAAACATTCCTGCGGATCAAGCAGCACTGAACAATTTGGAAAAGGGCAATAGAATTTCTCAGAGTTGACAATATTGGCCTCCAAAAGTGCTTTCTCCAAAGACTGATAGCAGGTGACTGGAAGAAACAATCTGCACTCGCTGGATGAAATATAATACTTGCATCTCAATTCAGGGCACCTTATTGGGACTTGTGAGGTTTGCAACCTTCCATCCACATAGGATTTCATACAATGGGAACAAAATTTGTGAGAACATTTCATTGTTAAAACCATTGATGATGGCTTCTCCTCGCAACAGATTGGACAACATTCAACAGATCCAGATTCATTACCAGATGAACAGACAACACCAATCGCTACTTGGGCCAGTTCCAATGGCTTTTTGAGTTCGGAACTGGGAACAAGTTTCAGAATAAATGATTCGAATTTACTGGAATGTTCAAGGATTCTTTTCCTTAGAGCTACTAGAAGTGGATTTTCAAGTGTCTCCTCATGAGAAATCTGTCAGGAAATCAAAACCAATAAAATGATAAATAGAATTGATCATTATCTATATGTATTAATTCTGAAAACTGATTCTATATTACTTCAGCATAAGCATAAATTAAATTTCCCATGATAATAATTAAATAATCAAATTCATACAGAACTTGAAGTTAATTGACACTGAATTCACAAGCACAATAAGTAAAAATCTTGCAACTAAGCATCTAAAAATATCAATAAATAGGTCCACATTGACAAGTCCTTCACAAAAAAACTTAGGGAGAGAGAGATTTCAACATCTTTCTTTTACAATACTGCAGATAATTATTACAGAATTGCGTACACATGTTACAGTTTATCATAACCTGATGAGCAATGCTACAAAGTGTGAATTGAAGGACTACTTGCCTGATCATATATAATTTCAGAATCAGTATAAGCAAAGATCCGACGGCTTTTACTCTGCAATGCCTCAACTAGCCCATCCATCAAAGCTAAATAGTCTGCCACCAGTTCCTCCACATAGAAATCAAGCTTTTTCTGCACTTGGATGATAGGAATCCCAGGTGATCTTTCCATTACAACCCCAATTCCAGAAAGCCCATGATTAGATTCTCCAGCATAAGCTATTGACACACCTTTAAAGAACATGTTCAATGAAAATTCATCAAGGCTCTCTTTCAATCCTTTATTCACATATTCTTCCGTGTCCCTCCATTCTTCATCCTCTGCACAACAGCTTTGAAATTCTTCTTCCTCTTCTTCCATTTTCCTTTTTTCAGTACAATTTGTAAAGAAACCATCATTAAAATCACTCTGATTCTCCATTTTAACACCGAAAGTACTCTCTCAAAACCTAATACTTCAATCGGCTGTCAAAGATCACTCAAAAATCGCAGTTCTTCCTTCATCAAAATCCAAATAAACCCCATCAAAAAAATATACTTGGACCCTCTATTTCACACGCCAAATTCCCCGGAAATCAGAATCATATAGCATAAAATCATACCTAAAAAACTCATGTTTTTACAGCAAAAGAATGGGGATTTTCAGCTTTTCCACCAAAATCGAAATCAACAGAAAAAAAAACCCATAAAATTTTCAAATAAAGCCGCCGTCTCAGTCTCGGATTCCACAAAATTTCTACAGATTGAGAAACCCCAAAATGTTTAACAGCTATAAAATACAAAAACTAAAAAAGGGATCCGCAGATTTTCCATAAAAATCAAAAATAAAGCAGACGGGCATCAACTGAAACTCTCGGACGAAGTCACCAAACCTCATTCTTCGAATTTGCTTCTCTAGCTTTTTTTCTTTCCACAAACTTCTTTGGATGGAGAGAATCAAATCAGTTACTAGTGCTGTTAATGGCGTAAGAAGAAAGGAGGCCGTGCTGGCATTCTCTCAATTATTCTCCTTCACAGTCACCCAAAACCCATTTTCCTCAGTTAATCCAATTCCAAACAGGACTTGTTTATTACACATAAGTTTTGCTGAAACCCTAGGCTGCTAGTCACATGGTGTTTCATTAGAATAATGCAACTTTGTTTTGGCTTTTTCAACGCCCTAGATTCCCTAAAATCAACAGTGCCCTAGCAAGGGGGTTGAAAAACTTATCACAATCGTAATCAACCTACTCCCTCTTCTTTATTTAATTTTATTAATGATTGAGGTGATATGATCTTGTATGTGCTCATCCACAGGGATTTTTATGGGTTCAACCTTAGTTGTATCAGACGGCATCAAGCCCATCCTTACTTGATGTCCCAGGTGATGCATGGCTTTTTCTTTTTTTTTTTTGGTAGGGACAGGTGATGCATGGCTGATGGCTCAAAACTCATAACCCTGTATACTTAGTAGGTGATGAATAATTGGTGTGTACAGTGTACTTTTTAAGTCACATCTTGGGCTGTTGTTCGAATGTGTTTTCCATCAATGCTTTAAGAACAAACAGGGGTCCTTATGGTTGGTTCAAAGCCATTCAATAGTGGTTCAAACTGGTTCGTTTCGATAACCGGCTAACATTGCATGCTATCATAATCATCATAAGTCAGTTTTCACCAAAGTGGGATCGGTGACACGAATCTTTTCTCTCCATTAAGTTTTATCAAAAATCATATTTTCAGTTAATTTATGTTTTTACATGCTATTATATATATATATCATCACAATAACACAAAATTCATCATAACTGCGGGTTTGAATGAACCAAAATAATCGGGATGAACAGAACTGATGAGTATGACATACTGATCTGAACCGGCAGGTTCGATCCGGTCTGTAAACAATGTTTCTATTAGTCAAATGAGGCTTAAATTAAGGAGGTGCTGTAGTTGGAGAAGGTGAACCAGTTCTAACTATATGTAGTATTTTATTTTTTCCTGGTCCTACCCATTTTGTCTCTACATGGTAGGCATGATTGGATGGTGTTGCTGATACATGCATGGAAAAATATGCATTTAGGATAAAGACCTTCATATTATTTATTTTTCTCTTCTTTGAGTAGGTCCTTTGACCTTGAAACAGAATGCATGATTGATGGTGAGAGAAACCAGCAAGGGAAAAGGTTTCTATGAGTTGGATAGAGTGTGAACATGAGAAAAAAAACTCAATAAACAGTGAAAGACAACACACTGTACCATGAAAATTAAAGGCCATGTGCAAAATCCTTCCATGGATATTCAAATTCTTTATCTTTGAGTGGGGAAATAAGTAAATGAGCATCCCTTATTGTTTTGGATATATATTAGGGTTGTCCATTTTTAAGGAGAGATATGATGGATGAGTTGTTAAATGATTGTCTCCTCCAATAAAGAAAGAAGAAAATGAAGGTTCCTATCAATCACAAGAGGCATCTTTGGGAGGATAATTGAACATTGCAATGGAAAAGTCATCCCATCAGCAGTAATCTAACCACCAGTTATGCTTGTTTGTCTATATGTTTCATGGTGTTTCAAACTTATATTTGCAAGATGAGTATTTAAGAATTTGATTGAACTTGAATGTTTTGGTTTTCTTATTTTAATAAAAGCTAGATTTTATCACATCCTACAAAGGTTTTGATGCATTTTATTTATTTATGATTATGTTGTTTACTTTTCAAATTTATCTAAAATGTTTTATTTTAAATGGTAATAAATTGGTTTAATTAATCAATATTATTAAATGATAAATATCACTGGAAATATCTCAAAGAAGGCTACTCAACAAGTCCAATTTACTGAAACTAATAAATAAACTAGAAGCAATTTGCTTTTGAAATTTTTGACATTAATTTTTTATAAACTTGAAGCTATTTAATTTATGGTAAAAGACTTTCTTTTTATTCAACATCTTGATACCATTTCTTGATTCTATCATTACTCATATGTGGCTTAGTTTCTATCATGATTGTTGAAGAATTTCTTGCTATCTCATATACTATACCTAAAAAATCTTCATTTTTGTGTCTCTTTCTTTCTTTATAGCTTAATTTATGCAGGCAAGACTGTTCAATTAAGCCATTTTATGGCTAGTTTTGCATCTCAATTAGTGAGAATTAATGAAAGTTTGTAAATGCATCTTTCTTATTTGCCTCTTAAGTCATTAAAAGTTTAAAAACATCAATCAATGTTCCTACGAGGCTTCAGTTGTGAAGAAAAATAGTTAATTTTATACTAGAGGAGGCACGTGCATTATTGTAGAGCATATTTACATGGGATTCTTTTGGTGGTAGCTACGCAATATGGACATGGTTAGTTGCCTAGATAAGATAGGAGTGTAGGTAGGTAGTTTTTTATTGGATACATGTATCTTTTTAAGGATTTTGAAAGGATTATTGGCGAAACAAAAAGAGCCGGCCAAAATCTAGGAATATTCCAAAGTGAGTTCACTTAAATAATAGTAAAGAAATGGTGGATGGCTCTCATCATATTCAGCAAGTAGCTGAATGAAGCATTTGATTGATCAATATTATAGTAATTATGATGACATGGGTAAGATCTACTACCAAAAACCTTCAATGATAGATATATAACCATGAGCTTTTCCCGTGAGATTTAAGAAAAGCATTTGATTAATCAAATGGCTTGGTATGATGAATGCCTCAATCTATAGTTTCTTAGATGCTCTATTGAAAAAGAGCATTAATTGGTAATCCAAGTTCGACAACAAGCTAGTGTTTTCTTTCCAACAACTTGCTTTGTCTTGTAAAATTGCATGTAATTCACTTATTAGTGCCTGGAAATTGCACGAATGTTGTCCTTAAATTCTCCCCATTCATCACATTGGAATTGTGTTTCATACACATTATCAACAGTTTTCAAAAACTTACCAAAACTTGTGACAAAACCTAATTAAAGTGATACATTCAAGTGAATCATGAGTATTATTAATGAAAGCAACATAATATTAAAAATATTGGATAGAAAGGAATGGATGAAAGAGAAATCATAGTGAATATTTGAAAATGGGCTTTTCTCCTCTTATTTTTTCCTTAATAAAAAGATCCTCAGTAAACTGAAGATTAATAGTGGGTTTGGTACATGTTTTGTCAAAATCCAACCCATTGCCATCCCTACTCACGGGATGATATCATTTGCCGCCATTTGACATGCATGCAGCATATGTGAGATGTTGCCATGTGGAGCATCTCATGGTTTGGCTTTTTTTTCAAAAAGTTTTTTTTCCCCAAAAACAAACACCTCAACTATAACGCCCTGGTTCCGGGTCAATTTTTCCATACCAAAGGAGTTATTGAATGTGGGCCCAAACAACTAAAATCCAAAATATTTTAAAACTTTTATTACTTTCATTATCAGAGTGTTTATGCGGAAACATAATAAAATAAAGTTCATTTCATTTAACTTAACAATTACAAGAACTTTTAAACTCATGACTGGTTCACATCTACTGACTACCCTTTACATAATATCCCAATGCTCGTCATCATTGCCAAGAATACCTGAAAAATAGGGAAAACTAGAGTGAGATAAAAATCTCAGAAAGTAGCGATATGCATGCATTAAAACAATCCATGTTTATATAAAATAAGTCATGAGGTATACGATTAAATCAAAACAACAATAATATAAATGATAATAAATAAATCACGGCAAACAGCAAACCACACCTGTGACATCATGGGACTAATAAAATTTTTAAACTGGAGTTTTCTACAGACATGTGCCAATATGCTACCTAACCGATTTACAGGTGGACCAGCCAATACTGGACAGGCTATTCAACACCCAGCGGAAGTACTCAACCTATACAGGAGTGAGTTAGCATGTACGAACCAACCTATACATGAGTAGGTAACATAGCGACCGACCTATATAGGAGCAGTATCCTCCTCAAGATAATGGAATGCCTATGACACAGAATAAGAAACTCCAGAAAACAATTTCATTTACTGGCTACTCTATAGATCCATGTAAGAACTAAGCCTGTTAGACACAACTCACAATCCAAAAACTCTAAATAACTTAATAACATATTAATCAATACTATAATAAAAGCGTACACCATGAGATAGCCACAATAGCGGAGATACAATCGTACCAGAAACATAACCGCAATAGTGGAATAAATAGTATGGCAATAGCCAAATCCCATATGTAATACAACAACCCATGTACGTGGAGACATATACATGTCAATAATCTCATTAATGAAACACGTAGTAATTGCATCTCTAGCACAGGAGGACACATTTCTACTGTAGGAGGAATACACATTTTTACCGTAAAGGATTACACATCTTTATCATACAGGATTACACATCTCTACAACAGAGGATTACCCATCTCTGCCATAAAAGTAAGTATCAACTCAACCACAGGAAGTAGTATCACTCAATCGTAATAGAAAGAAGAATAAATTCCGTCATTAACCCCAAAACCGTGAATAAATCCTATAATCAAATGTTACAATTGATGCTGTGCCTGAGTCATTATTATTTAAGTTTTTGTCATGTTTTAGTTCACATTCCTAAACACTAACAATGTTTCTAATTCTTGTCTAAAACTTCCCTATGTCTATGATCTAATAATATCCAAATTTCATTTAAAGCCTAAGGTGTCAAAACTTAGTAACTTTGTTATTTAGTTCATCCAAAAGGTAACTTAGGTCTGTATTGAAGTTTAAGAATAGGTTAGGTTACCCAAAATCAGATCTAAATAGGTTGTAACCTCTTTCTACTCAAAACATCTCCAAAAATTTCATCTTCACAATCATCGTCCCAAATTACTATCCTTTAATCCAAATTTAATTCCGCCACTTCCTACATCTCAAATTATCCTAATTACAGGTGTTACAACTTTAAAATTTACAGAAAAATCATTAAAATGGATTTGGGCTTGAATCTCAAAAATCTGAAAATTCTGACAGAGGCCGCTCGACTGGGAGCTCAAGCGGTCTGTTGGGCGACCTCTACTGGTAAGTTTCTTCTTAAGCTGCTTGCAATGGTGCTCGAGCAGTAATCCGGGCATTGGGTATCAGGTTTAATTTTAATTCTGTTTCAGAACACATAGGCGGGGCACCTGCATTTGCTTTCGAGTGATCACTCGAGTGCTCGGCCAATTTCACTATTTTTCTGGGTTTTTTAGATTTTCGAAATTTCTCATATTTTATGGTTTTATATTGCTTCTAAACATCTAAATTTCATTCTAAAATACTTCTAAGACAATCCTAACATAATCTCAGTGATTAAAAGTGGATCTAAGTCTTTCCAACCGAATTAAATCTCCTATAAGCAACACTTTTCTAAATTCTTGAATGAGCATGAAAACAAAAACCATCATATAAATCACCAACTTTATCAAATGAAATCTGAATCAAAATAAACCACGACTAAACATCTAAAACATACGTAAAACATGCAGATTCTCCAGTTTTCAAAGGGGTTTGTTACTTGCCTCTATATAAACTCAATCTGCCTAAATCCCTGACTGTCCACCACTTTTCTGTGCTTGATCGCACTCCTTTAGACTTCTCCAAATCCAATCTCCACCGTTCAAATTGAAGTTCTTTGTGTGTAGATCAAAACCACCAAGTTTGAGGTTGATCCAATGGCTGGATTGCTCTAGATCTCCACTCGAACAGGGCTGATTGGCCATCTGCAGCTCTACCCTTTCTTCCTAAAATCTCCTCCTCTCTATTCTCTTTCTATTTTCTCCAGGTCTTATGCACGAAATTCTCTAAAACTTCTCTTTTATAGGCTCACTAATAAGCAACCCTAATTAGGTTATCCCCATTTTAAATTTTAAAACTATTTCCTTCTTTACCCCTCTTCCTAATTATTTACCTTAAACTTTTCTTTTAAATAATTTTCTAATTAATTTCGTGCTAATTCTCATCCTAAATATTAAATTTTAATAAACACTTATCATCCTCCCATATTACTAAAATTAAGAAGCCTATATATTATAATTACAATTAAGTCCCTTTTTCTTTCTTTTAAACCCCCAAATTCATTATTTTAAATCCAACTAACTAAAATTTGGTCTAGTTAAGTTTCTTAACTTAATAATTAATTATTTTTATTCTTTCCATGAATTTGACTAATTGGAAATGACCAAGATATCATTTTCTTTAATATCCCTTCTTAATCTTTAAATCCCTTCTCAAGTCCTCAAATATTATTATTCTTATTATTTCTCTTCATAATTTGAGATTTCAAACTTAAATATTAGTTCTTCAAGTTCTCCTTTATAATATAAGTTAGATTCCTATTTTTTTTCCTCTTTAATTACCTTTACTTCTAAATCTCTCTAATTTATTCATTAATTAATTATTTATTGATTTATTTTATTTTAGGAAAAATCCAGGGTTTTATATCAATAGTTGAATGCTTTATGTGTCATCATCTGAATCAAACTACAGAGTATAGAGTAAGGTTGGTAATGGATCGAATAAGGTATGGATCCACTATGACCCAAATTCGAAAAAAAAATAAAATAAAACCGATATTCAAATTCAATTTGAAATCCGACGAATCTTATAAACCCGAATTCGAATTCGAAACTGAATACATATATAGCATCTGAATTCGAATATTCAGCTAAAAATTTTAAGCTTATTTGAATTTGAACTAAACTGAATAACCAAAATCCAAAGATTTTGAACCTAAAACTCTAAAATCAATTTTAACTATTAAAGCAAATTTTACCTAGAGGTGGCAATTTGTGACTCGTGACCCGCCAACCCGCCCGGTCTTAGGTGGGTTTGGGTTGACTGTTTCAATTCGTGGGTTGGGTTCGCATCATGAATTCTCAACCCGATTATAAACGGGTTAGGGTTAGGGTTTGACCCCTCAACCCGAAATGACCAGATTAGTTTTTTGGGTAATATAAGTTTGGAACATTATACTAACAATAGTTGTGGCTATTCAACCTTTCCTCTTTTAATATCAATAACGACAAAGGATAAAAGAGAAGAAAGATTTTCTAGATATAAATATTTCAAATTTCTTAGCCTCTACTAATATAAATTGAGGCCTTGATGACAAGTAAAGTCTTTTAAGGCTTTAATATTATGTTTAGCTTTTTTCTTCATGTTATTTTAGTTCTATCTTAATGATTGTTGTGTTATTATGCTTGTTAGGTGTGTTTCGATATTAGAATGAATTAAAAAAAAATAGAATTTGCATAGACTTTTGTAAGCACCTCATTTTTTCGCTCCCGGAAAAACCAGAAATGCAAACCGTGGACAGAAAGTCAAACCCCAAGGGGTGAAAAGTTGACTTTTTGATCAAGTGAAAATTGGCCACCTCGCTTTATATCATCGGATAGAGAATCCCGACACGGTTCCAACGCAACTGAGTTTGCAGGAATCGGAGTCCGGATGAGGGTTCTGCGGGCGGTCAAACTTGAGCAGAGCCAAAAGTTGACTTTCTGCTAAAATCCGATCCAGAGGCCTACCCCTAGGTCATTGGATAGAGAATATCGACACGGTTCCAACGCAACTGAGTTTGCAGGAATCGGGGTCCGGATGAAGGTCCTGCGGGCGGTCAAACTTGAGCAGAGCCAAAAGTTGACTTTCTGCTAAAATCCGATCCAGATACCTTACTCTATATCATTGGATAGAGAATCTCGACACGATTCCAACGCAACTGAGTTTGCAGGAATCGGGGTCCGGATGAAGGTTCTGCGGGCGGTCAAACCTGAGCAGAGCCAAAAGTTGACTTTCTGCTAAAATCCGATCCAGAGGCCTACCCCTAGGTCATCGGATAGAGGGCTCCGATACGATTCTAACGCAACTGATTTTGCCCGAATCAGAGTTCGGATGAAGAAGATGTAAGCAGTTGAAGTTCTAGGACAGCGTGCCAGAAAACTGCACAAGTGGCAAAAGTCTGCACACGTGGCAAGCAGCAGAGCAAAAAGGTCCCAGGGATTGAATCTGTAATTACCCAAATCAGTGAAAAATATCTCAATGGTAAAGCTGCAGATATCCAAGGGTATCAGGGACTAGATCCATAAGCATCAAAACTTGAGAAAATATCCCAGGGACCAATCTGTAAATATCCAAAAGTATCAGGGACTAAATCTGTAAATACCAAAAGTATCAAGGACTAAATCTGTAAATATCCAAAAGTATCAGGGACTAAATCTGTAAAAATCCAAAGTTCCAGGGACCAATCCGTAAATATTAGGATTTGATCATGATTGCTGTCCCCTATGGGCATGCATGGGCATCACTCATGCATGCCACCCCTCATACATCTCTCTCTCCCTCTCTCTCCCACATGGGCATCATCACCATCATACATGCATGCATCATGCATACTTTTTCTCTCTCTCCCCCTAATGATTAATGTTCCCTATGCATGCACCCCCCATGCATCATCCATGCATGCCACCCCTCATACAATTCTCTCTCTCTCTCTCTCTCCCATGATTGTGCCCCCCATGCATGCATACCCATCCCACATGCCACATAATAAAACCCCCCAAAGCCACATACGTAGGGGTCTTCTCCCATTTGGTGCAGATTTTTTATCTTCAAGGCATTTTTCTCCTCTCCAACTTCTCCATTCTCTCTCCCAAGCTCTCTTCTCTCCCCTACGGTTGGAGCTCATTGGTGGCTCTCCATCTTTCTCACCTCTCCATTCTCCCATTCAAACAAGAGAGGAGCAGCTGCTGTTGGTGCAAGAAGGAAGCTACTCCAGCCCTTGCCTGGCTCCAAGGAAGCTTCACACCCAGTCCCCAAGGATATAAGTCCCCAAGGTGAGCTCCTTCCCACCTTTTATTTAACATAGGTGAACATGAGATAGATTGAAGCATGTAAGGTCTCATGCATATGGAAATATTTCTGTTGTGCATTTCGTGTGCATTTTTCTCTCTTTTGCCATCTCTTTTCATGATAATACAAGAGCAACTACCCTTTAAAGGTAAGATTTTCGTTTGAGCAAAAGGGAAGAAGAGGTTTTTCTTTAGGCTTGGCTTTAAAGTATTGTAAGGTTGCTGTTTTTTTACTCTAATAATATTGTTATGTTCTCTTTCATTTTACTAGAGGAGCATGTTCCTCTCACTTCATCTAATGTGTCCCATGAGTAACCCCCCTTTCTCTTCCCTTCTTTAAGTGATCTCCTTTTTTTTTATTAAGTATGTTAGGTTCGTATAAACGGGTGAAAATCATATATTGAGCATGCTCGATCTCATTTTTAATTTCATTTATATATGATTTAGATATTGTTGTAAATGTGTGTGAAATCTCTCTATCATCCACCATCATTTGGAGCTCGGGTGTTGTTCTTTTAGGATCATGTAAGCACTTCCCTTATCTACTGTTTTTATGTGATTCATCATGACTTTTGTTTCTTTCTATCTACTGATTTTGGCCTCATAAAGTCACCACTACATGGCTTTGTACATGTCCTATTTGAATGCTTATTTCCTCTCTTGTTATGAATATGCCTAGGTGTTTGTGTGTACCATAGTCTAATGTGAGTTAGAAGGAATATAAAATCTGTTTGCTAGTTTTTTTTTGTGTAAGCATGAATAAACACGCTCACACATGTATATATTGATGTGAAATATGCCCATCAAAGTGAGTTACATGTTATTCCTTATTTTTAGGATCATGGAAAAAGGATGTTTTATTGATTGTTTTTACATGCTATACCAAGGTTTTGTTTCATGTTAGCTGCTGATTTTTTATTTATCACATGAAGCCACTCCATGTAGCTTCACACACTTTCCATAAGCATGTTTGTTCCCTCATGTATTAGGAACATGTCTAGTGGCTCTAAGCATGGCACCATCTAGCAAAGCATGTATGCATGGAAATCTAGCTTTGGTTTTTATGGTCTACTTTATTGTTTAGTTAAATTTTAACTTAAAAATGCATTTCTTGGTTTGATATTCTCCCATGTACAATAAGAGTTTGTTTCTTTTTTTAGCAAAGAAACTAAAGTAGGGATATCCAAATCCCTACTCATTCTTTTGATTTGGATCGGAGGGAGGAAGCCCTCCACCCATTCCCTTTGAGTTTGGTTTTGGAAACACCAAAAAGAGGAGCCAAATGGCCTCATTCGAACAACAGTGGGCCTTCCAACGAGGCCCACCAAGCCCAATAAACCCTAAAGCATGAAAGTAAGCAACTTAAGCAATCTAACCAAACCAGGCGGGCCAAACCCCATGCAGCCCACCCGAGCTTGATTTGTTGAATGTAATATGTGATAGATAGCATGGTTTGGCCGAGACCAAGGGCTAGGGCCTACCGGGCCCGCCAAGCCCATTAACCGAACCAAGTAAGGGTGCAAACCCTAAGCTTCAAGGAATCTAGGCTTTCAAGCCCAAAACTGGACCATGGGCCCCAAGCCCAATGTCCAATGCACTTTGTCAAATATTAAACAAGATAAATCTAAAAATACTTTGACAACTATCTTGGGAGGCCCACCCAGGGGCCCACAAACCAATCCGGCCCACCTTTTGCATGAAAAGCACTTAATCTCCAAAAGACCAAACCTAAGTAAAATCAACTCATTAACCAAAGCCCATAGGGCCTCCCAGGTTAGACAAAGGCCCACCAAGGGCACATGGGCTAACTTAAGCCCACCAAGGGCACCGTGGGCCTTCCAATGGGGCCCACCCAATCAGACTCGGGCCACTAAGTAAAGCAAAGATAAAATCAACTAAAGGGACCCACACCCACTCAGGTGGTCCCGCCAAGACCCAATATGAATTACATGCTGGATTAGGAATCGGGTGAGAACCAAGTAAAACGCTGATTCAAGTCAGGGAACCCACGGGACCCGTCATCCGACGGGGTGGACTGGGGTGTCTACGGACTTCCCCCGACCACAACCGAGAACCGACTTAGAATCTCAAGCCGCAGACCAAAGCCCTAATAGACAAACTTAGGCACCCAGGTGTCCGCATGCACCTCGTCAGGCGGTGGCGACTCCGAATTACCCCGTGCCGCGTTTCCCACGCGCGCACAACTTTGATATTAGAATGAATTAAAATTTTTAATTTTTAGTAATAATTTAAATTATTTAAACGGGTTGGTGGGTTGGAGCAAGTTAGAGCAGGTTGGGATATTCCAACCTGTTTATTAAACAGGCGGATTCGGGTTGAGCCTTGGCTTATTAACCCCCTATATCAACTCGAACCGAACCCGGCCCATTGCCACCTCTAATTTTAACTATCAATTTCAACATCAAAACTAGTGAGCTTTAAAAATATTAAAGCAAGACATGAGTTAAAGACTATTAAATAGTCTAGCACAAACGTTAAAACTCCATAATACAAATCTGAAATACACTAATACAAGTCCATCCAATAAATAAGCTACAAGAAAAATATACTATATTATAGTATATTGATTTCGGTTTGGATCCTATTTAGATAAGATATAGAAATATTCGAATTTAAATCCAAATTTTGTCAAATCCAAAATTCAATATCCTTATCCAAAGCACAGATCTATGTCTCATATCTGAATTTGAATTTTTTTGGATCCGCGGATAAATATTTGACCCATTGCCAACCCTACTAGTACATGACTCTTCCGTTTTTCAATCACAAAATCCGGAGGCATACAATAGGGCCCATTATACGTCAAACCCCAGATGAAGGGAAAGACTGTGGGACGACATTGGGCCCCGGCCCACTACAACCTCTACAATGCACAGGAGCGTGCCCACTTACCTCTCTGTTTCGTCGCCATCAGTAGCTAGCAAGGTAAGGGGGTCTCTCTTTCTGAAACACGATCAACAGTGCGTTTTAGACGATTTTTTGTGCATTTATCAGTGGTTTCTTCTTCAGGAGCAATTTGGTTTTCGCTCTTCCCTTTTTAAATATGAATTGTTTTAGCCAGTATAGTTTCTTAATATGAATTGGTCTGTTATGTCAATAGTTATTTCATCATGCACTTGATATGTTTGTGAGAAGGTCGACAAGAAGCGAAGTATTTCAGTTTGCTTTTACCGTAGTTTCAAACATGCTCATGTGCAGATAGTGACGCTTAATATTTTTAGAGGTTGTTGTGATGTGTGTGTTTGTTTACAATAATAAACTTTATGTAGATCAATATGCAATGTTTGTGAACATTTCAGAAACACTATTTAGTTGAACTTCCCATTTTATGGAAGTTGGATTATCTGATGGAATGTTTTCATAATAGCAATAAGCTCTGTCATGGCACAGTGGTGGGCGAAGTTGTGTGTGCATGATGTTCTAATTTTTTTATCAAATCAACAGCTAAAGTTGACAAATCATCTTATTAATGAAGATTTTTTTTATAAGATGTTCATTACAAGTTTAACGGTGATGAGGATCTAATTAGTTATGGAAATTGCCCACCTTGCACCATTTGGTGGCTAGGAATTAGGTTAGAAGATGAAACTACACAAGGAATGCAAGTTTGTTGACCCCGAGTCAATAGAAAACTGTAAATGGACACACAGCGTCAAATTGTTATTTCAAACTATAAATTGCAAGATTTATAGTGATTTTAGTAGAGGCGTTCTGAGGTTTAGGTTTTGGGATGATTCTTAGAAAAGGGGTTTTTTGGTGTTGAGAAAAATGAAGTGGTTTTTTCATAATCATATCTGAATCCTTTTACTTCTCTGCAGGTTGGGACCTATAAAATCTAAGCGAAGAGATTCACCAAGCCGTTCAATTCAGTTTCAGTCATAAGATGACTCTTTCTATTCATTGTTCATTATACCTGTCCTAAGGATGATTAGTAACGACATTTTCATCAAAAGGAACCCCATAATTGCTTTCATCCTGATATGGTGTTTTGCCTAATAAAAGAAATGATTGTTGGATCTTATTATAAGTCTGCAGTCCAAACGTTGAAGCTCTAACCTCAGAGGGATCCATTTTTAGAAAATGCACTGAGGAGCCATGAGGACCTTGTTTCCAATTAAGGTATCTTCCATTGAATCTAATATTCTAAAGAGGAGTATATGTGCTCTCTTGGGCTTGACGCCCTTTCAGAAATCTGGTCTTCTTTTCATCCAAATTATGTGTAAATCCTGTGGTAAAAGACCCAAAAAGAAAATATATTATAGAGAACCTGATCTGGACAGAGTTATGGACCTCCAGAAGAAGCCATCGCTCATTCTACATCTTAAAGCCATCATCCAAAGCCAAAAAAACAACTCGCTCCTCATCAGAGACCTTGAGAAAGAAGTTGGATTCGTTCAGAAATGGAATTTCATGGCTATAATTGAAAAGTACCCATCAGTATTTTCTGTTAGCGGTGGAAACAAGACACCCATTTCAGTTAAACTTACAGAAAAGGCTGAAAAGATTTCTGGCGAAGAAGATAATGCTAGAATGCTAATGGAACCCATTTTGGTGAAGAACCTGAAGAAGCTGTTAATGATGTCAATGGACTGTCAGATTCCTCTTGAAAAGATTGAATTCATTGAGTCAGAATTGGGTCTGCCCAGAGATTTCAGGAAATCATTAATTCCAAAGTACCCAGAATTTTTCTCAGTGAAGGATATTAACGGGAAAGCTTATCTCTGTTTGGAAAGTTGGGATTCTTCCTTAGCAGTCACTGCTCGTGAGGAAAAAATAGCCCATGAAGGAAGCCCTGAATTTAGTGGGAATCACCGGAAGGCCACAATCTCTAAAGATGGTAACTTCTTTGGACCCTCAGCCTTTCGCTTGAGTTATCCTGCTGGTTTCCGGCCCAATGTGAGTTACCTTGAAGAAGTTCTTAAATGGCAGAAGATGCCCTTCCCTTCTCCATATTTGAATGGAAGGAGATTTGATCCTACTGACCAAAAAGCTCAAAAACGGGCAGTAGCAGTGCTTCATGAGCTACTCAGTTTAACCATGGAGAAGAGGATGAATTCTGCTCAACTGGATGCATTTCATGCAGAATATCGGTTACCATGTAAGTTGCTACTTTGTCTGATTAAGAATCATGGTATCTTTTACATCACCAATAAAGGGGCAAAGAGTACTGTTTTCCTTAAGGAATCATATGATGGATCAAAATTGATAGAGAAATGCCCCTTGTTAGTATTTTATGACAAGTTCATAGCACTCAGTGGCAGGAGAGATATCAACTTGAGTAATGGAGTTTCCTCATCAAAGATTTGTATGTGAAAGGGGACCTGGTAGCTAAATGTAATGTGAAAAGAGATTATTGTAAGCAATTATTCTCAGATGACTTTTAAGCGCTATTTTTTGTTCTTTTTGTTTCTCAATTTTACCTAGTTAAGATGCAAATGTCTCACATGGGCTTCTAATTTGATCATAGTTTCTATTTGGCATGTACCTCTTGCTTGTGCCTAAGGTTCCATTAGGTGGACCTTTGTCTCTTAGCTACAGCTGTAGGCATCATATTGTTTCTGGTAGTCAAAGATCATTGTCTAGTGTTATTTTAAGCCTTTACTTCATTATTGTAAATTCATTATGACATGTTTAATAATATTTTAAAGGGCTTTTTGCATTTATACCTCTATATTATGATATATTTGCATGCATATCCTTTTGTTTTTAATATTTGTACTTATACCCCTCCATTCAGTATAACTGTTGCAAATGTACCCTAATGTCAATTTTCATTAACTTTTGTTGCTTATTTTTATTAAATGACTAAATTAACCTCTATAAGATGAATATATATAGCCAAATGACAATGGGTCTAGATGGAATTCCAATGAAAATTATTAATCGAGCAAATTAATATCAATAACTTAAAGTATATATGCAATAAATATAACTATATAAGGACTTAAATGAATTTATAAGATAATATAGGAGGACAAATACAAAATATTTCTATTTTATAAAAGGTTACTTTAGTTATTTAACAAAAATAAACAACAAAAGTTAACGGATTTTAACTTCAGGTGTATGATTGTAATGATTATACAAAATAGAGGGGTATAAATACAAATATTAAAAACAAGAGGATATATATGCAAATATAGTATAATATAAGGACATGGATGCAAAAAGCCCTATTTTAAAGCATGCTGGTGTTAAGGTTAATTTCTGCTTTCTCTAGGAAGAAATTATTTTTAATATGGTTAATTTGTATCTCTATTATTGCAATCAGAATAAGTAAACTACTATAACTTTTGAAATTGACAAATATAACTCACAAAGGATGTCTTGTTATACTAGTTTAGATGGAGTTGGGTTACTCACACTAGATCAAAGTGCTTTTGTGATAGGTTGCCAAACCCTTGATAGGTGCTTTTAGTCAATGAGTGCTGTACTCGAGGATGATGATTGATCTCCTGAGTGTAATCTTTAATCTTTTAATGGGGAAAGTTAATAACCACATGAAATATATTATCTTTTTGTTTGGAAGGATGGGTTTTGGTGTTAAATGGAGAAACTAAACTAAGTTTGGGTATCTGATTTTACCTTTTCAATATGAGTGAAGGAGTTTCTATAGGTTTCTTCAACAGCACTAAAGACTTGATGCAAAGAGACCATTTATATAATATAAATCCTTATTCATCATTGTGGTTGAGGCTCAAGGAAGGTTGTTTACGAAGGATGGAAATTGGTATGATCAACAGATTTATATAGTTTATCCCCCTCTCACCCACCTCTAGTTTGCATATAATGCTCCAATCTTCTGTTCAGCTCTCATGGTCGGTTGATAGTTGTCAAATGCATCTTGTGATGTGTTGAGGCAGTTTTGGAATTGAAAGTTAACATACACAAGTGAGTAATTTGGAGGAGTTGATGGTTAAAATGGGGTGCAGAATTTCTTGCCTATGTCATGCAAAGGCTTCCCTTGGGATATAAATTTAATTCCACTCCATTTGGGAGCAAATTTTGAGTAGCGCAGGGAGAATATCATATACTTTGGAAAATCTGATGTGTCTGGAGAATGTAGTCACTCTTATTATGAATGATCCATAAAACAAACCAATCTACTTTATTTTTCTATTCCACATGTTGGCTTGTATTGGGAATTCAGCTGGAGAAGTTGCAGCATCAATTGGGAGGAGTTCAAAATATCATATAATTTGTTAGGATGGTGGTTTGCAGTGTACACCCCCAAGGATAAGAGGCTTTGGGCCTTAAGGCTGCAAACGCCTTGTGCACCCACGAGGGGTTGGGTCTTAAGACTGCAAAGGCCTTTAATAAGGCCTTGCTAAGGAAAGGACTGTGAAGGATTGGGATCAAAAGGTAAAGCTTTTTCAGAGAAAAATTCGAGTCAAAGTTTGGCAGCAGCCTAAGGATTGGATAGCTTGCATGGTGGGACACATATATTTTCTATGCAAAGCAATCTCCATGGTCAAGGATTGTTATTACAGCATAATCAGATTTTGAGTGGGCAGTGGTAGCAAAGTCCATTGCTAAGAGGACAAATTGTGTGGCAATTGGAAATATATGTCTCAAAGAAGCTTTTCCTACTATCTTTGTGATTGTGTAGAATGACAATGTGACGGTGAGGGCAATGGAAACCAGTGAGGGAAACTCTACCCTAGGAATATTCAACTCTGGACAAGACAAGTTACTTTTCCTGGGTATTGGACATATTTTCAGCCTTTCTGACACAATACAATCTTTTGCTCAGCCCTCTTCTGCTGAATACTAGAGATGTTGGCCTTGGAGTAGAAGGGTTTAAATAAGATCCTATCATTGATAACCTGATTGCTATGAAATGGACTATTAAAACAGATGTGTTGTGTAGAGGTGGAAATCTTAGGCCTGCCCATTATGCCCAATGCTTGGCCCTGTTTAAATCAGGTTTAGGTCCGAAATTTACGACTCGCTGGCCCATTTGGCCTGGTTTTTAAAGCCCAAAATAAGTAGGGCTGGGCTCTGGCTAGCCATGTTCAAGCCCAGTGATATAGCTTTAGGACTCCTCAACTAAAATTCTAAAGCTGGTAAAAAAAAGAAAAGAAAAGAAAAGAAAAAAGTAAGAAAAAGACAATCCAGGATTTGTAGAACAGTAAACCTAAGAGAAATACTCGAGGGAAGAATCACGTCGCCCACCAACTCTTGGCCTCTCACCTTTAGCAAAAACTCAAGGAATATCTCCTCTTAAACAATTAATTTGGTTAATATTCTCTGTCTTCAATTATATAGCTGTTCCTCTTTTATAAAGGTTACAAAGGTTTCCTTAAAAGGGTATTAGAAACTTTCTAATGTTGAAATACTAAACTACAGAAACTTTCCTAAGGCTGAAATAGGAAATAGAAACTTTCCTAATACTGAAATCGGAAACTATTTAAAACTGGAATTTTCCTATGACTGAAATAGAAACTTTTCTAATGCTGAAATTAGAAACCATTCAATTATCAGGACAGACATTTGTAGGCTTTATTTGGAGGCTTCTAGAATCTGCTGCATCACCCAGCTTGTTTTTGAATCTCAATCCATGTATAAAAATAATTCAATACTTTAATGCAAATCTTAGAAATATTTTGTCATGTTACTAATTGATTTTATAATTTTGGTGGTACTTTTTTGCTTAAGTTACTAAAAAATAAGGGCTATCACACACTGTATTAGGACAAGCTCAATCCTGACTCAGCTTGACCTATCGCCACCCATAATCATGTGGCAGAAGGAAGATAAGATTGTGGATCATCCACTCCTTCAGTATCTAGTTGCATTCAAGGTTTCTTCTCACCTTTTGGATAGGTTAGGCTTTTCTTGTGTTTTGTTGTGGAATTTTTGTGGTGCTGAGTCTAAAGTTCAATAGAAGGAGAGTTGGTTTCCAACTTATTCAGAACATTTTCCCTACAGCTTTTTGGTGGGTTCTTTGGAGGGAAAGGGATAGGTGCATCTTTAAAGATTAACCTTTTTCCTGAAAATGAAGAGTAAACAATGGAAAAGAAAGGAAGATGCTCTTTTTATTTTATTTTTTCTATTGTTTTCTTCCAAATCAAACATGGCCTAAAGATTTATTGGGGCTTCATTATACTATGTTTTGTGGATATTGGCAGCCTTTTGTTTTTTCTTTTTGTGGCGCTTCTGATTTTTTATTTAGCAAATTAATTGCTTGTCAATTGCTGCTTGCCTTTTTTTTTAAGTGGGCTAGTTGTAGGTATTAATTTCATGTATGGCAGGTTGTCCTAGAATAGATAGTATTGAATCCTACTACCAATGCGACTCTCTTGCTAATGATAGTTTTTCAAAAGAGGCTTTAGCTACTAGCTTAGCCTCAACTCCCACTAAGTTTGGTTTTACTCTACTTACTAATTAGATCACTCAGTAACAATCAATCAATCAATTAATCAAGGCCTAATGCGTTATCCCAAATAGTTAAAAGTCCACAGCAGGATCCATTTTCTTCCATCCCAATGTATTTAAGAACATATCTGCAATCAGCCTATGGGTATTCATATCCATTATAACATACTCTATCCATGTACTTTTTGGTCTTCCCCTTGCTTTCATAGATATTTCAATGTATACACTTCAACAACTTCTCATAGTTGCCTACTTAGGTCTTCACTTTACATGCCTGGACCATCTTAGCTTACTTTCCTCTATCTTGTCATATATTTGGGGAAAGCCTAACCACTATTTAATATTTTTATTCATTATCTTTCGTAGTCTCCTCATGCATCCATCTCAATATCTTCATCTGAGTTTCATATTCATATGTCTCTTTTTGGTTGCCCAGCATTTTGATCAATAAATCAAAATTCACCAAAAGAGGCCTAATGATTATCTTCTATATATATAATATTTTTCAGGTTAAGTGGGAAACATCGATCACATAAGACCCTAGATACACCTCTATGTTTGAGCCATTCAGCCCTAATTTTATGTGCAAGTGTGCAACATCCTCATCAATATCTCCTTTCTTGTGAAATGATCCAAGTTAACAAAATTGATTACTTTAAGGAATCTCTCGATTCTTAATTCTTATCATTGAATCACCTCTACCATTTTTTGTATTAAAGTTACACTTGATATACGCAGTCTTAGATCAGTTTATCTTAAAAACCTTTGATTCTAAATTATCCGTCTATATCTCCAATTTTGCACCAAATCGTTCATTAGTTTGGTCCATGAACATTACATCATCTGCAAATAACAATAAGGCACCTCCTCTTGTATATGGCTAGTTAGATAACCTATTGTTATTTGGAAGTCATTTATCTCACTACCTACTGCTTTCAGTATAGTTACTTCTCTCTCTTACATGTCCTAAATTACTTAAATATACATCATCGGTACTCAATTTTTTTGTCCGAAACCCACAAAACTAACTCTCTTGGGACCTTATGATATGCTTTTTCTAGTTCAATAAACATTATAGGAAGGTCTCTCTTTTTCTCTTTGGACATCACTAATTTTCTGAGTAAGAAGATTTCCTCAATGGTGGATCTCCCTGGCAGAAAGCCAAACTAATTTTCTGGAACTTTTGATTTTTTTCCTTTATTCTATCACTCTTTCCCGTCATTTTATAGTTTGGCTCATAAGCCTTATTTTACAGTAGTTGGTGAAACTATGGATGTCTCCTTTATTCTTATATTTAGGTACCACACTACTCCTCCTCCAAGCATTATGCTGTTCTCCAGTCCTCAAAATTTTCTCAAATAATATGGTTGACCACATTACACCAGTCTCTCCCATGCGCTTCAATTAATACCATCTGGTCCTAAGGCTTTTTTTTGCTCACATTTTGCTAAAGCCCACTTCACTTCAGGGGCCAGACTAAGAATATAAGAATGTTTTCTTGGTCCTCTGATGACCACATTTGTACTGGTATATGGTTCTTCAAACCTTATAACCACTTGGCAGTAATCCTATATGAATGATGCTGTCTTCTCAAGATCGAATTTTAATCCTGGCACTAACTCAAAATAATGAGAAACCTATACCATCTAAAAAGTAAGATGGTATTATCTATCAACAAATTGTAAATGATAACCCTTATTGATGGGAGATGATCAAAGAAAATTAATTTTTGAGATCATGTTAAAAAAAAGTTTGAAAGGAAATTAACAATATGGAAGAAGTCTTATGTTTCATTTGGAGGGAGAAGTACTCTTTCCTGGGTTATGACAGCTATGGTTCCTATTTACTGAATGATAATCTTCATAATGCCAGAGAAACTAGTGAAGAGTGTAAATATAAATTTTGTGATAAGTTAAAAAGTGTTTATAGTTCTTACATATAAGGGCAGTTTTGTCGTTTAAATTTATATTACTATTTAAAGCAAAGAGGCCTTCTTCATGCAGGTTTTAGATTTTGGCTTCACCCATTTTTGACTTCCCAAAATTATCCTTCAGAATTTAAACTTTTATTTGATATTGCCCACTTGTTTCAAGAATGTTGTTCTGGGTGTAATAACTCCTGATTTCTATACCACTTTTTGGAAAACATTTTTGCCTTTTTGAAAGAATTACATTGTTATTTTTTTTTGGGAGGAATTCTATAAAAAGCAGGATCATTCAATCTTTTTTTGGTAACGAAGGAGGGATATTGAATAAAAGAATGAAGGAGATGGCAGAAAACTGCAAATCACCTGCCACAAGCAAACAAAAAAGAAGCCGGTGCACATACTAGTACAAGTTATAGAAAACTGCAAATCACCTGCCACAAGCAAACAAAAAAGAAGCAGGTGCACATACTACTACAAGTTATAGACACTAAAGCACACAACTCTAGTCCCCATAACTACCCATCAAAAGTCTCCCTTAAGCCTCATACATTAGTTAAGCCGGCTGAATGCCATAGAACATATCCAGGCTTGTTTCCCCTTTCTTTGCAAGTCTATCTGCCATTGAGTTGGCTGACCGAGGTACATGGTTGAATGAGCTGTTCAATTCAAGAGTCAATAATTAAGCTCTCCCAACTGGGCAGAGTAGCTGCCAAGAAGGTAGAATGTCAGAAGCTATTCATCAGAATGATTGCTGAATCACCCTTCCACTATCAACTTATGGAAACCTTTTGCCTTCGCTTTATCCAACCCTGTCAACTAAATGGTTCCAATAAGATGGTTGGAGAAATAAATTAGGATCTTTCAATCTATGTATTAGTTTGTAGTAAAATGGTTCCACTAGGAAAGGTCTCAATTGCATCTTTTCTAATGTTATCTACTTTCAAGAGATCTTAATGGATATATTAAAATTTTTATTTAAATTGATAAATATAAAATATTTTTTTATTTAAAAAGTATCTTATATCATTTATAATTTGTAACTTTTAAATTAAAAGTAATACATTTAATTTCTTGATTATCTACTTGTAATTACATAAATCACCCACTAGTTTTATCATAAATAGAAGCCTAAAAAGGTCAACCAGAATTAGTGGACTGTTTGTTTTCTCCCCAAAGTTTCTTCTCTCTTCCTTCTTCCTTCTCATCTATTCTTTTTTTTTTCTTTTTAACATGTTATTAGAGCACAAGCCCCTTAGGGCAGGTTATTGGTTTCATTCTCCAACTTTTCTTCTTCTTTCTTCCTTGATTCTTTTTTCTAAGAAAACACCTGTAGGATGTGAGAACTTGTTTTCTTTGTCTTCTATTGTGGGTATGTGTTGTGCATCAACCTAGAGGATCGACTGCATGTTTGTATGTGAGAAATTGTCCTTTTGACTAGTGATAAGGATTTATTTTGGCTGTGGCTGCTGTTTTCTCATGTTTAGAGATCAACAGTTCTCATGATTTTCAACTGCTCTAGTTTCTGATCTGTGGCTGCTGTTCTCAAGTTCAGAGATATGAGTGGTTAGAAAAAAGAAAAAAAGAAGGTGTTTAGAGATCTGTGATTGTTAAATGCACACTGAAGCTTTTTTTTTTTTAAATAGTTCTGGCATATATTTTGATGTAAGCCTTTAAATGCTGTTCATTATCACTGTGACTCTTTTCTCTTTATATTGAAGTAAAGTGCTACATTTCTATTTAGATTCATAGTTAACTATACAGATCATGCTGTTGAAGTTTCACCATCACAACAGAAAATTTTGCTGGCATGTTGAAATTGTGGAGAAATTTTGTTAATTCTTGGAATTTTCAAGTAAAACTCTTAGGCATTAAATGAGTATTACATATACCAAAAAATCCCAAAAAAAACCTCAAGAAAAGGTTTTTATGTCAATTTTCCTGATTAATGAGCTTTAAATATGAATGACTGTGCATTTTTTTAGATAGTATTGTGATCACTGAACTTGATTCTTTGAAAGGTGGAAATACTGGAAGAATCAATTTATATTTTAGCCATGAGCTCCAAGACGTCCAATTTATAGGATACATGCTTTTATGTGATAAAAGAGGTCGGTTTAGGTCCTGCCAAAGAAGGTTACCAGGAGGGGTGGACTAACAACAGAACTAACCTTTGGTATTTTTATGCAACATGGCTGTAGTCAAACTTGAACACACGTTCTCATGTTGGCAGCGTGCGGCTTCTACCATCTCATTAAGTGATGTGTTTCTCATGTTTATATGTAATATTATTATTATGATTGCACATATTAATAGACTGCTTTGTGATGACTATCAAGAAAACATGAAAATCTATGTTTGTGACCATATTTTGGTTAATTCTGGAAACTATAGTCACTTACGGGTCTTATTTGTTGTTTTGCTTGTCAAGATTATTCTTGTGACTGCAACCCTGTTGTTGATCTTGTGTAATTGTGAATTTTTGTAAATCGTCTATGGTGTGGAAATTTTTCTCTCGTTATGTGGAAAAGGGTGGAGAAGGAAAAGTAAAAAAGAAGTAAAAGATGAAAAAAATAGAAAAGAATTGATAGTACTTTCCATACTAAGCTCAAGTCATCTCTTGGAGATTTAGGTGGTTATCTAAACAATTGCTAATCATTTTGGAACAAGAAGAATCTCTTATGTCTCTGAAATATGAGATGGTTTTGTTGGTCAATATATGCTTCACTACTACAGATATAGGTCTATCATGGAAGCATGTTATAGTACTGTCCAACAGAGTTTCAAACTGGATCTTTGGTAGTTCTGGTCATTAGTGATCGAGTTTTATGGAGTCCAATTGTTGAATCCACATAACAGACCAATATAGGAAGTGTCAGTGAAAGGCAGAGGTGGCAACCAGCTGGGCCAGGCTTAGCATAGGGTATAAGTCATTATGCATGCCTGGCAGGCTGGGCCAGCCCGGTTTTCAGGCCTAACGTTCATGCCTAAGCTTGGTCCTAAAATATCATTAAAAGCCCTAGCCTGTCATGATTTTTGTAAATATATATACTTTTAATTTTCTTGGTTAAGAACATTTAAAATTTTTATATTCATCTATATTTAAAGATTTTTTATACTTATTTTTCAACACTTAAAGCACAAATACCAAAATACATATCTATATATATATATATATATAATTAGTAATACAATAAAATAATCTTAAAATATACAAAAAACCATACATGCTTTGAAGTTCAAAACTGGGTTAGGCCAGGCTTCAACATGCCTAGCTCGCACTTGGCTCTAATTATTTTGGGCTTTACAAAACTGGGCCAATAGGCCCATGGACCTCAAAATTAGAACCTAAGCTCGATTTAAACCAACCTGGGCTCATCGGACCTAAAATTGCCACCCCTAGTGAAAAGGTAACATGATCGGAAAAGATTTTACAGAAGTTTTAGAGATCTTTTCTATATTAGGTTACCTTTATACTCCATTTGGACTAACTTCATAATTGAATATTTTACTTGGTAAAATACAATTTTATAATGGTGTTCCACAAGAAATGTTTGAGATAAATACTGTTACTAAACGACTTCAATCTGTAAGATGAAATGGGAGTGAAATTTAATGATCAGTGAGTCTGAGAGAATTGAATCACCAAGTTTAATCAAAATTGGGACTGTCACAGCTTCAAACTTGGAAGATTTCACACTTTAAAAAGAGTTCTACTCTTCACCTCTACTGTAAATTTGGGCTATAAAAACTATTGTTCATTTATATTTGCTTTGATTTAAACATATGCTTTGGGTATTGTGCAGATGATTTGTTCTGACCTAGTATTTTGTTGAGCCTTGTTGTTTGCTCCTCAAAGAACTTTGCCAGATACCCTTATATGTGCTTCAACATATTAGTCTTCAAGTCTAAGAAATAAGAAAAAGCTTTTTAGGTCTTTCCTCATGCTTATCATCTTACTTCCCTGCATTTGTGATCTTGTATGACTAATACAGGACTTGGTAATTCAATTACCTTGATGCTGTTTGTGCTAAACTACATTGCCAATACTTCAGTAAAATTTTTCTTCTAGTGGTCATTTGAGCAACTGCATTTGTTTCATGGTCCATTTTTTTTTGGATATATGTGAAATACAAGAAACCTACTAATATCTGAATTTTGGAAAATATCCAAATCCACCTTACCAGATTGCTGTTGCACCACATACCAAACCTAATATCTAAGTGAGCCTCATGTGATTCTCATCCATTTAATCTCCTGACTCTTCACTTCAGCCTGAATAACAGGTATCCTCATTTTCAGTATTTGCAGTGTCTTGTCTTCATCACTGACCATGGATATTTTATGATCAAGGCTACCTGTAGAGTTCGTGATCACATTTCCTGTGGGAATCACAGTCCTTACTACTGCAGAGGCATATTAACTACAAGTTCATATGGCTGGACATATTAACTTTTGGAATTAGATAATATAGTCACCCTTAGACTTTCAATTAACTCAACACTTCTACCATATTTGAAAACGCTTGGAATTAAATGAGCAGTCTTAAATTTTAATTGCAATGCAGATATTTCTCTTTTTCAACAAAAAAAAATGCAGATATTTCTTTTGCAACTACAGCTTTCTCTTCATGTTATTTCTATTTCCAGTATAATCTTGAGCTATTACAACTTCTTATTGAGAAATGTTAGATTTATTTATCCATTTCTTTTACCTGTTTCATTCTCATTTTACCCAACTAGTTTATATTTTTTATCTTTTTTTTTTCTTCTGGTCGTTAGATGGTTCATCAGCAAGAATCCAAGCCCTTTTTCTTTGTTGAATTTTCTTTATCTGACGATTTTTTGTTATCTTCACAAGGATTTTGATACTTTGCCATGGATGGTTATTTTTTATTTATTTATTGGCAAGATAAACTGATATGATAATTTATTGAAAGTTGCTCCCTTCTTGTCAGTTTCTTTTGACTTCATAGATAAATATGCATGCTTGTTTAGAAATCTTCAGATATACATATATAAAGTGGTCTAGATCTGCTCATGTTACTTTATTCAATCTAAGTGTCACTTGGGACTTTGGAGTCCCAGATGGCTTCCTGAACAGCTTTACGTCCACTCAATAATGCAGAGGATTCACTCTCCACATTCAGAGGACCACAGGAGTTTGGTGAGAATTTGTTACCCATCCAACATAGCAAGCACCTTTACTTCATCAGACCTGTTTTCTGTGATGGGACCAGAATAAGCCATTAATATTTCTACTCCAGCTCCACAAAGGTTCTTTCTAGTACTCAAATAATTGACATAAGCCATCAACAAGATTGACCCCCTTTTTATTGTTCTGTTGGAACTTTTGGCAAGTTGGAATTTCCTAACAGAAGAAAAAAAAAAGGGAATACTTCCAATAGCCTTTCAAAAGGGATTGAACAGTTCAGTACTGTGGTCCAAATATCAAACAGTTGGCTGATATTCAAAATTATACTGAACATTGTCAGCAAAAGAGATGACAGCATTCATGAGGACTGGTTGGATGGGCAAAGGGGAATATTGAGCCAAACACAACAAGCTAGAATATTTTGGGAAAAAATAAGGGGGAAAGGGGAAAAAAAATAAAAAGAAAAGAGAAAGATGCACCTCTCAAGTTGATGCTTAATGCTTTTATGATGAGATGGATGACAGAAATTACAGATGCCACAAAATGGGTACCATCCAATTGCATTGATACCTAAAATAAAGTTATCAAAAAGAGTAATTGTGCCCACTTCCCCTGCCAAAACCTTTTTACATGTCGGTCATCCTTTTTTGCTATAATCTATATTTTTTATTTGCTTTATCTTTCACCAGTGCTTTCTTATCACATAAACAGACACAGCCACACACCCAGAAGGTTCCTGCAACTTAATCCATCTTCCCATCTCCTGTACCAAAAAGAAAAATAAAATAACCTAGTTGAAAATGTTGATAAAGATAGCAAGTGGGGACAGGTGGGAGGACTACCACTGTACAAATTTTTCTTTCAAGACAATTTAAGCACAAGAAGCTTTTCATTCACTTTAGTTTCTTTATTCTGTCTATAACTTGATTTTTAAGGTTGCCATCAAGCTATTGCTCTTAAGCCCTAAAAGTCTCCAGAGTAATGTCCCTATTTCCATTCATATTCTACTGGCCAAATTTCAAATGAATGAGCTATCTTGTTGGGAATGTCTACCTACTCCTATAATGGTGTGGTAGACCCTTGCTTATGGTCAATTTACAAGGCATTGGAGGGCAGGGGCCTTAATATGGTCACATGGTGGGACTGATACAACTCATACCATTGCAACCCATGATTCCTTCAGTCTTGTGGGCATGAGCCCTTGAAGGGCCATATCATTTAAACTGCTAACTGACAAAGATGTGAGCTGCATTCTTGGACATGCCCAGAACTTGGTCCATGACCATTTAATCCATGCATTATTTTGAACTAGCTCTTGGCCCATTACCATAACAAAGCAAGAACTGATGCTAGACAAAAAATCAGAGGGGACAAGCCCTGTATCTTGATGTGATATACACATCTTGGTGAGATTGGGTCCTTCAAACAATTATGTCCATCCCCATCACACCATAATGGCTGGTGGTGTCCCTGTTGTGTCATGCACAAGCCTCATGTAAATCCTCTAGGTATATTTGTTTTTTTAGTGTGGTTGATGTAATGAATGTTTGGTTTTCTTTGATTTGGATGATTTAATGTATCATGCAAGTAAGAACGCATTACATGGGCCTTTCAACCTGTGGGCCAATTTAGACAATGACAAGAGCAGAATTATTAGGGCATCCAAAATCAATTTGATTGATATGTTTGGCCATAGTCATCAACCAACCGTGAATATGGAGTCCTGGCCCAGCAATGAGGTGTCCCGGCCGGCCTATGATGTCGATGTCACACATGATTATACAATGTTTAACATTATGATAATTTTGTACTTACTCTTTCTGCCGTGCAATTTGGTTGGAATTCCTTTAGATGCGTATGGAATCGGCCCACCGATCATCGTCGGAACGCCTCTTTGATTAATGAAAAACCAATAAACTTAATTAAATGTCACTAATCAAATTGGGTGAATTGCACAAAATGAGATTATTACTATTAATTTTGTGCATTAACAATGCAATTGATTGAATGTTTTATATATAGAATCTGATTATTAGGCTGGGGCCCATGAATAAACCGATACTAGTTAGAATCTTTTGACTGGGGCAAGGCACTTACACTGGCCCAGCAAATGGCAGAGTCCATGTGTGGCAGCTGTTGTCATGGTTGTCTGGTTGTGTGGTTTGTGACACAAGGTTTTCTTGGTCCAAAGTTGTGAAAGGATTCTTAGGTCACATTCAACTCCCAAGTCTCTTTTTCACTGTTGCAATATGCAACTTTCAAAAAGGTGAGGGAAGAAAGTAACAAAAACAAAACAACATCCAATTCCCTCAGTCATAGTCTTGGCAGGGATTATTACAGTGAGTGCAGACATTATTTTATGCAAAATTCAGTCCCATCCATCTTCTTTCAATTTCTATCTTTCCACACAGAATTAAGTATCATGTGTTCCCACTAAAGTTGTATTGTACAGTGGAAGAGCTGAGACTGTGGATTCTCTATCTTTTGTCTGTGGGATATTTTGTCTGCTAGTGTTGTACTATTACTTTGCTGTCTAGGTTGTGCACCATTGAAAAGGATAAACACTAGCATGCTCATATTGGGTAGTTGAGTAAGGTGGAATTATTAGGGCTTTGGGAGTTAAAACTCCAAAAGCAAGACACAATGATTATACCAAAGATGGGGGGTTGTGTTTCCAATCACTAGCCTTGATTTTGCCATCTACAAAACACCATAAATGGGAGGGGAGAGGAAGTTGAAATGGACTTTGGTACATGGAGTTTTTTTGTTAGTGGGGGAGGCTGATGTTTACACAAATCTCTCTGATGACACCTAGAGAATGGTTAAGAATGGTTCTCCTTCACACTTTCTTTTTTCTGCTTTATTGCTATTTCTCTTTCCAAAATTTCTATCTTTATTGGGTTTTGATTCAACTATGCAATAAATAAAACCCTGGCTTTGGTCTTACTCAACCATCCCACTAAATCCATCCATATAAAAAGCAGACTCATGGCAGGGGGATCATTGAAATTCCCCACATAAAGGGAATGCCTTGGTGTGGGATATGATTTTCTAAGTGAAATGGTTAATGCTCTCTTTTGGGTCTCCATTGGGGTTTGGGGTTGTGGATTCTTATCTTGACCCTCCCCTAGTCCCTACCTTTCTAAAAAGACAAAATACCCTCTTCACATAATAGGATATAAGTGAGTTGTCATATGGAAGTGGGTCCCCCTTATAAAGGCACACACAAGTGTTACAACAGAACAAAGAAAGCAACAAAATCAATTCTTGGATGATGGGAGTGATACATGTTTGCCCCCACCCCCACAAGAGGAGAGAGTTAGGGTTCCCATCTTGGGACCCATCCCTTTTGATGGGATCCATATTTTCATGCTTTGCCTTTGTCCCACTAAGGGGCCCAACCCCACACACCAAGTGCATGGAATATGGATATAAATCACTTTAAAGTTGACAAAATTTTCTGTGACAGTACCTTTACAACAGCCCCAGACGCTTCCTCTTCCTCTTTCAGCACAGATATATTAAAGCCACAGCCATGGGGACCCCAAGAAGAAGATGCTGATGGGTGGACTGTCACTGTCCTCTCCATCATCGGCAGTGCAGTGATGTGGGTGGGGGTGGTGCGTGGTGTGCACGGCTGGTGAGGAACGATGAAAGCAAAGCGTGCCCGGTGGAATGTGCCCCAATAAGTCATTTATTAATGGTGAAAATCAATTTCTTAATGAGAGACCCCACTTGACATTGATGTGTGATTCTAGGTGGAGGGACCAAAGCAAAGGGAGTTAGGTTAGTTTATTCAGACATCCTTTTCTTATTTTTAATCAGACATGAAGGTCTATTTTTGACTGTTTTGTTTGGTTTCTTTAGCTTTAAATTAAATGTGTCTTGAGGGAGATTATCTGAGCAAAGGTAATAAAAGCAGGGAAAAGAAGGAAGAAAGACTCCCAATGTGCATTGCACCACTCAACCATAACACCCCACGAGAAAGGCATTTGACACTGCCATAAAACACCACTTATCTCCCCCCCTTGACCTTCCTAATCACACCAAATTAATCAAAAAATCCAATTTTGTTTTAAAAAAAAATAAAAATAAGAAGTAATCTAATGTAAAATTTCGAAATCAAAGAGACCGTTCCCTTTGGTACCATCAGATGCATACCCACTTCAAGAGGGGGGCCCATACCCTGAACCTCCAACATATCAAATGCTATCATGGTACCACTGGATTATGGGACCAAAGGAAAGGTGTTCAAAATCGACTCGCGTCGATTGGATAGTTGCACCCTCGTGGCGCACTCTGCGACCGACAATTGCCCAATGTCGTCATGCTATGATGATTTCAATTTTTTTCCAAATTTATTGTCATCCTAAGATGGGTTACTGATGTAACACCCACTCAACCATAATCAAGACCTTTATCTTTGCAATAATGCAATTGCATGATCCTAATTGTCCAACTTGTAAAGCAAAATCTCTTTCCACAACATTAATTCCAATCTTCAACACATTCAAATATGATTATCATAACCCATTCAATCAAATTGGCTTCTTTTAATTAAAAAAATTATTTCTTTAAGGCCTGGGAGATCGGATGACTTGTCGCGAGCGAACGTACATGCGCCACGTGTACAATTACGACGTCTAGAAACCGAAATGGTGGACTACAATACATAATATAATATAGAAAAATGCATTGAGATGAACCTAACCAACCATCCTTAAGCTTAAGAAAATGTTAAAAAGAGGATCATTGCTTTTCCAAGCAAAAATGTTCACTTGCTTTTGATGAGATTCCTAGGCAGCAAAATCAATTAATTACATTTTTCTATTCTAAGTCCAAATTCAAACGACAGACAACTCAATAGAAAGCTCACGATATAAAACCAGTCAATTAAAGATTATTCTAAAAGCACAACCTTATTTTAATTTTATGTATTATAATGCTAATCTTCAAAAGGAAAAACCCGAATCAGATTCACGTGTTTAGAAGTCTTTGCCGGTAATAAAGAGACAAACGGTTCTAATTCAACGGGCCCCACTTTCCAAGATCCGACGAAAGCTGCCCGAGCACCTTCAATATAATATTATATTCCGTCATCTTTGTTATCAAAACCAAATCTGGTCCACCCGGAAAGTCGCCAGATCCAACGGTGCGTATCTCGCATTTGTTTAAGGAGATTTAATGTTACACGTGGCGGAAGAATAGGGCTCCACTTGGGTTGAGAAGTGATCGGACACGTGGGGGCCAGTCTGGCATTCATTCCTGTTCACGTGGATCTTTTGTGAGCGGCAGCACGGGCGGTCACCGCCAACGCGAACGCCAAATTTACAGAGATCTCCGCCGAATTATGCGTTAATTCTCCACAAGTACCCATAAATGAATTTTGTTTTCATTCTTTGCCTCCTAGGAGTACTCGTACCCGCCTCCTCGGCATGACAGATGTGACAGAACCACTAGCGTATGTGAACAGCAAACCGCCACCTAGTTGAAGACCCGCCACCGCGACCACCGCGTCGTGGCGCTCGATAGTCGCGAAGGGATGCCTTTGACAGACCGACTAACATGAGTCCATTTCAACTCGTTCCTCACGCTGGAAGATAGGTGTATACTCATAGGCTTCATGCATTTATGTGAAACACATACATCAACCGTTGGACCAGCAAATCTTTGCGCGCAGGCTTAACAGATTTCAAATCGACGTGCACCTTCGGGAGGGACTTACGATGGAAAGAGTCTAAAATGCGCGGTACAAGATTCGTGGACTTTTATTTTTTTATTTTTTCTTAATTTGAACTTTTTCGGTTTTTTTTTCCCGAGTTGGGTTCCTTTCGATCTTTCTGTTTGCTTTTTTTGTTTTCCTCTTTTTGGCGGGACCCACGCTATTACCGATTCCCGTGTCCGGTCTACGCCGTGCATTGCGGTACGTACAAACACACACGAGGTGGGTCCCACCTCCCAACAGCAGCGATATTTGCGTGTGTCCTACGTGTCGGGGTATCCCGACACTTTCCAGGCATGTTTCTTCGCACCACCGACGCCACCACCACGCCCTGCTAATCTGCGCCGGATGATGCTAAAATGCGCCGGACCAGGCCAGCCCAGGCCATCCATCCCTATCGGGAAACCCCCCACCCCTATCCATCGTCAATCTCGTAAGATAATCACTTAAAACAGATAAAAACAAAATTAGGGCTCCTTAGAATAGAAGAAAATTTTTTTTTTATTTTTTTATTTTTCTTTTTTCTTTTTCTACAAGGGACTACTAACACATGTTAACGTGCACAAAGGCGTTCTTGTTAGTTTTACAGATGGGGCATGTGTGAAGGGTGGACCCACACAGGGTACAGAGGCAGAGATGCCTGCACGGAATCAACAACACGCACGACTCTTCCTTCCCACAATTTCTGCACCACCTGTTGCTGACACCACTCCTCCCATCCGCGCCACCACAACCACCAGAGTCATCCTTAACCAACTTTCTCTCACCTCCGGGTTCTGCCAACGTGCGCCGCGACTCGCACTCGTCGCTACTCCCACAGCAGGACTCGGCGTCATCAGCCACCGCTTCGTCCCCCGCTGCGCCCCCTTGGTGGGCCCGCTCTTCCTTGCTAACCTGCGCCAGGACCTGCTCGAGGTTGCTGCGTAGAGCGTTCGCCGTTGCTTCGTTCGTCTGTGCCAAGTCTCTCCATATCTGGTTTTCGACACACAGGCTCTTCACTCGCTCCTCGAGAACCCAATTCAGTTTCTCGATCTTCTCCATCTCTTCTTCTTTTGCTTTCAATCTCTTCACGATCCCTTCTTCAACGGCAGCGACCAGGCGTCTCGAATGCCGTTTCCGACGCTCTGCAATCTCTAATCTCACCTTCTCCGTCTGTATTTTAAATTCAACGAATTCGGTTTCAGATAAAAATTTCAAAGGGGACGAAGATAAGATTACTAACTTGCCCAGAGTATATATGAAAGAGCGTTAAAGAGAAGGAAAATTACATGCTGGGCAATGAGACGATCGATTTCCAATTGTTGTTGTTGGATCTGGAACGAAATGTCCTCGCCAAGAAACGAGAAAGAACCGCATCGATTGTCATTCTGCGTCGTCGCGGGGAAGGAGATCATGGAGTTGGTTGAATAATCCCTGGAACGCTTTCTCGGAACAGGGAGACTGTACGTGAGACCACTATCGGCTTTCATGGTGGTGGTCGCTGGAACCGAATCTGCTGCAACGACACATGAATTATTGTAGAAAGGGAGGAGCGTCTCAGCAGTGGTTCCAGATAAGGGAAGGCCGAATCCCATCTGGGTATTGTAGAAATTGGCGTTGTTTTCAATAGCATTAATGATTTCTCTGCAGAACAAATTCAAGTCCCCATCAGAAATTCAGAATTCAGAACCCAGAAAACAAGAACAGAGAAAGAAAAAGAAAAAAAAAAACGAAAACCAGACTACAGTTTAATCAAATAAACACAAATTACATACAGTACCTATTGCAGAGAAGTTGGGGATTAAAGAGGTTCGGTTGACGAGCTTCAACAGCCATGAAAATGGATTTGCTTCTGTTTTTCCTCTCTCTCTGTACGTTTCTTCTGTTTCTCTGTTCTCTCTCTTTTTGTGCCTTGGGTTTGCTTTGTAGGTTTGTGGAAGAGAAGAAATAGAAGGCGAGAAAGTAAATGAAGAGAAGAAGAATCATGCACTAGAGGTGGCGAGGAGGGGTGAACGAGGTTTATTTAGGGTTTGGTTTAGAGAGAGAGAGAGAAAGCAATTAAAACGGAGTTGGTTCTAGAGAGAGAAAGCTTTAAATAAAAAGAAATTCGTAAAAGGAAGAGAGAGAGAGAGAGAGAGAGAGAGGGGGGAAAGGAGAGATCTGGTGATTCTTGACTGGTTCGGTTTTTGTCTAATTCAATATTTTTTCGTTACAAAAATCGCCCTCGTAGTAATTTTGTATTTTGTTATAAATAGGGCCTGGTCTTCCCGAAATTACAGCGACGTTATAGGGGTTATTCCGGAAAATCAGGGTATATTATCTGTATTCATTGTCGGGGTATGGGTGCGTGATTTGGTTTTAATTATAACTGACAGTGCAGCGGCATCTGCCACGTGGAACGTGCCGCCTGGAGCCTGCCACAACCTGCCACGTTGGCAGCGCTACACTCCAACGAACCTTTATATGCTTTCCCGTTCTGAACGTGAATCGCGAAGTGGGCCCCACTTTCGCATGTGTACAGAAGGACCAAAATCGGACAAGGCTGGCCCCCACCACCATTAGAATGACAATAAATAGAACGGTACCCCTGCGAGGTATATTATCATCATGCACTACGTACATTCCCTTTTAGGAAACCATTATTATATATAAACTCTAGGACAAATAAAAGGGAGTCTTTGGTTATCTTGATATGATATGCTTAGCTAATCAATCAATCTTTTATTAAAATAGATGTAAGATTTTAATTGTGATTTTATCTCTATTTTTTTTCCTTGGCTTATTAAGCTAAGATCTTTTGCAATAATTTAAAAAAAGGGTTGCAACATCATTGTTTTAGCAATTGGGTCAGTAGAAGTAAGCAACTTGATCTTAATGTTTTGCTTAATGACTGATGATTCGTATTAGCACATTTAAACATTGTTAGTGAGCTTAATGAGACTAGTTGCATATGAATTCGATTATCGATTGTTGTAAGCAGGGGCAGAGCTACATAGAGGTTAGGGTTGATCAGCAGTTTCTCACGATAGCATATCAGTTGAAGCCTACGCCGGAAGATCTGCTGGTCCAACTGTGAGTGCGGTGTACACGTCTGTATCATTTACATACATGGAAGCCAGTAAACCCCACTCACCATTGGACCAGCAGATCTTCCAGCAAGAGGTTTTAACCGATTTCGATCAAGTCATTTCTCACCCTGAAATTACAAAAAATTAATGTATCTACTTAAAGATACCCTGTTAAAAAAAATTTTGTATTCTTTGAGAAATATTCTAATTACATCTTCTTACAATTGCTTTTGAATTTGGTAAATGGGAAAAGAAGAAAAGAAAAGAAGAAAAGAAAAAGAGAAAATTCTAGTGAAAGAGAGTAGGTGAAGGTACATGAATGGATTCTCCATTCACGGTCCTTGTTCATCTTTATCTATAATTGTTCCCATCAGTCCAACCTTATCATCCACTCTTTTGTTTAATCAAATCCCAAATGGATCACAACACATCACATATTAATTATTATATATGTAAAAAAAAAAAAAAAAAAAGCTAACTTGGATGATTAAGATAGTTTTTTACATGTTGTGAAGCTCAATCATGGCTGTTGAATGAGCTAAAAGGAAAAAAAAATAAATGGGAAGAGAAGGGTATCATGTGTGTTTGTGCTTCCCCATTTTTAGGGCAATTGAAGCACCTTGACTTGTGGGGCTTCTTTATCTTTTTCCCCCTTATATACTTTTACATGTGCTTTGCACCCTCTTTCACTCTCATTGAGAGAGAATCTCAACACCCCATCTCTTTATTTTACCTTTTCTTTAGTATCATGAGCATGACATATTCAGATGTTGGTTTCATTTGTTAGTGGCTAGAGAGAGAGAGAGGACAGAGGAGAGAGAGAGAGAAAAAGAAAGAGAGAGGTGTCCAATGTGCAAAAAAGAAAGAAAGAAAGAGAAGGGTTCATGAATAAGGTTCCCCACAACAAAGATATATATATATATATATATATATAAAAGAAAAAAAACACTTCTTCAAACTAATAGTGACAAGTTACTGCCAAGGTTCTTGGTCTCCTTGGCGATCATTATTCCGTGTATTGGAAACATACCTTGCTTGTGCTCAGACCTTTATTAAAAATTTTTTAAAAGGATTTGCTTTAAATCCATCCCAAATTTGACCGTTAGGTCTCCAAGAGTACATGCTTCAAGAGGTAGTGCTTATCTTATGTTCAAAAGAGGAAAAAGAAAAAAGAGAAGTAGGAGAGAACACACCAATAGAGAAAGTATCCAATGGTTCCTCCTATGTTCATTGATCCTGTTCCGAGAGTTAAAACAAGATTTTCTATCGATCCAGCGAGAATGAAGTCTTCGCAGAGTTCTCCATTAATACGACATGCTGTTTTTTACATTCATTCCTTTTCAGGATCAGTCGTGGTCTTACAAACTCTACCGAGGGTATGGATGAATCCCTTGCTTCATCCAAATGTGTAAAAGATCCTAGCCGCACTTAAAGGCCAAGTACTCCACGGTACATTTCGCAGATCGGTCTATTGATCAACATCATCCTGATTAAGTGCTTCTCAAGCAGGTCAAAAAGAAATGTAAAAAATATCATCCTTTCATCGTCGTCGTCCGATCGGAATCAAATGGTGAAAGCTTAGCCACACTATCATTTTAGTCCATGTTTGCCATACATTGGATCTTTGTTACCTTTGAACACTTTGAACCTGGCTTTCCCTAGATCATATGAAGCTTTAGCACTATTTGAAGAGCATTTGCAAGTGGGTTGCCAAATGATTGTCAATTTGAAGTTACTAGTAAAAGTGTTCAATGGAGCCCCTTTGAACCCTGACTTGTGCAAGTAAAATTAAACTATAAGTATTAACTTAACCTAGACTTATCCATGCACCCTCCTCTTTCACAATAATTAGACACACTTTGGGATGTGAGAAAGTAAGTGGCACTACATACAACTTGGAAATATCTCAAAATATCCCAAGTCAAGTGACACCTGCAAATTTCTTCCATAACCCACATGCAATTGCTTACATTGGGTTCATAATAATGTATAAAGTAGTATCTTTCCTTTAACAAAATAAGAGATTTCTTGTACTTACAAGAACTCCTTCATGGCCCCATTTGAAATGCTAGCTAATTTTGGGTCTCATTTATTGTCACAGCCTACAATCCTTGGAACCTATATTAATTACAAAAGTCAATACTTGTTAGGTATCAATTCAGTACCTAATAAACTTAAAAACATTATTTAGAATTAGATGACTAGCTTTTCCCTAAAACCAAATAAATTTTGATATATAAAAAGGAATTAGATGGTTTTATGTAATAAAAAAATATATTTTTTATAACTTGTGATTATCATTTCATCATGCATATGGAGCTAGAAGCATTTGATATAATCTTAAATTATCATCAACCCATTTAAACATTACATTTTATAATTATAAAAAAGAGTAGAAATTGGAGTTTCCAGATTTTTTATTGGGATTAAAACCAAAATATTGCCCATGCAATTTCCCATGACAAAGAAGAAAAAAATTCAACATGTTTTATCTCATGGCCAAGAAATCTTTGACTTTTATTTTTTTGAAGATTCTATATTAATTTGATAACTACTAATCAACTAACTTAAGTACCTAAATGTTGAAAATTGTAATTTAATTATATTGTTAATTTAAACATTAAATAGTCATACCATCTACTTGTTAATCTAAACGGTGCATGACCAACTTGTTTTATCTCATGGCCAACTTATTTAATTATACCCAATTTTCTCCATATGGGGTGCTCTTAATGGAACTATTACAATCTTATTTTACAATGACCAACTTGACCATTTCATTGTTAAATAAATCCTAAAATAGCTAGTCATGATATTGGTTAAATAATCCTAGAATTATATTTCTCTAAAATTTCACTTTCAGTGACTTATGCTATAGACTCTTCAATGACATATAGTTTAATATTTCAAATTTCTAAGGTTTGGTCAGCTGAAGTGGCCTCGTTATGCCTTCTAACTCAAACATTTTAAACAAATGTATTTAATTTTTTTTAAACTTCGGCATGATCTCTGCCATCACTCCCATTTTTAGAAGTCTTACCCATTAAGACTCTTAAGAGTCAACACGCTTCCCACAAACATCTTTATATTAAACACAGTTGCAATCTTGCAAATGACAATCAAAAGATACTCACATTAAAAACAAAAAATTAAAAAAAAAATCCAATCCTATGTAATCAGTTAATAATGAATTTGTTCTTAACCATGCATTCTCAGTCCATTTGGCCTAATCCTTACTTATGACACCAACTTCTTTATCTCATTGAACCCCTTTAGCCTTGATCCAAATTCTATGCATCTAAATGTTCCCTTGCAGGATTTGCTATTATTTATTTTTATTTAAATGTCAGCCAAAAAAATGATTATTTATTTTGGAATCATGGAGTAGGAAAGAACTAACCAAAATTTTTATAATTAACCACTTTGGTTGTTAAACAATCAATCTAATTTGATTGGTTTTGGATTGGGATTTTCTACCCAACTTAAGAAATGGGGCCTTGTTATCATGCAAAGTGCATTAATCAATTTTTTTTTTTTACAAAAATTTAAGTAGAATTACATCTAATAGATTATGAGAAAACTGTTTAATTCAATAGTGCTTTTAGAGACCTCAAAGTAGTTTTGGCTCCAGCTCAAATCAAGAAGTTACAGGTGGACCATCATAAAATAGGCTGAAGCAGCCGATCCAACATTAGCAGTGATCCAACCAAATCATTTCGGGTCATTGGACTCAAGGACCCATAATATGAGATGGGTCCAATGATCTTCATATATAATGATAATAGAAATAATTAAGCAAATAAAGAAAAAAAATGCATGTCATGATTAGTAGCCATTATTAGGGTGTTTGTACTCATCAATATTCCCAAATTAATCGGGCCATGTCGGTTGCAGGGTCTTGCATGGGCTCTCAGGGATTAGTCGGTTGAGCGTAAGCGGCCCGGATACCCTGAGTTCTAAAAAAAAATTCCCAAATTAAGTTACATGTGATCTTCAACACTCTCTCTCTCTAGAGTAACTGTGCCTGATGTAAAGATTTGTATTGGTTAATGGGCCATAATATTAATAGGGGTGTAATTTGGTTTGATTTGGTTTGGTTTTCTAGCCAAACCAAAACTAGATCATATTATAGAGAATCAAACCAAAAACCAAATAAAATAGAATTAGAAACCAAAACCATAAAGTAATTAAACTGAAAATTAATGACAAGAAACCATTTTGTGCCATGGAATAAGTTTCTAGAATGAACGCCAAACAGAATCTTAGCATTAGGCCTAGGGTTGGTTACATCCAGGGAGGACAACCGTTTAGTCTTGGTTTGTTTTGAGAGAAACCGAAACCAATTAATACAAACCCAAAACTGATCCTAGTAGGTTTATTTCGATTTATGAGTTTTAACTAGTATCGGATCAAATACCTAATTGGTGCTTTGACTTAAACATGTGTATATATATATGTAATTGGTTCGGTTCAGTTTGACCTTAAAATGAAACGAAACGAAACGAAACTAAAACCGAATCGATTTTATAGCGAAACCATCCCTAGTTATGTTATGTGTGAATAAGTGATTCTTTCAAATAAATTTCCTAGTTACTCTCTAAATAAAGTTCCAAGTTACTTACCTCAACAGGTAAAAGCTACTTGGAGCAACAGTGGCTCTCTTCATGAAAGAGAACTTGGTGGAAGAACTTAACAAATCTTTTTTAAGGTTGACATTAAAAAATGCTTTAATAAGTCATAAGTTAAAATTAAGTGTTTAATTAAACAACCCCAAACGCAGCCTAAGTCATTTGAATCTTTCCTTTTATGGATTTAAAAAGTTTTATGTAGTTTGTATATATGTTGTATGTATATATTTTTACAATACCTTGTATTAAAATCTCAAAATATTAGGTTTGTTACATGTATATTGATCATCCAATTATCTAACGTTTCTCATGTTTAATATTAATTAAAAAAAGACAATAATTTTAAGCAAACCCTTCATGTCATGTGAAAATATTACTTCCTTGTGAAATTTAGTATGATTTTGAAAGAAAAAAAAAGAAAGAAATCTAAAAAAAGAAAGGAAAATAAAAGAAAATAATAATTTTCATTTATTTTCCAACGTTTGGATAAGATGAGAATTAGAAAGAAAAGAAAATATATCATAATATAAGAGAATGAGTGGGCTTGGTGGTGGTGGTGGGTGTCTTCAAGTGATGGTAGTGGTAAAGATAGTGTTGGGCATGACAAGGTGGTGAGTTTTAGTGGTGGATGGGGTAGCGAATGTCGATGTGGGTGGTCATTATAAGGTAGTGGTGGTGATGCTTTCTTTTCCTTAATTTCTTTCAAAATCTATCTTATGGAAAAAAAAAATTAAGCTCTAAAGAAGAAGAAAGGGAGATCAAATCTTCTTCTTTTTTTCCTATTTTTTTTTTTGTTTCATTCATTTCAACCAAATGAGAGAGAAAGAAATTTACAAACAATCCTTTACATTCTGTCAAAACCAAGAATTCAACAGAGCCTCCAAGTAGGAGTAATCCATGGCAACAGGTAACTCTGAAATTTCTTTGTTTCTAGAATATTGATTATAACTTGGACTATTCAAGAGTAAAAGGGAACAATCAGACAAGAAATATTAAATAAACATACTATATATATGAATAATTTTGGTTTGGAAGATTACAAAACTCACCCTCCAAATAAGACAATTTAGGGCATAGTTTTCATCACTAGTTGACAATTGAAATGGCATGAAAAGATCTAATGGCTTTTTCCAAGACTTATTTATCATACAATAATGTCTTTTACTAAAATTGGATGTTTGTTCAGTGGTTACATCCTTCACAAAAGGACAAGACCCTATGAATGTGACATGTTCAATTCCAAAAGGCAATTGTGCTTATGACAAAGTCATTGATGACTCCAACATAGACAAAAACATAAATCACACAGGTCTAATGGGGATGTCACTTTCCTACACCCATCCAACTACCATGCTCTTCAGCTTGGGGCCACTTCTAATTAATTAAGGGGGCCCATTATGGTTAGGGCTCAGGTTGGATTTGGATCAAACTTGAATTGGATATGGTTTGAATTTGGGTTTGCTTATTAGGATCATCTGAATCGGATTGGGTCGAGGTCCCTGTCCATGTCCAACTCACAGGATGTAATTAGCTATTTATTATCATGTCATATGAAAAATTCTACATTATATAGTCATTATGACTAATAGATGACATATGCAATACTCTTCCCACATAATACATAATACATAGGGGTGCTAAACGGGCCGGCCTAGCATGGCCCGGGCCCGTTTAGTGCGGGCCGCGCGTGGGCCGGCCTAGCATGGCCCGGGCCCGTTTAGTGCGGGCCGCGGCACGCGCGGCCCGTTTAACTAATACCCCCAGCTCGACACAGCATGCCCTAGCCAGCGCGGCCTGGGGTATTAAAAAATGATTTTTTTTTTATAAAAAAAATCAAGAAAAAATCCAAAAAAAATAGTAAAAAAATTCTGAAAATTATTTTTATTATTTACAAAATTGTCTTACACATATTGGGATAGATTTTGCTCACAAAAATATAAATTAATTAATTATAATATGTACAAAATACATAATCACTTGCACAAATAATACTACATCACTATAGTATAAACACATCCCAACTAGGTTGGCACCCACTCATCTATCTTTCATTTGCAGTTTAAAAGAAAAAAAAAGACTAGAGTGACTTTATAGAAAACCAAACCTCCAAAAGTGGGTTTTTACCACCTCTACCCTCCAATATGACTGTTATTTCACAATTGGAAGGGTAGAAAAGGTCTTTTAATAGTCAATTACAACCATTAACAGCCATATTGGGAGGGGGGGTGGGTGTTGGGGGGTGTAAAAGGAGAAAAAAGGTGATTAAAAACCACTTTTTTGGAGGGAATAGTTGGCTAGCTCTCGGCATGCCCAAGCGGGCCGACGCTTGCTTGGGCCTGCCCACGTGCCCTGGTGGGCCGTGCCTAAACAGGCCGCGGTTCGGCTCGGCACGGCAAGCCCTAGGCCTGTTGGCGTGCCCGGGCCGGCCCGAGCTCGGGTCGGCATGGCCCAATAAGCAAGCCTAATAATACATAATTAAAATTTTTTAGATATTTATTAAATACATATTATTAGAAATTTTGACTACCAACATGAAAACATGAACTCAAGTCTAAGCACAAGAATTTTGCACAAAACCAAATCAAAGATAAAAATTTTATTTATGCTAGAGGAAAGCACGTGCTATTTGCATGTTGAAATTGGAAAACAAAAACGTTAATTTACATTTTTCCTAAGTAAATCGTTACATAATAATTAATTATTTCTTTGAATAATAAAATTATATTAAAAACAAAAATTTTCATCTATTATAATAAGGCATTTATTTGAATAATTATTTATTTATCTACTTATTTTTAATTGTGATAAAAACTTAAAATAAAATATTATATAAACGTAAACAAAATCATCCAATAATTAGAAACTATTAGGATTTGAGAAAGGTAATTATAACTAAACATGGGTCTATCCTTTGGGATATGAAAGTCATTAATTATCAATAATTAGAAACTATTAAGATTTGAAAAAGATAGTCATAACTAAGATACATGGGTCTATCCTTGGATACAAAAGTCATTAATTAAATCTTATGGTTATCTTTGGAAAACTTTTGGATTTCATGGAGTTAATTATTGGATACGACTTGGCTCGTTTTGGACCTTTCGGTTATAGAATGTCAGGTAGAAAACCAGGTTTTACGAATATAGGCTAGAAGCATGCATATGCATGCACACAAACACATGCATACATGCACATGCACACACGTTATTTTTCTTTTTCATGATATCAATTAGGGATGGCAACGGTTCGATTAAAACCAAACCGAACCAAACCTATTAGGTTCGGTTATGGATTTCATGGTAAACTTGTCGGTTTGGTTTTGGTTTTTTGCAAAACCTAACCGTTGCCATCCCTAATATCAATAGAGATCGACTACATTTATTATCGGTTTGGAGCTGGATTTGGATCTGGATCCCATGGATTTGGATCTGGATTCCATCATAATGATCCAGCTCCAAATCTGATCTGGATTTGCGCAATTTGAATATAGATTACGCCATCTTTTTAAAATGACAGACGTAATCAAACTCTGGGTTAGTTGTTAGTGATGACTTGATCAAACGTATCTTGATTTGGATCAGGATTGATTCACCCCAGATTGAATACCCCTTTTTTTCAGTTTTAGAACTGTGTTGACTAACTGATACTAACTTATAAAGAAGCTTTGATCACTACACATAAACAGACATTGCGCACAGCTGGTACAAATGGACTCAATTCCATAATCTCCCCTTCTGGGGCAGGTTTTTTAAGTACCAGTAATGGTCACGGCCAGTACCAGTTCAAGCTCCCTCTTCTTCTTCTTCCTCGGATGAGTTCGGCCAAGTTCAGCTGGTTCCAAAGAAGAAATCATACTGAAGATCTATGGAAACCACAAAGTTGTTCAAACCCCAACAACCATAAGAGGGAGGAGATATGACTTTTAACAGATTTCTATTATATACAAAGTTCTAAAATTTTGAGTTTTATATAAGAACAAATACCAATCTTTGGATCTGAATTTGAGAAATTACAACATATAACAATAAAGGGTATATCAGGTTCACCACACTTGGTATCTCTATTGGTATAACAGTTGGTGGGGCACAGGGGAGTTTAATGGTTTTTAACACCATGGATACCATCTTGAGAACACTCAGAACAGCCAATGCTTTCTTCTGGTTGTTCTACTAGGAACATCTGCAAATGCAAAAGTGAAGGTTGGATATTAATTTAGATCACATGTTTTCATGGAAAATTAACTAAAAATGGTGAAAAGTTCATTACCTCCAGTGGCATACAATGAATTGTAATGTACTTCACTCCAGAAGCTCAGCCATAGCTCTAATACATGAAAGAAATATCATTGTCTGACAGACGTAGTTCAGGAAACAACTGGGTCAAAATAAGCAAGGAGGTGTCATATGAATTTGCAGGAAAGCATAGAAGACATGGACAAAGGTAAAACTCATCAGTCTAGACCATCTTTTGATAATGGGTCACAGGTAGACATCATTGTCTTCTCCACCAAATCAAATGGATCTGCAAACCATTGGACATTAAATGGAAACAGACAATGGACAAGATTGAAGTCTATAGAATGCCACATCTCATCCAAGTGGATAAATTTCCCTATCGGAAGGAACCATCAAAAAGGGCACCAGAACCAATTATGGACACCATGTCCATATTTATCCCATTAATCTATGGGATTACCACCTCATAATTTGATCTAAGAAATATGATCACCTGGTTAACATAAAATACAAGCAATGTTGCCCTGGCAGTTTTTTCATTCAGACTTTTGAGTTCAAAACATGATGATGGAACAGCACGAATTTGACTTAGATAATCCATATGACAATGGATTGTAGTTAGTTACTAAAAAGGCCTTAGAAAGCAGACATGGTTGTGAAAGCACAGCAATCCAATTTGAATAATTATCCCTGATGTTGTGGTAACAAGTCTCATTTCCAAGTTTCATTTCCTATAGCAACAACAGACCTAAGCTAACTGTTTCCACAGCAATTTTCTTCAAAGCAATATTGTATGGACTCCGGTGCTGTTAATGTACTAAGTGTTAATACATCTAATCTATTGTCTTGCTAAGTAGCATCAAAATACTGCATTATCTATAAACAAATATATCCTTATAGTAAATTAGAAAAAGTCTACCAGTGAAAGAATGGAACAGTTTCATAATAGGCAACAGGGTACCATATGCCAAGTCCAAACAATATGACCATGGTTTTCAATTTGGATTTTGAGGGAAATTTTGCAGCTTTTGAATTTAAGGAAATCTTGGAGGAAATATCACTTCTCTGCAATGTTTCCCATAAAAAAAGAAAAAAAAAATCATGTAGAAGTTTCAAGATAAGAGAAATACCAAGAGAAAATTTTCATGGCCTTACAAAAAAGAAAATTTAAGACCATGAATATGACCACGTGATAAGGACATAACCTTATTTCCTCACCACATCAAATTAGGATTTGATACTAGTAACTCCTTGAATTGATCTTAGCAAAACTGGCCATCACATCATCCAACAAGTGATAGGAAACCATCTGATAATTATTTTGTTCATGATGTGGCTTTCCATGTATATCCACCATCATAGTCCCCATGTCTCATTAAGACTAGAAGACTAGAACAAAACAATGACAAAAGCCTTGTCAAACATTTTAAACACTTACCATCAAATCATTGTGATTGATCAGACAGGCATGTAATAGGTTTGGTATAACCTGCATAGGGGCTACATCTAATAATCCTCTTATATCAAATTTGAAATGTCCAAAGTTTTTTCTTCAATTTCAAGAACTTGCTTTCCATTTCTTTGACTTCCAGTGTGATCAAAGCAAAAATCAATATTGACCATTTTTCAGGTCTTCATTCATACCTCCCACCATCCTTTTTAGATGAAAGAGTTACTTTATTTCAAAAAGATAAGAACAAGGAAAAATGAACAGAGTCCACAACAGCCAATTGTACATGATAAAAGAGCACAACCTGGACCAGATTACAATGTTTTCATCCCCTCAATATCTCATCATATGACAACCTACACACAGAGATTGCCTATGAGCTCCCTGGCTAATGATATCAGCAAGCCTGTTGACTGATCCAGGGACATTGTTGAATGAGACATTCAGACCATGTGCCAAAGATCTAGCTAAATGGATAAAATGGGAGAGTTCAGCAACGCTCTCCCCCTCCTTTCATCCAAGAGATAACCACTCCTAATCTTTGGTATGATTAAATTTGAAACCTTAAATTTTAACTAACCCTAGTATGGAAGATTCTTCTTTTAATCAGAATTGACAATGTTGCCAACTCAAAGTCATACTCATCTTGATCAGAGTCATGCGGCCAGTAATGTTAGTTTTTTTATCTCCCTCCCTTGTCTGACTGACAATAATATTCCCTCATAATAGTTAATATTATGTGCTGCAAATACTTACATATCTTTTCCATACCCTTTTATGAGGAAATTACTACCATTGTTCAGCCCTTGATTTCAACAATTACTAACACTTGGAATTATTTTACATAGTAATGGACTTGGTCATAGAAGTTGATTGTTTGTTCTGGTTGATCAACTGGCTTTGAGTACTGAATCTTCTTACCATTGTCTGCTTCATCTGCTGTTCAAGGTTTGAAGCCATTTGAAGGTTTTTTTCAACTCTGTAAAGACTCAAGGTAGCATCTCTCACCAAGTTTATGCCTAAGGATTGTATTCAAATGGAAAGAACTTGCCAGTAATCCTCATTAAGTTATAGTGAGAAGTACGCAATATTTAACAGATATCTATTAGTAGCTTTTCAAAATATAAGCCATAAGGATCATAAAATATTCAACCTTAATTCAAGGAAGAAAGTTCTGCAAGCAATAGAACTTCTTTTTACATCTATAATTAGATGCTTAAATCAACTTATAGTGGTGTACTCGCCCACAAAATCTTAATAAATAGAATTGAGAATGATTACTTCTGTTTTCAATATATATATTATAATTCGAGTATTTACTAATATATTTATAATTTTATCAGATCATAGAATAATATAATTTTACAATAAGGCAATTACTTGAGCATATGATAAAAAAAATTTCATGCATTGGAACTCCATTACACATTTATAGTAGATGTTTCAATCAACTTGAGATGGTGTACTCTACAGAACAATCTTTAAATAAACAGAATAAATTAAAAGTAGTTTTTCTGTTTCTATTGTATATTCTAATATCTAATTAGCACTAGACCAGATCATCATTGACATAATTACATAATAATATAACAGATATAAAATAATAAATAAATTCAAATGCCTAAAATAAACTAAATAAATACATGCAAATTTGTGATGCATGTGCTCTAACTGATGGCAACAATAGCTTCTTTTTGCCTTGCAAAAATGAGAAATAGAGATAGATTATTAAATTTCTTGCTTCAAATTCTAATTGAATCATTAATTTTATATAAATATCATATTCAATATTTTCAAGCACATCTAACTCAACAATTATCAGATGAAGTTTCAATTTTCATTTTATCAGTTTATATCTAAAAGTATTACCCTAATAAATATTTTCGAAGTCGCAACAACAATATCAGTCACTTTTTTGGGTCATTTTAATGAGTCTAAGCTGAGATGCATTTATAATAATCATTAACAGGGTGGAGTTTTTGGACCTCAGCCTTCAGGTTAGTCGGACCCAGGGCAATCAACAAGTTTTTAGTATCTAATGGATGTCTGGTTGCCTGTCATATGGATACCTAGACCATGTGTACTACCTATCTGCTAAAAGCATTCACATTTGCTCTGCACTTATCCCTCAATTTCACATAATCCGTTAAATTTTAGAAACTGGCTAACATTCTGGAATGTCTTGACCAATATCTGGACTGGACATGGGATACAGATATTTAAATTAAACAAAAGTGACGCATTTATTCACATAAAATATTTAGATACTTGGCTTCAGCAGCACAATTCTATTCCACCACTCCGGAATTAATCCCCAATCTCCATCTTGGCAAATGAAAATAGATCCAGATTTCATGAAAAAAAATCGCTATGAAACCCATGCAATCAAGTGTATGTGCTTACACAACATGAAATAGATTACACAATCACAAAACCAAGTAGACAAAAGCAAATCCTAAGGTTATATTTTCAAAATGAATAGATAACAATTAGAGATAAAATTCTTACCCTTTGAAGGATTTTGATCTTTTGGGACAATTTCGATCAAGCAAGTGTCTTTAAAAGAGGTGAGTAAACAAATTTTAGCTTCAAACTGCAGATAGTATAATCAAACATCAGGAAAATGAATAAAAAAAAGAAAAAAAATGCAGTGCTTAAATAAAAAGAAAAGGGGAGACTCCAATAGGAGATCCAGAAGAGCCAAGTTAAATAAAAAAATATCATAATTATTGAGTACAAATCAAAGATTTGTAGATATACTGGATAAGATTAAGAATACATATTATATAGCTGCCTGTTGAAGTTCATTGTGAATGAGGCCGGCCGAGAGAATATAGTACATATCATAACTGATAATGGAAGTGCATATGTAAAAGCAGTTAACATGCTTCAGGAAAAGTATAATTTGTATTGAACCCCATGTGCAGCACTAGTACCGATTTGATGCTCAAGACCATTGCATAAAATCATAACATCTCAAAGTGTCTAGGACCTGGACCGTATTCATATACAATCATTCATATGTCCGAACTATGATGAGAGAAGCCTGTTGTGGTAATATACTGAGACAAGGTACAATGAGCTTCGCCACCAACTATATAGCATTTGAGAGTATTTTGAGCCACATAACAGGGATGAAGTTAAATGTTTATAGGAGAGGACTGTAACACTTGTCCTTTGAGTAACAGTGTTGCTGGAAAAAGAGTGAAGGGCATTGTATTGTTTAGTTGACTCTGGTGTACAATTTACAATTTCCCTCAATGCAACATCATAAACCTTGGATAGAATAACACAAGATGAGGACTATCTAGACAAAGGCAGTGGCATTGAAGCTCTGATTATTAGGTTTAAAATTTACACCAGAACACGTAGTAGAGCAACCACAGTTTCCAAATTATCAAGAAAATGAGGAAACAAACAAGACTAGTTTCTGAAAACAATAAACTTATATTATAACTCAAACATCATCATACCTGATCTGCAGCTGCTTGTAAGGTAACGTGATCTCCCCATTCGCCTGATCTGGAGGCATAAAAAATGAATCAGAAAATTGTTATAGTATTAAATATGGTGTCATGCAATCTAATACAGGAGTGAAAATAAATGAGGGAGGCAAAAAGAAAAACCCAAAAAAAAAAAAGAGAAAAACCCAAGAAATGTCCAATATATCAAACCTTTTCATCTTCTTCAAGTAACTTTTGTACTTCATTGGAACATAACCTTCATACAACTTCTGGAAATGTTTAAGCTGAAAAGGATAAATATTATCATGGGGACATATCACAGCCAGATTATGTCCTCTCAACAAGAAATATGCGATGGTTTCAAAATACTGAAAACTGCACTTACTTTTCATGTTCTTATAAATCAACTTCAACATCTATCTCCAATGCAAACTACAAATTTGTAATTTTGGACTGCATGCTTAATTCTGGTATATCAATGTCATAATTATTAACCCCGTAAAGTAATATTAGGATTGCCATTATATCATTTGCTCGGTACATTCGGCTAGTTAACTGATTTTTGAATATCAACATAAAACATCCTCAGTCATTCTTCTAGTATGCATAAGTATACATAATATTAAAAACAGGTTTTACAATAATATTAATACAGCGACCACTTGTATACTACTTAACTGAATTCTGAATATCAACATAAAACATCCCCAATCATTTCTCTTATGCACACAAGCATACATAATACTAAAAAACAGGTTTACAATAAAATTAACATAGTGACCACTTGTATATTATGACAACAACCTAAAGTCCACATTTAAGATCATCAACGCAGCGGCTACCAGGAAATTTTCAAAAAAAAATTAAAAAAAAAAAAAAAACAAAGAAAAAGGCTCAATGAATAAGTTTCAATATTGAAAACAAAGAGAAATGGTTGAATTGAACCTCGACCAGAATCAAGATAGCTACATGACAAAGCGATAACTACCTAGCCCTTGAGGTTGTTTTTAAGTTTTTGTGTTCTAAATTTCCCTTTCTTACAGATTGATAACATCGAAAAGAGAATGTAAGAATGCAGGAGTTAAGTTTCGTGAATCATACCTGCTTAACAACCTTCTTTCTTACATGTTTGTGGTAGTCAGGATTGCGAAATAACTGATCTGCTAAAGCTCGAAACTATTAGAAGAAAACATTAGTTAAAAACACACCATAAAATGATAATATTGAGGAGAACATTCAAATAAACAAAAATGACTAATAGGTAGCTAATTCTAGGCATCAAACCTGGCAATTTCCATCACCTTCAATATGCAGTTCCTCTAGACCATATGTGTTCAATCTGACAGAAAATTCAAAACTATTAAAATTATAAGAGATTGCCACTTTATAAGAGAGAAAATGAAGTCTTGTAAAATATCCAACTTCATGTCAATATAGCTTCCCTACTGTCTAAATTATCCAACATGCACAACATGATCACCCTCGTGAAGGATAGTTTTATCAAATTCAATATAGTAATAAGTGGTCCAAGTAGGAGAAATAATAAAATTTCATTTGTGACAGTTTTTGCTAGCAAAGGTTCTCTGTGCTTGTTTCTCTGCCATTTCATTCAAGGCTTTGCATGCTGTTTCATCAATTTCCAACACGTAGCCCTTGCCGTTGGATTTTTATGCCACCATACGAAAAAATTCTGAAAATTTTTAAGTCAAAAACTCTACTATGTGTGTGTTTGTCAAATCTAAAAAATCATAATTTTTAAGTTTAATATGAAAAATTATCAGTTGATTTTTTCATAGTTTTAGAAGATAATTAGGTTCTATAAAATGAAATTTAAAAACATCTATACAAAAATAAGTAAAAAAATGACTATATGTGTGTAATATATGATGATAAATACAAATATAAATAATTGTACATATTTATGTATGTATATATGTATACATACATCTCTCATTTTTCTTCTTTTTTTCCTCACATGATTTCTTTTCTTAAAATATAAGAATGCCTAACTAACTCATTCTATCTCCAAGAAAGGGTGACGCAAACACGTTACCCCATCTCTCTCCTTTATCCCCAACCCCTCCCTCCCTACGCTGTCTTTTTTTCCTTTTCTTTTTTTCATCTTCAGCAAGTGAAAGAAGCACCACTGCTTTTGTCTCTCTCTCTCTCTCTCTCTCTCTCTCTCTCTCTACCTTTGTTCTTTTTCCTTTCACCTAAGTCCACTCAACATGCCGTTTGTGTTGCGGGGTGTCGTGCAGAATCCTACAGTTTTGACAGCAAACACCAAGTGTCGTAAAAATTGCATCTTTTCTGTCCAGCACGAGATTTATGTGACAGATGGAATTGTTTTTTAAGAGCTTCAGAATTCGAAACCAGTGAAATTTTACCAGCACAGGAGAAATTTCACCAGAATGGAATACCATGGAACTAGTAAAATGGAGCCCATGGCAATAACATAGAGAAGATGTAAGATGTTACAACTTGAAGGACCCAAAATTATAGGGAAAGACCAGAAAAGAATTAAATGGAATCTGTCAGAAATGATTTCCATACACTTAATCAAACTAAAGATATGATTTTTAACAAAGTATAGGGATATAATGTCAAACCTGACTAGTTGGGATAACAAGTAAAAGTAAATTTTTTTCCCCTTTTTCCTTCTTGTTTTGTAGAAGTGACACAGGAAAGGGTGTATAAGATGTATCCATGAACTCCATTTTCTTTACTTCATTCACTTCTTTCTCCAACTATTAGCTGATCAAATTTTTATATCAAATACTTCAATTAATCTTTGCAATAATTGCTAATGATAGACAACTGAAGATCAAGACCCAATTGGAATATTGGCTAGAAAATTCAAAATCAAAACAAACGCAATATGGCTGGAAACTATGCACCACTAGCAAATTTTCAGAACGATAATCAAGGAAAAATTAACATGTAAATAAAATACAACCTTTCTGCCAGCCGCTCATGATCTAAGGTCGCATCATTTACATCAGGAATTTCCCCATTCACTCGAGGTGTGTGCTGCCAATGTAGTGAATCAATTTGTTAACCATTCATAGGAAGAGATTACGCACTTTAATGAAATTCAAAAATGTTAAGAAAGTGTTACACGCATTCATGGAATTCCATAGGATCAATATAACCGTAGAAGATGGTTACAATATCTCTACAGGTTTATCAAATTTATAAGCATTATATTTGAAAAGTCATATTCACTGATAGCAAGAAGCCATAGAACCAAGAAATTAGTATTTCACTGGAACAGTAGTGATGGCAGAGATCCATGAATAGATTTAATTTGGTGTTTGTTATCTGCGACAAGTCAGGTGGAAATAAGCAGATAATGTTAATATCACAGAAACAATACCATAACCGAGAATATTCTCAAAACAAGATTAATCTTGGAATCAACAGTGAGTTTCACTGTCTTGGAAGATGAGTCAGCAGACCTTACAAACCCAGCTCACTCAGCAAAAATAATATAAAACAAAACAGAACAGAAAAGTAAAAAATTTCTAACTTTGCAAACAAATAGCAAGTTTTGAGAAGAGATAAGAGGGCTGACCTACCTCCCCTATAGCCCAAGCAACGGTTCTATACTTTCCTTCATCATTAAGCACATAACCAAGCATTTCTCATACTTCAAAGAAATTAAAGATTCACCAATGCATCAAACAATAAGAAGAAAGTATGCAGGATTTAGGATCCTTAAAAGCTTAGTATATCCACAAATTCTTCAAGGTGACACAGTCAACCTTTTTTACCACCAGAAAACAACTAGTAGCGTGTAACAAGTAAACTAAAATGACTAAGAGATTGTGCAACATTTACTGAAAAACTCAGAACAAGGTGGACAAGGAGCAGAAACTAAAATAAGGGCAAGAACTAATTCATAAAGTGTATGGTAATTATGACATGAGAAGAGTAAGTCTCCTAAAGTGACAATCTTACCGGAATAGAACCCAAATGAGAGAGTCTCTTCCCAAGCTTTCCTTCCTTTTCCAATGTTTGTTCGGACAAAATTCTGGCAATGGTTTTGTCTTCCTCTGAATCTTGCAGGCTGCTGTTTACACTTGAGCTAGAGCTTCTACTTGTATTGCCATGGTTTTCGGTCATAGTAGCTTACTAAAGCATCTACCTTCTATCACCAAAAACAAAAAACAAAAAACAAAAAAAACAAAAATACAAAATCCCATTAGTCAAATCTTCAGGTAGAGATACCATTCAATGTGAAATTTTTCAATGCTGAATTTCATAAAGATATTTCTAAAATATCAAAACAGAAAAAAATTCAAAAGAAAACATAAACCGGCAAAAAACTCATGAAGCTCATTAAGGTCCAAAAGTCAGAAACAAGAATCCCCGTACAATCCCACCAAAATTTTAAAAAAGAAGCATCAAATAACTTACCCCAATTCGTGAATGTCAAATAATTGATTAAAAAAGAAAACCCCGCTCTTCAAATCGCATCAAAATTGCAGCACAAGAGAGAGATTTCTTCCCCCCAAAAAAACACGATGAAAGAGGAGAAATTGCACGAGAAATTTAAACTGCAAGGGAAGGATTCTTGCAGCCCACAACCCAGAATAAAAAAAAAAACGGATGAAACAACGCGTGATCAACAGAAAAAAAAGAGTTGAACGAACGACCAAGCTCACAAGCTTTTGTTCTTGTTGGTCATTTGATTGCGAAATCTTGCAGCCAACGTCATTCTGTATGTCAAAACCGTGTAAGGTTCGGTGCTGGTCATGTGATGGTCATGTGAAGCTATTACTACGCAACCGCCTTCTTATCTTATCGAAGTTTCTCACAACTACGATAAACACTGTTTGTTACCAAAAAAAAAAAAAAAAAAGTTTCTCACAACTACTTTTTTTTTTTATAAAAAGTTTCTCACAACTACAAATACCTCTTTTTAAGTTTCTGAAATAACTTCAATCTCCCGAAACTAATGTTAGCAAAAGCAATAATTTGACCATTTTATCTCCTTATTAATTTTAATTTATTAATTTTAATTTAAAATAATAAAAGTATAAATTTTAAATTAAAAATGTTTGCTAAATTAATTATTATTTTTAAGTCTTAAAAAAATCATTTTTCCGTCCCAAAAAAATTTCAAAACCTAAAACATTCTATACTTAAATAAGGGAAAGAGTCAAAAATAACACCCTACCTAACGAGAGCCTTTTGGGAACAAAACCTTACAAACTGAGGCATCAAACGAACAATACCTTATTGGGGTTGGACTGTTACATCCATACCCCCAACATTAATATTATCATAATACCATCGGATCCTAAGACCAGAGGAAATGCATTCTAAGAAAAGAAGGTAGTTATCATTTCAGAAATCTAAAAAGATGTATTTGCAATTGTCAAAAGGTAAGTAAATTTTTTTAATCATTTAACTTATTCAAAGCATCTCATGTATTTGTAGCTATAAGTTTTTTTTTTATCTTTAAAGCTATTCAAGGGCATGTCTTAAAAAAGTAAGGAAAAGTGGGGGTGTGTCAATTAATTAATGGGTAAATTATACTTACCTCCCTTGAGGTATAGTATAATTACACTTACCTCCCTTGGGGTTTCTGATATAACACTATCACCCCTTGACGTTTATGTGTGGGTCACACTAACATCCCCTTACTACACTTTCCGTCAAAAAAATAACGGCATATCATTAAAAAATAAATAACTTTTTAATGTATGACTAAAAATTAATTTAATCATACATTTTTTGAAAATTAATTTTTAGTCATACATTCAAAAGTTATTTATTTTTTAATGATCTGCCGTTATTTTTTTGACGGAAAGTATAATGAGGGGGTGTTAGTGTGACCCACGCATAAACGTCAAGGGGGTGACAATGTTATATCATAAACTCCAAGAGAGGTAAGTGTAATTATGTCATACCTCAAGGAAGGTAAGTTTAATTTGCCCTTAATTAATTGGAAAGAAAACCCTGTTCTATAGTCCCCTTAATATCAAATTCAACAACAGGATAAAAAGCCCATCCCGTATCTTTTGCAACGAAAATCCCACTACGGCACGACTACGATTGGACTTGAATATTAAGCAAATTTAATTAAAATTCAATATATGAGACTAGAATTTTCTCGCATTACAGAACCTTCCGAACTCCATAAACAAATCCGATGGCTTGTTGACCGTTGACCCAGGGACCGAAAGATTTTAGCTTTTAAAAAATGAGGAAAATAACAAATAATTAATTTGTTAGAAAATAAGTGAATGCCACATCCTTAACATCGAAGGATCCGATTTGTTGGAAGGTTCAACTACCAGCTCGGCCCATTTAAGTCTAACAAATAATTAATTAATTTAGATCTTTTCCGATATGACTTCTTTTTTCTTATTTGGAAAGGATAATTCCCAAAGAACCTGACAAAGACTGGGCACCCCGCCGCACCCGCAATTTCCGTCAAAGACAGGTCACGCGCAATTTCCGTAACTCAGACCAGAGGGGTGCACGGCACGTGCATACTGTATGCATGTTGATAAAAAGATCAAAGACATATAAGAGATAGGAAATTATTAAAAGGTATTTTTTAAAAAATAAAAAATGAAGTAGATAAAAAGGTTAGGAATAAGATATTATTAAAGGATATTTTTTATAAAGTGAAAAATAAAAAGACAGAATTACCCATCTAAATGTAATTGGTTTTTAGTGATGCTTTTGAAACTAATTCAAATTTAGTCATCCAATTCTTCGTAATTGATAATTAATTATATATTTTTTCAAATAATTGAGAACAAGTATCATTTTACTATGCACAAGATTTCTTTCAAAAATACCCATAAAAAACTTATCTTTTGTTCCAAAAATACCTATAAAAAACTTATAAACCTTTTTAAATAATTGTAACAAACCATGATTAGAAAAGATTGAAAGGATCCATATAATCTAAAAAGATTGAAATATTCTCATTATGAATTGACAAGAGCTAGTGTTTTTGCAAGAAATCTCCAACCAACCTTCCTGCAAGATATCTTATCCTTTCTTAACACTAAGCATGTTCGTAATAGATAGAAATGAAACCGTGACTCCAATGGATATTTTTGGAAGAAAGTCTGTGAACAATAAAATGATAAATCTGAATTATTTTTAAAAACCACCACTAAAAACCAATCTCCTAATACAAAATGACGTTAGAAGTTATTTTCAGAAACAAGCTTTCCTAAACACTTCATAGGAGACCAACTACCTAACATACAACTTCAACTGACCTGTAAATTCTTGCCGACTTATAAAGTCTCAGCTGAAGGCAGGTTGTCTAACACACCGCCTTCGAAAATGCCCCAAAAACCACTAGTTTCCAAAGAGTCATGGTTTTTAACGAGTTGAAATCGTCTGCCGCAGTTTTCATACTCTTGAATGAAGGCGGAATTTTTGGCTCTGAAATTATAGGTGGTCACGATTACCAGAGCAATTTTCCCTCCAACTACTATTTGATGCAAGACTCGTGTGGGTGGCCTGATGGTTTGCACCATGCAAAACCTCCCCTCTTGCCCTGCCCTTGCTGCTTGACAGGGAGTATATTTTCTTGCAGTATCATCTTTATCACATGAAAGTTTGTTACTAGTCTCAACAAATATACCTTTCCTGTGACATATATATATGGCAAATCACATTTAGTTCCTAGCTTCTTCTAGATTCATACACAAAAATCACAGCATGTCGACAATAGCAAAAGCACAAAACTCCAAGCTTTCAACAAATTCTTGTACGAATTAATGCTCACTTCCCAGCACAATTGAACCCATGGCAAACAGAGATGACTATGATTAAGATCAATGATATCAGAGTGCCCAGCACGACCACCTTGATCTTCATGTTTCGTAACCACATTTTTCGGCGCATCTGTGTCCCTTTGTTCTGGAAATCTTGTGCCTGCAACAACATTATTTCCCAGCAAAATACAAACATTTGTAAGGGAAGTGATGTGTTAAGCCTGCCAAATCACATTTTGAAAATTTGAATATAATGGATAAAAAGCATAGTTGTGAACCGATAGAGACGAGTAACCTGGTCATGGAGGGTCGCAGTCTTGTCCACCAAAAGCTCTATTTTCTCCCCCCGATCGAGAGCCTGCACCAGAACAGCATATCTGTCATTACATCGGCACATCCTGTTAAGTTAAAGAGTCAAAGACTACCCTTTAAACAACAGTCCTTCTCACTTGTATGCCTGACATCACTGATGCAAGATTACTTGTAATATGACGTAACTAAAGTCACCAGAGCACAAAGCAAGAGCCAGAAAAAAAAATTGAAAGAATCACGAGGTCAGCATTGGCTCCAGTGTGTGCATATATGTGTGTGTGTAGCAAGAGAGACAGATTTGTTGATGATATTACATATATTAACAGAAATTTATGTAACTCAAAATTAATCTCAAAAAAGTGTAATATAATATACACCTATGAGAAGATAGATGTAGCAACAACTCTAATTTATGTTGCTACAGATGTAGCAACAACTCTAATTTCAGTAATATGATCATACAGATAGCAATTTCGCCTTTTCACAGTAACTGACGAAGATCAATATATTAAAAGTAGAAGAAACAGTACGGTAAAGCTAGAAAGGAAACCACCCATGAGAAGTGGATGGATATGATACACCATAGACTTGTATTCCCTTGGAATCCTTGCTTGAAGCTATCCAAGCAGCCACTGTTGCAATGTTATTGTCAATGGTTGCCGCTACCACCATGGTTGCATCCTCAAATATATACATGTTCCTTGCTCCCTATGCTAGCCATGGTATAGAATAACAGGTAGCATGATACATGCTTCTTTCCATCTGAAACCCCTGTCAACTGTACTCACAATGAATCATAGATTCCCCTTCTCTTCCCCCACAAACACAACCAATCACCCACCCACCCCCAACACCACTAAAAAAAAAAAACACTTACCAACAACGCCCCTTTCCTCCTCTTCCTCAAGCACAGTACACAAGCATTGGGTGGTAGCGCCCAGGTTTTCCTCTTCCACTGCAGATTACCAAAGTAATAATTTACTGTGAAGGGCAGTTCACGCAAAAGCCTTCACCCTCTTAGGTGCTGGGGCATTCCAAGGGGGCAGAACTGAGAAGGCTGGTGAGCAAGACATATGGTCAACAGAAGATACAGGAAAAAGGATTCAGACATGAAAAGTCCCAAGGGATCAGTCAGGAATTAACTCGATATTCTTTGGATCCACCAAAAGCATACAAAGTTCCTCGAGATCTGTAGGATGAAAGTTCTCCATGGGAAGGTAGGTTCCAAGTATGATATGTATCTCATGGTTTCTTAACTCCATACATAAATTCCTCTAGGGTTATCATATTGATAACCCTGATTATACAGATTGTACAAGATATGATTCATATCTTCACTCCCTCACCCTATCTTATATCATATACCATTCCTCCAGATGTTATACATATCTCTCTTCCTCCCATCCGGTATATAATACATATCTTCCTCCTCCTACTTCCAATATATGACACGTACCTCCCTTCATCCCTCCCGAGCAACTCATTTATTTTTCTTCTTCCTTTTGCTCCTTTCCTCCTCCTTATGTTTATAGAGAGATATTTCAGTACATTCTTCTTCTTTTTTTCTTTGGAGATAAGAAAAAAAATAACAGCATAAGCAAAAAATAGGCTTTCCTTACAACTTCTTCCTCTTCCTCCTCTCCTTTCTTTTTTTGCCCCTTCATCCTTTTTCCTCCCTTGAAAAGATAGATATGCATTTTTCTCCATTTTTTTCTTGAAAATATAGATGTACATCATCTTTTTAAGTGGAATGATGAGGGAAATGTGGAGGCTCCAGATCTTTAGATCTGCATGTTTAAAGAAAATCAACACTTGGAACAAGAATTTGTTCTCTAAGAAAAAAGTTTCCCACCCTGTCATAAGGATCCTGCAATTATGCTGTAAAAAGAAATACTTAAGGAAACACTAAATGTGGCCCTTTCCCCAGGAAGCAATCATCCTAAACTTGTGATAACAGGCAATATACCAGCAGTGTCAGAGGTTCATCTTAAGTTTGAGGAACAAAAGAAGTGCATCGGGCAGAAGAGCAACCTTGTCAGGTTAAGACAAACAAAAAGGCAAAAGTGCACTCCATGGCGATAACAAAGACATATTGAAGGGAAACTATCTAAGATCATCTCTTTGAACCAAGACCAAGTTTCCCAAATAACTCAAAGGCTGTTTGTTAACATTTTTTTTTCTTCCCAAAAAAACAATTCAAAACAAAAAAAATTTCTAATTCCTTTTGTTATTTTGGGAACAGGTGAATAGAAAACCCATTTGGTGACAATTCGTTGGTATCCACTATGGTTTTACAAAACAGCAAAAAATGCATTTGGTAAGTCTAATGATCATTGATCTAGACATTGTTGTGACCATAGTGGTGGTGCCAGCATGATTTTGGTGGTAGTGGTATTAGTCATGGTAGTGGCAAAAATTCTGGCAATGGCGTTACTGGTATGTTGGCAGTGGTAGTAAATGAAGCCTTAAGTAATTGGATTAATCAATAAGAAATCACAAAAACGCCAACGGAAAACTGGAAAAACAATTCTGTTTGAAAGCCGACATTTTCAGCTTTTGAAAAACCAGGCTTCTTTTAGAAAACACACCACCCCAAACCCCCCCCCCCCCCCCCCCCCCCCCCCCCCCTGCGGCCGGAGAACTGTCATGACCAAACACAAATTTTGTGCTTCTGTTTCAAAAACCGGAAAAAACTGTTTTTAAAAGGTTAAAAAAAACAGCCAGCGATATATGCAGAAAAAGAGAACTCGGGCTTCTAACAACAACGCCATCAACAGGGATTAAACAGAAGAACACATACTGTATGTTACAGGTCCGGAAATGAAAAGTCAGAAATTAGAGAACACGTTCAGATCAAGAATATAATCCACTATCTGGGTTCCCCCAGCTTAACAAGCTCGAAAAAAGACCGTGTAGAGCTCTTTTTTTGGTGGATATATTGAGGCTCATTCTTCGGAGAGAACATATAACAAAAAAAAAGAACTAAATTATATCAATTATCACAACCAAAAACCAACACCAAATTAATTTGATTCTTTAGCCACAGAAAGAGGATACTTCGAACAATATAAAGAAAAACAAGTTAAAAACCATTTCACAAGAAGCTCCTCCTTCCCACCAAGATTGTGATTGTGATCCTCAAACACCAACAAGCCACAGCTATTTTATCAGACTGAATTTCACATGTTATATTTCTTGAATAAATTAGCAACCAGTGGATCCTAATCACAAAAGATCTTAGTTGAAAGCTCTAAACTTCTTTCTTCATGAGGAGAACACTCAAAACCATTTAAAGGACATGCTATGAAGTTCACCTAAAAATATATATTAGGAACTACAAGTAAAATTTTACAATATCTTGCATGATTCTTCTTTTTCTTCTTGTTAACAGAATATTACAATAAAAGTTAAAAGCAGCCATCTTAGATGCCAATGAGGAGAGCTCCCTTAGGTCCATTTCACTATTATTATGAAGGAAAAGATAAGACTAAAGTGCTTCTGTCAGATCATAGATGATATTGAGTCTACATACATCAAGGAAACTGAAACTGCAGACCGAAATTTGATTTTGGCATTCTAAAACTTTGCTCAGAACACAACAGAAGAAAAATTCATTATTTATGGGAGAGAACTCTCAGATGACACAGAAAGCAAGCAAAGAGATGAAGTAATCTACCTCCATGCTGGCATCCAAATCCATCATTCATGTCTTACCAAAATCATCCACAATATACTTACCTAAGGCAATGCCACAATGGCATTCAGCATTCCGCCGGAAACTGAATATCTCATGTCAAAGCCACAATGATTCAAGTGGAAAGGCCCTCCAAGATGACATAGAAAGCAAGCAAAGAGATGAAGTAATCTACCTCCATGCAGTTATCCAAATCCATCAATCACGCATTATCAAAATAATTCACAACATATTTACCTAAGGCAACTGCATTCAGCATCCCATCAGAAAGTGAATATTTCATGACAAAGCCACAATGATATAAGTGGATGCCTTCCCCTAAACAACATTTCAAATTTTGATTTTGCGCGAATACAAAGCATGTACACAGTGCTTCGTTAGAAACTCTCAATATGCATAAAGTATAATCAATGTTATTGATGCTTATTGAAAAAACTGATTGTTTGATACTTACTGTAAACATTGGTTGTTTGGTAGAAAAAACTGAAACTACTATTCTTTCACCCTTTCTTCTTCCCTAACCACAAGTCATTTTAGAAATCCCTTAAACCAATTGAAATTATACTAAAAACAGACTTGGGCACTACTGATTCAAAAGTAATGGAGAGATCGTAGTTCCCAATGCATGAAAGGATGCAAGTGGAAACTCTGGTCCTCTTCCTTAAAAACAGTGTAGAAGTAGCCAATGCATGAGATGGTGCCTTTTTTCAGATCATCTAACCACTTCTTCCTGTATCAAAGAACCTGTAGTCATTCATTCACATGAAACTTCCAAGATATAACTAGACTTCAACTGTTAGGTATCTAATATTTTCCAATGAGCATATCTTGCTTTCATCTCTCTTTTCCAGAAATCAGCAACATCCAGTGGCTGCTAATTTCTCAATTCTTCTCATCATTTATGTCAAAAGTGTATCTTTCATAAAAACAACAAACTAAGACTTTGGCTAGATTCAAAAAATAGAATAGCAACCATTGGATCATTGAAGCTGTCGTGTGATGGCCATCTACAATTTGGTATTATCTTACTAATAAGTGCAACATAATTTGTGTTTGATCCAACAAGACACTGATGACTGAAGGCTTAAAATAAGACTTGTGGAACTTAGATTGTTCTATCAACAAATCGGTCATACGCTGCGATGGAAGATTTTTCCTTTTCCCGGAGGCAAATGTTGGGCTCATATGTGAGATACCCAAAGCAGTCAACAGGTACATGCTGGCTAGTATGGTCAAAATCAGAATTTACTAGCTGATCCAAAGTGAATGCCAAATTTAGTTGTTATCAAACCCTGAAATCCTGGCCATGTTCAATACTAGTTCGAACCAATGCCATCTCATACTTAAAACCATGCAAATCGTCATTTCAAATTCCAAATAGTGGGGCTCAGATGATGAAAAAATTATTAGAAATGTTATAGGTTGAGGATATATGTCCAGCATGGCTCATATAAGTCCTTTGTCAAGGGCATTTTTGTCTCTTCAATTTCTATAAACAGGATTATCATTACTAAACAAGACTGAGATATATAATATCATATAATTAAGGCAGTACGACATCCGGCCAGCTCATTAAGCGGATTTATCCCCAAATTTTTTCATCTCCTATATTTTCCTATCTTCCTTTCCTTTTATGTACCAAGATCTTCAACAAGGTTTGCAACATATGTACTCTAGTTAGATGATTGTTGTTTGGGTTTCGAATTGACTCTTTCCTCTTAAAATAAGTTACATCAACATAAGGATGTCAGTTAACACAGTCTCATCTGTTATTTCCAGAAATTATGATGCTATATTACACGTGGATAGACAGAATCATTCTCTAGAAATACATGACAACCAAGACGAATAAGAATGACTATCATGATGTTTATTGGAGGGAAAAGTAGACTAAGATGGGGTTTACAATCAAACATATGAGGTCCTACCCATGACAATTGAGGGCTAAAAACCTGATGGTTATGTAGGCTGCATAACTTCATGGATCTAGAAATTAATAAAGCCTTTTTTATTCCTCGACAGAAAAAGAAATTTGACATTAGTAGGCAAGTAGCTCAGACCTATCCAGGGGTAAAGCTCTTGTAATGTGCTAACTAAGCCAAGCTCACAATATTGACAGGGATACAAAGCATTGGCCAATTACTTTTCCGACTCTCAGGAGTACATGGGAAGAATTTAACCACAGTGAACTTCCATCAAACTAGCCATTCAGATGCAGTACCATATAAGAAGTTAGAACATATAGGCATCATCCAGATCTTGACAAGACACAATCCAGTGTTTCAATTCTTCGGATTTCAAATTTTCAGTAGAAAGGGCAAATCTATCCTCAACAACAAACTCTGGCTAGATAGCACCAATGTCATGCAACGAGCTGCTAGAGATGCTTCATAAAAACCATAAAGAAAAAACTTAACATATCATCTATTTGAATGCTACTGCAATAAAATCATCAGCTTCCAAATACACAAAGTAACACTACGTTTCCAGAATCATCCCTTACAGAACCAAAAGATTCTATCCAAGAGTGCACAAGCAAAGGACAAGGTATAAATCAGTCTCCAACAGATTCAAAGAAGCAAAACTAAAAAAGGATACTAATATTAATAAAAAATTTCTACACTAACGAATTTAAGAAAAATCCAAGATCCAACCAAGTAATTTGCAGATACTAAAACATACCTCCATTAAGCAGCCATGAAAGAAATAGATATCATCTTACAAATAGATATGCATGTCAATTTGGTAAAATTCAGATAAACGTGTTATCTTTTCCCCATAGTTCAATCCATCATGCTTAAATTAGTTTTTCACTAGCAGACGAAAATGCTACATGAATTTCAAGAATGCCCTTGTGAATGGATATTTACAGATTGTAAATTATTTACAGATGTTAAATCAATTGTGTACCTAAGTTCAGGAAGGCATTTAATATTAAGATTCACTGACTATTTTTGTGAACAAGCAACAATTCATCATCAAGCCATTTCTGCATCCTAAAGAATCAATAACTAGGACACCATTACAGCTGTAATCCACATGTTCATACCTTTTCAATATTCTCCATCCTAACACCTTTAACTTCTGAAACCTGGGCCTTCACCTTTGCAAGCTTGCTTATTTCCTCAGGATGATCAACGCAGTACAGAATATGCTCGTTAAGTTTTGACCTGTAATATATGGATGTTCCAGAAATAGATATTAATACAAGCCAAGAACACTCTAGCATTACTGTTCATGTTTGATCTGTCTGAAATACCCGAATTCTTTGTTGAGACTGTTAGCAGTGGCTGTTGCAGCTTTTCCACCTCCGTATCTTGCAACAAATTCAACCTTTATACGCTCCAGGAAAGCTACTGGGACCTGTCTTCCCACTGATCCATCTGCAACTACACAATACGCTGCAATACCAAACAAAAGTAAACAAAAATGAATAGTAATTTTATTATATAATACATATAAAAATGGTAGCAACTGAATTATCAGAAAAACTTCAACAAGTTTCTAAGTTCCAACAAAGACAACAAATCCATCAAAAAGCTGATATGTCTCTACAGTAATTTCCTATGCTAGCTTAACTACTACTACTTAATAAGTTTGATCACCAAGATGAAAACCAGGCAACGAAGACATTGCATGGATTTTCAGCAACCTCAGATGAAGAGCAGAAAATGGTAAAAAAATCAATTATCCATGATACATCAATCCTTATGGGCAAAACATCAGAATAACAGTCATACTAGGGTGCCCTAGCAATGCAACAAGGCGACAGTAACTTCTACTTGTGTATCGCTTTGATCACTCATAGAACCCTCAGACAAAAGGCAAAGAGCAAATAACTCTTTAAGACTTTAGCTATCTAAAACGACAGTAGTCCATGTAAGATTCTGTCCAACAACAAAAATTTGTCATTTCAATTTTTCTACCTAAATTCCCTTTTAAAGGATTTAAATCAAGCCCGTTATTGAAGTAAATAAATATCCGCCATAAACAGTGATGAATTAGAAACTAAAGAAGGAAAGCCAGTGGAAACTTTTAAGCTCATTAAAAGGTTTTTGGTAAGTTATAACTAGTTTCTCAACAAAGAAACTCGTCTTGGATGTATAAACCAAACTCGGCTTCTTACAGAACTACCACAGGAACAACAACAAACATGATTCGCAGGATCATTAACCTGAAAAGAATTTCAAACAAAAAACTAGCAATTTAACAGATCTCGACCTCATCAAGCCGAACAAAAGCACAACAAGCAAACCAGAGAGATTTCTTCCCCAAAATAAAAAACACGATGAAAGAGGAGAAATTGCACAAGAAATTTAAACTGCAAGGGAAGTATTCTTGCAGCCCATAACCCAGAATCAAAAAACGGATGAAACAACGCGTGATCAACAGAAAAAAAGAGTTGAACGACCAAGCTCACGCGCGAATTCTTGCAGCCAACGTCATCCTGTGTGTCAAAACCTTGTAATGTTCGGTGCTGGTCATGTGATGGCCATGTGAAGCTATTACTACGCAACCGCCTTCTTATTTTATCTTCTCGATAAAACTAAACCTAACTCTCTTCAAGTTTCTCACAACTACTTTTTTTTTTGTTTTTTTAATAAAAAGGTTTCTCGCAACTACAAATACCCCTCTTTAAGTTTCTGAAATAACTTTAATCTCCGGAAACCAATGTTAACAAAAGCAATAATTTGACCATTTTATCCCCTTATTAATTTTAATTTAAAATAATAAAAGTATAAATTTTAAATTAAACATGTTCGCTAAATTAATTATTATTTTTAAGTCTTAGAAAAATCATTTATCCGTCCCAAAAAAAATTTTTCAGAACCTGAGACATTCTATACTTAAATAAGGGAAAGAGTAAAAAATAACACCCTACCTAACCAGAAGTCTTTTGAGAAGAAGAACAAAACCTTACGGATTGAGCCTCAAGCGAACAATATCTCGCTGGATTGGGTTGTTACATCACACCCCTAACATCAATATTATTATAACACCATTGGATTCTGGGACCAAAGGAAATGCATTCTAAGAAAAGAGGGTAGTTATCATTTCAGAAACCTAAAAAGATGTATTTGCAGTTGTCAAAAGGCAAGTAATTTTTTTTTAATTAAGTGAAAGGAAAAGTGGGGGTGTGTCAATTAATTAAGTGGAAGGAAAACCCTGTTCTATAGTTCCCTTAATATCAGACTAGGGGGCTACACGCGCTACGCGTGTAGAAACGTGGGCCCACTTAGATAAACAATCCAAGTTAAAAATAGTGAGGGATTGTTTTATTTGGGGAGGACAATGTTTGAAAAAAGAAAGGGGGTCAGAATCTAGAGGGAATATTCCCCCATCTTCTCTTTATTAATAGTATAGATATAGATAAATAGATTCAACAACAGGATAAAAATCCTATCCCATATCTTTTGCAACGAAAATCCCATTACAGCACGACTACGATTGGACTTGAATATTAAGCAAATTTAATTAAAATTCAATATATGAGGCTAGTTGAATTCTTTTAAATTAAACGGTAAATTACACTTACCTCTCTTGAGGTATGCTATAATTACACCTACCTCCCTTGAGGTTTCTGAAATAACACTTTCCCCCCTTGAGATTTGTGTATGAGCCAAAATAACACTTTTTCATTGAAGTTTCCGTCAAAACAGTAGTGATAGTTAGTAAAATAATTTAAACTGGACAAGATTACCCCTTCATAAAGTTTAGAACAAAAATTTTAATGGCCTAAGGTATAACTATCATTTAACTTAAATGAGGGTAATCTTGTCAAGTTCAAATTATTTTATTAACTATTATTACTGTTTTGATGGAAACTTCAATAAAATAGTATTATTTTGACCCATATACAAATCTCAAAAGGGAAAGTGTTATTTCAGAAACCTCAAAGAATATAAGTGTAATTATAGTATACCTCGAGGGAGGTAAGTGTAATTTACCCTAAATTAAATTGACCAATTTACTTTGCTAGAATTTTCTCGCATTACAAAACCTTCCGAACTCCATAATCAAATCTAATGGCATGTTGAGTTGACCGTTGACGCAGGGACTGAAATATTTTAGCTTTTAAAAAATCAGGAAAATAACAAATAATTAATTTGTTAGAAAATAAGTGAATGGCCCGTTTACTTAACATCGAAGGATCCGATTTGTTGGAAGGTTCAACTACCAGCTCGGCCCATTTAAGTCTAACAAATAATTAATTAATTTAGATCTTACGCTGATAATTCCCAAAGAATCTGACAAAGACAGGTCACCCGCAATTTTCGCCAAAGACAGGCCACCCGCAATTTCCGTTACTCATATCATAGGGCTGCACGGCACGTGCATACTGCATGCATGTTGATAAAAAGATCAAGATATAAAAGAGATAAGAAATTATCGAAAAGTATTTTTTGAAAAATAAAAATGAAATAGATAAAAAGGTTAGGAATAAAATATATTATTAAAGAATATCTTTTAGAAAGTGAAAAATGAAAAGGACAAAATTACCCATCTAAATGTAATTGGTTTTTAATGGTGTTTTTGAACATAATTCAAATTTAGTCATCCAATTCTTCGTAATTGATAATCAGTGATTTTTTTTTTCAAATAATTGAGAACAAATATCATTTTACTATTCACAAAAATTTATTGCAAAAGTACCCTTAAAACTTATAAACCTTTTTAAATAATTGTAACAAAAAAATTGACAGGATCCATAGAATCTAAAAAGATTGAAATATTCTCATTGTGAATTGACAAGCGCTAGTGTTTTTGCAAGAAATCTCTAGCCAACCTTCCTGCAAGATATCTTATCCTTCCTTAACACTAAGCATGTTGGTAATAGATAGAAATGAAATGGTTACTCCAATGGGTATTTTTGGAAGAACGTCTCTGTGAACAATAAAATGACAAATCTGAATTATTTTTAAAAACCACCACTAAAAACCAATCTCCCCAATACAAAATGACGTTAGAAGTTATTTTCAGAAAGAAGCTTTCCTAAAAACTTCATAGGAGACCAACTACCTAACATACAACAACTTCAACTGACCTGTAAAGTCTTGCCGACTTATAAAGTCTCAGCCGAAGGCAACTTGTCTAACACACCGCCTTCTAAAACGCCCCCAAAAACCACTAGTTTCCAAAGAGTCATGGTTTTTAACGAGTTGAAATCGTCAGATTTCATACTCTTTTGAATGAGGGAGGAATTTTTGGCTCTGAAATTATAAGTGGTCACGATTACTAGAGCAATTTTCCCTCCATCTAATATTTGACGCAAGACTCGTGTGGGTGGCCTGATGGTTTGCACCATGCACAACCTCCGCTCTTGCCCTGCCCTCACTGCTTGAAAGGGAGAATATTTTCTTGCAGTATCATCTTTATCACATGAAAGTTTGTTACTAGTCTCAACAAATATACCTTTCCTGTGACATATATATATGGCAAATCACATTTAGTTCCTAGCTTCTTCTAGATTCATACACAAAAATCACAGCATGTCGACAATAGCAAAAGCACAAAACTCCGAGCTTACAACAAATTCTTGTACGAATTAATGCTCACTTCCCACCACAATTGAACCCACGGCAAACAGAGAGGACTATGATTAAGATCAATGCAATCAGAATGCCCAGCACAATCAGCTTGATCTTCATGTTTTGAAACCACATTTTTCGGCGCATCTGTGTTCCTTTGTTCCTGAAATCTTGTGCCTGCAACAACATTATTTCCCAGCAAAATACGAACATTTGTAAGGGAAATGGTGTGTTAAGCCTTCCAAATCACATTTTGAAAATTCGAATAATGGATAAAAAGCATAGTTGTGAATCAATAGAGACGAGTAACCTGGTCATGGAGGGTCGCAGTCTTGTCCACCAAAAGCTCTATTTTTTCCCCCCGATCGAGAACCTGCACCAGAACAGCATAATAAACTACATCTGTCATTACATTGGCACATCCTGTTAAGTTAGAGTCAAAGACTACCCTTTAAACAACAGTCCTTTTCACTTGTATGCCTGACATCACTGATGCAAGATTACTTGTAATATGACGTAACTAAAGTCACCAGAGCACAGAGAAAGAGCCAGAAAAAAAATTTGAAAGAATCACAAGGTCAGCATTGGCTCCAGTGTGTGCGTGTAGCAAGAGAGACAGATGTGTTGATGATATTACATATATTAACAGAAATTTATGTAACTCAAAATTAATCTCAAGAAAGTGTAATATAATATACACAAAGAACTCCAATTTCAGTAATAAGATCATACAGATAGCAATTTCTTCTTTTTACAATAACTGACAAAGATAAAGTAGAAGAAACAGTACAGTACAGCTAGAAAGGAAACCACCCATGAGAAGTGGATGTATATGATACACCACAGACTTGTATTCCCTTGGAATCCTTGCTTGAAGCTATCCAAACAGCCACTGTTGCAATGTTATTGTCAATGGTTGCCGCTACCACCGTGGTTGCATCCTCAAATATATACATGTTCCTTGCTCTCTATACTACCATGGTATAGCATAACAGGTAGCATGATACATGCTTCTTCCCATCTGAAACCCCTGTCAACTGTACTCACAATGAATCATAGATTCCCCTTAACTTCCCCCACACGCACAAACCAATCAACCCCCAAAACAAACCCCACCCAGCGCGGCGCCCCCCCCCCCCCAAAAAAAAAAAAAAAAAAAACTTACCAACAACCCCCCTTTCCTCCTCTTCCTCAAGCACAGTACACAAGCATTGGGTGGTAGTGCCCAAGTTTTCCTCTTCCACTGCAGATTACCAAAGTAATAATTTTACTGTGAAGGGCAGCTCATGCAAAAGCATTCACCCTCGGAGGTGCTGGGGCATTCCAAGGGGGCAGAACTGAGAAGGATGGTGAGCAAGACATATGGTCAACAGAAGATACAGGAAAAAGGATTTGGACATGAAAAGTCCTAAGGGATCAGTCAGGAATTAACTCGATATTCTTTGGATCCACCAAAAGCATACAAAGTTCCTCGAGATCTGTAGGATGAAAGTTCTCCATGGGAAGGTAGGTTCCAAGTATGATATGTATCTCATGGTTTCTTAACTCCATACATAAATTCCTCTAGGGTTATCATATTGATAACCCTGATTATACAGATTGTACAAGATATGATTCATATCTTCACTCCCTCACCCTATCTTATATCATATACCATTCCTACAGATGTTATACATATCTCTCTTCCTCCCATCCGGTATATAATACATATCTTCCTCCTCCTACTTCCAATATATGACACGTATCTCCCTTCATCCCTCCCGAGCAACTCATTTATTTTTCTTCCTTTTCCTCCTTTCCTCCTCCTTATGTTTATAGAGAAATATTTCAGTACATTCTTCTTCTTTTTTTCTTTGGAGATAAGAAAAAAAAAACAGCATAAGCAAAAAATAGGCTTTCCTTACAACTTCTTCCTCCTCTCCTTTCTTTTTTTGGCCCTTCATCCTTTTTTCGTCTCTTGAAAAGATAGATATGCATTTTTCTCCCCTTATTTTTTTTTCTTGAAAAAATAGATGTACATCATCTTTTTAAGTGGAATGATGAGGGAAATGTGGAGGCTCCGGATCTTTTGATCCACATGTTTAAATAAAATCCACACTTGGAACAAGAATTTGTGCTCTAAGAAAAAAGTTTCCCACCCTTTCATAAGGATCCTGCAATTATGCTGTAAAAAAATACTTAAGGAAACACTAAATGTGGCCCTTTCCCCGGGAAGCAATCATCCTAAACTTGTGATAACAGGCAATATACCAGTAGTGTCAGAGGTTCATCTTAAGTTTGAGGAACAAAAGAAGTGCATCAGGCAGAAGAGCAACCTTGTCAGGTTAAGACAAACAAAAAGGCAAAAGTGCACTCCATGGCGACAACAAAGACATATTGAAGGGAAACTATCTAAGATCATCTCTTTGAACCAAGACCAAGTTTCCCAAATAACTCAGGCTGTTTGTTAACATTTTTTTTTCTTCCCGAAAAAAACAATTCAAAACGAAAAAAATTTCTAATTCTTTTTGTTATTTGGGAACAGGTGAATAGAAAACCCATTTGGAAACTATTCGTTAGAATCCACTATGGTTTTACAAAACAGCAAAAAATGCATTTGATAAGTCTAATGATCATTGATCTAGACATTGTTGTGATCATAGTGGTGGTGCCAGCATGATTTTGGTGGTAGTGGTATTAGTCATAGTAGTGGCAACAATTCTGGCAATGGTGTTACTGGTATGTTGGCAGTGGTAAATGAAGCCTTAAGTAATTAGATTAATCCATAAGAAAACGCCAACGGAAACTGGAAAAACAATTCTTTTTGAAAGCCGACATTTTCAGCTTTTGAAAAACCAGGCTTCTTTTAGATTCCCGATCAACACCACCCCCCCCCCCCCCCCCCCCCCCCCCCCCCCCCCCACACAAAAATGAACTGTCATTGCCAATCACAAATTTTGTGTTTCTGTTTAAAAAACAGGAAAAACTGTTTTTAAAAGGTTAAAAAACAGCCAGCGATATATGCAGAAAAAGAGAACTCGGGCTTCTAACAACAACACCATCAACAGGGATTAAACAGAAGAACATATACTGTATGTTACAGGTCCAGAGATGAAACGTCAGAAATTAGAGAACACGTTCGGATCAAGAATATAATCCGCTATCTGGGTTCCCCAGCTTAACAAGCCCGAAAAAAGACCATGTAGAGCTCTTTTTTTGGTGGCTATATTGAGGCTCATTCTTCGGAGAGAATGTATAACAAAAAAAAAGGAACTAAATTATATCAATTATCACAACCAAAAACCAACACCAAATTAATTTGATTACTTTGAACAATATAAAGAAAAACAAGATAAAAACCATTTCACAAGAAGTTCCTCCTTCCCACCAAGGTTGTGATTGTGATCCTCAAATGATTATGATCCTCAAACACCAACAAGCCACAGCTATTTTATCAGACTGAATTTCACATGTTATATTTCTTGAATAAATTAGCAACCAGTGGATCCTAATCACAAAAGATCTTAGTTGAAAGCTCTAAACTTCTTTCTTCGTGAGGAAAACACTCAAAACCATTTAAAGGACATGCTATGAAGTTCACCTAAAAATATATATTAGGAACTACAAGTAAAATTTTACAATATCTTGCATAATTCTTTTTTATCTTCTTGTTAACAGAATATTACAATAAAAGTTAAAGCAGCCATGTTAGATGCCAATGAGGAGAGCTCCCTTAGGTCCACTTCACTATTATTATGAAGGAAAAGATAAGACTAAAGTGCTTCTGTCAGACCATAGATGATATTGAGTCTACATAAATCAAGGAAACTGAAACTGCAGACCGAAATTTTATTTTGGCATTCTAAAACTTTGCTCAGAACACAAGAGAAGAAAGATTCACTGTTTATGGGAGAGAACTCCCAGATGACACAGAAAGCAAGCAAAGAGATGAAGTAATCTACCTCCATGCTGGCATCCAAATCCATCATTCATGTCTTCCCAAAATCATCCACAATATATTTACCAAAGGCAATGCCGCAATGGCATTCAGCATTCTGCCGGAAAGTGAATATCGCATGTCAAAGCCACAATGACTCAAGTGGAAGGCCCTCCAAGATGACATAGAAAGCAAGCAAAGTGAAGTAATCTACCTCCACGCAGTTATCCAAATCCATCAATTATGCATTATCAAAATCATTCACAACATATTTACCTAAGGCAACTGCATTCAGCATCCCATCAGAAAGTGAATATCTCATGACAAAGCCACAATGATATTAAGTGGATACCTTCCCCTAAACAACATTTCACATTTTGATTTTGCCCGAATACAAAGCATGTACAGAGTGCTTCGTTAGAAACTCTCAATATGCATAAAGTATGATCAATGTTATTGATACTTATTATAAAAACTGGTTGTTTGATACTTACTGTAAACATTGGTTGTTTGGTAGAAAAAAACTGAAACTACTATTCTTTCACCCTTTCTTCTTCCCTAACCACAAGTCATTTTAGAAATCCCTTAAACCAATTGAAATTATACTAAAAACTGACTTGGGCACTACTGATTCAAAAGCAATGGAGAGATCGTAGTTCCCAATGCATGAAAGGATGCAAGTGGCAACTCTGGTCCTCTTCCTTAAAAACAGTGTAGAAGTAGCCAATGCATGAGATGGTGCCTTTTTTCAGATCATCTAACCACTTCTTCCTGTATCAAAGAACCTGTAGTCATTCATTCACATGAAACTTCCAAGATATAACTAGGCTTCAACTGTTAGGTATCTAATATTTTCCAATGAGCATATCTTGCTTTCATCTCTCTTTTCCAGAAATCAGCAACATCCAGTGGCTGCTAATTTCTCAATTCTTCTCATCATTTATGTCAAAAGTGTATCTTTCATAAAAACAACAAACTAAGACTTTGGCTAGATTCAAAAAATAGAATAGCAACCATTGGATCATTGAAGCTGTTGTGTGATGGCCATCTATGGTACAATTTGGTATTATCTTACTAGTAAGTGCAGCATAATTTGCATTTTATCCAACAAGACACTGATGGCTGAAGGTTTAAAATAAGACTTGTGGAACTTAGATTGTTCTATCAAAAAATCTGTCATACGCTGCAATGGAAGATTTTTCCTTTTTCCTGAGGCAAATGTTGGGCTCATATGTGAGATACCCAAAGCAGTCAACAGGTACATGCTGGCTAGTATGGTCAAAATTAGAATTTACTAGCTGATCCAAAGTGATTGCCAAATTTAGTTGATCAAACCCTGAAATCCTGGCCATGTTCAATACTAGTTCGAACCAATGCCATCTCATACTTAAAACCATGCAAATCATCATTTCAAATTCCAAATAATGGGGCTCAGATGATGAAAAAATTATTAGAAATGTTATAGGTTGAGGATATCCTGCATGGCTCATATAAGTCCTTTGTCAAGGGCATTTTTGTCTCTTCAATTTCTATAAACAGGATTATCATTACTAAACAAGACTGAGATATATAATATCATATAATTAAGGCAGTACGACATCCAGCTCATTAAGTGGATTTATCCCCAAATTGTTTCATCTCCTATATTTTCCTATCTTCCTTTCCTTTTATGTACCAAGATATTCAACAAGGTTTGCAACATATGTACTCTAGTTAGATGATTGTTGTTTGGGTTTCGAATTGACTCTTTCCTCTCAAAATAAGTTACATCAATATAAGGATGTCAGTTAACACAGTCTCATCTGTTATTTCCAGAAATTATGATGCTATATTACACGTGGATAGACATAATCATTCTCTAGAAATACATGACAACCAAGACGAATGAGAATAACTATCATGATGTTTATTGGAGGGAAAAGTAGACTAAGATGGGGTTTACAATCAAACATACGAGGTCCTACCCATGACAAGTGAGGGCTAAAAACCTGATGGTTATGCAGGCTGCATAACCTCATGGATCCAGAAATTAATAAAGCCTTTTTTATTCCTCGACAGAAAAAGAAATTTGAGATTAGTAGGCAAGTAGCTCAGACCTATCCAGGGTAGTAGGCAAGTAGCTCAGACCTATCCAGGGGTAAAGCTCTTGTAATGTGCTAACTAAGCCAAGCTCCCAATATTGACAGGGATACAAAGCATTGGCCAATTACTTTTCCAACTCTCAGGAGTACATGGGAAGAATTTAACTAGTGTGAACTTCCATCAAACTAGCCAGTCAGATGCAGTATCATATAAGAAGTTAGAACATATAGGCATCATCCAGATCTTGACAAGTCACAATCCAGCGTTTCAATTCTTCGGATTTCAAATTTTCAGTAGAAAGGGCAAATCTATCCTCAACAACAAACTCTGGCTAGATAGCACCAATGTCATGCAACGAGCTGCTAGAGATGCTTCATAAAAACCATAAAGAAAAAACTTAACATATCATCTATTTGAATGCTAAGGCAATAAAATCATCAGCTTCCAAATACACAAAGTAACACTACGTTTCCAGAATCATCCCTTACAGAACCAAAAGATTCTATCCAAGAGTTCACAAGCAAAGGACAAGGTATAAATCGGTCTCCAACAGATTCAAAGAAGCAAAACTAAAAAATAATATTAATATTAATAAAAATTTTCTACACTAACGAATTTAAGAAAAATCCAAGATCCAACCAAGTAACTTGCAGATACTAAAACATACCTCCCATAAGCAGCCATGAAAGAAATAGATATCATCTTACAAATAGATATGCATGTCAATTTGGTAAACTTCAGAGAAACGTGTTATCTTTTCCCCATAGTTCAATCCATCATGCTTAAATTAGTTTTTCACTAGCAGACGAAAATGCTACATGAATTTCAAGAATGCTCTTGTGAATGGATATTTACAGATTGTAAATTAGGTACAGATATTAAATCAATTGTGCACCTAAGTGCAGGAAGGCATTTAATATTAAGATTCACTGACTATTTTTGTGAACAAGCAACAATTCATCATCAAGCCATTTCTGCATCCTAAAGAATCAATAACTAGGACACCATTACAGCATTAATCCACATGTTCATACCTTTTCAATATTCTCCATCATAACACCTTTAACTTCTGAAACCTGGGCCTTCACCTTTGCAAGCTTGCTTATTTCCTCAGGATGATCAACGCAGTACTGCATATGCTCGTTAAGTTTTGACCTGTAATATATGGATGTTCCAGAAATAGATATTAATACAAGCCAAGAACACTCTAGCATTACTGTTCATGTTTGATCTGTCTGAAATACCCGAATTCTTTGTTGAGACTGTTAGCAGTGGCTGTTGCAGCTTTTCCACCTCCGTATCTTGCAACAAATTCATCCTTTATACGCTCCAGGAAAGCTACTGGTACCTGTCTTCCTACTGATCCATCTGCAACTACACAATACGCTGCAATACCAAACAAAAGTAAACAAAAATGAATAGTAATTTTATTATATAATACATATAAAAATGGTAGCAACTGAATTATCAGAAAAACTTCAACAAGTTTCTGAGTTCCAACAAAGACAACAAATCCATCAAAAAGCTGATATGTCTCTGCAGTAATTTCCTATGCTAGCTTAACTACTACTACTTAAGAAGTTTGATCACCAAGATGAAAACCAGGCAACGAAGACATTGCATGGATTTTCAGCAACCTCAGATGAACAGCAGAAAATGGTAAAAAATCAATTATCCATGATACGTCAATCCTTATGGGCAAAATATCAGAATAACAGTCATACTAGGGTGCCCTAGCAATGCAACAAGGCGACAATAACTTCTACTTTTGTATCGCTTCGATCACTCATAGAACCCTCAGACAAAAGGCAAAGAGCAAATAACTCTTTAAGACTTTAGCTATCTAAAACGACGGTAGTCTATGTAAGATTCTGTCCAACAACAAAAATTTGTCATTTCAATTTTTCTACTTAAATTCCCTTTTAAAGGATTTAAATCAAGCCCGTTATTGAAGTAAATAAATATCCGCCATAAACAGTGATGAATTAGAAACTAAAGAAGGAAAGCCAGTAGAAACTTTTAAGCTCATTAAACGGTTTTTGGTAAGTTATAACTAGTTTCTCAACAAAGAAACTCGTCTTGGATATATAAACCAAACTCGGCTTCTTACAGAACTACCACAGGAACAACAACAAACATGATTCACAGGATCATTAACCTGAAAAGAATTTCAAACAAAAAAACTAGCAATTCAACAGATCTCGACCTCATCAAACCGAACAAAAGCACAACAAGCGAACCAGATCGGAGAACAAGAACACTCACTGTAACCGTTTTCGACGAGATAATTGAACGTATGGCCGTCACACTCGTACGTGAACTTGTTACTGCTGGCGGGCAGCTTCTCAAGGCATTGAAACGCAATAGACTTGAAATTTCCACTGAATTCAGTGTATTCTGCAAGGATTATGGTGCCGCGAGCAACGAAGGCGTAGATCAGAGATTTCTGGCCCATCTTCGAAGATATTCTCGTTTAGGGCAGCTTCGGAGCTTCTTCTTCTCGTCTTCGCTCTTCCCCTTTGGGATTGCTTGCTTTTGCGGAGAAGCAAGAGAGAGAAGAACAGCAGGCCGAAAAAGAAAAAGTTGGGATTTATTTGAAAGAGAGAGAGAGAGAGGTCTTTTTTCTTTTTGCCGCAACTCACAAGAAAAGGATTGAAAGTCGGTCGAAACCGGTCTCGGCTAACGTCACGCGCAATTGAGTTTTCCTTTTTTTTTTTTTTTTTTTTTCTTGCTTTTTTTTTTAAATTGGTTTTTAGTAATACTTCTTCTCGATCAACTCTTGATAATTGATCATTAGTGATATTTTTTTAAAATAATTGAGAAACAGTTTCATTAAAGAATTTTTTTAAAAATACCCTCAAAAAGACTTACAATCCTCCCTTATACCTAAATGAATTAAAAGGTTTTCAAAGTCTTTTGAGGTCATTTTTGGAAGAAACTCTTTGCAACATTAAGATGACACTTATTTCTAATTATTTTAAAAAGTATTATTAATTATCAATTACTAAGAATTTTCCGACTGAATATGAATTATGTTGAAAAAGCATCACTAAAAATCAATTTCTCCTTCTTCTTTTTTCCCTCTTAATAAACACAAATCATTAAGTAAACTAACAGGGGGGAGGGATTAACTAAAGTAACAAGGAAGGGAATAGTTTTGCAGCTATCCATGTTTAGACAAATAGGCAAAATTTTGACTGTTTTACCCTTATATTAATTATGCCTTCACAACAAATGGTAAGAGCTTTTTGGGGAAGTCGTGCATAGTTGTTGTCGTGTTTCCTGATGACCTACTCTTGTTATATATAGTATAAATTGCGCATCACGTTGTCCTATAATATCTTCTCATGGTAACTTTCATATACCCCTTAAAAAAATTTCCTCGCATTTTACATATCTATCTATACTATTTTATAGCCAACCCCTATTTTCTCATTGACATTCGATTCCCAAAAAACCCTCCAATTATTTTCAATTTTACTCTAATACCCTTATTAGTTACCACCACTATATCAGTATTATAATTAACTGCCCACGTAACACTTCTTTGTTTATAATTTGTTTCTACGCGCATATGTCTTTCCCTAATTCATTAAAAACATAACCCATCTTCATTAACCTATCTGTTACTTTGTTCCCTTCTCTATCTACATGATTAATATATACTTCTGTAAAGGAATTCCCAATCATCTCTTTTATCTCGTCCATAATTGAGTCTAGGTATCTTTCTTTTTGTTCCTTTTTTTTTTGTTAAACTCTGAGGTGTTTTTTAGATAAAATTATACTTAATTACTTAATACCTTTCTTAAGATTTCAGAAATAACACTACCTTCTCGTTAGGGTTTGAAATCAACACAAGTAGTAATTTGACCATTTTGACCTTCCTTAATTTTTTATAATTAAGTTTTAGTTGAAGTTATAAAAAATTAATGATTAAATCAACCTTGAATTTTAAATTGATTATTTTTATATTGAAACCTTAAAATATCATTTTCTTATGATAAAAGTTCTAAAATCATAAATTTTTTTTACGGGTAAATTCATCAAAGAACATTCAAATTTAAATAACATCAATACAAAAGGCAGGAACGTGTAGCAAGTAACAAAACTAGAAGGAAGGTTAGTGTCAATTCTGAAATCTTAAGAGAGCTACTTGTAGTTGCTGAAAACTAGAAGTTATTTTCTCCCTTTGTCTTTTTTTCCCTCCTTTTTACAAAGACAATGCTAGCATCACTAAATGCTTTTGGATACCAAGAACACATGTTACAGGATTTTGGCATTTCTCCTCAGCCAAATACCCTTCCAACCAACTATTTATTTGCATTTTCTTAAAAAAATATGTAAGTGTCACTCACTTTTCCCGCATTTAAATGCATGCAAAGTGCAAGAAATGTTTTGTTTCCTCCTATTTCCTTTATCTATACTATATATAATGGGAATAGGCTCCTTGGAAAGCGTGCCAAACAAAATATGCAGCTTTTCAAAATAGCCCTTACACACTTGTTGAGAAGATTTATTAATTAAGGGTACAATGGTCAAAACTTACAATCAATTTTAAAAACTATCCTCACACACGTTCTCCCTCTCTCCCTTCCTTTTACATACGTGCAGTACTACACGTGCATCTTGCTAGTTCTCCTTATATGGAATGCAAATAACTTAATGATCTAAAAAATCTTATCCATATCAACTTGCTTAATAAATTAGATATTACATATTACAAAATGTAAGATTTATTGCTTAAGGTTTAAATTTTGTCAATATAACGCCTAAGAAGATTTGTTTCAAGTGGGGATCCCACCAAACCACATGAGAAGATTATAAAGTTAAATCGACCCAATGCAAGCCCTTTTTTTAATCATATTCTGAAAAGATTAAGCTACCTAGTGAGATATATATTTTTCTAACATGCATGATTTTGAAGATAATGCTGTCATTTTAGACTATCCACCCGGTAGAGGACTCCATAATAATACAAGTTAAGATAGTGTAGTCATTTTTGACCATCCACCTCGTAAGGGACTCTATAATAATAAGCTATTGAATTTTTTGATATTTTTATATTCTTATACATCTATACAAGCCAAGTCGCTCTTTTCTTGCTGACATTTCATGCCCAAAATACACTTCATTATTTTTTCAAATTAGCTTCCCGTTTGTTAACTAACTATCTAACATTCTATACCCAATACACCCTCCTTTTTTTTTAAAAATTGATACGTACGTGCATTCCCTTGGTAAAAAAAAGGGATAATCTTTTAGAAAAATATTTTTTGTTATATAAAAAATGCATTTGTAATTAAAATTTTAATGTAATGGGTAAAGTGAAATTACATGAGAAGACATGAAGTTTGTAACATCCAGTTTTAAGTGTTTCTGTGATTTGGTTTACTTTCGATGCTATAGGAATTATCTTGAATTGTTTTTTTAATTCGTGGATTAATTGATAGATACTAAAGGTATTATTTGGCTTAATTGCAAATTATTGCATGCATATAATTGGATGCAAGAATACTCATAGTTTAAGTTTAATAATTTTCTATTGATTGTAGCCAATTTTTTGGTATTTATTGGATTTTATTTGATTTTGGATAGATTAAAATATCACTAAAGGATTTAGTTTATTCTTATTGGGTAAAGGTTTTGGAGGATAGTTTTATGGTGTTTTGTTTTTGGACCCAGTTATATTTGGGTTCACGGGTCATTTGAATTAAATGGGTTGAAATACGGATGGGTTAGGTGGTATGGCACCACATATCATCAAATTTCATAAGTTTATTTGGGGCTTTCTGGAGACGTCTTGAACATGTTGGAATAGTCAAATCAGACCACAGTTTTTCCCTGTTTCTTCTTCCAGTTTCACCCTCCTCTAATGCTTGTGTTGGAGTTGAGTTTTAATATGTAATCAGGTGGGGTGATGCTGTGAGAAGGGTAATTCTTTCATTTTTCTATTGAGTTTGATTCCTTGGTGTTCTAAATTTGATTGAGTTGGTCTGAGAAGATTTTATTGATTGCTCCTTGTATGCACGGATGGAAGAGGTAAGCTATCATATTATTTAATTTGTGGTTTTAGTCTATTGTATGTGTTAGATAAACTAGTATTTTGGTTGTTGAGTTGTAATAGTTGTAGTGAGTTATCTGATTTTTGTGGTTTTAAGTATGAATTATTTTGTATTAAATGATGCTTAATTAAAGCTTGAAAGTGAATAGTTACTATCACTTGGGTTTTAGTTACAGTAGATTTCAGCAGTCCCTGTTTCATTCATTATCTTCAATTTGACAAAATCTGGTACAATAGATTTCAGTAGTCCCTGTTTCATTTTGTTATCTTTAATTTGGCAAAATCTCATGCTTTACGTATTTACAGATTTCAATTTAAAATCAATGGTTTATCATGGGTGCCTTGAATAGTTTAGTACTTGGAATTGAAATGATGTGGGGATGATGGTTATCATGGGTGCCTGAATAGTACGAAGTGTTGTGTAAGTGCTATTGTAATAAATTTATTAAAACACTGCACTTGAATAGTTGAATTTGTGAGGTGGATGGTTATGATGGGTGCCCTTGAATTGTTTATCACAGGGGTTTGTAGCTATCATTGATTTCAGCAAGTAGTTGTTTCATTTATCATCTTTGAAGTGGTACAACCCCATGTTTTATGTATCTTTGGGTTCTATTTTAAACTCAACGATACCAAGGTGTTATAACCATGTCAGCATATAGACAAGTTTTGCAGAAATCTTTCTAAGACCTGTATAGAATTGGGGTTGCCTATTTCCAAAAGCTATAAAGATGATATAGGTAATAAACAGTTATAACTGTCAGACAAGTGTCTACATGTATGCAAAGTCCATGCCATTTTATATGCCCATAGTGAATCTATGTGTTAGTAATTACCATGTCAATGGCCTAAATAAAATGAAATCTAATGTTTTAATTCAGTTATTTACAATGAGTGTAGACTTAACAAATCTGCATGCAAAGTCTCTATGCATTCAAAGTCAAAAGCATGCATGGTTTAATTCTATGCATGCCATGTCCTATACTTGTACATGCCTTTAGCATGGGTATTAGATAACTTGGTTCATAGCTTAGGTCTCATAGTTGAGAAGTGGCTAGACTTAGGTAACTTGATGACTTATGTGGGTTAAAGGATTAGAATGGTAGTTTATAAACTGCTTAGAAAATAGCTTAAAATTAAAGGGATTAATAAGTTAATTCATTTCTAAGCATAGATTTAGAACAAAATTTGGTATTTGATCATATTATTGCATGAAAGAGAATTTTGGGAAATTGGAACAAAATAGGAAATTTATTCATGAATGTGTTGTATAACTTCGCGGTTAATTCCTTTATTGTAGTTGATTCTCATAAATTGTGTTTTTTATCGATTATATAAAAGTAAAAAGTTTCAAACAATGATGTTTATCCTTGTTATTAAATATTTCATGTGAATTCCACTAGCATAATTTCCAAATTGCATTTATATTATAATATTATTATTTTGAGAAAAATATGCATATTTGAATAAGATGACACACACATGAGTATTCATAGTTTTGATTTGTGTATATTGCACCATAATTAAATTTGTTTTACCCTGCAATAAGTTTAACTTATCAATAGCGGGTTAGCACTTTACTGGTATGTAAGGTAGAAAGATGAATTTTACTATTTGATCTTAATGAGATCCTTATTATGTTTTGAATATGGAATTATTGTGTGAATGTTAAAAAGATAATTAAAACTTGAGTGTGTGAGGGCTCGTCAGTATGGGAGTAGAGGGAGTCGTACCGATTGTAGCGACGAAGCTGGTTGAGTTGATGATTCCTCCCGGCATGTTTTTATTTATTTTGTGATGAGAGCCAATCGAGATGTGTGATTCCTCCTGGCATTGAGAGCGATGTGATTGGTATTTCCCCGGTAGAAGGGGATTTACCCGAAACGTGTGTGTGTGGTGATCTTATGATCCAAGGACTGTGCATCCCAGTCTAAATAGTATAGTTGTAGTCTGGGCAATGTCTATAGTTCTGGCAAGATATTATTTTTATTAGCCTTGTGATATAATATGATATGTTTTATCGGATTGATTGGATTGATTCGGTTTTAAGTTATGAAATGATTGCTATATTCCAGTTGATGATTATTGTAAGTTTTTTTAACCTTATTATGAATTCCTGTTATTTAGCGAAATATATGTTTCTCTCACTTGCATATAGTAATTTCTAATGTATCGTGGTTTGGATTATATGCTACATTGTTTATTTAAGTTATATAAATGATGGCTTGCTAGGATCTACGATCTCATTTAGTTTATATTTATAGACCGTGCAGATGTATCAGAGGAGGACCCTAGTGATGTGGTGATTCCTGAGAGTATTCCTGAGTCGATCCATGCATCTAACGATTGGTATGAGACAGATTGGGAAGAGGTGGACATTTAGTCTACTTCCTACTGTTATCTTTTGGTTTGTTTCCTTTCAGTCAGAGTCTGTATATTCTAAGATTCCCGAGTTGTGGGAATTCTCCTTTCTAGTTACCTTTCAATTTGGTGTTGTATATATTTGATTTCCGCTGTATATATGTATTTTGGTATTGTATCTTCGTTGAGATGATACTTTATATGTTAGTTTTTTTTTTACCAGTGGTTTATTGGTGATTAATCTCTTCTATTGCGCACTCTGATATATGTTTTGGACATTGATTATCTAGATTATCAGGTAACAAGATATGTCTTAGATGAGTGATTTCGAATCTTATAAATCATGTTTCCTAATTAAGGTCTGGGTTTACTTGTCGCCTGGCATACCAATTCTAGGAATCTTGTGGTTAATCTATAAAATACTGGAATTGAACTAGTGTATGTCACAAAGTTTGGTGTTTAACTTGACATATATGAAATCCACATCTCCCTGAGTTTCCAGTTCTATACATCTAAGCAAGAAACTCGGCTGTAAAATAAACCTAGTATTTAATACAACACCTTGCAAAAATGTAAGTTGTTTAAAATATAAAGTCAGCTCTCAAGACTGTAACTACTCAAACTTTTTTTTTGGTGGAGCTATAACTACTCAAACAAAGCTCCCAACAGCTACGTTGATAATTAACTGACAGTCTTCTTAGCTAGAAAGTTATTTTGTCGGTACGGTTTGATATATTATTGCCTTTGTTATCTTTCTATATATATATATATATATATATATAAAGAAAAAAACTGAGATTATATTTGAGTAGCCATCAAACAACACTTACACGGTCACACTTACACACGAAGGTGCCGTTTGGGTTTGGGCTGATGGTAAGATCATGTCCTGGTCAAAACCAAACCAAGACTTGGTTTCCCCTCCCGCCCTCGTTAAAAGGAAGTACAACTCAACCTATGGTCCCCCTATTGCCACGCTTCCCAGGAGAGGCAATAAGGATAAGTGGATGTGTGCGTTTGTTAACAATTAGATTTTCTTTTATGAACGACTTCAAATGTTTCCTTTTTTTTTTTTTTTTTGGTTTTTAATACTTGGTTTTCCTTCCTCTAAATTTCTACCTAATCTAAAATATGTTATACATCGATTTATGTAAGTACCCTAATTTTGCACAAGGATTTGAAAGGAAATTGAAAAAAGTAAAAAAAATAAAATTATTAGACATAGGGGTAAAATAATAATTTTGTAGCAAAGAGTTCCTAAAATTCATAGATTGAAATGATAGAAGACTGAGAATTGCCAAAAACCCATGCCTGAAAAGCCCTAAAAATTGAGCAAGAAATCGTGCCAATTGACTTACAATGTGTTTGTCTGTTCGCCTTTGCTTAAGCAAAAATCAAGCTTTTTGCAACAGAAAACATGTTTTATTAATGGTTACTTTTTAACCCACAAGATGAAGCAAATTTATCTTCGCATGAGAAGCAAAAAAATTATTGTGTTCTATCTTTTTCTATTTTTTTTTTTCATTGCTTCTAATACTAACCACCATCACCCACTAACACCTATTATCCACCTCCACCTCCACCCGCAGCCCCAAGACCAAGAGTGGGGGTGGGGGCGCCTTTGTACCAAGAGTACGATGGATCTAACCTGTAGGACTACCGTTAATAAAGATGCCGAAATTAACTGAATACACATTGCAATGTCAACCTTACCCATTGATGGCAGAAACCAAAGCCCTTGAGAGTTTATTCAATAAATTGCCAATTAAGTCTATGTTAAGCCTTGATCAGATAAACTTTCATGGCAAAAAGGCCTTTTGTTTCCCTTTTTCTTTTGATTTATCATCCGTACTTGTTTTTTATGTGTCGTGTTTGTTCTACATGATCAAGACCGCCAGGAGTCTGAATATCACAAATCTTGATGGCCTCCCCAGCAACTTTACACAAGGAGATGTTATACAAATCGCAAGAAACCATATTACTTATGCTTCAAGCCTGCCAGTTCAATGTCAAATATAAGAGTTCCCAATGTGGAGCCTTCTCCATTGGCAAGACGAGTTGGATTAAAAATGGTAGTGAACAGCCTCTGCCTGTCAAAAAACTGAAAAATAGAGAAGGAAAAATCAAACCTTCAGAACAGCACGCCCAAAAAATGGCGTAGTAGTGATTGTAAGTTCTATGCGTGCCCTAAAGTAAAGATTGGATCTACTGTACTATGACTATGAACAAAGTAAATAATGAGGCTTAATTAATTACTGCTTTGCATCAATCAATAAGGACATGAAACAATGTATAGATGCATGTCTGCAGCAATTTTCTTTCTCCTAGAAAAACCCAGTACATATGTGGAATTTATGTAAAAAATTATTCCATATCATAAATAACGGATGGTTCTGGATTAAATTCATTTTGGAATCTATAAGAAGCATCTAAGACAACATCAAAATTTCATAGATTGAAACCAACCAAATAATGGACCATGATGGATTAAAATGTTTAAGGTACTAATCTAAAATTATTGTTTCTCACTACTCAAGATAACCTCCCTCACCAAATCCATCTTTCATTATTGAATCTTCAAGTTTAATTTAGCTGGTGGTAATGTTTTATTTTGATTATGAGTTAAAAGAAAACCTTAGTATGTGATCAATTTTACATTATATTATTCAAACAAAGTAACAAAGGTGAATAAACAAAATACAGTTATGAGCAAAAAGTTCAGAAATAATGACATACGTTGGGAGGTATGGGCTCCTGCAACATGTTTTGATATCCTTGAGAAGGTGGAATAATGAGTCGACGAATACCACCTACTTTCATTGATCTTACAGCTGAATCGATTCCTGAAATGACCTACAGAAGCTATTCTCATATCAATATAAAGTGATTTGCCAATTTAATTGCAGAAGCACTTGAGAAAATTTTGTTTTCAATTCAGCTGCTGGTACAAAACCTTTTTCCATATGGAGTTAACTTTTTATGCATGCAAAGTCCCAGACCCAGTAAATTCAGCTGTTGGTACAAAACCTTACCAGGTAACTCAAAATCATGGATTCTAAACCATTATTTTGATTATATGCTTGCTCTAAACAATACATGCATTTGCAAGCGGGTAACACAGTTTTAAATATTGGAGTGCTATATCCCCTTTCCTAGGGTGAAACTTAAATCCTAGGTGTTATTTTTGTTTTACAATTTATCAGGGCATATACTGTGATATCACACAACATATCACAAAAATAATGATGCATAATATCCCTTTCACTAACGTCTTAGACCATTATGTGAGGTCAAATATGGGATTGTTTCCCCCATTTTGATGCACAAAAAACTCTTCAATATTCTTCCAAACAATCAGAATTTTTATTTTTAAATAATTTATTTTGTAAATTTTGTCAACTCTTTAAATCAAGATCCATTCTGACAAATATTTGAGGAAATTAGATATGTTGCTAATCAAAAAATTACTAAAAGCAATAAGATGTTCTTCAACTTTCTTTCATTTTTCGTTTTCCCTTTGTTTGGGGTATTTCCTTTGGTTCATTTACATTGAACATAAAATTTGTTACATGATTTACATTGAAAATAAAATTTGTTACATGCCTACTTACCTTATAAAGGAGGTTAAAGTTTTAGAAGTCCTCTTAGTTCCAAAATTTAATGTTGCATATAAAGAATGTGAAAGATACACACGCCCTTTTAGTAAATTATTTAAGGAACAATTGAATGAAAATTAGCCAAAGGCATTGAATTCTTATGCATGAAGAGGTTTCTCCCTTCAGTTACACTCTAAGAAACCTAGAGTTCAATGACAATGTATCCATAGCCAATATATTCTAACTGAATTGCTAGATACAGTTTCCCAAAAGATCAGTTTCACCAAGCACCTAAACCTTATCAGTGAGGCATAGAACTGTAAGTAGGAGGGTTGGGTCAGTTTGCAATGAGTTTGGGCTAAGTCCAATCCAAAATTTATCAGCCCAAACACGCCATTGGCTGCCCTAACCTAAACTCATTAAACCCAAACCCAACCCAAGCATTATTATATGATTTTGGGCTGGGTTCAAGTTGGCCCAAATAAAATGTAAATTTTTGAATATTTCTTTCATTTTTTTGCTATGGAAGCAAATGTTGGAATATCACTGATTGAAATCGTCTACAACTGTTGTATGTATAACACCCTTCTGATTGGTCCCGTGAATTTGAAAAAAAAACCATATTAATTTATTTCTTAAAATTTATTTTAAAATACAATGAGCCAATAACAAGCTCATTGTGTTCATGGTTTCATAAACCTTATTGTAGATTATGTTCACTCAAATATCACATTCACTGTAGTGCAGAATACACACACACACCTGAGAAACAAATTCGCAAAACTGTTATCACATTTTAATAAATTTATGTTTTATAGTTGATTACATAACAACAAAGATAGCATAAAGGGAACTAAAAAACAATGATACATACATACACATACATATTTACTTACATGTATGTATATGTGTATACCTAAATGTATGTATGTATATGTTTATGCATGCAACTGCCAGTCTGGGTTCAAGCTTTTCTGGTTGTATTGCATGTGTCCAAACCTGACCTAAACTCAACTTTGGGCCATAAACAAAGCCCAGCCCAAATCCAAACTCAATCTAAATGCTCAGTTTGAGCTCTTATTCAGGTTGGGTTGGGTGGGATTTGGGAGGTCCTAGTTAGTTTTATAACTCCAATGGGACGATACTGGCTGAAAGATTATATTATAAGGATTTTATGACTGGTGGTTGCACATTGAAAGATGAGACCATAATCATGACAACAGAAAGATCACTCAAAGCTTTCATATGAAAAAGGAAAAAAAGACACATACATACAAACACACGAACACACATATACATGTGTGTTCATACACATACATGCACGCCTATACATTTATGCATATCATAGGATTTAGGCATAAAATTTCACTTTTAAGTGTAAATATCACAAAATTGATTTCCAAGCTTACTTTTCCAGATCCAAGGACAAAAACAAAAGGAACCGGTTCACCCATTTCATCTTTGTGATCATATGTTGAATCAAATCGCCATCCTTGTTTTGCCGCCAACCTTCCATAGTAATGAATGGCAACCTTCACGGTATAAAATTGAAGGAATGTGTTAGATAATACTGGTCGAGAAAGAGAACCTTTGGTGACTGCAGCCCAAATATAAAATGCGGGTTGAGGAACTATATGTGGAGCAATTAGGACACCAACTTGTATCAGATGTTCGACCATATTATCCTATAATTGACCGCGTTCAAAGTTTTACGTAACATATATTTTGATTATTGATGTCATGATGACTCAAATGTTGCACAATGCTGTTGGATTCACAAGGAAATCCACTGTGACCATCAGCAGCCATTTTCCTCATCAATGATCATTAATAAGTTAATAACCGTGATAAAAATGTCAACAGGTGTACACTGCAAACGACCAATTTCATGCAAGAACTCCCTCAAGAATTTGATTAGAAAGCTTCAATATTAATTAATATTTAGGTATGTTTAATTAGAAAAACTAAATTTCTTTAAACAATTTAACAGAAGTACGAAATTTTCTTGAAATTAATTCAAAGATAAGAAAATCTCTTCAAATAAATCTATCTGAACAGTCGTAAGCTTAAACAAGTTGACAGAAACTGCAAGAATTTTGACAGATTGTCAAACCAAAACTTGATATAAGATAAATTACTCTAAAAAAGACATAAAACGTTCTTGCTCTTATATGAAACTTTCTTCTTCTCCAAAAAAAAAATTCGTATCAGAGCGTTTCGACCTATCCAATTGTCTCAAAGGCATTTCAAGTGATTCGACTCAAATTGTTGGAAGTAACGAAATCTAAAAGCAGATTAGACTCGATTTTTCATTCTACGTTCGAATTCATCCTGCGTGGTAACGTTCAACGACACACGTTCGAGAAAATAAATTGCAGATCTCAGAAAGTTAATCTAACAAAACATGAGAAACCCTAAAATCCTAAAGGTACGTTGTACACATCTGAAGAAGAATACGGTTCTTACTGACTCGCCAACGAAGAATATGTCCTGACCCACAGTATTAACGAAAGAAAGAAACATAAAAACAAAAATAAAATGGATTCACCTGATCGCCATTAACGGGGACATCTCCATCTCCTGTTCGGAGGTCCAAAGCCTTTACACCGCCCGAGCCTTGGAGCTCGTAGAACTCAGAAATGGCAGCAGCTTCTGATGCAGGAGTGGCTAAGGAGAATATGAAGAGAGAACTCGTTGCAGAGATGGCAGCAAGAGAAAAAGCTCTTCGTGTACGGAAGGAAGAAGAAGAGGACGGTGCTGCAGAGAGGATGGACGGCGATTTGGTAGTCGAGCAACGGATGGTCAGATGTGGGAGAACAGGGGAAGCAGCAACTGACGCACAGCACTGGATCATCTTCGCTAAGGGCAGTGGCATGACACGGTGAGAGCACAAAACCAGATACACCTTTAACTATCAAAACAACGCCGTCTGTGGGAATCGAACCCACGACCACGTGGTTAAAAGCCACGCGCTCTACCAGCTGAGCTAAGACGGCTTACGACAGATAAGGGAAATGATTAATTTTACCCTTTTTTTTAACACATCATAGCGTTGTATTAATTAAGAAACCATACGTTACCCATTGCTTTGTAAAAAGAAAATTTGTGAGGAAAGATGGATAAAACAACTGCAGACAAGAGAAATAGTCAAGAGCATGATTAGCTAATCGATTTGCGACTTGGATTCTCTCGAAACACATGGGAAAATTGGACAACTGAAATTGGCACAACAACCCTTTAGCTGATTGAGAATTGAACGAATTCTCAAAGGGAACTCTGTCGATGTAGATGAAAGTAACTCAACAATCACCTTGGAATCACCTTCAAGAATGAGATTGGGTATGTTGAGTCTTGAAGCTAATTTCATTACTTCCAGAGCAGCTAAAGCTTCATCTAGGATACTCGAATCACAGACAATTTTTGAAGCAAACCCAACTAGGAACTTGCCATTTCCATCTTTGATGACTCCACCCATGGATGCTTGATTCTCAGAACATCTGAACCCCCCATCAAAGTCAACTTTATAGAAGGGGGGATGAGGTAAATGCCAGGAAACTTCAATCAGATCAGAAACTTTCCTCAATAGAGACTTCCGGTCCTTTGCAATGATCATCAAATCTAATTCCGCCTTCTCAAGGTTGCAACAAATTCAATTCTTTCGATCGAAGGGCTCTTCTTGTTGAAAATTGCTTCAATTCGTTCTTTCCATAACATCTAAGCAAAATTAGCCACCTGAGACAAAAGTTTAATTTTGTCAACATTTTCACTAGGAACAGGTGCCTTCCATAGATGATTGAACAACTGAAAATACGACTGTTGAGGTCCATAGGATTGGGTGGATCCTCCAATCACTCTAAGCCAAACAACTCTTGCAAATGGGCACTGAATAAGCAAGTGTTAGATGTCTTCATCAACTTCATGGCAAAGGGCGCATCTGGTTTCTTGAAGTCCAATTATAGCATGCAACATCTTTGCCGTCAGCACACCATTAGTCAAGCATTTCCAAATAAATAACTTTGTTTTGTTGGGGTAGTAAAGATGCCAAACCTTGAGTTAAATAGGGTGAGTTTCAAAGAGCTTAATGTTATGGATCATCCGGTAAGTGGAGGCCACTGAAAATTTCCCGAAAGAAGTACTTGCTGAATGACGCTGATCTCTTCCAAGACTCGGCTTAGGCTGAACAACAATAATTAAACTAACCATATGAGGCTCCCAAAAGGTATTGGGAATATGCAAATTCCACTCACCTGTCTCCTGAATTATAAGATCATTTACTGAAGAGAGGTGGAATAACTCAGGATTTTTTTTGAATTTCAACACGTCCTGAAGCAACTTGGACCCAATTATCTTCCAAAATACTAATTTTATGCATGTCATGTAATGCCACAGATCCAAGTTACGTAATAAACCATAACTCGACTTCGAAGTGTTCGTTAAAACACAATATCTATATCAGAGTAAAGGAAACATGAATATAACATGATTAAATCATTAAAGCCATCAATATCAAAGTCTAACTAAAACCAATCACCAAACCATATGAATTAATGTCAATACTAAAATCAACTAACAATATCAAAATACAATCCAACAATGTCTATATGAATCAAAACAATACTACTACTCCACATAGTAATCATCCTCTCTATACTCCGAGTAATCACCAGTAATGTCTACCTTCTGAGTATCGTCCACACCAAGATCTGAAAACAAAACAAAACCAAATGAGATACGAATATCTCAGCAAGTAGTACATGCATACTCCAAAACAATTTATACAATTCTAAAATATGAATCAATGATAAATCATATAATGGTGACGATAACACGGATAATTCGAATAATCCATCAATCAATACGTGATAAACCCAAGTAATCCAACATATAAATCAAATCAATAATATATATGTATATATCAAATCATTTTGTCGTAGTGGGACTCATGAAATTTGACTACTTTGCAAGGTTAAGACTTAGCTCCAAACAATCCAGTTTAAGAACAACTGCAACATCTCTGGTACCAATGTCATCACCCTCATGGTGGAAATATACGAAACCTCACCCTCATGATGGAAACGGAGTTGCTGCAACACATTCCTACATGGAAGGCCTCCCCATTTTGGAGGAAACGCATTAAAGAGACTAGACTTAATCCAAACTATCAGAACCTCATTTTTGCACCTCCAAAAACGAAAGAATAAAAAATTAATTGGAAAAGTCAAACCTTGAGGGGTCAAAAAGTTGACTTTTTGATTTGGTATGAATTTACCACCATACTTCTTCCCATTGAATAACAAATTCCGACACGACTCCAACGCAACTGAGTTTGCTCAAATCGGAATCCGGATGAAGAAGTTATGAGTTGGTCAAATCTGGGGAGAGCAGAAATTGCCTTTCTACCCGAGCCCAATTCAGCTGCCCAACTTAATCCTGGAAGGTAGAGGATCCCGTCACAATTCCGACGCAACTGAGTTTGCTGGAATCGGGGTCCCGAAGAGGAAGATATAAGCAACACTAGATTCTGGGATGCTGTTTTGCATTCTGCTAAAAACTTGAATTTGCTGTCAAACTTTAGCTCAGTAGATAGAGAATCTCGATCTGATTCCAACGCCACTGAGTTTGCTAAAATCGGACATCGGACGAGAAAGTTATGGCAAGTCAAAATTTCAGAAAACTGCCCGCGTGGCAAAAGAGCAGAAAATGACAAAACAAATAAAAATCGGGAATAAAATAATAATATTTATAAAAATATCTCCTTTTTACATTTAAAATAAATGAAAAACAAAATAAAAATCGGATAAATATAAAAAATTTCATCAAAATGGGGAAATATTTGAAATCTGTCCATTTAAAACGTGCGTGTCCGCATTGTATGTGCGGGCGCGCCTCGTCCGCACATACAATGCAGATTTGTGCTTATCCGTTCAGACAGCTGGCAGATTGCGTATTAATTTCACACGAGCAAATTTCGTCCTCACTTTAAGTGTGGATCAAGCCAATCCGCACTATATGTGCGGATCCGAAATTTTTGCCTATAAATAGAGGCCAATAGCCATTGTTTGGGGGACCTTCTCCTACTTTGTCGTTACTCTGCCTCTCCGACGACCTATAACCACCTGAACTCTCTCTAACACTCTAAACTCCATAAAATCCCCAAAATACCCTCCTATACCCTCTTTTCATTGTTTTCTCCTCTCATCCACATCAAGTATACAAAAGGAGGATTTTTGGAGCTCTCCAAGTTGTTGTCAACATTCGTTTGGGGACCATCGCACTACCAAGAGAGAAGGTAAAACCAAGGTGAGATTTCTTGTTATCTTTCATTTGATATATATTGAAAGGAATCTTTTTAAGCTTGTTTCTTTGTGAGTTATTTTGAGTTTACTCTTTATTACGTATCTCTAATTGTTTTGCTCTTTGTGTGCATGCTATAGGAGTCCCCATGGTAAGGGGGACTCCTTGTACGTAAAGATGGGAGGGGAGTTCCGTGTAAATCAAAGAGTCTTGTTTTAATGTTCTTGAACTAACTTTTTTTTTATGATGATTTATCTATAAGAGGGATTTGTCCTCTTCGAACATCCGCTGTACCCTTAAGTCCCCCTCTTTCCCTTCATTTAAATTACATTTTTCTTTCCTTATGGTATACTTGTTAGCTTTCTCATGATCATGCACATATAATAGAAGCACTGTAAAACCCCAATATTTGCTAAGAATTAATTTTTTTAATTATTATTTTATGTGGACGAATCAATGTAAGGAGCTGTGTGTATATGTAGGAGTTTCGGTGGGCAAGCACGCACGGAATCAAGGAAGTTCAAAAGTTCGTCGAGTGGCAATTTACTTATGGAAGGTATAAATACTTAAGGAAAATTAGGTTTTAGGTTTTTAGAATACTCGTATAATTGTAACTGAAGGCTATTGGCGATTGCGGCTACCCAATTGATTTAGGTTTTATTTGGGAGAGAAGAGGAACTGTGGGAGTTCCTACCGTTTGGTGTGTTCGTGATCAAGGATTTCAGAAGGGTTTTTCCTCTTGCGATCAGAGGAGCATCTGGGCGGCGATAGCAACCAGACGAACGACTGCTGGTGATCAGCCATGGTTCGAGTAGTTATTGTTGCTGGGATATAAGCGTGCAAGACGTGAGTAGCATCGTTTTAAAACTGGGTTTTTGGATTGAATCGTGGGTTTAAATCTTGATGCATATGTTTTCTTGAAGAAGATAGTCCGAGCGTGAGTTTTTTTAAGAACTGTTAGAGATGAATAAAAAGTTGTTTAGAATAATTTCAAAACTGGTTTAACTGTCTTCTAGGGATAGTAGGAAACTAAGAAAATTGTTACAGAGAGAAAAATCTCGGTCAGTGGTGTAGATCTGGAAATAACAGAGAGTTGAAAAACGAAGGTAGTATCCGTCGGGTTGGCGCCTACCTAGCGCCAACTACCTGTAGTCGGCGAAAGGCCGAAGTTGACTATCCGCTGAGCTTGCGCTCATCGCGCGCCTAGCTCGCGCCCACAGATTTCCTTACCGCCGATCACGCGTTAAGCGTGCGCCTATCGTGCGCTTACCTCGCGCCTACCCTATATTAAGTAAGCACGACTTATATTTTTAACCAATGACTATTCGCCGACCTCGCGCCTAGCGCTGGAGGTCAGCGCAAGGCCCAAAATTTTGCCGAAGTGGAGTTTTGACTAAACTAAGCTGGATTTGATGATTTTGAGGGTTCAAGCACTTGACTAATGAGTTGTTTAGGACTTTAGAAACATTATTCCCTATTAAATTTTCTATGAGAATATAAGTGGAAATTCTTAGGAGCATCCAAGGTTAATTCTAAAGGGCTAATGATAGATGATCTCATTGAACCTAACACTAGGAGTTCCTGATTTAGTTTCCTGTTGTTTATATACTGTACTTGAATGCGAATTTATTTAATCTGATTTTACTTGATTGCAAGTTCTGAAACATATTGTAAATATTTCTCTTGGTGTGAGTAAATGAGTTTATTACCAATGGGCATGTGTTATGAGATTTGAGGAAATACTGAAAGTACATGAGGTACTGTTTTGGTCTAGAGAGACATGTGGTGAACTGGTTGAGTTATACATGATGTTGAACGTATTGTTTCATTTTGATGTCAGAGTTGTGATTTTATGTTGGTTTACTGTTTTGGTAGCTTGTCCTGGATCCATGCTTAAGCTTAGTAATGAACTGTTATTGTTGGTTGTTGAAATTGCATGGCCTTATGTGTTGCCATGACTAGTGTAGAGCAGCCAAAAACCCTGAGTAAACCTGGTTGTCAATGCCGAAACCCGGGGAGTAGGCCGGCATTGGATGACGAAACCCTGAGTAGGCCGTCATTTCAAAGTTTCCGAAACCCTGAGTAGGCTGGAACTGTGTACATAGAGGTGTGGAGTGTCTACTTGGCATGTTTAATTTATCAACTTAACAATAGTCATGACATTGACCAATCGATGTGTTGTCAGTATTGAATTGAAATGTGTTTGGAAATAATTATTGGTTTTGGTTTAACTTAAAGATTGTATTTGGTTGCTTAAGCGTACCGGTTTATTTATCGACGCATGACTTGAACTATGTTAACTATTTCCTGCATGCATATGCTACTCGCTGAGATATTCGTATCTCACTCTTTTGTTTTGTTTTGTTTTTTAGATACTCGAGGTGAGGCGACTACTGGGGTAGATCCGACTGAGACATATAGGAAGGAAGATTACTATTACATCCCTTAGACCTGTAGGTTATTTTGAATTGAACTTTGAATTAATTGAATGATTGAGGTGTAATAAAGTAGATTGAGGTTGTACCACTTGAATCTTAGTTAAGTTTTGAATATTGAATTCTTAGATAAAGTATGATTGTGCACTCTGATATGATTTAGTTAGGTGATTATCCAGCGATCACAAATGATTAAGATCCTTACCTAAACCTCAGTGAGACGTGTTATATCTTTATTGAACAACACGGATCCGGGGCGTTACAAGCACCCACACACATACATGTTCTTATTTCACTCCACTTATTGTTTTAACACCCTTTTTTTAGAGAAAGTAAGAACACTACACACATCCATATATAGCGCACGTATGGATATACTCAAGGTATGTTTTAGTTCATATCTACATGCATCTGTCATCTAAAGCACTTTAAGTAGTTGAAATCTCTTTTAAGCATGGTAGATTTTCTTATTAGGTTCCTTTTTTATATTTGCTATCCATAACTTGCATGCATGTTACTTATTATTTTGATTGTTTCATATGCTTCATATGTGAATGTTTCAATCGATTGTGGCTTGTCTGAATGAATGATTGAATGGGATGTAATGGAGGCCAGTTGAGCTAAAATCAAGGTATTGATACCACTGTGGGTCTGCTCAGAGACCCACAGCAAGTCGCAGAGGTCCCTAGAAGAAGGGCGAACAGGTTCCCATGGCAGTTTTGGCCATTTTAGGTTTCCGGGCCGGATCCACATACATAGTGCGGATCAAGCCTTGTCCGTACAGTGTATGTGGATAGACCTGTTACCCCCTTTTTTTTTGTTTCCTTTGGACCCATATCCATCCGGTTAGGCCCATTTCATGCTAATTTGAACCATTTGGGCCTTTGGGTCAACCCTAAGCCCATTTTTGAGACTTGGGCCCAATACGATTTTGTGGGCCTTCCAACGGGGCCCACACCAAGGTCCATTTCAATAATGGACCCCAAGGCTATTTGGATAATTACCCATGGGCCACCTCCAAGCCCATTGGGCCTTAAAAATCTTAACCCATTAATTTTGTAAATATAAGTAATTCCTAAACCCAATAGTCAAATCCAATAAGGGTTACTTAATTTAACCCTGGATGGGCCTTGGGCTCAACTTAAGCCCAACTTGGTATCCAACGGGCTTTCCAACGGGGCCTGTATCAAACCCACTTCATTGAGGGATAAAAAGATGAAATCAATAAAAAGAAAGGGGACCCACACCGCTTTGGTGGTCCCCACTCAGACCTAACATAAAGTGTGCATGTTGGTCTAGGAATAGGGTGAGACTAAGTTGACTCGAACCAGGGAGACCCGAGGGACCCGTCAACCGACGGAGCGGACCGGAGTGTTTTAGGACTTCCCCGGACCATAACTGAGAACTTAGCCGGAATCTCTAAAAAGCCGCAGACCATTCAAATAGACCTATATAGATACCCTAGTGTCTGCCTGCACCTCTCAGGCAGTGGTGACTCCTAGTTCTCTGAGGCGCGCACTCCCACGTACACCTCGTTGTGCGAAATCACATGCGCACACAAACAAAAATAAACAATCTTCACTTACTAGCTAAACTATGGACGTAGCGCTCTTGAACCGAGTCTGTCCTATCACGGCACCAACTCATCCCCGAGACCTACTTATGGGTCCAAAAGAACTTAATTATTACAATTAACCTGGGCAATTACAAAGTAATTATCAGAGTACATAAGCAATAAGAAGCATGGAATAAAATTTTCCATCTAACAAAAAGGTCACCTGTATAATAACCTCAAAAAGATGATATCTATGAATACGAAAAGGCAAATAAGATGCTCACTGTCACTGTCTCTCATATATACAAACATATACAAAAATCAACTCCCAAGTGTATAGGTCCAAAAGAATATTTACAATCCCATTTATGGTTTCCAAAAACTAAATACAATAACACAAGGAGAACCCTACTATGGGTGGTAGTAATCCTCTGGCCTGTACTCAAGCTCACCTTCAATATCTCCCCCAATGCGTAACTCAGCAGGAGGATCTGAAAACAAATCCGGTAAAACAAAGCACGCGTGAGACTTAAAGTCCCAGTAAGTAGCAAACATGCATGTCTAGAAACAGTTTATGCAGTTTTATAACATCATGATAATATTCACAAATATAAAGTGTAAATCTCAAGTCAAAGTATCTCAATCGGATAACACATGAAATCAGTTCAATAAAAGCAATCAAATATAGCAAGCATGTCTTGTTAGAACGCGTGGATTAGAGTGTCTCTAAATTAGATTAATGACCACTGTCCATTTGCCACCTACACGATTTACAGAGAGAAGCCTAGCTAGGGACATCTTAGCAAGCGTAGTACCCACGTATGGGTTGGCAAGTGACAACCAAACCAATAATCAAGGCCAAGAGGAATACCCCATCCACTGCCAAACCAAACCATATGAATCACAAGAACTCCCATCGATACCCCACGGCGGGTGGTTGCCGCAACACCTCTATGCCCCAAGAGGATCTCACTGATACCCCTCAATGGAAAGCTATATAGACAAGGACATTAAGGTTAACAAGCCAACACTAACACACTGACCAGACTCACTGTGGATCCACACTAAGAACAACGTCCAATTAGACGATTCACAACTCAAAACCAAACCGTTCAAATCTATGAGTAAAACCAGTGTTCAAATCAGGGCCAATTGAATTCTCCATCCACCGCCAAATCATAACATATGCCAAGTGGAATTCCCTATCCACTACCAAATCAACTGTGACCTAATGGAATTCTCCATCCACCACCGATAAAACCATAGGCCAAGAGCCTTGTCAAATCACATAAGAGTTTTTCAACCTTGCTTTCATAAATCCAAATCAATCAAAACGGATACCATAAAATCCTTAAAATAAGTATTTGATGAGTGGGATAGTCTTAGGATTTCTAATAAAGTCACCATACCAAAAATCAATGGATTTTGAGATGAAAAGTTTTCAGCCTTGAGAAATATTTCAAGTCTGGTTAAAATCGTTGACTTTTTGGGTATATGATTTTTCTAAACAAGTCTACGAGGAGTTTAGGGCTCAAATTCTGGTTGTAGTCTAAAGAAGGGTAGACAAATTTTTTGGAATTTTATGGGCTTCTGAATCACTCATTTGAGTGTCAAACTCAAAACGTGGTTTTTGATGAAAATCGGGCAAAACTGGAAATTTAGGCATGAACTGAAAAGTTGACTTTTTATTGGTGAGGAATTAGGTCTTTGGAGTATTTTTAATGGTTCCAAATAGGGGGTAAAACCTTATGTACATGTAAAGACTTAAGTAAATGGAAACATAAAATACACATGACATTTATTTGGGGCTCACGATTAATCGACCAGTGGCGATTAGCTCCCACGATTAAGTCCGTGATTAGTCGCCGACCTAATCCTGATTCGCGATTAGTCTCGCGATTAATCACCGAGACCAATCCTGTGCTAACAAAGACTGATTTTTAGGGCGTTTTGGATCAAGATTAAATTGCCAATTTCAAGATTAATCGCCACCTCGAGTTTTGAAATATTTTTGGCTATTTTCAACACAAAACTCATACAAATCATTTTTAACACCAAATGGGATGATCATAAAACATCCTAACATGCTCAAAAACACCTTCCAAAACAGGAATCCATCCAAAATATGTATAAACACAAGTCCAACCACATGAAACCTCGTTCCACCCACTAAACTCAAACCCTAGTCTGAAATATGATCAATTTAAGTTGGAAATCCATAGCAAAACAATAGAAAACTAAACAAGATTGTTATACAACCAAAATCGTGCGAATTTTTGAAGCAAAAACCAACATGCAAGATCATTTCTTCAAATAAATCAAACTCTAGAGAGAATACGAATTTTTACAATACATTTTGGTTTGCTACTTACTTGTTTAATGAAGAAGCTTACTTCTCTTCTATCTCTCCCCTTCTTCTCCTTCTTCTTCAAGCTTTCAAGCAAGCTCCCGCACTTCTTCTTATTCTATACATCCAATACAAGAGAGGGAGGGGGGGGGGGGGGGGTTCAAAACACTTAATATTTTAGTTAGGGCATCCTTTTAAATGCCCTACTTTTGATCTTTCAAATTTGACCATAAACAAAGCCTTTATTCCACAAAATCCTTAGGGTGTACCTAAGATATACTAGGGGGTACCTTAGTGTTAAGTGGGGGGGGGGGGGGGGGGGGGGGGTGTAGACACCCCAAATTGCACAATAATCATCAAAAATCATTATCTCCTTGAAAGCCAGCACAAAAATTGAAGAAAATAAGTTTTTACCTGTATCCGACAACTCAGGCCGGATACAAGTACTCCTCTTTGTATCCGGTGAAGCATACTGGATACAAGAAGGCTTTAGTGTATCCGGTATTATATACCGGATACCTTAAGGCCCTTGTCTATCCGGCCTGATATACCGGATACATAAGTTTTGCTCAAAATTAGGGTTTTCCGAGAGCTTTCACTTTTTACTATCATGTCCTTCATTAAATGAAGGGAAATCTCGGAAATAGCCTTAGGGTTAAGGTTGGTGGGCTATAGACATTATGTTGTGTCTACCATTCTCACTAACCCTAACCCTAGCCTTTGCCTATAAATAGGAGGCTCCTACTTAAGCAAATGGCCATTAACTCTTGCTTTGAATTCTTGCCAAGAAAAGCTCCAAGAGAAGAGGGAAACCACTGCGGGATCGCTTCCAGAACCCAGGTAAGCCTCAAACTTTTCTTTTATTTTCTGTTTTTACATTTCTAGATCTAGATCTCTTCTTCTACCTTTCTGTAGAATAAGGCCTTTCTATGTGTGTGAAAACCCTTCCCCGGCTCAAAGTATCTCGAGACTCCCCCTAGCCGTAAAACGTGAAGGCAGGATCTAGGAGAAACGAGATTGGGGATTGACCCTAGTGCTAGAACCTATGTAGCATAAAGCCTTTTTGAATGATTGAAAACAGTTTCATATTCAAAGTACCCCATGATTATCTTGAAGAACCGTGTTTAACGGGGAGAGAGAATAAAGGGAAACGATAATGGAACGGAACCCTAGGTTGTTTTAGAACCTTATTTTGATGAATATGTATGCATGCTATATTGTTATATTGATCTTGTATGATTTTTCACACTTGCACATACATATCACTATTTTGGCGAGATAGGCTCACATTTGAGGATTTATTACATTCATTGTGATAAATCACAAACAAATGGCCTCAATCAATTCTGGAATGTTGTTAAATGATTTTTAAAGGTTTTGTGTTCATTTTGCACGAATTACACACACTTGGTCACAGTTTTGCATTGGCTTTACTCAAAATGGCTTAGCTTGACAGCAACTGTACCCTTACTTCGGACGCTCATAACTTCATCGTCCGGATGAATTTTGGAGCGATTCCAGAACCATGGGAAAGGTGAGGCTGTCTAGTTTATGTCCATAAAATTTCATTAATTTCTATCAAGTAGATTTTTGACACCTTTCTGTCAAAGTTGATTGGACAGTTCAGGTTTAAATACGGAACTTGTCACTTCGACGGAGCGCCATGTGTTCGTTTTAAGTCCGATTCGAATGATTTTTTTTTCTGGGCACTCCTTTATGAGTCTATTTTCAAACCCAATTAGTTTCATAATTTTTTGACTCCATTTGAATTATTGATAACGGATTTACTCAGAACTATTCATCAATACTTTTCTGAGTAAATTTGTGATCTTCGGGGCCTGTTCGGGAGACCACCCAAGGCACATCCGAATGAGTTTTTGTATGAGGCTAGTTTCTTTTGAAATATGGCCATACAGACTTCATTGACACCAAATTTCGTGGGTTTTTATGGAGTAGATTTTTCTAGGTGATTTTACAAAGTTGCCTACTTGCTACTTTTGATTTTCTCCGGCAGCAACTTTAAAAGAGCCATAACTCTTAGGATTTCAACCGGAATTAATTGAAATTTTGCATGAGACTATTGTTTACCCTAATCTTTCAAATGGATTTGGTTTGATTTAATTTAAAATTGGATTTGATTAATTTATAGAGAAATGGCCTTACTTTTTACCAAATTTCCCGGATTTGCCTCAACTTGGTTTTGTGCAAATTTTGCTGTGATTTCCATCTTTTTGTGATATTAACATAAAAGAAGATCTGGAATTCATTTGGATTTTCATGTGAAGATATCATATATTTGTCCTTTTTCAAGGTTTTCATGATTTTTTAGCAAGCTTTCTATTTTCTTTTTGCATGAACAAACACTTGGCAACCACCTAGTGTGGGTGAATGGGGGTGCCTAACACCTTTCCTTGTTCATAATCTAATCCCCTTACCCATCTCTGGATTTGATTTTCAAGTAGAGTTATTTTTACTCTAGAATTTGTCTTTTGGCTATTTTTGCTTATTTTTAAACTTTTGGTGCCCATTCACACCCAAAATCTGAATGGTGGCGACTCTCCCAATTTTACGTTGAGCCCCATGTGTCGACGGGGGGATGATCATTCCGGTGATTTTTTCCCGTGTCATACAACTGGCGACTCTGCTGGGGACTTGTGGATTTAAGCCATTTTGTGTATATTCATGCTTTTTCTTCACTTTTGAATGCTTGCTATTTTGCTTATCTTATTTGTGCATATTGTTGTATCTTAAATCTGAATGGGATGTTTAAAAATTTGCATGGATAAAGGCATGGGCATGTTGCTTGATTTTTGTTTAAGGGAAAAACCCATATTGTTATATGACTTTGCTATATTATGTGTTAGCATTTATTTTGGGGTTTCAATGCCATGAGCTAAAAAAAAATTACAATATTTGAAATCTGGAAATTTTGTGTTGAGTATTCAAGCATGTTTCATATGAATAAAGCTTTTTTGTGCTTAATGTTTGTTTTATGCCATGCTTTGGATTTGGGGGGTATAGGATGACATGATTTGAGCATGAAAACCATGAGCATGAAATCTGGAATTCAGAAGTTAATTTGGAGGTTTTCAAGCATGTTTTTACCATCAAAACTCTCCTTATACCATGTCAAGTAATTGCTAAATTTTTAGGCATTAATTTGGGGTATGAGTGATGCACTTTTGAACATGAAAAATCTGGAAATTTGAGTGTATTTCGGGGGAGATTTCAAGCATGTTTTACCTAATTGAAACACTTTTGGACCATGTCAAGTAGTTACTAAAATTTTTTAGGCCTCAACTTGGGTAGAAATGGTACACTTTGAGCATGAAAATCTGGAATTTTAGGGAATGCTTTTGGGTTTCAAGCATGCTTCCATGGTTTAATTGTTGTTTGCACCAAATAACATGTTTGTATACCACTTTTTGGGCATGTAATATTTTTGTGCATATTTGGTTGCTTTGGCTCTTGCTTGCTTGTATTTAGCTTCATTATATTGTCATATGTGCCTTGGCTTGAAATTGAATGCATGGCTACGAAAAAGAGTGGCAAGGGGCTGGGACGTTGTGAATGTTACCTCAATTTTAAATTGCACTTGAGCACTTTAAACTATTTGCACAGCCTACCCATTACCTATAAGAAGTTGAACCATGAATGTGTGTAGCTTGGCGCACCGAGGTCGTGACTTCGGAAAGCGAAAGTGAAAACATTTACCTTAGAATTTGAGTCAATGATGTGATGACAATGGGATCTGTGATTTGATTCCGGGCACCACTAGACTTGAGTTCTAAGTTGCCAATTAAGCCAAAACCCAAAAACCATGCGCTTGAAGGTGGAGAAACACGTTTTTAGCTAAAAGTACACAATTGCGTTTGGGGAATTGGGTGTAAATGTGGGAAGGCCGTTTGCATGTTTTACAGGCCAAGGTATAATGTGAATACCATATTGAATGAAGGTAATACAAGGTGGCAAGGTAATGCCATGTTCTTTTCATGAATTTGGGGAATTTTGCAAGTATGATGTCCAAGCCCAATTTGGGGCAAGTTTTGAAGGTCAAGTTAAGGTGAACATCAAGTGGGAATGAAAAAAAACCTAATCTGGTGAAAAAATGAGTCAAAAATGGCCATTTCGGCATTAACCAGCAACTCAGGCCGGTTAAGAATAATTTTCTTCATATCCGGTATATATTGCCGGATACAAAGGCTTATGCGTGTATCCGGTCATTGTTGCCGGATACAATAAGACATATGCTTAGCCGGCACTTAATGCCGGATACATGCAGAAAATGAATAAATTGGCTTTTTCAGCCCGAATTTTCAGAATAAAATGCCTAAACACTGTGGATAATCCTTAGGCACCCCAAAGAAAATATAAAAATGTCTAAAAAAAAAATAAAAATAAAAAAAATATATTCCTTTAAGATTAAACATAATGTTGAAACTCAAAGAACAAGCTAAGGTGTCATATTTTTTGATATCAACTCAATTCAAACATGTGTCAATCAACTTTTGAACTTGAAAACTGAGAAAATTCAGCAAATTTGAAAAAAAATAAAAAAAAACCTTGGTTGATTATTTTTATCAATCAAAATCAAAAAAAGTGGGACCTCTGGAAGCCCTAAAATATTCCATAAAAACCCTTGGTTGGTCTTTTTTGTACCAATCAAGTCAAAAAAAAAGTGGGACCTCTGGAAGCCCTAAACTATTCCATGAAACCCTTAGTTGGTCTTTTTTGTACCAATCAAATCAAAAATTGTGGGACCTCTGGAAGCCCTAAAATATTCCATAAAACCCTTGGTTGGTTATTTTTATCAATCAAATCAACATTTGTGGGACACTTGGAAGCCCTAGAATATTCCAAGAAACCTTTGATTGGTTATTTTTATCAATCAAATCAAAACATTTGTGGGACACTTGGAAGCCCTAGAATATTCCAAGAAATCTTTGGTTGGTTATTTTTATCAATCAAATCAACATTTGTGAGACACTTGGAAGCCCTAGAATATTCCAAGAAACCTTTGATTGGTTATTTTTATCAATCAAATCAAAACATTTGTGGGACACTTGGAAGCCCTAGAATATTCCAAAAAACCTTTGATTGGTTATTTTTATCAATCAAATCAAAACATTTGTGGGACACTTGGAAGCCCTAGAATATTCCAAAAAACCTTTGGTTGGTCTTTTTCGTACCAATCAATTGATTTTTTTGGTCTCTCTAAAAGCCTCTGAATTTTAGACACATATCTCTGGGCCTTCTAAAAGCCTCTGAATGACATAACCTTTTTGGGCCATTTGAAAGCCTCTGAATTTCAAACGTCAATCTCTTTGGGCCATCTATAAGCCTCTGAATTATAGACACATATCCTTTGGGCCGTCTAAAAGCCTCTAAATTTTAGACACAACCTTTTTGGGCCATTTGAAAGCCTCTGAATTTCAAACATCAATCTCTTTGGGCAAATCTATAAGCCTCTGAATTATAGACACATATCCTTTGGGCCGTCTAAAAGCCTCTAAATTTTAGACATAACCTTTTTGGGCCATTTAAAAGCCTCTGAATTTCAAACATCAATCTCTTTGAGCCATCTATAAGCCTCTGAATTATAGACACATATCCTTTGGGCCGTCTAAAAGCCTCTAAATTTTAGACACAACCTTTTTGGGCCATTTGAAAGCCTCTGAATTTCAAACATCAACCTATTTTGGGCCGTCTATAAGCTTCAGAATTATAGACACATATCCTTTGGGCCGTCTAAAAGCCTCTGAATTTTAGACACAACCTTTTTGGGCCATCTAAAAGCCTCTGAATTTTAGACAAATCATTTCCTTGGGCCGTCTAAAAGCCTCTGAATTTTAGACACAACCTTTTTGGGCCGTCTAAAAGCCTATGAATTTTACACACAACTTTTTTGGGCCGTCTATAAGCCTCTGAATTATAGACACGTATCCTTTGGGCCGTCTAATAGCCTTTGAATTTTATACATTTCTCATTCTTTGGGACCTTTGGAAGCCCTAAAATATTCCAAGAATCAAAAAAATATATATAAATAAATAAATAAAAATAAAAATAAAAAAAATCGGACTTGTGTTCACCTAACCCACTTGTCCACATTTATAGGGGTGTGTCTCAAATTAAATGGAAGCTGACTTGTCTCCTTGTTTTTCTTACCCCAGGTACACTTATTTGCAATCATTGCTCCCGTGACCAGATCCAAAGCCAGAGCCATGAACACTGAAGAGAACCAAGCCCAAGCTACCGTGCCCGCCCAAGACTTTGCTCAGCTGCAAGAGCAAGTGGCTGGTCTGGCCAAGATGCTGGGGGACTTACTGACGGCTCAGGCCCAACATGCCCAGGCCCAAAACCAGGCCTCTACCTCCCATCTAGCACCACCACCTCAGGCCTATATTCCGCCTCTGGCTCAACCCATGCCTGAGCCCATTTCTGAACCGGTCCCTGAACCTATTCTGATCAGGGAGAATACAGCAGAATCTGAGAAAGAACTGGAGAAGGAAAAAGCCAGGGAAGAAATGGAAAGAAAGATGCTACTCAGGATAGAGAGAATTCAGGAAGAATTGAAGGAGGTAAAGGGGGGAAACAGCTATGGAGGCACCACTTTTGATGAGCTCTGCATGTACCCGGATGTATGCCTACCGGCCAAATTCAAGTGCCCGGATTTCGACAAATTTGACTGCACAGGCTGCCCTATGAGCCACTTGAAGCTATACTGCGGGGCCCTATGCCAATTTGGCCGGGATGACGGCATACTGATCCAACTCTTCCAGAGGAGTTTGACCGGGTCAGCTCTTAGGTGGTTCGCCACAGTGGACCACGGCAGGATTAGGAGGTGGAAGGACTTGGCCGACGCCTTCTTAGATCAATACAAGTTCAACGCTAAGATCGTGCCTGACCGGTACGACATGATGAGGATGAGTAAGGGGAAGGATGAGTCTGTACGGCAGTATGCCAAGAGGTGGAGAGAGGCCGCCTCCCAGGTCAGGCCGCCTATGCTGGAGCCTGAAATGATCTCGACGTTCATGGGTACACTGGGGCAGCCCTTCTACAACCATTTGGTGGGGCAGATCACCACCAATTTTGCAGCCCTGGTCCAGGTGGCAGACTGGATCGAGGAGGGGATTAGATTAGGAAGGCTTATCGACTATTCTACTTTGACTGGGCATTCTGATTCCGCTGCTTCCCTGGCATAGAAAAAGGGAACTGGGTTCAAAAATACAGGGGCCCGAAAGGAAGGAGAAGTGAACCTGGTCCAGGGGCCTCCTGCCAAGAAACCACTCCATGTTAACATCTCTGCACCCCAGCAGGCCCAACAGGCCCAGCAGTTGTACCAGACCTCGCATAATGTCAATTTCTCCCCTTCCGTGCCTGCAAACCAGAGGAGGACCTTTACTAAGGAGGAGCGGGAGGCCTAGATGGCAGCAAGGAGGAGTAGAGTCTTTACTCATCTCCCGATATCGCTGTCCCAACTGCTGCCAACCCTGCTGAAGGGGGAATATTTGACTCTGAAAGAGCCCAACCCGAATGCCCCGAAGGGGAGGAATTTTGATCCAGCCATCACATGCGACTATCACATGGGTGCACCGGGGCACTCTACTGACACTTGCTGGATGTTGAAGCATGCGGTCCAGGACCTGTTGGACCAGAAGGCCTTGGTGTTCAACACTGCTGCACCCACCCCGTTGGGAATTGATATTGGGCAGAACCCTCTGCCGTACCACAATGGGGCAGGCCCATCCAACTCTATCACAGCCATATCCACTGCAAGAAGGGCCTTTGACCCATCTCAGCTCATAGCTCCTGTAGGGACCACGGTCCAAGTCCGATTTTTCCAAGAAGAGGAAGAAGAGGAGATCAACATGGTCTCCCAGAAAAACAATCTTGCTGCTGAGGACATTAGCTCCTCTTTAAACCGGGTCTCCTCTCTTATGGCCCAAATAAACACTGCAAGGCCTCCATTGGTCTTTAATTGCAGTCCACCTACTTATTCACCATCCAAGCCATCAAAGGCTCCACTGGTCATCAACCTTGACCCCACCACTGCTTCCATCACTTCTTCTGTCCCCAAAAAATCCAAGCTCCAGCCCTTGGTTGTAAATATTCAGCCATCCCACAGTATCCCTAAACCGGCCCATACATCCCGGTCCAAACTCCAGCCGTTGGTGGTTAACGTCCCTAAATTAGCCTATTCTAAGGCCGCTGTACCATGGAATTACAGCGAGGGAATCACGGCTACGGTTCCAGTGGTTAGGAACCAGGAGGAGGTGAACCTCATGACGAGGTCGGGGAAATGTGTAGGGGGTGAAGAGAAGGAGAAGGAAACAGAAGCAGAAAATGAAAAAAAAGAAAACAGAAAGGAAAGGCAAAAATAGGAGAAGACACCCCCAGGGTGCAGAAAATGAGGCAGCAGACCTCATAAAAATAATCAAAAAAAGTGAATTCAATCTTGTGGATCAGCTGAACAAGGTCCCGGCCCAGATTTCAATACTGGGCCTTTTGCTGAATTCTGAAAAGCACAAGAATGCATTGTTAAGGGTGCTACAGAGTGCACACGTACCCCAGACAATCGATCCAGACCAGCTTGGCAAAATGGTTGGTCAAATCTTGTCACATAATGTGATAAGTTTCTCTGAGGGTGAGATCAGCCCAGGTGGGTGTTATCATGTTGACCCTTTGCACATCACAGTGCTTTGTAAGGGCTGCATGATTGCACGGGTACTAATTGACAACGGGTCGGCGTTAAACGTTTGCCTGTTAATCACTTTTACCAAGCTTGGTCTGGACTAGTCAAGGATCAAGCAGAATGGGAGGATAGTGAGGGCTTTTGATAGCTCCAAGACCCACTCCCTAGGGGAGATTGAACTGCCGGTCACAATTGGGCAGAATATCTTCAACATCACATTTGAGGTGATGGATATACCCGCAGCTTTCAATCTGCTCCTAGGGAGGCCATGGATACATTCGGCTAGGGCAATACCATCCACGCTCCACCAGAGGGTGAAATACGTAAGAAGACAAAGGGTGATAACAGTCCTAGCCGAAAACGTGGTGCCTCCCATTTTGTCACCTAACGTACCCTTGATAAATGTGGACTTAACTGTCGACAAGATTGCATTCCACTCATTCCAGTTCGAGACGGTCAATTACATACCTGGGGGGTGTGAGAAAGAAGAAAGAAAGGGGACTACTGCAGAGAAAATGATAAAGAAAGTGATGGAGAAATACCACTTTCACCCGAGGAAAGGCCTGTGAATCAATTTGTAGGGGATGGTGGAGCCAATCACGGCTAAGAAACTGATCCCTATAGTAGGGTTGGGCTTCAAGCCCAGAGGGTGGAGGAGGATGAAGCATGAAGAAGGAGAGGAAAGAAGCAAAGGAAAACTCCCTCATTTAAGGGAAAGCTTCCCTAAACCCTCATGTACTATCCAAATATCTCCTCCTACGGACCAGTCCAAGCCTCCCTACTACAACACCAACCCATTTCAAAAGCCTTTGCGTTGGTCTTGCAACCATACAACCCATCTCCAATACTGGAAGCAGCAAATGGGCCTGGGCCACAACCAGAGCAGCGGACAGACTTCTCTAAAGATGTGGGGGCTTTCTTCGCCATGACTGAAGGCGAGAAAACTGGTAGTGACAACGAGCTACCATTCATTGACTGGGCCGCGGTGAAAATCCCAGATGAGGTCATATCTGGACTGGGCCCCGTAGCAGAAAAGAGCAGTACCCACCCGGTGATGATGGCATCGGATTCTGGGCTGGAGGAGCAGGATTGCACAATTTCCCCTGCTCCCAAAAATTTTGTATTAAGCAATTGGGAGGAAACTCCCCTTACCTTTGAAGCAGCGTTTGTTCGGCAAACTAACGCGGCTTCCAAAAAAAAACTCCAATAGTGGAATGCCATTTCCCTGAAGGTTCTAATGGGCCTTTGTCTTCAGGGGAATTATGTTTAGAAGGCTTACAAAAAACCCAAAAAGATTTTTCTATTTTTTCTAAAAAATTTAAATTTTTCAAAAGAGTCCAAACCACTTATGAACCATATAATCAGACCGAATTGGACCAGGTTGAATATGACTTCGACCTTGAGCTCGACTTTGACCTCATGGGGATCGAAGAAGAGACCGAGGTCGAAGAAGAAGACATTCCAAGAGAAATTGAATACCAATTGGAATGTTATGAAAAGGGGGTCCAACCTAATATTGAGGAGACCATATCCATAAATCTTGGGACCGAAGAGGACCCAAAAATTGTGAAAATCGGGTCATGCTTCTCTGATGTGCAGAAAAATGAAATGTCACAATTCTTGGCAGACTACAAAGATGTGTTCGCTTGGTCATATCGGGACATGCCGGGGTTGGACACGGACATGGTGGTGCATAAGTTGCCAATTTTGCCAGGGGTTAAGCCAATTAAACAGAAGATGAGAAGATTGAAGCCAGAATGGACCTTGAAGGTCAAGGACGAAGTGGTCAAACAATTTCAAGCCGGATTTTTGGCAGTCTCTACGTACCCTGAGTGGCTCGCAAACATAGTGCCAGTACCAAAGAAGGACGGGAAAGTCAAAATGTGCGTGGACTACAGAGATTTGAATAAGGCAAGCCCTAAGGATGATTTTCCGCTTCCACACATCGACATTCTGGTCGATAATACTGCTGTACATAGCCTATTTTCCTTCATGGATGGTTTCTCGGGGTACAATCAGATCAAGATGGCTAAGGAAGATCAAGAGAAAACAGCATTTATCACACCTTGTGGCACATTCCACTATACAGTCATGCCGTTTGGGCTTAAAAACGCAGGGCAACATATCAGCGGGCCATGACAGCACTATTCCATGACATGATCCACAAGGAGATGGAGGTCTACGTGGATGATATGATCGCCCAAGTCGTGCAAAGAAGAGGACCACTTGATCAATCTGAAGAAAGTGTTTGATCGGCTCAGGAAGTACAGTCTACGGCTTAACCCGGCTAAGTGCGTCTTTGGAGCTACATCAGGGAAGTTATTGGGATTTATTGTGAGCCGAAGAGGAATTGAAATTGACCCGGCTAAGGCCAAGGCCATAATTGAAATGCTAGCACCCAGAACCGAGAAGGAGGTTCGTGGTTTTCTCGGGAGGATTCAATACATAAGCCGGTTCATAGCACAACTCACTGCAATCTGTGAACCTATTTTCAAGCTTCTAAGGAAGGATAACCCAACGGTCTGGAATGAGGATTGCCAGCAGGCCTTCGATACGATCAAGGAATATTTACTGAACCCACCTGTGCTAGTGCCACCAACCCCAGGAAGACCACTGATCCTGTACTTGTCAGTGTTGGAAACGTCGATGGGATGTGTCTTGGGGCAGCATGATGAGACTGGTAGAAAAGAAAGGGCCATTTACTATCTGAGTAAAAAATTCATGGAATATGAAGCCAAGTATTCACCATTGGAGAAGACTTGCTGTGCTCTAGTGTGGGCCACTCAGAGGCTAAGGCATTACTTCCTTAGTCATTCCACACTATTGATATCCCGGATGGACCTGCTAAAGTATTTATTTGAGAAACCGGCATTGACTGGCGGGACGACAAAATGGCAACTGCTACTGTCCGAATTTGACCTCACATACATCACCCAGAAGGCGATTAAGGGTCAAGCCATAGCTGATCACCTGGCCGCACATCCTCTGCCAAAATACCAACCCTTGAAGACCAACTTCCCAGATGAGGCAATTCTATACACTAAAGAGGAGGAAAGTGAGAGTTCTTGGCAGATGTTCTTTGATGGGGCCGCCAACATGAATGGTAATGGAATAGGGCAGTTTTGGTTAAACCAGATAGTTCACATATCCCGATTGCAGTAAAGCTGAGATTCCAGTGCACCAATAATATCGCAGAATATGAAGCATGCATAATTGGGTTACAAGCCGCCATGGATCATGAAGTAGAGGAACTTGACTTATACGGGGATTCGAGTCTTATTATCTTCCAAACAACTGGTGAGTGGAAAACCAAGGATCAAAAATTGATCCCCTATCACCAGTATTTGGAAGAAATAAGCACAAATTTCACTCGAATTTCCTTCAACTATATGCCAAGGGCCAAGAATCAGTTTGCGGATGCTCTAGAAACATTGGCTTCAATGGTCAGCATACCAGAAGGAGTAGACATCAGACCACTGGAAATTGAAGTCAGAGATGAACCGGCTTACTGTCTCGTTCTAGAGGGAGCACCAGAAGAAGAAACACCATGGTTTCAAGATATCAAAAATTTCTTGAACAATCGGAGTCTACCAGAAAATGCCACGTCTACTGAGAAGATGACAATACAGAGGTTGGCGGGTCAGTTTCTGCTAAGTGGTGGACATTTGTACAAGAGGTCACATAACGATATTCTGCTCAGATGTGTAGCCAAGGCTGAATCGGAAAGACTGATTGAAACTGTACATGGAGGAGTTTGTGGGCCCCAATTGAGCGCGCACATGCTGGCAAAGAAGATCTTGAGGCTGGGCTACTACTGATCGACCATGGAACATGATTGCTGTATACATGTCAGGAGGTGCCATCAATGTCAAATCTATGCAGATAATAAGCATGCACCCCCGGGTGAGTTGCACAACATGACGTCCCCATGACCTTTCTCTATGTGGGGCATAGATGTTATTGGCATGATCTCCCCTAAGGCATCGAACGGGCACAGATTCATCCTGGTGGCGATTGATTACTTCACTAAATGGGTGGAAGCAGCATCATATGCAAATATCACAAGCAACCATGTTATTAAGTTTTTGAAGCACAATATCATTTGTCACTATGGACTGCCAAGTGCCATAGTATCAGACAACGCTTCAAATATTAAGAACAAGGACATGAAGAAAATGTGTGAGCAGTTTCAGATCACCCACCATAAGTCAGCTCCATACAGGCCAAAGATGAATGAGGCAGTGGAAGCAGCAAATAAGAATATAAAGAAAATCATTCAAAAGATGGTAGTAAGCTACAAGGATTGGCACGAAATGCTGCCACTTGCTCTACATGCCTACAGAACCTCAATCCGGACTTCAACTGGGGCAACCCCATATTCCCTAGTCTATGGGATGGAAGCAGTCTTGCCCGTGGAAGTAGAGATCCCATCACTCAGAGTGCTCATGGAAGCAGAACTGGAAGAAGCCGAATGGATACAGTCAAGACATGATCAACTCAACTTGATAGAAGAAAAGCGGTTGAAAGCGCTTTGTCATGGACAGTTGTACCAGAAAAGAATGGCCCGGGCCTACAATAAGAAAGTGAGGCCCAGAACTTTCCAAGAAGGAAATCTAGTTCTAAAGAAAATTCTACTATTTTTGGAAGACCCTCGTGGTAAGTTCAAGCCCAATTGGGAAGGGCCTTATGTCGTCAAGAAGGTCCTGTCAGGGGGTGCACTCATCTTAGCAGAAATGGATGGGACAGATTTTCCTGAGCCAATTAACTCTGATGCCGTAAAAAGGTATTTTCCTTGAGTGAACATTACTAAGAAATGATCCGAGGCCATTTTTCTTCATTTCCTTCAAAATTGTAAATCCCTAGTCTAGCCAAGTTGAGTCGGTTCGTTTCTTTGACAAACCCAAACCGGATTTACAGTCTTATACTAGGGCAAAGCAAATTAGGGCAAAGCCAATTGGGGCAAAGTTAAGGAAAAAAGAAAAAAAAAGAGAAAAAAGCATTGAAAGTGGCAAATGAAAGCCAAATGTGAAAAAGATGCAAAAAATGCAATTTGGGGGAAAAGGGTTAAATTCATCATGACTATAAGTCTAGTTGACCTATTTCCACATTTGAAAATGTTTGGGCCTTTAATACCCTTTCTTTCATAAACCAAACCTAGTCTTTGTTTCGTCCTATTTTTAAGCCCTCGGTGATCTTAGTTTGTTCATTCAAATTTTAGAGTGAAATTGGTAATGACGGAATGCAGAAGTCGGCCCTAGTGAAAACCGTAACTGGCGCTAGGGGCAATACTGGCAAGAAGGAAAGAAAGAAAAAATAAAAAGAAAGAAAAAAATTAAAGGTTGAGTTGATCATGGATCCAAGCTTGAAGAAAAATCAGCACAAGTACTGAGACAAAGCAGATTGGGTAACACGGTCAATTTTGGAAGAAATAGCATTTGGGGATGACTCTAAAGGTCCTAAGATGGACGGTTCTGATCCCTCATTATTTTTTGGACTACCCTTTTCATTATTTAACCTGGTTCTAATTCCTTTAATTATAGGTGATTAAGTGCATGGACCAAATTTCAAAAAAAATATAAAAAAATATAAAAAGGAAAAACTATACTTTGGCCAGTGATGATAAATCAAATACTTTTCATAAAACCTTTGTTTTACAAGCATCTGAGCATTCTGAGGCCAATAATATAAAAATTTTATTTTGAATTAAATCCTTTGTCTTTCCACTATTGGAGTTTGCTTTTGTACAAAGGTAGAAAAAAAGAAAAAAATGTATGCAGGAAATAAGGCTAATCTCTGTCTCCTAGCCGCTCCTCAAGCTCCTGAATCCGAGCTGCCTGAGCTGCAATAACTTCTAAAGCCCCCTTTGTAGCGGGATCACTCAAAAAGGAAATAACCTCATCTGAAAGAGTCTGCCTAATCCGCATGCTCCTAAGGCTGGCTAAAGCATCCTAATGTTTCTGCCTCAGTGCTCGGACTTCAAGACAGCGGGCCTGCCTATGCTCCTCAAGTTGCTTTTCCATAGCCAGACGGCGAGATACCTGCTCTGCAAGTTGCCTTTCCATATCAAGGCCCCGTATCCTAAGCTCCTGGGCCTCTCGTACCCATATCTGCTGAAGTTGCTTGTGGGAGGCTCTCTCAGACTCTAAAATATCCTCATAAGTAGGAGCCAAGACTGCAGGAGGATCTTCAGGTACTGGAGCCTGACTCTGTATCTGCTCCCTGATCCAGAAGAGATAATCCTTCACATGGGCTTCTGAGAAGACGGGGCCACGCATAAAGCGAACATAGGACCACTCCCTCATCAACCAGGCATTCAGCTTCATGGTAGCTGGAGAAAGGGGCCCAAGATGATCTTCGTACCCATTTGGGACTATAATCCCCTGGGTCGCTCTAAACTGGCGAAGGACCCGCAAAGGAAGATAAAGCACTGCATATCTCAGGCCAGCTAGAATCAGAAAGTTGCGGTCTCGGAAGCTAATCACAGTCTCTGCATTGGGTTGATAAGTATCAGGCCATCTCACCTGGTCATCCTGGAGTGAACCCAAGAAAGTGAACCAACCCTGTTTGCCCCCTAGAATATCGGGACACCCCCGGTTGCTCATCAAGATGGGGACTTTCAAGCTCGGGAAGAAGTGTCGATTAATTTCCTCAATTTGACTCAGATGATCAAGTAGCCAAAGCTTCAAAGGAAGAGAGATATATCAGCACATTGTAAAAGAAAAAAAAAGCAAAAAAGCAAGAAAAAAGCAAAAAGAAAGAAAAAAGCAAAAATAACAAAAAAATAAAAAAAATTTTTTTTTTACCTGCAAGATCTAGGCACATGCTAGGAAGCGTTTCGACTTCCTATTGTAGCAATCAGTCAAGGCCTGATACATCCCAGCCAAAATCATAGGGGCCAACCTCTCCCGCTCCCTAACCTGGCATATCACTGAGATCAGGGCCAAGTCCACCTCGTCATCATCTCGTGGGAAAAGTAGCTGGTTGACCACTGTCAAGGTCAAGGCGTTGAACCGGGCTTCCTTATTTTCCCCTCTCAAAAGCTTCTCAGTCAAAAAAGACTTAGACAAGGTCAATAGGGTGTCAGAATCTCCTAAGTCCTTCTTCCCTATGCCCAGAAAAGTAGAAGCCTCCTTTTTGTAACTGGGCCTAACAGGTGGATTCACCACCTTCTCATCAAACCTCAAGCCCAGGATGGTTTCCACCTCCTCGATGGTTGGGGTCATCTCATGGTTCCCAAAATGGAACAAGTTGAGGTCAGGAACCCAATGACCAATCATGGCCTCTATAATCTCCCACTTGAAGGGAACCTTTGGAATGAGCAGGATGTGGCCTAGATTAGTGGAATCCCATCTCCTCTCCTCATTAAGAGTCCTAGAGTTAACACATCTTGTGTAAAAGGAATCCACAGGGTTGTACCTAGTGAGATTTAGTGGTTTTGATCTAAAAGGTTGTTTTGCAGGGGAGGCAGTGTGGACAGACAATAATGGGGCAGAAGATGATCCGGATTCCATTGGAGTTGATGGGAGCAAGCTAGAACTCAAGGGGAGGAAGAAAAAGGCGAAAAAGGGGTTTTCTAAACTCAAAAACTCGTAAAAAATGAGCAAATCCCGATGCTGGTTGCATTTATAGCATGTTTTAAAGAATCCGGCATATCAGACCGGATACAAGGCATTTTCTTCATATCCGGTGAATAATGCCGGATACAAAGGATTTTTAGTGTATTCGGTATATTATGCCGGATACAAATAAAACTCAATGTATCCGGTCTGATATGCCGGATACAAAGAAAAACAGCAAAAAAAGAGAGCAAAGGATAAAAAATCTGAATTTTTTTACCTGTTTTACCTGTGTACAAGTCATAATTGCATAAAATTGAAAAGAAAAGAAGTGCAACACAAGAGAGAATGAATAAAAATATTTTCTTATATATGCAAGTTTTTCTATACAAGGTGTGGTATAAATACATGGAAAAAAAATCCTAATCTACTACTCCTGTGCAAGATCATCCCCGCGTCCACCTCTACGGCCTCTCCCTCGAAGCGATCGGCCCCTAGAGTAGGCCAGAATACGCTCGGCAGCGTGACGAGGAAGCTGACCCACCACTTGCTGGATCTGATACTCCAAGCAATACTCCTCAAGGTCTAGGGGCGGAGCAGGAGCAGAATCTGGAGAGGATGCCTCGGGCTCAGCACGAGCAGGCTCAACTGGACCCGTAGATCCAGAAGGCCCAGCAGCATCAAAGGAAGGGCCAGGAACAGAAGTATCTGGGTCAATAGAAAAAAATCAGAAAATTGAGATATAAAGAGGAACCAAAGAGGGAAAAATTAAAAGAGAACGTACCAGGAATATCTGCAGTAGGAACAGGAGGATCCGGCTCAACTGGGTCAGCAACGGGGACATCCACAGGATCAGCAGCCCGAACCGGAGATAGATCAGGAGCCGGAGGAGTTGGCTCGTAAGCAGCGTCATCCGGGACTGGGCCCTGGACAAGTCAAACAAGCATATCAGAATAGCAGAAACAGGAAAATTAAAGATGTTAAATTATAAGAAGACCAGATACCTGTCTAGCCTGGAGCTCAGAAACCGGAGCCTCCAGCTCTCTGATCCTAGCATCCCTCTGGGCCACGACCGCATCATGCTCGGCGATCATATCATCGATCGCGGCCCGCTGGCTCTCGAACCGGTCCCGGATAATATTCAGCTCGTGTACCTGCCAGCAAGAACAGAATTGGGGTCAGAAATACAGAAGGGAAGAAAAGTGGATGAAAATATGAAGATTACAAGACTCACCGTATCATCGTGGATCCGGACATAGATCCCGCCAATCTCGGTCACCCCGGCACAAGTGGGCTGATCCATCAAGCACCCAATGGATACTCTCTGGATCCACTCGTCGTAATCTCCAGCTACTGTGAGCCCCTCTGCATCCAGGAAATGATCGAACTAATCCACATCAAAGCCCGGGAGGAGTGTGTCGGGACCCATAGGAGGAGGGGGAACGGGAATACGAAGTGTGCCTGTGTGCTGATAGTACAGGCGCTCTCCCAAATACATCACCCTACCAAGCCTCTCAAGGAAGCACTGGTAGGGCTAACGTCGGAGGTCTCTATCAAAAGCATCCTGTACTATCATCTCACGGGCCACTTCGACATCCACGTCATCAAAGCGTGCCAGGAGGAGCTACAAAGAAGAAAAAATAGTCAGATACAGTCAAGGTGCAGGAAAAGAAACAAAAGGAAAAAGGCAAAGAATTTACATCGAATCGTCGGGCGCGGTCCAAGTGAACCCGAGCAGTGCGAGGCTGACTCCTATCAGCATCTCGGACCTGGGCCGACCAGTGTAAAGCAACAGGGAAATCCGCGACCTCAGGTACCGGGGATGGGCGGAAGAAAGTCATATAGGTGTACATAAACACCTGGCAAAAGAAAATCAGTCAAGAGATAAAGAAGATAAAGCCTAAGGAAGTAAACCAGACAGATGAATTCAATACCTGTAGAATCTGCCAAAAGAACCGGCTGCTGACTCCATCACCTCTCGGGGATGCCAGGCCTCGAACCGCTCGGCACAACTCGGCTAGGATGGTCCCATAGATGAGTCGACCCCATTCTAGCTGGCGGGTCTGATGAAAATCTCTCAAGGCGTCCAAAAAGAGCGGGCTGACGCTGGTCGTATCCTCCGGGAAGAAGCAGCTCCCGAGCATCAGCAGGAAAACATGCCGGAAGATAGGAACAAAAGCTGCATCCTCCACTGCGACAGTCGCGTGTCTCCCCCCGTAATGACGAGCCAGGCTCTCCAGCAGCCAACTAATGGAGAGACGGCCACTCCGCCCATCCCAAGCAGCGGGAGGCAGGGCCGGATATCCCAGGAGGAGGCTAATATCCTCCGCAGAAGGTCGATCCAAGACGATGGTCCGCCCCGTCAAAGGAATACCGGTAATCATCACAAAATCGGAGGGACGGATCCCTAGCTCCACGTCCGGTAGATGGAAGGACTGCGTCTCCGGGAAATATCTCTCCATCATAGCAAAAATGAGTGGACGGTCGGCTCTAAACGATGGAATGCTAAGAAAATGATCCAAATGGCACCTCCTAAACTCGCGTCTGAGTGCCGGAGAAAGAGACTGTGCCAACTCACTAAATCTCCCCCAACTGCCTCGCAAATGGGAGGAGTGATACGGAAGAGGCACATCGGCCCTGATGCACATGGAGGGGTGGCTATCCAAGCCACTGAGGAGCTCTGTATCATGAACAGATGCCCTCAGCTCCTCAGAGACCCCTGACAGAGCTACAGCAGCACCATCCTGAGCTGCACCTCTGGCTCTGCCACGGCCTCCCTCGCCCTCAAGGGCCTGATCCTGAACTCTCCCTCGGCCTCTGCCTCGACTTCGAGTAGGAGCGACAACGGGCTAAAATCCAAAGGGGAAATGTGAAGGTTTGTGTAGGAAGAGGATAGAAGAAAAAGGAAGAGAAGAATTTGAAAGCCTACCTCAGCAGAGCCCTCAGCAGAGCTCTCCCTGGAGACATCCAGTGGCTCCGACAGGGTGTCGCTGGGACTCGCCTCTGTCCGAGCCCGCGAAGTGGAGGGCTGATCAGCAGGGTCAGCCTCCTCTCTAACTCGAGAATGACTCCTAGCCATCTACACAGGGAAGTGTTTTATGAGTTGATCAGAAATTTTACCTTGTTTTTGGTCTAGGTTCACAAGATTATTTTTCAAAATTATCGTGAATTATGTCTCGAGGGGATTTTATCTCATTTGTGTTATCTACAAAGTTTTGGGAAGTGAGAGATATTTTCTGTTTCTAATTCTAAAACATTTCTCCTAACCCTAAAAGATTCTTACAATACTTAATATTTCCTAATATGTTGTGATTACAGGATACAGGAAAGATAAAGGCCAAAGGATCAGAAACAGGAACTGCAGAAAAAAAAATTTTCAAACTGACATGACAAGCTTTCGTCATCAGCAATACAAAAGCATGTAATCAATGATTTCAGTGGAATAATATCACTAGCAGGTCAATCCTGAAATTGCAAAGAATCGGATCAAGGTAAAGAGGTCCGAGCCAAATGTAGAAAAATCCAGCATAAGAAGCACACAAAGCATGCAATCAGCAATCCAAGGAGTACCACCGGCAGGCAATTTAAAGCTCTTGGATACCATCGATACAGGCATGTCGCAAGCCACCATTACATAAGCGGACAGTGTTAAAGAACCACAGTTCTGGAATGGGCAGGTTCAAGTTGAATGTCGAAGCAAAACAGACATGGCATCAACTCGGGAAAATTCTATCACCAGCAGTATTGGAAAGGCAAAATCAGGCCATTGGGAATTAGCATGGGAACAGTGGAAAAATATGTCCAGCAGGACAATCTTAAGGAATTACAGCCAATTGGAGACCAAAGCTTGTTCCAACATGCAATCAGGAAATCTAGCATGCAATCAGGAAATCTAGCATGCAATCAGGAAATCAGCAGTCCAGGGAACCAAAGCATCAACCATCTATACTCAAGCAAACCAATCATTTATAAGAAAGGCTGTCAAGCATGATTAATCTCAATCCATGCAACAATTCAGTTCATGCACAAACCAAAAATCAGTTAGAAATTACCATTGGAGGGTAATTCAAAGTTGCTGTCAATTTAAGGACAGAAGCATGCAAAATTTGTCAAAGCCACAATCCAAGTATGCTGCAAACGTGCAATCGGCCAATAAAAAAAATTTTTTTTTGCTTACCAATAGTGCCGAACAGTGGAGTGCAAGGTTGGAAAAGGGATCGGCCAGGAGTTGGAAGGATGCCGAAAATCGAAGAAGGCCACCAAAGCCTGGGTAATGGCGACTAAGAGTCACTTGGGAGCAAGGACGAAAACTCCTCAACGATTCTAGGGCTCGATCGCAGCAATAAATGTGTGTAGCCGGAGTCAATCCAAGTCGCCGGAGTCAATGGAGGGTCGCCGGAGCTCGAGGACTCGTCGGAAATGACCAGAGAAGGAAGGAGGACCGTCGGTCGACGAAGAAGGAAAGAGATGTAGCCGGGGTTTGCAAACGGAGAAGGAAGAAAAGAATGTGAAAAGTCGCGGTCGCGCGCGACTTATAAAGCCGTGTGTATCCGGTGAATCAGGTCGGATACACACGAGCCCTGCCTTATCCGGTATCCTACACCGGATACAAAAGAAAAAGAAAAAAAAAAGAGAAAAAAAAGAAAAAAAGAGAAAAAGAAATGAAAAAAGGAAAAAAAGAAAAGAAAAAAGAAGAAGGGGAAAATAGAAAAAGAAAAAAAACAGAAAAAAAAGAAGAAGAAGAAAAAAGGAAAATAGCACAAATGTGCTACAAAGTTCGCTATTTTCTCACAAAATCCTATTTTTGCCTTAAAATCCACCTCACAGCCACGAGAGCTCAGTGGAATTTAGGACAACTTTGGGAAATGTGCTGGTCAAAAAGGAAGATATCCACTCAATTTTCAACTTGGTTTGATAAAAAAATCAGTTTTCAAGAAATCATATTTTCGGGCTTAAAATCCACTTCATAGCCACGAGAGCTCAGTGGAACTTAAGAACTCTTGGAGAGATGCCCCCCTTAAAGTTAGGGCTTTTTGGCAAATCTTCACCCAAAAATTGTTTTTTTACAAAATTGAATTAAATCAAGCAAATCATGCTTAAGGGAGTACAATTTGGGCTTGTCTAATCTTTGCAGCTCACTGCTTCACAGCTCCCGCAAAGAGGGGTAGTTGTAGACACCCCAAATTGCATAATAATTATCAAAAATCATTATCTCCTTGAAAGCCAGCACAAAAATTGAAGAAAATAAGTTTTTACCTGTATCCGGCAACTCAGGCCGGATACAAGTACTCCTCTTTGTATCCGGTGAAGCATACCGGATACAAGAAGGGTTTAGTGTATTTGGTATTATATACCGGATACCTTAAGGCCCTTGTGTATCCAGCCTGATATACCAGATACATAAGTTTTGCTCAAAATTAGGGTTTTTCGAGAGCTTTCACTTTTTACCATCATGCCCTTCATTAAATGAAGGGAAATCTCGGAAATAGCCTTAGGGTTAAGGTTGGTGGGCTATAGACATTATGTTGTGTCTACCATTCTCACCAACCCTAACCCTAGCCTTTGCCTATAAATAGGAGGCTCCTCCTTAAGCAAATGGCCATTAACTCTTGCTTTGAATTCTTGCTAAGAAGAGCTCCAAGAGAAGAGGGAAATCGCTGCGGGATTGCTTCCAGAACCCAGGTAAGCCTCAAACTTTTCTTTTATTTTCTGTTTTTACATTTCTAGATCTAGATCTCTTCTTCTACCTTTCTGTAGAATAAGGCCTTTCTATGTGTGTGAAAACCCTTCCCCGGCTCAAAGTATCTCGAGACTCCCCTAAGCCGTAAAACGTGAAGGCGGGATCTAGGAGAAACGAGACTGGGGATTGACCCTAGTGCTAGAACCTATGTAGCATAAAGCCTTTTTGAATGATTGAAAACCGTTTCATATTCAAAGTACCCCATGATTATCTTGAAGAACCGTGTTTAATGGGGAGAGAGAACAAAGGGAAACGATAATGGAACGGAACCCTAGGTTGTTTTAGAACCTTATTTTGATGAATATGTATGCATGCTATATTGTTATATTGATCTTGTATGATTTTTCACACTTGCACATACATAGCACTATTTTGGCGAGATAGGCTCACATTTGGGGATTTATTACATTCATTGTGATAAATCACAAACAAATGGCCTCAATCAATTTTGGAATGTTGTTAAATGATTTTTAAAGGTTTTGTGTTCATTTTGCACGAATTACACACACTTGGTCACATTTTTGCATTGGCTTTACTCAAAATGGCTTAGCTTGACAGCAACTGTACCCTTACTTCGGACGCTCATAACTTCATCGTCCGGATGAATTTTGGAGCGATTCCAGAACCATAGGAAAGGTGAGGCTGTCTAGTTTATGTCTATCAAATTTCATTAATTTCTATTTAGCAGATTTTTGACACCTCTCTGTCGAAGTTGATTGGACAGTTCAGGTTTAAATACGGAACTTGTCACTTCGACGGAGCGCCATGTGTTCGTTTTAAGTCCGATTCGAATGATTTTTGTTTCTGGGCACTCCTGTATGAGTCTATTTTCAAACCCAATTGGTTTCATAATTTTTTGACTCCATTTGAATTATTGGTAACGGATTTACTCAGAACTGTTTATCAGTACTTTTCTGGGTAAATTTGTGATCTTCGGGGCCTCTTCGGGAGACCACCCAAGGCACATCCGAATGAGTTTTTGTTTGAGGCTTGTTCCTTTTGAAAGATGGCCATACAGACTTCATTTACACCAAATTTCGTGGGTTTTTATGGAGTATATTTTTCTAGGTGATTTTACAAAGTTGCCTATTTGCTACTTTTGATTTTCTCCGGCAGCAACTTTAAAAGAGCCATAACTCTTAGGATTTCAACCGGAATTAATTGAAATTTTGCATGAGACTATTGTTTACCCTAATCTTTCAAATGGATTTTGTTTGATTTAATTTAAAATTGGATTTGATTAATTTCAAGAGAAATGGCCTTACTTTTTACCAAATTTCCCGGATTTGCCTCAACTTGGTTTTGTGCAACTTTTGCTGTGATTTCCATCTTTTTGTGATATTCCAGAAGTGATATTAACATAAAAGAAGATCTGGAATTCATTTGGATTTTCATGTGAAGATATCATATATTTGTCCTTTTTCAAGGTTTTCATGATTTTTTAGCAAGCTTTCTATTTTCTTTTTGCATGAACAAACACTTGGCAACCACCTAGTGTGGGTGAATGGGGGTGCCTAACACCTTTCCTTGTTCATAATCTAATCCCCTTACCCATCTCTGGATTTGATTTTCAAGTAGAGTTATTTTTATCTAGAATTTGTCTTTTGGCTATTTTTGCTTATTTTTAAACTTTTGGTGCCCATTCACACCCAAAATCTGAATGGTGGCGACTCTCCCAATTTTACGTTGAGCCCCGTGTGTCGACGGGGGGATGATCATTCCGGTGATTTTTTCCCGTGTCTCACAGGGGGGGGGGTACCTTAGTGTTATTTGAAGTGTACCTTGGTGTTTCAGGGGGTTGACCTTAGTTATTCAAGGGGTTATAATTTAGGCATGCTTGGGGGTGTTCCTTAGTTAACACAAAGGGGTACCTTAGTTGTAGAAGGGGTGTACCTTAGTTATACAAGGGGGTTACCTTAGTTATATAAAGTGGGTACTTTAGTTATACAAAGGGGGTACCTTAGTTATATAAGGGGGGTACTTTAGTTATACAAGGGGAGGGGGTACCTTAGGCAATACAAGTGGGGTACCTTAGGTATACAAGTGGGTACCTTGGGTATACAAGTAGGGTACCTTAGGTATACTTAGGAGTTACTTTACCTTGGGTAATACTTGGGTGTACTTTGGGTAATGCATGGGTGTACTTTTGGTGTACTTGGGTGGTACCTTGGATAATACATGTGTGTACTTTATGCATACAATGGGGGTGTGCTCTAGGTGTACTTGGATAATACATGTGTGTACTTGGGTAATTGGTATTCATTGAGTGTTCAAGAATGATCTAGAAAGATTGCAATTTGAATCTGGGCACAAAACAGGAAATCTGGAAATTTTGTACTGGAGACGCGAACGTTAAAGTTGGACGCTCGGGCGTTAAACCTTTATCAAATGGTTTCTACAGAATTTAGCTCAACGCGCGATTCAAGGTTTGCACGTCAAGGCTAATTTTCACACTTAATTCTAATTTTTCAAATTTTGATTTCCAATTCACTAGAATTAATTGGAGGGCATCTTAGCCAATTGAAATTGAGAAATAACATTAACTAATCTTATCTTAATAACCTTCAATAAAGTTCACTTTGATTTCCCCAAATCCTCAAGCATGATCTACATCCACCTCACCTTCATAACACAAATACTTAATTAGTCTAATAATCTCACTTTAATTAATTAAACTTAGCAATTAAGATATAATCCGGGTTGAGGTTTTACAATGGATCCATATCAAGCTAAGCCCAAAATAGCTTAAAACTAAACCAACATGTAAACCAATGTAATCAATATATAATCATGGGTCCACCATGACCAAATCCACCCCATCATGGAGATCTCAAATATATGCCCTCAAGACGTATATCAATAACCAAAACAGTTCTTATAACAATTCAATCATAAAATAAAAGCATTAATTCAAATCATTGGGATATCTCACACTTTACCAAATTCAATCCAAGTTTTACAAACAAAGCCAAAGTAATGCAAAATAGAGCTCAAAAATCCCAATTTCTCAAATCTGACCAAGATTGTATTCTCAGAGGTTTGTTTACTTAAAAATGTACAAATATGAGAATTTCATGGGTAGAAATCCTTAGAATCTTTACAAGTTAGTATGACACCATAAAATCCATTTTAAACCCAAAATGAGCTAATTTGGTGAAATAGGTAGACAAATATTTGATTTAAGTTCAAATGTACAATTGGTCTATATAAACACCTTAGAATAGATCTCAGAAAGATGTTACAAGTGGTGGAATCAAAATAAACTCATTCTATAATAATTGGGAACCAAAAGTCTCTCAAGAACTTAATTTAGTAGAATGTGCCCAAACTTTTTGTTAAATTGAATTTTAAGATAAATCCTGTGCAAATATTTTCTAAATACCTAAATCTTATTTGTACATAGGTTGGATTTGTTTAAAAACAATTCCATAGTCGAAAACACCTCAAATTGGAAAGTAGGAATTTCTGTGTTGGGCGCTCCACATGGCGCTCAAGTGTCCGTAAAGGCATTGGGATGGAGTTTAAATCTGAGAATGGACGCTCGGCAAAGTGTTCGAGTGTCAGGTTGAACGCTCAACTTATCTGGGTTTGACAACTCTCAGGTTGTGAAATTAAAATAAAACACAGATGGGGCGCTCGAGCGCGATTCCAGGCCCTCGGCCAAATCGACAATTCACGAACAGAATTGCAAATTTGCTGATTTTTTTTTTTTGAAATCTAAGTTACCAAAATCTAATTTATTCACTATAAAATCATAGACACATCTTCTACAATACTAATAAAAGTTTTCTAACTAAATAAACCACAATTCAAATTGATTTATGGATTAGATCTACAATTTCTAATTAATTAGCTCAAAACTCATGAAAATTGAACTCAATCTTTCATTTACAAATCTCATGCATTTAATCCAAAAATTCTAACACAGATTCATTTAGAAAGGTGCTACTTACATTGTTAAATCCTAATTCAAGCTCCACAGCCACAAATCTGAAATCAATTCCCCTACAGTTCTTCTCTAAACTCACAGCTCAATCTGTTTCAAAAATAATCGAATCCACTCAGATTCACTCTAATTAATTCTTCATTAGTAAATTAGATGGAGATCAATAGAAACTAAATCAAAACTTACCTGTTTCAGATTTGCACTATACAATCTCCTCAAAGTCTACATGAAATTACTGCTGCTCAGAACCCATCAGCAATTCTTTTCCCTTTTAAATCAATTCAGCAACAATCAACCTTTGTTCCTTTCCTCTGCCTTGATCGACTTGCTCCAATCTTCCTCACAAACCCTAGCTCAACTCTTAGAATTTTCCAGAATCTCTAGCTCTTCTAGAGAACTCCAACTTTAACAACCAACTAATAAAACAACTTTATTCTCCCTTTTTATAGTTGCCACCTAAATGCTTCTTAAAAATTTTATAATCCGCTACATGCCACTCCACCCAACCTTATATACACCATCATTTAAATTAAAGGCTCATACACTATTATGTAAGGCCACCACAACAATCCTACATGCACAACCAAATAAAATTTAATCAATATGATCACATGCAATGCCACTACACAAGATTTACATACCTAACCAATAAATTTTTAGTAATTAATTCTTACCTTTAGTAATTCAATAATCATCCTTTGACTTGGTCATAAATCCACAATTTTACGTGTTAGCAATTCTCCCCCCACTTTTTCAACTTTCTCATTTGCTTCCAACCGTATGAGTATAGGGCCCTACATGGTGCATTTTGGAAAATCAGAATTAGGGAAGTAGGTATCTTTCATTACCTTTGCCCAAAAGCCTTGATTGTCTGTGGAGAGTTGCCACACTGCTTAAGCATCAATACTTGGTTCATATCCTTAGATATCTTCTTATTGAGTCCCCCATTCCTCCATGGCAATGAAATTTTGTCCCATCACATAGTATGTAGGCTCCTGGCTTGAGAACCTCTACACCAAAAGAAGGATCCCGCCAATTGGTCCATCTTATTTATGGATTTCTTGGGAAGATTGAAGCAGTTCATGAAGTGACAAGGCTAGGCACTAAGAACCGACTGAACTAATGCTAATCTTCCCATTTGAGATAAGACCAGAGATTTCCATCCTGACATACAGTCATTCATCTTTTTTAAAAACTCCTTGCAATCTCGGGCTTTTGGTTTTCCACCAAGAATCTGCTGACACAAATAATTGAATGTTTCATTTGATCTTGCCACATTGAAACTTCGTCTAACCTGGACCTTGAGATTAAAGGAGGTGTTCTTGCTAAACTGTAGGGAAGATCTGGCTGTATTTATTTGTTAATTGGCCAGATTTCGAGCAGTATATGTGTAGCAATTGCACCATCGAGTCAACCTCTCTTTTAGAAGTATATCCATATATCATTATGTCATATGCGTGCATAAGATTGGAGATAGGTATGCCTCCCCGTCTTATACAAATCCTATGGAACCTATTATCACATTCAACATAGTTACAAAGTATTACTTTTACCTAAAATTGGATTTGGCAAAAGTAATCATTGCAATGATGCATGAAAGCCGACTACGTAGTATTTTCCATCGTTGAAAGCTTAAACCATATTCTTTCATTTCATTGTTACTTTTTGGAGCTGCTATAAAAATATTTTGTGCCTACACGAATCTATATCTATATCTATACTATTATTAAAAACACGAACTGGTAGAAGAGGTGACTCGTCCTCCAGGCCGAGTCTGCCTGTCCTTTCACCTAAGCCGGATATGATGTCTACCAGTGTGGAATTGGTGGCCTGAGGCACTGCGCCGGATCACATCGGTATGGAATGGAGATCTCAAGAGGCTAACGTGTCGGGTTTGGACCACAACGGTCTTGATTCTCGCAACGGTAATATCTGGGCCGTTAACTGTGGGCCCCCTTGCTAGAAATCTCCTGGGCCTTAGCCCAATTTGTTGATGTCTAGCTTTTTCAAGTTTGGGGCCTCCCGATTGGGCTTGATCTTGCTTTAAACGCTTCCCCCCTATCTTACCCTCCGTGAGATCTGCTAGACAACCCAATTTGAGAAGCCAAAAACCTTAGCTAAATCTAAAGCCCAGGCCTGGCAACCGACCCATGATCTCATCATCAATCTAGACCACCATAGAGCTTTGGAGGGGGGGGGGGGGGGGGGGGGGGGGGGGGGGGGGGGGGGGGGGGAGGGGGGGGAACAAAAACTCCATAAAAAAAGAAAGTCCAACCCCAACTGTGAAGTCGACTGTGTTGCTTTAAACCCTGTCATCTTTCCACCCGATTCTCCATCCTCCTCTTCAACCCCTACTGAAAGTTTTGCTGGGTCTTCCCGGCGACCTTTGTCCCAATGAAAATAACGGCCTGGAATAGTCAGGGAATGGGTCAAGCCCCAACTAGACTGCATTTGTGTAACCTATTACGCATCAATAGACCCAACTTGGTGCTGATTTCTGAAACCCTCATGGAAGAAGAGTTAGAACTTTAGGCTTCTTTGATGTCTGGTGGAGCCCTACTATTGATAGAGTAGAGGGCTACTGAGTGTTGTGGGATGCCGAATATGATGTGACCATTGAAGAAAGTAAATCCTGGTACATCCACATGACAGTGAGGCTGCAATTTGGTGAAGGGGAGGTTATATTTGTTCACGCCAGCTCTCAAACCCATATCCAAGTTGATCAGTGGGAAAGATTAAGAAGAGTTGCTAGCCGATGTCTCTTACCATGGTGCTGCATCGGGGATTTCAACGTGGTTCTGTATGAGCATGAGAAGCAAGGTGGCAAAAGAGTTAAGGTGCGTAAAGCTAACTATTTTTTCAATTTCATTAATGACTACAACTTAATTGATTTACCTTGTAAGGGGATGAGATTTTCTTGGAATAATGGTAGGATGGGTAATGGGAACATCAAGGAAAAAAATTGATAGAGTTCTTGGTAGCATAGACTGGTGTCAACTCTTCCCAAATACCTCTCTGTGGCAAGACCCCATCATAGGTTCAGACCATGGCCCTCTATGCCTTAACCTAAATAACAAAAACTTCAAAAGCCATAAGTTCTTCAGGTTTGAAAAGTTCTGGATTGACAAACCTCAGAGATGGCATGTGATTTTGGATAGTTGGGTTAATAGTAGAGGTTCTTTCCAAAATAAAATCAGGAGTTTGAGAGGGTCTTTGAGTTGATGGAATAGGGATAATGTTGGGGATATCAATGATAGGGTTCATGTTCTATACAATGATCTGAAAGACATGCAGAAAAGGGTTGAATTAACTGGGAATCAAAATGACATGAAGAGGGAGCAAGATCTGCAAAAGAAATATTTAGATGCCCTTAGAGCCCAAGAAAAATTTTGGCACCAAAAATCCTGCATTAAATGGCTTATGGAAGGGGACCTTAATACCAAATTCTTCCATGTCTCCACTATAAATAGAAGGTTCAAAAATAAAATAGTGGTAATAAGGGGATGAGCTTAATGAGGAGATTAGGGATTTAAAAGCCATATAGAAGTCTGCTGTTGAGTACCTTGAAGGGATTTTCTTGGATGATGGGGTGCAGAGAAATACCTCCATGCTTAACTATATAACCCTTGAGGTCTCTAAAAGTGACAATAATATTCTGATGAGGCCTGTCACAGAGAGGGAAATCTGGGAAGCAGTGAGAAAATTGGGGGCCCTTAAAAGTCCTAGGCTGGATGGCTTCCAGGGGGTCTTTTATCAAACTTATTGGGAGATCATTAAAAAAGATATGTGTTCCTTGATCTATGAATTCTTTGAAAAAGGGTCTTTTGATAAACAACTCAACCACTCTCACATTGTGCTTATTGCTAAGATAAATAACCCTGAGAGATGGAAAGACTACCGACCCATAAGTCTATGTAATTTCTCTTATAAAATCATCTCTAGAATTCTTGTGGACAGAATGAGACCCCTAATGACCCGGATCATATCCCTTCACCAGAGTGCCTTTGTTCTTGGGTGCAACATCCATGAGAACATTTTAGCTGCCCAGGAACTGTACCACACAATCAAAGCCAAAAAGAAAAACAAGAAAGGTCTGTTTGCCTTAAAACTTGACCTTACGAAAGCCTATGATAGGCTAAGCTAGGGGTTCATTGAAAAATCTCTCCTTGCTCTGGGTTTCAAGAGTAGCTTTGTCAAGTTGATCATGTTCTATATCACAACTGTCTCTTATAATATTTTGGTGAATGGTAAGCCATGTGGGCATATCTACCCTTCTAGGGGTATTCGGCAGGGAGACCCTCTGTCCCCCTACATCTTTATCATCACCCAACATATCTTGTCAACCATCCTTTTGAAAGCTGAGATGGAACACCATATAACTGGAATAAAAGTAAACAGGATCAGCCACCTAATGTATGCTGATGATCTTCTGGGTGTTTGGTAGAGCCTCTGTGAACAACATGAAAAACTTTAACTTGGTTATTAATTGTTTCTGCGATATGGCTGGCCACAAGTTCAATGCTGAGAAATCATAACTTTTTCTTAGTCCCTGTATAAAAGGCCAAGCCAAAGGTAAGTTGGCAAGGATTTTTGGGGTGAGACCAACAACGCACCCTGGGAAATACTTGGGGATTCCTGCTTGTCTAGAGAATTTGGTTCACTGAACTAATGGATAAAATTAACCTGAGACTCACTAGTTGGAAGGCAAAACTCCTCACCCAAGCTGGGAGATTGACTTTAATCAATGCCACTCTTTAGAGCTTAGCTCAGTACCATATGGCTTGCATGAAACTCTTTGAAACCATCACTGAAAACATTGATCGGGAGGCCAGGAAATTTTTCTGGCACAAGGCTAATAAGGACAGAACTATCCATACCATTTGTTGGGAGAAGTTATGCCTCCCAAAAAGGTATGGAGGTTTAAACATTAGTGCAGCAAAGGCCTCAACAAGGCTATATTTGCAAAGGTAGCATGGGCTTTAACTACAAATGAGGACAAACTATGGACTAGACTGATGAGAGCCAAGAATCTCACTAATGAAAGTTTCGATCAAGTCCAAGCTAAAAGCAACAACTCCTGGCTGTGGAAGCACATATGCAAAATCAGGAATGTGGTGGACAGAGGAAAGGGCTGGTGTATTGCGAATAGAGAATCAATCTCTGTTTATGATCTCAGGTCACCCACAAATCCTAACCTGTGGACTGACCAAAGCAACATGGGGGGGGGGGGGGGGGGGTGTGTGGTCTCCAAAACTTGCGGAGTTGATTGACCAACAAACAAGGACTTGGAAAGTGGACAAATTAAAGGAGATCTAGAATGACTTTGAGGTGGAACAGATTAGAGCCATCCCCATTAACAAATTTCCTGAAGCTAACAGAGTTATCTGGAAGGGCACTCCCACAGGTAAGTATAGTGTTTCCTCTGCATATAGGTTTTTAACTAACATGGTTTCTAACCTTGCAGAAGAAAGAAGATGGTTAAGACTCTGGCACATGCAATGCCCTCAGAAAATCAGAGTGTTTATGTGGAAATGCATGCAAGAAGGAAACCTTACCAATGAAATACTAGACAGTAGACTGGGTGCTCCTAGTGAGGCTTGTGTCCTATGCAACAGAGAGCAAGAGTCCAATCTCCATCTATTTGGCACCTGCGAGCTTACGAGAGCAATTTGGTTTGGTTATGCTGGGGGCAAATCACTTGAACAAAGCCAATTTCGCAACTGTAAGGAGTTGGTCTTCGAGGGAATCTTGGAATTGGAAAAGCTGCAGGATGAACAAAAGGGAGTTTTACTATCCCAATGGGCTATTACTTGCTGGATTGTGTGGAATGCTGGGAACAGATTGATTTTCGATAATGCTAAACCTTCAACGGAACAAATAAGGTCTCAATTTTTTGGTATGTAGGAAGACAGTAGGAAGATTAGAGAAAAGGAGAAGGGTCATAAAGGCAAGGAAAAGCAAGAAGTGCTGATCAGATGGAAACTTTGAGGTGATAAATGGTTCAAGCTAAATGTGGATGGAGCTGCAAGAGGAACACCGGGGATGGCTGCAGTGGGAGCAGTAATAAGAGATGAGAATGGTCGAGTGGTGGGTCCTCTAGCACACAGAATCGGAATTGCAATGCCCATAGTTGTGGAAGCCACTGCTCTTGTGGAAGGGATGAGGATGGCTATGGCACTCAATTGCAGGCACTTACATATTGAAAGCGACTCTCAATCAATCGTTGCATGGTTCATCAAGCGATCATGCAATTCTTGGAGTGCAGATAACCTTTTAGAGGAAGCTTGGAACTGCAATACTTTCTTTCTTGATATCAAAGTTGAGAAAATTTACAGGGAGGCCAAAAAAGTCATAGATGGCCTCACAAATTTCTCCCTAGATGCGTTCCCTTGTTTTTGGGTTGGTTCAGTGCCAAACCCCATTAAGTCCATAGTTACTGATGATTTTTTGGTCCGATCTCAGGCTTGGTTTGTTTAACCTTGTACGTCTGTTAGCTTTTTAATATATTGTCATGTTAGTATTAAAAAAAATTTTTAAATACAAACTACATTAAGTGTTTTCAATTTTCACATGCCTCAAATGTCCTTCTCTATAATCTTTAATTCCACATATTGAACATCTATTAACGTCTAAACTTCATTTTTATTGTCGTGTAGAGTCTTTCTCCAATAAAATCGTACCACATTATAGCTCTTCTAGATCCAACAATTAGCAAAACGTAGATTTAATATTCTTAAACACGAATCCACAAAACGTGCATATGTACGTGTTAGAAATCTAGTAGACCTACTAAATATTTTATTTTATTTATATCTAATAAATTTAATAGATCCACGTCAAATCAATCTTTAATTTAAAAAATAGCTCTTTTAATAATAAAATCTTACTGAAAAATGGAATTCTAATAATTGGAAATCCATATATATCCTAAAGTGTTTTTTGTTTCATGTAGCTAAAATATCTATGTATATCCTTAAAGTGTAGTTAAAAAAAAATTTGTTCTCTTTTCTAATTTTATATAGCACTTATCTATGAGGATTTTTTTAGAGTACTTTTTAGTTATGATTAATAATTAATAATGACTTTGAATGAGGATGAGAAGGATTCATAAAATATTTAGCATTCTTTTTAATGCACTACTTAATCTATATCTATACTATTATTAAAATCACGAACTACCTTAAGTGTTTTTTATTTTCACATACCTAAAATGTTCTTCTTTGTTATTTTAATTTCACATATTCATCTATTTAATGTATATTAATAAATTAATAATAGACTTCAATTAATTATTAGAAATTGTAGTTTAGTGTAATAATTGTTAATTATGATTTCATGATAATGATTTCGTACATTTAATAATAGTTCTAAAAATATCTAATTTCAAGGTTATCTTTTATTTTATTTTTAACAATTAACGTGAATATAATAAAATCCTATTTCTTTTCTAATTAAACAAAACAAAAAATAGATAAGTATAAATATTGTTTATATAAAATAATTGAATCCTATTTCTTCTCCAATTACACCAAGAGTCCTATTAAATCAAACCTCTTCCTTAATACTTATACTCATATAAAAATTATACTTTAATGTAATAATTATTGTTTCATGATTTCATACATTTACTAATAGTTCTAAAATATCTATTTTTTTTTTACTATTGACTTGAATCTATTTTCTTCTCCACTTAAATAAAATAAAAAAAATAGATACCTATAAGTATTGTTTATATAAAATAATTAAATCCTTTTTCTTCCCCAATTATATATACCATGAGTCCTATTATATCAAACTTCTTCCTTGATACTTAAACTTATCTAAATTAAAAAAAAAGATAACAATCACTATTATTTATATAATAATTTCCTATCTAACTAAAAGAATTTAAATTAAACAATATAAACATTAATTATTAATTGGATAATATAATTCTGAAATGTCTAATTTCAAGGTTATCCTTTTTTTTTTCCCTTTAATGAGTCTAATAAAATCCTATTTCTTCTCCAACAATTATCCAACTAAGAGAATATTGGAATTACTAATAAAATCCTACTAAGTTTTAACCAAAAAAAAAAAGATAAGGATCACTATTATTCATATTATGAACAAAAATGAAAGATAAGGATCACTATTATTATATTATTCATATTATTAAAAAAAATGAAAAAATAATTTTATTATTGTTGTATTAATTAATAATCATTAATTAAACTCTTAATTCTAATATCATAACTCTTGGGAATGTAAACTTCTTCTCATATAATTTTAATTTTAATAACTATATATTCATATATATTTAATTAATAATTATAAAAGCAGCATATATCTAATTAATATCTTTTGTATTATGCCCATATTATAACATTAGTATATGTTTATTTTAAATCAAAACCATATAAATAAGGTAATGGATCCATATATAAAAACTTTAAAATAATAAGAAACACTTAAAGACAATTAAAAAAATCTATCAATAACTAGTAAATAATTTTGAGTTTATAATTATCTTATAAGTAAAATTCAGTTGGTATCATAAAAATCAATCTCATGAAAATAGTTAAGCACAATGCTTTTAACATACTAATTAAAATAACATGACAATAAAGAGCTATAAAGTAACTAATATTTATATATACATTACTATAAATAATTCTAATTCTAATAATAATGATAACATAAAACTCTTATCTTTTTTAAAAGTCCAAGGGAAAATAAAGTATTTTTCATTATCAAATTACAAGCTATTCCACAAAATTATTATTCCTATTACATTTGTATGTAAGAGAGATTTTCAAAACAACAAAAGGAAAATTAAAATAAAATATGTTTTCAAGCACAAACAATTCCCAAAATTATTTTTCCTTGTCGAATCTAGCTAAATAGAAAGAAATCTTCAAAAAAATAAAAAAAATAAATAATGTTATATTATGACAAGATTTTCAATAATAATTTAAAATTAAACATTTAAAATTCATTGTTTTTAATTAGGTCCATATTAAAACATTTATAAATACTGTTTTTTTGAAAATACCAAGTACATAGTGATTAAGTGGTTAAATTGTATATTTAAGTCACTTATTGAGGTGAAAAATACAGAAAAATCCCTTATATTTGCTTAATAATGCATTGACTTGTGTTGGTGGCCTAAGTATTGAATTGAATTTTTATTGAGTTTTTTTAGGCTTAATTGTGCATGGAAAGTGTAAAATCCTAGATTTTATTAATAAAATAATTATAATTAATAAATAAACTGATCAAGTTATTAATATAGCAGGAGATGAGGCATTGGTTCAACTCGAAGAAATTCTAGGTGACCCGGAGAACTTGGAAGCCTAATCTAAGGTGAGATTTTAAATTTGGATTAAGGAGAATTTTAATTGTTATTGTTTAGGTTGCTATGGTGTTGAACTAATTAAAAAAATATATAATAAGAATAAATAGAAGGTGGTTGAACCCCAGAGAGAGTGGAAATTGACCCAGATTTTGGCTTGGTTTGAGGTTTAATTGGTTTGATTGTATTTGGTTTAATGAAGGAGTGGGGGTATTTTAGTAAAAGGAAAAGAAACAATAAAATAACCTAATACGCCATGCAACTATTCACATCCAAGAGTGAATAGCCGCACGTTTTCTTTTTCTTCTTCTTCTTCTATTCTTCTCTTTTATTCCTTGTGTAGACACCCCAAATTGCACTAAAAATGAGAAAATAATGAAAGCATGTAATTAGGATTTAAAACAAGGCAAAAATGCATGAAAATCAATAATTCAAGCCTTGCCCGTATTGTATCTACGGGCTAAGCGGGCCCGGATTTTGTACACAAGCACGCAGCGCCCGTAATACATATACGGACACTATTGGACCGTAAATCATTTACGGGCACATCAGACTCATGCGAGTTTTGTTCTTCTCTCGATTTTTGAGCCTTATCTTTAATCCAATATCCTTTTAAATGAGCGAATTATCTCTTTTATTCGTGCGAAATATCTTTGTGGATAAAGGATTGGCATGATCTTGTGTTTAACTCAAACTAAAACTCTATCTTGCCAAACCCTGGACCAACCATACCCCTGTGTTTGCCTATAAATGGAGGGCTTTTCCTCAAGCAAAAGGCCACAAAATTTTGAAGTCCAAGGAAGTCTAAGAAGCTCCAAGAAAAGAGGAACCCCTGCTGCCTTGCTTGCTCAATCTAGATAAGTCCCTTTTCCCTTTTATTTTCTGTCTTCAATTCTAGAAGTAATAGGATCATCTCTATTGTTGTAGAATAAGGCCATATTTTGTATCTGTATTCCTAAACCTGCCTCTAAGTACCTCAAGAGTCTCTCTAGCCGTAAAACGTGAAGAGAGAGCTAGGGGAAAAGAGAACAGGTGGATCCCTAGAATAGAACCCCATATCTGTTTTTCTCCTTTTTTATAGAATAAAGCCTGTGATTGTGTTTGTATACCCAAACCTATCTCCAAGTACCTCAAGAATCCTCTCTATCCGTAAAACGTGAAGAGAGAGCTAGGGGAAAAGAGAACAGGGGGATCCGTAGGGTAGACCCCCATGTGCTCTAAACTGTGAGATGTGGCTGTTTTGAATATCCTGATCATGTTTTAATGCTTTTTATGATGAATCTGCATGAATCTATGATGATCATGATGTTTATAGCATGAGATCCCCACTTTTTTATAAAATTTGGATTTTTGCCACTTTTGCACCTACAGCACTGTTTTCGTGATTTTTGTTGTTTTAGGCTAGGATCTTGGATTTATCATGATCAATATGGTAGATCTAAATCCAAAAGCCTGAAAGTAAATTCTAGGGTTTCATGAGATAGTTTTTGAGTCCTTTTTCATTATTGAGAGAAGACCCTACGGTCTACGTTCTCCCCTTTTGGTGTTTTTCATCAACGTGGGTATTTTTGGATTTGATTTTCAGATTTAATGTGAAATTTGGGTTATATCTATGTCCTGGAATGTTCAAATTCAATTTTGAAATATTTTATAAAAATCATATTTTTCTAGATTTCTAGAATTTGACTTGAAGCCAGATTTTTGGATTTTTCACTTTAAATTGATTTTATTGGATTTTATCTCAATTTTGTTTTGATCATGAAACCCTAGGAATGGTATGATCATATTTGAAAGTTCTGGATCAATCAGACTATTCGTATAAAAAAACCATACAATTTTGCTTTTTTATGATTTTTCATGATTTTTATAGCAAGCTTTTTCTTTTATTTTTAACATGAACAATACTTGGCAACCACCTTGTGTGGATGAATAGGAGTGCCTAACACCTTCCCCTGTTCATAACTTAATCCCCTTACCCATCTCTGGTTGTTTTTTTAGGAGGGTTATTTTTACCCTAAAAGTGCCTTTTTGTGCTTATTTAATATCTTGGTGTCCATTCACACCTAAATTGAATGGTGGCGACTCTTTGTTTAATTAATCCCGTGTGATGATTGAGGAAGTCATTGGATAGATTGATTTTTTCCCATGTCTCACACCTTGAAATCAAACCCTAACATTCAAGCAACTGTTGGAGCAATTTTAGAGAGAGAGGAAGAGGATTTTCGTTTAGAGAAACTCAGATAAGAACAAACTAGAGAAAAGTTTCTGTTTTGGAGGTTTAGACATGTTTTGAGTTCTTAAAGATGTGGTTTTTGAACCAAACGAGATCAAGGTTTACTATGATTGTTAGATCATCTTTGGAGTGATATTGGAGTGCTTTTAGAGAAGGTTTAAGTCCCAAAACAAGGTAAGTAGTCCCTTTAAATTTGCATAAACAAATTTTCGTGTTTATTCGAGGATAGTGTTTAATCGCATGTTTGATGATTCGTTTGTGTACTATATTGTGTTTAAATTGCTCAAAATTATTCTAACATGTTTATAAGGTATTCTTGAATGATTTAGTATCGATTTGATGCTGTAGAATTCAAGTTTTCTATTTTTGAATGATTTACGCAACTTTTCGAAAAAGTTAGAAATTTTAGTTTGCGACAGGCCGCTCAAACCGCAGCTCGAGCGTCCGTATGGGTCTCGAGAGTAGTTCGTGGGCGCTCGATAGCCACTTGAGCGATATCGAGGGCGCCTTGCCTGTGCTTGTTAATTTCCAAAAAACCTGAAAGTGATCAAAACCCAGAAGGCGAACGCCCGAGGCGTCGCTCGAGCGACTTCTCAAGTGATCAACCCTGAATCAACCTGGTTTTTATGTCGCCTGTTCGAGCGCCCGAAGCCGCTCGAGCGACCATCTGTTAGATTTTTATATTTCTCCAACTAGCCTAGTTTTTCACCACAAAATTGTTTTTATTCAATTTAGACCTATGTACTATTAAGTTTAGAGTGTTTATAGATAGTTTGCACTAGCGGATGTTTAAATTTAATTTTTATAAAGATTTTTGGTAGATTTTCCCAAAGAGGCTTTTTAACTTGGAACAATTGTTCCAAACAATTCTCTTTTCAACAAAACTTGATTTTAAGAGTTCTTACACCTGTATTTGAGGTATTTCAGTGTATTTTGTGCATCGATGGATTCAATACATATCCGGGACATATTTGCCCGTTGAAACTTGGAGTTTGGACATATGACTTGGTGCCACTTGTGTGGGATTTTTGGGTCACCGTTGTGACAAGGCAGATGCCTGGTTGTTTATTTCGTTGATGCGGATTTGTTATTATTGAGACGGATGTGTTTCCGTGTGTGCGGGTGTTATTGGGAAATATGTCCAATCCCTGGTTTGGTTTTCCACCGTTGAGTAGGCTTAGCAATTTCATGGATCCATAGAATAGCTAGTAAGTGAAAAGTCTTCTAGAGGGGTTTGAATTCTATGTCATAGGCATTCCATCATCTCGAAGATGGTACTGCTCCTGGATAGGTCGGTTGCTACGTTACCCACTCCTGAATAGTTTGGGTCGTACATGCTAAGTCATTCTGGTTGTCAGTTGGGTTCTTCCATTGGGTGTCGAATAGCCAGTCTATACAATTGCGTCTGGTCCACTTGTAATTCAGTTAGGTAGCATATTGGCACATGACTACTTTCTTTCTTTGGTTTTCTATTTCATGAGTCCCATGAGGTTAAATTGTTTTGTTTGTTAAAGTTTCATTTAATTATTATTCTATATTTTTGTTTTGTGATTAACCTGATTATTCGTTGCATATTTTATTGTTACAAACTCTTTGCATGACTGCTTACTAAGATGTTGTTTCTTACATTTTCATTTTATTGGTTTTGTTTTCAGATATTCCCAGAGAGGACGCTGTAGGGGTAGACACTTCAGGGGATTATCTTAACGACCAGGAAGAAGACTATTTTATTCCTGTGTAGGTCTAGGGAGCATACATAAATTTTGATTTTGTTTGGAGGGATTATTGAATTATTTAATTAGATGACCTTGGTGGATGATGATTTATTTTATTTTAGTTGACCCGAATCCAGACTTCGATTGATGGTTTAATATTAGAGGATTATTATTTTATTATTACGCGCTTCTTAGAAGAATTTATCTTTTATTTCCGCACTTTGATTGTATTATTGAAATTGTTTAAGTTTGGAATTAGTTGTTTTTGTGCCATTGTCCTAACAAACTAGATTTGGGTTTATGTTTTTAAATAAACCTAGATCTGGGGCATTACAGAAAGTGTGCTTAATGAGAAACTTGGGATTGCCTTGAGAATTTTCTGGCTTAATTTTGGGTAAAGAAATGTCTTGGCATCAATTTGAGATTATTTTGGGATTAGGCATGGGTTAGATGAGCATGGTATTGATTGAAAATAAAATCAGATAGCATAAGTTTCATGTGGCAATCTACATTGCCATCACAAGCAATCAGTTTAAACTTGACATTTACCCTTATACCCTTCACTAATAATGCTATTGTTTGTTTATTATAGGGTAAATGGGGGATGAAGAGCTCACCAACAACTGATGCTTTCCAAGCTGAGCTGGAGAACAGCTTGTCAAGGCTGTTAGCGAACAACGAATGAAAGGAGAGAGAGCTGATGAAGCGGGAGCTTCAAGCAAAAAGGAGCATGGGTCATTCAAAGAGCAGGGAGCATTTGGATAGAGTTTTAGGTTTTTCTTTTCGGTTTTCTTCTTTGTTTTTTATTTTTTCTCAGCTATACTTTTCATTTTTATGGAGTTCGGTTTGGACGAACAGAGGAGAAATTCTTCTATGCGTGAGTGAAGTTAAACCTAAGCTTAGGTGGAGCTCTAATTTGGTTTGTATCTCTGATTATATCAAACTTCACAATGTTTTCATGATATCCTTATGAAGTTTCAATCAGATCATAATAGATTTAGCAGAAATTCTTCAACTGATCTTTGATTTACTATTGATAGTAGGCACAGTAGATGCTTGGGTATAGTTTTGTGTTTTTCTGGTTAAAAGCACCTTCCAAATCTGATTTAGAGTTCATTTCATCAGATAGCTTAGGTATTTTAGAGTTGGGAAACAAAGTTAGATCATCCGAATGCCAATGCCATGACTGGATTGGTATTCATAGGAGAGAAGATTTAAGATGTAAGAGGGGTACAATCCATAAATGAGCAAAAACCTGTAGCTTAGGTGTTTGATAAATTAGTTCGTAGAGCAAATTATTTTCAGATTTGACTTGCTTTTGAATCAAGTCTTTAACTTTCCTAAATTCGATTAAGTATAATTGGTTTTTCATACTTGCTTATACAATCTGATTTGGTTTATATTTTAAGCATCCTCATGTTCACATATAACTCATTTTTAGTGAATAAAGTAGTAGTTAATTTGTTTTAATTACTCTTCTTCTTAGGATTAGGATTTAATTAGATTATTTGTGTATTGTAGCTAGAATTTTATTTGTTAGATTGTTTAGGTTCAGATTTATTCACTTCTTTTGTTTAATTTAGTCTTTTCAGCAATTTTAATTTCTGTTTACTTCTAATCATCATGTCCTGTGGAAATCGACCTTGGGGCTCACCCAAGTATTTCAACTTAACACTCCGACGCTTGGGAGCAGCACTTTTGCAAACACATCACATAAAGGTCCTAACTAATTTCCTTAAATAACAAGACCTCCTAACTTTTGAAATGAAATATAGAAATCTACTAAAAATTAAATAAAAATTGATACAGTAATCTCAAGAATCTACATAAAAGTGAAAATAAGTTATTAAAAAAATAAAAAAATGTAAATCAATCTAAACATTCAACACACGTTCGTGATTGCTAATAATATCTAAATACCTCTTCATCTACACTAATAGTAAATAGAACATGGGGAATATTCCCCTGGATTCTGGCGCTTCATTTTTTTTTCCAAATATTGCCCTCTACAAACAAAATAATACCCAGCTATAAAGACCCTGCCGATGCTCTTCCCGCATTCAAATTTAAACATGTTGTAACTACCCAATTAGAACGGCATGCTATAATGGGTTGTTTTATCTAAGTGGGCCCCAAAAATTTGCTACGAACATAGCACATGCAATCCCCTAGTATTAGAAAAAAGAGAAAGGAAAGGAAAAAAGGATTATGCTACATGTATTTAAGGGTGGATTAGCCTGCTTGTATTTTGGGATGAGTACTTTTGGATAAGTGACTCTAGGAAAGCACCTACCCGTAGCAAAAATTGGTTACTTATATATATATATAAGACCTTTGATATACATATGGTTAAGTGTTTTGTCAAAACTAAATGATTGGATTTTCTTAAAAAGATAGAGAATAAACATATTTTTTGATAAGTTTAACAAATGTATTAGGTGGTGATGTTTTCCAAGTTTTGTTAATGCCTAGAGTAGCACTTCTTGCAAAAGTGGTAAATGTTAATATCTTTCTGTGTGGTAAGAATTTAATTGTTTAATACCCACGTTATAATAAATGACAACTGCTAGGCATTTCATTAATTAATGTCAAATGCAAAATAATACTCCAAGAGAAGTCTTGGATTTGGAATTACCAAAAAAAAAAAGAGAAGTCTTGGATCAACCATCCTCGTCAAATGCAATTGAAGGTCCTAAACTTGAGTGGTTCATTGGATTAGTGTGATTACTAATAGTTCATATTTCTAAATTAATCACCCTAAACCCTAAAAGAATAATTAATAAAACGAGGTGTTAGATTTAATGGTCACCAAATGTACCTTAATTTCATGCACAATCCTATTATTTCCTATAATCAATGAAATAGCTCTCTCCAATACAGATTCTTAGACATGGTTAGAATCCCTAACCTACTTACACGATATGTTGCATTTTCATAATTTTCCTAATTTCGCATATCTAAATTATATATGATCCAATTAATATTTTTATCCTTTTCAATTTTAAAATTTTGGACTTTTTGCATCCTATCCCCTACGTTATAAGAAATTTACATTTATATCCTCTTGTATTTATATTTTTCCATTTAACATAATCGTTGCAATTATACCCTTGACATTAAAGTTTGTTAACTTTTAGGGTAAATTACACTTACCTCCCTTGAGGTATGACATAATTACACTTACCTCCTTTGGGGTTTTTGATATAACACTGTCACCCCTTGACGTTTATGTGTGGGTCACGCTAACACCCCCTCACTACACTTTCCGTCAAAAAAATAACGGCAGATCATTAAAAAATAAATAACTTTTGGATGTATGACTAAAAATTAATTTAGTCATACATTTTTAGAAAATTAATTTTTAGTCATACATTCAAAAGTTATTTATTTTTTAATGATCTGCCGTTTTTTTTTGACGGAAAGTGTAGTGAGGGGGTGTTAGTGTGACCCACACATAAACGTCAAGGGGTGACAGTGTTATATCAGAAACCTCAAGGGAGGTAAGTGTAATTATGTCATACCTCAAGGGAGGTAAGTGTAATTTGCCCTAACTTTTATTGTTTATTTTTACTAAATGACTAAAGTAACCTTCTATAAAATAAAAAATATTATGTATTTGTCTTACTATATTATCTTATATTTTATTTATGTTATTGTATTATAATATATATTCCATTTATACCTTAAGCCACTGATATTAATTTGTTTAAGTGATAACTATGCATTTAAATTCAACAAAGCATATAATCATTTGGCTATCTAATATATTTTTTATATTATAGAAGGCTATATTAGTCATTTAAATAAAAATAAATGACAAAAGTTAACAGAATTTGACATTAAGGGTATAGTTGCAATAATTATGCTAAATTGAAGGATCAAGGATATAGGTACAATTACTAAAAAAATATGATATAAATGTAAATTTATTATAATGTTGGTGGATGGATGCAAAAAGCCCAAAAGTTTTTAATCCGATGCTTACTTCCATTCATCTTCTTGTCCAAATATTCTCTTACGCACGCACGCGATCGAAGTGCAAGTGCAACGGTCACATTCCCAATTCCCAAATTCCTGTTTCCGTCTGACGAATGCAAATTTTTGAAGTGTGTGTTCAGTGGTCCACCAAAGCTTCTCTTCCAACGTTCCATTCCCTTCGTATATAAATTCAAATGTAAAATAAATCCTTCACATGCGTTCGGAATTTCATTATCGAACCGTTGAAGCTGAGGGGAGGAGAAATGTCGATACCCGAACTGTGAATACTCAATCGACAAAGCGCAAGTGAAAAGTTCTCGCCAGGTTTCATTTCGATCTCAATCTGTTTGCCCTGAGTAAATGATCCCGCTTCATCCTTTTTAGTTTAATTTTTTCTTCGAGTTTACTTTCCTGGAATCTGCTTGGACATGAATGGCAGGTTTTATTCTCCAAGTAGGTTTTACTTTCCTGAAAGCTGCTCCCGAACTCTAATTTTACTTCCCTTCATTTATAACGATAAACCCTACGCATGAGTTCGAAACTAATTAGAAAGAGGGTAGTTCTCGTGATCTAGGTTATTCTTTCATATTTTGCATTTATTTTCCAATCTGGGTTTTTCTTATTCTACAGATTCTAGGATTTGTTAGGAAATGATCGTGAGATTATATATCTTCGTCTCTTGTTTCTTGGTTTATTTTCTTTTCTAGGTTTTGCTTTATGTTATAGTGTTGATATGTGCTAAAATCTGCAATGGGTGTACCGTGTACCTGGTCTGAGAATGGAAGTCTCGTGTATGACAAATAATTACATTCATAAATTGTTTTTTTTTTTGGTAAAATACATTCATAAATTGTTGTTATGTTGATGGAAATTAGTCTATAATAAATTATGGAAAATCATGTGCTTGGATCTGATAAAATACCTGTTTTTGATAGCCTGAATTCTGACTTCTGTCATGACTATCATTTGTGTAAAGATGTCATGACAAATGACCTTAGTCTGAACTCATCATCATCATTATTGTTGTTGTTGTTTACAGTTCCAGTCCATCTTTGTGAATTAATTTTTGTTTTTGTAGTCTCAACATCCTGGGTCCAATTAATGCATCTTGCATAGGCGAAGATTTGAAAAAAAGAAGAAAAAAAAGAGCTGTAGAAATCCAACTAGAATTTCTCTCCCATGTGAAGCTAGAACTTGGAACTATGATATAGTCGTACCAGTGGGCAATCTAGCTGTTGCTGGCAGATTTCACACTGTTGTGTACAGGAAATGGAAATATATTGTCAAATGAAACATTTAGGTGGCATTTGTTTTTAAGTATAGAGTTAGGTTGTGGAGCTGTTAGTTTTCTTCTTATCTCATTCACAAACAAAAACACATGCTTAAACATGAATTCACATGAAGAAGGGAATACTATTGACTTCTAAGGTGAGACTTTTCAATCTTGTTTACTTTGCCGAATATTCGATCACTGCATATTTGTAGTAGGTTAATATAATTTGGAATGGCAAAGATATTTTGTTGAAAATGCAGCTTTAGGTAGTGGTGCTTATCGGGCCATGCCGTGCCTGGCCATACTATACGGGCTTTCGGCCCGTATAGGCATGGCCCGCGGCCTGATGGGCTGTGGCATGCGAGCGGCATGGGCCGCCCGGGTGTCGGTCCGCCGAGCCCTTTATTCCCTCCAAAAAAGTGGTTTTTAACCTTTTTTTTTTTTTGACTCTGTTACCCCCTTAACAGCTATATAACTGCCATATTAGGGGGTATGGTTGTAATTGACTGTTAAAGACCTTTTCTACCCTTCCAACTGCCAAATAACAGTCATATTGGTGGGTAAAGGTGGTAAAAACGACTTTTGGTTTTCTATAAATAGGCCTACCATTTCTCACTCCAAACCACACCTCTTCTACAATCTCTTACTCTCTTCTACAATCTCTTTAGCCTATCAATAAATAGTTACTTTGCTTAAATTGTTCAAGCATCAAAAGTGAGAAATTGGACTCTGGAGGTTGAAGGCTTCAACTGCAAAGTTCAAGCTTCATTCTAAAGAGGTATTCTTCTATTTAATCTTCCGATTTTAAAATTAGTATAAATATTATATATATAAGTAAGTCTCTCCTTCTACCTTTCTTATTATATTTTAAAGCCTAGTATAGTGGGTGAATATTGTGCAACTAAGAGCATCTCTAGGAAAGTTCTGTCATAAATGACGAAATAATTGCCTAAGGAAAGTGGATTTTAAGCGGGACTGTTTGTGACCCCTCTATTTACCTGGGAATTTTCCTGGTGTATTTTTGCATATTTATTCCTCACTTTACTATAGGTAGTGTATCACCAAAAATTTATTATTATATTATTTATTAAGAAAATTTTTTCCGAAATTTGATAATGGACCCTAGGGCATGCTATGTTCTTTAACACTGAACAAAGGGAATTTCTTAGACCCTTTTCTGACTCAACCTTTTCTGATGATATAACCCAACCCCCATATGGTGACCCTCCCATCCAAGATGATGAAACTGAATTGCCTTCCCAAGAGATGGGATCATCTTCCTTACCACCTAGGAGTGCCAAGAGGAGTAGAACCTCCAATGGTTGGCTCAATTTTACAATTGAAAATATAGGGAGTGAAGAGAGGGCAGTTTGTAACCACTGTAAAAAAAATTTTAGTTGTAAAGGAAAAAGTGGTACAAGCCACTTGCAACGGCATTTGCAGAAATGCCTTCCAAAACATGGCCAATTAGACCCTAGGCAAGTCCAAATTTCCAACGGTAGTGTTAATTTGGGTAATTTTATTTTTAATCAAGAAGAAACCAGGCTTGAAATAGTAAAGTAGGTAATACAAGAAAAATTACCCTTTAGATTAATAGAATCTAAAAGATTTAACCATCTAGAACTACAATTTAAATCTTTCTCATGCTACACTTTAAGAAATGATGCTATAAAATTATACAAAAAAATGAAAACCGGATTAATAGAAACTTTTTCAAACAATAACTTTAAGGTAGCTTTAACCTCAGTTATTTGGACAAGTAGATAACAAATAAGTTATTTAGCTATAACTGCACATTATATAGATGAAAATTGGAATATGGAAAAAAGAATACTAACTTTTGAAGCACTAGATTCTAGACATTCTTGACTAAATATAGCAAATATTATAAGTAGAAATATAAGAAAATATAAAATACAAAATAAAATAATGGCTCTAGCACTTGATAATGCAAATGCTAATAATGTTGCAGTAGAAATATTAAGACAAGAGTTAAACTTAAATATAGATAGAAGTTTATTTCATGTTAGGTGTGCTTGTTACATCCTAAATTTAGTTATGCAGGATGGCTTAAAAATTGTCCAACATCATTTAAGAAATATTAGAGATGCAGTAAGATATTTAAAACAATCTAACACAACCGCTAGAGAATTTAAATATTATTGTGAAAGTTTAGGAAAGCAACCTAAAAAAAATTACCCTAGATGTTGAACATTGGTGGAACTCAACATATTTAATGCTAGAAGCTGCACTAGCATTAAGACAAGAACTTACAATATTTTATAAAACTAAAGTGCTTGAAACTGAACTAATAGACCTTGATTGGGAAATAGTAGAAATTTTAAGAGATTTTTTAAAAGTTTTTTATGATGCAACAAGATATTTATCGGCGGTTTATTACCCAACATCCCCGAGTATTTTAACTTGTTTATATCAAATAAGTATTTGCTTTCAACAATAGAGAAAAATTCCTATTGCTAAGGATATTTGCCCTGCAATGGAAGCTAAAAGTTTAAAATATTGGCAAGATATGTCTAATTTATATTGTTTAACTACTACAATGGACCTTAGGATTAAATTAGGAGTGGAAGACTTAATAGATGGAATAAATGAGAATATGAATTCTTCTTTTCAAATAGATATACGTAAAATAAGAACCTTATTAAAAAGACTTTTTTGTGAATATGATACTAGCTCTAGCATACAAGGTCATACTCAAACCTAACAAGCACTACCAAATAATTCCCCTTGGAATTTTCTAAGTGGGAGAAGAAAGGGAAAACAACCAGCATCTAGTAGTAGGGGGTCATCTGAGTTAAGGATTTATTTAGAAAGCCCCCCAATAAATTTCAATACTATGGAAGAGCATAATTTTTTTAACATTTTGATATGATGGAAGCAAAATCAGGTTAGTTATCCTGTGCTTGCCGCCATAGCACATGATCTACTAACGGTTCTGGTGTCCACAGTTGCATCGGAATCAGCTTTTAGCACAGGTGGACGAATAGTGGACGACTACAGGAGCAGATTAATGTCGGAGATGGTGCAAGTATGTGTCTGTCTTACAAATTGGTTAAGGGCGGAACTAAGTGATCAGGAATATGCGGATGATCAATTTGCTAGAGACTTCGATGATTTGAATCTTGATGAATTTAGTCATCTAGATTAGTCTAAGTTTTATTATTATTTTTGTAATCAAAGTGTAGGAACTTTACTTTCTCTTTCTTTTTCTTTTAAACTGCAAATGAAAGATAGATGAGTGGGTGCCAACCTAGTTGGGATGTGCTCATACTATAGTGATGTAGTATTATTTGTGCAAGTGATTATGTATTATTTGCAAAGTTGTACTTGTACTTGCAATAATTAATTTATTTATATTTTTTGAGCAAAATCTATCACAATATGTGTAAGACAATTTTGTGAATTTTTTTCTATTTTTCTTGATTTTTAATGATTTTTTTTATAAAAAAAAAGGCGTGACCCGTTTTGCCCAGCGGTGGCCCATCGGCGAGCAGTTCCTGGCCCAGCCCCGGGCGTGCCGCGTGCCGGGCCAGGGGTGCCAGGGTATTTAAAATCGTTTTTTATTTTAAGAAATCAAGAAAAATAAAAAAAATCACAAAAAATTCTGAAAAATATTTTTATTATTTACAAAATTGTCTTACACATATTGGGATAGATTTTGCTCAAAAAAAATATAAATTCATTAATTATCATAAGTACAATTATAACTTTGCAAAGAATACATAATCACTTGAAAAAATAATATTGCATCACTATAGTATAAGCACATCCCAACTAGGTTGGCATCCACTCATCAATCTTTCATTTGCAGTTTAAAAGAAAAAAAAGAGAAAGTAAAGTTCCTACACTTTGATTACAAAAAAGATAACAAAACTTAGACTAATCTGGATGACTAAATTCATCAATATTCAAATCATCGAAGTCTGCAGCAAGTTGATCTTTATATTCCTGATCTCTCAGTTCCGCCCTTAACCAATCTGTAAGACAGACACATACTTGCACTATCTCCGGCGTTAATCTGCTCCTGTAGTCGTCCACTGTTCGTTCACCTATGCTAAAAGCTAATTCCGATGCAACTGTAGACACTAGAACCGTTAGTAGATCATGTACCATGGCGGCAAGCATAGGATAACTAACCTGATTTTACCATATCAAAATGTTAAAAAAATTATGCTCTTCCATAGTATTGAAATTTATTGGGGGGCTTTCTAAATAAATCCTTAACTCAGATGATCTCCCACTACTAGATGCTGGTTGTTTTTCCTTTCTTCTCCCACTTAGAAAATTCCAAGGGGAATTATCTGGTAGTGCTTGTTGGGTTTGAGTATGACCTTGTATGCTAGAGCTAGTATCATATTCACAAAAAAATCTTTTTAATAGGGTTCTTATTTTACGTATATCTATTTGAAAATAAGAATTCATATTCTCATTTATTCCATCTATTAAGTCTTCCACTCCTAATTTAATCCTAGGCATATCTTGCCAATATTTTAAACTTTTAGCTTCCATTGCAGGGCAAATATCCTTAGCAATGGGAATTTTTCTATATTGTTGAAAGCAAATACTTATTTGATATAAACAAGTTAAAATATTCGGGGATGGTGGGTAATAAACCGCCGATAAATATCTTGTTGCATCATAAAAAACTTTTAAAAAATCTCTTAAAATTTCTGCTATTTCCCAATCAAGGTCTATTAGTTCAGTTTCAAGCACTTTAGTTTTATAAAATATTGTAAGTTCTTGTCTTAATGCTAGTGCAGCTTCTAGCATTAAATATGTTGAGTTCCACCTATGTTCAACATCTAGGGTAATTTTTTTTAGGTTGCTTTCCTAAACTTTCACAATAATATTTAAAATATCTAGCGGTTGTATTAGATTGTTTTAAATATCTTACTGCATATTTCTTAAATGATGTTGGACAATTTTAAGCCATCCTGCACAATTAAATTTAGGATATGACAAGCATACCTAACATGAAATAAACTTCCATCTATATTTAAGTTTAACTGTTGTCTTAATATTTCTATTGCAATATTATTATCATTTGCATTATCGAGTGCTAGAGCCATATTTTATTTTGTATTTTATATTTTCTTATATTTCTACTTATAGTATTTGCTATATTTAGTCAAGAATGTCTAGAATCTAGTGCTTCAAAAGTTAGTATTATTTTTTCCATATTCCAATTTTCATCTATATAATGTGCAGTTATAGCTAAATAACTTATTTGTTGTCTACTTGTCCAAATATCTGAGGTTAAAGTTACCTTAAAGTTATTGTTTGAAAAAGTTTATATTAATCCGGTTTTCATTTTTTTGTATAATTTTATAGCATCATTTCTTAAAGTGTGGCATGAGAAAGATTTAAATTGTAGTGCTAGATGGTTAAATCTTTTAGATTCTATTAATCTAAAGGGTAATTATTCTTGTATTACCCACTTTACTATTTCAAGCCTAGTTTCTTCTTGATTAAAAACATAATTACCCAAATTAACACTACTGCTGGAAATTTGGGCTTGCCTAGGGTCTAATTGGCCATGTTTTGGAAGGCATTTCTGCGAATGCCGTTGCAAGTGGCCTGTACCACTTTTTTCTTTACAACTAAAATTTTTCTTACAGTGATTACAAACTGCCCTCTCTTCACTCCCTATATTTTCAATTGTAAAATTGAGCCAAACATTGGAGGTTTTACTACTCTTGGCACTCCTAGGTGGTGGGGAAGATGATCCCATCTCTTGGGAAGGCAATTCAGTTTCATGATCTTGGATGAGAGGGTCACCATATGGGGGTTGGGTTATATCATCAGAAAATGTTTGGTCAGAAAAGGGTCTAAGAAAGGTAGAAGGAGAGACTTACTTATATATGACTTATATATATATATATATATATATATAATTTATACTAATTTTAAATTGGAAAATTAAATAGAAAAATACCTCTTTAGAATGAACTTTGCAGTTTAACCCTTCAACCTCTAGAGTCCAATTTCCCACTTCTGATGCTTGAACAATTAGAATAGAGTATTACAATTTTCAGAGTCCAATTTCCAATTAGAATAATTAGCAAAGTAACTATTTCTTGTTAATCAATTAGAAGAGTAAGAGATTGTAGAAGAGGTGTGGTTTGGAGTGGGAAAAGGTAAGCTTATTTATAGAAAATTAAAAGTGGCTTTTTACCACCTCTACCCTCTAATATGACTGTTATTTTGCAGTTGGAATGGTAGAAAAGGCCTTTTAATAATCAATAACAACCATACCCCCCAATATGGCTGTTATATAGCTGTTGGGCGGTAAAATGGGAATAGAGAGCTAGCTGTTTGGTGGGTCGGCCCGGTGTGCCTGCCCAAACGCTAGGCACGCTGGGCACGCGGGCTAGCCCACGCGGTCCACCGGGTCGCGTGCCCAAACGGGCTGCAGCGTCCAAGGCCCGGTATGGCCCGATAAGCACCCTTAGGCCTGGGTCATTTTTCTAAAAAAAATGGAGAAAATGGGAAAAATAGTTAAAAAAACCATAAAAAATTCTAAAAAATATGTTTATTACACATAAAAATGTCTTACACATATTGGGATAGAATTTGCTCAAAAAAATTTAAATAAATAAATTATTATAAGTACAACTTTGCAAATACAACAATACATAATATACTTGCACAAATAATAATGAATATGAGCGCATCCCAACTAGGTTGGCACCTACTCATCTATCTTTTATTTGCAATTTCAAAAAAAAAAAGAAAGCAAGTAAAGTTTCTAAACTTTGATTATAAAAAATATAATTAAACTTAGATTAATCTAGAAGACTAAATTTATCAAGATTCAAATCATCGAAGTCTTCAGCAAGTTGATCATCCGCATATTCCTGATCTCTCAGTTTTGCCCTTAGCCAATCTTTTAGACAGACACATACTTGCACCATCTCCAGTATTAATCTGTCCAGCATTAATCTGCTCCTATAGTCATCCACCGTTCGTCCACCTGCATTACAAACTGATTCTGATGCGACTGTTGACACCGGAACCATTAGTAGATCACGTGCCATAGTGGAAAGCACAGGATAACTAACCTGATTTTGCTTTCACCATGCCAAAATATTAAAAGAACTAAGTTCACCTATAGTATGTAAAAGTAATGGTGGGTGTGCGCACCTCGGGCGCGTTGAAAAGCGTGTTACATGTTTTATAGAGTCGCCACTACCTGAAATGGTGTAGGTAGACACCTTGTTGACTTTTGGTCTGAACCAGTGATTCCGGATAAGTGACCCAATTACAACCCAGGGAAGTCCTTGAACACCCTGGGTTGCCCCACCGAAATGGGTTTCCTTAAATTAGTTGGATAATATTTGGGTTGTTTTACTATTATTTAATTCTTCTTTTTTTTTATCTTTTATATATTTTTTATTTATTCTTTTTATGATCACATGTATACAAATATTGGAGGAATGAAGGTTGCTATACTACATCATGTATAATACATATATAAAAAATCCAAAATAAAGAAATCTAAATCAAACATTTTATCATGGAGTAATGTACTTGGTTCCTTCAAAATATATTTTTTTTCTTTTTCTTTTTCTTTTTTTATTTATTTATTTTATCTTATATTTCTCATATATACAAGAGATTTGAGGAATTAACATGCTCCATTATCCCAATCATTTTTTATTGTTTTCTTATTTTTTTTATGATAATTTATTTGTACAAAGCATGTGTAAAAAAATTCAATAATATTTAATCATTGAAGATTACACTTTATTTTTCCATTTTTTAAGGATTTGGATAAGATGAGAAGTGTTATAAGAAATTAATAAAAGTTACAAATGTTTAAGCCTATGATTAAAATTAAATATGGTAGTTAAGCCTATTATCTAAGAATTAAGAAAAGAATAAAAAAAATTACTATAGTTAAATATGTTAATTAAGCATATTATCTAAAAATAATTAAGAAATTAAGAAAAGAATTAAAGAAATAACATGAAAGAAATAAAGAAATAATAAATGAAACTTAGGGGTTCTTAAGAAAGGGTTTTAAAGAAGGACTAAACATAAAATACAATAAGTTCTTTTATAAATCCTTGAACTTTTCAGAATAGCAAATTAGGCATGATAGCTTATCAAATTCTCAAAATTCCACTCCCAAAAACAATCGTTCAACAGAAATTATTATTTTTTGGTCATAACCGTGACATGCTTTATTTAACAACACTAACATGAAATAACACATTCGGCCATAACAATAACATGCTTTGTATTATTTTCACTTTAAAAATTTAACAATACTAAAAAAATACTTGATTAAAGAATCAACAAATAAAATAAAATAAAAACCTGGTATGAAGTCGATTTCCCGGAAACTGGTGAGCACAACTCCGGATGTTTCCCCCCTTTTTCTTGCACAAACTTCTTCCACCTTTTTTTTCTCTTCCTTCTTTGCTTTAAAGAACTCTCTCCTTTTTTTCTCCTCTTTTGCTCTCAACTTCAAGCCCTTTTATAGAGGATTCCCACCCCTTCAAATTCTTAACCCCAAACCTTTCCTCTTCCTCTCTTAAACCCTTAACTCTTCCTTTTCTTAAACAATTAACCCTTCCTCTTCCTCTCTTAAACAACTAACCCTTCTTCTTCCTCTCTTAAACAACTAACCCTTCATCTTCCTCTTTTAAACACCCTCATTCAATTAGGTTTGGTCAAAGTCCATTTTGTTCCACATTTTTATTAGGCTTATGTATTTTTTAAGCTTTGTTTCAATATCTCAAGAGAATATGAGTTGGACCAATTCGTCCAACTCATTTCTCTTTGTTTATTTTTATTATTATTATTTTTTTAATCTTAAACTTTTATTAACTTTGTTATTTATTTGCATAAGAAACCCCATTAGGAAACTTACTTATTTACTAAAATAACCCCACAAAATTTTAATTTGTCATTGGTTACATGGCGTACACGTGGCTGCCATGTGGCATCCAATTTCGGTTTTGTAAAAATCCCCAAACTACCCTTTATTTATTTTATTCATAACTTAGCCGTTTGACATCCGATTTGAGCACGGTTTGGTGCATCAGAATCGGCTCAGAATTCTCTTTATTATGAGCTTGTTATTTCAAAAAGATGGGTCCACTATAAAAACCTCGATTTACGTGCCTACATATATACAGATTTAAGATATGCATCTTGGGCAATTTTATAGTGCAAAAATGGGGTGCTGACAGTGGGCTTTCTAAATAAATCCTTAACTCAGATGATCCCCCCCATCACCAGATGCTGGTTGTTTTCCCCTTCTTCTATTACTTAAAAAATTTCAGGGGGAATTATCTGGTAGTGTTTCTTGGGTCTGAGTTTGACCATGTCCGCTACTGCTAGTATCATATTCAGAAAAAAGTCTTTCTAATAGGTTTCTTATTTGATGTATATCTATTTGAAAAGAAGATCTCATATTTTCATTTATTCCTTCTATTAAATCTTCCACTCCTAATTTAATCCTAGGGTCCATTGTACTAGCTAAACAATATAAATGGGGCATTTTTTGCCAATATTTTAAAATTTTAGATTCCATTGCAGGGCAAATATCCTTAGCAACGGGTGTCTCTAAATCTTCCACTCCTAATTTAATCCTAGGGTCCATTGTACTAGCTAAACAATATAAATGGGGCATTTTTTGCCAATATTTTAAAATTTTAGATTCCATTACAGGGCAAATATCCTTAGCAACGGGCGTGTCTCTATATTGTTTAAAGCAAATACTTATTTGATATAGTATATTTAAATTATTCGGGATGTTGGGTAATAAACCCCTGATAAAGAATCTTGTTGCATCAAAAAAACTTTTAAAAAATCTCTTAAAATTCACTTGCAAGCACTTTTATTTTATAAAATAATGAAAGTTCTTGTTTCAATTCTAGTGCAGCATCTAGCATTAAATATGTTGAATTCCACCTACGGCCAACATCTAGGGTAATTTTTTTAGGTTGCTTTCCCAAACTTGCACAATAAATTTTAAATTCTCTAGCAGTTGTGCTAGATTGTTTTAAAAATCTTACTGCGTACCTAATATTCATTAAATGATATTGTTCCATTTTTAAGCCATTCTGCACAACTAAATTTAGGATGTGACAAGCACATCTAACATGAAATAAACATCTATCGACATTTAAGTTTAAGTGTTGTCTTAGTATGTCTATTGTAACATTATTAGCACTTGTATTATCAAGTGCTGGAGCCATTATTTTATTTTGTAATTTGTACTTTTTTATATTATGTGATATAGCATTTGCTATAGTTGGTCCAAAATTTCTAGCATCTAGTAACGCAAAAGTTAGTCTTCTTTTTTCCATACTCCAATTCTCATCTATATAATGTGCAGTTATAGCTAAATAACTTATGTTTTGTCTATTTGTCCAGATATCTGAGCTTAAAACCACCTTAAAGCTACTGTTTGAAAAAGTTTGTATTAATGCTATTTTCAATTTTTTTTATATAATGTTGTAGCACCACTTCTTAAAGTGTGGCGTGAGAAGGGTTTATATCCTGGTGCTAGATATTTGGTTATTAGACGGTTAAATCTTTTACTTTATATTAGTCTAAAGGATAATTCTTCTTGTATTACCCACTTTACAATTTCAAGCCTAGTTTATTCTTGATTAAAAACAAAATTGCCGAAATTAAGACTACCACTGGAAAGTTGGGCTTGCTTAGGGTCTATTTCGCTATGTTTTAGAAGGCATTTCTGCAAATGTTGTTGCAAGTGGCCTGTACCACTTAAACCTTTGCAACTAATTTTTTTTTTTGCAGTGCTTACAAATTGCTCTCTCTTCACTCCCCATAGTTTCAATTGCAAAATTTAGCCAGACATCGAAGGTTCTAGTCCTCTTGGTGCTTCTAGGTGGAGGGAAGAGGATCCCATTTCTGTTGGATCTTGGGGGGAAGGCAACTCAGGTTCATGATCTTGGATGGGAGGGTCACAATATTGGGTCTCATCAAAATCCTCAGAAAAAAGGTGGGTCAGAATAGGGTTTAAGAATCTCCCTTTCCTCGGTGTTAAAGTACATAGACTTCCTAGGGTCCATTATCAAATTTCGAAAAAAATTTTCGTAATAAATAATATAATATTAAATTTTTTGGTGATAAACTACCTATAGTAAAGTAAGGAAAAATGTACGCAAAAATGCACCAGGAAATTCCCAGGTAAGTGGAGGGGTCACAAACGATCCCGCTTAAAACCTAGTTTTCTTAAGCAATTAGCTCGTCCTTTGTGATAGAACTTTCCTAGAGATGCACTTAGCTGGACCGTTTGTGACCCCTCCAGTTACCTTGGAATTTTCCTAGAGAAGCACAAACTTTCCTAAGTGCATCTCTAGGAAAGTTTTGTCACAAAGGACGAGCTAACTGCCTAAGGAAACTGGGTTTTAAGCGGCACTGTTTGTTACAATTATATCTCAATTGATTTGTTATAATCTTAAAAAATCAAATGCATACAAAGCAAAATATCAGATATCAATACACAATGCCATTATGAAACAGTTCACAAGTTAATGACAAACCAAACACACTATTAAGAATGCATTTGACTGTATTTCCATAAACATTCATCATCAATCTCCACCTAGTCAAAAGTGCACAAAACCAAGCACCATACCTCCAACACGTTTAAGTATTAAATCCATTACATGATTAAGTTTCAACACTTTAATGTATCATTCAATGAATTCCACACCTGAAAAGTTATTATAAGAGAAACAAGTTAAAATCATAACGTAAATAGTAATAAACAAATACCCAAAACAAACTATAATCTTCAAAATCTATTTACCTCAAAGTACATAGTGTCACAACCACGCATCACATAATAGTATCCTAAAGGAATCCAGAAGCAAAGCCATGTTCGTCGGTTATGATTGCAAATATGAAAAAAATAAAATTAGAATCATATTTAGAAATAACAATAATTTAACAAGCACGTAATAGATATTAGATAATGAGCAAACACTCAACTTCCTCAAGCTCTGCTAGGTTTTCCTCGATCTTAATTGAGGTAGGAGAAGCCCGTTACCAATCCTGTGTACAAATCAAGCAATTCACAAGCTTCGGTGTTAATGAGCTACGAAATTGATCAAGTACGCAACTTCCTGTACTGAATGCTGACTCCGAAGCAACTGTCGATACAGGAATTGCCAGAACATCACGTGCTATTTGAGAAAGCACCCGAAATTTGGAATTGCTCATCTTCCATCAACATAAAATATCAAAATCAAAGTCATCTTTTTCAACACTCTCCTCCAAATATCTATCCAATTCAAATTTGGGAAGCAATGGATCGTATACTCATTTCGAAGACTCTTAATTTGGACACATGCATTAGGGGGAGGTTGCTCAACTTCCATTTCATCAACATTTTGGCCTATATTGCTTGATGAAACACCTGAAGTAAAATCAAGTGCCTGATAATGCTTGAATATACGATCCATTGCTTTCCTCACTTTTGTAGTGAATTTCATTGCCTTCTCCATTGGATAAACTCTTGAATAACAAAACTACACATATTTCAACTTATATCTAGGGGTCCAAAACCACTGCAACCAATAGCATCATATTTACTTTATCGATGTTTCCCCAATACTTATCAAATGTTTCACATCTTTTTTGCCACTTCACACTAACAAAGATCATCATTGGTCAGCCACTGAATTAAAAAGACTTTCAATTACACAAACTTCATGAAAATAAACATTAGAAATTACATACAATGACCACGACAAACGCTTTGTAACATCATAAAATTTTTTAAGAAATTTGCATAAAACCTTTGCCTTTTCCCAATCTAAATTCACTTGGGGGCCTATTCTTCAACTTTGTCATAAAATGTATATCATCCTTTTCAAGACGCTCAAAAGCATTTTGAAATTTTAATGCGGCTTCCAACATAAAGAGTGTTGAATTCCATCTCGTTGGAACATCCAAACACAAAAGACTCTTGGATGCAATCTCTTCATTTTCAGCACACTTTTTGAATTCTAACAAGTCTTTTAGGTGAACTCCTTACGTATCTCACAGCCCCACGAATTCGAGATACTGAGGTTTTCACCTCATTTGTATAATCAAGTTCAATATTTGAGCACAACATCTCGTATGAAAGTATTCCCCATCCAAAATTAGACCATTCTTCTTAGAATACCTTCTTTTTAAACTTCGGACAGCGACATCATTAAATGATGCATTGTCAACAATAAGAGTGCATAATCTTTCTATGTCCCACCCTATTAGACACAACTCAACAGCTTTTCCAATGTCTTCCCCACTATGACTTGTAATTATACAAAAGTTGATTATTCTTTTTTGTAACTTCCAATCTTTGTCAATAAATTGTGTTGGGAGACACATATATGAAAGATTTTGTATTAAATTCCATAAATCAGTGGTCAAGCACACTCTATGATTACCCTTACTAAAGAGTCTTTCAACTTCTGTTTTTCAGTCATGTATAACTTCAATCAATCTTTTGTCACAGTCAAGGTTTTGAGTTTCGGTGTCGTTGGGCGTGCTGGTAACTAAAAAAAAACGGCATTTGTTTCATTTCGGTAGAAGCGATTTTTCGTCGAAACACTGTAAAAACATCATTTGTTTCATTTTGGTCGAAATTTTGGCGGCACGCCGATGCGTGCAAAATTTCGATAGAAATGAAATTTTTTTGTGTTTGTTGCTTAAAATCAAATATTATTGATGAATAAGATGATTAGAAGTTTATAATATATGAATAACATAAGCACATGTGCAAATAATCAGTAAATTAATGGTAATATTTTATAGTATACTAATATCATGCATACTTATTAGTAATATAATAAACTAAAGGGAAATGGCAAGTGGCAACTGACAAGTTGATAACTAATAATGATGCAAACAATAACAAACATAGCATTCAATTCATACATAGTAAAATACAATAATCATACCATCAAGAATGGAACGAGTGATGTCCCGACTAGAACATGGGAGGTTCAAACCCTGCCTGCTCCCCGATGTAGTGGCAAAAGCGCTTCCATGACGTCCGATACATGTACTCTTTCTTGAACAACTTAACATGGTATTCATACTGCTCCTGAGACATGTGTCCAATAATACCAACATGAGGGAAGTTAGGATAATAACTGCATAAGTTATCTGGCTTGGGCTGAAGCGATGCTGGTGGTGGTGGAGGATAAGCAACAACGCCGTATCCAACGGGTATCACTCCACCCAGTGCGACGTAGTATCCATATGGATATGGGTTCACTGGAAATATCTTGAAAGGATCAGCAGTCTACATATGCTATAAGTTAGGATATACATAGGACCCATAACTACTAGTGTCTGATGACTTTGTTGGGCCAGGCTACTGAGGATAATAATATGAGTTGTAATGTCCATAGCCCTGATGTGGATAGTGTTACCCGTAAGATGAACTGGATCTAACGTCCAGTGATCCAAAACTCTGAGATATAGAGGACTCGCCGTCGTACACACCGGTATGTTACTGTTGCTTTCCTTTGTCCCTCCTCCGAAATGTCTGTGTTGGTGTTGTACCTGTACCGGTGCCCCTCCTAACCCCTATGGTCTAGGTCCTGCGTGGCATGATCGTATCTTGCTTCTCCAGTGAATGGAATCAAACTTGGGGCACTACCTCCAGCAACACCGCCCTGGGCATCATCATCTCCTCCATCACCGTCGTCATCGTCTGACTCATCACTATCATCATCATCATCATCATCAGATGACTCATCATCATGTGCTCGTGAGGATGAAGTAGGGGCTGGGGCTGCTCGTGAGGATGAGGCTGAAATTGAGGGGGAACAACCCTAAGCAATCGATCCAATAAGTCTCCATTGTCCTCCCCCCTCTCCTTCTCCATGACAGCATCGACATCTATGCCTATATCTGTAGCTGTACAGGCGATGACTGGGCTAGGTCCACCATCTGGCTGGTCCATCTCAGTAGTACAACTAACCCACTCTGAAAATGGATCCTCCTCGTCAATCTAATTGTTGAATAATACCTACAGAGGATCCTTGATGGGCGTAGTACGATGCACAATTTCTAGTTGCTTCGTCCGTAGCTTCATATTATAGTAACAAAACACGAGCTTCTGTAATCTCGCGTACGCAATTTGTTCCTCTGCTTCTTATGAATAAAAGCAAATGTGCTCCAATTCCGCTCACAAACAGAAGAAGATGCCGTCTAAGCTAGGATCTTAGCAGCTAACTTGCGCAAAGTAGGCGCATCGTACCCGTACATCGCCCACCATTCACCTGTGATCTGCAAAAAGAATAATAGTTTATCAGAAAATATCAAAATAGATGTATATAAAGTTAAAGGCTAATGACATTATTTGTTATGAAGTTACATATACACCATCATCGTATCCCTCGATGCAATCACCGTGATCGATCCAAATGATCCCAACGCATCTCTAAACATTATCAATTGGGAAAATCAAACTTAGATGTTAGTATTTATTATTTAATAAAATGTCATTACAGTGAGGACTTATATTTAACAAGTATCCTATTCCTAATCCTACCTCATTTCCGAATTGACCAGCCGCATCCGAATTAGGGTCCAACTTCATAAATACCTGATCATCCTACTGCACAACTTAAGATGCCTGCCAAGCTAGTGCTTGTAATGATACTTAGGGTTTAGATAGTGTGCTGTATCAAAGGAAAATTTTAGTATAATGACAATCTACAAGCTATAATATAAATGTAAAAAAACATAAATTTATTCATACTTACCAGCTAAATGTAAGGGATGCAACAAAGTCTTGGTCCATCTTGCATTAATAATCTTGTGCACCCATTTGTACGATCGAGGTGCTGCGTCCTTAATCTGGGCCTTCATGACTCTCATGCACTCATATAAGGACCTTATCGTAGGATAGGCATCCGTATCAACAATCCTCAATACATGATATATAGGCTCCAAATATCCAACGATGTCTCGGACATCATCCCAAAATTTACTAGACAATACAATATCCTCGCTCTTTTGCTCGCTGTTGTGTTGCTATGAGAGCAGCTAAACCAATCCTCATTAGTAAAAAGTGTCCTCAATCCTGCCCGATGCTTCAAAAGACTTTTTAGGGCAATGTAGTTCGTGCTGAATAGGGTAATACCCGGCCAAACTATGTCTTCACCACATATCTCTCTCATCTTTACCAGTACGAAGTTGTGGTTGTAGACAAATGTTGTCAGGGCTCGGGCATCTCGTAAAACACTGACTACAGTGCTCCTCTTTGTAATCGCCTCCAACATCAAGTCAGTGCGATGTGCTGCACACGGCGTCCAATATATACTATATTTCTGCTGTATGATCTGTCTAGCTTTCTTGTAGTTACTTCCATTATCTGTGACAATCTGGACCACATACTGTGCACCGACATCAGCTATGATCCTCTCAAATATCCCTGCTATATAGTCCGCATCCTTGATTTTATCTTATGCGTCCACTGATTTCAAGAACACTGTCTTTCTTCTACAGTATACCATGAAGTTGATGATGGACAGTCTAGTAGGACTTGTCCAACCATCACACATAATAGTCACCCCAAACTGCTCCCATGAGGTCGTAGGGATGTAATAAAATCTCTCATCTCCCTCTCCTCCTCATCTAAATATCTGCCCATAATGTCATGGGGTGTAGGTAGTTGCACTCCTAGACCAGCCTCCTGAATAGTGTCAACCATGTTCTTGAAGTGGGGAGATGCCGCTGCATTTGCTGGGATGTGATTAAAAATGAAGAACTTCAATATGTACTTTCTCATTCTCTCCTTCAGTGATCCCTTGCTCCAAACATCCCTAAGTCTCTTCTGTCTCAATCTAGAAGAACAATATAACTAGGGCTCTGTAGGGTAGTTCGGCATCCTTGTACTCTGTGTCCGCCCTAACTCAGGCTCAGCTCTATGCCCTGAACCTCCAGCATGAGTACCATGGTCACCTCTAGATTAACCACCCCTCTCAAAGCCCAATCTGTGGCTCTCCCTCATTTCGTACTCATCCCGTAAAGAATCTCGAACATTGGCTCGAAATGAGGCACTCTCTGCCTCAGTCACCATATCAGCGGGGTAGACAAGGTCATCGTTTGAATCCTCAGCCCCAACAGGTGGTCGTACAAGCTCCCCTAGGCTGCGTCTGATCTCATGCTCTATGGCCCTCTTCTCCTGGCGGCCAGTGATCCTTACATATAGATGTTCTTGCATTTGTTTTTTTTACTTCTAGAGGTACTCTTAGACAGTTTACTACGTTCCTGTAGCCATGTGCTAGGTGTTGCTTTAGGCGTGAAATCCCACCACCCTTAAATTGCTGGCCACAATAATTGCATTCCGTTTTATTTCTATCCCCATCCACTTTCTTACAGTACTTCCAGCCAATATCTACCTACTTACGACCCTACTAATCACCTCCATTGCCAATGCCAGAACCAAAAGCCATACCAGATCAATACAAAAAGTAACAATCACCTGCACAACGAACAAATAAAATACCAACAACAGCTTAGTTACAAAACAAACTTATAATGTTAAATGCAATACAAAACAAATTAATAAGTCATTGTAAATATAATTTCTTATTGTTATTCTTATATTTTTTTTAGATTTTTAAATAAATTTAGATTAGATTATAAGATTATTTGTTGTATTTTTATATATTTTCCCTATTTTTAATTAATATTCGTGACAAATAATTATAAACAATTGATTCTTATACAAATAATTATAGGTGGCATTTATAATTTTGTAGTAATTTTACTAATTTATAACATTATTTGTTGTATTTTTTAATATTTTCCCAATTTTTAATTAATTTTCGTGACAAATAATTAAAAATTTTTAATTTTCATACAAATAATTATAGGTGGCATTCATAGTAATTTTTACTAATATATATCATTATTTGTTGTATTTTGTAGTAATTTTCCCTATTTTTAATTAATTTTCATGAAAAATAATTTAAAAAAATAATTTTCATGCAAATAATTATGGTAATTATAGGTGGTATTCATAGTATTTTTTTACTAATTTATAACATTATTTGTTGTATTTTATAGTAATTTTCCCTATTTTTAATTAATGTTCGTGACAAATAATTGAAAAAAAAAATTTTCATACAAATAATTATAGGTGGCATTTATAGTAATTTTTACTAATTCATGTTGTATTTTTTATATTTTCCCAATTTTTAATTAATTTTCGTGACAAATAATTAAAAAAATTAATTTTCAAAAAAAAATTATAGGTAACACCACCCATCAATAGATTGGGTGTCGATGCATAACATATCCAAAAACCAACTCTATCTAATACCTTTAAGCCTATAAAGTAGAAGAAAAACATGTTTACCTTCTTTAGGATCGAACACAAATGTTGTAGAACTTCCAATCCAACTCCAAATCGTATCTAGCCTGCTTCTACAATGAAGATGTTGAGATTTTATGAAGTTTGGTACAAATTTCACAAGAAATGGAGAAGGTTTGAGGAAGAAATCTTCAAAACCAAGTCTTCCCTTTGTTTTTGTCGGCAAGTCGTCGAATTGGGTGAAGTTTTCGCCCAAATCGACAACTTAAGGGTTCTGTTTTGCACGCACGACAAATTTAAAAAAAAAAAAAGCAATTCAACGAAAAGCAACGAAGTCTAAACGCATCGGCACCTCAACGTCGAAACAAGCTAGCAGTATTTCAACTTCGAAACGTGCCCCTAAATTAAATTTAGGTTGCATGACATTACAAAATTAACGGAAACTTTCACGCTCTACAAATTTAAAAGGCATTTCATCAACAATCACCATTTTCACAAGAGCTTTTCGACACAACTCTTGATCAAACTACTTCTTGTCCAATGCAGCAAATGATAAAAGCCTTTGACTTTTATCCTTCATGTTATGTGGGTACTTTGGACATTTTTCTAAATGCTTTCGAAGAGTGCTAGTTCATTAGCATTAGAGCATCCATAATCATTAAAACAGTAATTACACTTTGCCCTTTTAGATTTCCCCTATCTTCCTTTTTCACCTTGGTGAAAGTTCCCAAATTATTGACCGTCCTTTATATGGTCTTTTTGTGTTTGTTTCCATCTGTGATGCTTCGGTAGTAGCTTCAATATTTCCATCATTAGCCCTACTTTCATTTATGCTTAAGATGCTTCTGTAGTAGCTTTTCCCATTCTTGAGAGAGAAGGCTGAATGAGAGTAGGGTTAATGATGAGAATACTAAAGCTACTACAGAAGTATCAAAGATGGAAACAAACACAAAAAGACTATATAAATGATGGTCAGTAGTTTGGCAATATTTCACCAAGTTGAAAAAGGAAGATGCTATCTAAAAGAGCAATGTGTAATTACTGTTTTAATGATTATGTATGTTCTAGTGCTAATGGAACTAGCACTCTCCGCAAGCATTTAGAAAAATGTCCAAAGTACCTGTATAACATGAAGGATAAAAGTCAAAGGCTTTTATCATTTTCTGCATCAGGACAAGAAGGAAAGAGTATTATTAGCACTTGGAAATTTGATCAAGAGTTGTGTCGAAACCTCTTGTGAAGGTGGCGATTGTTGATGAAATGCCTTTTAGAGTTGTAGAGTGTGAAGGTTTCCGTGATTTTTGTAATGTCTTGCAACCTAAATTTAATTTAGTGTCACATACTACTGTGACCAAAGATTGCTTGGAGTTATACATGACTGAAAAACAGAAGTTGAAAGACTCTTAAGGATAATCATAGAGTGTGCTTGACCGTTGGTTTGTGGACGTCAATACAAAATCTTTCATATATGTGTCTTACAACACACTTTATTGACAAGGATTGGAAGTTACAAAAAAGAATAATAAACTTTTGTATAGTTGTAAGTCATAGTGGGGAAGACATTGGTAAAGTTGTTGAGTGGGACATGGAAAGATTATGCACTCTTACTGTTGACAATGCATCATCTAATGATGTGGCTGTCCGAAGTTTAAAAAGAAAGTTTTCTAAGAATGGTCAAATTTTGGATGAGGAATACTTTCATATGAGGTGTTATGCTCACATATTGAACTTGATTGTAAAAGATGGGATAAATGAGATGAAAACCTCAGTATCTCGAATTTGTGGGGCTGTGAATACGTAAGGAGTTCACCTAGAAGACAACAACAATTAATGAAAATTCTTTTGTGTTTGAATGTTCCAACGAGATGGAATTCAACATTCTTTTTGTTGGAAGCCGCATTAAAATTTCAAAAGGCTTTTGAGAGTCTTGAAGAGGATGATGTACATTTTATGACAGAGTTGAAGAATGGACCCCAAGTGAATTTAGATTGGGAAAAGGCAAAGGTTTTATGCAAATTTCTTAAAAAAAAATTATGATGTTACAAAGCGCTTGTCGGGGTCATTGTAAGTAACTTCTAATGTTTATTTTCATGAAGTTTGTGTAATTGAAAGTCTTTTTAATTCAGTGGTCGACCAATGATGATTTTTGTTTGTGTGATGTGGCAAAGAAGATGAAAGAAAATTTTGGTTAAGTATTGGAGAAACATCGATAAAGTAAATATGATGCTATTGGTTGCAGTGATTTTGGACCCTAGATATAAGTTGAAGTATGTGCAATTTTGTTATTCAAAAGAAGGCAATGGAATTCACTACAAAAGTGAGGGAAGCAATGGATCGTATATTCAAGCATTATCAAGCACTTGATTTTACTTCAAGTGTTTCATCAAGCAATGTAGGCCAAAATATTGATGAAATGGAAGTTGAGCCTCCCCCTGATGCATGTGTCCAAATTAAGGGGTCGTTTGGTAGGGTTTATGGTTTATGGATTCTGACAGAATCCAGAATCCAAAGGCCACTAAGATGTTTGGTAGGGTTTTTAAAAGTTGGATTTTCAAATTAGATGTTAAAATTTTGCCAAAAACTACAATCCCTTTTTATGGGTTTCTATAGATTTTGACTCTTACAGGAATAAAATCCAAAAACCGAATTTTGGAACGAGCCCCGACTCTCATGAGCTATCTTCTCCTTCATTAGGTCTTCTTCCATCTTCTTCAAGCTTCTATTACCTTTTGCAAATACCCGGTAGTCTCTTTGTGAAACCCCGCTCCAATGTCTCTAGCACACCCTAACCAATGAGCTTGATGTGTAGGAGAAGATTTGTGGAGCACCAACTAAAGAGCAACCAAGGGTGCTGTTCGTGGGTTGATTTGGAAGCAAGAATGCTTGCTTAAGTGTTTGCAAGAGGTAAGCAACACCACCCCTCCCTTGTTTTCAAATTTTGGCCAAGATTGCATGTTTAGATGAATGTTAGGGTTGAGTTGTGAAAATGAGTCCTAGGGCAAATGGGAGGGATTTCGTTGAGGGGTTTTGTGAGTAGCAGATTTCTACACATGCTAGGAGTGAGGCATAGATTGCCAAGTGGGTCATGAAACGTAGAATTGCTAGAAAACCAAACCTTTACATATGACCATCACTGTGAGTACACTACTTATGACCAAATGGGCTTTGGCCTGGTATCCTACACATAGAGTGAAGGGCAGTGGCCCGTATTACATTTACACCACAGTAAGGGCTTTGGCCCGTGGCTTGTACCACCATGAAACCAAAAAGGGCAGTGGCCCATGGTTATGAAATTGAAAAGAGGGCAGTGGCCCCAATGACATTGAGAGGTATTGATACGAGTAACTGACCAGTAAGCCTTGTTGTGTTGTGAGCAGTTCATCTCAGTTGGGGCAGTGGACCCTTATTCCTCCCAACTTGGAGATAGAGAACTAGCATCCTCCAATCAAGCTTGGATACTTGAATGTTATAATTGTGTTCTTTATTGTTACACTTGTTGTGAATTGGATAATGAACACATCAGCATAATGAACCCTTAAGGTATGGATCCATAAACTTAAATGGGAATGTTTATATATATATATATATATATATATATATGTATGCCATGGCCTGTTGTTCTTGATACTATTGTCTCACTATATGTTGATTTTATTGATTCCGGCTTGAAGCCGATGATTGTATTGAATTCCAGCACCAAGGGGAATCGGTGGCTGATGCCCAAGCTTCATCTGGATGCCCTACGCTAAGGGGAATCGGCGTTAGGATGCCCAATACCAAGGGGAATCGGGTTGGATGCCTAACCTATATGGGAAACCTATAAAGTTAGATGTGGCCATGGGTATATATGTAAACATCCTAGATAATAAGTGATAATATTGATTACATGATTGCTATTAAATGGATTATCTGTACATCAAAGCACATGTAGGCACAAATTGTATGACACTAAGATGCCGTGGATTTTGTATTATTAAGAACTACCCGCATGCCATGGTTTTATCAAGAGATATTTGCATAAACTGCGTTTTACCGAATCATGCATGTGTTGCTTACTGAGACATTCGTCTCACAGTTGCTTCTCATCTTATTTTTCAGATCCATCGACGTCCGGTGTGAAGCACCAGACTGGGGATAGAGGCAAAGATAAAGCCTTTGGGTATTGAGAGGAATTCTGTAGGTCTTGGGTTTTATTCCTGTCCTACATACTTGAGAGGAGTGATATAGTCACTCGTCATTTGGTAACTAGGCTCATGTGTCTTATTACATCTCATATATATATAGAACACACTTTTGATATGCACAGCATAAATTGTCTTAACACTTGCACTCGTTAGGAAAAAGTCTTAAAATTCTCTGCATTTTATCAAGTAATTGGCCCACTTGCCACGGTCTGGGACGGGTCGGGCCTTGGAGGGGCAGACTTAGTTCCGGGTCGTTACAATTTTGGTATCAGAGCATAAATAAAGTCCACAACCTAGACTAGAAGCCTCAGTTTGGTTCGGGGAGCGAGTGCATGCTAGTTAGAACCCCTAGGTTGATTCTAAGGATCCGTCCTTTATTTTTGATTGTATAATTATTACGAGTATCTTATGTAATTGTGTGTGATGAGCCAGATGTATCTGGTTGTACTAAGGTATTATGAAGCATCGGCCAATGCTAAGTACATACCGATGTGGCTAACCTTATACAGATGGGATAGCTTATTAGCTAAACTTGCATGCAATGAACCTGTATATACCTATATACTATTATGAAGAGATTAGTGAAGGGATTTTCGTGACGACTTCGACCTTTGTATAGCTGCAGATATACTAAAGGGAGTGGTAGTGATGAAGTATTTCTTCGGATTTCTTCTTCCTCCTGTAACCAAGGGAATGCATGTAAATTCTTGTTTTAATTAGATTGTTGTGATTGGTTGTGTTTGTTTAAAATTGATTGGTTGATCTTGTCTAAAGCGGTTACACTTGTTAAGATTTCAGTATTATGGCACCTAGATCCAGAGGCAAGGGCCGTAGAGCGGTTGCTGCCTATATACCAGATTATGATCCCATGGATATTCCGGCGGAGGATCCAGTGATTGACCCAATAGTTGATCCGGTAGAGGATCCCATGGCAGTTCCGGCTGCTGCAGAGGTAGTCCCACCTGGTGTCCCGATTTGCTAGGGGGCAGATAGACTGGATTTGGAGAGTTTTGGGTGAGGTATCTACTCTGAGCCAGAACAGGCTGCTGTGAACAATAATGGGCAGAATCCACTCGGTCATGAGAGAGGCGACTAGATTGCAGATTCAATGAGAGTTCAGGAGGATGTCTTCTCCCTTTCATGGGCATCCTGTTCCCATGGAGGCGGAGAGGTGGTTGATAAGGATCGAGAAGATCTTCGCAGCCACAGGATGTCGAGATGAGGACAATGTAAGATTGGCTACCTAAGTGTTAGAGGGCGAGGCTAACTTCTGGTGGAGGTCAGTGATAGCTGAGACGGGTGTAGATGGAGCCCCACTTACGTGGGAAGGGTTCAAGGATCGGTTCTATGACCGATATTTTCCTGAGGAGGCTAGGATTCAGAAGGAGGCGGAGTTCCTCCATATATCTCAGGGGAGCCAGTCTGTGGCTCATTATGTGGCTAGATTCACCGAGTTGTCGAGGTTTGCTCCACATCTCATCGACACAGAGAGTAAGAAGACCCGGCATTTTAAGAGAGGTCTCAGACGAGATATTAGAGACTGTCTATAGGGATTGTATGATTAGACTAGGCTAGATGGAGTTGCCTGGAGACTTGATTAGTCTAGACTTTAGTGGATATGATGTGATTTTAGGCATGGACTGGTTGTCAAGACACCATGTAATTATTGACTGCCACAACAAGTCAATCACAATCAGTAAACCAGATAGTCCAATCCACTGTTTTATAAGCCAAGGGTTGAATAACCGTATTAGCTTGGTTGCTTTGATTGAAGTAGAACCAGAAAAAGGAAAGGAGTTAAGTATTGACTTATCAAAAAAAAAAAAAAAAGAAAGAAAAAAAAAAGGGAGCTAAGTATTGAGGAAGTACCAGTAGTCCGTAAGTTTGTGGATGTATTCTTGGATGATTTACCTAGGTTACCACCTCAGAGGGAGTTGGAATTCAAGATCCAACTTATTCTTGGTACGCATTCGGTTTCTAAGCAACCGTACAGGATGTCTAGACCAGAGTACGATGGGTTGAAGGTGCAGATTGATGATCTGTTAGCCCAGGGTTTTATCAGACACAGTGCATTGCCTTAGGGTGCACCGGTGTTATTTGTAAGGAAAAAGGATGGTAGTATGAGGTTGTGTATAGACTATAGATAGTTGAATCAAGTCACTGTCAAGAACAATTACCAGTTGTCGAGGATAGACAATCTTTTTTATCAGTTGAAGGGAGCCTCCTGGTTCTCTAAGATAGACCTGAGATCAATAAGTTATCACCAGTTGAGAGTAGCTCCAGAAGATGTAGAGAAAACGGCGTTTCGAACGAGATACGACCATTTTGAGTCTTGGTGATGCCGTTTGGGTTGACGAATGCCCCAGCAATTTTTATGGACTTGATGAACCGAATCTTCCATGAGCACTTGGATCACTTTGTGGTAGTCTTTATAGACGCTATTTTGGTCTATTCAAGGACAAGGGAAGAGCACGAAGGTCATCTTAAGGTATTTTTGCACACTTTGCACAGCCATCAGTTGTATGCCAAGCTTAACAAGTGCCAGTTTTGGTTGAAGTAGATTTCTTTTCTTGGGCACATTATTTCTAGAAATGGCATATTAGTGGATCCATCCAAGGTGAGGGCAATGTCAGACTGGCCTAGACCTACCAATGTTTCAGAGATCCGCAGTTTCTTAGGGATGGTTGGATATTATCATAGATTCAATGAGGGGTTTTCCAAGATTGCTGCCCCGTTATCCAACTTGACTAAGAAGTCTGTGATTTTCCATTGGGATCAGAAGTGTGAGGATAGTTTTCAAGAGCTGAAAAGCAGATTGACATCAGCCCCAGTTTTGGTGATACCATCTGTGAATGAGGGATTTGCAGTGTATTGTGATGCGTCCAGCATCGGATTGGGTTATGTGTTGATGCAGAGTAGTGGCATATGCTTCTGGACTTTTGAGGCCACACAAATGTAATTATCCTATGCACGATCTTGAGCTTGTAGCCATTGTGTTTACCTTGAAGATTTGGCGACACTACCTTTTTGGTGCACAGTTTGTGATATACTCAGATCACAAAAGCTTAAGATACATCTTCTCCCAAAGAGATCTGAATATGAGACAAAGAATGTGGTTAGACCTTTTGAAGGACTATAGCTTTGATATTCAATACCACCCGAGGGAAAGCTAATGTAGTAGTGGATGCACTAAGTCGCAGTGGAGTTTCAGATGAATCCATTGCCACCCTAGTGTCATTTATGGATAACCAGTGTAGTCTTGTAAATACAATTAGAGATTGGCCGGGAGAGTTTCGACTCGTTAACAAAGGGGTGAGTATGGCTCGTATACAAATAGAGCCAGATCTAGTACGCAGAATCAGAGAGAGGCAGTTATCAAATCCTGAATTGCAGAAAACCAGAGAGTTAATGAGCAGAGGTTTAGAGAAAGACTTCAGTGTCAGTAGTGATATCTTGAGATTCGAAGGCAGAATGTGTACCCAATGACGAGGATATCAAGAGGGTAATCCTAGAGGAAGGACACAAAACATGATACATGGTACACCCCGGAAGCACTAAGATGTACAGGCATCTTAGAAAAATTATTGGTGGTCAAGTATGAAAAGAGAGATTACTGAGTTCTTAGCGAAGTGCTTGGTGTGTCAGCAAGTGAAGGCTGAGCACAAGAGCCCACATGGACTATTGCAACCGCTTCCTATTCCTGAATGGAAATGGGAGCATATCACGATGGACTTTGTTTCGGGTTTGTCTAAGACAGTGAGGCAGTAGGATTCCATTTGGGTTATAGTGGACGGATTGACTAAGTTCGCTCATTTCCTACTTGTTTGGAAGGATCAACCTCTACGATCACTTGCTGAGCTATATATACGTGAGATCGTTCGGTTGCATGGTATATCCGTATCTATTGTATCGAACTGAGATCCACGATTCACTTCCAAGTTCTGGGATAGTTTGCATGAAGCCTTGGGAACACAACTAAAGTTTAGTACTAGCTTCCATCCACAGACAAATGGACAATCCGAACGTACGATACAGACCTTAGAAGATATGTTGAGGTGCTGTGTGTTGGACTTTGGAAGTCATTGAAGTAGACATTTGGACTTGGTAAAGTTTACCTACAACAACAGTTACCAAGCGAGCATCAAGATGGCTCCATTTGAGGCTTTATATGGGACGACTTGTAGATCCCCGTTATGTTGGGAAGAAGTAGGTGAAAAACAATACTTGGGTCCACAGATTATCTAAGATAGTGTGGAAAAATTAAATTTAATCAGAAAGCGGCTAAAAACAACCCAAAGTAGACAAAAGAGCTATGCCGATATAAGAAGAAGAGAATTGGAGTTCGAAGTAGGGGATATGGTGTTTCTGAAGGTATCTCCTTACCGTAGTATATTAAGGTTAGGTAAGCAAGGCAAGCTGTTCTCCAGATTCATTGGTCCATTTCGTACTATTGGGAGAATTGGGCCTGTTGCTTATAGATTGGAATTACCACCTCAGCTAGCCCATGTACTCGATGTATTCCACGTACTCATACTTCGTCGCTATGTATCGGATCCTGGCCACATCATCGATCTAGAGCCACTAGAGGTATGTGAGGATGTGACGTTTGAAGAGCGTCCTATCCAAATCCTTGATAGAAGAGAGCAAATTCTCCGCACCAGGATTGTTTCATTGGTGAAAGTCTTATGGCAGCATTATAATGTAGAAGAAGCTACATGGGAGAATGAAGCCGAAATGAGAAGGAAGTATGCTGCACTCTTTGGTGAATTACAAGGCAAATTTCGAGGACGAAATTTTCTTTTAGGAGGGTAGAATGTGAAACCCCGCTCCAATGTCTCTAGCACACCCTAACCAATGAGCTTGATGTGTAGGAGAAGATTTGTGGAGCACCAACTAAAGAGCAACCAAGGGTGCTGTTCGTGGGTTGATTTGGAAGCAAGAAGGCTTGCTTAAGTGTTTGCAAGAGGTAAGCAACACCACCCCTCCCTTGTTTTCAAATTTTGGCCAAGATTGCATGTTTAGATGAATGTTAGGGTTGAGTTGTGAAAATGAGTCCTAGGGCAAATGGGAGGGATTTCGTTGAGGGGTTTTGTGGGTAGCAGATTTCTACACATGCTAGGAGTGAGGCATAGATTGCCAAGTGGGTCATGAAACGTAGAATTGCTAGAAAACCAAACCTTTACATATGACCATCACTGTGAGTACACTACTTATGACCAAATGGGCTTTGGCCTGGTATCCTACACATAGAGTGAAGGGCAGTGGCCCGTATTACATTTACACCACAGTAAGGGCTTTGGCCCGTGGCTTGTACCACCATGAAACCAAAAAGGGCAGTGGCCCATGGTTATGAAATTGAAAAGAGGGCAGTGGCCCCAATGACATTGAGAGGTATTGATACGAGTAACTGACCAGTAAGCCTTGTTGTGTTGTGAGCAGTTCATCTCAGTTGGGGCAGTGGACCCTTATTCCTCCCAACTTGGAGATAGAGAACTAGCATCCTCCAATCAAGCTTGGATACTTGAATGTTATAATTGTGTTCTTTATTGTTACACTTGTTGTGAATTAGATAATGAACACATCAGCATAATGAACCCTTAAGGTATGGATCCATAAACTTAAATGGGAATGTTTATATATATATATATATATATATATATATATATGTATGCCATGGCCTGTTGTTCTTGATACTATTGTCTCACTATATGTTGATTTTATTGATTCCGGCTTGAAGCCGATGATTGTATTGAATTCCAGCACCAAGGGGAATCGGTGGCTGATGCCCAAGCTTCATCTGGATGCCCTACGCTAAGGGGAATCGGCGTTAGGATGCCCAATACCAAGGGGAATCGGGTTGGATGCCTAACCTATATGGGAAACCTATAAAGTTAGATGTGGCCATGGGTATATATGTAAACATCCTAGATAATAAGTGATAATATTGATTACACGATTGCTATTAAATGGATTATCTGTACATCAAAGCACATGTAGGCACAAATTGTATGACACTAAGATGCCGTGGATTTTGTATTATTAAGAACTACCCGCATGCCATGGTTTTATCAAGAGATATTTGCATAAACTGCGTTTTACCGAATCATGCATGTGTTGCTTACTGAGACATTCGTCTCACAGTTGCTTCTCATCTTATTTTTCAGATCCATCGACGTCCGGTGTGAAGCACCAGACTGGGGATAGAGGCAAAGATAAAGCCTTTGGGTATTGAGAGGAATTCTGTAGGTCTTGGGTTTTATTCCTGTCCTACATACCTTAGAGGAGTGATATAGTCACGCGTCATTTGGTAACTAGGCTCATGTGTCTTATTACATCTCATATATATATAGAACACACTTTTGATATGCACAGCATAAATTGTCTTAACACTTGCACTCGTTAGGAAAAAGTTTTAAAATTCTCTGCATTTTATCAAGTAATTGGCCCACTTGCCACGGTCTGGGACGGGTCGGGCCTTGGAGGGGCAGACTTAGTTCCGGGTCGTTACACTCTTCCTGTAAGTTTACGTAGCGGAAATCTCACCACATCATGAATTAAATGGACCATCCATTAAATTTAATTCAATGACAAGCATACCTTCAGAAGATTTCTGTTTCTTCAGAGAAGCAAGGTAAATTCTGCAATTTCTCTTCTAGTGGCCTGGTTTCTTGCAGTGGAAACAATTTCCTTTTGCCTTTTCTCTGAACTGCTCTTGCCCTCATTCTTGGCTTGAAACTTAGCCTGATATCCTTTCTTCTTTTTTATTTTGTTGTCCTTGGGCTTAATTCCAAAAGAATTAGCTGATTTGTCCACCAGCATTAGAGAACCTTTCTCTTTCTTGATAAGATCCTCTGCTGCTTGCGACATATTGAGCAACTCTGACATTGTCGAATTCATCTTATTCATATTGTTATTCAATATGAACTGATTGAAAGAATCAGGTAAAGATGACAGGATCACATCAATCTTGGTCTCACCATCCATATCTGCACCCAGCACATCCAGTTTGTTGTTTGCTTACGTGTACCTTCAAGGCATGATCCTGAACTGGTGTACCTTCCACCATCTTAGTGGTCATCAACATTTTCATTGTTTGCTGACGTGCAGATCTGCTTTGCTCTCCAAACATCTCCTGAAGATGTAAGAGCATATCCCCTGATATAGCCAGGCCTTCACATTGCTTTTGTAATACATTGGTCATAGAAGCCAACATATAGCATCTAGCAAGTTCATTTGCCTCATGCCAGTTGTCATAAGCAACTTTTTGCTCTTCAGTGGCATTAGCAGAAAGAAGCTCAGGAACTTCACCCTTGAGGACATAAGCTAGTTTGCCAGCAGTAAGCACAATCATCAAGTTCCTTTTCCAATCAATAAAGTTGGGCCCAGTCAAACGATTATCATCCAAAAATCTTGGACAAGGGATTAAAGTTAGGCATGATAAATCTGCAAAAAAGTTCACATATATTTATATATCTATTAGCTCAGGTTTTTGAACATATAATGGTACCTCCCACTAAGACAAATAGAATTTAAGCAATCAATCAATCAAATATTGTAACAAGAATATAACATTTATATTCACAGTCTTTAGTGGGTATCAAGAACTTTTACCCTATGTGGCAAAATCCCATTTTTGGTAATCACGTCACAACTTTTAAAAGCAAATAGAAGCTATTTATCATGATTCCATCTCATGTTACATATTTAAGATAAATAATCATCTATGACTCTTGATTTTCTTTTGGCCACCAAATCAAACACAATTTTTACTATTTTAGCATATGTGTTTATTTGGTTAAATGCAGGCCATTGTTTAAATGACATGTAATTTTATAGTAGGATAGTGTTACTATTTTAATAACACTCCCACTACTCATAAATACTCACTTATCTTCCTAAGAAATAAATTAAGAAAATTAAAAGACCAATAGTGGTTTTAACTATTTTAGCTTCAACAAATATCAATCAAATAAAAATTCCAATTTATCAACAATGGAGGGCCATAGGAATTAATTACATGAAATAACCCTATTTTGCACTTATATTATTTTTATCAAGAAAACACTTTTCTTTTACTTTATTGAATATAATAATACATTCTAAAATAATATTATTATATTATCCGGGTCATTCTAGTCAAACTTGGTAAAAACCACACCTACGAGTCAAACCCACGTTGGCAATGTTCATAAGGTCATGGGTCTAAGTCTAAAAAAAATGAGCTCTTTAATGTATAGAACCAACAATTGGTTTACCCAAGACCTACCAAACCACAACGTAGTCAAATTGGGTTAATCCCAAACCCCATAAGTGGAACCAAGATAAAACATAGTTATCCAAACAAACCCCTTAGGCTTTTAGGTTGTCTTTGTATCCAAACAAACCAACAAACCTTTTCTTCCCCCTTTTTTTTATTAAATATATGACAATGATGTCATCATCCACTAAAGAGGCGATGATGTCATCGTCTTTTCCGCTTCTCTGTTCGTGTGAACGAACAGGGGGTTTTTTTTTCCGCCAGTTACGGTAACTGAAAAAAAAAGTTATTGGGGTTACAAGATTTTGGGTTAGATTTCGCCGGCGTTGGATTTGCCGGCGCCGACGTCACAGCGTCATCTGGCCAACTGCATCGAATGACTTCCGGCACCCACCACTGATCTAATCAGTCACAACAAGGGTTTCACTAGGATCTTGGTTTTAAAGGTTTTCCATTGCCAGTGACTGTTCAAACAGCAACCAAACGGCTTACTTTCTCTAAAAAAACTGCCTGATCTTCGGCATCAGTCAACACTCCATTGATCAAAGATTCTTCGTCTAATGAGTCAAAGGAAGTCGATCTGATTACCGGCAGTAAAGGCCGTTCAAAACACCTCTGTTTGGTTTTCGCAGTAATGTTCTCATACAAAGAAGGCAACCCAAAGGGTATTCTTGATAATACAAATAATCAAACAATACATATTCAATTGAATTACTTACTGCAATCAGCAATATTAAAACCAAAACAAGAACAGCAAGAAAGCAACAGATCAACAGTAACAGAAGAAAACGACATGGGCATATCATGTGAAAAATAATTTAATCATTAAAATAGGTGAGAAATAATCTGGATGTTCCGATACCAACCTTTTTCTTTAGGGTTTCTTCCTTTAAGAGTTCTAATGGTCAACCCTTTTAAATTGCTATATATATATAGCCTCCTTAAAAACCCTAGGCAATGATATGACGTGGGATCCTTAGGGATCTCAATTCTCGGCCGTAGGATCAAACTGAAAACCTATTTTTCATTCTTTCCCTTATATTCTTTTTATTCAAAATTTTGGGCTTCTACAAATTGCAATCATGCCCATTAACATATTGCAATTGACCCCCGAGAATAGAAGATTAATTTTGTGAAATCCCTTTTGCTTACAATTATTTGCTTGTTCATCCTTCCACCATACTATATTCCACATGAGCCTATAGGATTGGAATAATATCACTGATAAAATCCCTAGCTCATATAATTCTTAATTCTTAATCTGTAATTCAGTTGGACTCCAAAACCTTTCTAAAGCATTTTCACAAATAAATATATATATATATACTTATATATATTTTAAAAAACAAATCTTTCATAAAACCCACTGGCCAGTTTTTCTTTTTCTTTCATGTCCAACTATATACAGATATCTTGAATATACTATCTCACTTAGAGATTGATGGATTCCTTATTGAACATATATACAACTTTATTAATCATGCACAAGACCCAACATCATCTGAATATTTGATCTTCAAAGACCATCATCAATTGACTTAGTCAAAGCACATGTGCATAATAAATAAATTGCATAAATTTCTCAGGTCTAAGGATGTCTAAGCTAATTGTGCTGAATAACCTTTTCAACATCAGTGATCACTTCCAAAAGGTATTCATATATGATCCAATTCAGTGCATGTACTCTTACAGTGCATCCACTCGTTTGCTTAAGGTCACCACCTCAGTGACGGAGTTCATCACCCTATCTTATAGCGGTACAACAGGTGTAGACCTTTTTCACATATTAAATATGTACCTTGGTCTAGAACAATGAGCAATACAAAGAACCGAAAAATCATAACTCCCTGCCTTTGATTCCTTAATCATTGGCATGATTTTTCTACAATGTTACTCAAATTTATTCTTTTCTTTGTAACATCACATATTACAATCAAATACCCGTGTAAATAAATATATGCTAAATATGGAGAAACAATAAATAATGCAATAATTATCAAATAATTATTCACAAAAATGGTTTTTGAAGGCATATTTGTCTAATAATCGTCCACTTGCACTCAAAACCATTCATACATGTATCTAATGCCCATAGGCTCAAGATGTTTCTCAAACACTTTCTGAGATAGGGGTTTGGCGAAAGGATTTGCTATGTTCTCTGAAGATGCAATCTTTGTCATCACCATATCACCCCTATTCACGATATCACGTATGAGATGAAATCTCCTTTCTATGTGCTTCATCCTCTTATGAGCCCTTGGTTCCACAGTCTGTGCTATCGCACAATTATTGTCACAATAAATGGTGACCGGGGACTCAATTGTTGGGACAACTTCAAGTTCCTTAATGAATTTACGAATCCACACAGCTTCCTTTGCAGCTTCACTTGCAGCTATGTACTTTGCCTCAATGGTAGAGTCTACAGTGGTATCTTGCTTAAAGCTCCTCCAACTTATAGCTCCCTTTCCCAATGTGAACACAAATCCAGATGTTGATTTTCTATCATCAATACTTGATTGAAAATCTGAATCTGTGTATCCTTGGACAGTTAGCAAATCCTCACCACTGAACACCAAAAAATAGTGCTTAGTTCTTTTCAAATATTTAAGGATATGCTTCACAGCTGTCCAATGCTCAGGGCCTGGGTTGGATTGATATCTACTCACTACACTAACTGCATACCAGATATCTGGCCTAGTACAAAGCATTGCATACATGAGGCTTCCCACAGCCGAAGCATAAGAACAATTCCTCATCTTATCTCTCTCTTCCTGTGTCTTAGGAGACATCTTTTTAGAAAGATGCATATTATGCCTAAAGGGTAGAAACCCTTTCTTGGCATCCTGCATGCTAAACTAAGCCAATATCCTGTCAATGTAGTTGACTTGTGAAAGTCCCAAAACCCTCTTCTTTCGGTCTCTAAACAATTTGATCCCGAGAATATAGGATGCATCCCCGAGGTATTTGATAGAAAATTGGTTTGATAACCAAATTTTCACCGATGACATTACTCCAATATCATTCCCTATAAGTAAGATATCATCCACATAGAGGATTAGGAATAACACTATACTCTCACTAATTTTCTTGTAGACACAAGGTTCATCAATGTTTTGTGAGAAATCAAACGTTTTGATTAACTCATCAAACCTAATGTTCCAACGACGTGATGCTTGTTTCAGTCCATAAATGGATTTGATTAACTTGCACACTTTGGATTCATTACCAGGAGACATGAAACCCTCTGGTTGTTCCATATAAATTTCCTCTTGGATGTACCCATTCAAAAATGCAGTTTTAACATCCATCTGCCATATCTCATAATCATAATGAGCGGCTATTGACAAGAAAATTCTTATGGACTTCAGCATAGCTACTAATGAAAAAGTTTCGTCATAGTCAATATCAGCCTTTTGAGTATAACCCTTTGCTACCAGTCTAGCTTTAAAGGTCTCCACCTTTCCAGTAGGTCCTCTTTTCCTTTTGTAGACCCATTTACAACCAATAGGCTTAATGCCTTCTGGTTGATCAACTAAGGTCCTCATTAGAATACATAGAGTCCATTTCTGATTCCATTGCCACTTTCCAGTGTGCAACATCTTTGTCATTTATTGCCTCATCATAGGTAAATGGATCATCATCCAATTCCTCTGATTCCATCTGATAAATCTCATCTAGCAGTGTAAATCTTGATGGAGGTCTTATAGTCTCTTGCTACGTCGAGGCTCTTGAGTTCTGAACAATTTAGACTCATTAGTGGGTTCAGTGCTTTGTTTCTCATTGTTCTCATTTGCCTTAGTTATTGGCTCAGCTGATTGCTCATCAAGAACAATCTTACTTTTGCCTTCACCTAGGTTGTACTCTTTTTCAAGAAAAGTAGCATTCCTGCTGGCAATTACTTTGTTTTGATTTGGATTATAAAAGTAAAATCCAGTGGACATTTTGGGGTAACCTACAAAGAAACACTTTTCAGTCCTTGATTCTAGCTTTTCCACATCAAACTTTTTAACATGAGCTAGACAACCCCATATCTTAAAATGTTTCATGCTTGGCTTTTTACCAGTCCATAATTCATATGGAGTCTTTGGAACTGACTTTGTAGGTGTATCCTGTTTAGAATGTAAACAACTGTCTGTAAGGCATAACGCCAAAAGGATACAGGTAATTCTGACATGCTCATCATTGATCGAACCATATCTAATAGGGTTCGGTGTCTTCTTTCTACAACACCATTGAGTTGTGGTGTGCCAGGGGGAGTAAACTGAGGTATGATGCCCTTATCTCTGAGGTGAGTTTGAAACTCATTTGAGAGGTATTCACCTCCTCTGTCAGAGCGGAGTATCTTGATACTTCTTTCCAGTTGGTTCTCAACTTCAATTTGAAATTCTTTGAACTTTTCAAAGGATTCGGATTTATATTTCATTAGGTATATGTAACCATACCTAGAATAACCATTAATAAAGGTGATGAGATATGAGAACCCACCTCTAGCAATGTGGTTAAAAGGACCTCATACAGCAGTGTGCACTAACTCTAATAATCCTGTGGCTCTAATTCCCTTTCCTTTAAAGGGTTTCTTGGTCATCTTGCCCTGCAAGCAAGGCTCACATATTGGGTAGGGCTCAACCTTCAAAAGGTTCAAAGGCCCATCATTTACTAATCTGTTAATTCTATCTAGATTAGCGTGACCAAGTCTTAAATGCCACATATATGTGGGATTTACATCCCTCTTCCTTTTTAGAGATTGCACACCGGTATCAACATCATTCTCAACATTATAAACAAAGTTTACTACACAATTCAGTATATAGAGACTATCAATAATTGTATCAGAAGCAAAGAACTTATCATTAAATTTAATAACAAGTTTTGAATTGAAAAACAAGGAATATCCATATAATCCAAGTTTTGACACTGAAATCAAATTTCTACGAACTTCTGGAACATAAAGACAATCCTTTAAAATTAAAGTTCTATTGTTCTGTAGACTCAAATAAAAAGTTCCAATGGCAGTGGCTGCAACACTTGCACCCGTTCCCATCTTCAAGATGACTTCCCTTTCATTTAGTCTTCGGGTTTCCTTGAACCCCTGCAACATATTGCAGATGGTGGAAGGATGAACAAGCAAATAATTGTAAGCATAAGGGATTTCACAAAATTAATCTCCTATTCTCGGGGGTCAATTGCAATATGTTAATGGGCATGAATGCAATTTGTAGAAGCCCAAAATTCTAAATAAAAGAATATAAGGGAAAGAATGAAAAATAGTTTTTCAGTTTGATCCTACGGCCGAGAATTGAGATCCATAAGGATCCCACGTCATATCATTGCCTAGGGTTTTTAAGGAGGCTATATATATATATATAACAATTTAAAAGGCGTTAACCATTAGAACTCTTAAAGGAAGAAAACCCTAAAGAAAAAGGTTGTTATCGGAGCATCCAGGTTCTTTCTCACCTAATTTAATGATTAAATTATTTTTCACATGATATGCTCATGTCGTTTTCTCCTGTTACTGTTGATCGTTTTCTTGTTGTTCAGTAAGTAATTCAATTGAATATGTATTGTTTGATTATTTGTATTATCAAGAAGACCCTTTGGGTTGTCTTCTTTGTATGAGAACATTACTGCAAAAACCAAATATCAATGTTTTGAATGGCTTTTACTGCCGGTAATCAGATCGACTTCCGTTGACTCGTTAGACGAAGAATCTTTGATCAATGGAGTGTTGACTGATGCCGAAGATCAGGCGGCTCTTTCAGAGAAAGTAAGCCGTTTGGTTGCTGTTTGAACAGTCACTGGCAATGGAAAACCTTTAAAAAGCATTTTCACAAATAAATAAATAAATATATATATATATATATATATATTTATATATATTTTGAAAAACAAAATTTTCATAAAACCCACTGGCCAGTTTTTCTTTTTCTTTCATGTCCAACTATATACAGATATCTTGAATATAATATCTCACTTATAGATTGGTGGATTCCTTATTGAACATATATACAACTTTATTAATCATGCACAAGACCCAACATCATCTGAATATTTGATCTTCAAAGACCATCATCAATTGACTCAGTCAAAGTAGATGTGCATAATAAATAAATTGCATAAATTTCTCAGGTCTAAGGATGTCTAAGCTAATTGTGCTGAATAACCTTTTCAACATTAGTGATCACTTCCAAAAGGTATTCATATATGATCCAATTCAGTGCATGTACTCTTACAGTGCACCCACTCGTTTGCTTAAGGTCACCACCTCAGTGACGGAGTTCATCACCCTATCTTATAGCGGTACAACAAGTGTAGACCTTTTTCACATATTAAATATGTACCTTGGTCTAGAACAATGAGCAATACAAAGAACCGAGAAATCATAACTCCCTGCCTTTGATTCCTTAATCATTGGCATGATTTTTCTACAATGTTACTCAAATTTATTTTTTTCTTTGTAACATCACATATTACAATCAAATACCCATGTAAATAAATATATGCTAAATATGGGGAAACAATAAATAATGCAATAATTATTCACAAAATGGTTTTTGAGGGCATATTTGTCTAACACTTCCTACCTCCCTGTTTCACTCTGCCTTTTCTGTTGCTATCCTCTGAAAACCTCAATGACAAGCATCCAAAGCAGATTTGAACTTCTCTCTCGTAAGGACCTGCCATATCCAAGGCCCTCCAAGGGTTCCTCTTCACCATAAAGGAAGAAACTAATGAAGATTTGGAGTCTGACAATGGGAACTCCAGAGGTGAGAAGCAGTAAATGGTTAAGAAGCAAGAGTTTGAGTGATCTCCTCCTTGCCATGGAAAGTTGGAAACCCCATATCTGACTCCTTTGTTTTCTCCACCATTCTTCACTCCTCCTCTAACCCCCATGAACTGTTATAGCCACCATGGATTCAATCCCCTCTTCGAATCGTCAATAGATGCGAGTTAAACAGGATGAAAGCCTCACCTCCTCCAAAGTTCATATTCCTGAAAGATGCAGAGGAGAAACTTTACAGAAGAAAAACAATGGAAGAAGCTGAAAGAATAGCACAAAGACATAGTGGGTCGGTGCAAGATGATGGGGCGAGAGCTCACTCTACTTCAACAGTGGCCACAGATGGGGGAGATGGCTCTTTTATCACCATCATTGTTGGCAAGAATAAAGAGAGAGCAGTTCATCACCATCACCATCTACCACAGTACCATTCAAACTCTTCACATGTACTCCCATTGGTTTCTTCCCCTTCAACATTCCGACCATCCAAAAATAAACCCTTGTCACATTAAGCTGAATTTCTTTAGTCTTGAATTAATATTTATTATTAGATCTGTGTGGCTAATTTAGTAGAGATTTTCAGCATTAAGGGTCCTTGTTGACCTGTGAATTTGTTTAGCAAAATCTTGGACCCCAAGTGCTTGTTGAGATGCTTAAAAAAGTTAACAAGTCCAAAATCTAGTTCAATCAAAAAGTTAACCAAACAAGATTTTGGATTTTGGTTTTTAAAATGAAATTAAAGAGTCCTAAGTACCTAAACAAGATTCTATATTATGGAAATCCGCAAAGAGAATCTAGATTCTCAAAATCCAAATTATAATCCAGAAGCCCTGCTAAACGCCCCCTAAGAGTCTTTAAAATGAGTTTTGGAAACATTTGGAAGAAGAAGAGACCATTCAGTCCAAATCTGAATTGGATAGATATTTGGAGGAGAGTGTTGAAAAATATGACTCTGGTTTTGATATTTATGTTGGTGGAAGATGAGCAGTTCCAAATTTCGGGTGCTTTCTCATATAGCATGTGATGTTCTGGCAATTCTTGTATCGATAGTAGCTTTAGAGCCAGCATTCAGTACATGAGTGCTTGATTTGTACATAGAGCTTGAGGAAATCCTAGCAGAGCTTGAGGAAGCTGAATCAGGTAACTTAAATGTTTGCTCATTATCTAATATCTATTACATGCTTGTCAAATTATTGTTATTTCTAAATATGATGCTAATTTAATTTTTTTAATATTTGTAGTCATAATTGACGAACCTGGCTTTGCTTTTGGATCTCTTTAGGATAATATCATGTGATGTGTGGCTATGATGCTATGTGCTTTGAGCTAAATGGTTTTGAAGATTTTAGTTCGTTTTGGGTATTTTTTTTATTACTATTTACGTTAATGATTGTTTATAAAAACTTTTCAGGTGTGGAATTAATTGAAGGATACATCAAAGTGTTGGAAATTGGAACATGTGGTTTAGTAGTTTGTGGGTGTTGAAACTTAATCATGTAATGGATTTAGAATTATGGTGCTTGGTTTTGTGAACTTTTGACTAGGTGGTGATTGGTGATGAATGTTTATGGAAATACAGTCAAATGAGTTCTTAATAGTGTGCTTGGTTTGTCATTAACTTGTGAACTATTTCAAAATAGCATTGTGTGTCTATATCTGATATTTTGCTTTGTATGCATTTGTTTTTTTTAGGATTATAATATATTAGTTGAGTGGGTATGGATGTTTTAGAGGGGGCGGGGGGTGGATGGGGAGGGGATGTTGGGCAGCTGTTGTTTGGAAGGGTGGGGCTAGTGGAAGAGGATGGGGGAGGGAGGGAAGGAAGAAAGAAGGTGGGAAAGGAAGGAAGGGGGATAGGGTGAGGGGTTGGGCTTTTGGAAGGGTGGGGTTGGATGGAAGCAGCTGCCAAATAAGGGGTGAAGAGGGACTTGGGAGGGTGGGTGGGGACATCTGCAGTTGCTGTCAACAGGGGTGCTTTTTGGTTGCTGCCAAACACAGTGTGATAAAGGAGAGGGTTATTGTTCAGTTTTGCTGCCGAACCAACTTCATGTATTTCGGTTTGGGTTTCGGTTATCCTATTTATTTTATTTTCGATTTTGTGTTTTCTGTTTACAATTCTGTTTGGTTCGGTTTTGGGTTGACTACAAGTACTTTCGGTTTGGTTTTGGATTCACGTCAACTCGGACCGAATCGAACCGAGTTGCACCCCTACTAAAGAGTGGTAGTGTTTGTAATATTCTTAAAGTTTGAAGGCATTGGTATTAAACTTAAATATTATATATATAGTTATTTACATTAAAATATTTCTTTAAGTTTCGGTTCAGTCTATGGAAATACACTAATTCGGTTCGGTTTGGTTTAATTGAGCATACAACCCAAAACCGAACTGATCTAATTCAGGTTAGTGTTTTATGGACCGAAACCGAACCAACATGTATAGAATTGAACCGGAGTCGGTTTATTTTGGGTGGGTTTCGGGTTTACCTGAACCGAGTTGCACCCCTATCTACTACCCGGGCTTTAATAGTCGGATGATCTTCTACCACAGCCTATCAAATGGCTTTGATGATGGGATCTACTACCATGACCCTAATTACTTTGGCTTATAAGTTGGATCACCTACATGGCTTGCTTGGAAAACATTACATTGGCCTATAAGTCAGGTCATCTGCATGGATTGCTTTGAAAAGGTGAAAGCAGGAGAATGGGAAAAGGAAAAGGTGAAAGCAGGACATGTTTCCAAACCCAACAAATCATTATCCTTGTGCTTTCTCAGCTTCCTTACCCAACGCTACCTTCATTTCATTCCAAGTACAAGCCCTTTTTTATTGTAATCACTTGGCATTAACTAATACAATCTTTCAAGTCCATAAGGATTGATAATGACAGAATCAAATGAGGAAGGAAACAAATTCCAATTAAAGAAGAAAAGACACAATTCACATTGAAAATAAAAGTGGAATTTTCGTCCCATGTATCAAGTCCTCTCTGATCATAAGGAGTACAATTCATCCTTAAGTTTGCACAAGTTAGCAAAACATTGGATACATGTTAGGCTTTTTTTTGGGCAAGGAAAAATTGAGGGGCAAGAAAGTTATTATGGAGAAGCAAAAAAAAAATGGGCATGCGAATTGGGGCTTCATAATTCATGACAAATTCTACTCTTTTCACTTCATCCCAAACTTGGTCTTAATTACCTCCATGTCTCATTCAAACCCCAGAATCCAAACAAACCTTCTTTTGGAACCATTACATCAAATTAATGCTAGCACATCTTTTTTTGTAGAATTGACCAAACAATGCATTGGGATACAACTTTTTGTAGTAGTGGCACAACACTTTGTCTAAGCACAAAGTGTTTCATACTCATTGGAATACAATCACTTTGCTTTAAAAACCAAAAATGCACTTCACTTCTTCCCATATTTAGTCTTAATTACCTCCACATTTCATTCAAACCCATTTTCCAAACACATGATACACTTTTCACTTCATCCCCAATCTATTGAGTTGTGTGGAACCTGATTATACTGGACACCGAGCCATAGCTATCGCGGGTCGATTTGTATTAGGGTTATACCCATTTTCCAAACACATTATCTCCATATCTCATTCGCAAGAGGGTATTTCGGGCATTTCCATTTGTATTAGGGTTATATTTCCCTTGTATTGTTTTATCCTTGTAAGTTTCTACCATTTAGAAAAGATAGTGAAACAGAACCAGCAGCGGTGGACGTAGCCCTATTCTGGGGTGAACCATGTAAAATCTCTGTCTTCTTCTTGTTTGATTCTTTCTATCATTTTCTTTGTTTCTCACGATCTCTAGGAATCAGGTTGGATTCCTAACAACTGGTATTAGAGCTTTGGTTTGAGTGGGAGCAATGGTTGCAGAAGATGGAAAGATCAAGATCGAGAAGTTTGATGGTATAGACTTTGGGCTCTGGAAGATGCAGATTGAAGATTACTTGTATGGCAAGGATCTGTATCTACCTCCCACAAGAGAGAAACCGAAAGAGATGAGTGATGCAGATTGGGCAATTCTAGACAGAAAAGCCCTAGGGGTTATTCGTCTATCGCTAACTCACAAAGTTGTGTTCAACATTGCGAAAGAGACAAGTACAGCATCTCTCATGAAAACCCTATCAGATTACACAGAGAGCAGAGACAGGATGACGGACAGGAAAAATGGTCATGCTAGATCAAAATCCAAACACAAAAGCAAATCAAAATCCAGGGGTTCATCAAGGTGTTGGAACTATGGAAAACAGGGACATTTCAAACATGAGTGTCGGGAACCCAAGAAGAAGTTTGACAAAGGTGAAGACAAGCAATCTGTGAATGTTACCGAAGAGATTAGTTATGCTTTTATTCTCAGTGTGTACAGTCCGTTTGAATCATGGGTATTGGATTCTGGAGCATCGTTTCATTCTTGCCCAAATAAGGAAATCATGAAAAAACTATGTTAGTGGTTATTTCGGAAAAGTTTACTTAGCTGATGATGAACCTTTGAGTGTTGTGGGAAAGGGAGATGTTCGGATCAAGACCCCTAGAGGAGGTGTTTGGGTATTGCAAAATGTGAGGCACATTCCGGGTTTGAAAAGAAATCTAATTTCTGTTGCACAACTTGATATTGAAGGGTATGCAGTATCCTTCATGGGTGGATTGTGGAAAATCACCAAAGGTGCCATGATAGTGGCTTGTGGGAGAAAGACAGGCACACTCTATATGACTACCAGCATCCGAGATACTGTTGTTGTTACAAACAAGGAAGCAGATTCAGATTTGTGGCATTGCAGACTTGGCCACATGAGCGAGAAAGGAATGAAGGTATTCTGTTCAAAAGAAAAACTGCCAGGATTAAATCAGTCGATATTGGTCTCTGTGAAGACTGTATTTATGGTAAAGAGAAAAAGGTGGGATTCCCAAAGAGTGGCAGAACATTGAAGACAGAAAGGTTAGAGCTGGTTCACACTGATTTGTGGAGGCCTGCTCCAGTTTCATCCCTTGGTGGCTCATCTTATTATATTACCTTCATTGATGATTCGACAAGGAAGGTATGGGTTTATTTTCTGAAGAATAAATCTGATTCTTTTGATACTTTCAAGAAATGAAATCCTTGGTAGAAAATGAAACAGGTTTGAAGCTGAAGTGCTTGCGATTTGATAATGGAGGAGAGTACAATCTTACAGAGTTCAAGGAATACTGTGTTGTCAATGGAATTAGGATGGAGAAAACCATCAATGGAACTCCTCAGCAGAATGGAGTTGCAGAACGTATGAACAGAACTCTTAATGAGAGGACTAGATGTTTGAGGATTCATGCCGGGTTACCTCAGATGTTTTGGGCTGGTGCAGTTAACACTGTAGCCTTTTTAATCAACCGAGGACCTTATGTACCTTTGGATGAACGTATACCAGAGGAGGTTTGCAGAGGAAAGGAGGTAAATCTTCCTTTTTTAAAAGTCTTTGGTTTTGTTTCCTATGTGCATATTGATTCTATTGCTAGAAATAAGCTTGATGCTAAGTCTGTGAAGTGCACCTTCATTGGGTATGATGGTGATGAATTCGGGTATCGATTTTGGGATGATCAGAATCGGAAGATAATTCGAAGTAAAGATGTTATATTTATATTCAATGAACAGGTTATGTACAAAGACAAATTTGGGGCAGTAGATTCTGACAATGCAGGTGCACAGGTTAAAGACTCTGAGTATGTAGAGTTAGAAGATATTACTGACTCTGATACAAAGGGGAGTACTCAAAACAATTAGGAGGTAGCAAGCCCACAAGTAGAATCCAGCACACCAGTTACTGAGCTTAGAAGGTCAACCAGACAACACAGAGTTTCACAAAGATATTCACCATCACTTCATTATCTGCTGTTAACAGATGGTGGTGAACCTGAGAGTTATGATGAAGCTTTGTAGACAGAGGATGCAAGCAAGTGGGAGTTGGCGATGCAAGATGAAATGGATTTTCTAATGTCAAACAAGACATGGGAATTAACAGAGCTCCCTAAAGGTAAAAAGGCCTTACATAACAAGTGGGTTTACAGGATAAAAGAAGAAACTGATGACAGTAAATGGTTTAAGGCCAGGTTAGTTGTGGAAGGTTTTCAACAAAAGGAAGGTGTTGATTGATTACACAAAAATCTTCTCATTTGTGGTGAAGTTAACTACTATTAGATTGGTTGTGGGAATTGTGGCTGCTGAGAATTTGTATTTGGAGCAGATGGATGTAAAGACGGCATTCCTCCATGGTGATCTCGAGGAAGAGATTTACATGAAGCAACCATAGGGTTTTGTAGTTGAAAGCAAAAATGAGCTTGTGTGTAAGCTGCGAAAGAGCTTATATGGTTTGGATTCTGGAACAGGCCCCAAGACAGTGGTACAAGAAATTTGATGGATTCATACACAAAATTGGCTTCCTCCGAAGTGAAGCAGATCATTGTTGTTATGTGAAAAGGTCTGACAATAGTTTCATTATTTTACTTTTGTATGTGGATGATATGTTGATTGCAGGGTCTTGCACTCAAGAGGTAAATAATGTAAAGAAAATGTTGTTCGAGCAATTTGCAATGAAGGATTTGGGAGCTGCAAATTGGATTCTTGGAATGCAGATTATAAGAGACAAAGTGAATGGTACCTTGCAACTGTCACTGGCTGACTATGTTAGAAAAGTCTTAAGCAAATTCAATATGCAGAATGCGAAGCCAGTAAACAGTCCTTGAGCTAGTCATTTCAGATTAACTAAAGAACAGTCACCGACAACCGAGGTGGAGTGTGCCTCCATGGAAAGAATCCCCTATGCTTTAGCAGTTGGCAGTCTTATGTATGCAATGGTGTGTACCATATCAGACATAGCACATGCAGTGAAATGGATCTTTCAGTATGTATAGGGTACCACAGATACAACATTGTGCTTTAAAGGAGGAAGCTTGAAATTGCAGGGTTATGTTGATTCTGATCTAGCTGGAGATGCTGATAACAGGAAGAGTACTACAGGATATATTTATAACTTGAATGGTACTGGAGTTACTTGGATCTCTCAATTGCAGACAAGGAGTTGATTTGGTTACAAGGTTTCTTAACTGAATTGGGAAAAGGGCAGGAGAATAATGTTTTGTACTGTGACAGTCAAAGTGCCATTCATGTTGCTAGAAATCCAGTATTTCATTCAATAATCATGCACATACGGTTGAGGTACCATTTCATTCGGTCTTTATTAGAAGATAAAGTATTGGCTCTTGAGAAGATTCCAGGAAGTGAAAATCAAGCTGATATTTTAACCAAAATAGTCACTTCTGACAAACTGAAGCTATGTAGAGCTTCAGTTGGTTTGGGCACTTGATGATTGGGATCATTGTCAATGGTCTATTTTTCGGCTATGTTTCTTTGAGGATTTGAAGCTTGAGAACTTGGATGAGATCAGTCTTCGAGTGGGAGATTGTTGATTTGTGTGAAGCCTTATCATATTGGACACCCAACTACAGCTGTCGCGAGTCGATTTGTATTAGGGTTATACCCATTTTCCGAACACATATCTCATTCGCAATAGGGTATTTTGGGCATTTCCATTTGTATTAGGGTTATATTTCCCTTGTATTGTTTTATCCTTATAAGTTTCTACCATTCAGAAAAGATAATGAAACAGAACCAGCGACCGTGGACGTAGCCCTATTCTGAGGTGAACCACGTAAAATCTCTGTCTTGTTTAATTCTTTCTGTTGTTTTCTTTGTTTCTCACAATCTCTAAGAATCAAGTTGGATTCCTAACACAGTCTTGGTCTTAATTACCTCTGTATCTCATTCAAACCCCAAAATTGAAAGAAGCCTTTCTCTTGGAACCATTCCATTAAACCAATGCTGGTACATGGAACTTTTTGTAGAATTGGCCGAACAATGCATTGTAAGCATCACCAGACGTCTAAGCACAAAGTGTTTCATACGCATCGTAATATAGTCACTTTGCTTTGAAAACCAAAAAATACACTTCAAAATCTCACGTACCTAATGAGGACATCGTATATCTGCTTGATTGCGTCACTAAGGAGGATCAAAGGGACGTATATGGCTGGTGGTGGTAGGATTCCAAGGTATGGAGGTGGAGGTGGAGCTTTGAGATGATCCCATAGCACAAGGATACCTAATCTTCCCACAGAGCCATCATTTCACAAATCGAAGGATGAAAAGCAAAAGCGATTGTAACATGTTTGGAGTGGAGGCAATGCGAGGGATAAGATAAACAAATTTATTTCAAAATTCTTCATTTTTAGTCACATTCCATCAAATGCAGCTGCTTCTCCACACTTCAAGAATACGATAGATGTTGTGCAAGAAGCTGGAATAGGAGTATTATCCCTACACCTCATGAGATAATGTGCAAATATTTAGATGAAGGAGAGAAAGAGATAAGAGATTATATGGATAGCCCATTACCACAGGATTGACACGGCTATCTATTATAAACTTTACGGTAGGACCATCTTCCTTAGATTAGTGGATGCTAGTGATAAAATTAAGGATGCTAACAATATAACAGATTTGACGAAATTTGTAATTAAAGAAGTTGGCTGAAAGAATGTGGTGCACATTGTTACTGATAATGGAAGTGCATGAAGATACTGAAAATGCATACAAAAATAGATAGTGCATGAAGATACTAAGGTCACATACCCACAAATGTTAGGAATCCGACGAGATTCCTAGAGATCGTGAGAAACAAAGAGAACAATAGAAAGAATCAAACAAGATATTAGACACAGAGATTTTACGTGGTTCACCTCAGAATAGGGCTACGTCCACGGCCACTGGTGCTGTTTCACTATAATCTCAGAAAGGTCGAAGCTTACAAGGATAGAACAATACAGAGGGAAATATAACCCTAATACAATGGAAATACCCGAATACCCTCTTGCGAATTTTTGCCTCGGGGGTTCTACCCCCGAACCCCCACCTTATGTGCAGAAGGGCAACGCCCCCTGCAACCCTCCGCGAGCACACAACGGAGCTCAACCCGCCAACTGTGGCTGGGTGTCCAATATGATCTAGCTCCACACAATCTCCCACTTGGAGACTGATCTCATCCAAGTTCTCAAGCTTCAAATCCTCAAAGAAACATAGCCGAACAACAGACCAATGACAAAGATTCCAATCATCAAGTGCCCAAACCAACTGAAGCTCTACATAGCTTCAGTTTGTCAAAAGTGACTGTTTTGGTTAACATATCAGCTTGATTTTCACTTCCTGGAATCTTCTCAAGAGCCAATACTTTATCGTCTAATAAAGACCGAATGAAATGGTACCTCAATTGTATGTGCTTGGTTCTTGAATGAAATACTGGATCTTTAGCAAGATGGATGGCACTTTGACTATCACAGTACAAAACACTATTCTCCTGCCCCTTTCCCAATTCAGCTAAGAAACCTTGTAACCAAATCAACTCCTTGCTAGCTTCTGTACCTGCAACATACTTTGCTTCTGTTGTAGAAAGAGCTACAATTTTCTGCAATTGAGAGATCCAAGTAACTCCAGTACCATTCAAGTTATAAATATATCCTGTAGTACTCTTCCTGTTATCAACATCTCCAGCTAGATCAGAATCAACATAATCTTGCAATTTTAAGCTTCCTCCTTTAAAGCACAATGCTGTATCTGTGGTACCCTATAAATACCGAAAGATCCATTTCACTGCCTCCCAATGTTGCTTTCCCGGATTACTCATGTACCTACTCACTACTTCCACTGCATGTGCTATGTCTGATGTGGTACACACCATTGCATACATAAGACTGCCACCTGCTGAAGCATATGAGGTTCTTTCTATGCAAACACGCTCCACCTCGGCTGTGGGTGACTGTCCTTTAGTTAATCTGAAATGACTAGTTAAAGGACTGTTTACTGCCTTCACATTCTGCATATTGAATTTGCTTAAGACTTTTCTGACATAGTCAGCCTGTGATAGCTTCAAGGTACCAGTCACTTTGTCTCTTATAATCTGCATTCCAAGAATCCGATTTGCAGCTCTCAAATCCATCATTGCAAATTGCTCAGACAACAGTTTCTTCACATTATTTACCTCTTGAATGCAAGACCCTGCAATCAACATATCATCCACATACAAAAGTAAAATAATGAAACTATTATCAGACCTTTTCACATAACAACAATGATCTGCTTGACATCGAAAGAAGCCAATCTTGTGTATGAATCCATCAAATTTCTTGTACCACTGTCTTGGGGCCTGTTTCAAACCATATACGCTCTTTCGTAGCTTACACACAAGCTCATTTTTGCTTTCAACTACAAAACCCTGTGGTTGCTTCATGTAAATCTCTTCCTCTAGATCACCATGGAGGAACGCCGTCTTTACATCCATCTGCTCCAGATACAAATTCTCAGCAGCCACAATTCCCAGAACCAATCTGATAGTAGTTAACTTCACCACAGGTGAGAAGATTTCTGTGTAATCAACACCTTCCTTTTGTTGAAAACCTTTCACAACTAACCTGGCCTTAAACCGTTTACTGCCATCAGTTTCTTCTTTTATCCTGCAAACCCACTTGTTATGTAAGGCCTTTTTACCTTTAGGGAGCTTTGTTAATTCCCATGTCTTGTTTGATATTAAAGAATCCATTTCATTTTGCATCACCAACTCCCACTTGCTTGCATCCTCTGTCTACAAAGCTTCATCATAACTCTCAGGTTCACCACCATCTGTTAACAGCAGATAATGAAGTGATGGTGAATATGTTTGTGGAACTCTGTGTTTTCTGGTTGACCTTCTAGGCTCAGTAACTGGTGTGCTGGATTCTGCTTGTGGGCTTGCTACCTCCTAATTGTTTTGAGTACTCCCCTTTGTATCATAGTCAGTAATATCTTCTAACTCTACATACTCAGAGTCTTTAACTTGGGCACCTGCATTGTCAGAATCTACTGCCCTAAATCTGTCTTTGTACATAACTTGTTCATTGAATATAACATCTTTACTTCGAATTATCTTCCGATTCTGATCATTCCAAAATCGACACCCTAATTCATCACCATCATACCCAATGAAGGTGCACTTCATAGACTTAGCATCAAGCTTATTTCTAGTAGTAGAATCAATATGCACATGGGAAACACAACCAAAGACTTTTAGAAAAGGAAGATTTACCTCCTTTCCGCTCCAAACCTCCTCTGGTATACGTTCATCCAAAGGTACATAAGGTCCTCAGTTGATTAGAAAGGCTGTAGTGTTAACTGCACCAACCCAAAACATCTGAGGTAGCCCGGCATGAATCCTCAAACATCTAGCCCTCTCATTAAGAGTTCTATTCATACATTCTGCAACTCCATTCTGCTTAAGAGTTCCCTTGATGGTTTTCTCCATCCTAATTCCATTGACAACACAGTATTCCTTGAGCTCTGTAAGATTGTACTCTCCTCCATTATCAAATCGCAAGCACTTCAGCTTCAAACCTGTTTCATTTTCTACCAAGGATTTCCATTTCTTGAAAGTATCAAAAGAATCAGATTTATTCTTCAGAAAATAAACCCATACCTTCCTAGTCGAATCATCAATGAAGCTAATATAATAAGATGAGCCACCAAAGGATGAAACTGGAGCAGGCCCCCACAAATCAGTGTGAGCCAGCTCTAAACTTTCTGTCTTCAGTGTTCTGCCACTCTTTGGGAATCCCACCTTTTTCTCTTTACCATAAATACAGTCTTCACAGAGACCAATATCGACTGATTTAAGTCCCGGCAGTTTTCCTTTTGAACAGAGTACCTTCATTCCTTTCTCACTCATGTGGCCAAGTCTGCAATGCCATAAATCTGAATCTGCTTCCTTGTTTGTAACAACAACAGTATCTCGGATGCTGGTAGTCATATAGAGTGTGCCTGTCTTTCTCCCACGAGCCACTATCTTGGCACCTTTGGTGATTTTCCACAATCCACACATGAAGGATACTGCATACCCTTCAATATCAAGTTATCCAACAGAAATTATATTTCTCTTCAAACCCGGAATGTGCCTCACATTCTGCAATACCCAAACACCTCCGCTAGGGGTCTTGATCCGAACATCTCCCTTTCCCACAACACTCAAAGGTTCATCATCAGCCAAGTAAACTTTTCCGAAATAACCACTAACATAGTTTTTCCATGATTTCCTTATTTGGGCAAAAGTGAAACAATACTCCTGAATCCAATACCCATGATTCAAACGAACTATCCACACTGAGAATAAGAGCATAACTAATCTCTTCGGTAACATTCACAGATTGCTTGTCTTCATCTTTATCAAACTTCTTCTTGGGTGCCCGACACTCATGTTTGAAATGTCCCCGTTTTCCACAGTTCCAACACCCTGATGAACCCCTTGCTTTTGTGTTTGGATTTTGATCTAGCATGACCATTTTTCCTGTCTGTCATCCTGCCTCTGCTCTCTATGTTCAAAGTTGATCCTAATGTTTGGCTCAGTTCTCTTCTGCGAACATCCTCACTTAGAATCAGATCCCGCACATCATTGAAATTTAATTTCGTTTTTCCTGCAGAACTGCTCACTGCTGTCACAGTGCCATTCTAGCTTTCTAGCAGAGATGAAAGGAGAATTAAAGCCCTGATTTCATCTTCGAAATCAATATCTACCGAACTTAACGGAGTTGTGACAGTGTTGAACTCGTTTAGATGTTCTATCACAGAGGCACCTTCTTCCATTCTCAGATTGAATAGATGTCGCATCAGATATACCTTATTACAGGCAGAGGGTTTCTCGTACATATCTGATAGGGCTTTCATGAGAGATGCTGTACTTGTCTTTTTCGCAATGTTGAATGCAACTTTGCGAGTTAGCGATAGACGAATAACCCCTAGGGCTTTTCTGTCAAGTATAGCCCAATCTGCGTCATTCATCTCTTTCGGTTTCTCTCCTATGGGAGGTAGATACAGATCCTTGCCAGACAAGTAATCTTCAATCTGCATCTTCCATCTTCTGCGTCAAACTTCTCGATCTTGATCTTTCCATCTTTTGCAGCCATTGCTCTCGCTCAAACCAAAGCTTTGATACCAGTTGTTAGGAATCTGAAGTGATTCCTAGAGATCGTAAGAAAAAAAGAGAGCAATAGAAAGAATCAAGCAAGAAATTAGACACAGAGATTTTACGTGGTTCACCCCAGAATAGGGCTACGTCCACGGCTGCTGGTGTTGTTTCACTATAATCTCAAAAAGGTCGAAGCTTATAAGGATAGAACAATACAAAGGGAAATATAACCCTAATACAATGGAAATACCCTCTTGCGAATTTTCGCCTCAGGGGCTCTGCCCCCAAACCCCCACCTTACGGGCAGGGGGCAGCACTCACAGTGGAGCTCAACCTGCCAGCTGTGGCTGGGTGTCCAGTATGATCAGGCTCCACACAACTCAACAACAAGCTCACAGTCACAACCACAAAGAATGTTGAGTTGGCTTGAAGTCATGTCTATCACCATCATCACAACGTGTTGGTCGATATCCATCATCACAACGTGTTGGTTGATATTGCTCTTACTCCAATGTATGACAATAGTGCTACTAACCCATAGTCTGATGGAACCAACTTGCATAGTCCCTCAAATATCGCTCAGAATACTCCGTAGTTATGTTATGAGAATGCCAATAGGTTGATACTGAGGATAGTAAGCGTACATAATAGAAACACTAACGAGCATGGGCTGTGGTATTGGTGGTGGTGAATATGCATACATCTGAGGATTGTATCCTGTGGGGTATGGATTCTGTGAGAAAGTACCATCATCATATCCTCTTCCATATGATACCGTCCCATAGCCATGTGAACTTGACTCCTATGAGCCGTAACTTAAAGAAGAAGACTGTTTGGGCTCATATCCAAATGTGGGTCCTCTATAAGATGTAGCAGATGATGAAGACGACGAATGCTACTCCCTGATTCATCCTATGTCTGGACTCGATAGCTACCTAGCAACCAAATGACTCCATTGCATCTTAAGACATAATAATTTGCCAACTTTCATAAATACTTAGTAATTTGAAATATCAAACTAAAGACTGCTCTTTTTAATCCTAATTACCAGATTTAGTGTTGAATCTATTGATGTTTATTACATACCTCATTGCCAAAGTCACCTTTCGTCCTTGACTTTGGATCCAACTTTCCATACACCCCGTGCACAGCATCTAACAAGTCATGGCATGATCCAAACTGATGACTGTAGTGGTACTTCGAATTCAAGAAATATGATGTGTATCGTCCACATAGTACAGTAGTATTTTGTACATAAATATATATTACATTTAAGACCTTTCATAGATGCTAGATCATTTAAGTAAATAGAAATCACATGGAATCATTTAAGTAAATATAAAACTGATCTACGCTATAAAGGGGGTGGCCTAATGTCTTACACCATCTTTCATCTATGATTTTGTGGACCCACTAATATAATTTAGGTGAAGCAGTCTTTATTTGTTCTTTCATAAGATTCATAAATGGAACCCATCATGGGTATGCATCAATGTCAATAGCTTGCAATACATGATAAATTTGGCTCTAGCATCGCCACCAAGTTGCAAACTCTATCCCATAATTGACTAGAAAGTACAGTTCCCTCCACTCTCTTCCCAGCAGGACTACTACTCAAAGCACTATTTAATTCGTGGCAAAGCGCGTGAAATTCAATCTGACAATGTCACTGCTACAAGTCTCTCTTATCATAGTCAAGACATATGAATGATTATATATAACAGGAATCAATTTCCTGGCATCTAGTAGCACATAAAGGATGCTCTGCTTCTTTGCAATGGCCTCTAGCATCAAATCAATACAATGAGCTGCACATGGGATCCAATATAGGCTATACTTTTGTGAAGCATCTTGTCTACCTTCACATACGTTCTCCATTATCAGTAACAATGTGCACCACATTCTTTTGGTCCAAAAAAAAAGAAAAAAACATTCTTCCAGTCAACTTCTTTAATAATAGATTTCATAAAATCTGTTGTATAACCAGCATCTTTATCACTGGCATCCACTAATCTGAGGAAGATGGCACTACTGTAAAGTTTATAACCAATAGCCTTGTCAGTCCAGTCCAACCATCACACATAACGGTAACACCAAACTCCTCTCATTGTAGTCGTAGGCTATCTATATAATTTCTTATCTCTTTTTTTATTCTCATTTGAATATTTGCTCATCATCTCACAAAGTGTGGGAGGACAATAATCATTTTCTAGCTTCTTGCACAATGTCTATCATATTCCTGAAGTGGGGAGAAGTGGCTGCATTTACTGGAATATTACTAAAAATGAAAATTTTGAAATAAATTTTCCCCTCTTATCCCTCATATTGCCCTTAGTCCACTCCATATATCTTTCAATCGTTTTTGCATGCTTCAATTTGTAAAATGAAGGCTCCATGGGAGGATCTAGCATCCTCTTTCTGTGAGATCGCCTCAAAGCTTTACCTCCACCCCCTAGCATCCTACCACCACCAACCCCTCTACCTCCTCTTCCAGATGTCCCAACCCCCTAACACATCCTACGTCTATCTAAATCCCTCCTCTCAAACTCTGACTGCATGCTTGCCACTGAACCTAATGATTGGTCTGATCCTCCTTTATGATGCAATCGGGCAGATATGTGATGTCCTTATCTTAATCGCGGTCTGGGACTTGTACAGGCTTTGCCAACTTCCACCTCCCTTCTCATGTCTACAATTAAGATTTTTTTTATGATAAGGTGTGCCATGACTCCAATCAGTGTCTTCCTTCTTGCTTGCCATATCGTTTCAACACAAAGACCTGAAAAAATGAAGCCAAGAAGGCAAAACTACTTCAGATAGAATGTAAACAACTATTATAATTTTACCATTTTTTGGTCCAATTTTTCCTATTTCTTAGTGAACTTTCAGGTTTTAGCATACTACATAATCATATAGAAAATTAGAAATTACAATAAAGCTTTTGTTTTTAAATTTTTTATTTTTCTTATTTTTGTAGTTTTTAAATTTTCTTTGATTCTAATATCTTCATTTCTTTTTCTTTTAGTTTTAATTGTATTGAAGCCCTCTTTTTTTTTCTTGGAATTTATTATATATTGTCGTAAAATCTTTCAAATCATACTACCATTATTGCTGCTATTATTATGCATATTTTAAATCTGCTTTCCATGTTTTTAACCAAGCAATAGAAAATCAAATATTTTCTTGGAAATAAGAGTCACAAAAAGCAATTTACATTGTAAAATCTCTTACATCAAAACTATCTAAGCCTTAGTAACTTCTGTAGGAAAACATGCTTTTCTTCTTAATAAGGAAACCGTGTGGTTCCTTCTTAATAAGGAAATCAGAGAATCAGAGAATTCTTGTATTTATGGTGTAAATTATTCTGCTTTATTTAGGGGATTTTTGTTGTTACAAGTAAACACGCACACGCTTTGCACGTGAGAGGTTTTACTAAAGGAATATAGGTAAAAAGCGAAATTATAGAATATATAATTCTAAATATGAATTTTTAAATGCTTGAATTTTTTTTTATATAAGATAAAGTATATATGCAGATTATATATTTTTTAATATAATTTAGCGGCTTATATTAAATAGATTTTGTATATATTGGAATTATGTGATTAGATAAATATTATAAAAGTTCAACCTTCTTAGGAGTTAATTATTTTTATTTTTTTTAAAAACATAATCAATTCTTTAAATAATAATACTGCATTTTTATTTAATATATGCTTAGTGTCGAGATTAAAATATAGTTATCTATATTTTAATAAAATATAGTTATTGATAGTTATCCAAAATCAAATGACACCATTAAATATACTAAGTTAAAAAAATATGCTGTTGTCCAATTTTGGTTCCCATTTTTAAGTATCTAAATATAATATGACTGCTATTATATTCGTTCATATTAAGTCTCCTATCATATAGAGTAATTTCCTTTAAAGTCTTCTATTATGGCTCCGTTATTTTAAGTAACTAAATTATTTTATTATATTATAAAAACGGATGTTCATATTTGTTATTTATATAATATAATATATTTAGTGGCTTAGATCAAATAAAAGTCGTATATATTGGAATCATAAAAATAGATAATAATTATATAGAGACCATCCATTGTAGTAAGAGCTTTTTTTTAACAAAATAACTAATATTTTGTTTTTATATTTATATTTAATATACTTAATACCGAATTTGAAATATTGTTATCTTTATTTTAATAATACATACATATCTATACCAACCTAGAATCAATTGACACTATTAAATATTATAAGTTTATTTGTTCTTTTTATGGCTTTTAACATTATCTAATATATTAGATTAATTGTTTCCATAATAGGGAATTCTGAAAATCCTTGAATTAAAAATACTTATCGATAGAATATTAATCTATAGATTTTATTATCCATAGATTAATATCCATTATTATCTAATTGATGAACTGCTAATATTAAGGTTTAAAATCACAAATTAATATTCTATATGTCTATAGTTAACATTATCTTTAGTTAAAAGTAGTTTCTGATATCTACAGAGTATCTTTAAGCATAGATACGGAAAAAAAATCTAATCGCAGAAAAGAATTTACACATGCAAGGATAGGAAATTCTGCAAATCAGTCAACAAATCATGGACAGTCACTAAACTAAGTAATCTAGGTGATCTTGTTTGACACGTGAAAGAGGATCTTCAATACATTCTGTTAATGTACACTTGCATACATGCACAAGCAGGCAATCACACGTGCGCGCGCACATACTAAAATTTGTTTTTTTTGAATAAGTTATCCTGTTAGTAAAATATGGATCTAAGGTGAAGCAATGTCACACAGCTAGAGTGAAATTGAGGATGCAGAAAAATAAACAACACCAATATTTATGTGGAAAGCCCTCAAATGAGCAGAGGGAAAAATCATGGGCAAGTGTGGAGGATTCCACTATGTAAAAGGTGATTTACAACTTCTCTCTCCAGAATAAGGAGAAAACACACACGTCTATTTTTGAATAGGAAATACCTCACAAGGGGGAGTAAACACTGAGAAGAGGCTTTCACTCGGTTAGGGATCTCACTCGATCTCGGGATGATCTTAAGCGTGCACCTCTTTCCCATTTATAAGGAGGGATCACCATAAAGCATTAAATAGCGGAGATGACTTTAAGAAGGGGAGGCACCGTCCTTCCCCAAAGTCAACAAAAGGGGCGAGCCTCCTTTTGTTCTTCTATTTCGACCCCATTCTGAGGTGAGGCCTACAGTCAACATTCTCTTACTTGGAGACTAATTTTAATTAGATCTCCACACTTGCGGGTTTTATGCTGCTTACATCTCTGCAAGGCCAAATGAGGGTATGCACCATGCAAACTTGTCAGTGTCGATTGGCTTGGTCATGACATCTATTAGGTTGCCTTTTGTGTGAATTTTTGCATATTTACGTTTCCTTCTACTACTTCTCAAACAAAGTGATATTATACGTCTACGTGTTTAGTTCTAGAATAAAAAGCTGGAATATGCTCTTGTTTGTAAGGCACTCTGACTGTCACAAAACACAGGAATATGCTCCTATTTGTGCCCAAGCTCCTCCATTAGTCTTTTTATCCAAATTGCCTCCTTGCAAGCTTGTGTAGTTGCCATGTATTCAGCTTCTGTTGTAGATAGAGCTACAATGGTTTGCAATTTGAAAACCCAATTTATAGCTCCTCTCGCAAGTGTAAACACATAGCCTGTAGTAGATTTCCTTTTGTCAAGATCACCTACAAAATCAGAACCAACATACCCTCTACCAATGAAGTGTGATCCTCCATAACATAACGCGGCCTCTGAGGTTCCCTTGATGTATGTCAAGATCCTCCTTATAGCATCCCAACATTCTCTACCAGGATTCGCCATGAACCGACTGACAACTCCCACTGCTTCTGCAATGTCTAGTCTTGTACAAATCATAGCGAACATTAAGCTTCCCACTGTTGATGCATACGGTACTCGAGACATTTCTATCCTCTTTGCTTCATTGCAAGGACACATGCTTGAGGATAATTTGAAATGTAAATAAAGAAGCGTAGAAACTTGCTTACAATCTTGCATGTTGAAGCGCCGCAAGATTTTCCTCAAATAGTTCTTTTGGGAAAGCCATATCTTCCTACCTTTTCTGTCTTGGTGAATTTGCATCCCTAGAATTTTGTTTGCTAGTCCCAAGGCCTTCATATCAAACATCCTTGCCAACTGAGCCTTCAATTCTGTAATACGATCTTTGTTTGCTCCTACTACCAACACATCATCAAAATACAATAGTAAGATAATGAAATCATCATTTCCAAAGCTTTTGTAGTACACACAATGGTCTGAACTATGTCTATTGTATCTAAGACTCATCATGAAGGAACCAAATCTCTTGTACCAATACCTTGGCGCCTGTTTTAAGCTATCCAGAGATTTGGTTAACCTGCAAACCAAGTTCTCCTTGCCTATTTCAAAAAAGCCTTCTGGTTGGAGCATGTAAATTTCTTCTTCAAGATCTCCCTAAAAAAATACAGTTTTCACAAACAAGAGTAGATTCCTATGTTTTGTGACACTCAGGATGCCTTGCACATTTCAAGGAATCTATCTTTTCATTCCAGAACTAAGCACATAGGCATGCAATATCACTTTGTTCGAGAAATAGTAGAAGAAGGAAGCATGGATATGCAGAAAATGCACACAAAATACAACCTAGCAAATGTCATGACCAAGCCAATGAACACTGACAAGTTTTCGTGGTGTAGATCCTAATTTGGCCTTACAGAGATGTAAGCTTCTTGAAACCGACAAGTTTAGAGATCTAATTAAAATTAGACTCCAAGTGTGAGAATTTTGATTGTAGGCCCCTCTTCATAATGGAACCAAAATAGAAGAACAAAAGGGGGCAAGCCCCCTTTGTTGACTTCAAGGAAGGACGGTGCCTCCCCTCCTTAATGTCACCTTCGCTATTTAATGCTCTATGGTGACCGCTCCCTATAAATAGGGAAGGGGTGCAGGCTTGAGATCATCCCGAATGAGATCCCAAACCGAGTGAAAGCCTCTTCTAAGTGTTTATTCCTTATAAGGTTTTTCCTATTCAAAAGAAAGGTGTGTGTTTTCTCCTTATTATAGAGAGAGAAGTTGTAAATCTCCTTTTACATAGTGGAGTCCTCTACACTTGCTCGTGGTTTTCCCTCTGTTTATTTGAGGGTTTTCCATGTAAATATTGGTGTTGTTTATTTTTCCTCACCTCAATTTCGAACTTTGTTGTCATGGTCATTGCAATGATATGCTTCCACCGAGCTGGCTCCCACTATTTCACCGTGAACAGTATCATGAATTGTACTATGAATAGTGTCGTGAACAATATCGTAAATAGTACCGTATGCTACAGTATTCCGTGAGTAGTACCTACGAACAGCAATTAGCCTAGGCTGATAACCAGCCACTTAATCAAGAAAACCGACGGTAGAACCAGCCAAAGTAACCAGGTGGTAGAACCAACCAAAGTAATCAAGCAGTAGAACCAGCCAATTGATTAAGATAACAAACACTCAGGCAGTAGAACCAGCCACTTATCTAACCAAAGCTCTGATACCATTGTTAGTAAAATATGGATCTAAGGTGAAGGAATATCACATAACTAAAGTAAAATTGAGGATGCAGAAAAATAAACAACACCAATATTTATATGGAAAACCCTTAAATGAACAGAGGGAGAAACCACGGGCAAGTGTAGAGGATTCCACTATGTAAAAGGAAATTTACAACTCTTTATACAATAAGGAGAAAACACACACCTCTTTTTTAAATAGGAAATACCTTAACCCTCAAAAGAGGCTTTCACTCGGTCTGAGATCTCACTCGATCTCGGGATGATCTCAAGCTTGCACCCTTTCCCTATTTATTATAGGTAGGGTCACCATAGAGCATTATATAGTGGATATGACATTAAGGAGGGGAGGCACCATCCTTCCCCAAAGTCAACAGAGGGGGCGAGCCCCCTTTTGTTCTTCCATTTCGGCCCCATTAAGAGGTGGAGCCTATGGTCAACATATCCCAAAACTGATATGTTGTACATGCATATAACAAAAGTGTAAAAGTTATGTTTATAGTGCCCCATTTCCTTAAACCATTATGATTATGCTGATCATGTGCACACATATAGACGCACATCCTCATTTTCTTTTGAAAAAGTCTTGAATTAAAAAACTAAAAGCAGGATATTATTTGGTGAAGATACAGAGAAGGATACAATCCTCCGTTAAAATATCAAAAAAGAAAGGAACATCTAAGCTTCTACTATAATTCCATCTAGTGTACATGATGATATCGTCAATTTCTTAAGATTATCAATGAAGCCTATGAGGCTATCCATAGCTCTTGAACTGCCCTCCTTCCCCATAACCCTTTCCTTCAAGTCCATAACCCTTTGATGCATCCCTTTTCCTTCCTCCATCACTCTCTTCAAACCTTTTTCCACATCTTCTCGTCTATCCCCATTAATACTTAATCCAATCCTCCATACCTTCACAATGAATTTACAATTCATAAACTGATCCCCAGCAACAGGATAGCATAAGATTGCTTTCCCACATTGTATGGCCTCCATTGTAGAGTTCCAGCCACAGTGGGTGAGGTAGCATCCAACAGCCTTGTGTTGAAGCACCTCCATTTGAGGAGCCCATGAAACCACTTTACCTTGCTTTGAATTTCTCTCCATATACCCACTTGGGAGCCCCTCTTTCCATGTTGAAGACAACACCCAAATGAATGGTCTGCCTGCTGCTTCAAGACCCAATGCTAGTTCAGTCATTTTCTCCTCTCCAATTGGACTCACCCAGCTCCCAAATGATACATAGACAACAGAATGAGGCTTTTGTTTGTCTAGCCAATCCAAGCAACTCCTATCTTCTTCCCAGAGGCTGGGGCTGTTATACTTTGTGTGCCCACTCAAAGGCGCAACTTGAAAGATTTGTAGATCATTTGGTGGGGTCTTGGTCACTTGACATTCAGTTTTTATGTCACATTCCTCTGGAAAAGAATTTACTACAAGACATTGGATGGTGCTTGATCTGTCTAAGACCCTCAACCAAAACTTAAATCTTGATTTTTGTGCATCGAGATTTCCCACTAACCATGGCAGGTCTTCAGTGCTTACCATTTGTTGGCCCGGTATGTAACACAGTGATCCATTATGTTTAGGGATACCTAAAATACCAAAATAACCTTCATAAAACACCTTTTTAATTAACAATCATTCGATAGTTCAAGTTCAATGCTACACATAGGCCACATATTATGAAGATGATTCATAACAGATCTATTGATGCACATGTGTGGTCAATGCTTCCAAAGCTTTAACATCAATCCAACATAGTGCCTTATCTCAACCAGTTGGACTAAACCCAGGAAAAAGGATATTTTTTATGACCCGAATCTATCGAAATTTTACAAGGTTGAATTGATGGTTTAACTGTTAAAATATGATATTTGGGCCCTTTGATATACATTGTTACAGCCTCACGTATTAGCTTAAGCTTTTAGATGCAACGGTTGTTTAACATGATATAGGAGTAAGAGATCTTGCATGCGACTCCTAGGGCAAGTTGCCTTGGCATTTATTTTTATCTACGATGTTTATACCGTGTTTGTACTCCCTCATATGTTCCTGTGCAAATTTGCACATGCTTGTGTTTGTACTCTTCTCGTATGTTCCCATGCAAAGTTGCACATGCAGGAGAGTGTTAAGATATCATTTTTGGACCCTTTGATATGCATTGTCACACCCTCACTTGTTAGATTAAGCTTTTAGGTGCAACAGTTGTTTGACATTAACATCCCTGTTATAAGGGATTTATCAGTGTCAATTATTTAGATGTTCATTACTTCACTGATTGAAAGATGCTAGTTTTCATCAATTCTCCCTCTCTTGAATAAACTAAAACAACTCTATCCTAGGTCACCTGGGTTGATGCCTCATTATAGAAGAGTAAAGTTGATAGATTCATGGGTATTGGTTCAAGTTTTCCTGCTGAAACCTTTATTGTGTTCATTTTTTTATCAGTGTCAGACATTTTACTTTGTTTTTGGTTTTATTCTTTTCAAACTTTTTTCTGATACCCATGCACAATGTCACAGCTGTTGTTGGTTTTATTTTCTTCTAACTTTTACTACACTTATGTCTGTTTGTCATATATTTTCACATACAAGTGCTATTTTCTTTTCGTGCATTCCAACTTTTATTTAATCCAGCTGATAGCATTTAAAGCATTTTATCTTGCCATTAGCATTTTTCTATTTATTTTATAACAATCTTGAATATCAATGCTAAGCATTTCAGAGAAAAATTCTGTTGTGACTGTGTAATGATTTTGGGTATCTCAGTATATTCTACTCGTATTGTTTTCACTAGCTTCAACTCATAATTGAAACTACCTTCACCCTGATGTTGACTAACCGAAATACGTATAATCTCCCTGTTCTTCAACTTCTATACCTACATTTTAGCACATCCTAGCATCCCACACACCTGATTACATTGTAAGCCTGTAGTCACACTAGGGTCAATACACACCTAATCAATTCATCACCTCCTTCCTGCAGCTTTCCTCCTCTTCATCAACCAATTGTCATATAATTCAGAAAACGAGGTCCCTTTAGAAGTGATGCGACTGGGTAGCTCTTCCACCTCCTTATATAATAATTGTTTTTATTAGTTAAATAAGAACATAAAATGTTGGCAATGGTTGTCAAGGCTAATTGCTTATTATATTGTTCTAAATTTACTTCTTTTGTTATATCAATCTTTTCTAAACACTACTCCGGTAACCATTTACATGTTTTATCCCTCATCTATTTCCCTTTTATTTTGATGTTAATTAATAATCTGTTCCCTCCCCACTTATATTTTAATATATGATTATGTTTATCACAATTTTTGACCTTAAAACACCATTCTTCCTCCATTTTTTCCAAGTTTCCTTTACTCTTTAGTTATTAAGCAGTGAAAGAATCTTATCTTTTAACTAGCAGCATTTTATGTATTTGGAAACAAATTTGGAGATCTGTTCTTAAAATTTTATAAATGGTTGCAGCCTGTTGAATGGATCTAAGTTTAATTATTAAAAACTAATTGCCTAATATACAAACTAGAACAAGAATTAGTGCAAACCAATTGGGCCTAGTTCGTACAAAGGATCAGAGTAATGAAGTAGTATAGAATACTAGAATCCAAGGTGTAGATGCTACATATCTGGTTCTCATCCATGAGGGATTACGAGTATATTAGGATCATCCGTTGGCAAAAGGCATAAAGGATGTTGCTGCTATTAAATGTTTTTTTCTTTTCCAACAAGTACATAAAATAAACATGGTCAACCACATAGCCACATTAAATATTATACTGGCTTAAAGAATCAATCGCTTATATTAAAGTTACATGGTCTAAGATCTTTAACATTGAATCCCACATGGAACCTTGACCATAGTAATAAGATATGACACGATATTCTAAAAAACCAGACTGAAACCCGCTTGTTCTAACCCGTCCATGGATGGTTTCTCTTTGAACTTGAGTTTTCTTATCTATGAACTCAAGTAAATGGAAAAAAAAAAAATTTTTTCCATTTTTTGTTCTACATTTTGTTTTCTTTAATTAAAAGCTTATGTGATGTTATCAGGGTTTGAGCTACTGGTTGAACCGGACTGGCTTATTTACTTGTTTTTGGTTCAGGATCCAGGTCAAGATTTTGGAACATTGCTGTGGTATCAATTTCATGTGGAAATGCAAGAGAAGAAAAACAATAATCAAAATTTGATGTAAAAGTCTTACCAGATTCAGATATGAACCCGACCCGGGTCATACAAGGAATGGCGGTAATCAAGCGGTACGTAGCAAGCATGGCGGGCCAGAATCCGGCAACCCGGACTCCACAACGGTTCGAGACTTCAATGGCCCATGAAGCTAACAGATCAACAACGACACATAGAATTTGGTTATCATCATTGAGGGCGTGGATGGCCCACTCTAGATGAACCGGCATGTGGTTCTCCATGGCAAAACCGATGGCGAAGAAGTCATGGGGCTCGTTCTTGTCTAACCCATCGGGTATTGACACGAAACTGATCCCGTCCTTGGGTTCGACCCGTGAGACAATCCGATGGTGCAGAAATTCGGGGGTGACCATAACCGGGTCGAACCCACGGTGGAACATGGCCAAGCCTAAATGGAGCATCGGTGTAACATGTCCCTGTGCTGGATATGGAACCAAAACAACCTTTGGCCTCTCCTTGCACTTCATGGTTCATACTCACCTCCTCTGCAGAACAAACTCGGCCACTGGGGCTTTATAACGAGAGAGAGAGAAAGTCAGAGTTGGCCGTGAAGCCTACTATTGTAGAGAGAGAGAGAGGGGGGGTCAGAGTTGGCCGTGAAGCACTACCATTGCCCCTAGAGGCATGTTTACCTGCCCATATTCCCAAAATTCTAGGCTAAATAGAGAGACGTTGAGGCACATGGTATAATTCACTGTCTATAGTATTATTGAAGATGGGACCCAGTTTGACAGGCAAGGGCCATGCTCGTTTCTTTGGGTACTGGACATTTTAGGTGTTTGGTGGGTGTTTCACCGTGTTCACAAGGAGCTTTAATGTCCCCCAGAAAGGGTCCAACATCGACTTATAGAGATGTGGGACCCATATCCTAATTTTGGACACCCTTCAGGGAGACCGTTTCATCTCGAGCCATTCTATGGTTCTAGCATGAAACTTGCGGATTGATGACACTTTTCAACAGTGGGGCCCACACCCCAAAATGCATCTCAGCCGGTGGTTTCACTGAACCACCAGGTTATGGCTCTAGAAGAAATGTTCATCCCTTTTTTTAGGTGGGGTGATGCCCGATGGAAACTTGGAAGTGCTAAAATACCGAAACGGCGGAAATCTTAAAAGGGAAAAAGGTCTCGGTTATCAAGTCCATTAAGAGTTTTTAAAATAATTAAAAATTAATTCGCTCTTTTAATAAAAATAAAAGGTGTTGTTAAATTATTATAGTAAATACACCACGTTCTGACCCACCTAGGGTCATCAATGTATCTAGGGATGGCAACGGGGCGGGTTCAGGGTGGGTTTTGGTGGACCCTAACGCCTATTGGGTTGGCAAATGGCAATGGGTCGGGGTGGGGGTATATATATTTTCATATATAAAAAAAATTATATTTTAATACACTAAGGTCAGGTTGGAGCAAGTTGGGTTAAACCCTAAATCCAGCCCTAATCCGAATATGCGAATACCAAACCCTAACCATCAAAGGTGGGGTGGGTTATTTGTTTAACCCGCCATATTGTCATAATAATGCGGGTATAATGTCCTGTGATGATGTCATCTATGCTGGCAATTCGGTTCATGTCAGTGACTAAAGTCTAATTTTTATAAAATGTGACTAAAGTCTAATTTTTCATATTAAAGTAAAAAAAAACATCAAAAAGTGAATGTGGTCCGCAAAGCCCTTGCGATTAGCATCACCCATCCAAAGTCAGTAGTTTAAGCCTCCGCCGGCTACACATGCTGTATCCCTTTCTCACTTCTTTTGCGATTTTGAATTATTATTTGACCCCCATTGCATTGAATTTCTACATTTAATAGGACTAAGGACCACCTAATCGGTGATTTTTTAGTTGGGGGTGCTTGCTGACCGTCTCATTTGAAACATGTGTGCATTAATCTTCATCTAATGAACTTAGTTTCATTTGCGATTTATACAGTATTACTCTTAATATCAAACCAGTAAATAGCACGTGGGCAACTAAATCAATATGACCTTATTATGGAAAACAAATTTTTTTTAATCAATTTGTAAATTTTTTTAATTAATGATTCTTCATAAAGATTTTATAAAAATACAAAAAAACTTAAGGAAAGCAAACTCCAAGAAACCACATAATATTAAGTTGGGTTTGAAGAGCAAGGCAATATTTATGTCACCTCATAAATCAGTATCATATATGTAAATTATTTTGGTATAAAGGTTACACTTCCACACATAAATTATACAAATTTAAAAGTATTTTGACATCTTTAAAAGAAATAAATAAAAAGCTGATTTTTCACAATAAATTTTATAAAGCTTAGAACCACATTTTATTGATAAGTGGATAACAACCTATGCACTGAATTAAAAAAAAAATTTGTTCATAGGCTTGTAAGCAAAACTCATTGAGAATGAAAATTAGTATTTTTGTGCTTTGCTTGATGCTTGTTCTATAACATCCCTGTTGACTTATTAACCATGATTCCATCCTCTTTTTGATAGTTAGATATAAGACACTAATTAGAAGGGCTATTCAAATTGTCATGTTTTATGCTTGTTGAAAGTGCAAATAAATTTTTAACCGGCTCATAGTTTGCACAAATTTATGATTTGATCGAATGACTCTTAAATCAATGATTCACAATTGAAGCAGTTGATCATATGATTTTTAAACCAAAGTTGACAACACTACTTGTAATAGATCTCATATTGTAGATCAAGTTCCTAATTGGGCTTTGCTTTAATAAAAATTTAGGCCTAAGATACATCATTCTTTCTTGAATGCATATTTGTGGGTGCAGCTCCATATTTTATTGGGTATTCTAATGGTGAACCATGTGTACACCTAGGCTTCACATGGATGTGTATGCATGTTTCAGCATCAAATATAATAGATGAAACGTTGCGATACTTCAAATAATACACAAGCATTGTGCTTCGCTAGCAACTAATTGAGGGTAATAATGATTAATTGCATTTACAAATTAACCATATAAACAAGTATATATATTTGAGCTTAGGAGCTTATGGAACTTCTTTCCTATAATTTTTTGTTTTTATTTAACAAATAATGAGCTTCTTTCCGATGATGGTTGGAAGCTAAGGGCAATACAATAACATGATTAATGGTGGGTTTTACATGCACCATAGTCTCTATGTCCAGATCAAAAAAACGGATTCTCGGCTTTGCAACTAGAACAGACAAGACGCTTGTCTCCTGTAATTGGTTTATGTGCATTTAAAACCCTTTTGAATTTTATTATCTTATATAGTTTTTAAATTCCATGTGTAGGAGATCATGTGGCATTAATGGTACTGACAATATGAAAAGATGAAGGTCTTAAAAACCATTTAGCTATCCAATTTAGAAGCCATAAAACATGGGTGTAAACTAAAGAAATGTCACAGAGACAATTGAAGCAGCTCACTAATCAAGGGAAGGTTCCTAGAGGCTTCCATAAGATAGCCTAATAAATTGTGCAAGTATATAAGGTTCTTCCATAATCAAGGGAATAAAAGTCTGCATCTTCTAACCAATGATGTACATATATTACATGTGCCTAAACGAAAGTGATGGAACTTGCATCAATAGTCGTTTCAATACTTCCATCTTAGAGAAGTTCAAAATCACCAGACCTTTCTTTGTTTTAAGAATGATGCTCTTACAGACAAAAAGTAAGAGGGTATCAAAATCTAAGTAATATGGATTTTTCAAATAGACCTTATAAGCTAATAAAAGATCATTTGGAGCTTTCCTAATAATAATTCTAGAAGTATAAACGTGTAATTCTATATTTTTTCGCTTTCTTCAATTTCTTTTCTGTGATGTGTGTGCTGTCGCTGTCGTCCTTATCGTTGGTTTTGGGTTCTTCATTCTTTAGCTCTCTTCACTTTAGCTAATCTATTGTGTTACTCTCTTAACGTTGGGTTCTTATTTTGCCCTTTAGCTCACATAAAAAATGATATCTAATTAAAAAAAGGAAGATAATGGTATTCTAACTAAAAAGGATTGCACTAAACTAAAGGTCGAAACATTAATTTTATGGAGCATTATTCTTGAAAAACAAAGAGCAAGCATAGTACCTTAAAATGGAAAATTGTTTTAGTTGGAGATTAGTAACCTTATTCTTAATTTCTATCAAACTCTTTAAAATTGTTGCTTTCCTGTTAACACTAAATTATTGAAAGAACAAAGAGCCAAGCGCCAAGATGATTAATCCAAATAAGTATTCGTCAAAAAGCTTTATTTCTTAATCTCTATCAAACCCCTCAAAATTGTTGCTTTCCCATTAACTTTAAATTATTGAAAGAACAAAGAGCTAAGACGATTGATCGAAATAAGCAATCGCTAGTTTTTTTTTTCCTTTAATTTCTCCTATTAGAAATTTCTTAGAATAAAACTGAGATGCTTATAATCAACTACCATGAGATGCCTGTTCATCGGTTGTAGTATAAGTTCATCGGTGGATGCCTCCTGAAACATCCAAAACTACAGCTTTCAAATATGGCATCTTCTGCAAATTCTCTTCTTTGATCTCTTTCCCTTCTTTTGTCACCTTTTGAATGTCTTCAAACACCTACTTTTGTGCACGTTGGTGCTTCTCCAAGTTCGACTCAATCCTCCTAATGGTTTTCTCATCACTATTTCCTTTGAAGCATAGGAGAGCAAGGAAACAGAACATGATGTAGTATAAGTGACCCGCAACTCAAAAGGAATCGACATTTTGAGATTTGAGCTTCTTGGTGTGTATATCTAAAACCCATTTGTAAGTGTGGGTGTAGGACCTCATACATGAAGGTTGGAAGATTACAGAGGTGAGATTATGGCGGAGAAATCTAGTTACTGGTTATGAGCCGCTTGGTTGGGAGAGGCCGTAGTATTTAGGCGAAGATGGCTCCATGATGAGCGAGTGTGTGGGTGAAAATGAAGATGGCCAGACAGAGAAATAGAAAAGTTTAAATAGATTTTAGAAAGATAACGATTAAAATGTATTATAAGTTAAAATTTGTAAAGTTGTAGCAGTTACGAACTCTAAATTGTTGCAAATAACATTAAGTAATACAAATTAATCATTAAATACAGCTGTTATCTAACATCGATTAAATATATTTATTGCAAATTAATTGAAATCATAGTTGCCAACAAATACAAATCGAAGGTAAAGTAGTGAAAATTCTATTAAAATCACATGATTACCCTTTATAGGTTAATAGACTACTTAACCCTTTCAAGACATATTTATTTAATATAAAATTTATTAGAAACTGATAAAATATTGAAAAACTTTTGAATAGAATTGTGATTTTAATCATAAGAGTGGAGAAAAAAGGATTGATGGCAAAAATTGGGGATTTTTGCTTTTAGGGGTTGTAGAATTCACACAAATCAATTTCATTTAAGTAATTGTAAGCGTGGCACTGTTAGCTGCGCTAATAATTCACAAAGTAGTTGTCAATAATTTGCATCCCCCTTTGAAGTTATGGACACTCGACCTCTGCAATTGGAAGAAGGTAACCTTGTTTAAATGAGTGATGTGTTCGCAAATGTGCTGCTCTTAAGCATAGGAGTGTCAAGTTGAAATACTTGAGTAAGCCCCAAGGTCAATTCCACAAGGACAAAAGTGATTAGAAGTAGATCAGAAATATTAAAAACTAATGCTAAGTAATCAAAAGAAACTAGCAAAATTAAATCTAAAAAGAAAAATGTAAATAACAAATACACCTTTTTTATACACTAGGAGAGTAATGGCATGGAAAAAAATTAGTAAAGAAAATCTAGATCAAAATCACTTATATATGCATAAGAAAAATTGAAGTACTTAACAAGAATTAAAGGTGCCAAAGACTAATCATCTAAGTAAACATGAATAACCAAGAAAGAAATTACTCAACAAAATTTAAGAGAAACTGAGGTTAATTTCAAGAGTCAATTTAAGCTAAAAATAAAATACTTCTAAGGACAAATTAATCAAACACCTGAGCTACAGGTTTTGCTCAATCATGGATTGTACTCCTCTTCCAACTTAGATCCTCTCTTCTACAAATACCAACTTAGTCAAGAGATTGGCATTCGGGTAATGTATCATTGGAAGTCCAAATCTAAACCATCTAAGATTCCTAATGAGAATCAAATCAATTTGGAATGTGCATCTGATTAGGAAAACCCAATTTATAATTCAAGCATTCACTGTGCCTTATGTCAACAGTGGATCAAAAATTAAAATGAAGAAATCCTATCAATTAAGTAAGATCCAATTTGAAACACCAAAAGGATAAAACATGTTGACCAATATAGAGATCAAAGAGGGTAGAGGATACAGCCCATTTCAGAGCTCCACCAAAGCTTAGGAGCTAATTTACTCACTCATGGTGCAGGTTTGGATCAATTCGTCCATTACTGAATTCACAAAACAACAAGTAATAAACAGAGAATAGAGAATTAAATTTGCAAAAGAAGAACTGTACTTAACCAAAACAAATGGATAATAAATTATCTGAATCCTCTGATTGTTTATAACTGAAAATAAAGCTTGAATCGGCCAACATGAAACTCATGCTATATGCTGAAAAGAAAATTATAGAGAATGTACAGGACGTACACAAAATAAAAATAAAAACTAAACCAAACTCCTGATCTCTGTGCTTAAATCATCCTGATCGATCTCCAACCCCAGGTGACGGGGAACTTGCATTGATCGTCCAACCTAGAAATCACAGAAGTCACCCGAAAAGGAAGAAAAATAGAGGATATCGTAGACAGAAAAAAGAATAATAAAAGTAAAACTCTCTCCCCCTTCCTTTTCATCTTCTCCGAATATTTCTCCTCCAAAACACTCCGTTCTCCATTGGATGATCACCAACGACCCCTGACAGACCGTTAGCCAACTTAGCTGGATTGGCTTGTGTGGTTCTTCATTTTCCCATTTCCAAATTGCCCCTGTTAAAAAAACATATCATACGATGTTAGTGAGGCTATAAAGATAATTAGCCAAGGTTAAATGTTCATATGGGATGGCAATGCGTAGGTCATGCAACCCATGCCTAATCCTAGAATAATCCCAAATTGATGCCAAGACACTTCTTAAGGCAATCCTATGTTTATCATTTTCATCCCATTTTACATTAAGCACACTTTCCATGCACAATTAAGCCTAAAAAGCTCAATAAAAATTCAATTCAATGCTTAGGCCACCAACACAAGTCAATGCATTATTAAGCAAATACAAAGGGATTTTTCTATATTTTTCACCTCAATAAGTAGCTTAAATATACAATTTAACCACTTAATCAATGAGCTTGTGATTGGTCCATTGTATTAAAAAAATAATTTTGTTAAAAATAAATTTTAAAGTTTTTTATCTATACTGTTATATGAAGCCAACCCCTTTCTTTTTGCCTAACTTCTTATACCAAAAGTGCCCTCTAATTTTATCCTAATTATCTCCAATACCAAGGTTTGTTACTATCACATTTATGAGTATCATAACTAACTGCACACATAACATTTAGATGTACAATTGTTATATAGGGTTTCCATCAAATCTTATGTAATTTTTCTATCCTGACCTGCAAATCAAACCCGCATGTGTATGTAGGTGTGTAAAGGTTTCCCACATGTTTGTGATTTTATTGATTTCATCATGAAAAAAATATTTGTGGAACCTAGGATTTTATGTGAAGGAATTTTCAATCCATCGAGGACTGAATTGAATAGATTTTTGATTAAATTTGTTGTCTTGTGAGGGGCATGGATCCATGTGTGCAAGGTGGTTAGGGATAAAATTGGAGTGTCAATAGGAATCCTTCAATAGATGTGGGACTCTATCTTTAGCTTTCTATAAATACCATGCTCCATCTTATTTTGGGTATTTATCAAATTCTCTAGATGTTAGTGTAATCCGGTTCATGATCCATTGATTCTATGTATTTTGGGTTTGGATCTGTTATCAAGTATGTATCAAAATGAAATCTGGGAATTACGTTGCATTGGAATATTTGTTATAAATATTATGAACATTGGAATAGTGGATCGAACACATTCATTCGCCAACAGGCTTCATTAAATGATGAATTTAAAAGGATCTGAAGCCTACTTTTTGAGAAAACTCCTATAGAAAAATCAATTTTCTCCATTGTTCATGTTCTTTCTTCTCGTATGTTCTAAAATAGTTAAGTGATACTATCTGTGATATCCCGATCCCACATTGGAAACCTATGAATACCCGATATGGTATAAGAGTCAAGGACAACACTTTAACTAGCGAGGCGCCTTTTTAGGACAAAACCGTGCAGGCTTAGGCCTAAAACGGACAATACCTTGCTGGGTTGGGTTGTTACAAATGGTATCAGAGCTAGATCCGGGTCCAGTAGTCCGAGGCTGATGTAAGTCTTGGTGTTGCCGGGGAAAGGTTGTTGGACCAATGAGGGCGGGCCCATGAGGGGCTGGCAGGCTTATAGGTGGCCACTGCACGGGGACGTACAACTCTGAAGGGGGTAGATTGTGATATCCCGATCCCACAATGGAAACAGATGTGTAAGGTTTATTTTGTATTGGCTTCAATTCCATGTCAAAAAGGTTGTATTAAAGTGGTTAATGCTTTTGGGTAGGCTTTATGTGATGTGGTTCAAACGGGGTTAAGGTCAGGCCAAAATTGGTAAAGTATCGACTAACGTTCGATGAACGTTCGACCGTTGAGGGTCCACAGAGAAACCCGAGAGCAGCGTTCGCCTCACGTTCTCTGAACGTTCGACCGTTGGTGTTCCACAGACAAACCCGAGAGCAGCGTTCGCCTCAAGTTCGTTGAACGTTCGACCGTTGGTGTTCCACAGAGAAACCAGAGAGCAGCGTTCACCTAACGTTCTCTGAACGTTCGACCGTTGGTGTTCCACAGAGAAACCAGAGAGCAGCGTTCGCCTAACGTTCTCTGAACGTTCGACCGTTGGGGTTCCACAGAGAAACCCAAGAGTAGCGTTCGCTGAACGTTCTCTGGTCGTTCGAACAAGAAGAAGAAAAGTGAGTTGTTATATCGAACGTTCGAGCCGCGTTCGCTAAGCGTTCGAACGTTCGTGAACAAACTTCTATTTTAGAAATCCGATCTTTTCTGATTTGTTTCCTTTTCGTTCCCTTCTTTCTCCTAACCTGTTTAAGGAGTGTCTAGCCTATTGTGAGGGTTACCCAAGACGTTTTAGAGAACCCTAAAAACGTGTGCAAGAGTGAGAGATCTTCTTCCTCTTTCCTCTTCTTCTTTGAGCCATCAAAACCAGTCTTCTTCTTTCTTTTCTACCTTGGAGTTCCGAGTTGAAGAGTTTGCTCGTGGGAGTTCCTACGGTTGCTGAGCGAGTTCGTTTGGCACTTCACTAAGGAGATATTCAGAGTTCTGAATCGTTGCAAGGATGCAAATTTGAAGAGTTCTTCAGATATTTACATTGTGAGTCAGAGTCATTGTTGGGTCGTCTGAACCACTATTGTAAGTCTTCTTCTTATAGTGATTTCCAGATGTGGCACCTAGTAGCCCGGAGGGTTTTTCTCTTTGAGAGTTCTCTTAGAGTTTTTCCCTTCGTCACCAAATTGCTTGTGTTGTCTCTTCTCTATTTTGCAATTGTGTGTGATGAATTGATATTTGTTCAGACTTGTGCATGCCTATTAATTAAGAACTTGTGCATGCCTAATAAATCTTTCTTCTTTGCTTCTTTATGTTGATCAATCTATTTCATTGTTATTTTCGTGCCTGCATTATTATTTACTTGATTTTAAAACCATTCTTTCAAGTCCCTTAAAACCTGAATTGGCGATGACTGCCAAATAAGATGAATCTTATGTAGCTTTTCTACCCCATTGCATTAAAAAAAATAATTTTATACAATTTAATTATATAGTTTTTTTCCTACCCCAATGCTGCACGTAGAGGGAGGGAATAATTTTTCAACTATCCAACTTTTAAACGAATAGGGTTTAGGGTTTAACCTTATATTAATTATGCCTTCATCAATGAACGGTAAGGACCTTTTGGAGAAGTCTTCCATAGTTGTTGGCATGCTTCCCAAGGGGTATATTCTACTTATATATAGTATAGATATAGATTAAAGGAGTCAATCATGTATGAGTGCTAAAATTATATGTAGTTTTTCTATCCCAATCATTTGGATCCAAAATTATGCATTAGTCCTTGCACAAATGAAATATTTTTTTGTAAAAAGAAAAATCAATTTCTCTTATTGAAATTAGTTTTCTTAAAGTAATTACACAATCACACCACACATGATTTTGAGTGCAGATGACATGCGCCTCACCTGTATTAACAATTGATTGAACAATCCATGCATGTATGGAATCTTCTAGAATGTTTTCATGCATTGATTTCTACTATGGACATGAGATGATACTGTAATATGGAGCATCTCATGGTTAATGTTTTTGAAGTGGGTCTCATTTCAAACATTTACAACAATGGAAAAACATTAACCGTGAGATGCTCCACATAGCAGCATCTCCTGTTTGTAGCATAAACCAATGCATGAAAACATTGCAGAGGATTTTCAACCTGACGACACGGGGGGCCAAGTACAAATTTACTTAGGCTCCGTTTGTTTTGATGTAAAATGTTTTCCCTTGGAAAACATTTTACATTGGAAAATGTTTTCAGGAAAATCAAAGATTTTCAATTGTTTGGAAGAACCTTGGAAAATAGAGTTGAAAATGAAAAATTTTCATTTTCTTATGTTTGGAACAAATGAAAATAATCAAGGAAAATGACCTAAGACTTGCTATAACCTATTGGCTCAAAAGTTTGGACAAAATAAAGAACTATTAAGAATTCTATATTTTTGATGGAACACGACGTTCTTAATTGGAAGCCGTCCACCCTCTTACACTGAATAGTGGCAAAACCATTCTGGATGCACTGCTAATTTTTCATTAAAAAAATGTTCCCACCTTGCCTTCCCACTAAGATCCAAGTACTGGAACGTCATGTTGCAAACATTAAAAAATGTTGATTGGCCAATCATTAAAAAAGTGTTGCTTGGCCAAAAACGTACAATGCCATCATTAAAAAAGTGTTGATTGGCCAAAAACGTACAATCCCACGGTTCAGCTAAACCATATAATAACATCTCATACTCAATTTCATAATAAAATTCTTATTCTATAAAATATTGTATATAAAAAGAATAATTCTCATAAAATTAAAAATTCTATAAATCATAACTAACACCATTCATAGTCAGGTAAAATTTTAATCAATAATAAAAAAATTTCAAATGTTTGCACCAATTGTTATAATCTAAAATACTAAATTAGAATTTTAAGTACTAAAGAAAATCTAACAACTAGTACTTCATTTAGATCATTTTATTTGGGTCAAATTTCTGCAACCAATATTTGCGAAGCTTGTCATTCTTAGCCAAGAATGCTTGTGCAATGTCTTTGTGTTGTACGAGATAATCAAAAGCTGTTGCAAGAAATGTATCCTCGAAGCCTTCAATCTTTATTATTTCTTCATATAGCACATTTGTAATGTGACTGCCAGATAGCTCAGTAATAGCTGCTGCATCCTTTCCAATTTGCATTGCCATTCCTTCAACTTGTTCTTCCATGCCTTCAGAAGAACGCCTTCGCTTTCCATGTTTTCTAACTTCCTTTTCTGTAGGCTTTTTGGAATGTTGCTGCTTGTCAATCTGTGTGTCAAATATGATATCTTCGATGCTATTGACGTCATCAACAAGCTTGTTTTCATCTTCATCATACAATTCAACTGGGGTTTCTGTGTCATAAAAGCTCTTGGTAAAATCTCCTCTTGCATGATCATCCCCGCACAAAAGAGCCATCTCCTCATACATATCTATTGGTTTATTTAAAAACTGTGCTTTAGTAGGATGAGCCTGAGTTCAAAACAACAAATGATTCCATAATGTTAATAATAAGTTATGAAAGGAAATAAATAAATATAAAATTACATTCTGCCATACCTTAACATATTCAGAATATTCCTTTGGTCCTGTTTTAATAACTTTAGCATCTTCATCCCATCCAAACCCAGAATTATTACGAACTTCCTGTATTTTACTCCATAATGCTTTGGTAGTTCTATAATGGTTGATCACATGTCCAGTAAGGCATTCAACTTCAAATGTCTCGGTTATGGCTTTAGCAACACGGCTGTAGGATTCATTTTTGAATCTCTTGTCAATTTTGTTTCCCACACTCGCTTCTTCAGCAAGTATACGAAGAAAAAGATCATCCATTATTTTTGTCCATCTAAATTGCTTGATCTTGAGTTTTTTGCTTACAGCACCTTCTTTTTCCTTATCATTTAAGTTGACTCTTCCGTTGGAAGGATTTTCATCTTTAGACAAATCCATTTCTATTGCATTGAAAGAAAAAAAACCACATGCACATACAAATGATCATAATCAGTTCACATAAAAATATGCATTATTTTATTAATATCAAATAAACAAGATATGACATACAAAGAGCAGACGTCAATATACTTTTGCCTACACATTAAAAAAAATTCATCCTCTAGCTTCATAGTCATCATACATCATATTGGCTATTACATCTCTTCTCATAGTCCATTCTCTATTTTCTTCCCTCTCTTCTCTTTGTGTCCTTCCAGATCTTTGTGATGTAGCTGAAATCTCTCGATTTGTCTCATGCATAAACCTATCGTTAGGATCAACTCCCATTATATGGTTGTGTAAAACACAGCATGCAAGTACAACATCTACTTGGATTGCATATTTCCAGTATGGCTCAGCATCTAATACACGAAAATGTTTTTTCAACACTCCAAAAGCTCATTCAACAGCATTTCTTAAAGATGAATGTCGTAAGTTGAACAGTTCTCTTTCATTTTCAGGTGAATGGTCAGAGTACTCTTTTAAATGGTATCGAACACCACGATATGGTGGAATAAATCCATTTCGAAGACCGTATCCGGCATCCACGAGAAAATATTTTCCTACAACATTAATGAGTTGTTATTTGTAATGTATAAAAATATAAATATTCATTATTTAAAAAAATATTTTCAATCTACCTTCAGGCACTTGAAGTCCATTAGGTCTTGATAAAGCATCTTCCAAAATTTTAGAATCATGTGCTGATCCTTCCCACCCAGCAAGCACATACATAAATTTAAGATCAAAAGAAACAGCTGCCAAAACACTTTGTGTTATTCCATGTTTTCGTCCACGAAATCTTCCCTGAATTGTAGTAGGAACTGAAGCACGAACAATTGTTCCATCTATCGCCCCAATACAATCCTATTGTTTGTTAATAATGTAGCAAAAGAGTTATAAACTTTAAAAATAAAATCCTATATAAGAAAATTAGCATTATTAGCCACTAAATTCTTACCTTGAACCATGGCCAGTATCTTCGATTATTTCGAATCTCTGATGGAGTTGAAGATTGTGGTGGTCTAACAAGATCTTTATGCAATTTTATGACTGCTCTTAGTGTTTTTCTAAAATATCGATGTATAGTTTCTACAGATCTAAAGAATCGGAAACCAATCATCCGTATTCTCACATTGTGACCAATGATGTGGAGGAATATTAATAATTTATCTTCCACAGTTACATTCAATGTTGGTCGAAGTAGATCCTTCTCTTTCATAATATCACAAAGCCTGAAGAAAGCTTTTGGAGTCATCCGTATAATATCTGTACAATGTGATTCACTTCCATATATTATACTAGTAATGTAAACTCCTCTATGTTTATCTCTATTAGTATGAGGGCTTCTCGGTATAATAGTGGAGTTGATGGCTATAAGTGTTGTTACACATGCAAACATGAGCGAGATAGCAGAGCCCACCACAACTTGGAAGATAACATTGTTGTCATTATAACCACCACCATTCATATACAATCATTTACAAAAAATAATAAAATAAGATAAGCAAAATAACCTAAGGCATGCCATGAGAAGCTGTGAGATGGTGCAAGTTGAAGGATTAAAAAGGCCTCGAAGAAACCAGAAAGGAACATGGCTATAATAATATAGAAATGTTTATCTGACTAAACATATGATAATTGATAAAGTGGGACATCAGAAAAGGAGTCATGTCATTGGCTAGGTACTACAAATATGAAAATCGTGTTATTGTTATATTTTTTAAGAAGGAACCGTGAATAATAGCATGTGTAATTTTTTAGCAGTAATGTTCTAGTTAACAAAAACCTTATCTTATGCTCAGGTCCTAAAGTTTTATTCACAGTTCCTTAAGGCTGCACTAATGCATAAGGTCGGTGCATCCAAGAACATTTTAATATGTTAAAGCTTTTTGCCCTAAAAAATTGATACTGTTAGTAATTTGAGTTCTCATTTAGATCCCAGTTGATCTTTCAGCAGACAATGCAAATTATGACCGAATGTAAAAGGTAAATAGGTATTAATGGAAGAATATATGACAGCATAACAAATGTGTGCAATTGAGAAAGATCAAAGCAAAGAAAAGAGCTGTAGAATACAAGCTTTGATTCTAACAAGGCTGTGGTGGTCTAACAAGATTTATGTATGAAGGTCCATCCAGTCCTGTAGACACCCCAAAATTGCACGATTTTTGATAAATCTCGAAGGAGAGAAATATTTTATTGGAATTTTCAATTATTTGCATTGGGTTTGAGATACTTAACCCATTTGAATGCAAAACGGAAAAGGAAAAGGCCCGAATTCAATCTTTTGTGCAAAGTCAAGCTTTTTCCGGTTGAATTTTGTTGACTTTTGACCCCAGAAAATGAAATATTTTTTAAAGCCAGATTTCAAGATAATTTTTCCCGGTAATCAGGTTTTTAGTCATGTTATTGTATAAAAGAATTTTTTGAGATTTTAAATCTTGACGAATACCTTGGTTTTAACATATTGAACCTTTTTTCCAGACCTGAAAAATCGGAATTTTGCCTAGAACTGGAGTCCATTTACTTAAGATATTACATGTAAATAAGCAGACACCCCCCATTTGAATCCATTAAAAATAGTTCCAGACCCAAATTCCAAGTGAATAAAAAAATATTAAACGATATTTGCTTAAACGATATTACAAAAAAATACGAGGACATTTACTTAAATGATATTACATGTAAATAAGTATTGCCTGTGTTAAAATTTGGAAAAAAGGCTTTTTTCCTTGTATCCGGCAACTCAGGCCGGATACAAGTACCTTTCTTTGTATCCGATGGAAAATGCCGGATACAAGAAAGCTTTAGTGTATCCGGCATATAATTAAGGCCCTTGTGTATTCGGTCTGATATGCCGGATACATAAGTTTTGCTCAAAAATTAGGGTTTTCCGAGAGAAATTACTTTTTACCATCATATCCCTCATTAAATGAGGGGAAATCTCGGAAGCAGCCCTAGGGTTAAGGTTGGTGGGCTCTAGACATTATTTTGTGTCTACCATTCTCACCTACCCTAACCCTAACCTTTGCCTATAAATAGGAGGCTCCTCCTTAAGTAAATGGCCATTAACTCTTGCCTTGAATTCTCGCCAAGAAGAGCTCCAAGAGAAGAGGGAAACCGCTGCGGAAGTGCTTCCAGAACCCAGGTAAGCCTCAAACCTCTTTTTAATTTTTGTCTTTACATTTCTAGATCTAGATCTCTTCTTCTACCTTTCTGTAGAATAAGGCATTGATCTGTGTGTGAAAACCCTTCCCTGGCTCAAAGTATCTCAAGACTCCCCCTAGCCGTAAAACGTGAAGGCGGGATCTAGGAGAAACGAGACTGGGGATTGACCCTAATGCTAGAACCTATGTAGCATAAAGTCTTTTGAATGTTTGAAAACCGTTTCATATTCAAAGTACCCCATGATTATCTTGAAGAACCGTGTTTAACGGGGAGATAGAACAAAGGGAAACGATAATGGAACGGAACCCTAGGTTTTTTTTAGAACCCCATTTTTATTGATATACATGCTTGATATCTTTGCCATGCTATTGGAATGGTTTTCACACTTACACATGCATAGCACATGATTTTGGCGGGATAGGCTCATATGTTGGGTTTATTGCATTTATTGTGATAAATCTGAAATAAATGGCCTCAATCAATTCTGGAATGTTTTGAAATGATTTTTAAAGGTTTTGTATTCATCTTGCACGAATTGCACATACTTTGTCATAGTTTTGAATTGTTTTTCTCCAAAAAGGGCTTTACTTGACAGCAACTGTACCCCAACTTCGGACACTCATAACTTCATCGTCCGGATGAATTTTGGAGTGATTCCAGAACCATGAGAATGGTGAGGCTGTCTAGTTTATGTCCACCAAATTTCATTAATTTCTATCAAGTGGATTTTTGACACCTCTCTGTCGAAGTTGATTGGACAGTTCAGGTTCAAATACAGAACTTGTCACTTCGACGGAGTGCCATGTGTTCGTTTTAAATCCGATTCGAGTGATTTTTGTTTCTGGGCACTCCTTTATGAGTCTATTTTTAAATCCAATTTATTTCATAATTTTTTGATTTAAATTGTGCCATGGAGAGCAGATTTACTCAGAACTGCTCAACAGCACTTTTCTGGGTCAATCTGTGATCCTCAGGACCTGTTCGGGAAGTCACCCAAGGCACATCCGAATGAGTTTTTGTATGAGGCTAGTTTATTTTGAAAGATAGCCATACAGACTTCATTGACACCAAATTTCACGGATTTCGATGGAGTAGATTTTTTTAGGTGATTTTCCAAAGTTGCCTACTTGCTACTTTTGATTTTCTCCGGTAGCAACTTTAAAAGAGCCATAACTCTTAGGATTTCAACCCGAATTAATTGAAATTTTGCATGAGATTATTGTTTACCCTAATCTTTCAAATGGATTTGGTTTGATTAATTTCAAGAGAAATGGCCTTACTTTTTACCAAATTTCCCGGATTTGCCTCAACTTGGTTTTGTGCAACTTTTGCTGTGATTTCCATATTTTTGTGATATTCTAGAAGTGATATTAACATAAAAGAAGATCTGGAATTCATTTGGATTTTCATGTGAAGATATCATATATTTATCTTTTTTCAAGGTTTTCATGATTTTTTAGCAAGCTTTCTATTTTCTTTTGGCATGAATAACACTTGGCAACCACCTCGTGTGGGTGAATGGGGGTGCCTAACACCTTCCCCCATTCATAATCTAATCCCCTTACCTATCTCTGGATTTGATTTTCAAGTAGGGTTATTTTTACTCTAGAATTTGCCTTTTAGCACTTTTTATCACTTTTTGCTTATTTTTAATCTTTTGGTGTCCATTCACACCCCAAAATTCTGAATGGTGGCGACTCTCCCAATTTTATGTCGAGCCCGTGTGTTGACAGAGGGGAGATCATTCCGGTGATTTTTTCCCGTGTCTCACAAGTCCTTTGATTCTTGTTTGCTTATTCCAATTACTATTTCTAGGTAGAATAATTAACACAGACATTTTCATATTGGTGCAGAATACAAGATTCTCGGCATCAGGTTCACGTTATAGCTCTGACTCAACAGAGGGTTTGATAGGCAGGTAGCACGTAGAGTGTATGAGATTGGGAGAGGAAAACATAAGAATCCAATTCTAATTTGGCTCTACAACTAAGGCAACACACAAGAATCAAATATAGAGCTTGTTTATGTTCTTTGAGAACTTGATGAGACTAAAGAAAAACGAAAATTAGAGTTGGATAATCTTTCAGTGCAAAAATCAAAATTTGATCATATGGACCCTCATCTAGGGAATCCTTAGATCTCTCAAAAGATACACGAATAGGCTTTATCATTATCAGTACCTTCCAAATCGATATCAAGCGTGATTTCATTCTCTGGAAAACGACAATTAGAGTTGGATAATCTTTCAGCGCAAAAATCAAAATTTGATCATATGGACCCTCATCTAGGGAATCCTTAGATCTCTCAAAAGATACACGAATAGGCTTTATCACTATTAGTACCTTCCAAATCGATATCGAGCGTGATTTCATTCTCCGGAAAACGACATACGTGATTTTGAAAGGTAAGTCGTTTTTCGGAAAATTGCTATTATTTAGGAAAACTATTTTACATTAGATTGTATTTTACATGGAAACAAACACTTGAAAATCCCCACTTTACCCCGAAAACATTTTCCGTATTAGATTTTACATTAAAACAAACGGAGCCTTAGTCAAGCAGTCCTTGGGATATTTTGGTCCGAATTTAGTTTAGATTATAGGGTAGAATCCGGAATATATTAAAAAAGGGCAGTTCCATAAAATTTTTCATGCCTATACCATCAGCCTTGCCATCAGTCTGTTTCGCTGCTCCTGCTCCCGCAGTGAATTCCATCGAAGATGAGCTCTGATGTTGAAACACTGGTTCGTCTCAACATTGGTAATGAAATTCAAATCTTTTGATTCAATTTACTTCTTTTTTTAGTTTACTTAGGATTTTAATGTTTATTTAGATCTTTCTCGAATCGGTTCTTGATTTGTAATCCTTCGATAGAAACACCAGTTATAGTAAATCGTCTTAAGAGAAGAGAAAAACCCTAATTTTTTTACTTGAATACGTTTTTTTTTTTCTACTGTGATCTGGATTTGCGGATGAAGCGTCCAGGTAAAGAGTGAAGTTTTTGACACTGATATCCTGCTTTCCGGGAAAATTTTTGCGTTCCTTTCTTACTGAAAATTCATTGGGTTCTCGTTTTTCATTTCAGTCCAAGGATTACTAGACTGCTGATATGTTGGAAATTTCTGCTTAAGCTCTTTTAATTCTATTTGGTGTTTTATGCCCTTAGTCAAACAATTTGGTGTTTAGCTAGTGATTTTTTCTACGTATTCCATGGTTATTCATAGGCGGAAAGAAATTTTGCACAACAATTGACACACTAACTCAGCGTGAGCCCGATTCAATGCTTGCGGCAATGTTCAGTGGTCGTCATACTGTCTGTACTGAGAAGGTATTCCTTTTGGATTGCTATAAGTGAACACTAAAAGGCAAATCGGTTGCTGTCTTTTTGCTTTCCCTTACATTGTGATTCCATACTCTGATTGCTTAGGTAGTTAGTTTTGCATTTTTTCATACCGGATGAAGAAGCTTGCACATGTGTAGCTAAAGAAATTAAGCACCATAACAGGTGCAGATGCACGGAATGGCCCATGGCTTAAGGCTGGTTTAGGTGTGCTTGAGTGATACTTTTCAATATTTTGACATTTTATAAAAATAATATATCCATATTCAGTCTTTTCAGATGCACTGTTATGTTTGAGGACTAAAAAAGGAAAAGAATCATGCTAAATATTTTTTTAAAAGATAATGAAGGTATATATTAAATTAAGAGAGGAAAACAAAGAAACATGATGGCACTCTCCGCATAGAAAGGAGTGTCCCCGAAAAGTCATACAACATAATCTGATTCCCTATTCCCAAGTAAAGAAGCTACATCTAACCCCTCCAATAATAACATATTGCAAGCTCCTGCCTTAGCTAAATTATCTGCAAGTGTATTGGCTGATCTAGGTATATGGCTAGATGAGATGTTCAACACTTGTACCAAGAAACGAGCCAATCTCAAAGAGCGAGCAAGCTGCCAAGGAGGGGTTGGACATTCTGAATCCAGTGCATAATGGTAGCAAAATCGCCCTCTACAACAAAGTCTCGATAACCATCTTGACTGGCCAGCTATAAGCTAGTTAGAATGGATAAAAGCCTTGCTCTAGCGGAATCCCTAATTCCAATCAGGCCACTGAAGGATAGTTTGATCTGACCCTCTAAATCTCGCAATGCACCACGAATCCTAGGTCTTCTAGGGTTTCTAAGTGAACATCCATCAAAACTAAATTTAAGCACCCCAACTGGTGGAAGTACCCAAGTACTAATCACAGGATAGGAGAAACATATAGAATGCCAATCCTCAAAATATCCGCTAAAACAATCCCTTGAAATAAAACATGAATCGAGGCTCAACTAGAAATACTAAACATAATAGCCTTGACCAAAACCATTAGTTGGTTCCTCTCCCTCCACATGTGCCATATAATAGCAAAAAACAAAAGCTGGTATAAAAGTGGCCCCCTCGCTCGAAGACTAGAGAACCTCCAAATGATCAAATAAAGCACCTAATGAATCCGGGAAGCACCAACTAACATCAATCAGCCCTAAAAAATGCTATCAGATATAATAAGTAAAGTGGCATTGCAAAAGCATATGATTGATGGATCAAAAAATAGTGTAATGCTTCGGTGGTAGACTGTTTGTGTACCTTGTAATCGTCTATTTCTTATATCTAATATATAATATAATCCTTATTACTGATAAAAAATAAAAAATAAACATATGATTGATGGGTTCCCCGTCTGATTGACGTAGTAAGTAAATGTGAGGCAATAATGCCATGAACTTTCGTCATCTCAGAAGATCCAATGTATTAACCTTGTACCACAAGGCATTCTAAGTGAAAGCTTTAATTCTAGTTAGGACAGCAAGGTGCCAAAAATGAAGAGGTGCAAAAAGATGTAAAGAAACATTGCGGTCCTCTTGGGAATGAGAAAAGAATGATTTATAAGAAAAAATAAAGTAGGAGATGAAGGGGACCAAAGGTGTATATCCTGCAGCGAGGAATTGAAATAGGCATCTTGAAGAAGGTAAAGCAAGGGCGAAAGTCAACGAGGTCTACCGGCCGAAGGTCTCTATGAAAGGTAAGGTTCCAAGCACCCAAAAGAGGACTAAGACAGAATCTCATTTACCTGAGTAAGAGGAGTGGAAGCAAGACGAAACAACCAAGGATAAAGAGACAAAAGAGTTGAGTCTCTCCACCAAAGATCGGACCAGAAGCTAATCATTGTGCCCGAACCCAGGCCTCAATGGACCAAAGGATAAAATAAGGGTGAAAGAGCTTCAATCACTTTCTAAGGACTAGAAACCAGACATCTGGCTTCAACATTAATATCACACCCATTAATATCGATTCCGTACCTACTAATAATGACCCTTACGCCACAAACTATATTGTTCAACATTGAATCGCCATAGCCGTTTAGCAAGTAAAGCATAATTGCGTGCATTACATTACTGATATTTGATCCCCCCCAAATCCCTCAAGCGACAAACAACCTGCTACTTCAATTGATGGTCTTTTCGATTGCCATTACCTTCCCACAAGAAATCACGTTGCAATTTCTCAATAATCTTTGCCACCTTCCAAGGCATATGAAACAAGGACATGAAGAAAACTGGCAGGCTTGCAAGTGAGGACTTTAAGTGTTATGTGACCACCAAAGGATAGATATCTCCTTTCTTCCAAGAGGCAAGCCTATGATATAATCTTTCTAACACCGGATCCAAAAACTCCATATATCTAGGAGTAATCCCTAGAGGAAGGCCTAGGTTTTTAGTTGGGAGATTCCCCACACCACAACCCAATGCCCTTGCAAAAGAGTCAATTTCCTCTTCAGCCACATTTAGATCAATCATACTACTCTTCTCTAATTTTTTGGCATCCAGCAAAGTTTTCGTTTGCTTTCCAAGTAAGCAACATTAAATCAATACAATGAATCCGTGAACATATTTTAATCATACTTGAAAAATTTAGTACTATGATTCATTATCCAAGGTTCACAGTTCACTATCTCAAATTTTCAAGGCCTATTGCCCAAGCTTGAGTGTGACATCTCATTGAAATTTCCTAATATGCCAGCATTCGTTAGAATTTTTTCCTGACTTTCAGAAAATCCCAAAAAATAAAAACTATAGTGTATATCAAAACATGTTCACACAAAGTTAAGGGTACACAACTAGTTTCAAACACATTATAGGTTTAATATAAAGATTCCTCAGCAAAAGAGATGCAACCTAAGTTCAAATGTATAATATAATAAAAATCTTGCCTATATATACTTAAGTGAATGTATATGCTTATTTGTTTTGATCTTTTGAGGATTTTAGTTGTATTTTACTCTCATTTAAACCCAATAAAATTTATTTGAAAATTCTAAGACTTTAACAGAATTATTTTCACAATTTCCACATGCTAGTTTTCTATTCTGCCAGCAAATTTTGTTGTGTGGTGACAGAATTTCCTCAGGTTGGCCTGGAGGAATGGCAAGCAAAATAGAAGTATCAAAACCTTGCAATCAAAAGTGTTAATTCTACACCAGAGTCCATAGATCGCTACCCATGTAAAAATGAAAAATACTAAGGTTGTGTTTTTTTTTATCTGTAGAAAACCCTCTCTCACTTGACAATATTCCTCTAAAGGTGTTGGAATGAAGGTTCAAACAAAAGCTTTTATTTCCTATGTTTTCATGGTTTTCTTCTAGTTGACATCCAATGAACTATTAACTCTTATTTATTTTTTCCACTGGGGATTTGACCATGCTTTCTTTTTCTCTCTATGTCAAATTACCAAAGTATTTCATATTCCTCCAGTAGTTCTAGGCTTCTAGCTTGATGAATTAATTTCAAAATATTAGGATCCTTAACCTTGTGTTATTTTGAATATAGAAGAACATAGTCTGGATTTGATGCCACTTTTACTGATAATTACCATGGTGTGATTGGACACTAGCCTCATAAATCCTTGTATATGTGGGTTTGAGAAAGTTAATTCTTTCAATGGCAAAAGAAAGTACTTTTCCAGCATACTGATTGTGTGGGTTTTCTATCCATTTTCATTATATTTTTACTTTAGTATCTGATTTTCTTAACCTTCTGGTTACTCTTTAAGCAGTTAGATTGATGATTGATGTTGCATGGTTGCATTCTTTCATTAAAAATGTTTATCATACTGAATTCTTGCAGGGGTTTGTCTTTGTTGATAGGGATGGAAAACATTTTCGGCATATTTTAAACTGGTTGAGAGATGGCGTTGTTCCCACACTAAGAGAATCAGAATATCTGGAGCTTCTGCGAGAGGCTGAATACTATCAGATACTTGTAATCCATTTTTCCTTGAAGTTGTTTCAGTTTCATAAAACCTATTGATTATGTTATGCATGCCTTTTTCTTTGTGCAAAAGAGATGTTCAGTTGATTCCTGTATCTCCCATTCCTCTGAATCTAAGACAACAAAATTGATATGTGCATTCTGTTTATAATATTTAAATTACTTGTTTGGTGTTCTTTTTGGTGAGTACATGGTAATCTGTCATAGTCTATTACTGCTTATCCCGAGGACATTTTATAATCAGAGCTAACCGCTGGATATTTGGGGGCCATAATTGAGCATTTATTAGATTGTTCTTATGGTTGTCTACTTTTGTGAGTAACTTGAATGAATGAATGATTGAGGGTTGAAACATCTTTGTATTTTCCTTAGTCATATTCACTCCTTTTCACATTCCAATGATGGGAGTGACAGGAGAAAATGCAATTTGAATTTTACGTCATGGTTTTATTTGTTCTCTTTGTGTTTAGGTCTGTGGTTGGTGCACCATTGGACCACATAGCCATCATGGAGATTTGGAATATGTTGTTACAAATTCTTCCAGAACAATTAAAATACAAATTTCTTGAGAAAGATACTGAACAAATGCAGAAAAGTGATACCCAGTCTTTTAGGCAGTTAGGTGGCCTAACTGCTTTCTGGTCAGAGCCTTGAACACACCAAAACAACACATGCAATCGAGTCTTGAGTTGTAGAGGTTTATTTTCAGTTAGATCCTTGGAGTTCTAGCTTATTTTAGAAAAAGAAAATACAAATTTCTTAAGAAATGTAATGATCAAACCAAAACAAGTGATGCCTGGCCTTTTGGTGGTTAACAAAGCGTGAATCTAATTTCATTCATTTTCATCTCATTTGATCTGCCTCAGTTCCATCCAATGTACTGGCCTTATCTTGTGGCCTGTTATGTAGAATAAAATCCTGACTTTGGATATCTCAGTGGCCTGCAATTGGAATGTCCACAACTGATGATGCCTTTAGAATTTTGTTGAAGAAAATGTAGATCTCTTACCTTCAGACTGTGAGTTTGTGGGTGGCTTGTTGAGCTCCTTAGCAGGTTTTTGGTGAGTTGGAGTATGCAAGTTAATGCTAAAGATGCTGTGGCTTTTTGGCTTCTGTGTCTAAGAGGCTTTCTCTTTTCTATTGCTTACTGCCGGATTGGTTTGGTCTTTTGGATGGATCATAGCTGCCTGAGTTTGATGTTGTTGAGCATAATATGGAGACGTTCTGCGATTCTGCTGTTTGCTTTGTTTTTCATTACGTTCTATTAGCAGGGAATTTGAAAGCAGTTGGACTTTTCCTCTTTTTCAAAGTCCACGATCAGTGATCTGTAGCTTAATTTGTTTCTCTTTTTGCATTTAAGCGTTTGGCTTGCTTTTCTATGACCCTAGCTTTGCTTTTGAAGAGTACATGTGATTGTGCCGCTTATTTTTCTAATAAAATCTTTATTATCTATCTATACATATCAGAGTACTTAAGGTTTCACATCTCAATATATTGTGAGTGATATGCCCCCTGTGCCCTTTGTCAATGGGCAATGACCTTTATGAGAGCTCAAATAATGCAGAAAATCCCAATTACAATCACATCTTCATAAATAATGCTAAAAATCTACGAATCTTCTTTAAAGCATCTATATTTTATTCAAATCATCTAATTATATATATTTATCAACTTTTGTGATTTTGATGAATAATGAAAGATGTATTAATTCACAATAGATGAAAAGTACAAGAACAATATGCAAAACTACAAATGAGGGAAAAAAACCACTCTATACCCCAATCGTCAGACACAAGTAAAAACCAAAAGTATACGCCCATAGACCTATAATCACTGTACGCCAATAAATTCAAAGTATATGCCCACAGGGAACTTGTCTCACTGGAGTCATCTTAGTGGAGGTTTGACACATTCTATGTTAAAAATTTACGAAAAATAAATGAAGCTATATTCGAGCTTATTAATTGTTTTCATTTGGTTCATTTTACATTTGATTGTATGATTTATTCATGCCAAAACTATGTAATATATGGTAAAAAGAAAAAGATTACAATGGATAACGAGTTAGATGATTGTTTTCCATATTTAGGATTAGTGTAAAAATAATATTTTATCAATAAGAAAATTTTGAGAATAGAAGTTCCTGCTTTTATATGTTAATTGGAGTGTATGAAAGGCAATGTGCACTTCAGCTTTGTACACCATTGGTGTACAAGGTTGTATCTGTTTTGTTTTTATTAATATAATTTTCATTACCGATCAAAAAATGTGCACTTCAGCTTTTGGTTACTTTCTTGAATTAAGGTTACCATTTTTATTTTAATACACAGACATCAGTTTTGATTCAAAGTTCTCCTTTTTCTTTTTTCCAATTTTCCTTCATTTCCTCATCTTTTTTTTATTTCCCCATGATAGATTAATTGTAATTTCTTCTTTTCTCAACTTTAAGTTTGTGGTGCAATAAGAATCCTACTTGAAATATGCTTTGCCGTTCCTAACTACTTCGTAATTTGTATCTGTTGGGTTGATATTTTTGAGGAAAATTTTAAATTAAGGTTTAGGCTATGTTGACTTTTCTTGTTCAACATTTCTTGGAGTGCAATCTAAAATTCTGAATAAATCATGCACTTGTTATTTATCTTAGAATTATGATCTCTATTTCTGATATAAGTTCACTTGTATATTTTCAGGGATTGGTTGAGGTAATCAATGCAATTTATAAGAAGGACGATGATGACTTAAAAACTGAATTGACACGCACAGATATTATCAAATGTATTCAATCTGAACGGGTCAGATTTCGGGGGGTAAATCTTTCTGGTGTCGATCTTTCAAAACTGGTAATCTCCTCCAGTCATAGGCTCCTTGTTCCTGTATTTGTTTAATTACCTCAAGTCTTTCTGTGGAATGAAAACCTGAATGAAAAATGAGTGGACTATGGAACTTATTTCTTCATGCAGAATCATAGCTTTTGGATTTTTCATGTCATAGATCTGTATCTTTAAATGTTAATCTTGGTGGAAATTTCCTACACTTGAAATAAGAAAATTTTTAGGGAAACTTGAAGGAAAATTTTGATATTTCTTGATATTCCCTGTAAAAAAATAAAGGAACTTTCAGGATAAGAATAAATATTTATGTCAGGAAAACTTTGATGCCATTCGAAAAGGTAAATTTCAGAAAGAATCTTGTTTATTTTGGGGAAAGTCAAAAGAAAGATTTTAATGCTTCTTTTATATTCTCTTCTATGCTGTTAGTGATACCGTGATAGACATTTTGTAAGTTATAGTAGCTAGTTGTTTTTATCCCCTGTTGCAGGAGCTTCAATTTTTTTTGATGAGTAATGATAGTATGATTGTATACAACGAATCAAAATATGCCCAACCCACATCATGACCATATGAACACATCAACTGCCCTAAATCACTCCCTAAACATCATAATCACAAAAACAACCATGACCTCCCTGAGAGTGACCCGTCCATCAAAAAATACAGACTCTAGAATTGATGTTGAATAAGAAATTCAACATCAAAACCAACTCACTCCTCTCCTAATCCAATAATGCCTTTTGTATCACCTGAAACAACCCCTCCACCCGACTCTACAAGAGACAAAGACGCCACTGATGCCACTGTTTGACAATGTCCGCAATCTGTATGCCACGAAACTCCGGTAACATCGTCACCCATGATGCTACAGCCACTAGAATGGAGTCACTCACTTGCTCCACCAATCCAAGATTCCTGAAAAATCCTCCTATTACGCTCCATCCAAATATGCCATACCACCGCATGAAAAAGAAGACTACAGATAATGTAACCCCTCTTCCCCAATCCCCTGACCCTCCAATGGTGAAACAACGCTGCTAGGGTGTCTGGCAATACCCAAGAGACTCCCACCAACTGGAAGAGCCCCATCCATATACTGTATGCCACATGACACTAAAGGAAAAGATGGTCAACACTCTCCCCTCCTTCCATACACATATTGAACACATGAGGAGATAAAGCACACGTCTTCCATCTTCTTTGGAGATGATCAGCCTTATTTATCTTATATAGGATAGCAATCCACAAAAAGGCCTTGGTTTTGGGGGGAACCTTAGGCTTCCACAATTGAGTTACTGGAAAAGATACTAGATGAGAAGACCTACTCTGATTGAGCACTCTGAAGAAGGATTTACAAGAATAGATACTAGAAGGAGAAGGAGACCAAATTTGCACATCATCACTATATGGATCAATGGAGACATCCTTTAACTTATCTAGAAGAGAAGCCAAATCTTGCATTTCTACTGGCCAAAGGTCTCTTCTAAAGACCAAGTTCCAAGAAAGGCCTAACACCGACGAGGAAATAATATCAGCCACAAACGCATCAGGAAGAATGGCCAAGGAAAATAAACGTGGAAAAAGGCTCAACAAAATAAAATTGCCCCACTATCGATCATGCCAAAACCGAACAGAACCCCCTGACCGGATGGCCATCCTGACATGAGGGTAAAACGACGACGCCGTTCTCAGAGTAGCTTTCCATGGATAGTTTCCTGCCGGACAAGCCCTCATATTTATTGCCCGCCCATTATCATCAACTCCATATTTGCTAACAATAACTTTATGCCAAAGACTTTCTTTTTCAATGCTGAAACGCCACAACCATTTAGCGAGAAGAGAGGAATTCTAGGAAGCCACCCTCCCCAAACCCAAACCACCCTCTTCCCTACCCAAACAGACCTTGTCCCACCCCACGAGATGCATCTTCTTAGAACCCCCTCCCTCCCAAAGAAAGTCCCTTTGGGCCTTCTCAATAATGGCCACAACACTCCTAGGCATCCGGAACAAAGATATGAAGTAAACCGGAATATTAGCTAAAACCGCCCTGATTAAAGTGATGTGACCCCCCAAAGTCAAATAATTCTTTTTCCATAAAGCCAATCTCCTCTCAACTCGCTCTATAACCGGCTCCCAAAAACTGACATTGCGAAGGGACGCCCTAAGAGGCATCCCAAGATATGACATAGGCCATTTTGCCACCTAACACCCTAAAATTTTGCTAAAGCCCCCCGACCTCCTCCTCACTGATGTTCAAGCCAACTATTGAACTCTTCCTCCAATTAACCCTTAAACCTGAGACCATATGGAATGTATGAAGAATACTCTTCAACCAAACAAACTGATCTGTGGAGGCCTCTAAGAACACAAGAGTATCATCCGCAAATTGCAAATGAGAAACGCTACAACAACTCTACCCACACAGAAACCTTGCACAAGACCCGTTTCCACTCCACAAGTGAAGAAACTGTGCAAAGCTTCAGCCACTAAAGTGAACAAAAAAGGGGATAAAGGATCACCCTGACGAATACCCCTTCATGAAAGAAAGAAGCCTTTTACTACCCCGTTAATAAGAATAGAAAAATGAACCTTTTCTAAACATCCCCAAATCCACTTCCTCCATCTCAAACCAAAACCTTTCTATTGAAGCACCGAATCGATAAAATTCCATTCAACACGATCGTATGCTTTTTCTATATCCAACTTACATACAATTCCAGGCTCCCCAGATCGCTTTCTACTTTCCACACATTTATTGGCAATTAATGAACAATCCATAATTTGCCTGTTTTCCACAAACGCACTTTGATTGACAGATATGATCTTTGACAGTACAGCTTTCAACCCTATGGATAGGACCTTGGCTAAGATCTTATACAAACTGGTTGTGAGGCTAATGGGCCGAAAGTCCGTAATTCCTATCACTCTTGGTCTCTTGGGAATGAGGATTAAGAATGTGGCATTAGTCACCTTAAGAACGACCCCACTTGAAAAAAACTCTGTAAACACCCGCATTAGATCATCCTTAGTGATGTCCCAATTTCTCTTGAAGAATTCAATGGTAAAACCATCAGGACCAGGAGCCTTATCACCTTCCATCTCCCACACAGCCCCCTTAACCTCCTCCATCACAAACTCCCTTTCTAACCATTCTACCTGTTGACCTCTCAATTTCGCTTGGCCCCTCACTTTCAATTTAAAACGATGTGTTTGCTCCGACTTGAAAAGATTGGCATAAAATCGACATAAAGATTCACTGATTACACCCATGTCCTCCACCATACTACCTTCCACCTCCAATCGAGATATTACATTCTTCATCCTTCTCCCATTGGCCACCTTATGAAAAAACGCTGTATTCCCATCACCCTCCAACCATTTTATTCTTGATTTTTGCCTCCAATGGATTTCTTCATTCTTCAGAATTCTTGCTAAAATTTCTTTAACCTCTAGCCTCCTTGCCCTATCATGCAAGTCCCAATCCCCACTTGCTTCCTTTGCATCCAACACCTCCAACTTATCCATCGCCTCCATTTTCTTTACTTCCACATGCCCAAAACTCTCCTTATTCCAAACCTTAATACTGCATTTAACCTGTTTTAAATGCCTCATGAAGGAGAAATCAGCCCATCCCCCACCCCTACTACTTCCCTCACCCCACCACTCATCCACCAAATTAGAAAACAAAGGGTGTTCAGCCACATGTTTTCAAAACGAAATGGGACCGGACCACCAAGCCCCATCTCATTAGCCAATAACATTGGACAGTAATCTGAAACAATTTTGGGCAATAACCTCTGAGCAACTGGCATATCTTGTACGACAACTCCTTTGATTTGTGCCGAATGCAACAAAATAAATTACTCTTTTCACAACTAAATAGCTAGTGATGAATGAGGTCGATCCCACGAAGACTAGTGTTAATTAACTCGTCACAAGATAATATTTAAATAGATTTAGGGGAGAGGGAAATTTTCAGATTAGTTAACTCAAGCCCAAAAAAAAAAAAAATCTAAGGAAGTAATCAGTGAGAAAGAATCCGGTCAAGAGCAAACATTACCTTTGAATTGAGAGGGAAATTTTCAGATTAGTTAACTCAAGCCAAAAAGACAAAAAAAAAAAAAATCTAAGGAAGTAATCAGTGAGAAAGAATCCGGTCAAGAGCTAACATTACCTTTGAATTACCAGCCGATCATTGACAACACTTAAAAGTACACCAATCAATAATTGCCATTCAGTCTAAATTAATCTAAAGTATGGATTAATCCTGTTCTCCTTAATCATCAAATACAATAAGCATGATATTTGAATCCTTATTATTGAACCACCTAGAACAAGCTCTCTATGTGTACTTCAATAGTAGCATTAACAAACTAGAGAATGATTGAAACAAATAATCAACTCACAAGCTCGGTTGGTTTAATCTGCACTTTATTCTTCTTAGGATTAATATGATATCAATATTAGAAATCAATAACCCTAATTGCCACTTATGATCAAATTTCATAACATGTACGTATTAGAAAGTTTAATTTGTCATTCATTCACTGATCTTAATTACCGAGAGGGCCTCTTATGCAACTAAGAACAAGAATATCTTTCAATCAATAAAGAAGAATAAAAGATAGCAAACATGATCAGCATATGTAAAAAAATCAAAACAAGGGTCTCACGGCTGATACTTCGAAGCTATGCTCTCTTTAACCGAATGAGAAATGTAGCCTTGCATCTTCAAGAGAAGAAAATAAAACCAGTCTTGTTTCTTCTTCTCTGTTTTTTCTCTTCTCTTCCATGCCCAGAAAATACCCTCTTCTTTGGTTTCCTATCACCTATACAAAAGCTGCCCTGGGTTTTTAAAAATATCCTTTTATTTTGGAAACTAACGATTTTAATCCTATAAAAATGGAATTACTTCCTCAAATCAAATCCCCCAGACGTGTACAGCAACTCACAATCTCTTCTAATGTAAATCCTCATCTTGTGGGACCCAACCAAGCAATTAAAATAGGCTTCTAGATAAGTCTTCAATTAAAAACTCAATCCAACTCCAACTCGGACTTCTGGAATTTCGCTAGAACTTGTGGCCAACTTTTGGATAGGAAATCTTCACTTTTGGATGTTGATCCCTTCATAGAAATTGTAGCCCTGGATATGTAGATGAATTTAGGCTTTTGAATCACTCAATTTGGACATCGAACGCTCAAGTTATGGGCTTTTAAAGCTTCAGTGCGCGAACAAAAATCCCATTCCAATATCAGCTTTCTAGATCTGACTTTGAAGCAACATTTGGAGGCTCAAATGAACTCAGATTTTTACAAACCATACCATTCTGGAAAGCTCAGGACGTTCTCTACAAAAGCTCTAAAGACCACTTTCACATTCTGGAACTCTAATGTGATCAAAATCCTGCCAGAAGTCCAGAAGGTCAAAATACTAAGAAGCTGCAGTTTTTCCAATTATAACCATAATTTACTCTAACCCTTCCAAAAATGCCTTAACTACAAAAACAAGTATAAATTAACATAACAAGGCATAAAACAATTCCAAAAGACTAAATGCAAGAGAAATAAATATATAAAAATATGCACTTATCAAATTCCCCCACATTTAGTTCTTGAACGTCATCGGACAAACTACCTAGACATTATACAAAACAAAACAACTAATTCCCCCAGTAATTCTAAAGAGTTCACATTCCACAAATCTGAACACAATCTCAAATTCAACTATCATAACATATCATGAACAATCATATCTAACAAACTTAAACCAAAAAGAAACAAGAGAATTTTATTCAACAAATAATCAACAAGAATGGTAAACCTTCACACATCTCTCACATTTCACTCATGCGTTTAAAGAACTGGTAGAATTTACTCAATTTCAATCAATGCAAAAGTACAACCATAAGCTTGCTTGCTCATTTAATCTCCACCACTAACATCACATGTCATACATAAATCAAATGGTTTTGTTATGGTTGTAACGGGGCTAAGGTGAGGATAGGAATAATAAGGGATTAAAGTTTCAAAACCAAAAGAAACTAATAGAGCATTTAGGACAAAATTGGGTTTATAAATATTGAAGGACCTGAAAATCTCAATCATATTCCAACACTCCTTTGTTTCTTTTGTATACATTCATTCCTTTTATTCAAACTAATAGTTCAAGAGTTGTCTTTGTACTTCTTTTCTTTTTTTTTTTAGCTACATAACACAATACTTATCTCCCTATTTATGCCATTTCAATGATACAACCAAACATTCAACATCACCTCCCCACACTCAATTCATGAATACTTTTTTCTCAAAACCCATGAGTTATATCCAAACGCTCTACTAGCCCCAAGGTAGGTAAAACAAGAGGATAATCAAAATGTAGGCTCATCTTTAATGGTTTTAAACAAATAAGAGGTTTAAAGGCTCAAACAAGGTTCACTAAAGTTAATCATGTAAGGTAGGCTTTTTAAGTTAAGTGGTTAACTCCCTATATGCCATTATCATTTTTAAGCATGCATGTGATTCATGTGTCTTTGAATAACATTTACAAGCAAGTTCTAGAGTAACTTAAACATGATTGAACACTCTCAATGAAAAATAAGATTGACATATAATGTTTCAATCCAAATCAGACTCAAAAGCTGACCCAAAAGGTTTATGGTTCACCATACAAATTAAATTATCCAACAGACTCAAAACTCAAGTCAATTTAAAGTCAAGAATGCCAATAGATCATTTCAATAATGTTATGCTACTTCATTTTCAAATTGGTCAAGTTTATGGCATATTCATCTTTGAAAATTATTGGGGAAACATCTTAAAGACAAAAAAATAAAAATAAAAATAAATAAAATAATCCTAATCCTTCCCCCCACACTTAAAACTTACATTGCCCTCAATGTAACCCAACTGCAAAAGGAAAGATGAACAAACACAAAACACAGGAGATGACAAAGGAAAGGGAAAAAGAAAACAAATCTGGTAGTGGCATGCTTGCCACTCTTGGGTTGCCTCCCAAGAAGCGCGTGTGTTTAATGTTGCTCGCCCGACTCCCTTAAGTTCAATCCTCATAGACAGGATTGTCCAACTTTATGACTTTCACATTTTGCACTTGAAATCCTTCATAGAATGGTTTTAATTGGTGGCCATTAACCTTGAATACCTTGTTTGTTTGCAAGCTCTTAATCCCCACTGCACCATGAGGAAACACATCAGTAACAGCACTTTTTGTCCTCCAATCCAACGAGAACATAACTTACCCGGAAAAAGCTTAAGTCGTGAATGATAAAGAAGAACTTTTTGTCCTACAACAAAAGTCTTCCTCGCAATCATCTTATCATGAAAAACCTTGGTCTTTGCTTTATAAATTCTAGAATTCTTGTAGGCATCAAGTTGGAGCTCCTCGAGTTCTTGCAGTTGCAATTTCCTTTGCTCCCCCACCTCATCCATTTTCATATTGCACTGCTTGATTTCCGAAAAAGCCTTGTGTTCAATTTCCACTGGAAGATGACAAGGTTTGCCATAGACCAACCTATATGGAGACATGCCAATAGATGTCTTGTATGCAGTTCTGTATGCCCAAAGAGCATCATCAAGTCGCTGGCTCCAATCCTTGCGGTTGGGATTCATTGTTTTCTCCAAGACCGACTTGATCTCTGTATTTGTCACCACTTGATCTCTGTATTTGTCACCACTGCTTGCCCACTTGTTTGTGGATGATAGGCTGTTGATACCTTGTGAATAACATGGTATCAAGAGTGCCTCAACCAAACGGTTGCAAAAATGTGTGCCCTTGTCACTAATCAAAGCTCTTGGTGTCCCAAACCTTGCAAAAATGTTAGACTTGACAAAATCTACAACAACTTTAGAATCATCAGTTTGGGTGGCTTTGGCTTCCACCCATTTGGAAACATAATCCACAGCAAGTAGAATGTAATTAAAGCCAAAAGAAGAAGGAAAGGGTCCCATAAAGTCAATGCCCCACACATAAAAAATCTCACAAACAAGTATAGGAGATAAAGGCATTTGATCTCTATGGAATAGATTACCTGTTTTCTGACATTGTTCACAAACCTTACAGAACATATAGGATTCATGAAATAAGGTTGGCCAATTAAAGCCACATTCAAGCACTTTCCTAGCAGTTCTATTAGGCCCAAAATGGCCAGCACAAGCATAAGAATGGCAAAAGGTCAAAATAGACTCAAACTTAGACTCAGGCACACATCTCCTAATCACTTGATCAGAGCAATGCTTCCACAGATAAGGATCATCCCAAATATAATATCTAGCATCACTTTTTATTTTATCTCTACCAGCTCTACTCAAATTAGAAGGTATCTCATGTTGCACTAGATAGTTTACAATAGCAGCATACCATGGTACCTTACCTTGAAGTGCTAATAATTGCTCGTATGGAAACAACTCTTGCAATGGCAAGGCATCCTCCTCCTTCACAACTCGACTTAGGTGGTCAGCAACTTAGTTCTCCATGCCCTTCTTGTCCTTGATCTCCAAATCAAACTCTTGTAGTATGAGAATCCACCTAATGAGCCTCGGTTTAGCTTCCTTTTTCGACAACAGGTACTTTAATGCTGCATGATCAGAATACACAATAACTTTAGAACCAAGCAAATAAGATCTAAATTTATCCAAAGCAAATACAATAGCCAATAGCTCTTTTTCTGTAGTGGAATAATTGCATTGAGCTGGGTTTAATGTTCTAGAAGCATAATAGATGGCATGGGCCATCTTTCGAATTCTTTGTCCAAGAACTGCTCCCAAAGCAAAGTTGCTTGCATCACACATAATCTCGAAGGGTAGACTCCAATCAGGTGGTTGAATTATAGGTGCTGAAGTCAAAAATCCCTTCAACTTGGCAAAAGCTTCTTTGCAACCTTCATTGAATTCGAATGGCACATCCTTTTGCAACAATTGGCATAAGGGCAATGAAATTTTTGAGAAATCCTTGATAAATCTCCGATAAAAACCTGCATGCCCAAGAAAGGAGCGAACATCCCGTACACTTGCGGGGTAGGGTAAGCATTGCACAAGGTCAATCTTAGCTTTATCAACTTCAATCCCTCTAGATGAAACTACATGTCCTAAAACTATCCCTTATTCTACCATGAAATGAAATTTTTCAGAATTTAGAACAAGATTAGTTTCAATGCATCTTTCAAGCACAGAATTCAAATTATCTAAGCATGCATCAAATGAGTCCCCATAAACAGTAAAATCATCCATAAAGACTTCAATGATATGCTCAATATAATCAGAGAAAATACTTACCATACATCGCTGAAAAGTGGCTGGTGCATTGCAAAGGCCGAAAGGCATTCGCCTATAAGCAAACGTATCAAATGGACACGTGAAGGTTGTTTTCTTCTGATCTTTTGGAGCTATCACAATTTGGTTGTAGCCGGAATACCCATCAAGGAAATAGTAGTGAGATCGTCTAGCCGCCCTTTCTAGCATCTGATCAATAAATGGGAGAGGGATATGATCTTTTCTTGTAGCAGCGTTAAGCTTACAGTAATCAATGCATACACGCCACCCATTTTGAACTCTTGTACAGACTAATTCATTATTCTGATTCTCAACCACTGTAATCCCAGTCTTTTTTGGCACCATTTGAATTGGACTAACCCATTTGCTGTCTGAGATCAGATGAATGAGCCCCACATCAAGAAGTTTGATGATCTCTTTCATGACCACGTCCATCATAGGAGGATTCAATCTCCATTGTGCCTCCCATGTTTGTTTGAATCCTTGTTGGCATGCACAAGTTAAATGATCTGTTGAGTTTATTACTTTTTGGTTTTTATGTATGTGTTTTGATCAAGAATGATTTTATTATTTCTGCAGCTTGATTGTTTAATAATTACTCTCTCCGATACTTTGTATTTTTCAATTATGCAGGACTTGTCATTTGTGGACTTTAGCTATGCATGCCTTCGAAATGTTTTTTTCTCCCGTGCAGATCTTCACTGTGCGAAATTCCGGGTAAGTTTGTCTTTGATCATCAATCAAATTTCGCTAGATTCTTAGTGCATTCTTCATCTGTTATATATGGCCGTTGTTATTATATGTACATTATACCACTCAAAAACTTAAATGTAGTACACTGTTCCTTTGTAAACGTCATCTCTTTTTTGTTCAATTTATCAGATTTTATTGAGACCTTTGTGTTCCTCTGACAGGATGTGGATGCTGAGGGTTCGATTTTTCACAATGCAACTTTGCGTGAGTAAGAAAGTCAATAAATAATCACTGTCTTTTGGACTCTTCTTTTGATTTTTGCATTTATTCTCTGAGCATTTTTGAATCACAAATTTATGTTTTACTATGCTTGAATGTACCCATGATTTGCATTCAGGCATTCATGTCCCTACATTTTGTGTATTTACAATTGTACCTCTGGAACCCATATTTTTTTGCATTTTAGGCAGAGAATGACTGCCAATAAATATATTGATATTACTCTCTGGGAATTTAGTGTCAGTGTTCGTGTGTCTTAAGCTTGATTCTGACTCTTGCAATATGGTAAAGACTAATAAGTGGCTGTTTTTTACCAGTACAGCTCAGTCATATGAGGGCATTTTAGTCATTTTAACATTTGAAGTAAAAAGTGTCCCGTTTTATACGACTCTTTCTATTGGGTGATTGTATTTTATTATTTATGTTTCTTTACTGATCCCCCCCAAAAAATAATATAGTTTTGTCAAGTTATTAATAAATCTGAGTTCAATGAAAATTCATCATTTTGGACAGCAAATTTTTTTGATTGCTGTAAAATTTCCCAGTTAATGGGAAATAAGGAACAACATAACAATAATAACAACAAAACAACAGCAGAATGCCTTAACTTGTTGGTATTGGGCAACACGAATCATGTTCGTCGATCATAATCAGTCAACAAGTCTGTCTTCAGTTGAAATAAGGTATATCTTAAAATGATAAAAATTATTAATGAAATTTAAGCAAAATACTAGAAGATGAAAAATTACATAATATCTCTAAATACTACAAAGACTAGTTATGTGCACGAAACAAAGCGAGTTTAAATTTAAAAACATGCTTTCTGGTTTGGGGCTAAAGAACCTGTATGAGTGTTCTTGGCTCCAGATTTTGACATGTACCTTACTGTTATGATGGTTTGGAACATCATGTGATATGCTTGATGCATTTTAGCCGTAAACCTACTCAATAAGAAGCTCTGTTTTAAAAGTCGGATGTTTGTTGTTTATAGTGTATTGTTCAGTACTTGGTGAAATTTTTTGGGCTTGTGCTACTTGTAAGTGAGAAAATATTTACAGAAAATGAGCAAGACTCCTAAGTGAACCCAACTTGTAACAATTATAAAAGCCATCATTAATTAACTTATAAAATTTTGTAATGTTAGGTTAAATACCTTTTCTAGGGTTTTTAACAAGAATTCAAAATAATAAATTTTTTAAATGTTGTAAAGGTTATAGCATTGACTCATGGTCCATCAACTCCATGAATACAGCCTAATTTTTGAATTAATTTTTTATATTTGTTACTTTAAATAATTTAAAAATAAAAAATTGATTTTATTGGTCAGTACTTTTCTTTTAAGGCCAGTTTATTTATATTACATAAATTGATGACTAATATACCGGTTTCATGGATTAAATATCAGTTCTGCATTGCAAAATTAGTTCTTCATTTTTATTATGAAAATAAGTTCAAGGACTCGGAGAGGGAATTTACATATTTGGCTAGGGCGGTATTGAGACTAAGGCATAGATGGTTGGCGGAGAGTCCCATGATGGTGAATGTCTCTCTAGAAAACCTCTTGGAATGTACCAGATTTTCAGACTTAGGAGGATGTTAGGACTTAGGAGATGGTGGTATCTTAATTGCCATTTCTTCTAGATTTTTTTTTGCTGTTTTTGTATTTGTGTGGGTACACAATTTGTGACTATGTACTTGATATCATATTTTAATTAATGAATCATATTTACTGATAAAAAAAAAGAAGTTCAAAGAAAAGTTGATGAAATTTATATCTTTCTAAACATTAATCTAGTGGGTTTTGGGGAAAAGTCAACAAAATATTTATTATTTTTGTAAAAAATCGTAAAGTTCATATGTTAGAAGGTCAAGTTTCAATAAGAAATCAAATCTGGTTAATTTTTCAACAAAAATTGAAAGAAATTTGTGGAAAGTCTTCATTTAGCTGTAAAAATTTCAAAACCATCGTTGGATAATGCATTGTTGCTACTTTTGATAGCTGATTACTTTGTATTCCATAGCTGATTACTTTGCACTACCATTGTCTTTTCCTTTTTGCTGCTATCATTGCTCTATATCATCTGCTTAATGATCTTGTTCTGCCTAGGGAAGATGTGAATTCACTAGAGCGAATCTTCGAGGAGCTTTATTGGCTAGAGCTATTCTTAAGAGTGCAAATCTACAAGGTGATTTAGTACTAGAAATTATTTTCTTTGGGAAAATCTTGGTATTCTTTTGATCAATATTTATTTCTTTTACCTGTTTTGAAATTTTCCATCCTTTCCTACCCTCCCTCCCTCCCTCCCTCTCTCTCTCTCTCTCTCTCTCTCTCTCTCTCTCTCTCTCTATCTCTCTCTCTCTCTCCTTGTTCCTCTTTGGTTTGTTCACACCAATGCTGACTGGAACATTCTCTCACTTTATGAAACACGAAAACAGCATTCATTCAAGAAATTTTAGATAGAAACACCAGGTACATGATGAGCCTCAGGGGTCTGGATCTGGATGGTATAATTAATCATCCTTAGATCTGCAATGAATCATCTGGAGGATCCCCTCTCATTGAAATTTATCAACACGTGATACTTGAACATAACAGTGGAATATCCTTCTTAGATCCCACTACCTTGAATGTTCCTGTTTAATGCACACGTGATACAATTGAAATTGGCATTATGCATGATTTATAGGAAATAAATTGAGTAGCCTTAGAGGCATTGTTGATTTCTTTTGCCTGTAGCCCACGATTGGTTGAACACAAGGGGAAATGGAAGAACCTATAACGTTACTTATGAATTTTTCAAAACCAAGGTGTTAAAATGTTAATCTTGCAAGTAAAGACAGCATCTTTATGACGGGGAAATTTTACAACTTTGCAATTTGGCTGAAAAAATAATTATAGATGTAAGTTCTTTTAAAAAGAGAATGTCAATGTCCTTTGTAAATGGAAACTTTGTGTCACATTTATCATAATTTCAGGAAATTTAAAACTGTTCTCAGACAGATAACCTACTTTCATTCAAGGTTTTCAATGTTGTGTTGATTGAAATTTGCTTGCTGCCAAGGGCAAAATTTCGCTGACTTGCTGGAAAATTCGGCAAAAGTGAAATTTTGGCAAAAAATAAGAAAAAAGCTGTAAAACAATAAAGACTCTAAAATTATGCTATTTCTAGGTTTAAATGAGACTAAAATACACCTAAAAACCAAAGAATTTTAACAAAAATATATGTAAATGGATAATTTGTATATTTAAAGGAAGTGTAATGAAGAAACAATGGCGTAGGCTGATAGGCATACATGTAAACCTGAAAATGCATACAAAAATAAAAAGTGCATGTTACTACCAAGGTCACAGGTTCACAGCTGCAAAGAATGTTGAGTTAGCTCAAGCAGTCGCTCTATTAAGGGTAACTTAAAAGTCGCGTGTGCCTCTTACTTAATTTTGGTGGAACATTTTATCTGCTTCCAGGAATGCTCGAGATTCCTTTCTCTCCATATTTCGTGTCTACACCTTTGGAAATGGTGACATTTCATGATACTTCAATATTGCAGAAATGGAAAACACTGCCTTCATTAAGACTCCAAGATGAAAGGAAAATGTGAAGCTGCGACTGAAACAGTTTAGAGAAGCTGCTGAGGGAAACTTGGCATTCTATAACTGTGCATACACATATTATCACCGAATTTAATACACGTATATTACTGCTTACACATTAAAAAAGAAAATAAAAATAGTAAACTACTCCTCAATTGGGTTAACCTTAACACAAAATGCTAATATTCTAAACTCTAAAGTAGCAGAAGACCAACTTTAATTGCCTGAAGAAAAGAACTCACCAAATTCCCATGGCTGAATTATTAGCCTCGCCTGAGTTTTTTCTTTTATGTGACTTTCTTGCCTATTCATAAGGCTGATTGATTCTGTTATTTATTTTGATTGATTGCCACCAGCCATTTTCTGGTTTCATGATTATGATTTGGTATAAGTTTTAAATCTGTGTGGTTGCAACTACTAGAAAAATTGTCTTCGATATGATTTCACTTTCAGATGCGACTATTTCTGAGACGTTAATGCAAAACCACTTCCATCTGCATCTTTAGCAGCTTAATCCATTTATGCTTATGTTTATTTCTTGACTATAATAAAGTGGCAAGAGCAAAGATGCTTACGTATGCCAAAATAGTGTATCTAAATGTTAATTAATACTCTTATGTCTTATTACATTAAAAAGTACTGGGTCTGGTTAATCTCTCTATCTTCACAGCCTGATATTAGGGACCATATTTTTTTGTGTATAATGCTTAGCATTTAAATTTTCATTGCTAAGAGGGCTGTGAATTCATAATTATTTCACAAATGAACAGATGCATGTTTGATAGATTGTAGCTTCTGTGAGGCGGACCTCCGATCAGCTCACCTGCAGGTTAAGACATCCCTTCTATATGTGGCTCTGCTTAAATTCCATAGCTGTCTGTTTTTTTTCAATTTATTTTTATGGTATTATACATCTTGAATATGTACTGTTTTGTCTGCTTGGTGTGTATGAAGATGTATTCATATTTCCATTATGTTTATTCTCAAACTGCTGTCTTTTTAACCATTCTGGCAATTTGATATAATCTATACTTTCTTGAGATAATGAAAGACAAAAGTGTCCCTATACAATATTTGTGGCATTTTTTTTACATGCAGTTCTTCATCATTGGAATTATGTAAGGTTTGGTGACATGTCATTGACAAGGGCGAATTTCACCATAATTTGAGGAAAACTGAGGAATATTATCCTTAAATGCTTGAATTTAAAGCTGAAAATATTTTTATTCCCAAGCAAATGATATAAAAAAACTTGTACATAATAAAGATCCAAAAACCGAAGGAAGTTTGCATGCAATACTATCAAGTGTCATGATAAAGTAAACATAATGTCACAACAAAATTCAATTAAACTTAAAAGTCATAAATTTGTTATGGTTTAAGAATAATCAAGTTAAATGTCGGAATTTATGTCATAATGTACATTAAATTAACAAGGAATTATAGGAAGTTGCAAAATATACATCATCCTCCATAGACCGGCCATAGTACATCTAGTCTACATAGTTGTAATACTATGTACACCTCATAGGTTGATGTTACCATTTCTTATAGTAAAATAAGCATTAAAACAAGGTTTCAGTTTCGGTGCCGATGGGCCGCTCATTGGAAAAAGTGGCACGCTGATGAAATATCTGTGGAACACTGGCATTTCGACGATGGACAAAATGGTTGGGAATATCCCTTATGGTTTGTTGAAGTGCTTCCCAGAAAGTAGTCAAAATAACAATAACAAAACACCTTGTCCAAACTTTTTGGGATCACAAAGGAACTGACTGCCAACTGAAGAGTTAATTCTCTGAGCAATACCCTAGTACAGTGGTGAATTATTCTTGCACTAATGCCTTTTTCTTTCATTCATACAGTGGTCATGTTAGGCAAATCAACAATGGGTCACATCTCAACCTTTGGTTGCATTCCACCATTGGTGGTCTACTGGCCTATCTGCCTGAGTAATTATTGGGTGGAGGCTTAATCTGTCATGCATTTCTGAAATGGATATTGATAAGTGGAGTGAAGTTTGTGTAGAAAATATCAGAGTATGGTCAGCATATAGAAGCATTGAAGATGATTACGTTGTCAAAGAGGGAAGCTTTCTTCAGAGAAATGGAGGCTTTTGGGTCCAACCTAGTGCAAATAGGCATTGTTGAATCAGTCCTGTTTCATTTAAAAAATATGGGGGTTTGAAGTTCAGATTAGTTGGGGATCAGAGTAACAGTGGTTTAGGGAAGAGTTCAATTGAGGATGAGAATGCGCTAACCTGGCAGTTGATGAAACTTTTGATACTTTTCAGCCCTTGACTAGAGAAAACCCTTATAATTTTTTTATCTCCCTGTCACTAGATGCCTATAAGTGATGCATGATGATGGTGATGCACTGCAGTATATTGGTAAACTGAGCTCCACTAGTGAGTTTTGTATGCGAGTTGAAGATATTTATTTCATTGACTTTAATATTGGACTCTTAAAAAATGTCTTATTAAGAGCAATTTTTTTATATGTAAGTTTTCCTTTATTTAAATAAAGATTAGGGGCTAGTGAAGATTTATTACATCAAGATATGTTGCTCAAACTGAATTACACCAATGTTAGGAAGTTCCTGGATTTTGTGAAATAAAAGTTGTACGAAGGCACCCTTTGATTCAAGAATTATGGTAACCTAGAATTAAGATTAAGGTTGAATAAGTCTTATAATAACTAATTTAATAAAGTAAAGAGAATAGGCGTAGAGGTTTTAGTTGATGGCCTGTTAAAGGAATTATAGTATTTTGGTAAAAAAATTTAATTAAGGAGCCCAAATTCTAAATAATTAAGAGTTATTTTCATTAAATTAATTGAGAAATAGGACAATACGGCTGGAAATTTAAGGGTATTATTGTAAACTTAACTAATTAAAGAAAACCCTAATAAAAGTAGTAGTTAGAACACTTTAATTTCTCCTGTTCTTCTTTTTTATGTTTGTGGATATTGAGGAGGAAATTCTTGTTTTAAGAGAAATAAAGGACTACAGAAAAATTTCCAGTGGCTTAAGGTGGGTGGATTCTACCTACTTCGTTTTCCTTTTCCTTTTGGGAATTTTACACTTGTGGATGTATCCAAGACTGCTTCTTCATGAGGTTTTAGGGTTTCTTGATGATCTTTATCCTAGAATAAGATGATTATTATCATTGCTTGTAATGAGGGTTTTGATCAGTTACTATATGTCTGTTCTTATTAATGTTTGATGTTTTATTATGAAAGAAGATGTAATTTATGTTGACTACATGCAAGATCAGAATTTTTTTGATAAATTATGATGATTCTTGGAGCTTTATATCATATTCTTGAAGCGGTTAAATCTGTTCTTGATGATCGTGCGATGATCTTGATATTTGTAATTATTGGGGCATGCAAACCTAATGGTATTGAGCAGACTTTTTATGTGAAATACTTTGACAGGAACATTAGTGCATTATAATTCTGATTTAAAATTTTCAGCTATTAGTCATGTCGACAGATTCTTGAATAGGGTGATTGATGAATAAAAACTTTTGATATATGATCTAGTCGATAGACCCTTTGAAGAGAGTGTTAATGATGTAAAAATTTTCTTAAATATTATGAGTTTTAATCGTGTCGATAGGTCCAGTTTTGATCTTATTAATATAAATTTGAGAATTTCCTAGTGTATATAGCCTAGTCAATAGCCCCATTGTGATAAGATTTATTTAGATTTGAAACATTCTGTTTAATATAGGGTTTTGTCTCATACAGCAGACCCTGAAATTGTAAAATCTTATCAAATCAATAATTCAATTATCATAGGCATTCTTTACCTAAATAAAGTGATAGTTCTTAATTAAAGATATATTAATTATGTGCTAAACTGTGAGTTAGGGCTACTACTGGTGGTAGTTATTTAATAACCAAGTGATATAGGGTTTTCTTACGGATGGAAGAATGTAATTTAAATAATAATCTGCTGTAGGATCACTGTCCCAAACAACAGGTTTTAGCGTACAGTTAGTTAATAATAAATTAACTAGTTGCCTATAAGAAAGTCTTTTCAAGTAATTAATTAATTAGGTTTTTTTTTTTTGGGTGTATTCTTCCCTTATAATGATTAGTTAGATGATTAACTAAAAGGAAATCCTTCCAGATGATTAACTAATTAGTAGGCTCTTCGCCCCAAAAAAAAAAAACTAGTTATTAAGCTATGAGTTAATTGTAATTAATTGTAAATCAGTAATTAATAACCATAGGGTTCTGTCTCAGCCGATAGAAGGTATGCATAGTGAAAGACGGTTGTTTTCAATTGATTGAATTATTTTACGGTTATAATTCTATTTGCGTGAGAATTAGTTATGTTAAAAATGGTCATTTTCAATTGCCTGAATTGTTTTACGGTTATAGTTCTATTTGCATGAGAGATAGTTATGTTAAAAATTTAATTCCTGCAAGGGAGTTTGTCGGTAGACAGACCCTATAATACATAACAGTTTTGATTGATGAAATATTTACACTATAATAGATAACAGTTTTCATTGATGAAATATTTAATTATCATAAGTCTTCCGTCCTAGACTCCTAGTCGACAGACCTTTATGGAGTTATTATTTGTTGAACAAACTTGTATATAAATCACTGAAAAGTTTCCAATCGACTGGCTTTTACTTGGGTTTATTTGAATAAACTTATTAATAAAACAATGAAGTGTAATGTAAACTGTTGGGATTGATTTGAATTAGTAAGGCCATACAATGAAATGTGAGTGATCTGGATTCCTTATTAAATGATTTTTTATGTTAAAACTCTGTTTACTCCCAAATATTATTTTCGAGAACATGTAAGACATCTAAGTTCATTACAAATTGCATATATGAGATTATAGCAGACATAAATAATTCTTGAGGGATGATGGCTAGCAGAAGAATAATCTAATAAAACTGCATGGATTGCATAGTCAGTGAAAGAGTGAGGTGTGAGGGTTTAAAACTCAAAAGTCACTGACAACTCTATTAGTAAAAGTAGATTCGGACATCTTGGGTGTAAATCTCCTGCTGGTGCTTTCTAACTTAAATGATACATGGGCCTTGTTTGTGGGTGGGTTCGTGTATCCGGGTGGTTGGTCCAAAGGGCCTTGCCTAGGGTAAGTTCCATGTTGTTAAAAAAAAAATTTTGATGTGAGTCTAGGACTCAAAAGTCACCACTATCTTTTTAATAAGTGAGGTGTGAGAATCTGGGACCCAAAAGTCATCAACAGATCTTTTTGGATATTCTTATGCATTGTTGACTGTTGAGTGCTGTTGCATTGTTTAACAACCTAGTTTATAGTAAGTTTTGACATGAGTGCCTAGACCTCGGATTGATTATAGACTGAGACCGTATTGAGTATTGGAGGCAGGCTGTCATAGTAATGGGACATCTATGGGGCTACGACCCCTTTCCAAAAATATTAGCTCCATGTTGTGAGCAATTGGTTGAAAGCCCGTGTAACTGTGATGTACATATGAATACTATAGATGTATCGAGGGGTCTGGGACTTGTAGTTTGTAGTTGGGATGTGTGCAATTGATGTATTCAATGCACTACATATTACATTTTACATTTGACATCTGTTCATGCTTTGTTTAGTACATGCATGTATCATAAGTTCTATGAAATTGTATAAACTAAAGTTATATTATTGCATGACTTTAAATTCTATTCTTTATATGTGTTTGTTTTAGTTGGTCCTTTTTTTTGGTAATTAATAAGAATATAATTACAAATAATATAGTGGTTTGGTAGGAGGGGCAAACTGGTGTATGATATGTTATTCCATGCAGTGGTTTGGTTCATATGGTTGGAGCGTAATAGTAGGATCTTCAGGGATATCAGGTTATCGGTAGACCAGGTGTTCGATTCCATGTTGATTGCTGTGGCATCGTGGGCTTCGGTTCTTCCAGAATTCCGGGGGTTATGGCCTATAGAGATCGTGAAGGATTGGAAAAGGTGGTGCTTTTGGATCTTATAGTGGAGGACGATTTGACGAGAGGGACGAGGGGGATGATCCCAGACATGAGGTAGGAGATTAGGTGATCCGGAGTGAGACGTGGACGTGGTCAGTTGCTGAACGGCTTGTTCAGCTTTTGATTAAGGAGTCTTGAGAGGTTTTGTCTATGGTTATGACTGTACAGTGGATTGATAGTGATGCTTGTTTTGTGGGGTACACTTCGGGTTTGTGAGGTTTTTTGTGTTACGATTGTATACTCCATACTCTATACTTTTACTCTCATATAATATATATAATCATCTTCATTATTCATCAAAAAAAAATAATAATAATAATACAAAAGTAAATAATCTCCAGTTCACACCTACATACACAAATTGTACACGGCTCATATTGGGGCCATCCCTCGCTATCATAACTCAAGAGAAACCCTCCACAACCAGCTCGTCACTACGTGCACCTACTTTTGAAAGGTTATCAGCCACCTCGTTAGCAAATCAAGGTACTAGGTTGAATGAAGTATTCAACTCTAGCACCAGACTAGAAGCCTTCCTAATGATATGTTAAAGATGCTATGACCACCTCTTATCTGAAGATATTCATGTGATGATAGTAGCACAATCCCCCTCCAACACCAAGTCACAGAACCCTTGTTGTTTTGCATACTCTAGGCTGTAAGGAGGCTAGAAGTTCATTGAATGCATCAGGCTCAGCTAAGGAGGTGTATCCTGATGTTGCTCAAGCAGTTAGCCCTCCTTAGAGCTTTAATCCGGTCTCTCATTTGCCTTCTCTCTAAAATTGTTTCAGCAAGCTAATGCCTCCGCATCGATTGAATTCCCAACTGTCAACGGTCTTGAAAAACTGAAGAGAGTAACCCCCTGCTTTCCTATCAACTCCATGCACCCCTGTTCTACCTAGATTTCATAAATAAACATCCATGAACATTGAGCTTGATAATACTTGGGGGGGGGGGGGGGGGGGGGGGAAGGAAGCCACATAATACATCCCAATCCATGAGGCGATATGTTAAAATTGGTGCTAACCCCTAACAATATCAGCCATAGATAGTCCTCTAAATTGGATAACAACATAGCCCAAGAACACACTGAGGTCAAATGTAGTCAATAATGTAGGCCATAGGGGAATCCGTCAAAGATTATGAGGTTCCTCTCTCTCCAAATATGGCATACAATGGCCTGAAATAGCACTGTATAAAGGATCCCCCCTAAATGGCCTAAACTTGGGAATCTACATGACGAGAACATATTATAGTTTAAATGTTGTCATTGCCAATGTGCCATATCAACAAATCCAGAAATGAATACGTATCTTGGATATGCTATACAATGCTTAACAAGCATGAATAGTATTTGATACATAAAACAAAAATGTATTTTGATAAAAAGAGAAGCTAAAATAAATAAACATATTTCTTACACCAAAGGCCTATAGAAAGGAATATATATTGATACGGAAACAAATTGGCATATGCGCAGATGAATAAGAATCCTACCTCTACCCCCCAGTTCCCCTTCCCTTAAGACTCAAAAAAAAAAATGCGCAAATGAATTAAAACTTTTAAAAAATTAATAAATTAATTAAAGATTAAAAAAAGCTATAGTATACTAGATAAACAAATAAATAAAGTAGGAAATTTCATTCATATAGCACTTAATGCAACAATACATAAAATGTTTCATAATCCATATAAATACCAAAAACTAAATAAAAAATCTAAAAGAAAGAATTGCTAATAGAACAATAAATTTTTGTATCCAAAGCTTCCTCATTGCATCTTCAGTACCACAAATAGTGACATGTCGGATTGGCTTCAGATTCTTCATAATCACCCAATGGCACATTGTGCAAACTCTGAACGTGCTGACGATAAGAAGCCCAATCCATGTAGCTCTAATACCATGACTCATAATCCGTTATAAATTGTTGACATTGTACTGCAGTGATGCAGTAGGTCCATGATATCCCACAACATCACCCACCATACTGACCCATCTACTCATAAGATGAGAAGTGAGAAGATGATTACTTCTAGCCATGCCTATGACCTCTATGCTCATAACCATATCCATCTAATCCATTTGGCTAGGGTTGTCAACGATCCGCACTAGCTCAGCTCAAGCTGGGGCTCGACTTGCACGAGCTGAGCTTGAACTCTATTTTTAGGCTCATGAGTCGAGCTTGGGTGGGCTCGGCTTGATTAAAGCTTGGCTCATTATGTATATATGCATGTCTATAGCTATATTGAGTATTATATATTAATATATTAAACATATATTTTGATAAATAATTAGCAGAGTTTAACTCATGGTTAAATATTTTTCTGGAGTTAAGAAGTTAACAAATTAAAAATAAACTCTAATTAACAAATATTTGATTCCTAATCAAATTGTGGCTTATATTCATTAAAAACTCTTGTTAACTTTTTAAGTTGTTACTTTCTCTTGGTAACGCAAGCTTTTAGCTTCAATTATTTTGTTTCTTTCAAAAAAAGGAAAAAGTTTGTTATATCTATATTGTTCTTCGTTATTAGGATTACGAGTAAATTTTTCTTTTTTCTTCTAAATGCAAGTTTTGGATCCTATTTGTTCTTAATTTTTGATAGAGAAAGGACACAATGACTATGGATAAAGAAGCCTTCGCTTATCTTATTTTTACTTTTTTGTTATTGTCTATTAACTTTATTGTTTTCAATCATCCAATTCCTTTTTTTATTTTTTAGTATCTTTGTCCTTTGAAGATGCACTAGAAGTTGGAACTTAATATAGTTGTGATTTAGAGACCTCTTTTGATATTTTTTTCCATAATTTTCTTTAGAATGGATATTTGTTGGCCATATGAGTCGATTGGTATTTTTTTTTCTTTACATAAATCTAAACAATGACAAAGTAAAGCCTTTTTTAAGGACTTGACACTTAAGCCTAGACCTTAACGAGCTGAGCTTTTGTGAGCCGAGCTTAAGCTCAAGAAGTTTTAATGAGCTTGAGCCCAAATTTTTTTAAAAAGCTTGAGCCTTGTACAAGGTTTAGGAGCCTAACCCGAGCTATGCAAAGCTTGGCTCGGCTTGTTTACAGCCCTACTCGTGGTTGCATCACATCGTCATGTCCTCGTAGTTGACATCTTGAAGCCTTCAAGTGGTTGCTGATGATCTTGAATTTGAATGGGAGGACATGCCTCATGGTCGGAATCTGAAGTAGAATGACAAAAATGCTGATCCTTTTGTAAAGTAAATGCCACCATAATCGGCAACAGATCCATGGTTGCCTTGACTAGCTTGCGGTGGTGATGAACCATCCCATGACTGTCATATGAAGACCCACCAGTATCATCATCATCACCAGCATCATTGTCATCATCATCGTTACCCTCATCACCATCATTAGGAGGAATAGTAGCATCATAATCATGATCATGCCTCTTATTCGATCTCATCATCCTTTCAAACTCCTTGTCATCGTCTATTTCAGCATAACTGTCCCAACATGGCCTAACCCAGCATTGCTTGCCCCAGCACAGCTTGCCTTTGCAACTCCTTAAGACAACGCCTCAACGACTGGGCTTCCCGCCTCATCATTACTAAATTTGCTAACTAAGCTTGCCACAATGCTATTTGGCCCGTGGGCTTCCTTTGTCATCTAATTCATCAAGAACTACTTCCTCTATTTTACTCAACCACTCAATAAGTTTCATCAAAATATATGTGCAAGGTCAATCAGCCTAAAATCACCCTTGCTCCTTTTGCTTTGCTTCGGAAGGTGTCTTATCTTCAATTTCATATTGTAGTTCACAACTATCAACTTCTTTATCTTTGCATCTCATACAGTTGTGCACTTTTGTGTGTATGGGAGAGAATGTACTCTAGTTAATTTCACATCAATAATTTCACAATATCCTTGGTGACGTAAGGTGCAATTGCAGTAGTATCTAATTTAGATCTCCTAATAGCTTCATACACATAATCCATTGTGGCTTGCTTTTCTCCATCCATCACCTTCAATACTTTCACAAATAGAATTGTGTATTACAGCTACTAACGATCCACTATTCCAAAGGTTGTTATTTAGAATAATTTCTTCAACCTTTTTTCTAATTAGATCTGCTATAGTTTGGCATTCTTGCCACTTATATAATAAGACCATCCTTTTCAAGCTAGCTTTCTTTGATATTATAATATCAATGGCAATAAAATTTTTAGCAAATCTTGTGATGCCTCGCTTTAGTATCTCCCCTTTAGTGTGTTGTCGTATGATGTTAAGTTCTCAATTATGATTATAAATAAATTTTATCAAACTTTTTGATTTTTCAAGCACACTCTTCACCATTGTTTTCTCTCCAAAATTGTGCAAAATGAGATCAATGCAATGTACTGCTCATGGAATCCAATAAAGATGCTTCCTTTTCTTCATTGACAATTCTCCATCTTTCTTGTATGGGGATTGGTTATTGGTAACAAACTGCTTAACATATTGCTCACTAATCTCCTTGACAACCCCATCAATAGATGTGAACAAATATAGATGATCCTTGATCCGATGTGAACAAATATAGATAATCCTTGATCCGATCAAAGGCATAAACTGATTTATGGGAAACCGCTTTTCCATTTTTTTTATATGAATCATGAAAGATATATTAAAACTTAGAGGGAGAGAAAAGTACAAAACCCATGAGATATGGGAGAAAAGGACAGAAAAAAAAAACAAAAACAGACAAAAGCAGCTAGTAGGGACATGCCCTTGGGAGAAACAAAACAATAGGAATCTGAAAACTGATAATCTGGTAGGCTTTGTCTAGCCATCGCACATGAGAGTCACTCCGTAAGTATACTTCTTCATAAATGACTTAATCTAAAGCTGCGTTTGGTAACGCTTTTCGGAAGTACTTTTTTGCTTTTGAAAGCAAAAAATTGCTTTTAAAAGCAAAAGTACCGTTTGGTAACGCACACGAGAAGCAATTTACTAAAAGCAAAGAAGCAATTTTATTGCTTTTCACCGGAAGCAATAAAACGTTGCTTCTCAATTTTTTTACAAAATTGCTTTATTGCTTTCAAAACCCCTCGATACCCTATTGCTTTATTCCTATATTAAAGATGATGCTTCCATACTCACTTAAGAAGCAACAACGTATTGTTATTGCTAGAGCCGGCAAAATGCCACCCGACCCAACGGGTCAACCCGATTATAAATGGGTTGGGTTGGGTCAACCCGATTATGACCCGCCAACCCGACGGGTAACCCGATTAAAAAAAAAAAAAGATGGCAAAAGTATCATGTTTCGACCCGGCTAACCCCAAAACCCGACCCGAACCCGGTACAACCCGATCCAATTAACCCCCAACCCTATTTTAATAATATTTTTTGAAAAATAAAATAATAATAAACGGGTTGGTGGGTTGAACCCGTTTATTGGCGGGTTGGGTTTGGGTTTGAGTTGGGGGTTTTCCAACCCGCCTTAATTTAGTCCAACCCGATTATGACCCGATTAACCCCAACAACCAGACCCGAGATGAGCTAGTAGGTTCAAGTTCAGAACAACCCATAGAGATTGATGTAATGGCTAGATCTCGACGAAAGATGTCAGAATTAAGAGACTCAATTGCACGTAGACTAGCTAGTGCATATGGATTAGCACAATGGTGATATTAGATACTTGTTTAGTTATTTGAATGTAATTAAATGACTATTTTATGAATCTTTTATAATATTGGACTTATATTTTTGAGTATATTTCTAAGTACAATACATAAATTATGTACAATACTTTTATGGAAGCAAGAAGCAATTTCTATGTTATTGCAATTACCAAACATGCTTTTTTGCTTCTTAGAAGCAAAGCAAAAGTTTACCAAACGCATTTGCTTCAAGAAAAGATCTTTCAAAAAGCATAAAATTGTTTTTTTTGCTTTCTTGCTTTTAGAAGCAAAAAAGCAAAAGCGTTACCAAACGCAGCCTAAGTTTGCATCTTCTTAAACTAGGTATCCAGTGTGGGGTACGTGATTTTGTACGTGTGGGGTCCTTTCTAATCCTGCCTTGGCAATCTCATCAATTATCGCTTGATAATAAAGATTATTTGGCGCATTTTATGGGATGTTGTTATAAATAAACCATCTATTAGTGGCTTGCTTTACATTCTTTGCTCATTTCCATAGATGCCAAACACCTTTCAACTTACGTTGATTTGCATCCCTATTCTGATATTCTAAGGGATCTACCTTATCTATACCGCTTGACTTCTTCATTGGCTTATTAGACTTTCCAACCAATTTTTCATAAACTTCTTTAAGACTCGTACTATGCAAACGACATTATGTCTACTTGCACTGCCATAAGTTCATAACTATCCCTTTTCTAACAACTCACTACCACATTTTTGAAATGACTTTAACCCCCATTATTTCCTTATATGTTTTTTTTTTCCATTTCACTCATGTCTATTTCTTCAAATTAGAGAGGTAAAATTTCTTTTCATGGTAAAAAATGGCATTTACTTAGAGAACTAATTGAAATATAAAAAATAAAAAATGCATATAGTGAAAATTTAATAAATATGATTAAAATACTTAGTTATGACTTGTAGAAAGGTGTCAAATGTTTATAAAAACACAAAATATGATTGAATTTCAATTTTTTATTTTTAAAAAAATATTTGGCTGGTTGCAAGAAAATTTCAGCGGCACGAGTGACATGCCAGTGAAATTCTGAAGAAATGGCACACAAAGCCCTAGACACGGCGAACCTTGATGTTGTTATATGACTTATTACGATTTAGACTTTTACACTGGGACTGTAAAAATGATGAAGATATGCAGAAGTGGTTCAAAGGAGAACCGATCAAATAGCAACAGAAATATCCTTTTGATTGTATCTTGTCACGAATAGTTAAAGAAGTTCAGAGAAGGAAATACAGCATGTGCATGTTATAAACTCATATGTTAAGAAGAGTTGATAGAGAAGAAAAAGAAAGAAGCAAGAGAAGAAATGTGAAAATGAGTTGTCTGAGCTGCAAAACCGTTCTTAGCGTTTTTTTTTGTTTGAAATATAAATATGATGGTAATAGCCTTGTGCATTGGTAATATTTAGTAAATTTTGACAAGACGAAAAATTTGAAATTATCCAATCCGCTGATAATATCACTTTTGTATATAAGAAACAGATTACAGACCTGGTAATTGTAGACAACTTTTGCTGCTTACATATTGGAAAAAGTCTCATGTAAGGCTGAGATAAGTCATATGGGGATCCTCTAATAGTTCTGTTCATATAATTTGTTATTATCATCCTAAATGATTGTTTTTAGTCAAGTAGCGGTTCTTCCCAGGTATTAATGTCCATTTTCTATGCATGCAAAGCTACTTTTACTAATGTACATTCCCCTCATCTTATTGTGCAGAAATAAAAAATTAGAAAAAGAAATGAACATGTGCATCTTCCATGAATTTATGCAACATGTTCCGTTTATGGCAATTATGTAAAGCCAACATCTTGAAATTTTTTAAGAACCTACAAGACATTTAGAAATTTTGTTTAGATGTATTGATCTCCATTTTTTTTCTTTTTTCTGTGTCAGAATGCTGACCTTTCAAATGCCAACCTGCAAGGGGCTAATCTCGAAGGAGCCAATTTGAAGGTAAATTTTCGTATATTTGTTATGTAGTTTTCCGCTATCAATGCGTAATCAAGTTTTGGTGTCATATTTGATGTAATTGTTAGTAAGTGGATAAATTTTTTTAAACGGGCACCATGATTGGTGGTTAGATTGATAGATTTCATTATCAAACTGAGGGTGTACTTCATACACCTTGTGTCATTGGAGATGCTAGGTTGACCCCTGAAATCACCCTGCATATGTTTTCTCAGTAGAATCAACCCACGTGTCCTGTGGGTTTGAGGCAGATCCTAATCCCTTTTATATCAAAATTTATAATACAGTTTATATGTATATTAAATTTATTTTTGTATTTTATAATAATTGATATGTTATAATATATACCATAATATATGTTTTATGTATTTTATATAATGTGACACATTATATGGTGTGCAATATTTTATAGTTTAGTATACATGTTGTTTATTGTATTATAAAGTATATATGATATTATATGTAAGATATATACTTAGAAGGCCACTATCTGGAATTTTGAGATCTTATACAGTTAAACACCTAGAATCCATAGAATCCACCTTGGAGATGGATTCTGATTTTCTGTCATATTTTGGAATCACATTGTACAATCCTCATAAAATCTGATCCAAACTCCTGTTTTGAGATCCTAGAATCAGATTCTATCAAAATTGACAAGTAATTTACAATGTGATGACAAGTAATTAACAATATAATCCCTCTCATCATAAAAATACCTTCATTTGTGGCCGCCAAATACCTGATAGCACTCTGATTGCTGATGAAGTGGTTTGAGGAAAGGAGGGTGTGGGGAAGAAAACCCTATATTTTTAAGATTGACCTAGAAAAGGATTACGTTAGTGTCAAGTGCGAGTTTCTTGATGCAGTTTTAGCTTCAAAGGAGTTTGGGAATTGGAAGCAATGGATTCAAGCGTGTGTAAGGAATGTTTATTCTTCCTTCGTTCTTAGTGGTAGTTTCGAGGCCCTTTTGTTTGGTCTCTCAGAGGCTAATAAAAGGGGATTTTCACATTGCATTATTGAAGGAGATTCGGCCACGATCATGAGATGGATGCGTCAGGAGGATCTAGGGTCATGGAGGCTATCACACATCATTAGTTGCGCAAGATTCTTGGCACGTGAACTGAATGCCTCGTGCAGCCACGTACCTAGAGAAGCAAATGGAATAGTGGATAGACTAGCAAAGCATGGAGCATGGAGATCAGATTTCTATTCCGAGCCAATTATAGATGAGTTTTCTGGGATGTGTTCAGTCTAGAAAGCTGGTTCTTTTTGTTGTTAGTATTGTACATGGGATGGTTTTTTCAGTTTCTTGGCCTTTGGTGTATATTTGGGTGGTGGCTAGCTCACATGGATAGGTTATAGTTCATACCCCCTTTTTCGATATCTTTTGTTTCTGAAAAGGGATCCCCATACTTGTATTTTCATTCTCGTAGGTACTATGTACTTTTCCTTTCTTAATAAAATATCATTACTTATCAAAAAAAAAAGGGGGTAATTCCGTACTTTGGTATTTTGAAATGGTGTTAGGTGGAAGTTAAACCTACTGAAAGGCGATGTATCACGAATTCTGGTAGAAGAGCATATTTTGATAATCTTAGAAAACATTCTATGATATATGGTGGGTGAGAAATCTTTGAAACTTGCGAATAGTATTTGGAGATCTGCCTCATAAACCTTGCCTATGGGAATCTTATAATTGAGAAGATGGAGAAAAGGCTTGTTATATGGAAAAGAAATTATCTCTCTTGGGGTGGGATCACTTTGATTCAGTCTTCTTTATCAAATCTCTTCACATGATGCTCGTCTCTCTTTCATGCTCTAGCATGTGCTTCCAGATTATATAATTGAAAGTAATTTACAGTGGAATTTCCTTTGGAAATGAGGCTGTGCAAGAAGGGTCATCTGCTTAAATTGTGTATAGTCTATAAGAGCAAACGCGATGTGGTTCTCAACCTGGGACTGGGAAACTAAATGGCTTGGAATTCTGCACTGCTTGGAAAATGGCTCTTAGAAGCATGGATAAGAATGCCTCATGGTGTAATATAATATGCAGCAAATATGACACTCATGCAAATTGATTGCAAGTAAATACTCGGGCAAGAGTTAATAGTTATAGTCCATTTAATTCAAAATTAGCTTTGGCTTCTTTCTCCCTGCAACAAGAATGATTTTGTGTAGGTAAATGGCTCCAGGGTGTGATTTTGGAGGCATATTTGTAGGGTTATGTTCTCCTGTTGTCCTGCTTCCTTCATCCATTATATCTTGTCTACAATCGATGGTTTGTCATGCTTATTTTCTTTCTTTGTCCTATTTGGGACTTCTTTAGAATATGGTCTTTTGCTTGGATCTGATAACAGTCAAGTTATTGGAGCTTGGTAGCCTTCTAGATTTGTTGATGTTTTTAGTGACCCTTGAACTCCTTACATGCGTGGTTTGGTGTCTAAAGGCTCATGGTGTGTTCTTCATACTTTATATACCAATTAGTTACTTGTTCTCATCCAAGAAGCTGTAAAAGGTACTCCCAGATTTTATAGGGCAAGCCCTTGTGTAACCTGAGATAAACGGCATAGCGGGATCAATGCCATGGGAAGAAGAAGAATATGAGTTACCCAACCAACTGCCTTTGTTCTCTACCTAAGTCATCCAATTCAAATCTTTTGTGAACTCGACTCAGTAAGGAGAAATACTTTCTCTGGTAAACTCGGGTACACTTTTGTTGATCCTCCTGCCATCCTCTGTTTATATAGATATTTCTCTATGTTAGATTATACCAATCTTTATATGTATTGGCATTCTCTGTTTCCGCTCCAAAGAGGAAGGTTTATATTTTTCAATCTTGTGTAGAGAGGGATTGACCTAAATCATCTTTCCTCCTTTGTGGAGATAGTGACTATATCCTTCCCCACTTCCCATTATTTTGCCTTTGGAAACCTTGTGTACCTCTGAAATTTGTGCTTTTGTTTTGACCTCCATTTTGCATGTGATCAACAGCCTTGATTCACTTCAATGAAAAAGGTAGTTGTGTGCATTATCCCCCATCGCTTTCAAGGCCCAATGCCACTTGATGCTTGTTCAGATTTCATGTATGGGAGTGTCTAGCTTAGAATTCTGTAACCAGAGTGAAGTTGAGGGCTTGGTGAGATTTTGAGATAGCAGGAGGAGAAAGAAATCAAAAGCGGGACTTCTTCATTATCCATAAAACGTAAAAAATGAATTTCTCAAATTGTGGTTTTGCGAAGGAGAGAATCTGCATAAGATACCGTCTTCTTAATGGCATGATTGGCAACAAGGAAAGAAATATGATGGGTTGCTGGAGCCTCTCCATCTCCAGCAAGGCTGCCAAAGCAAGCGATGAAAGAACAAGCAAAAGACTGTCAAAGGTACTGTTGATACTAAAATTCCTTATTAATCTGGCCTTATAATGTCCAATTAGCTGCATTGGGTCAGATATAAAGAAGTCTAGGGGAGAGGCATTGATTTTTCATCAAAACATTTCAGTCCTTAAGAGTTTCTTACTCTGCTTCCTTTTTTTTTTTTTATAAATTAATTTGTCTTAGTTAAACAATTCCTTCATTTTACTATTCTTTTGGACAGCTTCTTTAGCTGCTTAAATTACATAGGTCTTGTTTGGTGTGAACTTTAGACCAATCACCTTCTTAACTTTAATGCAGTCATTTTGAAAGTATAGAATTAAGAAAATCTTTAATGTTCTCATTAAGTTCTTTTGTCCTTGATCTTCACGTAATAGTAATGGGTCCATTCTGATTTCTTGTTTTCAAATCATTTATATATATATATATATATATATATATATATATATATATATATATATATATATATATATATATATATATATATATATATATATATATGTATATATACTTTTTCATTTAATTCTCATGATTATCATGAACTGTCTTAGTGAAAGTCTTATTGTATGTTCATCAGCTCTCTATTCTGTTGAAGATCTGAATGACTTCGTTTTCTTATTTCCATCTGACTTAATAACAAATTAACTTTTGATATGTTATGTTTTAGTCTCCTGGTATTTTCATTTTTGGAGGCTGGGAAGGTCTTCTTTCACCTCTGTTTCTTCTTCCGCTATGTAAAACTAGGATGCTATGCATTCATTAATTTTGTTGCTACTATGTATTGCTGATGATGTATTTCTATTGTGTCCAATCCCATTATTTCCCTTTTTCTGTGTAAGCTGCAGGACGCAAAGTTAAGTGGTGCTAATCTGCAGGATGCGAACCTTCAGCGGGCTTATTTGCGCGGTGTTGATCTGCGTGATGCGGTTAGAAAAACAGATGCTCTTCTCTTATGAACCATAAATATCTGTTACTCTGTTGTCACTGTTCAAAAATATTTCACCATGTTGTGCCTGACGTATTTGAAGATCCATATATTGAACTGTGCTTAGAAAATTTGGCAATTATGTTCCTGCCATTGCTGTTAAATTTTAGGATTTGGTTACATTGAAAGGGACAATGAAATTATGGCCGCACCATTTCTTTCTAACAGCTATTTGCAGTTTGGTAAAACCCACAATCAAAATAGTTAATCTCAATCTGACCATTCTGAAAATTCCTAATTCTATTGCTAAGAGATTGGAACAGATTCAGAGGAACTTCTTGTGGGAAGGAGCAGATGGAGAAGCCAAATTCCATCTGGTAAATTGGAAATCTGTTTGCAAAATGAAATAAGAGGGAGGTCTTGGGTTGAGATCTCTAAAGCTATTTAATAAAGCCATCCTTCAGAAGTGGATATGGAGATATGGTAATGAACAAGACAACCTTTGGAGGAAAGTAATTCAATTAAAGTATGGAAGTGCTTTTGGAGGCTAGTTCCTGTGTCAATCAAAATCTTCACTTGGGGTAAGTTTGTGGAAACCAATTGCAAAATTGGTTGCCTCAGTTAAGAAGGATTGCAAATTTTCACTAGGCAATGGAGGCAAAATTCTTTTTTGGTAAGATATCTGGTGTGGAAATGGGCGGCTAAAGGACAAATATCCTATTATCTATAACTTTTGCACGGACAAAGAAGCTTCTGGTAGTGATTATATCACTAATACCAGTGTTGGCAAGGTGTAGAACATTGTGTTAAGGAGGAATCTATTCAATTGGGAGATTGGCAAGTATGAAGAGTTAATGCAAGAGATTTACAAGATTTAGCTAGGTCAAGAGGATGGAAGATCATGGATAAAAGGGAAATCTGGTTTTTTCTCGGTCAAATCGGCGTTTGAAGCCTTGGAGTTCGCAGGTTTGAAGTTCCAATAGTATCAGCTGATATGGGCGAAATTCGTGCCAAGCAAGGTGGAATTCTTCATGTGGGCTGCAGCTTTAGATAAAATTTTAATGGTGAACCACCTGAAAAGTAGAGGGTAGCAAATTCCAAATAGATGCATAATGTGCAAGGGGGATGAAGAAATGGTGGAGCACTAACTTGTACACTGTAAGGGGGCAAAAAGATTATGGAATATAGTCCTTGCAAGATTTGGAATACCTTTGGTACGGACAGAAAATTTTGAAAGGGTTTTACAGGCATGGGGGTTGATGAACAGAAAATCATGTAAAAATATGGTGTGGACCCTAACTCCTGCAGCCATCTCTTGGGTGGTTTGGGGTGAAAGAAACTAGAGAATTTTCAGGAACCTAGAGAGGAATTTGGTACACTGGAAAGAAAAGTTTTGTGGTTGATTTATAGCTGGTTATCATCACAAAACATGATGCTTAATATTTCTTTATAGGATTTTCTGGTATGTGATAGATTTCCAGACTAGGGAGGGGAGGGATTTTGTTTTGGGATGTGGTTACCCCTCCTTTCTAGGGTATGAGTTTTGTATATCAGCCTCATATTCTTTGTAGGTACACAATCTGTGTACCTATAAGACATGTTCTAATCTCTTAATTTATAATACTAATCGAAGGGGTGAAATTTGGTAGAGGTGCTTTAACTCTATCACACATGCTCTTTGCGGATGATGCTATGGTTTTTTGTAAGGCTCAAGCCTCACAAGTTCTGGTGGTTAGATCGATTCTGACATGTTTTGAAGCTATATCGGGGTTAAAAGTCAACTTACAGAAAAGTGAGTTGTTTGATGTTGGGGGAAGGGCCATTGCTTCATATCTATGCAATCTGTTGGGCTGTAAATTGGGTTCTCTTCCTACTATGTACCTGAGGATTCCTATTGGTGCATCCTTTAAAGCTAAATCAGTTTGGGAACCTATCATATCACGTATGAAGATGAAGTTATCCTCATGGAAAGGGAGATTTTTATCTAAAGGTAGTAAGGTGGTGTTAATTAAGAGTTCTCTGTCGAACCATCCAACTTATATGCTTTCCTCTTTACTTGCCCCGAAGTCAGTATTGGATAGAATTGAAAACCTACAGATGAATTTCTTATGGGCAGGGGGAGGAGGCCAAAAAGTATCACTTGGTAGCTTGGAAGGACGTGTGCAAACCAAAGGATGAAGGTGGATTGGGAATTAAAAATCTTCGTTTATTCAACCAATCCCTTTTGGCAAAGTGGTGTTGGCGTTTTGGTCAAGAGATGAATAGCTTATGAATGAACCTAATTTCTGTTAAATATGGCTATGATGAGGCAAGGTGGGTTCCAGATCAAGTGAATGGTATCTTTGGGTGCAGCTTATGGAGGCCTATTTGCAGATTTTCTCCCATGGTCAACGAAAGGGTGAAGTATCAAGTGGGGAGAGGAGATAGGGTGAGTTTCTGGGGTGATACTTGGTGCTCTACTGTACCTCTTAAGGAGCAATACCCCATTTTGTATAGCATATCGTTATCCCCTCAAGCCTATGTTGCAGATTTGTATTCACATGGAATGGGAGGCATACAATGGGATTTGAATTTTAGAAGAGGAATCTTCGATTGGGAGTTGGAAGAATTGTCCCAACTATTGGAATGCATAAACGGGAAGGAGCTGGATTCTTCCGAAGATAAAATGGTTTGGACTAGGAGCAGTGATGGTAAATTCTCAGTGAAGAGCCTTTACAACCATCTTTGTAAGCGTAGTCCCAATTTTAAGGTCCATACCTTACTATGGCAACCCTTACTCCCATCTAAAGTGGGATTTTTTAAGTGGACTGCGGTGCTGGAAAAAATCTTAACTATGGAGAATTTGATGAAGAGAGGGTGGCAGTTTCCTAGTAGGTGTTGTCTTTGCAAATCCAGTGTGGAGAATGTGAATCATCTTCTCATGCATTGCTCGGTCTCAAGTGAACTTTGGAACACCTATTTTGCAAAATTTGGAATAGCTTGGGCTCATCCGGAAAATGTGAGGAAGCTTCTTTTATGTTGGAGGACCACTAAGGCGGTTTCTCCCATTCACTTATTGTGGAGATTGACTCCGAGGGCTGTCATGTGGTCATTATGGAAGGAACGTAACAACAGAATATTTGAGAACAAAGAAAGGTCTCTGAATGCTCTCTTTAAATATTCGCTTAGCTTAGCCCTTTATTGGGCATCGGCTGTGGAGCCTTGTAAGGGTTTGATGCTTAATGATGTACTAGTGTGTGAAAATTTTTGTGACTTGTAGAGGCCTGGGATGGGGGATTTGTACACCTTTGGTGTACAAGGTTGTATCTGATCTTTGCTTCTATTTATATATTTTTCATTACTGATAAAAAAAAAATATAAACTCATCTCTTGATTTCTTATCAAAAAAAAAGTTAATCCCAATCCTGAAACTTTGTAAAAAAAAAACACATACCAAAAATAAAACCAGTTGGCTTGGTTAGACAAAGGGCCTTGAAGGACCATAACCTGGTGTAGGTCCCACCAAAGGTCTTGAAAGGAGTAGACTGGCAATAGACCATAACCTTTGGCATTTTTGGTAAATAAATATTAAATACTGTCTTTATAATAACTATTGTTCTAAATTTTTTATTACGTTACAGGGATTTTGTTATCTCATTCCATTCCCGCTTACAGCTGTATTTTTTGTTAGTCTTAGATTATATCATTTATCACTACCTGAATCCAGGTTCTGTGCAATCCTTCTCTCCTCCCATTAGAATATTCAACCTGCATTAAATCTTGTTACTTATTATCAGGGATTGCCATTTCGCATTTCGCAGAAATTTCAATTGGGAGATGCTGAAATTTTAACGAAATCAAGAGATGTTTCCCCAGTAAGGGAAAATGGGAAAAAGATTTGTTTTTCTTGTATTTTTTGGTTTAATACATTTATAATAAATGCATAAAATTCCTCCAGATTTCTTCTAAATTTTACAGAAAATTCGTGAAATTTTGCCAAAATCAGGGAAATTTCCCCAGTCATTTCATGCCACTACCTTGCTGAAATTGCAAACCATGTTTATTATTGCCGTAGTGTAGTTCCTGCACCTAACTAAATCATGTCAATCAAGTTTGCCATCACAATCTCTTATCACAATTTTAGTTCTATTTCTCTGTTCCATGGATATTATTAGGTTTATAATGTCGAATCAATCAGGTTGTCGTATCTCTTTGGTCATTGTTACTGCTGCTTGATCCCCATGCCATGTTCATCTTTTATGGTTATATAATCATTGCCTACTGTTTTAATGACTTCTATTAAATAATATTAAGTTCACCATCACCACCATTCCATCACTAGTGCCTGAAGCCGAAGCACCCAGTATTGATATCAATATTATCATACTGTCTCTTGCATGCACCCATATTCTCATTGACATTATTGCTTATTTATATCATTCAATTGCTGCTAATAAGTATTATGTGAGTCAAGTTGGATCCCATCCTCAAATGTACACTCATCAAGAGCATTTATTATGGTAAAAAAATATATTCCAAGTTATTTGTAGCACCTCAGATTCGAAATTATTAAATAAAATTAATCCAAATCTGAAGTGCTAGATTTGTGGACCCAAAGAAACTAATATCCAAACAATGGAAATTAAATAACATCAATTAATGCATCGGAGTACGCTAATTTAACTTTTATTAATAACCTTCAAAAGTGCGGAAACATGAATTCAATTAAATCAATATCCAACTAATAACATGTTTGGATAAAATAAAGTCAACTACTCTTTTACAACTCTCTCGAACACATCATCATAATAACCTCAAAGAAATAAAATAAACTCCTATAAGTCCACAGAATATAAATCAATCCTACTACAATCCATCTACTAAAACATAAAGTCCTACATAAGACATTAATAGTTGTCTGTATCCATCTAAACTACAGCCTCAGCCCCGGGATGCTCTACCCCATCAAGAACGTCCTTTCCAAGAATATTTGAAAACAAAATATTTGAAAATGGGGAGTGAAATAAAAATCTTAGTAAGTAGTAACATGCATGAATAAAATAGTCAACTTGTACTTTTCAGAGTACCATTTCATGAGGTTCCATAATTCAGCAAAATCCAATTCGAATAAACATGTAACCAATAGCAATGTAAAATAGGTAACAATACCAAATAAACCAAATCAGTCAAAACAATGTGACGTCACAGGACTCGTGAAATGTGACCACTTTAAAAGGGTAAAACCTGATCCAATCGCCACCTTACATTTTATGTGCGAAGCTAGCCTACTCAGAGTTTTGAACATCGACTTATTGTGGAGCACCCAATCTATCATGGAAGGGTTGGCGAGTATAATCCAGTCATAGAACAATATTGTAGCATGTACAAAACAAGTGACTTCACTACCATGGTGAAAGCGGATCGTTGCAACTCATTCTCTCATGGAATAGCCTTTCCATTATGGAGGAAACAAAAAGAATAAGCAAACTAAACAGAGACTTGGTAAAATCAGATTACTGATTACTGGCGACTGGGGTGAACGCGATCTCTGTTGGCATCGGAAGAAAGCTTTGCCATCTGTAATGGCCGTCGACCGCGAGAGTGGTCGGGCCGGCGTTAGAAGAGAAGAGGTTGTCAGGGATGCTGGTTTTCAGAGGATTTCTTCTCCGGCGATTGAAAAGGCAAACTATAGAAGGTCTTCGAGGGATGTAAAGATTTCGAACAAGCCTTTTGTCTTCTCTGATATGAACATGTCAAACCGGCTGGCACTGAGAATATCGGATCACAATAGATGGTTCTCAGAGCCTATTGTCATTAGCGCAGATGCTGTGGCATGGATGGTCGCTAAGTTTCAGGGGTTAAGGGTCACAGAGAAGTTAGGGCTTATGGGTTCGTTTCGTGATGGTGCAATCTCCTTTGTTATGGAGCTTCGGCGCAACTCCAGGGGGGTTTTTGTGCAGCTTTATTCCTTCTCTTGCTCTAGCAGGAATGCGTTAGTTGTCTTTCCCAAGGAAGACGACTCAGCAGGATGGGATTTTGTCTTGTGGGGATGCGATTTATTGAGCTCTAAGCAAGTGGGAAGCTTATCGACGGAATGCATTCAGAAGGCATGGTTTAATGGCAACAAGACAAGCTGTCTCTCTAGCAATATCAGTAGCGTGCAGTAATTCAAATGAAGCAAGTTGATTTTGAAGCAGCTTCCCAGTGGCGTTTCCCTGTTCTATGCGAATCGTCGAAGGAGATTCTTAATTGGGAAAAGGCGCTAGTGGAAGTTGGGAAGGTTGTGGGCTTAGCGCTTCGATTCATACCGTTAACCTCTTCGTCAACTATTATTTGTTCAAGTTCTAAAGATGAAGCAAATGGTCTGCTGAGCTTGAAGATAAGTCAATTTGGAAGAATTAAGCTGTTGTTCTCTAATTGGGAGACGGCTAATTCTTTTGGTGAGGAAATCGGCTGTAAGGGAGGGTCGTGGGTGATGCTAATGAGGATTCCGATTCATTTGTGGGCTCTCTCAACGTTGGAAGCGATAGGTAACGTTTGCGGTGGAATATGCCAGGTGGGGAATTTCTGCTCCTCTGGGAAGTCTGCTGGGGGTTTTTCGGTGAAGTTGAAAGAGGAAGTCCATAAGCATATTCCAAGAGTTGTATCTCTTAGGGATGGGGATCTTAAATATGATGTTGCAGTGTATATTCGAGGTGAGGGGAGACCTCTTTCTAGGGAGGAGGTGTTTCTAGGGGGATTCTTTGCGTTAGGATCAGACGGTAGAAATCGGAGCTTTAGAGATGCTATTTTGAGTGGTGAAGCTGGGCCATCATCTTGCAGGCTGAAGGTAAGAGAAGGTCAGACGAAAATTCATATTCTGGAGCAGGAATTCACCTTCCTTGCTGTAATGGGCCATCCTACAGTTGTGGGCTTAGAGAAGGTCGGTTGGGCTCGGGGAAAACTCAAATGGGGAGCAACACTCAACCGAGCAGAATCAGTGGGTGGTAGTGGGGAACTTCTTGAGGCGAAATAACAGTCTTGCAGGTCCTTATGGTGATTGTATTTGTTTGTCGGGGTCTGAGAATGAAGCTGGTGGTGGGGGCAGCAGCAGCAGTAGGCCTTCACAAGCCTTTTGCAAGGAAGATGGAGTGCAGGAGGTGGGTTCTAATGAAGGGCTACCAGGTGGGATGGCTGGGGACGTCCTAAGGGCATCTCAATACAGGGAGACGGTGGCGTCATTGCCTAGTGAGGAGATAGGAGGTGTAGATGCATCTGTTAGCGAGGTGGTCAAGGCTGCAAAAGTGGTGTGGAAGAAGAAAATTGAAGGGTGGGTGGAGGACACTCTCGATCGGTTCTTTCAGAAGGTTTCTGGACAGCAGCATTCTTCTCTTTATTTTGCTAAATATTGCAGCGGGAATGAGAATGGGGTGGGGTCACCAGAAGAAGGTATGCAGGGACCAACTGCTGGGGGAGACAGTGAAATGGAGCCTACTAGTCTATTGAAAGGAAGAAGGTTTGGTTCCTACTGTGAGGACAGGGTGACTTCTACTCAAAAGGTGTACTCAAGGAGACCGAAAGGGAAAAGGACTGAGTTGAGTCCATCGTCTTTGGGGAAAATCAACTGGCGGATGGCAGATCCCTGCAGTAAGGCTGAGACTTTAGGAGGTATTCCAGAGGTCAACATAGGATGCTCATCTCCTCATTCATGGTCTCAAATTTCTTCCCCTTCTCTGCGTCATTCTCCAAAGGGGTCCTTGGTGGCTTATGGCGGTGATTCCTCAGGTATGTTTGTGGAGAGTGAGCCCTTGTTAAAAGATTATTCATTATCTTCTTTCCAAGATGCAGGTATCACGAGATGCCATGAATCAAGAATTGAAAGTGCTAATGTGTTACAGATGGGTGGTGGGGAGAAAGAAAGTGAGGAGAGTTGTGAAGCCCTAGGAAATGAAAAGGTGCAGGGCGTAAATGGAAGTGTAGGGGGAGAGGGAGGAGTAGCTGGGGAGTTATGGAATAAGGTTCTTTCTTTTTGTGATATGGTTATTGATGAGGTGGTGAACCCTAAAGGGGTTAGGCTTCCGTCTTCAGTGGCGGTGGAGGAATTTAGGCATAGGGTGGGAGAGGGCTGTTCAGGTTTTCAATGAAGATATTATCTTGGAACATTAGGGGGTTGGGGGGAATTGAAAAAATAAGAGGTGTTAGGGCAATGTGTTTTCAGTGGAAACCGGAAGTTGTGGTTCTTGTTGAATCCAAAATGGGTGTGGTGGATGCTAGGATGGTTAGAGATCTTTGGGGTGTTGGAGACATTGAGTGGGTATTTATGCCTTCTATAGGGAGGTCAGGTGGGATTGTGGTCATGTGGGATTCTTTGTGTCTTCACAAAGTTGAGAGTCAGGTGGGTATGTTCTCGGTTTCTGTTTGCTTTGACTCGATGGCTGATGACTTCAGATGGGTTTTGTCTGCTGTTTATGGCCCATGTAGGGCTAGGGGTAGGGAGAACTTTTGGGTTGAGTTGCAAGAGTTGTATGTGAGATATAATATGCCTTGGGTGGTATTCGGTGATTTCAACATCTGTAGGTATTCCCATGAGTTCGACAAATCTAGATCCAGAGTTACGAGAAGTATGAGGGACTTCTCTAATTGGATCCAGCAATGTGAGTTGATTGACTATCCTCTGCAGGGCGGGCAGTTTACATGGTCTAATCTCCAACTCCCTCCTATTTGCTCTAAACTTGATAGGTGCCTTGCATCGGTTTCTTGAGATAGTCATTTTAGATCTATTTCTCAGAGGTTACTCCCTAGACCCGTCTCTGATCATGCTCCTTTGTTCTTGTCGAATGAATCTACGTTCAGTGGCCCTATTCCTTTTAGGTTTGAAAACATGTGGCTTAATCACCCATCCTTCCCTAATCTTGTTAAGGAGTGGTGGGATGAAGGTAGGAGAGTGGCATCGGGATGGGCAGATTTTTCCTTTATGAAGTGTTTAAAAGAGATTAAAATAAAATCAAACCATGGAATAAGGAATGTTTTAGAAGATTGGAGATCAGGAAAAAGAAGGCATTAGAGGAGTTGTCTATGTTGGATACTAAGGAAGGAAGTAGGGATTGGGATCTTCATGATAGGGCCTGACGATTACAAATCAAGGAGTCTTTATAGAGAATTCTAAAGGATGAGGAGATTCATTGGAGGCAAAAGTCTAGGGTCAAGTGGTTGAAGGAAGGAGATGGAAATACAGCATATTTCCACAAGATAGCCAATGGGAGAAGACTAAAAAATACGATCACGCATTTGGAAGTTGAAGGATGGTTGAGGACATTGAGGAGATTGATTTGTGTCTTTGTCAGTTTTATTCCAATTTGTACAAATCAGACCAAACATATAGGTTTAAATTGAAGGATTGTGACCAATCAAAAGTTGAGATGAGTGCGTGGATGGAAAGAGAATTTGATTTGGAGGAAATTAGAATGGCAATTTGGGAGATGGAAGGGGATAAAGCTCTGGGCCCAATGGTTTCACAATTGAATTTTTTAAGCGCAATTGGGAGATTATAAAGAAGGATTTGGTCAAAGCGTTTAAGTAATTCCACTCGAATGGGGTCATTCATAAGTCTACAAATGCGACTTTCTTGGTTCTCATTCCTAAGAAAGTTGGGGCGATTGCTATTAAGGACTTTAGGCCTATTAGTCTTACGACTAGTGTGTATAAGATCATAGTAAGGGTCTTGTCCCTCAGGTTGAAAAGGGTTCTTCCCAATGTTATATCGGTTAATCATAGTGCCTTTGTGGAGGGGCGCTAGATTTTGGATTACTCTTTAATTGCTAATGAGTGCGTTGAGAGTAGGAGGTCCGGGATTCCAGGAATCGTGTGTAAATTGGATATTGAAAAAGCATATGATCGGGTGGAATGGGGTTTTTTGGATGCGGTTCTTGAGTGGAAAGGTTTTGGGGAGCGATGGAGACGGTAGATGAGGGGATGCTTGGATAAGGTGTTCTTTTCTATTTTGGTGAACGGGGTGGCTAAAGGTTTTTTCCCTTCATATCGGGGCCTTCGCCAAGGGGATCCTCTATCTCCTTTCTTATTCTCTTTAGTAGCTGAGGTCCTCCATAGTTTCTTATCAATTGGGAGGGATGAGGGTATGATTGAAGGATTTAAGATTGGGAGGAATCAGATATGTGTGTCTCATTTCCAATTTGTAGATGACACATTGGTTTTTCTGGAGGCATCTAGAGATCAAGTGGTGGGATTGAAAAGTATATTGCATACATTCCACATGGTGTCTGGGTTGAAGGTCAATTGGGGCAAGAGTTCCTTGGTGGGGATGAATCTAAGTGAGGAGGAAGTTAGGTCTTTCGGTAGCATCTTAGGTTGCCAAGTGTCTTCGTGGCCCATGTCTTATCTTGGCCTTCCTTTGGGGGAGTCCCTTCGTAATTTGTCATTTTGGGAACCAGTCATAGAAAGGGTTGAGAAAAGGCTAGCATTATGGAAAAAAAATTCTTTCTTTAGGGGGTCGTATCACTTTGATCAAGGCGGTGCTTGCCAATCTTCCAGTATATTATATGTCTCTGTTTAGGATGCCTAGGAAGGTAGTGGCTATTGTTGAAAAGGCTCAAAGAGATTTTTTGTGGGATGGAAGGGGTGAGAGGAAGGTGCATCTGGTTAGGTGTGATAAGGTGAGTTTGGGAAAGGAAAAAAGAGGTTTAGGTTTGGGCAACATTGCTCTTCGCAATTCCTCTCTCTTAGCCAAATGGTTGTGGCGCTTTAGCACTGAAAAGGAAAGTTTATGGCATCAAGTGATCACAAGCAAATATGGTAGAAGCGATAATGGATGGTCGATTAATTTGAGGGCCCAACCTCCAGGAAATTGCCCCTGGAAAGCCATATGAGTCAAGCCCATGCTTTCTATCCCCATATAAATTTGTGCATTGGTTCTGGGTCTTCTATTCGTTTTTGGCATGATTTGTGGTGGGGCAGGGTGAGTTTGTCTACTCAATTTCCTCATTTGCATTCCATGGTTCTCCATCCTAATGCCCTTGTAGTTGATATTCTTTCTCCATCAGAATCTGGCTTGACATGGAATCTTACTTTTAGGAGAGATCCTCGTCTAGCTGAAATGGAGGAGTTAGCCTCACTTTTTCATACCCTTAAAGATGTGCATCTTGATCTACTCGTTTCGGACAAGGTTCTTTGGGCTCTATCTGCTTCTGGCTCTTTTACTTGCAAATCCTTTTTTAGCAAGATTTCTCATAACCCCTCCATTCCTAACCCATCCTTCTCAGTCTCTAGGCTATGGAAACCAAAGGTTCCTCCTAAAGTTAAGGCCTTTCTCTGGACTGCCCTCTTGTACAGGATAAATACGGTTGATTGCCTCCAAAGAAAATGGAAGACAATGTCCTTATGCCCTCAGGTATGCTTCATGTGTATGAGAGCAGGAGAAAGTATTGATCATCTGTTTGTGCAATGCCATTTTGCATATAAAATTTGGATGCGCATGCTGTACTTGATTGGAGTGTCTTGGGTGATTCAGGATTCATTTAAAGCATGTTTTGCTCAATGGTGGGTTAGGGGATTGGGGAAGAAAGGTCGCATCATTTATAGGTTTCTTTTCCATGCGGTGGTGTGGCACATTTGGTTAGAAAGGAATGCCAGGATATTTTAGGATGTTAAGAGACCGTTGGATCATGTGATTGATACTATCCTAGTATCTATAGCATCTTGGGTCTCTGTACTCCTAGAGTTTCAAGGGGTCAGAACATCAGAGATCCTGTCTGGATGGCAATCATGGTGTCGTCTGAATTCTTCTTAGGTTTTTGGGTGTTGGGTGATGGCTGGAATGTTTGGTAGTCATGAGTGATGGATTTTGTGTCTAATGGTGGCCATCAATTGTAGGGGAACATCTTGTTCTGCTACAATAGATGGTCTTTTTGAATCTATACGTTTGAGGTTTTTTGGGGATGGGGCATGCGGTGGTCATTGTAGTGTTTGTACATCGGTTTATTTTTGTGTCTTGTTTGGGGTCAAATCAGAGCCTCTTTTGTACACTTTTACCATATATATATACTCCTAATTATTCAGCAAAAAAAAAATTACTGATAATTGTAGAACAACCCCTATTAAAAAATCTGAATTCAATGAGTTCAACGAAACAAAATCAGGACACGTCTAAATAACCCCAATTAATAAATCCAAGTTCAATGAGATTAATGAAGCAAAATTTGGACACCACAGAACAATATGGGAATATGATAAAGTGAAATCCTGCAAGTAAAACAGAAAAAAGAGCAATAGAATTAGACGAAATATATGATGCAACCGAAGATAAGCAAATGAAAATGGAGATTTGAAACAAGCCAAAACAACAGTGAATAAATCTGAAATGAAACAAAAAAGAATTTGTATGAATGTAGACTTATCTAATGGAAGACCAAGGCAAGGCTTTGAAGCCTTTGTGCTTTTAGCGTTAAGCGCCCCCTATTGGACGATGCCTCAGTGCGTGGGTTGCGACGCCTTCGCTTCCAGCATTCAATGATCGAAGACCTCTCCAGTAAATCGCACAATATTATTGGTCTTGAGGGAACCAAAGCAGTGTCACTCGACTTATATTGGAGGATATTGAGAGAAAAAAGAGAGCAGAAGATGGGTTCTTTTCGCAGTTATGAAGAACCCTAGAAACCTTTTCCCCTTTTGTAAAAAACAAAGAGACATCCGTTCGTGAATGTGCGTCCTATTTGTTACTCACGTTCACAAATGGATTATTAAACGGTCACTAATTAAGGAATTAAAACAATCATTGCAAAATAAAAGGGCAAACTAAATTAGAAACATAAATCAAGATATTTACAATAAATAATTGTAAAAAGAAAAATAAAATATAGAATTGAAGTGGGTATTAAATCACACACACACACACGCCTCACCATGCCACGCCCGACCAATCAGACGAATGGCGGCGGTGGGGCGCGCGCGCGATTTAAAAGCACCCCGGACACAAGCACAATATTGTGTATCTCACTTTTGGGGCTGCACCCCTTTAGTGCACACCACTATTGATAAACACAAGGAAGTTTTGATAAACTTCCAATATGGGACTATTGTTCCCACATAAGACAAACACAAAAAGACAAATTTTGAGCCCTTATTAGATCATAAAAAACACAACAATTTTTCACCAAAATGTGCCCAAAATATTTTCTACATTTTACAAATTTCGTTGGCCAGTGAAAACTACTTTAAAACCTTTTAATTTTATTGGGAGTTGAGTTGGAATTGCTAAAAAATCATTTTATAATTGAGAAATAGGTCAAAATGGTGAAAAGTAAAATCTGGGGTTTTGTCGCTTGAGCCAGGGTCAAGCGTGGCTTGGGAAGTAAGAATTTTTTAGTTTTTGAACTTGACGCCGGGTGGCGCTTGAGCTGGGTATCAAGCATGAGAAGACACGCTCAAGCAAGACATTAGTGTCAAGCGGAGAAGTATAACTTTTTAGATAGCACCAGATTTGGCTCTCAGGTTCTGAAATAAAATTCATAGGCGCACGAGCTCACGCTAGAGCTCGGGTCAAACGGACGGTTTTAAGCTGTCGTGCTCGAGCTCGGCTAAGGCTTCAAGTCAAAATTTTCAATTTTTCTAGAAAATTCCGAAAATCTGAGTTTCAACCTACTGATCTTCAAGCCTTTGTGTAAATCCATAACAAACTACTTCGAAGCAGGTTCTAAATCATCCTAACAAATTCAGATCAATTTCTCAGAATAAAACATTGCCAATAACTGAATTCCATCACTGATCAAATTGAACCAAAAAAGAATAATCAGTCTCCAAATGATTATAGAATAACCAGAGTACAGAAATATAAAGCTAAATCCATGAAAGCCAACATAAGACCTTCAGATCAATCCCCAAATACCAACACATCATATGTATACTCCAAAACTACAATTTACAGAATCCCATTCCAAACGATGACCTTTCAAATCAATGACATAAATCCGGCAAATCATGGTTGACGATTAAACACAAAACATGCATTTTTTTTCTCTGGTTTAAAAGGCTGCTACTTACCTTTGAATCACCCAAAATACAAGCCAAGTCTTCTTCTGTTGATCAACACAAGCTCCAAGCAACGATCTCTCCAAAACCAACAGCAAAACACAGCTTAAATCGTGGGTTTTCTCCTTCTCTCTATTCAGCCACACGACCACAGTAGTTTTGAGAAAATTTGAAACTGCCTAATCTTAGGTACACGCCCAAGCAAACCCTATCACACTTAGAAGTTTTCCCAATGACGCACAACTCTATATAAACCTTTAACTCGCACGCATGCACCTCTAAATTAATCCATAAAATCATATTTTAAATTGGTAATGATCCCATGCATCACATATTATAAATCCTCATGCAATCAACCAATAAGATTAAAGATAATAATTAAAAATTTGCTTACCTCACTTGGGAAGATCCAACCATCAGATTAGCTCCAAATTCCAGAGTTATATCTTCCACATCGTCTCTTATTTAAATCAACTCATGGAATAGCACATGCATCCTCAAAATGCAGATTTAATTAATAATATAATAGTAGGAAAATATAAGGTATTACAATATTGCATTATTATACTCATCCTTTTACTTTCTATCCAGAAGGAAAGAAATGCTTTTTCAAATTCCCATCTCCAAGTGGTTGTATGCTTTCTTATGGATGAGCTCAAGTATCCTCAAGTAACTGGCAACCTGTGTGAGGACTTTTAGCACTGAAGATTTCAAGCACATCCACTTTAGAAAATGGTAGATTGTGCCGTAGTAACATCTATAATCAGCTCCTAATAACTTTCAATATGGTCAAAACTAACTGGATGTGATATATTTGTAACTAAAATACAGATCACAGACAGATACCTGGTAGTTTTATCATTCCTGTCCTCTTAGTGAGTGCATCTGTTAACATTCCAGTGGCACCCTTAAAGTCCTAATAGAGAAAAATAAGAGAGTTATATTTGTGTAACGTACCTAATTAATTGCTCTTGATTGTTGGTCCATGCTGGGCTTCAGTCTGTGGATCGACTTCACCAATCCATGCTTATTGCAGGGTCTTTCTAGCAAAGTATTACCATGTTGATGGACTGGGTTAAGCAAATAAGTTGCTATATTAAATGCTGCAATGGTATACTTCTTAGGAGAAGATAGGACTTAATGTAATCGGCTTCAATTAACACTCTAATATGGTTACCTACAACATCTTAAGTGTTGATGTTATCGGTTTTCCCATCGAGTGTTTATGATGCTGTAATATCGTTGTTAGTGTTTCTCACCATCCTGAATGACCAACATTTTTTGATTGTCAGCAATATTTATTACGAGTAAAGGAATTTACCATGCATAGGTGATTAGTTTTTTTTTTTTTCCTAATTATTTATGATTTTTTTTATGTTCTTTTTTCCCCCTGGTCATGTATCATTTGACATGTTTTTTTGGCATTTATTCTGCCGGTGGAGTCTTTAAGACATTGATGAAGTTTCAAAACAATGAAGTAAACCAGGTTTTGAGTTGTTTACTTGACATCCTACATCAGTTCTTTGTCTCAGTCTGCTGGATTTACTAGATTTATCAGAGATTTCAACCTAGTGAAAGTCACTGATTTAATGGGTCAGTTTGGATGTCTCTAGTATCTAATATTGTTGAACTGCCCTGTTATACAGTACAGCAATACAGCAACAACCAAATGGTTTATACCAATGAGCTAGGCTCGGTGACACAACTCCTGTTCCTTATCTGTTAAAAACTGTATTTTTAGTCAGATTATATGAGTGTTGAAATGTTTTCTGACCGACTCCATTCAGTTTCTTTTTGGTTTTTCCCAGTCTCTAAAATCTTTATATATATCCCAAAATAGTTAGATATCTCCTGGTAACTTTTTTCTAGTGCCTCCTCAAACGCCAAAGCCGTCTTAATCTACTCTCCTCTATCTTTTCACCTGTTTTGGCAATATCTAGGTGCTCTCAGGTGTTTTCATTTTTATTTTCAACGAATTTATACAATCAGACATGTATCATGCAGTCCCTTAAGTGACTTGTGCTACAATCTTGATCTGGTCAGGAAGTATCTTAATCTCATGTTGTTTTTAAAGGATTAATCTCCTATATTTGTCTACTGAACTAGCTAGACGGTATATGGAGTTGTTTTAAAGATCTAACATTTATTGCGTGGTTTTTCCAATCAGCATTTGGTAGGTGCAAAGCTTGACGGAGCGAATTTGCTTGGGGCTATCAAATGACAGCAAAGGGAGCCTGAAGTTCCAGAGAACCTTACATACACTACATATGCGCTTCGGCATGTATTTCGAGGTTCCTCTTCTTCTGTACTTGGAACTCCATCAACAGTGAGAAAAATGTGTGTAATAGTTTATTTGCAGTGACTTTGAAACAGCTGATCTGTTTTATACTCATAACGATAAACTAGTTCAACTTGTGCTCAAATGTAGTCCTGTGGGAGAAAACACAGGAGGATATAAGATGCAGAATTGCGACAGATAATAGGACATGTAAATTATGTAATTGATCTGTGGAAAAATGGCTTGCAAAATGTTTTTCACAACCTGCTGCTCGCATTTTCTCATAATTCTCTGGTACTAATGTGTATTTCTTTCAAAAATTGCCACCTTACGGTCATGTCAGTGGTGATCCTATTGAGGTTGATGTGGTAGATCCCATCTTGACCCTTGCACTGTTACGCACTGCTTGTCTGTGTTAGTGCCGTTTGGTTAAAATTTTACTCAGGCTTGTATAGAGCCTGGCCTGGGCTTTGATAATCTTATGATGCATTGATCGGGTTCTGATAGAATTCTAAGGGCCGAAACCAGGTTTGGCCACTCTGTTTAATTCTCAGAAAAGAAGAAAAAGAAAATTTCTGGTAAGATGGTTTGAACCGTGAGTCATTTACATGCAAGTTAAACAGTCTTCTGCTGAGCAATTAATTGATGTTCCTGATCAGACCATCCATCCTATAATAGACCATCTTGATATGCTTTTTTTTTTTGGTAGCGACCATCTTGATATGCTGTATGGTGGAGATTCCTTACATCCCATTAAAGCTCTCATTATCATGTAAATTGGACTTTGTTACATGTTACAGCAGCCTTTGCGCATTTAGATCTCTACAAGAACTATGAGGTTTTTTCTTTTTCAAATGCTGGGCATTTGATCCTTGGAGGACTCCCCATAAGGAGGGGATAGCCCAACGGATGCCCTACATTAGTGGTGAACAGTTAGGGCTATAACTTACAGGCCCCTTTACAGTTTTCTTGGGTAGAAGTGATTATCACATTCGAAAATTTTGCTTCAAGAATTAGTAGTATTTATAAGACCTTTTTACGTTGAAAGTCATCTTGAATGGATTTTTTTTTTCTTTTTTGTAGATCTCATTGCAGAAGCAAAATTGAAAAAAAGTGAAGGGTCAATAACAATTGATGTTACAATACTCAACACCCATTTACATTAGTGGCCCTAAAAGATGTTGTTTGCAAAATACCAAACTATGACAGTGGTTTCCAAATCCCAATCATTTTACCTCTTTCCCTATTTTCTCAATCTCTCCTCCAAGTTCTATTCTTCTCTTTTAAGTTACTTTTAAGTCCACTTAGGTCTTGTATATCCCATGGAAGATTATTTTGTGTCAGATATCTGTTTGCTCACTCTTGATTAAGAATTTGGGTACATAAAACCTTTGTTATAGACCAACTTCCTTTGTAATTTGATGAAATAATAAACATGTCCAAGATTAAACAGTGCTTAGTTACCCTTGTGGCTTTCATAATCTCCTTGTTATCTCTTGTAAGATGTTGAATCCTACTATTTTTCAGAATGACTTTATTACTACAGAATTTATTCGAGGTCTCCGCATCTTTCACTTCAAGTCTTTATCAAGATTTGTTTCGTTAATATTCTCAAATGCATAAATACCACAATTTGAGGCTTTTTTCTCAGTTTCTTTTTCATAGCTTGATGACTATGCTTCTCAATTAGCACTTAGGCTTCTTCTTGGGCTATAAAATGGGCCTAGTGGCCTGCGCGTCAATCTGACACGGCATAGTTTCAGCCCGACCCATAAGGCCTGGCCGTACCGAGACAAACCTAGCGGGCGAATGGCCCATTTAAGGCACGAAATGGCTGGCTTAGCATGTTACATCTGGCCGTGCCGTGCTGGGTCAAACCTAGCAGGCCAGTGCCCCATTAAGGCTAGATCGTTTCCTCTACCTCTAGGTAATGCCGAATTGTGCCGTGCTGGGTCAAGAGGGAAAATTATGAAAAAGGTCATTTTTTTAAATATTTATAAAAACAGCTCATTAAGATTCTGAATTGCAGAAAAGAACCACTTTTAATAAATAATTGACCTAAATGGTCCTTTTTGAAACATAATTAAAAAATAGTGTTATTTTATTTTTAAAATGATCCTCAAGTTTAATTATTTTTTAAAAGTGATCTTGAAATATAATTTCAATGGACTCTTCTATAATTATCGATGAAAAGTGACCATTTTATGCAATTCGGCATCTTAGTGGACTGGTTTTATAAATATTTTAAAAAGTGACCTCTTTTCATAATTTTCCCATACAATAATACATGCTCGTTTTGATAGGGCCCCACACCCTAATACACCATCTTAGCCGATGGTCTCAAGGTACGACCGACTTCTGGGACCACAGGAAATGTGTTTCCCGTTTTAATAAGGGGCATACGGGACATACCCCTAAATAGGGCTAGCAATGGGTCCAGTATGGTATGGATCTATCGATATTCGAATTCAAACCTGAAGAAGAAGAAAAAAAACTGATATCCGAAATCTGACGGATCTTTTATACTTGAATCCGAATTCCAAACCGAATTCATATACAGTATCTAAAGTTGATATTCAACCGAACAAATAATTGAAATCCAAATTAGATCCGATTTGAACCTAAAACTCAAAAATCAATTTTAACTATTAGAGTAAATTTTAACATCAATCCATAAAAATACTAAAGCAACACATGTGTAAGGATGGTTTAACCATGGTTTATACAAAGTTTACAAATGATCTAATTTGTCTCTAAGCAGGGTTTATGTATAATATATATTGATTTATGTTCGGATCTTATTCGAATCGAATATGGGCAAATTCAAATTCGAATTTGAATTTGGTTGGATCCGAAATTCGATATTTGCATTTGAACCACAAATCCATATCTCATATCCGAAAACATTTTCTAATTGGATTTAGGTTAGATTTAGATAACTATTGGCCGGATCTGAAATGCGATATCCGTATTCCAACCATGGATCCATATCTCATATAAAAATTCGACATTTCCTTATCGAATTCAAGTTGGGATTTAGATAAATATCCGTCTATTGCAAGCCCTATCCCTAAACACAAATCCTAGTCAAAGTGGTACAACGATACCCATTGACTTGTACTAAAGGAAATGTATTCTGCTAAAACTTTTCTATTATTTTGAAATTTATGCATGATGCCAAGTTTGAATCGTTTGGTGCTTCCTCCTACTACAAGACTATACATTTTGAGTGAAATTTGGGATGAAATCTTCTGGATTGTTTGCCTGAATTGATTACTACCACGGGCGTAAGATGCTGCCATGTGGAGCATCTTAAAATCAGTGTTTTCTTCAAGTGTGCCCATGCGAAAAAATTTACAGCAATGAAAAACAATGACCGTGAGATATGCTCCACATGGCAGCATCTCACGCCCATAGCAGTAATCAATTCAGGCAAACATTGCAACTGATGTCTTCTAATGAAATTCAATATCTCATTGCTAGTATTTTTTCAAGTTGAAAAATATGAAAAGACCTTTCTTATTGAAAATATACGAATAGTGAGATGCTCCAAATCTATTGTAGTCGCATATGATTTCATCCTGAGACACCCTACTTGATGGGGACAAATCTTCTACAATTCTTGCCTGAATTGTTCACTGCTATTGAAGTAGGATGCTTTCACATGGAGCATTTTATAGCTAGTATTTTTCATTTTTTGCAAATATTTTACGTAGGGTCCACTTAAAAAAATTGCAAGTGAATTCATCCCCTATTTAACGTGGTCTAGTTGCCTGATCAATAACTAGGTCATTTTTCAAGTGAAAGGAAACTTGCCATTTTTTCATCCACGTGTAGAAAAAGTTTGTGTGGTGCCAGTAAAGCTGTAAGTTTTGCCCGGCCCACCCAACTTAACCCAAATAATAACCAGAACTAAGACTTTAGTTTGGGTTTGGGCTTGGCTTAATTTTAGGCTTGAAGTTGAGTTTAGGTTGGACTTGGGGGTTTGTGCTTCAAAGCCCGAAGAGCTCAAACTCAAGAAGAAACTCATGAGTTACATCTAAACATAACTACATCCAAAGAAGAAATCTATGACTTATATCCATAGATAGAATTTTTGTAACACCTTTTCCTCTATTGCTTGAAGGTATTGGAGTTAGTTTTACTAACATTCCATGAGAAAAACTACACTACTATTGCTTTGTCCATAATAGTCTTCAAAAACCTTCAAGAGGGGGGTGATTAACCATGTTGAAGTGGAATCTATAGTGACATTTTTAATACATACCATAGGAATGACTAAGTTAATTAATCAAGTTGAGTGTACTCACATACATACCTGGGAACGGTACAATTTAATTAATAAAATAGAGTATCCTCACTTTTACATAAAAAAGACAAATATTTATATAAACCAATTGATTTTAGGAAAAATGCCTTATCTATTGTAATATTTGGTTTTTTCCTTTTTAAGATACTCATAGGAATATATGAATTGTATTTTATCTTTTCGGATTTACATTTATTTAATAATTTTTTATCGCTGTTGCATCCTAGCTACTATTTTAGGTCATTAATTATATCTTTACTTTGTTATAAAAGGATTTCAAATGCAATTATATTGAGTACACATTTAATTTGGGTTGGCCCGAACCCAGCCTAAACTCTTGAAAAAGTTTTAGGGTTGGGTTTGGGCTCATAGAGTTTGGGTTTAGGGCAGGCCAATGTGAGTTTTGCCCAAGTAATTTCAATTTGAAACACAAACTAATGATACTTTTGATACTTTTGAAACACAAAACTGTGATACTTTTGAATATATTTTAAAATTAGTGTCATTGAAGTATTACTTTGGGAAAATTGGTTTGTAATGATATTTTTTTAAAAATAATTTTGATTCAGTCACCAAATTTTTTAATTCAAAATTAGTGATAATTTTGGAAATAATTATGAAGCAGTGTCGTTTCAATGTTCATAAATTTTTTCCAAAAGTGCCCGCAACATTGTAAACAAAAAATTAAATTGTTACCCAAATTTAATGATGTTAAGAAGTATTTTGAAGGTATTTTTAAAAAAAGTCTTAGAACAATAAAATGACACTCATTTTAATTATTATTAAAAAGTATTATTAATTCTTAATTACAAAAAGTTTGGTGATTGAACGAGGGATGATTTCACTGAACCATCCCTTTTTCGCACGAGGACCTTGTGAGTTGTGATATCTAAATATTATTATGAGACTGAATCCGAACTACTTTTAGAAAGTATAACTAAAAATAAATTTTCACCTACGTCTTTCTCAAAGCTTTTCTTTCGGTGACCCATTGAAAGAGCTCTCTCGCCTTCTTCCCTTTTGGGCAGCTCTATCGCCAGGGAGATTTTTATTTCTTCCAAAGAATTGCCATAGTACTGTTTCTTATTTGAATCATTGCACATTTGCTCCTTTGCGGCTCTCCGGATTCAATTATTCTTGATCTGGCAATAGTTCTTCTCCCTCCCTTCTTCATTTCCCATTTTGAAGAACCACCTGTTGAACTTCTCCCTTCACTGGTGAGACCACAGAGAGAGAAGATAGAGAGGGAAGAGAAGAAGAAGAAGACATGGAGAGCAGTGACGAAGAAGAAGACTTCCCATCTCACGAGTGGATCACCCCACAGTCCATGGTTAACTCTGTTTATCAATCCAACACTGAAAAGGTACTGCTCGTTCAGCCTCTCTCTCCTTTACTTTAATTGTCCAATATTGTGCACATTAATGGCGTTGGAGCCGCCTATACTCAAGCTTAATGCATGAGTTCATGGATTCTTCTCTTTCTTTATTTCGAGCAAATTGGTGAAAAGTCGTTTTGCTTACTGGGTTTTCTTCATTTCAAAGTTAAATCCAGGAAAATAGGGTACTGTCTTTGCGGCCGCCGGTTAAGGTCCTTCTGGGTTTGTTTTATATGCACCTACGCCCTTCTGCTTCGAGCTTAATTCATTAAAACTGCTCTTCTTCCGTGTGGTGTTTCCCTTCCCTCCTCCTTTTCCTCTTTGTGCCTTGGGCTTGTACGTATACATATTTGTATCTGAACTTGATGTTGATAGTTTGATTATGCTTTGAATCGAAATTTGGGTCTCATTACCAAGGCCTTCTGAGGAAGAATATGATTTTCTCAGAGTGGTCGTCCTGTTTTTAGTTGTTGATACGAGATTGAGTTTACTCGGACCATGAAATGATGCAAGTAGGTTACAGAATATCAATGTACCGAATTTTTTTTTGTGTCAATTGGAAGGTGGAAATTATTTCATTTATTCGGTTTTCCCTCTGCTTAATTATGGGTGTGGCCTAGAACACCATTAAATTAATGAAACAAATTAGAACTTTGCCAAACCATAATTTTTAGGCCATCTGGGCCAAAATGTAAGATAAGTTGAAAGAAAAAGGAATTTTCTAGATGAGGGAATTGGGGATGTACCAATATGTTATTGCTCTCTATGTATTTTGCTGCAATGATATTTTGAATATTGTTAGAAGGAGATTTTTTGCATTTGCTTTTGAATGAGTTACAGATGGGATCAATCTAGTAGGATATCTTGAAGGAAAATATAATATTGCTAGGCAATTGAGGATGGTGGTAATTTATAGTTTGATCACTTTGAAGCCTACATTTCTCAAGGTGAGATTGGGAAAGATCATCATCTAAGATGATGATTAAACCTGAAGCAAAAAGTTTTCAATGGAACTCACTGAACGGAAAACTCAATACTCTTTTTTAAAGAAAATAAAGTTGTACAAGCTTAATATCTGAATAAGTAATTTTAGTTGTCCATCCATATTAGCTTAAACAAAAGAGAATGTAATATGGATACAGTGTTGAATGTTGGGCAACAAAGTAGAAACATCTGCATGGGATGAAAGATGCTGAGATGAGGATGTCAAGATGCATTTGTGAAACGTGTTGGAAAGATAATATAACAATAAACATATTCAGGTGCCCAAGAGTTACCGAATATGAAACAAGATAAAATGAAGGTAGTTTAAGATGTTTTGGACATTTAAATTGAAGACCTAAGGAAGGCAACTATGAGAAGATGTAAGATTTTTGATGGAAGGATCTAAGAATATGAGAAGAAGACAAAAAAAAAACCCAGATAGATTCATCTAAAACTCTGATTGAATGTATGTTTTTTGACACATTGGGATGGAAAAATAGGATTTATTTTGCTTACCTCGACTAGTGGGAAGGCATTTTTTTAAATATTGTGATTGTATTGAAAAAAATTAAGTTCATAAAATACTTTTTTGATTAGTAAATATTTTTTCTGTGCAAGATAAAAATAAACATTTATGCACGGGTATACATTGGATTATCATACAAAGTGATCTGCCTAGTCCCCGTTCCTTTACAATTGCCGACAATTTTCAGCCGCTGCCACACCCTCCCTGTGTGCCCTCACCCCCACCCCATAGGGCGCCACCAAATAAGCAAAAAAGGAAAAAGATATGCTCCTAAAATCAGCTAACAGCATTGCCTAGTTGAGTAGCAAAGTAAGCATCCTTCTAAGCATAGTAACAACCTGTTGTTTGTTTTCAAATAGTTTGCCTTCATGTTCCGCCCAAAGGGACCAACAAACAGCTTTTGGGATCACTATCTGAAGAATAATTCCCCTTCTCCTCCCTTCTTCCATACCCATGGATGTAACTTACCTTCCATGCTTCTTGAGTTTGCTCAATCCACAATAAACCTTTCAAAATGGAAAGATATATGTATAAACATATAAAATTTATATGATAGGTGCTGCATACCTCTCCATTATTACCGGTTTTGTTAAAGTTGGTTGCTGAAAATTGGCAGTTTTGTCAAGGATGAAATCAGCCCAGGTGAAGTTTTCCTGATCACTGTGACTCTTGAAAAAACCCTCTCCCTTTTCTATACTGACCTTTTATGTGGCGTACCACGTGAGAAATTTTAATCCCTTCTAAAGAATTTTAGCTTCCCATTAGACATTTTTATTTATGATGAAATGGAACTGGAAAAACTTATATTTGGCAATTATCCTCCCATCCTCATTTCTCATTTCAAAAGAGTCTTTTGTTGAATTTGCCTCTTCACCAGTAAGAATGTTGGGTTGGGAATGGGGGGAAATCAGTGAGAAGAAGATGACTTTTTATTGAGTAAAACAGTGACAATGTCGATGTGATGAAACAATAGAAAGATAAAAAAAGAAAAAATTGCGAACAAATTTATGTGGTTTGGTGTTGTACCTATGTCTGCATGGGAGGAGGAAGATTTTTTATTGACTTGAAAAGGAATAGGTTACAACTTATGTCTCCAATACCCAGCTACAACCCTAGTATTGTACGTTAAGAAAAATTCCCAAGATACCATTATTTACCATGTGGAGCAAAAGCCTACTGCATCCCCATTTCCCAACAACTTTGCTTCACTCAACCAAAACGGCCTTCAAGGCCCTCCCCCTTTGGACCCAAAGAAAATGTGAGCCATCTGATAGAATTCGTCTATCAGTACCTCAAGCGACTCCCACTCCTCTTAGATTCACAGCAGCAATCGGTAAGAATGAGATTGATAGATGAAGGATAGTAGAATAGAGAAGAAGAAGATGATTGTAATTTGTATTGATCTGTAAATGAATGATTACATTAATGGAGGTATTCGAGAGATCTCCCCTCTCCAATTAAGCTCATACAATTTCCATGTCCCTCTTCTCTCCCCCTCTCCTCTTTTTGATTGCTCGTAACAGACTCCCCTGTCCATGTCACATGGGGTATCATTCTCTACTACTAAAGCTAACTAATTCCTAACCAACTCAGCATCACTTGAGCTTTCACGTGAGTCCATCTCTAAAGAGTTGCTTGGTGTGGCTGCTCTCCTTCTCCTGACGTGGCTGCTCTTCTTCTCCTGGTGTATGTGAATCGAATTGGAGGTGTGCTGCCCCTTGGGATCCCATCACCATCATCTTTAACACTTTCCATCTCACAAGTGGGTCACCCACAATCTGTTATTAGCTCAATTTATTAATCAAACAATATAAGGGGACTACTTACTTAGCCCTTCTTTCTTTTTGTTTTCATTTATTTTAGTTTTCGTTGCTTTTCCCTGGTGTTGGAGTCACCCATACTAAAGCTAAATGCATAAATAAACAGATCCTATCCTTTGGATTTTAATCATTTGAGTAAAATTTGTGAAAAAGGTCATTTTGAATTTTGAGTTCTTCTCTATCTTGAGTTCAATCTAGGAAAATAAGCTACTTTCTTTACATATATCTGTTAAGATCCTTCTTTTTTTTTTTTTGTTAAGATCCTTCTTGGTTTGTTGAATGTTCTCCTTTATTTTTCTACTTTGAGATCCCATAAAATGAGATAAGTCGGTCAATTGCATTTCTTTTATTGCTGATGGAAAGGTTGAGATGTATTTATTTATTCAGTTTTTCCTCAACTTATGCGGGGAGTAGTTTGGAATACTATTAACTTAATGAAAGAAATTAGAACTTTTCCAAACTCTAAATTTTTAACAACTCCATTACATGTGGTTGAACACTGTGCGATCTATTTCTGTCCATCAAACCAATTACAACCATATTACAAGAAAAAGACCACACTAAAATATATTTGGAGGAAGAAAACGAAATCTTCTAGAACAGGGGATTATGGAGGGAAATCCCTTGGTTTGTTATGCATCTGGTGCGGCTGGTTTGGTTGCTGGTGTGTGAGATGAAGACCTCATTCTTTCACGTGCCTAAACTAGCCAATGCCCTTGCTCCCCAATTTGCTAGGGAGGGGTGCGGAAGGGAGACCTTGTTTTGTGGCAATTTGTAGTGTTTCTTTGATAGGTTCTTTTGTTTCCCGTTCGTGTCTGAAGCACGATATCATGTAACTCCTATCTATTTCTATCTTATCTATTTATATAGCGACTTTTATTAAAAAAAAAAGGAATAGGGAATTATGGTGTGCAAATAAATTATTGGTCTCTCTATGTAATTTGATGTTATGAATTTGGAATGTTGTTAGAGTTAATTATCACCTATCAAATATAATTGGAATATAGAGGATCAGCTGATTTTGATGGCCAAAATGACTAGAAAACCATTGATGGGATCATAAGCTGAAGAATACTGCCCCACTATTTTTCTATCTCATGCATATGATCCATTTTTCAAGCGAGGTTTTGAGTTTAGGTGCTGCTGGGCATTTTGCCCAAGGCACGAAACAACAGTGGCATGCTGTCGAAATTTTGCTGATTTAGGGGAAAAAAAGAATTGCTTGAACTGAATGCTAAAATTTTGCGAATTTTTCTTTTTGTTTTTCCTCAAAAAAATTATGATATTTGGAAAAAACTCAAGTAATCATCCATCATATTCATTTGAATACATAATATTTTTTTGATGAATGATAGAATATTGCATTAAAAGAAAAAAGACGAGAGTACCCCAAAAGAAAAAAACAACAACATATAGGTCCATGAGGAATGGGTACCATGTATGTGATCCACAAGACTAGAAAAATAGAAACGTAAACAAGGATATACAGAACTCAGGAGTCCAATCTCCAAACTAATCCATTACCAAAGTTGCTGCTAAGTCTCTAATAACATCCCCAACTTGTACAAAGCTGAAGTCCTTCCTAATATCATGCGATCTTCTTTGCTACACTTTGGATGCTGCAAAGCTATAATATCTTCCAGAATTCTCGGCTTTATGATGTCTACTCCATCAAATATGCATCTGTTGCGGTTCATCCAAACCATCCAAAGTGTAGCAAAGAAGATAGCATGAATCATAATATTTCCTTTCTTTTTAAGGAATGGGGATCTCCATTGCCAAGTTAAATCAGTAAGAGTTCTGGGCATGATCCATCAAAACCATGGATTGACATTTCGCTAACTTTTGCCAAAATTTCGTTTTTTAAGGTCAGCGACACGAAATGTCTGGGGAAAACGAGATTTCCATAGTTTCCCTGATTTCGGCAAAATTTCGTGAAATGTAGGCAAAATTTGACAAAATTTCCCTAGATTTTCTCAAATTTCCCCAGATTTCCAAATGTATGTATTTATTATGAATGTATTCAACCAAAAAGATACAAGAAAAAGTAAAAAAAAAAAAACAAGAAAACACATATTTCCCTATTTTCCCTCACTGGGGAAATGTGGGGAAATATTCCTTCATTTTGGCGAAATTTCCCAAAAATTTCGTTGGCGCTCCTCGAAATTTCTCTGGTCCTGAAATTTCTCTGGAGCTCACCAGTGAAATGTCGGCGAAGTGCGAAATTTCAATCATTGATCAAAACCCAATATGCCAAGAAAGTAAGACCAACAGAAGCCTGCCACATGGCCAAACATGGGGCTTTGAGACCAGAATTCTACTCATGGCCGGTATCGGAGGAATTCGTTGTGATGTGTTTAGATTAGTGTCATTTTGAGGTGTTTTGAGGGATGTATGGAGTTTGTATATTCTTTGTGTAGATTTCTATAGGCCTTATACCATTTTCAGCAGTGCCCTTTTGATGTTTTTTGGAAAAGGGGATTGGATAGGGATTATGATACATACTTGTAACCATTTTGTAATTTTTTTACTCAATTAACATCATTACTTATCAAAAACAGAAGCCTGCCACTTCACGGTGAACAAAAATGTTGTCTACTGACTCTTCTCCATTGAGGCATAAAGTGCATACATTAGGAGAAATCGATTGGAATTTCCTTCTTCTTTGGAGGTTATCGAGGGTGTTAAAACCATTATAAAGTGTAGTCCACGAGAATGCCACAACTTTTGAGGGAGCAGTAGCTAGCCAAAGGAAATGAGGAGGAAAAGGACAAACAAAACTTTTCTGAGAACATAAGAATTAAAAAAAAGAGCACAAAGAGAAGGAGCCATGGGGGGTAAGTGTCCTTCAATAGGTATCCAGTTTGGGCAGGTCTAGTTAGTATGGACAGATATCCAGTCTGGACAAGTGAAAGGTCTGCTAACAACTTAGCAAGATCCTCCATTTCTGAATGAAGAAGATCTCTACGAAACTGAAGTTTCCAAACCAACCTTGTAGAGTTCCAAGAGAGAATATCAGACACAAGAGGGTAATGAATGAGATTTATTCTGAAAATTCTTGGGTATTTGTGAGAGAGATCAACGAATTTTGCCTCTTGTGTCCTCCAAACTTCATATGGGGGATACTAAGAAATTCTGGACTGATGTATGGTGGGGGTGAATCTTCCATTGCTTCTCGATTCCCCCGATTATATTCGTTCCCTTAGGGATCCGTTTGTTTGTGAGATCCTCTCTTGGTCTGAGAATGGTCTCCAGTGGAATCTCCAGTTAAGGCCTTACGGGATTCTGAAGTGGAAGAGTTGGCCATGTTATTTGAGTCTCTTAAAGAGGTAGTTATTCATCCTTCAGTTCCTGATGTTAGAACTTGGAGTCTTGATCCCTGGGGTTTGTTTTCATGTAGGTCTTGGGTATTACATTTTGGGAAGGAAGATTCTTGTCTTTACCCAGTTTTCCCTTTTCCTTTCTATGGGCAGCCAAAGTTCCCCTTAAGGTCAAAGCTTTTGCATGGACTGCTCTCTTGAATAGGATCGATACTTCTGATATCTTGCAGTGTCATCGTAAATCTTGGGTTATTTCACCTCATGTTTGTATGCTTTGTTTGAGGGATGGGGAGATATTAGATCATTTACTAGTGCATTGTGACTTTGCAAGCTCAATGTGGAGGAGATGGGTCTTCTTGGCAGGGGTGCAGTGGGTCCTACCTAGTTCTCTACGTGATCTGGCTGAACAGTGGAGATTTGCACACATGTCTAAGCAAGCAAGAAGGCTTTATTTGGCTACAGTTTGGGTAGTGTGGTTGAATCGGAATAGGAAAGTTTTTGAGGATAAGGGAAGGGGAAAAGGCACAAAAATTAATGGAATTTTGTCTTTGTCAGCCTTATGGTCCTCTTTGTGTCCAGAGTTTGATGGGTTAGGGGTCGGGGAGATAGGGAGAAACTGGGAACTGTTAGTGCAGTAGAGATTTTCATGTTCATGGTTCAAGTGTAAGGAGTGTTTTTTTGCTTTGGAGGTCTCTCTTTATTTCTTTGTAGGATGGTGATGGATGTATTAATCTTTTGGTTTTTCTAGTGGATTTGGTATGCATCCCATTACTCATGGGAGGCTACTGGTCTTTGTAAGGATCACATGTTTCATTTTTAAATATAATCTCTATTACTTATAAAAAAAGATCCTCCCAGAAACGAATTAAGGAACCAGAGTGAAGGATGAGTCTTAGTGAAGGGTAGAACAGATCAGCAAGGGATGATATTGCTTTCCAGGGACTAGAGTTCCAAATGTTCACTTTGAGGTTAATAACTCTCCCATTACTGTGCATTCCATATTTCCTCACCAAATCCCCATAAGTACTTTGCCAATAGGAATCGCACATAGTAATTAATAATCAGTCATAAGACTCATAACTAATGAGTAGTAATATGAAACATGTTAATCAAATAACATACAATTGATTGTGCAAATGGAATGGAAAAATTCAACAATAATAACTGAATAACACGTAAAAAAAAACATATAATGGTGGTCCATGGTGCTGTAAAAATTGAGTGGATGTAAAGGCTCAAATCAAACCCTACCTTCTTGCCATAAAGTGGTAGAAATGCTTCCATCCCATCCTATATCGATATTCCTTGGATAAGAGAACATGGCCTCATAAATCTCCTGACTCATATATGCCATGATTCCAACTAGAAGATACTTGGGATGATAAGGATTAACTACCAAAATATCAAGTTTCAGCTGAGGTAGTGGTGTTGGAGGTAGATAACCAATAAAGCCATATGCAAAGGCCTGGGATGGACCTAGTGTAGCATAAAAACTATGCGTTAAGTTTCACTAGAGAAGAACCCATAAGGATCAGAGTGTTTGCAACTGTGATCCATAATATCCGTATGAATCATAACTACTATCAAATGAATCTCCTCGGCCAAGTTGAGGATAGTAGTATTAACCGTAACTATTATCAGATGAACTATAGCTAATAGAATTGGTCCTAAAAGTCCCTACTGTTGATAGTCTCCTTCGTAACGCTGATAGGATTGATCTTCATATTCATAAGATCAAATATTGGATCCAACATCCATAGGTCCAAAGCTCTGAGCTATAGAGGTCTCCTCATGTACATCAGTACGTTACCTTTCTTTTATCCTTCCTCTGAAAAGTTTGTGTACCATTGCTACTGCCACCATCATAATATCTCCTACCATGGTCCTGATCATGCGTGTTACGCTCAAACTTGGCCTTCCTAGTGAAAGGACTCAACCTTGTAGCAGTCATGCTTCTACCACCTTGATTGTCATTATCGTCACCACCACTACCATCATCATCACTATTCTCTGTATTATCTTCGGATGAATCAGAATTACGTTACCCTCCACAGGGGTTAAGTTTGAGGCTGGGTTTGGGTTGGGGTTGGCAATTGTTCCATTTTGAGAAAAATAGAAAGTGAACTGACTACTACGTGCTACAAACTGAAACCAAATAGGTTTCTTTTTAGTATGAACCAAAATGAAACCATAACCAATTAATATTAACCCAAAACCAACCTTCATAAGTTTGTTTCGATTCGGTTCAGTGGTTTTAACTGATAAATTGGACCATCCCTAGTTGATGGTCTGACTTAAACATGTGTATATATGTAATTAGTTCGTTTTAGTTCAGTCTTACCTTAAAATCGAAACCAAACCGAAATCGAATTGATCATATACAGTATAAAACTGAAACCGAACCGAAATCAATTACTAACAATCCAAAACCTCTAATAGGTTTGGTTGGGTTTGGTTTATTGGTTTCAACTGAACCTTTGCCATCCCTATTTGGGACTGAACTCCTGATGCTGAAATTTAGATGAACAATTCTCATTGCTTTATCAAATGAGTCTAGACTATCCTATCCCCTCCCCTCCATCACAGTGTGGATCTTGATGCCTATCTCTCTGCAGCACTAGCAATAAGTGAGCAATGTCTACCATATGGCTGGTGCATCTCAATCCACCTAGCCCAATTTGACAAAGGATTGTACTCATTAGCATCATTACTAAATAGTGTGTCCAGAGGATCCTTCAATAGAACTGTGATGCTTAGTCTCCATCTGCTTTGTCTTTGGCTCATATTATAATGGCAAAACACTAGCTTTTGCAATTTTTCATATGCCAGATTATTTCTCTGCTTTGTATCATTGTATGTATGTATGAGAGCAAGGGTGCTCCAATTTCGCTCACATGCAGAAGAACATACTATCTGCGTAAGGACCACAGCAGCTAGCTTTCTCAATGTAGGGGCATTAACACCATACATCGTGCACCATTCACCCGAAATTGTAAAAGAAATATTAATTTTTCAAAAAATAGATTTAACCAAAACAAACAAATATATGACAATATGATAGTTGTGATCAACACAAATGAGCCAAGTGCATCTCTAACCAATATTTGCTGGTAATGTCAGTTTACAATTTTTGAACAGGGTTAGTATCGAAATTGATTATAAGTTGTGATTTCATTCCATAAAAACAAGTGGCTTACCTCATTTTCTAAAGTATGTGGTTGAGCATCAAAATAAGGGTCTAACTTTTGACATATCTTGTACACTGTAGTATGTAAGTTTATACGAGACCCAATACCATCCTATTTTGATATAAACTTCCTTATTTTCTCTTTCATTGATCCTTGCTCTAGACATATTTTAATCTCTTCTGCCTATAATTTGATGGCTAATACAAAGAGGGCTCCCTGGAATTCTCCTGCATCCTCATGCTATGTGAATGCTGCAACCCGAGTTGATCTGTATCCTTAGATCTATGCTCTGATACTCCAACATCTCCTCTGGATGTACTATTCTTCTAAATCATCTATCTCTCTTCCTTCCTTCTTTGATACTCAAACTATAGAGACGCTCAATGGAGGCTTGATATGAGGATTTTGTTATCTTAGTCAACAAATAATCAGGATAAACTATTTCGTCATTAGAATCCTTTGTCCCAGGTGGTGTTTCTATGGGACCTGCTTGCTTATGTCTAACAACATCTTGATGCTGCTTCTTCTATCGCGTACTAGTAACTCAAACCTACAAATGCTCTCACTGCATTTTGTTTTTTTCTCTTTTCACGGCGTGCAGCCGAATTTTTTTTTTGTGCCCTTGGCAAAACGCCAGGCCGCAACAAAATGTCGAAAATTGCTCTCACATCTTCTTCTTTAACTTTGGAGGCACTCGTCCTTGTATCCATGTGCTAAATGTTCTTTTAGTCGCAATACTTCACCATCCTTAACTTGTTGGCGATATTTAGAGATTCTCTTGTTTTTTGTCCCCTTCATATTTGGCCCCAGGGCTTTAACCTATATCTATCCTCTGACCATCTTGATCACCTCCATTACCATTGCTAGATGCCATATTGCTAGTTTTTACTTAAAAGATAACACACACGATCACAAGAAGGCTGTAAAAGACCCAACAAAAAACATAAAACAACTTACTAATACAAATATTTATCTTTTATTTTTTTATCATATATTTGCAAATTTTCTTAATCATTTTGAACAATATTTTAAATTTATAAAATGCAAAATAATTTAGACACTTATTAGCTGAAATTTGATTTTTGATACTTATTTCCAATTATTCAACAAATTTTTATTTTTTATTTTATATTTTTACAATTATCAAACAAATAGTAGAATGAGTAATTTACAAGTTTTATGCACACAAATATTTCCTTAATTCCGTGCATTTTAATGTCATTTGAAATTTTTTTCTATTATTTTATATAATTTTTTTAACACTTTTTAAAAAATATAATCTGCTGTTATTAAAATTAGTTTTATTATTTTCCAAATGTTTCACAATTTTTATATTAGTTTCTGTTATCTTTCCTTTTTTTGTTGTTATTATATGATTCATATTTTTTAAATTTTTTTTAAATTTAAAATTGCAATTAAATATATATTCTGTTAAATTCATAATACTTAGCAAAATAAAACATAAAACCTTCTTTCTTATTGTAATAAATTTTTAAATAACTTGTTGTATTTTTCTTAAATTTTTATTGTTTTAGTAATTTTTTGAGTAAATAAATTCAAATAAATATTAATTTTTATTGAAAATTCAAATTGGTGATACCCCTCGATAGATTGGGTGTTGGTACATCATATATATGAAAATCAACTGTCCCTAAAGAGATTCCAGCCTTCAAAATTGAAAAATACATGTTTTTACCTTCAAAGCACATGAATGTGATTGATCTCAACTCTAAATCCACTTTTAGAGAGTCATACAATGCTTTTATACCATAGATATGAGTAAAGCACATCAGGTTAGACTATATTTTTGCAAAAAAATAAGAATCCATGAAGGTTTTCATGAAATGGGCAAAACCTTGTTGATTTGGGTGAAATTTCTCCTAGATTGAGCCCTTTTATGAAACATGTACCACTGAAATGCAGTGAAATTTAGTTGTATTTCAGTGACATCCTGTCAAAATCTTGCTAGCCTCCACCTTGAAACATCTCGCTGGGAGGAGAAATGGCGAAATTTTGGTGGCACGTTGCGGAAAAAATACTACTTTGAAGCTTCTTGAGTACCAATCTGACTCTTTGTGAGATATTATGCTATGTGTAAATGCATGTATGATTGTTATGATTGCTTCATTTATATTTTTAAACAAGCATTATGCATGTGCATAGCTGTGTCATAAACAAGAATACTAATAGATACAAGTCTTTGATTCCTTGAATTGATGAGATGTTGGACATGATGCTTGATGCGGTTAAGGATTGGGCATAATTGATATTATTATTGGTTGCCTAGACACTTTAGGCTGTATTTTTAGGTATGAGGCCACCTTAGCCTACACAGGTGTGCCTAGGTGAGATTTCGACTGAGGGGGTTGCATAGTTTTGCCTAGTTCGAATTGCTATTTTAACGTTATTATAAAATTGTATTTAATTAATATCAGTGGACTCTAATCAATTCTTTTTAGTGGAGGTATAAAATCCTCTGAGTCTTTAGTGTTAAACCATTAGGCTTTGTCAAATGGTGCCACCCGTCCTCTTCCTTTTGTTTCGCTCCTACCCTCTCGTCTCTTCTTTCTTATTCCCTTTATTTTTTGTATTTTGTATATAATTGCTTTAACAAACCAACTTGCATAGCTTCATTTTGGCAAGTCTCCTCTCTTTCCCCCTCTTTTCTTTCTTTTCCTCTTTTCTGGTTAGTCTATTGTTCCTATGTCAAGCAGATATTAACCTGCTCAGCCTCTTTCTTCTTAGAAATCATCTATGCATCCCTCTCTCTAGCCATGCTATACTTTTTTTATTTTTATTTTTCAAACATATCTAGAGATTGCACCAGCATTTTTTCTCTTTTTTATGCTGTGTCATCTCATGGGATGTTCAGCATCGAGTCCAACTAATTTAGTTTACCTTCCTCTCAGCTTTTCACTTGTGAGGGAGTGTGAAGAGGCTGAAAAAATTGAAGGATCTAGAAGGGCATGAGGAAGGATGAAAAGGACCTGGTTGGAGTTGGTCAGGAATTTTTTTTTCTTTTATTTTTTATTTTTTATGAGTTATGAAAGTATGTTAGATTAAGAAGGATGATATGTACAAAAGTGGTGTAGGTATGCAGGCAGAACCCCACAACCCACCTAAAACGAAAATACAGCAAGCTGTGATGCAGTTGGTCAGAAAAAATTGAGCATGCATAATATTTGCTGAAATACTGTTTTCAATAGTTTGTAATAATGTAATATGTTTCCTTGCTCACTTGAAGTAATTGTATAAAGCATTTTTTTGCTGAAAATGATGCATGTAAAAAATTCTCCACTTTCCATTTTTGTTGGAATAAATTCTGGTTACAGTCAAATAGGTCTTTATAAATTTGTGTTAAACATCCAACATTTTATTATGTATGCTCTCTCTCTCTCTCTTTCTCTCCCTCCCTCCCTCCCTCCCCCACCCTCTCTTGTAAGTAAATTAGGATATTGAGTTGAGAACTGAATGGTTGATTTTGGAGTTTTGATATGTGATTTTGTAAGGACTATGACTAGCTATAATGGATAATCTGCATATTTGAAGCTATTATCTCTTCTGCAGCATTCTGAAGTTCTTTTCAGATATTTTTTTCTTTTGTTCTGATGAGAATTTTGAGATGGAGGACTGCTATCCTTCTTCACTAAACCATGTAAAATAAGACCTTTTTGGACTGAGGGTATGAAAAAGAAGTTGGAGAGTCTGAATCACTAAACCATGTAAAATCTTGTTTATTGAAACGAAATATGGGTAGAAAGATTTGTCTGTGGATTGGGAACATTTACTGTCCAAAATCTGTGGTTGTTTCCAGATGTGACTTTTCTTGGTTTGGTGGGCCATTGGATGAACCACTGATGGCAAATAGTGAAGTTTGGTTTGGCTTCCATATATCAAAGTTTCTAGACTATACTTGGAAGTTCACACATGTTTTGCTAATGGTTTCTGTGATTCATTTTTATCATCTTTCTCCCATTTATAATTAGTTTCTCCCAAAAGTCGCTGAAAAATTTCTATTGCTAGCATTGTTTTCTCATCCGAGACTTGTTGTTACTTAATGTCCCTTTAAATCAACTAGTATAGTCCTTTATTTTACATATTATAGCAGTGAAATCCTGAAGCGCTTACTTTGTTCTACCATGCAATGATGTGATCATGTGATTGTTCAAGATGAACTTGTCATATCTAAAGTGAGAAATTATCTTTTAGGGAACATTGGGACATCTTTGGCTTTGTCACATCAAGTGTGTAAAACCTCTAAGAGAGACTAACATGTGTGTCTTAGATCTTCAGCAAGAGTGAAAGACATATTTTTTGGATATCATGCATCTCCTCTAGTGTTTTCCGCCGAAATTACGCTCGAAGACCCCATAGTGATTCATTTCGCAGGATAAAATTGCCAGATTGTGTTTCTGGCATTTTTTAGCAGCACGCCAGCAAAACGCAGTGGCATGCTTAGTGACACGGGGCGAAATAGGGGAAAACAGGGGAAACATTATTTGTTTTTGCGTGGCACAAGGCGAAATTTTACTCAATTCTGGTGAAATTTCCCCAAAATCCAAAAAAACCCCATTTTTTTTTGTTCCTTTTGATTCCAGTGTTTCTGCACTGAAATTTTGTTTCATGCACTGGGCGGCACCCCAGAGTCACCGAAACAGTAATCCTTGATCTCATCTATGTATGGGTGCATGCATGCGTAGATATGTGATAATCTTGTGGGTAAATATTTTCGTTACTACTGTTTACAAACACTTTCTGGCATGTGCAAGATTTATGTTCTTTGAATTTGTTTTATATTAATATTTGAACTTTTTGTCTTTGTTGCATTATCTTGCCTTCATAAGGTTTGTTTCTGCAGTTTATTTTAGCTGAAACTTTTCCTGTGCTAGAAGATAGCAGCTGTTTCTTAATTAGAAGTATTTATTTATGCAGGGAATCAGAAAGCTCTGTTGTGAGCTTTTGGACTTGAAGGATTCAGTGGAAAACTTATGTGGAAATATGCAGTCAAAGTACTTAGCCTTCGTCAGGTAACAAGTCATAGTTTTTCTATTCTCCATGAATCATAATTGAAAATTTTCATAAAAATCATGAGCGATTTTTCCTAAAACTAATAGTTTTTTTTTTTTTTTAAAGCATTGGACTGCATCAACAAAATTTTTATTTATTTATATCATTCCTCAGTAGATACTCATCATTATTTGCTTGAGAATATAGCATAATTATAAGTCATTGTAACAGCCCCATCCCCACAATACACATTAAGGTGTACTCACTATTCACCATGCCAACAAAATTTTGCCCATGCCGGCGAAATTTTGCTGGAGTCAGTGGGTTCCTAAACAGAATCCTAGGAATTCTGTTGAATGTTGGATGTGAGAGCCCCCTCCAAAATCATCAGAACGAGCAAAAAATTCACTCATGTCAATGGAAAACTGATGGAAACTAATAGAATCTAAGAATTCCATCACTTTTGGTCAATTTCTGAATGAGAAGATTGGAAGTTCTGGTCGTTCCTCTGGAATTGGTAGAAAGAACGAGAGGGAGGGAGGGAGGGAGATTATGGTTTCTAATTAGTGTCTGATTGGGTGTGTAAAAAATCAAAGCATTTATCTTTGACCGGTCAAGATGCTAACCCTGGTCAATGGTCCACCCCCAAGTCTGGGTCCTCACAGTCATCCTCCAAGACAGTCCACAAGAAATCTCTTTGAATTTTTCTAAGTCTATTGGTGACTGACTGTGGTAAGCAGAAGAGATATAAAATAAGTTGGTGATTAGATAAGATGCTCTTCATCAGAGTCACCAATTAAGGACCTTAAAGAGCTAAGTTGGCATGTTGCCAAAATTTAGTAGCTGATTGTCACCAAATTAATCTTCAAATCTGAAACAAAATTCGAAGCAATGGAACAAACCTCAAATAGTACTCCATGAGGACTGGCTGGAATCATTAGAACTACCCAAATGGCAATCAGAATAGAATTCAGAGCAGTAGAAAGATGATGAGGATTCATCTGCATTTGTTGGGCTTCCAATGAATAGCAGCAAAGAGCCTCCTTGGGAAATAGATCCTTTAATCACCACAAGGAAACTGTTAATTTGAATTCATCAGAATCAATCTGTACTGCGAAGCAAACTAAGCAGCTGAGACTTTGGCCAAATTTTCTACTAACTATTTTTTGTCTTTGGCTTAAACCACCAGGATTTTTAGTGAACATCTCTATTGACAGATCATTTGATATGATTGTAAGAAGGAATCAATGCGATTGATCATTATTTACCGAAAAGCAAAAACAGATCTTGGTACCTGGTCTATTGGCCAGCTTCTCAAAGAGAGGCCCTAGTCTGTGATAAGCCCACTTTTAGGGAAGCTTGTGCCATGGTGAATATGAGATTGGTTCTTGATTCCAGGTCTTGGGACAACCTCTTAGGCCCTTCAGCATGCATCCTTTCACACCTTATTTTAGGTGAATCTGCAGGTCTCCGCTTTAAATGTCCAACCCACCTTAACCTATTCTCCTCCCTTTTATTTTTAATGCATGCTATGCTTAACCACTTTTGAATGTCTTCATTTCTTACTGTCTTTTTTAGTTTTGCCACAAGATATCTTAGTATCTTCATCTTGGTGACACTCATATTCTAAACATGCTGATTCTTTGCTACTCAACATTCTGCACCATACAACATAGCTGGTTTGATTGCTGTCTTATAAAATTACCCTTTAGTTTAAGTGAAGCACAGTTATCACACAATACCCTAGCATGCATCTTATGTCAGTAAAGGCTCTATAACAAACGTGAGCTATCTGAATTATTTTATTTTTAATATTTGGTTGATTGATGGTCAAAATTCCAAATACTCATTATTTTTTGTAAATTATTATTAAAACTAATATGCAGGCTATTTCAGGATGTCTGAAGAGGTGATTGAGATGGAACATGAACTTATTGAGCTGCAAAAGCATATTTCGGCACAAGGGATCCTTGTGCAAGATTTGATGAGTGGTGTATGCCGTGAATTGGAAGAATGGAATCTAGCTGACAGTGACAAAGAACCCGAGCAAGAGCCTCAAGTATTTGAACTTTGTTCCATGGCCAGTGATGTAGATGACAAAATGATGTTTTTAGAGAACATTGACGTTCTTTTGGCTGAGCATAAAGTGGATGAGGCAATAGTGGCACTAGATGCAGAAGAGAGAAATTCTGCAGAGGTGAACTCTTTGGGAGATAATTTATGTAATGAAGCCTCCTCATACAAGTCTGATATCTTGAAAAGGAAGGCAACGCTTGAGAATCAGCTTGTTGAGATCTGTGAACAACCATCAGTCAGTGCTGCTGATCTCAAGAAGGCTTTATCTGGTCTGCTAAAACTTGGAAAGGGTCCTTTGTCACATCAGCTAATGCTGAAAGCATATGGGTCCCGCCTCTTAAAAGGGATTGAATCTTTTCTTCCTTCATGTTCAATTTATCCTGAAACGTATTCTGCAACATTATCTAAGCTTGTATTTTCTACAATCTCAATTACCACAAAGGAATCTGATCTGATTTTTGGTGACAATCCTCTATATACCAACAGAATTGTTCAATGGGCAGAGTGGGAACTGGAATTTTTAGTACGACTGGTGAAGGAGAATGCACCCTTATCCGAGACAGTTTCTGCTTTACGTGCTGCAAGCATTTGTCTTGAAGCTAGTCTCAGTCACTGCTCACTTTTGGAATCTCAAGGCCTAAAACTTTCTAAGTTGCTAATGTTGCTCTTGCGCCCATATGTTGAAGAAGTTCTTGAAATGAATTTCAGACGTGCTAAAAGAATGGTTCTTGAAGGGTTGGGAAATGATGAGGTGCTGTCGTTATCACCTCGGTTTGTATCTCTTTTATCTGCTTTTTCATCATCATCAGATGGTGTTCTGATGGATAGTGGAACAGGATTTGTGTTCATCGTTAAAGTAAGTCGATCTCTTTCGTTAACAACTGATCATTGTTGGTTGTAGTCCATCCATGTTTACAAATACTTTCAGATTTTAGCCAGGAAAATATTGTTGAATGTTTATAGAGTTGAACCAAAAGTAGGTGATCTCTGGCCTTTCTACATGTCACAATTGTTGGAGGTATTGGATTTATATCCAAAAATATTGTTAGAGAAGTCCTAAAAATAATCCATGAAACTACGAAAATTTTAGAAACCTTAATCTTACAAAATATATGTGCCTAGTGGTGATACTTGAATGTTGTACTCAGCCTGCAAGCAGTACCTGAATCTAGATAGAAAACCAACACGTGGTGTTTGATCTTTTTGATTTTCAATATATTAGGTGCTTTGCCTACTCTTCATTCCAGTATTTTCTTCTATTTTCTAAACAGGATGGATAGCAAGAAAGACAAAATGGTGGAAGGACAGAAGGATATGTGTGTGTGTGTGCTGTCCGTCTGTCCATCCGTCCCGTGCACGCGTACATGTTTAATCATAGGAATTCTCTCTGTCAGTTGCATCTTGTTCTTTGTTATAAGTCTATAACCATTTTAGATTAATTAAATGGAATTCAAATTTTCTTTCATAGGATATTGTGGATCAACTAACACCAGTGGCAATCTCACATTTTGGAGGATCAATTTTAACAAGAATCTCTCAGCTTTTTGATAAGTATGTGGATACTCTGGTTAAAGCGCTGCCAGGGCCCTCTGATGATGACAGCTTTGTGGAGCGGAAAGGGGTCATACACTTTAGGGCTGAAACAGATGCTCAGCAGCTGGCACTTCTAGGAACTGCATTTACTGTTGCTGATGAACTATTACCGATGGCTGTTTCGAGGATCTGGGGTTCACATAATGGTGTAAAGGAATCTCGTAGTGGACCCACTGAGAATGTTGTATCACCTGCAAGTAATGCTATTGAATTTAAGGACTGGAGGCGCCAGCTTCAACATTCATTTGATAAGCTCAGGGATCATTTTTGTCTGCAATATGTTTTGAATTTCATCTACCAAAGAGAAGGCAAAACAAGGTTAGATGCATGGATATATTTCAATGAAAAAGGAGAGGATCTGAATGAGGACTCTGACCCATTGCCTTCACTGCCATTCCAGGTTGTTCATTTTGCTAATTGCTCAGGGATCTGACAAGATCCACTAGCTTGTTCTTATTGATTAAATTTTCGATGAATGATACGTGTTAGTCCTTGCTCATTTACATATTGTTGGACATATAAAATGTTCTCTAGCTTTAAAATATTGTATACTGTAGTACATGCATGTGTTATGACATTTAACATTTTAATTATTTTAACATAGACAAATTATACCAAAAATTATCAAACATGAAAATAATCAATGAATTTAAAGATTTCTTTTTTCCATCCTTCTACTTAGTGATATACATAGTGGCACAATCCTGCTTTGGGATTGGCAACTGCTTTAAAACTCAGCGAGTTGACTTTTGACTGGCCCAAATAAATTGATTCTGCTGTTTTTTGTGGAGATATGGTTGAACTGGATTAATCTCAACTCGGTCCAGTTAGTGCAAACTTGTGAATGACTGAAATATATCTTATGCTTGCAAATTTGTAAAGAATTCAACTTACTGTTGCACTGGCAAACTTGTAAAAATAGCTCAAAGTTGATTTTTGTGGTGGCTAACTTGTAGATAATTTAAGTTTCTTTTTTAAAATTGAAAACCTATAAAAGTGTAAATTTATAATGAAACTCATTTATTTTAAAATATTAATCAAATATTCTTTTTTTTTGGGTCAGTACTAATTAGTAACTTGCCAATCAAACACCAAGGTTTGAAGTTTTGGTGCCACTAGGTGTTTCTCATATGGCCTGAAACAAAATTATAATGGCTAATCCCTGCAAGTTTGTTGAAGCAAGGGATTTTATTGTAGGGTAAAGTTTGTGAAATTTTGGCGGCGTGCTATGATATGTCGCCAAGATTTCATTGACTTTTTTTATTTTTTTTTGGGGGTTTGTCAAAAGTAAAAAAAAAAAAAAATGTCGAAATATTAAAAAATACGAAGATACTTTGAATAAATCATCATCATAAGCTAGTTTCCACCAAAGTGGAGTCGGTAATATGAATCTTGTCTTCCATCCCGCTCTATAAAAAATCATATATTTAGTTAATCTACGTTTTAGTAGGTCTTGTATTATAGACTCCATACCTGTCTTTTTAGGTTTGCTTCTTACTCGCTTAGGCTTTCAATATGCATACTTTCAAACCTTCTTATAGGGACATCTCTTGGTCTCTGATTTACATGACTAGACCACCTTAACCTACTCTCCTCGATTTAATTCCTAATGCATGATATGCATAACTACTTTTGAATGTCTTCATTTCTTATTTTATCTTTTCTAGTTTTATCACAAATCCATTTTAGCATCCTCATCTTGGTAACCTTCATCTTTTGAACATGTTGATTCTTTGCCGTCCAACATTTTGCAACATATAATATAGCTGGTCTAATTGCTCTCTTATAGAACTTATCCTTTAATTTAAGTGGAACAAACTTATTACACAAAACCCCAGAAGCCAAAAACACTTATTACACAAAACCCTAGAAGCCACAACATTCTTCACTTAAGCTAATAAGCTCTAATCCTATGTGCAACATCTTCATCAATTTTCCATGTTTTTGTACCATTGATCCAAGATATTTGAACTTATTACTCAAAGGGATATCCTAATTGTCAATTCTAATAGTTTCACTAGTTATATTGTTGTTTGTATTAGAAGGGCATTTCATATATTCAGTCTTCGGACGGCTTATTTTAAAACCATTTGATTCTATGGTATCTTTCCACAATTCTAGTTTAATATTTACTTCTTTAGTGTGACACACCGATATTTTATCATTTGCAAATAATATACACCAAGGCACCTCATCTTGATTATAACTTGTCATCCATAATTAAGGCGAAAAGATAAGGGCTGATAGTGGACTTTGATGCAAACCTATCTTAACTAGAAAATTAGTTGTCTTACCACCAATAGTTTTGCCTTTAGTTAAGGCTCCTTTATACATATACTTCATTAAATCAATATATTTCATTAGTATACCATTTTATACAAAGTCTACCAATTTAATTCTCTTGGAACTGTATCATATGTTTTTTTTTTAAATCAATAAAATCCAGCGTTTTCTGCTTCAGAAATTTCACTAGAAGACCCATCAACAGCATGTCTCGCAAGGGAAAAATTGCTGATTTGCATTTTTGGCTATTTTTAGCTGCATGCTGGCGAAATGCGGTGACATGCTGAGCGAAACGAGGCGAAATGAGTGGAATGGGGGGAGCATAAATTTTTTTTGAAAAAAATATTTTTATCCCTTTAAATTGGCAAAATTTTGCTTGATTTGGGCAAAACTTCCCTGAAATGAAAAAACCTCAATTTTTTTTATGTTATTGATTTTTCTTGCGTGCGCATGCTGCCAAAATCTCATTTGGTTCCCTGGCTAGGGCAGCACGCACAACGGCATCGAAATGGTAAACCTTAATAAATACCATGTGCAAATCTTTTTTTTTTCTCTAAAGTTTTTTATTAACTGTTTATATAAAAGTATAGCTTCAGTAGTGGATCTTCTAGGCATAAATCCAAATTGGTTTTTTATCACTCCAATTATTAGCCTTAATCTATGTTTAATTACTCTTTCCCACAATTTCATAGTGTGACTCATAAATTTAATGTCGCGGTAATTTGCACAATCATATCTCCCTTATTCTTTTTTTGATAAGTAATGATATTTGATTAAAAGAAGTCGGTACATAGTACCTCCTAGTGTGAAAATATAAGTGTGTATGAGATTCCCTTTTCAAGAACAAAAAAACATCGAAAAGGGTTAGAACTATGACCTAAACTCTGAAAACTATCCACAACACATGTACAAAAAAACCCCTGTTTTGCACAATCCTATATATCTCCCTTATTCTTAGATATTGTTATTATTGCGCTAATTCTCTAATCATTTGGCATTTTTTCAGTCCTTAAAATTTCAATAATAATTTATTCCACCAAAGTACACCAATATCTCCCATTCATTTCCAAACGTCTTTAGGGAGGTCATCTGGCCTAAGGCTTTTCCTATTCTCATTTTGAGTAGAGCATCTTTAACTTCTACAACTCGATCCCTACGAAAATATGTTTGTTCTTTAGTTCCATTATTGCTATCATCCATGTACAATGTAGATCTTTGTGTACCGTCCCCATTTAATAATTTCATAAAATATTATTTCCACCTTTGTTTAATGTCCTCATCTTTTACCAAAACTCTCTAATTTTCACTTATAATTCCTCTAATTTGATGTAAGTCCCTCGTTTTCCTCTCTCTAAATCTTGCTAATTTGTAAATAAAGTTTTCACCTTCTTTAGTACCTAACTTATCATATAAGTTGTCAAAGGCATGGTTTTTAGCTTAACTAACTTTCTTCTTGGTTTCTTTTTTAACATTTTTATATCTTTTTAAGTTTTCTTGGGTTTTACTCTATTCTAAATTTTAAAATAAAGTCTTTCTCTTTGATAGCTTCTTGGACTACATCACCCCACCACCAAGTTTCCGTATGAGCTGGAATACTATGAATAAATGAAAAAAATAAATTAAAACGGATATGCAATCATTCTCAGTCATAACAAAATATAAATCGAACTCGGAATGATGGACATTATTGCTCACTAATATTAGAACTTTTGGTAGTTATTAAATATTTAATTACTTTGACTAAATGTAATTGCATTTAATGTTCTTACATTTATTCCCTATTATTACCATATGCTTTAAATTCCGAGAAACTATACCTTTTTAATGGAGAGTTGCGTTCTGCACTTGTTTGGTGACATGCAACATCTTAAAAGGAAAAAAAAAGCATATTTAGCTGATTTACCAAAAAAAAAAAAGCATGTTTAGAGGAAATGCAGCAATATTTTGCTGTGTTTCGATGAAATGTCAAAAAAAATCACCAAAGGCAATTTACCTGCAGTGATATGTCTAATTGTGGGGCCAGTTAGTGAAATTCAGTGCACCATCGAAACTAAAAACACTACCAGAAACCTGAAGAATTATTTTTGTAATGATTGTTGGATACTAATTATTTAATTTAACTTCTTGTAGAATGAATGACAGATAAAACATTGCATTTTGATGCCTGTACACATATATGTACATACATATTACATAAATACATATAAATGTATACGTGTATGTGTTGACACGGGGTTTACTGGTTAGAAGATCCAGTTTTAGTATCCCAGTGAGACAATGGATTTCACATGTGATAGCTTATTTGCCTAACCCCATTTATATTCATGTGCTTCATCTCATATTTCGGCCCTAAAAACAATTTTCTAATGGCAAGAAAGGATTTTCCTGTATCTAATGTCTTTATTATATGAAACTTAAAGGTTGTAAGATATTTGATTGCCAATATTATACATGGCAAAAAAAAAAAAAATTTTTTTTTTACATGGCAAAGTGGGGTGTATGTAGGTAAAATACTGTCTAAATAAGCGTCCCTTGTTGGATTGATGGTTTCAATTGGCCACCTCATCTTTAAAATTTCTGCTGTATTTACAGGCATTATTTGCTAAGTTACAGCAGTTGGCAACTGTTGCTGGCGATGTGTTACTTGGGAAAGAAAAGATACAAAAAATTTTGCTTGCCAGGCTGACGGAGACTGTGGTGATGTGGTTATCTGATGAAAAGGATTTTTGGGATGTGTTCGAGGATAATTCTATACCTCTTCAGCCACTTGGATTACAGCAGGTATCTTTCCACTAGCAATTGCCCTCCACGATATCTCTTCTTCCGATGCATATTTTTTTTCTTCTTCTACATAACATATAATTGTAGTAGCTTTTCCATCTATGTTGCTTACTGTTTTTTTGTTCCTTGTGTACTTGAAATCAAAAAACTATAAGTGAAACTTTGCAGTGTCTTGTTTAAGTATGTGGACTTCATAGCTGATTATGCTGACTTAAGCATTGTCATTGCAACAAAACTTTGCTACTTGATTTGCATATAACAAGGTATGGATGTGGACATGTTTTGGATTATGAAACTTGAATTTTGGTTTCACATTCTTAGGATCATTTTCTTTTTAATATTCAGTTGTTCAGATAGTTTATGGTTCAAGAAAAATGGTTAAGAGAGAATGATATGGTTCAAGGGTGTGTTCAATTTATCAACACTCAATTTACTGTTGAAGTTTCCTATCTCAACAATGTGCTTATTTTCCCTTTATCTGGCATTATGGCAAGTTCAGCAGCCATAGAGGATATAAATGTTTGAAAAAGAAGGTAGTGTTTGAAAAATGAGGTTGTAATTTTGTTTACCCAAACAAAGGGAAAAAAAAACAGTAGAAGTGGCAATCTAAATTCTTCCTTCAAATAGTCATCTGAAGGGAATCTGCTCCAATTACAAAGCATCCTCGAAATAAACATATGAATGACTTTTGTGCTTGTTCAAACCTTATTATCACAATCACTTAATATAAAGTGCTTGATTTTGTATTTGCCTTTCCAGTTGTGCCTTGTGTTGATATGCTAATGAGAATGAGTTTGGATGTTGTTTATTTTGTATTCTTTTCGTTGTTGATTTTAGGTATTCTTTGTACACATGCACATTAGACACCCATGGGATACTCGGGAGTAAGGAAATAAAATTTTCTTCTGAAATAAAGACCTTAACACTGCTGGCTCTGAAGATCAATACCTTTCTGCAATTCATCTCTTTTTCTTGACCTTTTTCTTGACCTGTATATCGTAGATATAAGAAATAAGCAGAATATGGCAGAGGGATTCTGATTCAGTCACCATATGTCTGCACAAGATTCAGAGAATATGTTTGAATTTGAACTTTGGAGAGTATCTAGTGTACCCAGGTACATCAGATAATATGTGCTTACTTCTCCATCATTTTTTATATCTACTTAGACATAAGAAAATTGTCATGAAGTGGCCCAAAACAAGATCTAGGTATTCCTTTGGCGAAAATACCAGTCAATCTGTCTTTGGTGAATAGGAAGGGGTCATAGGGTTCTCCTAGAACAAAAGCAATGTTGGAACCTTTTCTATTAATATTCATTTCAAATGTGGTGAGTCTGTTTTTGAGTGGCTTCTTTCGGGGATTTATGGACCCACAAGACCGTCTATTCATGGTAATTTTTTGGGAGGAGTTGAATGATACCAGATTGACCCATAGCCTTCCATGGTGTCTGATTGGTGATTTTAATGTAGTAAGATTCACCAAAGCCCGTGCTGAGAAACGAGTTGGACGCACGGAGAACAATGGGGTTTTGGCGGGGGGGGGGGGGGGGGGGGGGGGGGGTTGCGCGCTTGAAGTCCCCCCAGGATATGGTAAAAGGTATTTTTGGGATTTCAGAAATATTGGGGTTAGGGTTGGTATATACACATTGATGTAACCCTAATTGACGTTTTTCATAGTGAAAATTTTGCCGTACACAGTGGACGTAGGCACATTGCCGAACCACTTTAATCTTGCGTGTTCTTGTTCTTCTTTATTTCTTTGCTATTCACGTTGCAAGATTCTCAACAAGGGATTTCTCTAGTTTTATCAACTACCATGAGCTGATCGATATGGCTCTCTCAGGTGCAAGATTTACCTGGTCTAACATGCAAGAGCAGCCTATTTGTAGTCCTCTAGATAGAGCCCTAGTGTCAGCCGATTGGGATGATCACTGTTCCCATGCCTCACTTTCTACCCTGACTAGATTAACTTCAGATCATACTCCTATCCTCCTTGCATCAGATCTGCGACCGAAAGTTGGTTTTCCTCCCTTCAGCTTTGCCAACATGTGGTTATAAGATAAATCTTTTAACAGCCTGGAGGAAAAGCGGAAGTGTAGGTTCTCAAGAAAGATGCAGGTTGGGCTGGTTTTTCTTTCATGTTAGCCCTTAGATCATTAAGGAAAAAGGTTTCTCAATGGAACGGTGATGTTTTTCTTGGATATATTAATACAAGAAAGAAGGGGCTTCTGTATTCTATAGAAGTGGTGGATCGTTTGGAGGAAGAGAGAGGTTTGGAGAACATAGAGAGCTCTGTTAGACTGCAGTGCAAAAAGGAGTTGGAAGAGGTTATAAGATTGCAGGAGATCGATTAGAGACAAAAATCTTGTGCTCTTTGGTTGAGATAGGGTGATGGAAATAAAAAGTTCTTCAACAAAGTGGCAAATGGGAGAAGGAAAAAGAGTGAGATCACTAGATTGGTGGTTATAGAAAAGGAGTTGGAAGATCTGGTGGACATGATTGACTGCTTCACCTCTTTCTACTCTTATCTGTATTCGTCTGATGAGATGTTAAGTTTGATCTTAGTTTGTTGGAGAGCCCTAAGTTAGATGAGGACAAGGCTGGATGGCTTGAACAAGAATTTGATAAAGGGGGCAATTGATTCATTAGGGAGTGATATAGCCCCGGGGCCATATGGTTTCACTATGGCCTTCTTCCAGAATTGTTGGAATGTGTTTAAGGAATTTCATTCTTATGGTATTGTAAGTAACCTCATTAACGCAACTTTTCTTAGTTTTATCCCTAAATATCAAGGAACTTTGGAGATGAGAGATGTCCATCCCATTAGCCTAACGACAAGCCTGTACAAGATCATTGCTAAGGTCCTATCCCTTAGACTAAGGGAAGTGCTAGGATTGGTTACCTTTGAGCACCAAAGTGCTTCCGTTAAGGGCAGTCAAATCCTTGACAGTGTGTCGGTGGCCAATGAGTGTAGTGAGGAATACATCTGAAATTTCTTAACTTTGGTCCTAACTCTATGGATCTTGAACTGTTAGCACCACAAGAACAGTAAAAAGAGCAAGCACAAGACCAGAATTTTTTATGAGGAAACCCTAGATTTCTATCTAGGTAAAACCCTGTGTTTGTTTAAAGTGACCACACCTGAGAAATCAATCCACTGTGTAAAGAAATGATTACAAGAATTCAGAATGACCAAACCTCAGTCCTCACAAGATTTCACCCTTGCTTGAATTCTCAATGCATCAATCCAAGTGTCTTGATCTCTGCACCAGCCTTGAATTCCTCCAAGACTGCACGCCCAACATGGAATCCACCAGGTAGATGCTTTGCGGCTTTGGAATCCACCAAGCCAACAAACACAAGGCAGCAGCAGATCTCCAGATCTCCCACTTCAAAGCACAGCTGTGATTGATTCTTCAAGAATCAATAGAATCAATCTGAAACTCCCCTGAAACCCTAACCTCTTCTACCTTTTTTTTCTCTCTCTCTCTCGAATACACAGAAAACCCAGAGGGAAGACTGCAAAAACAGGCTAACAGACTTACTCCTTAATTGCCGTAAACCTGTTAAGTAAAAACGGAGTATCTAATCCTATGACCGACTGTTACAATTGGAAGTGCAGCCAGTTTTTAATTAAAATTAAATGTCCTTCTTGCCCTTTAAAACAGAGCCTTTTACTTCCAACCTGTTCTCTACAGACATCTCACAAATGCTCATTAGGTTCATCCTGTTTTTGTCATGCAATTGTCACAAGGTTGAGGTATTTTCCCAACAATCTCCCCCTTGACAATTGGATGACAAAACGCCACAGGAAATTTATACTCAACAAGCATGTGATCTAATCCAATGATCATGTATATTCAAGTGTATGCATAGCAATTAAATTCATTAACCAGAAAAAATCACCACCATAATTTTCAGATATCAACGGAAGTCAACTGAAACAACTAAAGACAACATACCTATTAAAATAATAGGAAACCATGTCAAGTTCAAACAAAACATCAACATTAAACATATATATATATATATATATATATATATATATATATATATATATATAAAGGGCATCAAGGTTAACTGTATCTCAAAACCAGTAAGTAAAGTATCAACCACCAAAAAAAGAAGAAGGAAAAAACTGTAAACCCCAGTAAGTAAAGTATCAACCATCAGTATAAGAACCAGAAGAATAAAGACCAACATCAAGTTTTGGGTGAAATGCATTCTGAAAAGTTTTGAAATGACATCCGGCCTTAGAGTAAATCTTGATAAGGATGCTGGATATAGAATTACTGTGAATAAGGGAAGAGGCACTTTCAGAATGCTATGTGACCAGTTTGTTTTACTCAAGCTATGAAGGGAAATTTTATAGGTTGGCTGTTAGGCCTGGCATGATGTATGGATTAAACTGAGTAACAAAAAAGCAACACATACATTGGTTGAGTTTATTTAATGTAAAGATGTTGAGATGGATATATGAGAAGAATTGAAAATATAAAGGAATGAACATATTTGATTGTCGTGGGTGTTGCTCAAACAGAAGATAATAAAAAGTGGGTGAAGATGATTTGGGCATGTAAAGCCAGAACTTAGAAACACAGCTATGAGGTTGAGGAGTACTCATCGAATAATATAGGAGGGAGGGAAGACAATCTAAAAGACAGATGTAAAGTTAATTTGAAAGGATTTGGATATTTGTAACATGATTGAAGATATTATTTTTGAAATACCATAATACAAGAGTAGGATTAGTGTTTCTACTAACTAATCAGGATAAGGAATTTTGTTTTATTTTTATAATTTCCTCCCTTTTCTTTTTCATCCTTAAGTTTTCAAGAGTCTAAAGTACAGTCTTTTTCAGTTGATTCTTGATATGCATTTTATCGTTGAGATTGCTGTTTGTGGGGGTTACCCATCCCGACATGTGCACCAGATTGCATCAGCCATAATTGCTCGTGCAATCAGAACTTTCTCTGCAAGGGGCATTGACCCTCAAAGGTAAACCACTTATCTCTTCTCAATTTTCTGTGAGTATGTGGGTTCGTTGTCTGTCCGTTAAAGCAGTTTTATTATTTCTTGCAGTGCACTTCCTGAGGATGAGTGGTTTGTTGATACGGCAAAGGCAGCCATAAATAAGCTTCTACCAGGGACATCTGGTTCAGAGGCATCAGGCAATGATGAAGATCACACCATTATACATGATGAGATAGTTTCTGATTTCGACGACACTGCTTCTTGCCCATCAACCATAGAGTCCTCTGAATCTTTTGCTTCTGCAGATATGGGCGAGAGTGAAAGCCCCATGTACTTCACGGATCCTGAGGGATGAAATGAACCCTGTGATGAATTGTTTACCAGCTTCTGGTGCAGGTTTTGGAGGGTCACTTGCACATGCAGATGGGTATATAATGCCTACTTAGACAAACACGGCCATTGTTGTAAGAGAAAAACAAGCTACGCTTGTCGGCAAGATTTTGAAGCCACCGATCTGATTATATGGTCTTAGAGTTGCCTGCAATCTTGCTTAATGGAATGCCATATAGAGTAGAATGTATTTCTGCTAGTCACCTAATGCTGTATATCATATTATATCAATGTAGTAACTTCAGTGTTTATTCGTACATTGTTCTGTGGAATGTGTAGGCTGCCATTTCAGGAAATTTGGGTAAGTGATGCTCCCTCCCCCAAGCACCTTCATTTTGAGTATAGTTGTGACAAATTTTGCACTCATATTCCCTGTATTTGTTAATTGATAAGTTCTGGATATGTATAATTAGCTGATGATGTCTGAAACATCTTAGTCAGTTTATTTGTTCCAACCATCAAAGAACGGAGAAGCAGAAGGCCAGGTATGTTCCCTCATTGAATGAGTTAGGTGCTGTAGACACTCATTTTGGGCTCTCATTGTATGTCAAACTTGTTTTATAGCAAACTAGCTCTTATAGTTTTGTATTAGCCAAACACAAGCATCCTTATAAACTAGTTTTCTTATGAGATCAAGAAGTGGTTCTTCAAAATGAGTTCTTGATCCAAAATGAATGTGAAACAAGGCCTTAACAATTGGCCTTTTTGTTTTACTTTATTTTCTTTTACATTTATGTTTGGCGCACAACTTCAATTATGTTGAACTTTGAAGTAAAACAAACCCAAAAGTTCTCAACATCAAATCAAGGTTGGCAGTATTATTTGCCATGAGGCATCCTTTCTCATCATCAACATCTACCATGCATAGTAGAATTCTTAATGTCAAAGCACACATACATCTCTATTATTACCTTAAAAAGCATACATATGATATACGTATATATCTACTCCATCATGGGAGCAATCTGAATACAACCATTATCATCACTGTAACTGTTACACATGATCTTAAGAAGGAAGGTGAGGGAGATTTGAAGAAGTACACCTTATTAACTTGTTTCAAACCTGCTCAATGGTTACTTCTTTTATACAGAGACCTTTTTTGAACTCCTCGCATTCTATCTCATACATGGCAAAACTTAGATCCCTGCTGCCTTGATATTTACTTTTCTCTGGGACGGTGAACTCAAAGCCATTCTGAGGGAATTTAAACCAGTCAGTTTTGTTTTTATGTGAACTCAATTTCTCATGAAATGGTTGGAGTTTCAGCCCAGGGAAACGCAGCTTGACGAATACATCATAACCGTCCCAGCCATCTGCATCCGGCTTCAATTTGATAATGAAATGAAGCTTGTATTTAGTGTTTCCAGAAAATTCAGTGTGAGGGATTTTGCCACTAACTTCAAGCCAGTAAACACCTAATAGCTCAACCCATTCAGTAGAATCTTCTTTCACATATTTCCAATATTTTCCTCTACTGCCTTCGCCACCCCAGATTATGCTCAGTGCCTTCGGCTTTAGGATGATTTTGGTCTTGTCATCCTGCTTGACCTTAACCAAAGAGAAAACTGTCCATATCAATCTCGTTATGCATATATATCTATATGTGTGTGTTGTTAAACAACTATTAATGTGCCTAAAAGCTTAAGTTGATAAGTGAAGGTGTAACTATGTATACAAAGAGGGTTTGAATACAATATTTCAACACTCCCTGACATGCGACTTCACACAGGATCATGCATGGGAGGACAATTAACATAGGGGACATGTAACCATATATATAAGAGAGCCAGAATATGATATCTCAACAGTCCCCCGCATGGTGCGACTTCGCATGAGAACATGCATGGGGAGGACAAACTCATGGGACATACACCCTGGATACAAATAAATGCTAAGGCAACTTGCCCCAAAAAATTGAACACAAGACCTTCCGCTCTGATGTCATGTTAAGCAACTGTTGCACCTAAAGCTAAGTTGATAAATGAAGATGTAACAATGATATCAATGGGCCCAAATACGAATCTCAACATATGTCTTGATCCAAATTAAGATGAACACATCAACGTAAAAATACCGCCAGAAGATGAGCATATCAACTTAAAAATACATAAGAGTCAGAAATCAGAATGATATGGGAGTTGGAAACTTATTGTTTTTTACATCTCAGGGTTATACTTTGCCTGATTTTCATGTTAGCTTATTACCAGAGCAGCTTTTGAAGGCAGATAACTGAAACTAAAATTCCAACTCACAGTTTCCTTATTATTGTAGAAATCCCCGCGTTGATGAGCGTTCGACATCGCAGTGCCAAATCAAGTCTCTCTTAATAATTAATATAACTGGGGTAAGCTACATACCCATTTATATAGATGCTTTGCAAGATAAAAAGAACCCACTAGAAGCAATAGCTTTTCATCCTCAAGCAAACAAGATTCGAAATTTATTCACTTTTCCTTAGAACACAGCTATGGCTCATAGAATTGATGTAGCAGACAAAAGACAACTGCCTTTACCTTTTTGCTTTGAAGAAGTTAAGCATCTTTGCTTTGATGTACATCCATTAATCCAGATATGCATGTCTCAACCATTTTCTTTTCTTCTAAGTTTTGATTCCTTTGTATTGCCATAGCTGTCCTTCATCTTATCTTTCTTCTTCCTTTGTTGTTTTGAAAACGTGATAAACTTGTCAGGAAAGCAAGGAGAATCTAATCTGTAGTCGGCAAGGTTAGCATGAAAATGCAGTGAATGGGACATGAAAATGCAATGAACGTCGGTGAGTCATTGAAGTGATAAATGGATTCTGATTCTGCAAGGCGAAGAATTGGAATAAAGAAAGAAAAAGAAGGAGAGCATCTATTCATGTATATTGCTTTGATGAATCACATTTCAGAAGAGGATATGTATGGCTGGTGGATAGGGATGGCTGCGGTTTGGTTGTGACTAGTGAGGAAAACCAAAACCAGACCATCAATTTGTAGTAAGGACCAAAACCGAACCGAAACCATTACGGTTTAGTAATTTAAAACTATAAGTAATTAATTTTTTTAACCTACTAGGGTTGTCTAGCTGGTAAGGGAACAACCTTGGGATGAACTATAAATCCAAACATCCTAAGTTTAGAACCTCCTGCTGATGCTCTCTAATTACTTAAATGATACATGGACTTTGCGGGTGGGTTCATGTATCTTGGGGTTTATTTCCTTAGGGTGGGTTCGAGACTATATTAGCATCCCTCATGTTGGAACATCTCCTGGTCTAATGGTGGAGGGTGTGTACACGTAGGCTTCATGCACTCATCTGGACACGTATTTCACCGTTGGACTAGCAGATCTTCCAGGCTAGGGCTCTAGCAGATTTCAAGTCGGTGGGTTTAACAGAGGCCTTGCCTAGAGTAGGTTCCCACTTTACAAAAAAAAAAAAAGAAAAGAAAAAAAAAACACTAATTAATTTGTTTTTTTCCTAAAACTGAAACCGAACAGAACCAATTTCTTTCGATTCTGTTTTAATCGGTTTCATCATTGTGGGCTCAAATTTAAACCTAATAATGTATCAAACTTTGAAATTTACAAGTAATTAAACTGTACATTTTTCATAGTTTGGGCTCAAACCTATTTTACAGACTAGTGAATAGTGATGAACCTATTAAACCAATTATAAATGTCTTTTCAATGATTTCGTACACAAAGTAACGATTAATTACAATGGTTTGGTTTGACCTTAAAACCGTAACCGGCCGAAACGATTTTTCCAATATAAAATCAAAACCAAACCAAAACCGTTTAGTAAACACCCAAAACATTACCTATTAGGTTTAGTTTGGTTTAGTGGTTTAACCGAACTATTGCCATCTCTACTGGTGGAAGAACAAAATGAGGCCACTCGGACCTACCTATGTTGAACCACCAACCAGACATCCCAATCGTTCGATGGTTTTGGACCTTGACTCAGTTTGAATAGAAAACCCGCATGAATGCAATCTAACCGGATGAACCAATGACGAACCATGTGTGAACTGATCATAAACCGGATTTGAGGTGGAGATGTACGATTTTATCTATTTTTTTGTTTGTTTAATTATGTATCTATACTATTAGAAAGGGAAGACGGGGAATATTCTCTTAAATTCTGGCCTCCTTTTTTTTTTTTTTTTCCAACTATTGCCCTCTTCAACTAAAATAATCTGAAACTATAGCCATTCCACTACTCTTTCTACATTTGAATTTAAACCCTTACTTATATGCCACAGTTAAGGGTGAGGATGTGTAGTATGCACGTGGCACCACTAGTATTATATATGACTTATCTTCTGTTTTATCTGTTTGACGTAGTACGGCCTCTGGATGGTTTGATGTATGATTTGATTTTGATATTAACTAGCGCATAAATGTTTGGGATATAAAACTCATTATAAAATATTAATAGATATTAAAAAAATGTGAGGACAGAATGTTTCATCTCTAGTGCAAAATTGGTAGGGAAAGACTGGTGCAACATCTGCCGCTAATTTTTTTTTTCAATTTATACTATATATAATGCTTGGCGCTCTCTTAGGAATCGCGCCAACCAAAATGTGCAAGTTTTCAAACAACCCTTATACATCATTGTGAAGATTCATCAATAAAATAGTACAATAGTCAAAACTGCCTCAATTTTTCAAAACATAATAATCAGTTGCAAGAGTGTTCCTCCCTTTCTACCTCTTTCATCATACGTGCAGTACTGCATGTACACCTGGCCAGTGTTGTTTACCGGAAGTTATACATGACAAATAGATCTTTTAATATAGGTCTTTAGAACAATTCTAGACCGTTAGATCTATCTTTATGGATCAGAAATCGAAATACCAATATAATATAGGAGCTAGGCTTTAATTATATTTTTTGAGTTAAAATTTTGAGCAAGGAAGTGCTTTGTCTCACATAATACATATATCTAAATTATTGATAGCTACTAGTATGTGATCGAAATAGAAGACTGAATGATATTTACCGAAATAATTGTAAGTATAAAATTTTAGAAGCTATTTGGTAACCTTTTTGGAAACAATTTTTATGCTTTGGAAAACTAAAAACTCAAAATCTCCGTTGGTAAACATGGTTTTCAAATTGTTATAAAAAAAAAAAAAGGAAATTCTAAAAGCAGCCTTGTTTTTGGAAACTAAAAGTTTTGGTTTTTAAAAGCAGAGAGCTGTAGATGCTGTAAATGGTATCTCTGCTACAAACAATGTGCTGTGGCCCGCAATAATTTTCATGATTTGAAACTGAAGTTTGCTCATTTGGAATTGCATAACTACACGCAAGGTTTACAGTTCGTGCCGCCGAAATTTCGGTTTTTTGCCCCCAGCGATGCGTTTCGCTGGGGGAAATCGTTAATTTGTGTCGTTGGCGAAACGGACGAAAAATGTAATTTTTTTAAATTTTTTTAAAAATTTTTTTAGCGAAACGGACGGCGTGCCGGCGAAACGGAGCGGCGTGCCGTCGAAATTTCGTCGAAATCTAAAAAAACATAATTTTTTATTTTTTTTTTGCCATTAAAATTAAAAAACAAAAGTTTCGGCACGCCCAGGGCCACCGAAACTTAAAACCTTGACTACACGGATGGAACTGGAGTCCACCCTTTACGTGTACGCCCACTTGACGTAGGAGACATTCTTGGCTGCACACCAATTAATAACATGAACATGCCTTAAGGGAAAGCAAGATTCTAAGTACCTCATTCCTTCATTTTCTTTAAGGCATATTCCTTTCTATAAAGTCCCACTATCTCTTTCTTGATTCCTTTTCCACCATTAATGGTGCACATTTGGACCCTTTTTCCTTTTTTTTTTCTTTTTCTCTCCCTTTATATATACTTGTGATGCCATGGTCCTTATGTCATAAGTTCATTCCTAATTAACATTCTTCGTCTATAGCTATGCCTCCCCACACCAGACACCATCAAGCAGAAGTTGATCAGATCAAAAAGGTATACTAGATCTTCTTCTCTATCTCTCTGTTTCTCTTCCTATATGTATACAAGGACGCACATATAGAGATGGCAATGGTTTGGTTAAAACCGATAAACCGAACTTAACCAAACCTATTAGGGTCCGTTTTGGATTTTCCTTAATCGGTTCTGGTTTGGTTTCAGTTTATGCTATCATTCGGTTTTGGTTTTAAGACCAACCGAAGCGAACCAAACCAATTACATATATACATATGCTTAAGTTAGATCATCAACTAGGGATTTTTTAGTTTATTTGTTAATTAAAACCGATAACCGAACTGAACCTATTAAGTCAGTTTTAGGTTTGCATTAATCGGGTGCGGTTCGGTTTGGTTTTATACTAAAAATAACGAAGTTGGTTTTGGTTTTTCTCAAAACTGGACCGAAACTGAGCCGTGGCCATCCCCTACACGCATATATAATTCTTTGCTTGATCAAAAGCTATTTTATTTATCAAAAAGGAAAAATACAATAAAATATTGCTCGCGCGTACATAAAATCAACAATTTTCCTTCAAATAAGAAGCATTAATGCAAGAAATTTTCATGTTTAATTGCAGGAATCCGACGGCAGAATTGTATTCAAACCAAGAGGACTCACCATTGTTTGGGGCGCAGACGAGCGCTATTGGCGTCTACCTAAAGAAAATGATGTGGAGTAAGGATCGTCGCTGTCTCATCCTTACCAATTACCATTTACTAATTATTAGAAATTAAACTCTCTGTTTTTTTTAAACTAATGAAAGCTACACTACTTACCATAGCGACGGATGACATTGTTGTTGGATATAGAATTGAACCCACAAACTAAACCAGCTCATCTATTCTTGGGCATGGTTTGTGTGGTGCGTTGAACCCATTCTAAAACCAAAACCTGGCCTGACCCACTAGAATATCGAGTCGGGTTAGATGGGTCGTGTGATTTTCTTCGCACGTGCGATTTTGCACGGGAACATATATGGAGAGGACAAACACAGGGTACTTGCACTCTACAAACAAGACAAACTCACCCCGGGAGTCGAATACAAGATCTCTGCTCTGATACCATGTTAAATAGTCGTTGCACCTAAAAGCTTAAGCTGATTGGTGAAGGTGCAACTATGTATAGCAAAGGGCACAATTATGCGATCTCATCAACACAGAACAACCTAAATTTTGTAGAATTAATTAAACTCCACTGGTCATGCAGTCCTGCAGAGCTTTTACAGGTGAGTTGGCTGGAGGTCAGAGGCAGCTATAAGGTGCCAGCGGGGAAATATAGCGTGCACTTCCGTGTATCGATGAAGCCGGACGCGTTTGGTTGGAAACAAGTCAAAGTGCGTGTGATGGCAAAGGTAGGAAAGAAGGGGAGGTACACGTCGATGGATGCTGACCTTGAGAATGAAGGGGAGGTACCCCAAGACAAAGCCCTTCAAATTGAGGTTAAAAATGAAGATGACCTTCACTTCGGTTTGTATGAAGTATGGAGCGGCAAATGGAAGGGTGGTTTACAAATCTATGAGGCTGTCATTACACCCGTAACTTCAAATGAATAATTTCAATCTCTCTCTCTCTCATACCCAACCATGTCTTGTGATGGTTGAGTTTTGTTATGGTTAATGGGGTTTAAGAGTACTTAATAGTTAATAATAATTATCATGTACTTTGTCCTTTAATAACAAATGTGTGAAATTATTTCTTTATGTTCCATCGTTTTTTTTCCTTACGCAATGGTTGTGTTACTATCGTTATGCATTGCCATTTTATAATGATACAAGATATAACAAGTAAAAACAAACAAAACATAATTCCCTCTCCTTTCATTGCATAGTTTTGTGTGATAAAATGTTGTTTAGGTAGTGTTGACAATGGTTTTTTTTTTTCTCGTAAAGCATTTTAATCATTATTTTCCAATATATAGCTTATATAGTGTTGTGAATAGGAAAGGGATTCATAAAGGAAAGGGCTTTTTTTGTATATAGCTTATATTAATGAAAATGGTGGTGATAATATTGATAGTGACAGTTGTGGTTCGGAGTTGGTGGTGGCGATGGTAGAGGTTGAGGTGGTGGTGGTGATGGTGGTTGCGATGGAGCTTGTAGTGGTGCTTGCAGTTGTAGTGATGAAGGTGGTGATGATTTTAGTGGTGGTAGAGGTTGAGGTATGGTAGTAGTAGTGATGGTTTTTTGGCAGAGGTAGCGATGGTGGTGCGGTTACTAGTTGTACTGGTGGTAGATGAAGGCATGAGTGAATTGATCAATCATTCAAGAAATTAAAAAATTGCTGTCAAAATTTGAAAGCGATTCCCATGGTTTTTTAAAACTGAAATTTTCTTCTAAAAATGGGGCTGTTCTTGGGTTTCTATTTTCGAAAACAGAAAAACTGTTTTAAAAAAAGTTAACACCAATCGAAATTCTACAATTATGAGAGTCAGAGAAGGGTTCTCTATATGGTCTAAGCATGAAGCAGGATAGATAACAATTACATAGACCTATGCACATCCATTTATTTAAGGCATCTGGGAATCCTTCTACTGGCCATTTCAGATAAACACCACTCCAAACGGGTGGACTAGGAACATGTATAACCTTCAACATTTTCATACAAAGTGATTGTGCTCAAAAAAGAAATGAAATAATATTTGTCAAGGGATCTCTAAATCATCTCGGGAGGTGATAAACATTATTGGGATCAAATATTAAACTTGACCATAAATAAAGCACAAGCAGTTGATTTATGATTTATAACTGCTTCATGGGTTCTACTTTTCATGATTAGGTAAAGTGACAAGCATGGCTCTGGACAAACTTGAGGGTGTTTGTTGGCTTGATGTAAGAAGGAAGCTCAATATGAAATTTCTTTTGGGAGAAGCAGATATAAGGTTGCTTTTCTGGTGATGAAGGAGAATAAAGCATTTGGTTTGCATATGCAGTGAACTCTAAGCTCATTCTCACAAAAGGAATTGTGCAAGTATGGAAAGAATGTTTGGAGGGAATAGATAGAGCTTCTGGAAGAAGAAGAATTTCAGACTTTATAAAATGAAATGGCGGGCATTGGAAGGGAGGTGTTCTTATCAAAGGTGCTATGATTTGACTAAAGAACTAATTATGTTGATAACAAGTATAAAAGAATAAAGCTACTGAGAATAAAGTGCATCATATGAAGATGGTTTTTCAACAAACGGGTGTTAGGAATAAGATATCAAGCTCAAGATGACTGCCTTGGACCATATGAAAATGGTTGCTGTTTTATGTTCTCTACAACTAAGTTTGCAACATAAAGACATAGCAGTAGATACAGTAGCATTATCAACCTCTCACATCAGAAAGAAAAATAAAGTCAAGCTAATGTCTGCTGAACCTAACAAATGTTAATACTGCAACACTAGGAGCCAAGGAAGAACCATTAACACAAAGCTATTAGCTATTTGCAGAGGAATCAGAATATATCGACAGTAACTTGGTAATTTTTTTTGAAAAAAAATGAAAAAAGAAAAAAAGACACCAGGCATGCACGGAATTATAGCAATAAAGCAATTGTTTTGATTTTCAAATGCTTATAAAAATAAACCAAAAATAGAATCGAATTACGAAAAAATTACGAAACGAAAAAAGAAAAAAGGAAAAAGAAAGAGAACATGTGTAGATGAGAGCATGTCCTTTACAGCTTTATGTATTCATGTAAGATACAAATCCTTGAAAGTACAATGTAAGAATGCATATAAATATGTTCATATGTATAGGTGAATCATAGTATCTGGGAAAAGTTATTACAAATTGATAAAGTACGTATAGGTGAATCATAATATCTGGGAAAAGTTATTACAAATTGATAAGACATAAAAACAATTCATTGAGCAATGCTACAAAATTTTATGCTTGGTCCCGTCAACCAGCATATAAACCATTTCTGGCATTTGAGATCTTTACAGCAGAGTCCAAAAGGGTATAAGAGATGGTCAGTTCAAAAGTCTGTGTTGTAATTTTCTGGCTTGAACCACGGTGAGAAATCAATCCCATTGGTCTTCAGATTTTCTGTTGCAGGTCCTATTCTTTCCAAAAGCTGAATTTTCACAAGCATTCAGATGTTAAACAACTAAGAAAAAACCAAATACTAAGTGATAATCTAATGCTTCTATCCTTCCTTTTTCATATCTGATTATCTATCTATACATACATACATATTTAAATACTTATATTAGTGCATGTGCATGTGCATGTGTGTGTGTGTTGCATTCAGGCTGCTCGTGGGACATGGGTTTTTCAACAATGTGGAGTGATGATATATTCAGAAAGTCCGACCACTATCTTGATAGGCCATGTGAAAAACACTTTCATCCACACAAAGCTTCTTAATACAGAAATCTTGGGCTTTTTCATGTTAATAAGAGGCAGTAATTTTCTTTTAATATTCTTAAAGCATTTACAAGTAAGACATCAGATTTAAAGAACAAACCCACCCCCTCCCCCCCACAAAAAGGGGAAAAAAAAAACAAAAATAAATAGCCAAAACAAAGGGATATGTGCTTGGGATGAAAGTTAGACAAATAAAGAGGAATCATGTGGAATTACACATGAACGACTATCATATAAAATCTAAGTCACAAGTCACACTATGATTCTCTCACTGGTTCATGCATTAATAATCAACCCAGCTGCCAGCTTTAGTATAAACAAAATTTTGATAGAGCCACATATTGTAAGGACATAACCAGCTGCTGTGAAAAGCAAAGAAGGAAATGTCCATAAGATTTTGAAGAACAAGGGAAAAAAAAAAGGAAGAAGAAGAAGAAGAAGAAGAAGCAATTCTCTGTTTTTATTGGGAAGTAATAATTTGCTGCTTCTCCTCAGAAGTAAATAAGAAGTTACTTTTTTGCTTAAGAACCACGAAGTACTTTCCAAATGTCTAATCAAACTTTGCTTATGTTTTTTGAAAGGTTCTTTTTTTTTTTTTTGCTTCCAAACGCAAAAAAGTTCTTTTGAAAAGCAATACCAATGGAGCTAAGTTAAGTTTTTTCCCCCTTTTTTTTGGTTACCTTCTTTTTAACTTCCTGTGCTACATATCTATCAATCATATAGTCACAAAAGTACTTCTAGTAAAGGAAACAAGTGCCTCACCCAAGTATGAGAATTGGGACAATAGATTAGACTCCCTATCGGTCAATATTTCTTTGTTAAAAATACATTGATCAGTATGACGTTGAATAGGAAATCATTAATCAGGTTCTATTTGAGTTACCTATCAAATAACTCATTAAACAATTTTTTTTTTGCCTATCGAACTGCTGACTGTTTAAAAGGTAAATCATAGTAAATGGTCCAAAGAAGACAACAATCATAGGGATTTTCTGCTTGGTATTATTTTGTCAGATACATACACTTCATCCAGGTGGCAGTGCATTAATTGGATAATCTGGTAGGTTTCAAGCACACAAAGTTCCAGATAGGAAATGGTTCCCACCCTTATACTAAGAGTCTAAGACTATACGTTAGCATTCCATTGTTACCAAACCTGTGGCCCTTTTTTCTTACGAATTCCTATGATTTCCTTTCAAGTAGCAACAGCTCAATTTTGTAAGTAAAAGAATGTGAAGTTGAGAATTAACCTTTGAATGCAGCAGTCCATTGGATACCAGAACAGATCTATCAAACACAGTGAATTTTCCACCATCCATGCAAGAAACGGTGCCACCAGCTTCTTCAACCATCTGCTAAAAATAGAATGAGACTAAGAATCAAAACAATGAGAAATTTGTGTAAAGCTTCATATAATTATCATAAATAATATTTAATGTAGTCAAACTGATTACAAAGCTTTTGACCAGTTCAGATGCATGACAAATTTCTTTCTATTTCAACTTAAAAAAACAAAGTAGATGCAAACTCCATTCAAAATAGATAAAATGGCATGCCTCTTAATGAGCATTACTTGAAAGTCATCGGCAGAAAGCTCTCACCAAATTTATGTATGTTTTTGCTGAGATCTGCTCCCAAACACTGATCTATGTGTATGTATGTATATACACACACACATATCCAGAATGCCCATGCACAAGCAAGAGCTTCAAGACCAATAAATGTGTCATTCCTGCCAATGAGACTTTTCACCCAAAAACACCACCTCGTACATAGTTATCTGAACCATTTGACTACAGACTTCCATATAACTACAAGCTGATATGATCATCTGATGCTATCATCTGACGCTGAGTTTCTAGATAGGAGATGTAGTATGCATTCTTTCAAACTGAACATGATTAAGTTGGATTGCCTGATCAGGCATCGTAAGACCAGTCAGTAAGACATCTCCTGCCTCTGTCCTTCACTATAGTTCACATGACCATCGATCAAAGTTCATCTACTCCATCTATTCTATTCCATCAAACAATCAACACAACAGGATGCCTATAATTGGTTGGTTCATTTTTTTTGGCCAAACCTAAACCAAACTGACATAAAGCAAACCAAACCAAACCAAAATGGAAATCAAAATTATAAACCAAAAACCAAACCCAGAAATTATCAGTTTACCTGAAAACTGAAGAAAAAGCCCTTACCAACCGATGTGGGACGAGAAAAAAACATGCAAAGTTGAATGCTTGTGTTAGTCTTGGTTATTTTGGGTTGGTTTTCAATTTATAAGAATTTACTTTAGTTAAAAGTGGTTTTTGGTCTATAAATATTTGGTATAATGCAGTTCACTTTCAGTTTAGTTTTCCAATTAATACATGTTTGCTTGCATTCAGTTCGATTTAATAAAAGCCTTAAACAAAATTCTGGTTTTTGATTTTTCCAAACCAAAAACAAACCAAAATTTTAAGAACCTGAGCCAAAGTGATCTTTTTTCTGTTTGGTTTATTCAATTTTTGGTCTAGACCAAACCAAAAGACATCCCTACCTATAATCATCAAATCAATCCCATAAAACTGGATGTCAAGACATTTTAGTCTTTTCTCTATCGCAAATGTAGTCCAAATGACCATCAATCCAAGTTCATGTAACTCATCTGTTCCATCCAACAACCAATCCCAAATGGCAACAGGATGCCCATAATTGCCTAATCAATCCTATAACTTTGAATTATCAAGGACAAATGATTGTGTCCATAGTGATTGGATTTATTGAAATTTTAATCATTTAATTCACAGAACGTTCAATCTTGTTTGATACATTTAACACCTCCTAGTTGAATGGTCCTAAACCCCAGCGACGTAGGAATATGCAGAGCAAATACGTATATTAGTCCTTGGAGTATCAGATTGTTCCTTTTTAGTAAAGGAATTCAACAGGTTAACGATCTCCTTCAAATACTTTGTCAATAAAAGTATGTAGGTAGGATCTCCTTATCAATAGAGCATAAAATTTTTGATAAACAGAAATATCATTGTGATATCTCCATGAAAAGAAAAATTATAAATTATTCTAATTTGAAACCCCGTGTTAAAACGGTCTAATCGAATGAGATCTTGCTTCACAACCTTGACAGTAACAAGTGTAACCAATTGAAGACTATCTCAAAAATATGGATCATAAAACTAGAAGGTATGCTGCCATGAAACTTATTGCAGATGGTTGATGCCATCTGATGTGTAAATATTTCTTGGCTACACTAGCTTTAGTTTTCAACAAAGTCCACATATTTAATGGACAATGCTCTGTGCTGATCCACACTACCAGTTTCAGAGTTGCAAGTTCAAAGAAAGAGGGGTTTCTTGGGTCTATATCGTTTTCTTTTTCATTCCATTATACAACTGACAGACTCAAAACCTCAATATTCTGAGTCTCTGAATACCAAAGAACTAGAGAAGGGAAAAATGGACACTTCTAACTTGAAGAGACACTCTAAGCCCTACGTTTTTTGTGATGAGAAAAGGAGACCAAGGTGGGCTTATATGCACAATCTAGTGACTGAAAAGAGGTATGAGCCTTCCAACAGCAGGTACCAGGGCATATCTAGAGAAAAAAAATTGAAAGGGTTATGATATATGGCAAAAGATAAGAAAAATAAGGGGATTGGTATAAAATGGAAAAGCAAGATGAAACCAGTAGGTAGTTCTAGCGCCCAAGGACATCGGTGAATACTAAATAAACACACCTTTTGAGACATATAAATTATATTTTATACCAAATTACAATAGGAATTTTACGGAAAGGTCTCAGGTTGATTGACATTCTGGACAGTGGTCTTTAACCATGAATTACGGATATTTGCAGCTAAAGGTCAAACCTTTAGCACCAATAGTTGACAAAGAGTATGAGAGTGGTTGTTCCTACCGAGAGCTAGGGCAGAAACCGCAGTAAAAATTGCCAGTAGAAGTCTGGATAGGAAACTAGCATAGGCTCTTGTCTTGCACATCAAATTGTAGCTCTGGAATCTACAGCTTTATAATACTCAGAACAGCAAGTCAATGTTGACAATAATACCACCATATTTCACACAATGATATGAGAAACTAACTCTTTTTCAACTAGGACGTGCTTGTATAGACATAAAACACACAATAAATTTATAAATAGCAAAAAACTACCTGCTTGTCAATTACTATCACATAAAATGACTAGAACATAAATATTGGCACTGGACCTTTACAATACTAAGTAGACTAAGACTTCACTAAGAATAAACAAACCTAAGGAAGCTGACCTAAATTAATTTTATTTGAATGTTTTAGGCTTTTCAAATGGGGGAAAATATGGTGCGACACTGCAGCATCATAATTATGTAACAAAATAAACCCCCTGGTCTTGTCACCAAAATCAAGACAAGTTTGATGAGTGGTTCACTATCTACGCATTTCAACCATCAAGGTACCCAAAACATTGATATGGAATACATAATAGTGCAGTATTGCCTAACATAGTCATCCCATATGCATATGCTAAGAAACCACGTGTCGGATACGCATTCAATGTTATAAGCAGGAATTGCAGCCCCATTTAGTTTCCCCTCAACAAGACTCATTGTATCTACTAGGGTTTGTTTCGATATTTTAATTTCATTCTGAAAAATAAAAACAATATATGATCAGAATATTAAAGAATCTAGCATCCAAAATGGCAGATATTTATAGTTCCAATTTATTTGAGCATGGCATAAGAATAAAAGAGGACTTCGATCAGCAAAAGAACAAAAGGAAGGATGAGGTTGTGGTCACAAATCTTGACTCAGGAACTTTTTGGCATTTAAAAGTTTGCGGAAACTTTTTTTCTTTTTTGATATTTGACTTGTTAGAAAATCGGAGCAGAAATCGATTTTAATGTCTATCTAAATTGATATGGAAGTTGTCTATTCATTTCTTACTCATGGAAAATCAATAAAACAATAAAGAAAATTATTCCAAAGTTTTTCCGCAAAGATAAAAAAAAAAAATCAGTTTCAGCTGAACTTGGAACTCAGGATGTGGCGAGAAAACAAAATAAAAAATAAGGTAATTAAGGATAATTGAATGATGTATATTTAAGATGAGAAGCAAAAAGTGAAGAAAGCGAGATTGCAGCAATTCCTGATGAATTTCTCGTGAAGTCATGGATAAGACCAACAAGGTTAATCTATACCAAGGGAAGCTAACAAAGACTGCAAGTCAGGTTTGCATCTTAGAGCCAACAAAAAAAATCTTTCTTCTACTTTCTTTCAGAATTACTAAATTTTTGTGGAGAAAGGTCTTGGTCATCAAAGAGAATTTTTAGAAATTATTTTCTACAAAATCCCTATCCACAATGCTTTCTCATCAACCAATCAGGTGCAATTTTTTTCTTTTCCTTTCTACCAAATGACTAGGTGCTAAGACAGCCTTCTAGATCACTGTGTCCCAAATAGAGTCTAATACAACAAATTGTGAAATTTAATTCTGTTTTTGACAAAGAACAGCGATGACCAGCATTACCAGAACACCAGCAGCCATATCCCATGGTTTCAGACGATATTCCCAGTAAGCTTCAACAATCCCCAGAGCCACATGACACATGTCCACTGCAGCTGCACCAAGTCTTCTCACACCCTGTTATACACAACAAAGAAAAAAGGTTGAGAATAATTTAATGTTAAAAGTTATACTTATAACAATATGCCTTATCAGACAAGAAAAAATGTACCCTGCTGACATCCGTAAATTGTTTGAATAAATCTATGTTGGTAGCCCATGCATCGTCATGTTCATATCCGAACCCAGTCACAAGAAGTGATTGCTCCACCTAATAACATGCGACATAAGATAAGCATTCCGCATATGTGAGTAAGTAATTATTCCTCTTCCACTCATTCAGGTAAGAAGCAACGGAGAATTTGATCAAAAAATTGGATGATCTAGTGGAAAATATGCCTCCAAGAAGAGTAGAAGACCTCATTAAAGAATCCTGATATGGGAAGCTGAGAACTACGATTCTCAAATCTTAACAAGAAAGATCTGATAAAACCATTAGAAGATGAAGAAGAAAAAGAAGAAGACGAAAACTTGGAATAAATCATTGGAATAGGTTCCCCTTTTAACAATAAACTAAACACCATAGGAATATATAACAATATAAAATGGTTAAACCATTGGAATAAATCTAAAAATAACTACTTTGATTAAGCCATGATATGACTAATGAAATTCCCATATAAGATACTAATTTTTTTTATAATTTAAAAATCCAAGAATTTTCTAGATTTTATAATTCCTTCATATTTCACAAAAGAAACCAAAATAAAAATTCCAAATATCTTTTGCAAATCTCTCTCTCACACACACACAAATCCAAATTCACACTTAGATCAAAATTCAAAGATTAACATAATCATTTAAATACAAAATACTTGAAATTCACAAAGCTAAACATATGATGGATATTATATGATAGTTTTCAAAGAACAAATCAAAATCATATATTTGCCCCATATGCATATTTTCCCAAAAAAAAAAAAACTGAATTAATCAATGCTTTCTTACACATTATACTTATAATTATTACCTATCTAAATTCTTTGTATCACTTAAAGGAGTTTTTGCTAAAACTTCCTTCTTCCATAATTTTGCTTCTCTTTCTCCCTTCTTCTCTTTCTGTTCCTTTCTTCCTTACATCCCAGCCTTCAACACACCCTGCCCATTTATCCTTTTCTTTCCTTAAAGCTAAAGAAACCTTCTAAAGAGTTAAGACTAGAGTAATCCCCTTTTTTTATAATCAATCCTCCTCCTTAAGACTTAAGTAATCTATTTCTTCTATTTTACTTCCTCCCCTCAAGACTTGAAATTCCAGTCTTACCCCCCCAAATTTGATTTCAATTCTGCCCTCTTAATTCCTTACCATTAATAAACATGTTCTTACATCTCTTTTCCTTCTATAAAGGCCAATTTTGGTTTGTGCATAATCTAATAATCAGACCTAATATGCAATGGATCGCCATTCCAAACTCATTGACTAATCTAGGATGGTTAAACCATGATAATACCCCAAAACACAAGAAGTCTGCCTATACAATTGTCTTTTCATGCTTGCTCTCCCACATGCATCATTACAGGAATCAAAATTCAAATTTTCCCTCATCACCTTTGATCCTGCATATTGTAATCTGTATCTGAACCATCCGTATATCATGTTCCTCCACCTCCCTAACACTACGACCACAAAATTTTCACTATAACAACCTGATCTCCTTGATCCCCTTCCGGACCAAGTCAAATCCCATTAGGATTGCCTATATTGACAACAAAAGGCCTATTCGCTCACCATAATATACGTGCCACCTCTTATCCCCTTTTGCCAGCCACATAAAGCTTTTCCAGTTCTATTAAGTGAACTTAATGCATATCATATGTGAATTCATGGTGAATTTTTTTCCAAAGAACGAATCATCATCACATCGAATAAACCACCACAATGGCCTCCAATTTCATGGATTAAATATATTAACTGCATAAATATATAAATTATCAGCCTTCATAAATAGAGAAAAAGAAACCACAATCCAAAAGATTTTAGTTGACTTTCTCCAGTTCTCTTGCATGCAGAAAAGAAAAGGTGAAAAAATTGGTTCCCTTTTTTTTTAATGAATAATGAATATTGTATTAAGTCAAGGAAAGAATGTACATAGTCGGGATGGACATGCAGGACCTAACAGCATGTCAAAAAGCCATCTCCATAACTCAAGAAATTGTAGGTGGAAGATCATGTGTTACACATATTTCCTTATAAGGATAAAAAGCCTTTTCTCCTTTTTCAGATCCAGGTGGAATAGAACTGATTTAATGTTCCCCCATCCAAAAAGTCCCTCTCATATTAAGCAATGATGCTCAATGAATGGAACAGGTAAAAAGAAAAAATAAAAAATCAACATTACAAAAAGCATAAGAAAATGCTGCATTCCATTCTATAGAGTACCTAGATATGATTCATCACAAAGGATTTTAAGTAAAAAGATAGTCACCTACCTGATTGGTTTGACTCACATGAATTTTTTTTCCATTACAAAATGCCCCACCACCTGAAAAGGTAAAAAGGGTTATAGCTTAGCCTCAACCACAAAAATAAATTTATAAATCAAAGAAGATATGAGAATGCAATCTCTTGAATATAATTTTTTTTACCAGCAGTAGCAGAAAATAAACGAGTGTTCCAACACATAGGGCCCCCGACAAATTCTACCTAGAAAGGCAAACAATACCATCATGTTTCCTTTAACATAATAGGAAAACAAAAATCTGTATTATTGAATTTTGAATGGAAATAGTTATACTGATGCTTCATTTTTTTAATGGAAAGAAATATTTCAATCAAGAGGAAGAAAATAAATAATTTAAACCAAGATAACCTAAGATGTACATTGTCTCTTAAATTGTTTCCTCTTAATGCAACCGGATCCTTCAACTTGCCAACTCTGTGCTCAGCATAACATGGCATGGATATAGGTTTCAGAACATTTCCAATTCACAAATCTGCATCCACCATTTTAGATGGAACTTTTTGTTAGATTGAATATATACCCAGATCTCTGGCATGCATCCACCTTAAGTAGTCACCTAAAACCAATATTCTTGTATAAATTTATTCTGACTTCTATATTGTCATGTTTCAGGTTTATAATTGTTTTGTCCTACAGATGGATGCATTCTTTATTGGATAGAGATGAAGGAACATACTTACAGATACTTGTTTAAGATGACACTTGACAGTTGCTGAGATATCGTATTTGGGCCCTTTGGTTTACACAGATACACCTTCACTTATCAGCTTAAGCTTTTAGATGCAACAGCTGTTTAAAATGGTATCAGAGTGGGAGGTCATGTGTTCAACTCTGAGCAGTGAGTTTGCCTTGGCCTATATTGTATCCAAGATGCAAATGCCCTGTGTTCATCCTCCCCATGTATGTTTCCGCACGAAGTTGCATGTGCGGGGGAGTGTTTAGATATCGTATTTGGGCCTTTTGATATACATAGTTACACCTTCACTTATCAGCCTTAGCTTTTAGGTGCAACAGTTGTTTAATAACAGTCAAAAGGACCATAAATTGTGTCATGGTAAAAACATCAGCTGCTATCATGAAAATGTGGGTTTGAGTCTGATTGTGCAAAAATCCCAAAGTTATGTCTGTTGCCTAATCACCCTGCCAGGACCCTGCTTTAACAAGAAATATATCAAGTTAAGGTCCTTTTTCTTTGAGACAACAATGATCTTAACATGCCCATATGCTTATCAAAAGGACTAATACACCCACAATTAGACATATTTCTTCACTAAATATCTACAACCTGTCCATGGAACACATCTAATCCAGAATTCCATATTAAGAAAAGACAAGGCCATATGATAATGAAATGGTTCAAAATATACATAAAATGGAATTCCTTTTCTCTATATCCAAGAAGTTTCAGAACAAGTTTGCATTCAGTTTCCGTTCTTTTCAGGGTGCGCATGTGACCTTGAAGGCTTTAACCTTATATTTCTCATCTAAGTAATATGAAGCATGAAGAGTGGAAACCTTGACAGAGAAAGTACTTGATCTGGAGAACCAAAATAAGGAATAGTTCCAGAAAGAAAAAAATGAGCCATTTTTACGCCCATGAACTTGGATCAGACTTAATAATTTCAAATGACCAAAAAGCTTTAGCTTTTCCACGCCTGTGGTTTGTCAGAAAATAATCAACAAACTAACCAAGAGTCAAGAGCTACTACTATTTGTTAATTTTGATGTGGCTGAGGAGGTTGACAAGTATAAACCTTTGTACACAAGAGCAGTCAATAACAAGAATGATTTCAGCACTATAATCCATAAATACCTGAAGGATAATGCCATAGACGCCAGAAAATGACTCTAGAATCTACGCTACTGCTACCTAAAAAGATGATGGTGTCAACATCCAGTCAGAGTCCAGAATCTAGATAACCCAAGTAGGACTAGAAAAAGATGTTTTTAAAAATATTTTTGTATTCTTCTAATGATAGATGTCCTCAAGAGACATTCTGGATTTTGACACTCCATGAATACCTGTGCAATGGTGCAGTATTTACATGTCCTTATCAACCACACTGGATGTTGACACTCCATGAAGTGTGCGTAGCTCTATTTTCTCTTTTTATTTTCTTTTCCGCACAATGTCAATTACCATTTCATAAAGACTAATTATTACTTGTAAGAATAATATGTATCCAAAATCTATGGAGAAAGAAAAACAATATATATGTATATATATAAGGCTAGACTAGTTCACATTTTGTAATCCTATAGAAACCCTGGCTAATGGGGATTAGACATTTTGTGATATTATAATCTTATACACTCGAAGTTGTATTACTTTGACTTAATCATCTACCTCCAGTTTACTTTATGTCACTTTTTAGAGCTCCAAGTCAGGTGATGAAGTCTCTAGAAAACTTTCGATGATATTTTTTATGGGAGGCCGGAAAGTATGAAAGCAATCATTTGGTGAAGTGGAAATCGGTGTGTATGCAGAAGGATTTTGGTGGGCTTAATTTGAGAAACAAAAAGGCTTGAAATGCTGCCCTTCTTGGGAAATGGCTGTGGCCTTATGTGGGAAAAGAGGATACATTATGGCTAAAGGTAATTAAGAGTAAGTTTGTATCCCATTTGCCTAGACAAGTTAGGATTACACCCCTTCAATGTTTTACCCTCACTCCCTTAGTCCTTAGACAGAAATTTGGGTCATATCATCTATTTTCTCCCCCTTCTGTCAATCAAGTTACGTACGTCAAGGGAACACTACTCAGTTTTGGTCAGATCTTTGGTTGGGGGATAGCATCCTTTCATTGCGTTCTCTATGGATTTTCAAACTCTGTGCGGATAAGGATCTTTTAGTGCGTACTGTGCTGTCTTGGTCAAAGTACAGTCTAGAATGGAACCTTCGGTTCCGTAGGGATTTATGTGTAGCTGAGTTGGGGATGTTCTTCAAGTCACTCAAACACAAAGTTCTTGTCTTGGCAGTCCTGAATGTGCATTGTTGGTCTTTAGGAAGCTCAGGTTCTTTTAATACTCGGCCTTTCTTTCACTTCATCATGTCGTCTTCGGATATGTCACCTCCCTCCTTTTCTACCTGATTTCTTTGGCGGGCTCCAGCACCTTCTATACTCTTAGCATTCTCATGGGTAGGCACTTTTTAAGAAAGCTAATACTCTTGATAACCTTAAGAAAATAAGGACCTTTCTTCCGCGAATTTTTTTTTGATCGGCAATAGTAGGCTATGTATTAATTTAAAAATCTAGAAACAGAGTACATGTACACCAACAGTGTACAGGAAGGAAAGGAAGGAAACAAGCACTATAGGCTCCTAAAATCCTCGCACAATAGAACATCCTGTAATAGTAGATTGTTATTAGGATCCCTAGATGACTCCCATGATAAAATACATACAAGAGAGGCCTTGAACAATTCCCAAGTGGATCTGATTTTATCATAAAAAATTCTCCTGTTCCTTCACAAGGTCCATGCAATAGCAGCCGGTGCCAAGTTCCACATCACTTGAAGACGAGATGCTCCCTTGGTTCTCTCCCATGAGAGAAAGACTTGGTTTAAATCTTTAGGTTGAGCCCATACCACACCGAATCTCAATAGGAAAGTATTCCAAATCTCACAAGCCACACTACAATGCACTAGTAAATGGTTAGATATTTCCGATTAAGCTTTGCATAAAATACACCTATTGGGGAGCTGCCAACCTCTCTTCATGAGATTGTCCATGGTTAATATTTTTCCCAAAACTGCTGACCAAATAAAGAAACCAACTTTTGAAGGAATACATGGATGCCAAATCATACTCGAGAGGCGGAAGTTGGAATCTTGTTTGCTTATGTGGTTGTAAAGGCTCTTCACCGAAAAGTCCCTTGCTCTTCCTCATCCCCAAATCATTCTATCTTAGCACTACTAATACCTTTTTTTTGATTGGTAATGAGATCATATATATTAAGAGAAAAGAAAACACAACGAATACAATGATGGAGGAAAGTCCCTACACCATGATAGAATAAGGTATTCTACCAAAAATGGAATAGGGAAGGCCCACCCAACGAAATAAAGCAACAACTAGTCACATAAAGACATCCAACACCGCCTAATGACATCAACCGAATAGCCCCTAAAAGAAGGAAGTAATGCCGCCCAAGAGGATACATAGAATGTGATAGACTCCACAACATCTGTGATGGAGTTCGTATGCAAAGTCAGTAGATTTTTTGTGAGGGGTGCCCTTTCTCTTGGCACTCCTGTATTGTGTTTACATTTGTACTCCTTTTTTTCTATAAAATTTCATCACTTATCAAAAAAAAAAAACATCCGTGAGGGAGCAATGCCTATCCTCGAACACTCTCTTGTTTCTTTCCATCCAAACTCCCCAACAAATGGCAAAGAATAGGTAGCGATATAAGCACTGGCCATGAGGCCCCAAACATGAAAACCTCCACTGAGCAAAAAGCTCTGGCACCGTCCTAGGAAGGACCTAGTCAATACTAACCATCCCAAGAAAATGCTGCCATATCCGACACGTGAATGAACAATGGATAAGCAAGTGATCTTACCACTACTAATACCTTGGCCGTTGATTCTTCCCAAGAGATTAGCAAAGGAGTCCATCTCCCAATCAAACATGCTTCTCCTAAATTGGAAGTTCCAATTAGAACCAACTTCATTTTGAGAGCATAGATCAGCAATGCAAGCTTAAGGGGATGTCATAATGATATATAAATCTGGAAATGCCTCTTTGAAGTTCTCACCACACCATGAGTCTTCCCAAAACCTTAAACGGTCACCTCTTCCCAACTAAAACCACAAGCCCGGAGATACTAGCTTATGGAACCTGGAAACTGGCCTCCATAAACTCCAATCCATATTACCATGTAATGGGGCTGGCAACCATGACATCGGATTGTAGCCATATTTTGTGGTTATTACCTTTCTCCACAAACTTGTCACTTCATACCCATATCTCCAACACCATTTTGCAAGCATAGTTTGATTGAAAAGACGCAAGCTTCTTATACCCAGACCTCCCTCATTCTTACTTCTGCATACCTATTTCCAATTGACAAGGTGATACTTTCTAGATTCATCCCAACCTGCCCACAAGAAATCTCTTTGTATCTTCTCAAGATCTTCAATCACTGAAATTGGAGCAAGCAAGGTAAAGAGCATGTAATTTCTAGTTTCTTCCGCGATATTTAATGCATCCTCCCATTTTTTTAATTTTAAAAAGAAAAAAGCAAAGGTAAAGATAATATTTCCAAAATCTAGTAGATGAAGAATGTAAAAGGAGCTTTAAATTAGAGCTAGTCAAGAACCGGATAACATTTCTTTGCTAATATAATTTAATTAAGTAAAAAAAGATTTATCCAGTATGAAAATAGAAAGGCTCTAAAACTAGTTGCCATATCAGATGTTGTGATGAAATAGACAAGTTCAATAGAATTTAAAAAAACTTAAAATTTTACATGCTCGAAGGACAAGAAACCAAGAAAAGCCAAGATTTTACCAAATATTTCAGAATTAAACCATGACTACATCATGAAATTATGGAAGAACTGATAGAGGGAGTTTAAGAAAAATAAATCAATGTCAAAAATTAAGCATGGATTCATGGTGAAGGATATCTACGATTAAGATTATTTATAAGATAGGAAGTTAGCTGAAATTGAGAATCATATAGTCTTCATTCATTAGTGTTGAAGAAGTAAAGTCGATAGAGTGCATAAAGAACTAATCTCTTAAGTTTAGGCACGAAAGGAAAGCCAAGAACATATGTTGGTATCATTAAAGATCAGGCATTTTATAATTATTGTTGTAGCTAACAAAGCTCTAATAGCAGTAAGAGTAGTTGCCTAAAGAACAATTAGTTCCCAGTAAAAATATGCTTGCAACAAGGGTCAAAACTAGTTGGCATATCAGACAAAGAATGTAAAAGGAGCTTTAAATTAGATGAAGCTGTCAGTTGAGAACAAGATAATATTGCTTTGTTTGTATAATGAACTTAAGTCAAGAAGGGTTTATCCTGTATGAAACTAGAAAGGCTCTAAAACTAGTTGGCATATCAGATGAAGTGTTGAAATAGATAAGTTTGATAGAATTTTAAAATGACTTAAAATTTTACAAGCTCTAAGGACAAGAAACAATAAAATACCAAAATTAAACCAAATATTGCAGAACTAAACCATCACTACATCATGAATTATGGAAGAATTGATGGAAGGAAGTTAAAAATAACTCAGAGACAAAAATTAAGCATGGGTTCATTGTAATGGATATCTACGATTATATTATTTATTAGATAAGAAGTTAGCTGAAATTGAGATTCATATAGTCTTCATTCATTAGTGTTGAAGAAGTAAAGGACAGAGTCCTAGAAAATTAATCTCTTGAGTTTAGGCACAAAAGGAAAGCCAAGAATACATGTTGATATCATTAAAGATCAGGCATTTTATTATTGCCGTTGTTGTTAATGAAGCTGTTAACAGGAGTGAAAATAGTTGCCCAAAGAACAGTTAGTTCCCAGGAAAAATAGACTTAGAACAAGGCTCGATTTTGAGCCCTTTCATTTTCTTTTTTCTTTTTTCATTTTGTATTGATTATAGATAAACCAACAGCTCTTAAGCTAAAGGAGGTTCCTACATGCATATTATCTACAAATGATGGGTTATTAGTGAACCGAATAAAGCAGGTAACATAAACCAGTACTGTTAAGGGATAAATTGGAAACAGGAAGTTCCATTATCAGGTGAACTATGACAAAGTGTGAGGGAAAGCAAAACGGGGAAAGGGATGAAGCACTGGTTATAATCGAGATTTGAGAACAAGGAGATTTCCATAGGTGGATACTCCTATTATTCCGGGTCAATCAGCTAGGAAGAGAGAGACACTGAGGAGGATGTTACACAGTTAAAGCTTATGGCTTTAATTGAGTCACGTCTAGACAGTTAAGCATCAGAACTACCAGAATGTATGAAGAAGAAACTTTAGCGACTAATAAGCAACAAAACCTTATATTAAGCACAACTTTGATAAAGTTGACATAAATATACGGAAGAGAGAGAGAGAGAGAGAGAGAGAGAGAGAGAGAGAGAGATAAAGTAATCAATGAACATATCCAAGAGAGTCAAATAGTATCCCAGGTTGAGACAAAATAAAGAGTCATTGATTTAGATGGTTTGAACATGTAAAATTGGAGACCTATGGCAGAACTTGCAAGCATGTGTCAAATGGTTCAAGATTGAAGATAAAATGTATACAGGAGAACCAAAGGAACCTAGATGAAATTCTTAAAAGGAAAAAAAAAAAAAAAAAAGGCAACTTGAAAGCACCTAACCTAACTGAAGACGTGGATTCTCACAGATTATTAGTAAGGGAGAAAAATATGAATCTCTTTTCATCAAAAAAAAAAAAATATTCATCTTTCCAACCCCAACTAATTGAGATCATAGTGCAAATTATCATTTTGTATCTGTTGATATACACGATAAGTATCCTGTATCGTGCATATTGGCATGATACACCATATTGTTTCGAGTCTTTCGACCTGTTAACAACCGTTGCACCTAAAAGCTTAAGCTGATAGGTGAAGGCGCAGCAATGTATATCAAAGGGCTCAAACACAATATTTCAACACTCCCCCACACGTGCGACATCGTATAGGAACATATATGGGGAGGACAAACATAGGGTATGAACATCCTGTACACAAACAAATGCCAAGGCAAACTTGCCCCCGGGAGTTGAACACAAGACCTCATGCTCTGATACCATGTTAACAACCGTTGCACGTAAAAGCTTAAGCTGATAGGTGAAGGCGCAGCAATGTATATCAAAGGGTCCAAACACAATATTTCAACACGACCATTTGGCCTTATTGATCAATAAGACCAAAGCATTGACTATCTCGATAAAAAATTTGTCAAACCCCACTATTGATCATCAATTTTCGACCTAATTGGTGCTGAAATTTCTGGAAAACAAGTCGGTTACACTAATCAAAGTAAGAAAATCAAATTCGTGTACAGTTTTGGGAGGTACTGAAAATTTTCTATTTTTTTCATCATAAGTCATTAAATTTTCATATTTATACATGATTTGACATTGTTTTATATGAAGCTATGCATTTCAACATGGATCCAAATTGCTTTTTTGAGGAAAAAAAATCAAAATTTTTTTGATTTTGAAAGAAGTAACGAAAAATGCCTTTTTTTCTTTTTGAAAAATAGTATATACACTTTTTGATGTTTTTTGTTTTGGAAAGGGGATCCTCATACACACTTGTATTTTCACACTTGTAGGTACTATGTACTGCTTTTCTATTAATCAAATCATTACTTATCAAAAAAAAAAAATAGTATATAAAACTTATCAGTTTGTCTTCAAATTTTTATATTAGATGTGCATGGGGTTGATCTATCATCCCAATGATTTTTGTAATTTTTCATTAAAATTTATTTTTAATGATTATTTTTCCAAAAAATTAATATATGTTTTAATTTTACATAAAATTTGATATTTGGATTTCAAATTTTTTCCTTAGATGTGGTAGTTGTTGGCTTAAGTGTTATATGAATGAATTTTATTACTCTACTTACCGGTTTATCTATCAAATTATAGCTTTTATTAATCTTTAATTAATGTTTCTAAAGTTTTCATTCATTTGCGAGTACGCTGATTTGTTTATATATCAATATATATTCCTTTTGTAGACCTACGATTTGAGGAACATGTTTCTTTGTCATATTTTTATGTTATCTTTCTATTTAAATAGGTTTTGTTTTATTTATCCACTATTTTTCTTGCATATCCAATATGTATCTCAATACGTAGTCACTTTTTAATCCATTGATATGGCACATTGGCATGATATTTTGAAGCATGATTGAGATAAGGCAGGATTATCTGTGATTCTACGTTGTTCTTTTCAAACAACTGCTATCTATCTTCCACAATCATGCAATCACTAAAACGTCTTTTAGTTTAAATTTACTATCCCAATTTGCATGGTTAATACAGCTTCTTGTCACACTCAAGAGTTTAGTTCAACCAAAAGCATGAACATAATCTATCATCACAATTTCTTCTTTACTTCATAATGTCTTAATACATTATATAAATAATTTATCTAAAGCAATTTTAGTGATATGACTAAATACCACAGAAGCAGCAGCTGGTTTTCCACGGAAGAGAACTCCTACAGAAACAGCAAAACTTGGGTAGCAGTGAGCAAAGTTTGTTGTTCCGTCTACAAACATGACAATTGAGATGCCTTAAACTCAGAACACTTGATTACATGTACAAAATGTCAAGGTGAAAATCAACAGCAGCATTTTTACATTTTGAAAACTGCTATCATACGTAATACAGCTTAAAATGAAAAACAATTGATGAGCTACTCTCAGTAAAAAAAGTGTCAATGGAATGATTGCTAAAGGTTATATAAAGATAGCATATTCATATACAAGCATACACATATTTTCATGTGTAAATAGAATGACGTAAAGAAACTACAAAATCAGATATAGAAATCTAATTGTAGAAAGGAAAGCATAACACAGATCTATGATCATCATTCTCCGAAAATATATTCTTCTTGTTAACTAGATCTTGTAAGTATGAAATTATAGACATTAGATCAAATTGTTTACTCTATACAAGATTCTAGCTAAATCATTAGCTACAAGACAAAATTAACAAGCATAATCAGAAATTTGTTAGGAGCAGGCAGATTTTAAACAGGGTGTTGGTTGCCTTAAAATGAGAGGAAGACAAACAGAAGAATGGGAGGCCAGTTGACCGGTTTGAAAAAGCATATGACAGTATCAGGTGGGCCTTCTTTTGACACTTCGAGTTGAAAATGGTTTGGTGCCATTGGAGAAATTGAATTAATGATTATCTTAATATGTTAATTTCTCTACTAATGACAACAGGTCCACTGAAGGCTTTTCTGGATAGTCTTAACTTTTATGTTAAGGTGATCATTCCATTTTCCACTTTACTATTGTTGAAGTTGTTTTTATTAGATTTCTTTGGCAAGCTTTGGGACTATTACTATAAAGGGATTTAGACTGGGATCAGATCAGGTGAAAGTATCCTATCTCTAGTTTGCAATAACACCATCTTGTTCATTATGGCTGACAAAAAACAGATCTGCAAAGTGAGAAGTGTGGTTCAATGCTTTGAGCTGGTATTGAAGCTAAAAAGGTTACCAAAGAGTTGGTGAATTTTTATCTTATCTTCCCCTTAGTTCCAAGGTGTAGTTTGGCTTGGAAGCATCTTACCAAGAGGTTAGTTAAGCTGAACTGTGATGGCCGTCACATATGGAATCCTAGTTGCAGGACCAAAGTTATTTTCAAGGACTCTATTCGCTGTATTCTTCACATGTTTTAGAGCCGATCATGAAGGGGAATGCTAATGAGGCTGAACGTTAGAATTGTGGCTGCATTCTTTACATATGGAAGGATATTAAATTTCATCCATGGTAGTTCCCTAGCTTGCCTCTTCACATAAATTCTCTAGGAAGCTAACATTTGTTGTTCGTTTGGCTCATTTTCTGGCTCATGAGCTGAAAATTTGTTTCCTTTTATTTTTCGAGCTCACCTAAAAAGGAAGATATAGAAGGTGATTATATAACTTGAAAAATGATTTTGAGTTTTTATTTGTTTGTTTTGGCCTATGTATTGGTGCAAAAATTTATTAATGTAAATGTTTGGTCATGATTTTTCAAAAATAAAATAAGTATTACGTGAAGACATATGTTCGAAAACAATAGAGTGAGGATTTCAGTAAATTCTCACTTAAAAGGAATAACAAAAGAAAGAGAAGAGTGGACGCACAAACAAGGAAACATGTCCCGATACAAAAGAGTGAGAAATTAAGTAACTTACAACTCCCCACATGCTTTGCATGAAGAAATTTTAGTGCATTTTTAAAAATCTACATAAAGAGAAAACAAAAGAAAGATTAAAAAAAATTAAGGATAAGAATAACTATAGTAAAAGACAGATAGAGAGAGAGAAAAGGGAATAAAACCAAAAAAAAATCAAGGAAAAGTAAAAAATGAGTTTGCAAAGTTGCTTGGCAAGCACAATCTTTATCTCTCTCTCAATTTCTCTGTAACTCTTGTGGTCATATCCTCATTTAGTGTTCTTTGAGGAAAGACTCTAAGAAGTAAAACGGGAAAATAAAAAGGAAGGTTACATACATCAAGTTGGTGGCCATTGTAAAAATTTTGCTAAATTTATTATGACATAAATTCTGATCCATTATCCCAATTGTAATCCTCCAAAAATGACATGCTTCAATGGAAACTTACTATAATGATAAGTAAACAAGGATCAGCTAGTGACTCCTCCATAAATAACCAGCTACAATGACATTCAGTAGCACTGATAAGTAGGCTAGGGTTATTGCAACGAAGTGGAAAAATCCAAGTAAAGAAGCTAGTCCAAGAAATTAGGATTTGCCAACTAAATGGAACATAGAGATTTTGACAAGGAAAAGAGTAGGAATTTAATGCATTCCTAGTGTTAGAAAGAACAATCTCATACAAGGTGTCCCCTTTTCTTCATCTAATTGACATGTTTTGGGCTGCAACATGGTATATGAAGAAGAGCCATTACCAATGTGGCAGACATGTGAAAATGGTCACACTAGGATTCCTAAACTGGTGCATTTCACCAGGCGATACATTAGCTGATGAAACATAAGAATCTTTTAATTAATGTTGATACTTCCAATTTAATGACAGTTACCTTTCAAGTATTCCTGCCCAAAAGTAACCTAAAAATTCGATGAGGAACATGTTTCAGAGTAGGAAGATGTTTAAGAAAAAAAGCAACACATTTTGGTGTGTCACACCTTTCTACCAATAAAAAGACCAACAAATTTTAAGTTATCAATAGAAAAAATAACTACAGTGCTAATAAATCCCCTTTTTTTTATGTTGTCTTTTTGCAGGATGGTAAGCTGCACTGCACCAACATGGAATGACTAGAGTGAGTTACCAAACCAGGCTTTGTCATTCAAAGCACTATTGGTTCAACTCATACATAAAAAATTTAGTAATCATGCAATTCAAATTTAAATAATAAAAGATACCCTAACTATTAGACAAGTATAACTCAAAAATCAAGGAAACCTCGAACATTCCCAGTTTCCAAGTTCTAGAAACTACGAATTTGTGAATATCAATATATCCTTCAATATTAATTCCCTAAACCCAGATGTTGAGGAGGACAGACCTAATGGATCAATGCACCAGAGATAATCAGAAAATGATTCGCCAATGATACCACCCTCCTCCCCTAGAATGAGATGATCTTTGAAATTTTTTTGCACAACTTCTAGAATAGCAGCCTCACTCATCTTATCCGTACTGCAAATTATGCAGAAGACAGTAGCAAATTTGTCAAGTTACAGTGCCAGAACATTATTGTAAAAGAAACAAAAAAGTCTTAACCGGGGTCGATAATGATTATTTTGATAATAATAGTTAAATCTGAAAGAGAATGGAATGTGAATGAAATGTAATGATTTTTCTGTATCACATATTCAATAATTCAAAAACAAAACAGCAAGCCCACAAATATCAAGTCTTTATATGGTACTGAAAAATAAAATGATTGCCTATCAGAAACTTACTAAAAATTAATAAAGAAACACAAACAGAGAACAAACAATGCAAATACTAAAAGTAAAGAAGGAAAAAAAAAACAAATGTAAGTCTTCACCTGCAAACGAGATGATTATAGGTCAATACTATTTTTGACTCATGCAAGATCATCCAAAATTTGTTTCAAATATGCCAAGTAAAGAAGAAGATTATAAACATGAGAGTGAGAGAGAAAGGGACAGAGAGAGAGATACAGATCTTGAAGAGATCTTATAGTCTGGAACCCTATCATTCTTTCAAGGCTGTGCTTAACCCATCCCGCATAAACCAAACCTCGGATTACTTCACTTATTTCTGACCAATTTAAGTCTCTTCAAGTAGAGTCAGAACAATTTTATGTCGATCTTTTATTCCTTTTTGATGATTTTCACAAACTTATTTTCATCATCTTTTCTTGTGCACTCAAGGCCATATAACTAACATCACAATATATTCGATGACAAAGTTTCAATATAAGCGAAATGGGATGAATTATGCAATCAAAAGTTCTATGGTATCCTTTCTCATATCTTGCCATCCTTTGAAGGCTACGCCCAACAACCATGCAAAAGCACAAGCTAAAAATCCTTCACTTTGTAACCAAAATCAAAGCCCAGACAAGTAATTTGCATCACCAGATAATTTTGCTCTTTCCTTCTGCCTGACAATAGTTCAAAAAATCTGTTTTCTTCACCTTTCCTTGAGCATTCAAGGTGATATAATTCATGTTACAATCTTTATAATGATAACATTTACAAAAGTGAGATATGCCAACAGTATACTATCCCATCTGGTGATAGTACTGTATGAACTTCCATGAAGGCAAGTAGATGAGATCGATAGATCTGTATGATGTTGCCTGCTGAAACACATTAATGTGTCATGGCTTGAAATGTAAGACAAATGTCATGAATTATTTTAGTTTGGAGAAGCATCCTGCTCCATCAATTCCTTGGTCCAATCCATAAAACCTTAATCACAATTAAGTTTCCTTTCATTTAAACTACGTGCTTTAACAGCATAGAAGATGTTATATCAAAACAAGGTTTCAGGAAAGTAGGTATTTCCCAAGCTCTATCTCCTGTTGTTGGGCTGGGAGCATGCAAGGACAGGTAATCTGAATCTTTCAATTGAATATGCTCGGATTAAGGAAAAACATGCTGCGAAAATAAACCAGTACCTACCACACGCAGTATATCATGAAACATCTCTTTCATATTCTAGGACATGGCAACCAATGGCTGGTGCAATGAAAATGATGGTAGCGTTAGTGTTGTTAGAGATACTAGTCTAGAGGCGGTTCTGGTGCCCTAGAAAGTAAAGAGAACACTGCTATATTTATAAGATTAGGGTTCTGTAAATGAATAGGCAATGATGGAAATAGGAAAAGCACTAGAACCAGATCGTATAATAATTGAAATATATATATATTGTTATAAGTGATAAAAATTCATTGAGATAAGAAGAACGAACAAAAGATGGTAGCTAGGAAGGGTGGAAAGAAGAGTTCTTGTTGTTTGAGAACTCTTGATTATCCCTTGTATTGTTTCTAGTTGATAATTGAAATAGGGAAGCACATGGGAAGGATTGATATGTTGTGGTTTATCAAATTATTTACTAGAATTTTAAATACTAGAAATATTGACAAATTGTGGTTGGCCTATTTATTTACTAGAATTTTAAAGACTAGAAAAATCCCAAATCCTTAGAGGAAGAATATGATAGTTCCTAAATATAAGAACTAAAATAATATTCAGAACTATACCAGGCATTATGGAATTAAAATTATAAGCCATACAATGAAATTATGGTAAACAATGAGAGCAAAGATTAGGAAGAGTAATTCAACTGTCAAAAAAATCTGTCGGGTTTTTATGCTAGGAGCGTTTATTATTGAGACAATTCTTTTGAGGAGAATTCTAGAAATAAGAAGAGAGAACTTCATAATGATTTTATTGATAAAAAAAGGCACATGATAGCACCAGTAGAGTTAGTTTGCCAGGTTTCATACAGAAAAAGACTACCAATAAGATAGATTGAGGTTATAGATCAGTAGGAAGCAAGAACAATAGGTCTATAACCCCATATTTTTGCTTTAATTATGGATGAATTAACTATTACAAATGATGTCGTTTTAGAGGACAACACTAGAAAAGGAACAAATGCACAGTTGAAGTCATAGAGTGATAATTTGGAATTGGAGGGTTTTAAAACAAGTGAATTTAAGACCAACTTCATGGAGTGAAACTTTAGAACAAATAATAACAAAGGCAAAACAACAGTAAGAATTAATCAAGAGATTCCTGAAAGCAATCAACTTCATTATTTTGGATCAATTAACCATAAGAAAAGAGGCAATGATGAGGATGTTGCAAATAGAATCAGGTCCAATGGCTTAAGTTAATAGAAGCTACTAAAGTATCAAATGACCCAAAGCTTCCACCCAAAATAAAAGGAAAATTTTACTGTACAGTCATTACTCCTAACATGATGTATGGACTATAATGCTAGGCAACAAAGAAGCAAAAGGATGAGCATCATTGATACGTGGATATTAAGGTGGATGTATGGAAATACATCCAAAAATAAGGCCAGGAATCAAAATATACAAAAATATCTAGGTGTTACTCATACAGGTAGTTAGATAAAAGAAAGTAGGTTAAAATGAATTGAACTTGTAACACATGCACGCGTGTGCGCACACACACATATATATACATTGATGAAAACATGTATAGAATCTGTAGACATAGGGGGCAGCTATGAAAATGTGCAAGAAAATATTTGTTGAAGAGGCAAAGAAGGAAAGGACAAAACCAAAAAAAACTTCTATGGAACTAGAAGAAAATATTTAGATGCCCATGATCTAACTAAGGATATCATTTATGGCAAATTGATATGAAGGAATAGGACAAATATTGCCTGCCCACACTAGTTCGTAAAAGTCACTTTATTTTGTTTTTTCAGTGGTAGTTTTAAATGGTGGTGATCAAGGTTTATTGTGCTATTTTCACCAACATGCCAACCATGGTTTACTGTTTTGATGGCAAGCTGCTGAAATTTCAATGACACTCCTCCCCTTGGCAAGATATTTCAAGCAAGATCTCATCAACGTGCTGACCCACCTTTTTTTTTAAATAACTCACACGTTATATTAAAACATTATGCAAGACACTTCTCGTCCTTTTAAAGAGCAAGACGAACGGAAATTTGCCCATTTCTGAGAGAAATCCCCATGACATTTTGCCGATTCACACCTGTCTTTTCCTAGGTTTTGGATGATTATATTCCCGCATATTCTAAGTTGTATGAATCATAATATTTATAAATGATTATTATTTATTTTAGAAACATTATTTTAATTTTTTTGCAAAGAAAAAAAAAGGAAAATTTTCATGAAATTTTGGCAGCATGTAGCAGCGCGCCATTCAAATTGTTTGCGATTCATGTTTTCCCTTGAATTGTGAAAATTTCGGATGTTGGGCATAACCTTGATGCCAAGTTGCCAACTGACACCCACCATGCCATTTCATCGAAATTTAGCCAAAACTTCATCCATGCAGTTGCACTTTTTGTACCATCATGCCAAGAAATTGCAAAAAACAAAAAAAGATTCAGAACTTGGGAAAAAAAAACAAAACTTTATTTAAAAATAAAAAACATAATAAATTAGAAAATTTATATTATGGTGAAAAAGTTTTTAAAAAAAACTTGAAATATATGTAAAGTAAAGAATTTTATGAAGTTTTTAATAAAGTACTAACTTTACAAGGGTAAAGTGATATAAAATTAATGGAATTTACTAATTTAGCATATTCACTTGGCAATTCTAGTTGTCACTTACTAGAGGGGAGGTAAATGTTACAACCAACCACGTGCAGAGGGAGGTCAATTCTATTTCAAAAATGTAATGGAAAGTACTTGTGATTTCATAAAACCTCAATGGATATTTGTGTAATTTACCTTTCTATTTTTTATTTTCTAACACTTGCTTTGTGTTAAGATTGAAACTTGTATTAGCTAAAACTAAAAACTGAATAACCCAAACCCAATTTGGGTTGACTGTGGCTGGGTTTCAACATATTTGGTTTGGTTGATTTCCAAAATCTCTAACACAAACTAAGTCTTGGTTAAACCGAACCAAAACCAAAACCGACTTATATCCGAACCAATGTATACCTAAAATTGTGTGATGGGGTCTATATATATTTACAGTTGGTATTCCATAGTTATGATACAAAGACAAGGCTTGTCTTTATGTATTGATTTTATAGACTATAAAAATTAGAAATCTGGTTTTACGGGTGTTAAACCGACACAAAACCAAACCGAATTTGTAATAAGTTGGGTTGCTTCAGTTTAAGGGTCTTTAATTTTATTTTGATTCTGTTTTCAGATTGGAGAGGTCAATTCTTAGTTCGGTTCGGTTTGATTTTGGGTTGACATTAAATAATCTCGGTTTAGTTTTGGCTAGATGTCAACTCGGACGAATCAAACCAAGTTGCACCCCTACTTTGGGTTGTTGATTATGGAGCCAATAAATGGGGCTCGACAATCAAGTGCAAAATAGGGAGAAGATAAGGAGAGAAAGTCTTGAAATTTAAGTGCAAAAAAAGGAGAAGAAATGGAGAGAAAAGCTTGAAGTTGACTGCAAATGAGGGAGAAGTATGAGAAATTTCAGAAAATGCGATCAAAGATGAGACGCTAGAAAAGTTGCAATTGACAACGACTTATGTCAATGTAAAACCCCAATTTTCTACATGATTATTGTTTATGAGAATTAATAAGCTGTGTATGTAGGGAAAACTTGGTGGGCGAGCGTGCACTGAATCATGGGTTTTAAAATTTGTCGAGTGGCAAAGTATATAGGGTAAGTATAAATACTTAACGTATTTAGATTCGTAATCTTCGCATACCTTGAGTTGAAGGAGATTGCGGCTGGAGTTCTAGGGTTTTGGAGAGAAGCCGACGTGTGGTTCCTGCCGATCAGAGTGTTCAGAATCAGAGTGTTTAGAATCAGGGTGTTCAGAAAAACCTCTTGCGAACAGAAGGAAAACTGGGTGGAGATCAACTGTTGGACTTGCTGTTATAGGAGTTACAGTTGCAAGGTTTTGGAGCGTATAACAGGTGAGTAGTATCGTTTTGGTCTGTGTTTTGTTTTGATCTCTAAGTTTAGTCGAAAAGCATGGTTTCGGGAAACATAGCTTTCGAACATGATTTATTCGATGAGATTCGAGGTCGGGATATGAAGTTGTTTAGATTAATTTCGAATCCTGTTTAAACGTGTTTTGGGGATGGTAGAAGCATAACAAAATTGTTACAGAGGTCAAAATTTTGTTCAGACATGTAGTTTTCGATTTAACAAAGAGTTGTAAAATAACTGGTTGGATCCGCCGAGCTGCCGCCAACCACTTTCCTCTCAGCGGCAGCTCAGCGCAAGCGATTGTTGGTATCCGCCGAGTTGGCGCTGACCTGGCGCCAATGGCCTGCGCTTAGCGCATAGGAAAGATTAGGTTCGCCGACTTGGCGCCAACTGCGCCGAGGTTAGCGCACCCACTAAAATAGTGCGGCTGATAAATCTGAAGATATTTCTGATACTGTGAGGCTTTCACCTCTTAGCCCAAGACTAGATTAGGATATTAGAATTATTTTATCTGCTCAAAACACCCGGAGATTGTTAAGTCAAATTTATCAGTAGTCTTATGAGTTCCCGAAGTGATAAATTAAGGACTGTTGGTAGGTTATTTTGCTGTTCCTGACACAATGGGTTAATGAATTAGTTTTCCTTTATGTTCTACACATGGTTCAAAGTATCATATCGATGTGCCGTATCAGACGATCCAAAAATGGAAATGTATCGAGGATACGCACATATACACACTAAAATGGTGGATACGGTGGATACATAGAACAAAACCTATCTAGATAGAAAGATAAGTTAAAAATATGTCAAATAAACATGTTTCTAGCATTATAGGGCTATACAAAGAGTATTTATGCATTATAAAAACATATAGGCATACGTGAAAACAAATGATAATTATAATTAGAGCTATAAAAAGGCTAGATAAACCAATAAATGAAGTGAGAAAATTCATTCATATAATGTAAGCAACACACTAAGTCAATAACACTTATTGTCAAACCCTGCTTAAATATGAAAAATAATGATTTATATTTAAAAAAATTAAAAATCTAAAATACCTTCAAAACTGTAGACGATTTTGATTTTTGCTACTTGATTCGTTCTTTTACGTTGTTTTGTAGAAATTGTAGTACTAATTAGGTCGAAAATAGGTAGATAACAATGGGGTTTCATGGATTTTGGAATGGGTTTCTCAGTAAAGAGTTATCTTCCATCTTCTAAGTTACTTTTTTAGCGTTTTTTACCCTTTTAACGGCACGATAAACGATACGTATCGCGCGATACGAAACGATATTTGATACTATGGTTTTACACTTGTTTTCCGATTGAGAAATTGTTTAACCTGGTTTTGCTTGATTTAGAGTGCTGAACTGTATTTGTAAAAATTATTTGGTGTGAGTAAAAGGGGTGTACTACCAGTGTATTTGGGGTTGGATTATTTTCTGAGATATCATAAGTATTGTTCTGGTCTGGTCCTATGATGATGGAAATATTGGTTTAATGTGTTGACAATGTGAGTTATGAAATTTGTTTTCCTATTTTGGTTTAGCTTCTCCTGGATCCTTGTTAAGCTTAGTAATGTGATGGTATTATTTGTTGGTGTAATTGCATGGCTTTGTGTGTTGCCACAACTGGTGTAGAGCAACCAGATAGCCTGAGTAGGCCTGATTGTCAATGCCGATACCCGGAGTAGGCCGGCATTGGATGACGATACCCTGAGTAGGTCGTCATTTCAGAGTGTCCGAAACCCTGAGTAGGCCGGAACTGTGTACATGGAGGTGTGGATGTTTCCTTGGCATGTGAATTAACCAACTTAAGCAATATGCATGACATTGACCTTTCGTTGATTTATTGGTATCGTGGTTAATCTTTGATGGGAACTATTACTAGAATTCTGGATTTCCATTTCGTATTTATCTCTATTGACGTATTGATGTTGGTTATTTATCAAGGCATATTTATAACTGTTGATAACTATTTTTGCATGTATATACTACTCGATGAGATATTCATATCTCATTTCGTTTGTTTTTGTTTTGTTTTCAGATACTCGTGGTGAGGCGCCTACTGGGGTAGATCCTACTGACACATATAGGGAGGAAGACTATCACTACAATCCATAGACTACTAGGTTTATTTTAGATTGGAACTTTGACTCATTTGATTTTGGGAAATGTAATAAAGTAGTTGATGTGGAATCGTTTGATTTTAATTAAAGATTATTTTGGACTTCTTAGTTAATTTTGGTTGTACACTCTGATATGGTACAAATGAGGTGATTTTTCAGCGATCACATCAGTTTTAGATCTTTACCTAACACTCCGTGAGACGTGTTATACCTTTATTGAACAACATGGATCCGGGGCGTTATAGTCAAAAAGCTATTTGCAGTGCCGACTCTCTCTCTCTCTCTCTCTCTCTCTCTCTCCCTCCCTCCCTCCCTCCTACCTCTCACTCACTTTCTCTCGTTTTCTTCCTCTTCACCCATAAATTAAGAAAAAAAAACAGCACAAGCAAAAATTTCACTCGTGCCAATACGGGCGTTTTCAATTTATGCCAATAAAAATAAAGACCCTCAAACTGAAATTTATTCTCAGGTTCAGTTCTACTCTCACTCACTTCACTCATACCAACACAAATGAAAATTTCAATTTTGCTGGCAAAATTAAGGGAATTTTCTCTCCCCAATCAAAAATCCAGTGGGCTTCATATTAGAACACAACCAAACCAATAGAATTTTGGCAGAACGGCGAACAGTAGTGGTAATTATAACTGTAATAACCTAGAAAAATTATTGCTGAAACAGTAATTTCAGTTAGAATTAAAATTGAGGGCTCAAACAGTCAAACAGTCCTTTAAGTTAGAATTAATATGAAAGTTAAAGTAGTTTTTTAAGTAAGAATTAAGTTGAGGGCTATAATAGCCTTTTGCCAAGAATTAGTGAAGGTTAATAGAGTCTTCTGACTTAGTATTAAATTGACAAGGAATGGGCTGCATGGTTCGGTTTTTTTGGGGTGTTTTAGCAAATCTGCAACATTAATAACACCCAAAACTAATAGTAAATAAAAACCTTTTGATTTCCTATTATTGTTCAAAACTAAGGTGCATGACTGAGAGAGAAAAAAAATAAAGGAGAAGGAAAAACCCCACAGAGACCCTAGAAGATCTAAACGAAGATAAAACTCAGATTTCTTGACGAGAAAAATTCTGTTTTTGAAGAGGGATCTCCTGCAGAAAATAAGTCCAACAATTAGATTTTACATATTTAGATCCTTTGGAGATTGTAAATTGGTAGAAGAAAACCTAGAAATTGATTTCCTCATGTAGATTAAAGGCTTTGATAATCTGAGTCATTCTTCTGATAACAATAATACACTCCTGATGTTTGAAATCAGTGGCTGCTAAACTAAGGGTATGCGTGACTATCCAGCATAAAATTTTAATGATATTAGGATAGATTTTTATTATCTAAATCTTTATTGTTATTACAAGTGTATAATGTTTCGTTACAATCAAGGTTTACCATTTCGGTGCCAATGGGCGTGCCGCCCATCGCACGAAATGAAATTTCGCCGGCACGCCGCCAGCGCTGAAACGGTGGAAAAATCAAAAAGGGCAAAAAATGGACAAAAATTGGATTTTTTAGATTTTGGGGAAATTTCGCCGACACGCCGCCCCGTTTCGCCAGCACGTCGCCACAAATCGCCAATGGTAATTAAAAAGATTTCTGTTTCCCTCCCTGTTTCGCCCCGTTTCGCTCGGCACACCGCCAGAAATGCAAATCGTCGACTTTCAACATCCGAAACACATAGCTAATCTCAAAAAAACGAAATTTCAGCAGCACGCCACGACATGCCGCCGAAACTGTAAACACTGGTTACAATGAGAAGACATTATGTGGACTGCATATAAGAATCTGCAACAACTGTTATTATGAATGATTCTGTTACAATGAGAAGACATCATTGGTGAAATTTTGCTCGCACCGCTGAAATGGCGCCTGTACTTGTGGAAAGCAGCAGCAATGGCAAAACGTTTTGTCTGTGCTACGCATTTCGTGGGCGAAATAGGAGAAATTTTGAACTTTCACCCACTTCATACATGTGCCACCTATGACGCCCATTTCATAAGCAACATGGGAGAAATTTCGAAGTTTCTACAATTTCGCTTATGAAATGGAAGGCACTAGAGGCATGGGACCACCCATTTCGGTAATTTTTTTAGCAAAATTTGCTTGCGCAATTGAAAAACTAATTTTTCTAATAGCATAGGCTTTAAATTAACCATGTCGCAACATGTTGCATATGAATGCTTAATTGCATGTCATTGTCATCGATTTGACCTTTTTTATTAAAATAACTTTAGTTAATTTGGGAAAAATATTAAAAAATTGATAAAATATGAAATATCTACGAAAACTTAACTAATTCAATTAAAAATAATTAGACATTTAGAGAGGATATTTCATCATTCATAAAAGTGGTAAGGTACTAGTCAATAATTATTAAATTTATAATTTAATTATAAAAATAAAAAGTAAAAATTAAAATTAAAAATCACAAAAAAAATGAGGAAAAGGTCTAAGCTTATAACATGAGTTTACTTGTCCAAAAATGATTTGGATGATTAAATATTTAAATAATAATTCATTTTTAAAAATTTAAATTTAAAATAATTGTAAAAAAAATTTGATAATTAAAAAAAGGTCATAGAATATTCCAAAAGTCTTAAGTCTATTTATTATTTTTATTTCTCTGACTTTTTTTACATTTTTTTTTGCTGCATTATAAATTTTTAAATTTTTTGAAATTTCCCAACATCGTGGCACCAGTGGCGTGCTGGAAAAATTCTGGCAAAACAGCAAAGAAAGACCCAGGCGAAATGGCATAACCCAATAAATTAAGTCAACCAAGATTGCTTTCAACCATTCAATATAATTATTTTTAAAATTTTATCTAATAGTCCGTTGATGTTTTCTATCTTGCAAGCATCAAAATTTAATCAATAAACAAAATAGATCAATTATCTTATTTCACAGGAATTTATGGACCCCAAATCTTCATGCTTCTATAAATTTCGGAATAATCTAGACAAGCAAACAATATGCTCTCTAACGTAGGAAGCAATCAGATTTTTACATTCACCATCTCCTACAAGTAAAATGATAAAAACAGAAAAGATGGTAATAAAGTTTCCAGCAACTATATCCTACTATCTCAAATTTCCAAACATAAACAAGGTTTTGAATCCACCTACCTCTTGTCACTGAGAATTTTTCTATGCTTTAATCTTCACCCAGAATTTTTCACCTTCCAATTCACCTAGCACTGCAACTGTGGTACTTCCTTTTTTTCCTAGACTTCCACTTCAAAATTTGAGTAAAAATATAAATAAAACAATAAGCCTTTATAAGTTATTGGGTTTAGGATTTCCTAATTTGAGTAGGTTTTTACTAAAACACCCCTAATCGTCCAAAGTGTCCCACACTACACTTGTTTGTGGTCAAATAATTCAAATAAAATAAGTACTAATAAAGCTCCCAGTTAGATTTGACTTACCAATATACCCTTAAAGTCACTAAAGAGCAGTATAATTGGCAATTTCAGCGTAAATATTAATCCAACTTAATACTAATTGGGTCCTCAAGCCCACTAAGCTTAATTCAATATTAATTATTAACCTAATTAGTAAAAACCCAATTCAACACTAGGAAAATTCCAGGTCATTACACAATGCCACATTATAAGGTAGCAATCATCTTGCTAGAGATGGTAGTGATGCTGCTTTCAACAATAAAAGTGCCATGGTATGTTAGTATCCCTCTTGTTGGTGGTTATGAAAGTACGCATTGCAGAAAGTGATAATGGTGTTGGTTCTGGGCGCGCTATTCGTTTTTGGTATGACCTATGGTGGGGGAGTTCTGTATTTTCTGTTAGGTTCCCACATTTACTTTTGGTATCCACATCCCCAGATGTTTTCGTTTCTGATATTATATCTTGGTCTGATAATGGACTTTCTTGGAACCTTCATTTTTGGAGGGAGTTAAGACCTATTGAAGTTGGGGAGTTGGCTTCTGTTTTTGAATGCTTAAAGGATTGTTTTTGGACTCCTCTTCTACTGATAGGGTCATTTGGTCCCCCTCCCCCTCCCCCTCTAGTGTTTTTCCTTGTAGATCTTATTTTCATACCTTACATCCTGATCGTCTTGCTCCTTTTGTGGCAATCCCTGTGTCAAAGCTTTGGTCCCCTAGAGTGCCCCCAAAGATAAAGGCCTTTCTTTGGACTGCCCTTTTATATAGGATAAATACTGTGGATCTTATTCAGAGGAGGTGGAGAAGGTATGCCCTATCACCCAATATATGCTTTCTATGCAGGGAGGTGGGGGAGTGTATCGACCATCTGTTTCTTCATTGTTCTTTCACTTGGGGTATTTGGATGGAGCTGTTTAAGATGATAGGTGTCTCGTGGGTGATGCTAGCATCCTTCAGGGATTGCTTTGAGCAGTGGAGAATAATGGGTTTGGGAAAAAGCAATCGCATTATCTATGGGATGATCTTCCATGCAGTGGCAAGGCATGTATGGATGAAAAGAAACTGCCGAATTTTTTAGGAGTGTTTAAGGAGGGATCAGTTGATTGATGATGTTCTTGCGGCTGTATCATTTTGAACATCCATTCAATCGGAATTTAGAGGATGGAACTCTATGCAGATGGTGAGGGAGTCGTTGTTTCTCTTTTGTATCGACTATTGGAAGGGAAGGTGTAAAATGGAGAACGCTAGAAGCGGGATTTTGGAAGGTAAATATTGATGGATGTTCGATGGGTAATCCGGGTCCTTCCGGAATTGGTGGAGTTATGAGGGATAGCCCGGGCTAGATTATATTTATCATTTGTGGTTCAGTGGATGTTGGGGATTCTACTAGGGCGGAAAGTATGGCTCTTCTATATGGACTTCTGGAGGCCAAGAAGAGGGGGATCAGGGACTTTATTGTTGAAGGAGGTTGTGCTACAATGGTGAGATGGATGAGCAGAGAGGGCTTGATGTCTTGGAAGCTATCACATATCATTAGGCGAGCGAGAGCCTTGGTATATGAGTTCAACGTCTCGTTCAGCCATGTGCCTAGAAAGGCTAATGACATTGCAGATTGGCTTGCTAAATGTGGAGCCTCGAGATCAGATATTTATTCTGGGTCTCTTTCAAAGGAATTTACGGATATGTGTGTTTCCTTCATAGGTCTTGGGCAGTTATGGGGTCTTTTATTGTACTTGAATGTATCTTTTTGTTTATGGTCATACGGCTATAGGGTGTCTGTATAGCCCCTGCGGGGATGAGGTTTTTTTGGTACCTTTTGGGGGAAGGGCTATAGGGATGAGTGATACATACTTGTAATTATTTTGTTTTTTACAATATTATTTTAATATATATCATTATTCATCAAAAGAAAGAAAGTGATAATGGCGTTGAATGCAACCAATGATGGTGATTGTGGTGGCTGTGGTACCACCATCCATTTATGGTACTAGGAAAGTTAGTGATAGTAGAAGGTAACAATAGTGGCAAGTGGTGATGGAAGCAACAATGAAGGTGATTATGGAGTTAGATGTATAATTCGTGCTTAGGCATGGTGGTGAAGGCACTGATATCTAAGAGAGTGAAGGAGAGAGAAAGCTTCAATAATTTTAATAGAATTGATCGTGGTGATTTTCCAAAACTCAACAAAAACCATACATTGCATTTTCTAAAATATCACTATATCTTTTGGAGAATAGGCTTTAGCCTTAGGCATATTTGTTTTAAGTTGAAAAAAAAAAACACCCCTAAAGCTCAATATACACTAAAGAGGTTTTCTGGATCCTATTTTATGTCTAAATAGACAAAGCTAAAGTAAATAACTACCTCAATATAGAAGTTTTATGATGACCCATAAGGTATAATAAGGTTAAACATGATGAACATCAATCTTTTGATTCAACACATGCTTCAAGAGTAAGAATCATATGATAGGTAAAGTAAAGATTTTCAAGCCCCAAATACCTGAAAGGCATCAACCAAAAAAAAAAAACAGAATATAAAATTTAATTAGACTCTAAGTAATAATATTCTAGTGCCATTGTGTCTCCATAAGTTCTAGTGAGTAGATCTAGAGAGCTATTCTTGACAAAGGAGTTGATAGAAGTAACTATGAGATCTCAAAATCCCACATTGCTAGGGGAGGAGAAAGTGAAGATCCATATATAACTTTCTCAAGCAATATAACCTTTTGGGGTAAAACCTAGGAACAAAACCGTGAGGCTCAGTGGGCCAAAGCAGACAATATCATAGCTAGTGGGATCGGAGCCTTACAAAATGGTATCAGAGCCGGACCCAAACCTAAAATGTGAGACCCTGACATTGACCGGGCTACCATGTGGGCAGGCTCGAATTAATGGGCTAGTAGGCTACTGAGGTTGGCAAACTACTACAGAGGAACGTGCAACCCTTAAGGGGGTGGATTGTAAGATCCCGAAATCCCACATTGCTCGAGAAGGAGAAAGTGAAGGTCCATATACATAGGCATATGACTACCTCAAGCAACAAGGCCTTTTGGGGCAAAACCTAGGAACAAAACTGTGAGGCTCAGTGGGCCAAAGCGGACAATATCGTTACTGGTGGGATTGGGGCATTACAGTAATAGATTATGTAATGAAAGCCAAAGAATTTAATTTGTTATGAGGTCACTATAGGGTAAGGAGCCAAAAAAAAAATAAAACAAAAAAATAGAATAAATAAATAAATAAATAACTCGATAAAAAGCATCTATACAAGGGAAACTAAAAAACCATTTTTTCTAACCATCCCTAAGTAAATGAACCTGGATGAGACATACATGAAAATGATAGCATCTGATAAGACTTGAAACAAGTTTAACATTGTGATGATGTAGAATAATAAAATGCAAGTCATGTAAGCAAATCCAACACACCGTTTCAAATTTCCCTAATGTTAGAAATTTTTTACATCTTGAAAGAACCAACATTTATTTAACATACAACATTTCCCTCATTGTGAGACTTTTTGCATGGTTTTTCCATAAAAGTTATTACAAATAATTGAAAATCCCACAAATTCCCCTTGAAATTTCCATATTCTAAGGGTACGAAATTTGCCTTGAAAATAAAACTTTAAAAGGACGGTCCAAAGAACATTGCAAGGGGCATGGCATTGGAACATGATCTAGGTTTTGGTCAGTGCTTTATGAGAGTGATTTTTGCTGCTCTCATTGGCCCTTAGACTATTTTGTATTGAACACATCATTGGGGTGAAATACAATTGCTGATTCAAATATAGAATTGACGGTGTTAGCAAAAGTGTAAACCAATACCTCGCCTTCAGCTATGCCTTCAATTGCAGCATGCAATATCTGAATGAACCACTCGAGCTCGCTACAGTACTCAAAAAATTTCCAAAAAGGAAAGATGGAGTGATATCAAGATTGATGTCTCGCATTATACCCTCAATAAAACTATGATTAGGGTATCAAAGTTCTTCATAAAAAAAGTGTCAAAGAGACCAGTTCCAAACTTCTTGCAACTAGGAATACTTGCCATTAATTCAGTTCCTATGTCAATAGTTTCTCTTGGAACCTTAAAATTGACAAAATCACATTCAATATGATCATCTAGTCTTTTGAAATATAGCTTCTCTTCATCATCCAAATCATCTAATATTTTACTGCAGACAGCATCGACAGTTTGTGGAGCAAAACCATGAATATTTGAATCCGTGTGCGAGGATGTATCTCAATGCAATCATTGTCATCAGAAGAGGATGACTTGTTGCATCGAACACTCTTGAAATTTACATCTCGATCATCTTTGGCATGATAAATTCCTTTCCTTTTTTCCTCGACTTGTTGGACTGTAATGTGGATGTCAGAAATGTTAGAGGCTTTAGCCTTAAGCCTAAGGATGGTTACTGCACCTTTCAAACTAGTAGAAATTTCACGCAAGTTGGACACAACAAAAATTGGCTCTGGAATAGAGGTCGTTATAACATCGAAAGGATACTTTTTATTGACCAACCTACATATGTTGAAGTCCTCCTAGCCCACCACTTGCAATACCACCAAGTACAATTACTTACACAGCTCATGCGTGGGATATGAAATAACGCCCTAGTATTTCTTTGTAAAAGGACATTTTGAGCCTTAGCAAGATCTTCAAAGCATCTTTGCCCCCTCTGTTTAATGCTGAAACAAAGCCAGTTATCAGGAACGCCTTGGTCCAAACCAAATTGGCGAGAAAATCTATTTAAATAATATGACTTTAATCGAGTCTACATGCCCATCCGTATAAGAAGCAATCTTGAGCACATACAGACTAAGAATTCAAATTGATCATCAGACAAATCTGCAGTATACATAAAGTTACATCATTACTCTTCAAAAAAAAAACACTAAGGCGAAAGGAAACAAACTGGTTATTTCTGAATACTAGTCATGCTTCAAAGGCATTTTTAATCTTTCTTGGAACGTCTGCATATCTTACCATCAACGGGAAGTCTTAAGGAAATTTATTATCTAGCCAACCATGATATACAATAGGAAAATGCTCTTCCATCCAAGCTATTACATAATGAATCGGAAAATCAGGATTAGCCATACTATGACCAGAGGAATGCATAGCAATCTGACCAAATCCATGACATATACAACCCAAAACTATGGTAGCAAGGGACATCTTCACACCTTGAGCCAGTTATAAAGCCATGACAAAGGTCTCTGGTAAAACCACCTCGTTATCATGAGGGAAGACAAAATAACTCAACCAGAATGCCAAGAATGTTGCCAAATACCCTTCCTTTGATAACTCTAAAGAGAGTTTATTTCTATTGTCTCCTTCCTTTTGAGAAGAAGATGGATGGAACTTATAACTTGTATCTGGTCAGGGTTCTCCGAAGGCTATATATATCAAATCTATTCGATAAAAATGCTCAATTTATTGATTATAACTCATTTTATTCTGCCGAAAATAAGTACACATGTGAGCATAGATAACCAAAAGCTCTGCAACTGTGGAAGGATATTGCACTCTCTTCTTTCCATTTACATTGAACAAAAAATGGTTGGTGGCTATAAACTCTTCATATGGTTCCCTTAAAATAGGCAAACCACCAATAATCTTCTATCATACAATGAAATCCCCGATTCACTATCATCATTGTGAAAGTTGTTAGTCAAAGAGGCCCACAATTCACAAAATGCCCTCCATATGTTGCCAAGATTGTCTCAAATCGATTTTTTTTTGCATATAATCATATAAATGGGTCTCATTATTTTGAAGCCAAAGAGGTTATTGGTTTCTTCATGGACCAATGAGACTCTGATCATTTAAACCTTCTTTTTTTATTGGTTCTCTTTTTTTAGGGGAAAAAAAACGAGATGGCCATTACAATTTACAAATGTACCCATTTTTAAGAACGTGTACACATGAATCCTTTTTGACTATAGTACAACCTTAAAGGTTTAGCCACAATAGCATTCACAATTATTGGACCGTTCTCTTCACTTTTGTTAGATCACTTTTAGGCTAATGTATGGCATCTATTTCTGGCAATGTATGGAGGGCATTTTGTGAATTATGGAGCCCTTTGACTAACATATTTCACCATTGTGGTAATGAATCGGGGATTTCATTGTACGATATGAAGATTATTGGCGGTTTGCCAATTTTAAAGGAACAATATGAAGAATTTATACCCACAAACCATTCTTTATTCAATGTAAATGGAAAGAAGAGAGTGCAACATCCTTCCACAGTTGCAAAGCTTTTGGTTATTTATGCTCACCTATGTGCTTACTTCGTGCAGAATAAAGTGGGTTATAACCAATGGATTGAGCATTTTTATCGAGGAGATTTGATATATGTAGCCTTCGGAGAACCCCGACAGGGTACGAGTTATAAGTTCCATTCATCCTCTTCTAAAAAAGGAGACAATAGAAATAACCTCTCTTTAGGGGTATCAAAGGAAGGGTATTTGGCAACATTCTTCGCTTTTTGGTTGAGTTATTTTGTTTTGCCTCATGATAATGATGTGGTTAGACCAAAGACCTTTGTCATGGCTTCCCAACTGGCTCAAGGAGTGAAGATCTCCTTTGCTTGCACAGTTTTGGGTTGTATATATCATGGACTTGATCAGATTGCTATACATCCGTCTGATCCCGGTATGGCTAGCCCAAATTTTCTGATTCATTATGTAATAGCTTGGATGGGAGAGCATTTTCCTACTCTATATCATGGTCGGCCAAATAATGAATTTCCTAAAGACTACTCATTAATGGAAAGGTATGCAAGTGTTCCAGGAGAAATTAAAAATGACTTTGAAGCGCGACTAGTATTTAGAAATAACCAGTATGTTTCCTTTCGCCCTAGTGTTTTTTTTTTTTTTTGAAGAGGAATGGCGTAATATTATGGATACTGAAAATTTGTCTGATATTCAATTTGAATTCTTAATATGTATGCACTCAAGATTGCTTCATATACATGTGGGCATGGAGACTTGATTAGAGCCATATTATCCAAAAAGATTTTCTCGCCAATTTGGTTTGGACCAAGGCGCTCCTTGTAACCAGTTTTATTTCAGCATTAAACAGAGGGGACAAAAATGTCTTGAAAATCTCACTAAGGCTCAGAATTTCTTTTAACAAAGAAATACTGGGACATTATTTCATATCCCATACATGAGCCATGTGGGTAGTTGTACATGGTGGTATGGAGCTAGGAGCACTTCAACATATCTGGATTGGTCAATAAAGGCATCCTTCCGATGTTAACAAGAGGTCGTTATAAAACCTCTATTCCAGAGTCAGTTTTTGTTGTGTCCAACTTGCGTGAAGTTTCTGCCGGTTTGTAAGGTGCATTTACCATCCTTGGGCTTAAGGCTAAAGCCTCTAACATTTCCAACATCTACATCACAGTCCAGCAAGTCAAGGAAAAAAGGAAAGGAATTGATCGTGTCAAAGATGATTAGGATGTAAATTTCAAGAGAGCTCAATACAATAGATCATCCTCTTTTGATGACAACAATTGCATTGAAATCACATCTTCGCACATGGATTAAGATATCAATGGCCCTGCTCCACAGACTGTTGATGCTGTTTACAGTAAAATTGGATGATTTGGATGATGAAGAGAAACTCAATTTTGAAGGCCTAGATGATCATATTGAAAGTGATTTTGTCAACTTTGAGGTTCCAAGAGAAACTATTGACATGAGAGCTGATTTAATGGCAAGTATTCCTAGTCCCAAGAAGTCTAGAACCGGTCTCCTTGACACTTCTTTTATGAAAGAGCATGATGCCCCACTCGTAGTTATATTGAAGGTATAATGCAAGACATCGTTGCTGATATTACTCCATCTTTTCATTTTTAGTGGTCCGGTGGGAGTTGGTAACTCTACTGGTGCGGAGTTGATGGCCCTTTTGTTTGGCCTATCAGAGGCAACTAAAATGGGATTTTCACAATGCATTATTGAAGGAGATTCGGCCACGATCATGAGATGGATGCGAAAGGAGGACTTAGGGTCATGGAGGTTATCACACATCATTAGCTGCGCAAGATTCTTGGCACGTGAACTGAATGCCTCGTTCAGCCATGTACCTAGAGAAGCAAATGGAATAACGGATAGACTAGCAAAGCATAGAGTACAGAGATTAAACTTTTATTCTGGGCCAGTTATTCATGAGTTTTCTGGGATGTGTTCAGCTTAGGAAGCTGGTCCTTTTTGTTGTCATCATTGTACATGGGATGTTTTTTCAGGGTCTTGGTTTTGGTTTCATGTTTGGGTGGTGGATAGCTCATATGGATAGGTTATAGTTCATACCCCTTTTCAATGTTTTTTGTTTCTGAAAAGGGATCCTCATACTTGTATTTTCATACTCATAGGTACTATGTACCATGTACTTTTCTTCTCTTTTAATCAAATATCATTACTTATCAAAAAAAAAAAATTTACTCCATCTTTCCCTCCTGGAAATTTCTTAAGTAACCATAGCAAGTTCGAGCAATTCATTCAGATATTGCATGCTACAATTGATGGCATAGCTAAAGGTAACGTATTTGTTCACTTTTGCTAACACCGTCAATTCTATTTTTGAATCAACAGACTTGATTGCATTGATGACCATGTTTTGAAGCAAGGCCATGGGATGGATGTTGCACATGTTAACGAATTAATCCACCGTCATGATGCTTGCCTAAATGCCAAGAAAAGGCTTAAGGAGGAATTAAAGATCCTTTCAAAAGATTCAGCTAAGCTCAATTTTGGATCAAGAAGTTCTCAAAGCAGAAGCTAAGGTTGTTCTCTCTAGGAAAAATATGATGTCAAGCTCTCCAAGAAAGGAAATATCCAAAAGCAAACCTTAAACTTGAAGCAACTTGTAGAAGACAATGCTCAGACAGATCAAGATCTCCGTAAGGCACGTGCTAACACAAAAGAACATAAACTAATAGAGCTTCGTCAGGCAACTACACTGAAGGCCTTTCATGAGGAGTAGTACAAGAAGCAATTGCACTTGCTAGTTTCTTTTTGTAATAAATAGTTAGCAAGCTATATTCTGTAACATTTTTCTCTTATTTTGCCACTTTAGATTATCTCAAAGATATAGGATCAAGCCATATCGCAATTCAAATCATTCATGAGGGTTCGTTTTTACTGGTTTAACTATATGGGTTACATAAAACCTCATTTGGTTTGACTTGAAATGATGAATTGCAAACATTGGGCTTGTTTATAACATTATGGATCCTATTTTATGAAGTGGATTGACACATTGAATTTTGTGACTCCTTTTTGGAAAGAGTTTAATGTCAGGAGTTTCGGAATTTTTTTACAATTTTTCTGAATTTTTTAAGGGCCAATCAGGTCTAAAATGGGAAAAGGGCTTAATTTAACAATTTTGAATGAATTGGATTGACGGTCCGAGTCAAACCCATGCATGCAAGCCCAGTAACTGGTCTGGCTTCTGTGCACTGTGCCATGGGATAGGCCCGCGAAAGCAAGCCAAACACGCACGAGCCCAAAGCACACCAGTCCGTGCACGCAGGCCCGCGCACAAACAGAACACATTGGGCCACGCAAGCAGGTCCACACACGCAAGTCCAAGGAGCGGGCCAAGCGAGGCCTAGCCCTGGCCAACTCGCCCAATGTCCAACCTACGGCACAGCCTACGGGCATGGATCCAACTCGTACTATCGATCCAATTCACCCAAAATTGTTAAATTAAGCCTTTTTCCCATTTCAAACCCGATTTGCACCTAGAAAAATTCTAAAAAAGGATTTGGAATTCCTGACATTAAACTCTTTCCAAAAAGGAGTAAAAAAGTCCAAAGTGTCAATCCAAATGAGGTTTTATATATAACCCATAAAATTAAACTAGTAAAAAACCAGCCCCCATGATTGATTTAAACTACAATAGAATTACAGATTATTGTCAGGGAATGTTGTATTCTGCCACTATTACAAGAATGTATGGAAGAAGTTGAAATGATAAATATAACTACTGTTTATCAAATATAGGAGGATGCAGATTGGCGACAACCTATAATTGACTATCTCCAACATGGGAGATTGCCAATTAACCCTCAAAAAAAGGTTGATATGCGACAATGAGCTCCACGCTTCACAATTTTCAATGACAATATAAAAACAATCCTTCAACAAGATGTTATTGACATGTCTATCAAAAGAAGAAGCGTCACACGCTCTTTGTGAGGTTCACTCAAAATGTGCAGTGCACACCAAGCTAGCACAAAACTTGCGGACAGCTTAAAAGGTTAGCCTATTACTAGCCAACCATGGTCCAAGATGCAATGAAATTTTCAACCACTTGCAAGATGTGTCAAATACATGGAGATTTTGTACATCGACCCCCTTAGCCTCTTTAACCAACAATCCTATCATGACCATTAGAGACATGGGGATTAGACATCATGGGTCCTTTTAAGCCCCCATCCTTGAGGGGGCACGCCTATATCTTGGCTGGAACTAATTATTTTTCAAAATGACTAAAGCAGTACCATTAAAGAATGTGGGGGCAAAAGAAGTTGCAAATTTTATCTACAATCAACTATATAAAAACATATACTACATTCAACTGTAATTTCCTACAAAAAAGCTATTACAATGTACCAATGAAAATTTTAAGAAGAAAACTTGAAACAAAAATTTATAAGATAAATTAGTTAAATTTGGATTATATAAGTTGCCTGGTGTTAGATAACTTTGAGTTTATGTTTAGCAATAGACTTTCAAGTAGAAAATAGATAGCTGAGGTCTGTTCCACCACATTGACTTAACTCTTACTTCACTTGTGTTTGTGCATATCTAGGGGAGGGGGAATGTGAAAAGAATAAAAAAATAAAAAGCACATATTCCATAAGTTGCTTCAAAAGTGAGATAATCTGACAAGAAACAGACAAAGAAACAATTTTAGATGTTAGCTGTAACTTAAAAAGAAATTGATACCTAGTGCAATGAGGGTTAAAGGGGCTATGGCTGTTTCATAATGAAGTATAGCAAAAACATTGAGAAAAAGTATAAATAAAATGATAAGAAAGACACAATTCTCTTCAGAAGAAAACTTCTAATACATGTAAGCCAAAAAAGAAGATATATATTATGGGGAAAATCGGAAAATCTCTTACTCAGTAACTAAGTCAGTGAGTCCTTTATAGCTAATATTTTGGGGCTTATTTACAGCATCCATCACAACCTGTAAATCAAAATAATTAACAAAAGAAAGCAAAAAAAGAAGGGCAATCAAAAGGAGCCCATTAACTCACGTATAACTTTATCAAAGAGAGAAATTGACCATGTGGATCAGAGAGAGAGAGAGAGAGAGAGAGAGAGAGCCATAAGAATCCAGTACGCATTGGATAATTCTAACATCAACATCGGTATCACATTTGTTTACCAAGAAAAAAAATTAACTGTTCATCAACTTAACACTAAAATTTGAGAGACCAAGGGCAAGAATAATATAACAGTAGGAAAGAAGCTTAAAACACCTATAGGCCGGTTGTCTTACTCTGAGCATGTAATCCACAGGCAAATATAAGCTAAATGGCTGAGGCACACTGATGCAATTGAGATATGGATGTATCAAGGACCTTAGACAGCCCAAAGAGGGGTGACATATATATATATATATATATATATATATATAAATATAAACAAAGGGTTACTAGACAAATGGTACATGTGTTTTCCAATCCCACTCTAGAAAAAATTTCCATTTTCGGTTTCTAAATATGGCTAGCAACTGACACTGGGATCTTAAGTTTTCCAGTCACTCCACTATTTATCCCACACGAGACAGCTTAAAATTTGGATGGTCATGTTACTTGAACTGAAGTATGTTTTTTGGGGTGACTAGGCTAACTAATCCTCGTGATGTTAGGATACAGTGACTTGGCCTATGATCTATATATTTCAAACTTTTTGTTTTACCAAAATATGGGAACACCTTTACACAATATTTGTTTCCACAAAGTAAATCTTGATAATTTAAGTATCTAATGAAGATATAGGAGGTATCTTCTCAAAATAAAGGAATATCTGTTTAAAAACAAAAAATCGATATATATATATATTCAAAATGGCTATGAACTATCTAACATGGGTCCTATACACTAATACACATACCTGTTTTGTGGCCTATCGACATAGGTAGAGCTGTCAAAAGGTCAATTTGGAATGGTTTTGGACAAGTTATAAACGGTTTCAGTCATGTTAGGCCTGTTTGCTGATGGGTTGGAAAATCATGGAATCCAGTCTATTATTTTAAATTTGTTTAATTAATTGTTCTTTTTTCACTCACACTTTAACTTGAAATTAGGATAATGTTGACATGAAATAACTGATGAACCTCTAAACATAATAAATTTTAAAGATGTTCCTTTTTTATTTTTTGTAAGAATTTTAAAAATGCTCTAAATAATTTCCATATAATTACTTAATTAACATGACTTCTTTTCAATAAAAAAAAAGCAATATCATTTATAAAGGAACTTAAATAACAATAATAATAATAATAATAATAGTAATAATAATCTAGTGATAACACTTATAATCTAGTGATAAACTGAACTTCCTCCTTCCAATGTATAACAAACTAATTGAATTTTAGTATCTCTCTGAATCATTCATGTTTTACCAACATCTGAAGCAGTCCGTGTGTTCCTTTTTCTTCGTCAGTCGTTTCACAAGTCAAAGGAAACCATTTGAATTAACAATAACGTATTATAACATAAACAATTATAACATAAACAAGGTGCAGTCAACGATGAACCCACTTTCGTCATGTTTTCACGGGTTCGTAAGTTCACGAAACATCAAATTTGCAGTAACATACATTCAACCATATAATAACAGAAAAACTTCAGATTCCTCTTTATACATGATCTCAAATACTATCATGTTTATAATTCATAAAATATAATATTCTTCTCTTAGATTCATATTAACACATCAAGAGCCTTTCCAAAAAAAATCCAGATTCATACAAAAACAAATCAATGATGATCATAAGAGAGATTAAGCATTATAAGCATAAAGAATGGATTAAAACCACTTACCTTCAATAAAGCTTTGATCAAAATCAACAAATCCAAGGTTTTTTTTGCACTTTTCTTCTCAAACCCTTCCCCAAAATGGCTGGATTCTCCCAAAAACGAAAATAGGTTATTGGGACTCTTCCTCTTCTTAATTCAACCCTAATTCCCTTCATTAAAAGAGAATAGATCTTAGCAATTGATTTCCTTTCAATCTCAATATGATAAATATGATACGGTGTGTGTGCATCTACAAATACAACTGTACTCCACCAATAGAAATTTGTAATATTGAGGACTCATAGTCTTGGTCAAAGTCTTACTAGCATTAATTTAGTATGTTTGACCAGGTCCTTACATTCTTCCCACCTTACAGGAATTTCGTCCTCGAAATTACAATAAACCAAAAGTATAAAATAAATACCGAATCATACCTATTCAGAAAACAAATATGGATATCTCTTTCTAGCTTCTTCTTCCGGTTCCCAGGTTGCTTCCTCTTCACTGTGATTTTTCCATAGAACTTTTACCAAAGAAATAGTCTTCTTCCGCATCACATGCTCCTTATGGTCAATGATTCTCTCTGGCATTTCTTCATAGGTAACATCTGCTCTTAGCGGTACAGATTGCCAATCCACCATTTCAGATGGGTCAGGGAAAAATCTCCTCAACATAGACACATGGAATACATCATGCACTGAGGATAACTGAGCAGGTAGCTTCAACTGATACGCTACCTTCCCAACCTTCTTAAGAATTTCAAAAGGTCCAATGTAACGCGGAGCTAGCTTCCCTTTCTTCCCAAATCTGAATATTCCTTTTGAAAAGGTCCAATTAGTTTGTTATACATTGGGAAGAAAGGGAAGCTAGCTCCGCGTTACATTGGACCTTTTGAAATTCTTAAGAAGGTTGGGAAGGTAGCGTATCAGTTGAAGCTACCTGCTCAGTTATCCTCAGTGCGTGATGTGTTCCATGTGTCTATGTTGAGGAGATTTTTCCCTGACCCATCTGAAATGGTGGATTGGCAATCTGTACCGCTTAGAGCAGATGTTACCTATGAAGAAATGCCAGAGAGAATCATTGACCATAAGGAGCATGTGATGCGGAAGAAGACTATTTCTTTGGTAAAAGTTCTATGGAAAAATCATAGTGAAGAGGAAGCAACCTGGGAACCGGAAGAAGAAGCTAGAAAGAGATATCCATATTTGTTTTCTGAATAGGTATGATTCGGTATTTATTTTATACTTTTGGTTTATTGTAATTTCGAGGACGAAATTCCTGTAAAGTGGGAAGAATGTAAGGACCTGGTCAAACATACTAAATTAATGCTAGTAAGACTTTGACCAAGACTATGAGTCCTCAATATTACAAATTTCTATTGGTGGAGTACAGTTGTATTTGTAGATGCACACACACCGTATCATATTTATCATATTGAGATTGAAAGGAAATCAATTGCTAAGATCTATTCTCTTTTAATGAAGGGAATTAGGGTTGAATTAAGAAGAGGAAGAGTCCCAATAACCTATTTTCGTTTTTGGGAGAATCCAGCCATTTTGGGGAAGGGTTTGAGAAGAAAAGTGCAAAAAAAACCTTGGATTTGTTGATTTTGATCAAAGCTTTATTGAAGGTAAGTGGTTTTAATCCATTCTTTATGCTTATAATGCTTAATCTCTCTTATGATCATCATTGATTTGTTTTTGTATGAATCTGGATTTTTTTTGGAAAGGCTCTTGATGTGTTAATATGAATCTAAGAGAAGAATATTATATTTTATGAATTATAAACATGATAGTATTTGAGATCATGTATAAAGAGGAATCTGAAGTTTTTCTGTTATTATATGGTTGAATGTATGTTACTGCAAATTTGATGTTTCGTGAACTTACGAACCCGTGAAAACATGACGAAAGTGGGTTCATCGTTGATTGCACCTTGTTTATGTTATAATTGTTTATGTTATAATACGTTATTGTTAATTCAAATGGTTTCCTTTGACTTGTGAAATGACTAACGAAGAAAAAGGAACACACGGACTGCTTCAGATGTTGGTAAAACATGAACGATTCAGAGAGATACTAAAATTCAATTAGTTTATTATACATTGGGGTTGAACTGATTCCTAGTTATTTGCTTTAGGTAAACCTATTTTCAATTATGTGACGTCTGACGAGAATGCTTTTGAAATGAACTAAATTTCCAATTAGTTTGATTGCACAACTCAAATTCAATTACTATGGGTGTACAGAGTATTCCTTTTGGAGTGAACTCATTCGTAAATATTCTTATAAAGCAAAATTCTTGCTTTCGAAGCTTAACTTTACTTTAATTACTTCAGCAACTTTTGAATGAACCTGATTTCTAATTATTTTACTTTTGATTCATGTGCAACTTTTCATTCATCCGTCTGTGTTATGAGTTATTATGAGATTTCCGTGAGATTGCGGAATGACATGGAAAGACTGTGTCGAGAACTATGTGATATTTTATTTTGAAATCTATTTCTTGAGATGAGTGTACTGTTAGTGGTAAAAATTGCTAGTTCAGTACTCAGTAAGAGTATTGCTGGGATGAATTTGTACTACTAGTTAACACACTAGTTCAGTACCCACCGTGAATAAACGTTTGGGGATTTATGAGATTGTACTGCTAGTTAAAACACTAGTTCAGTACCCACCGTGAATAAACGTTGGGAGATTTATGATGATTGTACTGCTAGTTGAGATACTAGTTCAGTACCTAGTTGGGAATACTTGTGGGATAGTATTTGATGTACTTCTAGTATTTGCCACATACTAGTTAAGTACCCACAAGGATTACCGATGGGAGGATTGTACTCCTAGAGCATTACCTAGTTGAGTACCTAGTGAGGGACGCCTACTGGGATATAGATATTGATGAGTACTCCTAGCTTATAGTGCTGGTATGAGTACCCGGTATGACTTTGGGTCTACTGGGAAATGTGGCTATGTGATACTCCTAGTGTAAATAACTAGTCAGAGTACCCAGTGACCGAATGGTCTATTGGGAAGTTGAGATATGGTATTCTGATCTTCTTGTGTACTTGGTTTAATTAATCATTTAAATTTTTATTGGTTTATTGTTATTGTTATTATTGGTTATTAGGTAAATGGTTCATTTCATGGTGAAGTTTATTCTTAACATATTCAGTTAAATTCTTTTGATGTAAATTGTTAAATTAATCGTTGATTTGATAGAGAGCATGATCCCTTGTATTTAAGATTTATGTATATGGTATATATATTCACTATAAATGAACATAGGAAACACATGCATGAGTACAGTTTATTATATATATACATATATAATATTGATTGTATTTATATTAAGTAAAGTGGAAATTTAGCATGTAATCATATGGAGTGCATTAACTCCACTTACTGAGTTTTATGTAAACTCACCCCTTATTATTTTACAGGAAACTATCATAACCGTGGAGACGAGAAGAAATGAGAAATTATTGAATTTATGATGTTTAGTGAATCTTATGAACAAGTACTATTTAGGATTTGAACTTTTGGTATGTTTGGCTTTGTGTAATAGCTAGGTGGTTTAAGCTTGGTTTGGATTTTTATTTTATTTTATTTTATTTATGAAATTCCGCTATAACTCTGATCATTAAGTTTATTAATGAGAATTTCATGTTTCGAGACGAAATTAATTCATAGGTTGCATTCGCTTACGAGCAAGGTTACGTCCGGACCCACGTGTGTATAGTTATACGCGATGTGAGGTTTCAGGGCGTGAATTTTATATTAAAGTTCACTTAAACAGGCATATTCAGTTATATTCTTTTAGGTTATACGTGTGTATAGTTAAAGTCTCCAAAAGAACACAACAAGGTAACTACGTATCAAGTTTTGGTAACTAACAATCATAGCATGGTTGAGGTCAGCCCTGAAAAGTTGAATGCAATTGCATAAATGTGAGAAACCTAAACCCTAATAGCATTTTACACAGTCTTGAGTTCAATAGTCACAAATAAAGGTATATTTTTATTGTCTACTTAACACTTAAACAGGCACCGAACGGTTGATTAGTTAGGCTCAGCCGCTCAGGTTGGCCCATTTACAGATAGGTAGGTAAAACCTCAACCCAAACCCAACCAATTAATAAATGGGTCAACCCTAAAGCATTTAATCAGCTTGGGTTCGAAAGGGTTGGCAGGTTAGCTCAGAACTTACAAGCTCTAGACACAAATGCTTTGAGGTGAATAGAAGGATCCGTGTCACATAATACAAGGGACCCTCAAATTTATGGTCAAAATCTTGCATATTGTATGCAAAATTGTCATGCAACTGATGAATACACTACCCCCCCCCCCCCCCCCCCCCCCCCACAAAAAACAAAAAAAACCCCCACTCAAACATGTTGTTCTTTGCAAGCTCGATCTTCAAAGCAGAACCCAGCTCCAAGGAAGAGAAAGACGCATTTAATTACCCTTACTAATAATGCAAAGCTCCACAGAAGATAAGGGTATTGTCAACACACTGAAGGTGGTATACTGCAGTTCCTCCCAAATTTAAATAAAAAATATAAATAAATAAATAAACATAAACCCTTCCAACAGGGCACAAAGGGCTGCCATCTGAAATAGCCTACTTGATGCCTCAACTACAACAACAAAATAATTGGCCCACCATAGAATAAAGTGGATTTGTGTGTGTCTGTCTGTGTCTGTGTGTGACAATGTTGAAAAATATGCATAGGCTTGTCAATGGATTGGATGTGATCCAAATAAAATCCATTAAAAACATATTTGATATTGACTCCAGATTAAAGCCAGCAGACAATACCATAGAATAATGTTAGTTTGCATATACCTTGAATTCGTCTAGCTAAGGTCAAATCAAGCTAATATTCTCATGTAAAAGGCAAGTCTATATGTTCTCATGCACAAGGAGAGTATATACAGTAAAACACATTATATAAAGATATTTACATTTTCAGATTACTCTTATTCGACATGTTAAATATCACAATATCAATATATGTGAACTGTTTATGAAAAATTGATGCAGCCCTAATAGTTTCCTCACTGGACAACACTGCCAACTTTAGCAGGTAGGCTGAAAAGCAAGGTTTTACAAAATTCAAATCAACTCCTCCTATCAATATGTTTTATGCGGTTAGTAAATAACACTATAACAAAATCATTTGGGTTGCTACTTCAAGTCCAACTAGAGACTACATTTTCAATATACCATCAAATCAAAATATCAATCCAAGTTGAACCAGATTTTAATTTGATAAAATCCCGATGTTGAATCTTGAAGAGAACACAGAACGACAAAGTCTATTCTGAAACCTCAATCATGGATTTAAGCTTTACCTAAAATTGACAATTCAGTCAATAGAAAGCATTTCTAATGGAGACTGATCCAGTACCTAAATGTTGAGTATTGGTGATACTTAAACTACATTCAGATTTCTCAAAGTTTTGGCCAATACCTACTGATAATCAATACATAAAGATTTCAGTAGGATCTGAAAACCCAATACAAAACTGAGAATTAGAAAATTAGCCATTATCTAAAGAATAAAAAATCATGACTGTCAAAATCTGCAAGCCCACTTTGGCCTCCTATGAATTGTTGACTTCCTCGTTGGGTAGAAAAAAGTCCAGTAAGGTTTTTGGGATTTAAGTCTCTCTATTTCTTGCAAGAGTGAAGGACCCAATTATCTCCCAAAACCCAGTTATCTATGGTTAATATTTTCAACCAAATTTCCTGATGTGAATATTTTTTTTTTCTCTCTTGTACCAAACCGTGAATCTGATATTAGCTCAAATAAAAGTATGGGAATTGGTTTGATGCATCTTGGTAAATCTTGAGACTGATTTTATGGTTTCTTATGCCAGGGACAAAAATATTTAAAGAAAAAAAAAAGTGATTTCCAAATTTCATGCTCTTGAACACTAAAAGTAATTGTTGACATTGACGGCAAATCTCAATAATTGCAAATTGTTTCACTGAAGCAAAGAGTGTCATGTGAATGCCTTCTTCTTTAGATTGTCAACCAAATAAGAAGGGGATGACCTGACAGGGGTCTGTAAATATTTCTGTTCTGGTAGCTAATAGCAGATTTCACTGCCCTTTACAATCTCTCTTTTCTTTTTAATAAAATTCTGTTTTCCAATCAGAAAAAAAAATACTAATATTTCAACTCACTATTCTGACTCGCTAAGAAGACTAGATAACTAACATTCTAACAAATATCAAATTCATCTCTAACAAACCCATCCTTCTATATGTCATCAAATCAAATTAATTATTCAATTTATATCCAACACATACTGGTATCAATTTCCACTTCGGATGATAAAAATAACTCAAAAAACCAATTGAAGAATAACAATAGACGAAAATAAACAAATATTTAATAGCATTTCAAGCGAAGTAAAATAAACAAAGAGCCATGTGAACTGGACAAGAAATTAAGTTAGACATTTCATTTGAATGGAAAATGTGATTGAGATAAAGTGAATAACAACAAAAATCGACCAAACCTCAGCGCCTGTCTTCGCTGCAAGCTCGACAACCTCGAGAAGCTGCTTCGAACTAATAGGTCCAGTTGATTCGGCACCAATTTTCGGATAGATTTTTTGGTTGTAAGTCTCAGACAACACAGATTTTATGCAGAACGTTTTGTGGGGTATGGTGGTGCTCGATAACCCTCTGCGCACCTCGTGTTGCAGACATCCCAAGCCATGAGAAACCCTCGTGGAGTTCAAAAGAAAAACGAGTTTTGAGCTCAGAACTGATAAACATGAATCGGGTATTTGAGTAAATCTCAGAGGAGTGGCTGTGGAAGGAATAAGAGACCCACCCATTTGCAGAATTGCAGATGAGAAGGGGATCTCTGGTTCTGGCTTCCTCAGTCTCTCTCTGCAGGATTTTGGCCTACTCAAAGACGCTCGTGTGGGAGAACGAAGTCCTGATCGCGTGTGCGGGCCATGAGCGCTGAAGTTGATACGGTGGGGTACCTTGGAAAGATACGTGGCATGTAGAACTGGACTGGGCTTCAAAAGAGTGCAAGCGTCCCAATCTAGTAATACAAAAGGCCCAATGTATACTTTTTTTGCATTGGCAGGGCCCTCCTGGCATTAGCCAATAGACACATGCTTATTATGGACAGAAGTTATGTGCATCCAATATCTCGTCCACCCGGATATGTGATTGGTGCATTTAATTTTTTTTTTTTTAAAAAGGGGCATTTCTGTCTCCTCAAATGAGATTTTTAAAATTTGAATGCACCAATGATGATGAAGGGGCGCTTATGCTGTAGACAGCCCCTCACATTCATTCAAATGAATGTGAGGGAGTGTATATAGCATAAGCTGTAAGGGATGCAAATTGTGAAGACATGCATCGGATTATTAGACAAACCTTTTCGGAGAGACCCATAACCAAGAATACAGTGTCATCTCGAGCAACTCGCAAGGTCTCAAGCAATATGTCAAGCACTTGTCCTTTGATTTGATGAGATAGTTCAAACCAAAGCCTTGGATATGTGTGAGACCTCGCCCTCGGGTCGGTCAGACCTTAAAACTATTTTTGGTTTGGAGTTGTCGATATCCATTGGGTCAATAGTCACCTATTAAAAAAAATAAAATCGGTCTAATCAGAAATCGAGTTAGGAGGTTCCGTTAAATGATTGGGAAGGTGTTAGTCACCCAATCACTTCCAGTCACCCTTTTCGAATTTCATCCTTAAAAATTCTAATTTTACAAAATCCTAAATTCCATAAAATAAAAAATAAAAAATAAAGTGGAATTATTGGGTTTGACCCGTTAGATGGCATACCACGGATCATTGACCCAATCCCTAAAACAAATTTTTTAGACAGTACTAAAGATTAAAAAAAAAATTTTTTTTTATTAGAAGAAAATGAAAGGAAAGATAATAAAATCCTTTTTTTTTTGTTGGAAATATGTGACTAAAAGATTCAAATAAAGAATAATTTTTTTAAAAGAAATTTTATTTACTGTTCATCCATGCTACAGACTACTACGAGGAAACCGTAATCCTAAAATAAGCAAAGGATCGACATATGGTCTGATATTTATCACATATCAAAAATCAGGTTTAAAACCCAATCAAAAATCAACCATGGGACACATAGGTTTTGTTGGTTTAAATTGTCACGGAATTCCATAAATCAAAACTCATGACTCCTTTAAAACACATCCTATACATGATAGATTAAACAATAGCAATCTCTTACATATGGTGTCATAGGAAATCCTCATGGAATTAATCTTATTTAAACCCATCATTATCTTCTTGGAAATCTTATCAAACCAGTAACAATCATAAGGGATGGCATCTTAGGAAGCCTTCATAGGAATCCGAACAAAACCAAAACCATCACACAACCAAACTTGTTAAATATTGATCTGCAACCATCAAACACATCCCATAGATAAGTATGAATATACCTCCCTTCCTCATCTCAACACATCCCATAGATAAGTATGAATATGCCTCCCTTCCTCATCTCAACACATCCCATCTAAATCTCTTCCTCACTTCCTCCTTTCTTTATCCCACGTTCTCTTCTATGTTTTTAGGAGAGACTGAGTTCACCCGGGTTAGGTTTGGTTCCTTTGTTTTTTCGTGGTCTAGCCCAAATTGGGTCTCTACAATGTGGAATTAAATATCATAGGGAAAGGCATTTTAGGTATGTGAAAATAAATATCTTGTTTAATTAGTTGACGTCTCTATCTTGTTTAGTTAATTGAAGTCTTTTATTAATTTATTAATATACATCTAACTTAAATAGATAACTAGTTGTTTTATCTATGCTAAGCATAGGAACATATATATTTTTTAAAATATGTTACTTTTAAATAATTTAAAATAACCACTACAATGAGTAAATGTATTAGTGGGATATTTTGTTACCATGTGTAAGCACACTAGTAATTTATTTATAATCCAAGATTTTAAGGGCAACAATTCCTGATATCATTAAATCTTTTATCAACAGGATTCAATATTTTGCTGGCTGCTTTTTAGCTACCAGTAAAATCCTTTTTTTTAATGAAAATTATAAAATTTTCATCCATTGTGCGCTAATGACGTAATTGTTCTAAATTTAAATATCTATATTTAATAATTAACTATTATTTAATAATTAAATAATTATTTTTTATTTAAAGAATTACTATTGAAGAAACATTAGGATAATAACTTTAAAATATTTAGATAAATAATAATAGTTTTTTTCTGTAAAAATAAGAGTAAAATATATATTTAAAGTGGCGCCCAAAAGGGCCATTTTAAATAATATATTATATTATTTTTTATTTCATGAATTAGTTTATGTTTCTTGATTTAATTACGTTAAAGATATATATGAATCAATATATTAATTATTATTAATTATAGTTAGGATAACTAATCACATAAAAAATAACGTGATTTGTTTATGATATATTAATCAGTTAAACCAAAACTAAAGATAACATTAAAGATAAATATGAACCAATATATTAATTTTTACATTAATTATGGTTAAGATAATTAATTGGTTAAAGATAACGTGGGACCCAAAAGGGCCATTGGAGAAAAGATATAATATTGTAAATATAATAGTTGGACGTTTTGTTACTATGTGTAAGCACGCCAGTAATTTATTTGTAGTCCAAGATTTTAATGGCAACAATTCCTTATGTCATTAAATATTTTAATATTACTAGCTAAAAGAAACAAAATAGGATTCAAAACAAGGAACTCGCAAAAATCTTTTTGATGAAGAGACACTGACAATCGCAGCAAGAAAGTTACAAAGTTGGGAAGTCACAAAGATCTTTTCAATAGATTCAACAAAGAAACACTGGCAATTGCAGCTAGGAAGTTATAAAGATCTTTTCGATAGATAATTATGGGTTTTTGAAAAGATAAGGATTAATCTTATAATTTTAATTTAGTTAAAGATGATATTGGAGAAAGGGCCATGTCCATGTTGAGGTCCCTTCTTATTAAAATATTTTGTTCCTTTATATTTATTTCTTTGGACGTCCCTTCCATTTTTTTTAATAACATATTCTTTAAATAAAATTTATATCTTGTTTGCGTGGGACCCAAAAGAGCTATGAGAGAAGAGAAAATATGTACACATGAAAGAGAGAAAATATTGTTTTAAAGAGAGAATATTGTACACGTGGAGTAGAGAGAGTATAGGGTTTCAATGGGCTGTCTGTTTTAGTTAAAGATAGTTATGGGTTTCTAGGACTCTGAAAAGATAAGGATTAATTATATAAGTTTAATTTAGTTAAAGATAACATTGGAGAAAGGGCCATGTCCACGTGGAGGTAATATATATATTTTTAAGGAATTATTGATTTGAAATAAATTATTTGAATGTGGGGCCCACAAGGGCCATTGGAGAAAGAAGGGGATGTCCACGTGAATAAGAGAGCATGTAGTGTTTCAGGACTGTGCTTTACTATATATTTTAAGAAATTATTTATAAATTTTAAATAAAGATCCACGTGACTAAGTATTTATATATTTTAAGAAATTATTTATATGCACATTGAGGAGAGAGGTGGAGGTAAGATATATATATTTTAAGAAATTATTTATTTTAGATAAATTATTTTAATGTAGAGCCCAAAAGAAATTTTTTTGATTATTTTGATTATATTGAAAATGGAGAAAGATATCAAGTCCACGTGGAGGACAGAGAAGGTGGTGTTTCTGTACTCTACTTTACTATATGTGTATATATATATATATATCTGTCTGTGTGTGTGTGTGAAATTAAAAATTATAGGGAAGGACATTTTAAGTATATGAAAATAAAAAAAACACTTAAAATAGATAATACTTTTAATAGTAGTAACGATAAAGATAAAGATAAAGATAAATATATAAACCTGTCAACCCCACAGACCCACTAGGCCACTACCATTTCTGTGCTTGACCCTACGGTCCCACCTGCCACCGCGCCTGGACTTGGATGGGTTTGGATTAAGGTAAGAGTTGGTTATTTGTAACCCAACCTGCTAACCATCCAAACCCAATCGCACCTGAAAGTGTTTGCATTGAGGCTTTTACAAATGTAAGATAATCATTTACTAATAAAATAAATGCCAAGGTAGAAATTGTTGCTTCAAAATAATAAAAAAATTAATAAAACCCTCTTGAGACTTGCATTTTTTAATCGGTTTAAGGGGATCGATCCATTTGTTGACATCTCAATCCTGATTGTCCACGTGGCCAAGGGTGAGCGAGTTGACGAGTCAAGTAACCTGTAAGTACGTGGAAGTAGGATTAGGTTACCAGCCAAACTCCAACCCCCACTTTAATATTAGATTTTTGGTTTTAAATTATTTTGTGTTTGCTTCACACGGCAAGTAATGTATAAACTATGTTTTATTCATGCATTTATTTATTTTTGGTTTATGCTAATAGCTATTCTTATTATTATTATTATTATTAATTTTTTGAAATGAGGGTATCCGAGCCGCTTACGCTTAAACAACTAATCCCTGAGGACCCATGTAAGACCCTACAACCCACATGGCGTGGGTAAATCTAAGTCCCATAGAATTTATGCAAGTGGCCCCAAGAGATTGTGCCTAATAGAGTTCGAACCTGAGACCTCAGAGAGAGCATACCTCTTGACCCTAGGTATTGAGTCTATCGAGGCCAACCCACTAGTATCACATATTACCAATTTGCTACAACAATATAAACCCATTAAAGTTAAGCTTGTGGGCTGAGTATATAAATTTAACTAGTGGTGGCATATGCAATACTGCACGTACATAAACCATCCCATGTGATTGAGTATAAGGCTTAGGTAGTATTTAAGTGGACATCAATGTCGTAAAAAATTTTATGAGCATTATTCAGAAAATTATAATACTATATGTCCATAAATAATACTATATGTCCATAAAACACAAATTATTCAATGGTGGCATATTTATATTAAAAATATATAGGCAGAACTTATGGTAGTTACTAAGAGACTTTTAAATCTTTAAAAAATTTTTGAGGGGCATTCTAAGGATAGCAAGTGTCAATAATATTTCTCTTCGTTATAATAATAAAATATATAAGTATATATTGGGGTTGCATTACCTACAACAAAGATTCATAATACAACCCTACACCAAAACACATTAGTGTGGAGCTACAGAATATTCGCTTGGGGGGCCCTATACCAATGTGTCTTTGGTGTAGGGGTGTATTGTGAATCTTTACTGTAGGTGATACAACCAAAATACTTACAACCTATAGTTCAAACGATTCAACATCCCTATGCTAGACTTTGAAACTCACAGACTGAAAGTATCTGAAGAACTCTTAATATTTGCTCCATAACTATACTCCAAAACTCCGAAGATCTTCTCAACGATCACCTAAACGTACTCGTCTAGTATCTATAGGAAATCCTACGTGCTATCTTCCTAATCCTGTTCTCCTAGGTAGAGGAAGGAAGAAAAGATAGATTAATGGCTTCAAAAGGAAAAAAAACCATGAAGGAAATTTCACCTAAAGAGAAAGGATTTTTAGGCCTTCCAAAATATGTCTCTTATGAGTTTGTGCAAACCCTTATCATATGTATAGTTTCCCCAAGAAGTTTGAAGTTGTTCCTACTGAATTCGGTCAAACTTAGCATGTGATGAACATCAAGTCTTGGTGCATTTATGTGCGGGCGTGCCAGTTCCTTGCGAGTATAATTTGTGGCATCAAGTCTTGACTTTGGGCAGCTATTCCGATATTTGCCGGGATCACCTACATCATACTGCGAGTAAAGGATCAGGCAGTTGGGGTTCTTGGTTACTAGGTATGACAAATGGTCATAGCCATGGGTTGAAATCTCAGCTGGCCATGAAAAGAACGATCGTTGGGCATGCCAGTCACTATATGAGTGACAGCCGACGGGCGTGCCAGTCACTAGAGTAATGGCCAACGTATTAGCCACTATAAGAGATAGCTATGTGAGGGTGTCGGCCACTTTAGATGATAAATAAAAAAGAAAAGAATGAAAGAAAACTAACTGTGCTAATAGTACCGGCTATAAAATCCCAGATTTTAGTAATAAATAAAATTAATTATTAAATAGATTAATTGGGTTAATAATATGCATGAGATGAGATATTGGTTCAAACCTGAGGAGTTCAAAGTGAACCGGAGGAGAACTTGGAAAGCTAATCTAAGGTGAGATTAATCTTTAAGAAATTTTAGTTATAATTATTTAGATTGTTATAGTGAAGAGTTAATTAAAGTATAAGAAACAATAAGGGAGTTGGTCGAACCCAAGGAGAGTGGGTTGACCCAAAGGTTTACTACTTGGGTTCGACCCAAAGGTTTAAATGGTTTGAGGTTGATGGCTTGATTGTAATCGGTTTAATGAAGGGAGGGTATTTAAGTAAAAGAACGAAAATTATTAAAATAACCTAAGTACATGCAAAAATAGGCTATTCACGTTAAGATCAAAACATCAAATAGAAGCAACCGCACGCCCACTTCTATTGTTCCTCTTGTTTTTCTCTTCGCTTCCTGTGATCAAAACCTAACCCTAAACAACCTATTGGAGCCGTCTTAGAGAAGGAAGAAGGAGATTTTCGTGCATAGAAACTCAAGTAAGAGCAAACCAAGAGAAAGTTTTGTTTTTGAGAGAAAGATGTGTTAGATTTCTAAAAACATGATTTTTCTTAACTCATACGAGATCAAGGCTTGTGAGATTGTTGGAGCATATTTGTGGTGATATTTTGTTGCTTTTAGGAGATGTTTGAGTTCCCAAAACCAGGTAAGTAGTCCCTTTAAACTTGCACAAAAAAATTTTCGTTTTTCTTCGATCTCCATGTTTATACGGAAGCTTGATGAGTTGTTTGCGTGTTTTATAAAGATTTAATTGTTGTAAATTGTTCTAGCATGTTTTTAAAGTGTTTTAGAATGATTTAGAATAGATTTGATGCATTGAATATTGAGTTGTGGAATTTTTATTGAATTTCGTAAATTTGCGGATTTTCTTCGTATCAGGCCGTCTGAGCAGTCGCTCGAGCTCCCTTTGTATGGTTTTGAAACCTGAGAGCAATTTTTCCAGATTGCATTGTCGCCCAAACAGTCACTCAAGCGATCCATCGAGCGACCAACTCTGAAACGACCAAATTGTTAGGCCGTTCAAGCGTCCAACTGCCGCTCGAGCGCCCTGTCTGTCAGATTTTTGAAAAGTTACCTTTTAACCTAATTTTTCACTACGGAAGTGTTTTTATCCAACTTTAACCTATGTATCATCAAGTTTAGGGTATTTGGGGATTGTTTGCATTGGCTAATATTTAAAATTCAATTTTATAAAAATTTTGGGTAGATGTTTCCAAAGAAGCACTTTTAATTGATACCATTGTTTCAAATGATTATATTTCAAACCAAAGTTGTTTTTGTGAGTTCATAAACCTGTATTAGGGTGATATGAAGGTATTTGGTGTATCGATGGAGTCGATACACATCCGGGACATATTTGCCTGTTGAAACCTGGAGTTTGGACATATGACTTGGTGCAATCTGTTTTGGTTTTTGGGTCACAGTTGTGACAAGACTGGTGCCTGTTTTCTTATTTTCCGTAGGGCGGATTTGGTTATTGGTATCCAGATAAGGTTCTGTATTGGTGGGTGTTATTGAGAAGTATGTCCATCCCCTGGTTTGGTTTTCCACTGTTGAGTGGGCTTAGCGGTTATATGGATCCATATAATAGATAGTAAATGAAATGTTTATTAGAGATGTTTGAATTCTGTGTCATAGGCATTCCATCATCTCAAGGGTGGTACCGCTCCTGGATTGGTCGGTTGCTACGTTACCCACTCCTAGATAGGTTGGGCCGTACATGCTAACTCGTGGTTGGGTTCTTCTGTTGGTGTTGAATAGCCAGACTGCAGAGCGGCTGGTCCACTGTAATTCGGTTAGGTAGCATATTGGCGCATGTCTACTCTCATTCTCTGGTTAACTATTTCATGAGTCCCATAAGGTGAACAATTGGATTTGATTTGTTTTTATTATTAAATTGTTGTTTGTATTGTATTGTGGTTAATCTGATTAGCTGTTGCATATTTTATTGTTGTCAACTATTTGCATGATTACTTACTGAGATGTTGTTTCTCACATTATTATTTATCGGTTTTGTTTTCAGATATTCCTGGAGAGGACGTTGCTAGGGTAGAGACTCCGGGGAATTACTATGATTACCAGGAAGAAGACTATTTCATTTCTGTGTAAATCCAGGAGGACATTGAGAGATGATTAGTTTATTTTGAGGGATTGACTTTAGTTATTATATATTGAGGATTTTGATGTTAATTAAAGGATTATTGGTATATTAATTACACAACATTGGTGAATGTTACTTATTTTATTTAGTTGAACCCTTTCCAGACTTAATAGATGAAATATTAATGGATTATTTGGTGGTTTAATTCCGCACTTCTTGAAAGATGTTTTTTATTTCCGCACTCTGATATAATTAATGGAATTGTTTTAAGTCTGGATTAGTTGTTTGGGCCATTTATACTAACGAACCAAATTCGGGTTTATGTTTTTAAATGAACTTGGATCTGGGGCGTTACAAAGATGGTATCAGAGCAAATAGGATCCTAACCCTAGGTAGCCAACCTTTCGGCAAGGAATTAGGGATGTGTGATACACTAGATAGTACCTTAATTGATTTTCGAGGATGAGAGGTCCTTTTTACCTAATTAAATGTTTGTCTTTTGCAGTTGATTTTCACCATGAACACTAGATCGAGAGGCAGAGGTAGAGCAACATTCGTTCCCAGGATGATGCTAGCTGGGGAACCAGAGCCATTTGTAGCCCCACAAGAAGAGCAGTATGTGGAGCAGCCTATTCCACCTCCACCACCTGTTGTTGCCCCCGACCCACATGATGACATTTGGAAAGCCATTGGGGCTTGTGCGCATGGTCGCACGGCGTGAGCGCATGCCTTCAGAAGGGTAGTTCGGGAAGGTTGGAGTCGCCACTGCCTGATGGGGTGTAAGCAGACACCTGGGTGCCTAGGTTTATCTAATAGGCAGTCTGTAGCTTGAGATTCAAAGGTAGGGTCTCGGTTACGATACAGGGAAGTCCGTAGACACCCCAGTCTGCCCCGTCAAATGACAGGTCCCATGGGTTTCCTGGTTTGAGTCAACTTGTTTTTGGTCTATCTCACCCGATTCCTAAGCCAGCATGTACATTTCATTGAGTCTGGTGGGACCACCTGAGTGGTGTGGGTCCCTTTGATTTGATTTTATCTTATTTATTCCAAGTGATCTGGGTCTGGTGTGTGGGCCCCGTTGGAAGGCCCACAAGATGCCAATTTGGGCTTTAGTGAAAGCCCATGTCCCGTTTAGGGTTACGTTGGATAACCCTTTTTGGGCTTTGGTTGTTTTGATGGATTTTATTTAAAGTTCAAATTGGGGATTAAGTAATTTTTCATGCAAAAGTGGGCCTGGATGGTTTTATGGGCCCATTGGGTGGGCCACACAATGGTTGCCAAGTGATTTTGGTTTGTCTTAATTTATTTGAGCCAAAGTGGCCTAGGCATGGGCTTGGGGCCCATGACCTAGGTTTGGGCTTGAAAGCCCAAGGCAATTAGGATCGGGACTAATGGATCCTGTCCTTTGGTCTTGTGGGATTCCCATGAAGGGATCTGGGCCCGATAGGCCCAAGCCCATGGTCACGGCCAAACCACCTAGCTTAGCCAACATACCTCAAATTGGGCTTCTTGGTGGGCCTCAAATGGTGTGACCCATTGGATTTATTTAATTATCTTTCTTTTTAATTCAAATGAGCTAGTTGGACTGGGTGTGCCCCGTTGGAAGGCCTACAATGGGTTTTCGGTTGACCCAGAAACCCTGTTAGGTGGCTGGTTCAGTTGAAACGAGTTGGAAAAATGGACATGGGGCCGAAAACCCTAAAATTAAGGTTTCTGGGGTATAACCGGAATTTAATTTCGGTTATACCAGAATACAGCATGACCGAAATTCACTTCACAGAACACTGTTTGCCCGACCTGAGTTCTCGGGCAAACACCTAAAACAACATTTTTGCATTTTTTCGAAGGGATTGAATTTCCAGGGTTTCCAGGGATTGCCTAGGGTTCCGTGGGCCCCTGTGTGGGCCCACAGTGGTTCAGGCATAGGAGGGAGAGCCCCGTTTGGATCCTTCTTTGGATTTTTAGGAGTCCAGGGGGAGGGGATTATGCAAAGGGGTTTTTCATGTAAAAACCTACCTAAGAACACATGCTTTACATCATACAAAACATAAAGAAAAATAGCAAGCATGCAATGGAAAGTGAAGCCATCGAAAGAAAGGATGCAAAGGGGGATTTATGGGGTACAAAAGATGGAAACATAAGAGGAACATGCTCCCCTTTCAAAATGAGAATAACAGTGATAGCATGCCAAAACAATAATAATCCTATGACATCTAAAATCATGCGTAAGAAGCCCTCTTCCTCCCCAAAATACCCATCTTACCTTAGGAGAGCAACATCCTTGTGATGGTGCATATAAAGAAAAATGGTGAAAACAAAGGACTAAACATGAATCTATTCTAGCAGCAAGTACACCTCATGCATGCAACCCAATATGCCTTCAATCATGCCATCTTTATATATTTGAAATACAAGGGTACAAGGAAGCTCACCTTAGGTTTACAAGTAGGTTTGGAGTGTTCTTGACCTCCTCTTGGGCTGGAACAACACTTGAATAGCACCTCCTTTGTCCAACAATGCTCCACCAAGCTCCTCCAAGTCTCGAAAGTGAAGAAAAAGGGAGTGGGAAGGGGTTTGAATGTATTTTGGAAGGTTAGAGGGTGCTGGAGGGGTGTAGTAAGGAGGGCCGAGCAGGGTAGAGGAGAGAGGGCGGAGCTCCAAACCACAAAACCACCAACCCTTGCAAATGAGCTGCTGAAGCTCTTTTATAGACGAAAAATAAATAACGGGAATTGAATTCCTGTTATACTAAGCTTACATGTAACCGAAATAAATTTCCGGTTACGCCCTTTTCCCACATACAATCATGCAAAATCCGAGATTTTGTCGAGGAATTTGTCAAAAAAATTCGGATCTTTACTTTATGAACCAAAATTGGATTCCGGTTATACTTCCAATATTTTTTATATTTACAGATTGCCCCTTGGATTTGATCGATTTGACACGTAAGATAATCGCAGATTGCCCCTGCGCAATTTCAGATTAATCCCTAAGATATTTTACAGATTTTGGATATTTACGGATTAACCCTCGAGATATTTTTCTGAGTTTCCTATCACGTGTGCAGTTCTTTTGCCACGTGTGCACTTTCTGGCGTTGCTGCCCAGAAACTTCAACTGCTCATAACTTCTTCATCCGGACTCCGATTCTGGCAAACTCAATTGCGTTAGAATTGTATCGAAGTCCTCTATCCATTGGTATAGGGTTAAGCAGAAAGTCAATTTCTGCTACCCCTCGGGTTTGACCTGCTCATATCTTCTTCATTCAGACCCCGATTTGAGCAAACTCAGTTGCGTTAGGATCGTGTCGGAATTTCCTAATCATTGGGAAGAAGTATGGTGGCCAATTAGCACTTGATCAAAACACCAATTTTTGTTCCTGTGAGACATGGAAAAAATCACCGGGATGATTCCCCTCTGTCAACACATGGGCTCAACGTAAAAAATGGGAGAGTCGCCACCATTCAGATTTTTGAGGTGAGAATGGATACCAAAAGATTCAAAAGTAAGCAAAAAGAGCTAAAAAGCAAATACTAGAGTAAAAATAACTCTACTTGAAAATCACATCCATAGATGGGTAAAGGGATTAGATTATGAACGGGGGAAGGTGTTAGGCACCCCCATTCACCCACACAAGGTGGTTGCCAAGTGTTGTTCATGCTAAAAAATAAGAAAGCTTGCTAAAAATCATTAAAAACCTTGAAAAAGGACAAATGTATGATATCTTTACATGAAAATCCAAATGAATTCCAGATCTTCTTTTATGTCAATATCACTTCTGGAATATCACCAAAAGATGGAAATCAAAGCAAAAGTTGCACAAAACCAAGTTGAGTTAAATCCGGAGAATTCGGTAAAAGCAAGAACCATTTGTCTTGAAATCATTCAAATCCAATTTAAATTGAATCAAACCAAATTCATTTGAAATATTATGATAGATAGAAGACTCATGCAAAATTTCAATCCATTCCGATTAAAATCCTCGGAGTTATTCTCCTTTGAAATCTGCTGCTGGAGATAATTAAAAGTGATAAGTGGGCAACTTTGGAAAATCATTTAGAAAAATCGGCTCCATATAAATCCATGAAATTTTGTGTGAGTAAAGTCTGTATGACCATTGTAAGCACCCAAATTTTGATCAAACCAAATAAAAGAGAAAAAATGTGCTAAAAGACAGCAATAAAGTCAAACCCTGAGGGATCAAAAATTGACTTTTTGATCAAGAGAAAATTGGCCACCTTGCCCTATCTCAATGGATAGAGAATCTCGACTTGGTTCCAACGCAACTGAGTTTGCTGGAATCGGAGTCCGGATGAAGGATCTATGGGCCGGTCAAACTTAAGGAGGAGTCGAAAGTTGACTTTTTCTTGAACCCCGTGCTGAGTGCTTAGCCCTATGCCAATGGATAGAGGACTCCGACACGGTTCTAACGCAATTGAGTTTGCCCAAATCGGAGTCCGGATGAAGAAGATGTAAGCAGTTGAAGTTCTAGGGCAGCGTGCTGGAAAACTGCACACGTGGCAAAAGTCTGCACACGTGGCAAGCAACAGAGCAAAAAGGTCTCATGGGTTAAATCTGTAATTACCCAAATCAATGAAAAATATCTCAATGGTAAAGCTGCAGATATCCAAGGGTATCAGGGGCTAGATCCATAGGCATCAAAACTTGAGAAAATATCCCAGGGACCAATCTGTAAATATCCAAAAGTATCAGAGACTAAATGTAAAACCCCGTCCCAGATTATACCTTAATTATTAAGCTTAATTATCTAAAGTGTGATTATTAGACTAATTAAGACATTGTGTTATGAAGATGGGGTAAGTATGGATTATACCTAAAGAGTTAGGGGAATCGAATTGAAGTTGTTAAAGAAAAGCTTAGTTAGTGTTATGTCTTAATTACAATTGGCTAAGATATCTTTCAATTAGACCTAGTGAATTGGAAATCAAATTCAGAAAAACTGGAGTTAAGTGTACCACAAATCATCTCCCGAGTATACTTAAAGTACCTTCTGAGTGCACCCAAGGTACCTCTCACATGTACCTCAAGTAACTCCTAAGAGTACCTAAAGAACCTCCTAAGGGTACCCAATGTACCCTCCCAAATACCACTAAAGTACCTCGTGTATTACCCAAGGTACTCCCATTGTATACCCAAAGTACATCCATGTACTACTCAAGGTACCATCTAAGAATACCTAGGGTACACCCATGTATTACCCGAAGTACCCGAAGGTATTACTCAAAGTATATCCAAGTGTTACCCAAGGTACCACTCAAGTATACCTAAAGTATCCCCTAATTATCCCTAAGGTACCCTCATATATTGCTCAAGGTACCTCACTCACATTGCCTAAGGTACCCCATTTATATCCCTAAGGTACCCTCTTATATTGCCCAAAGTACCTCTCAAGTGTACCTTAAGTATCTCCCAAGAACACCCAATTAACCTCTCAAGTATACCCCAGGTACCCTACTTCTATACCCAAGGTACACCCAAGTATTTCCCAAGGTACCATCCAAGTGTTACTTAAAGTACCCCTCAATTATACCTAAGGTACCCCACTTGTATCCCTAAGGTACCCTACTTTAATTGCCTAAGGTACCCCTGTGTTTGCCTAAGGTATCCCCTTGTATTACCCAAGGCACTTCACTCATATTGGTTAAGGTACTCCACTGTTTTGCCCAAGGTACCCCATTCGAATACCTAAAGTATCCCCTAACTATACCTAAGATACCTCATTTGTATTGCCTAAGGTATCTCTTTGTTTTAACTAAGGTACCCTACAATCTTACTTGAAGTACCCCTTGTTTAGCTAAGGTACATTCCCTTATACAGCTAGAGGTACCCCCTTTATATAACTAAAGTACCTCCAATATACCTAAGGTACATCCCCTATATTACCTAGGGTACACCCCTTGTATTTCCTAGAGGTACTCCTCTCATATAAGTAAAGTACCCCACTGTTTTACCTAGGGTACACCCCCCTATATAGCCAAAGTACCCCCTTTGTATAACTAAAGTACCCCTCATATAACTAAGGTACCCTTCTGTGATAACTGAGGTACACCTCCCAAGCATTCCTAAAGCATGCCTTTTGAAGTGGCTAAGGCAAACACCCCATTTAACACTAAGGTGCCCCACTTAATACCAAGGTACCCCACTCAAATAACACTAAGGTACCCCTGGTATGCCTTAGGTACACCCTAGGGTTTAGTTGAATAAAAGCCTTGTTTAGGGGCAGATTTGAAAGACCCAAAACTTGGGCATATAAAAGGATGCCCTAATTTCTAATTAAGGGTTTGAAAACCCATTTCACTTGTCTTGGACGTATAGAACAAGAGAGAAAGTGTGGGAGCTTGCTTGAAGCTTCAAGAGGAAGAAGAAGAAGGAGAGAAAAGCTTGAAGGGAAGGTTGCTTCTCCATTAACAAGTAAGTAGCAAACCCTTTAAACAAAAATGAATTTAATGGATTTTCGTATCTCTCTTTCCTAGGGTTTTGATAAACTGGAGAATCACTTGCATGTTGGGTTTTGTTTCTAAAATTCGTAGGGTTTGGTATATCTAATTATCTTGTTTAGTTTTCTATCGATTTGCCATGGATTTGCAACCTCTAATGATTATATTTCTGGTTAGGGTTTGAGATGGGTATATTGAATGACACTTTCTATGTTGGATTCATGTTCATGAGGATTTTGTATGGATTCCTATGTTGGGAAGAGTTTTTGAGTATGTTGGGATGTTTTGGAATCATCACATTTGGTATTGAGAAGGTTGGATAGGGTTGGTACGAGTTTGGAGTTGAAGATAGTCAAAAATAGTAGAAAACCCGAGGTGGCGATTAATCCTGAAACTTGGCGATTAATCCTGAGCCAAAACCCTAAAAACCCAGTCTCTGTTATTCAAATCGCGGCTCAGGATTAACCTGGGCGATTAATCCAAAGTCTTAGCGCGCGAACGCTCAAAGGGAGCGCGCGCACGTCAGGAGGATTTAAACCTTAGCGCACGAACATTAAACTTTAGCGCGCGCGCGTCAACCCTGTTTTAAACCTGGGCGCGCGAACCTTTAACCTGAACGCCCGAACATTGAGCTAATCGCCCAGAGGCGATTAATCCACGACCTAATCGTGGACCCTGTTTCATGATTTTTAGCCTTTTTTCTCTCAAACCAATTCCCAACCAAGCCAGGGCTCTCGCATAGCACCCTTATTACATGAAAGACATTAAAGTAAATGTCCTGTGTATTTATTGCTCCATTTACTTAAGTCTTTACATGTAAATAAGGTTTTACCCCCCATTTGGAACCAATAAAAATATTCCCAGGGCCCAATTCCCAACCAATAAAAAGTCAACTTTTCAGTTTGTGCCTAAATTTCCAGTTTTCCCGATTTTCAAAAATGGCCACTTTTTGAGTTTGATATCCAAATGAGTGATTCTGAAGCCCAGAAAATTCTAGAAGATTTGTATACCCTTTAATAGACTACAACTAGAATTTGAACCCTAAACTCCTTGTAAATTTGTCTAGAAAAATTATACACCGAAAAGTCAACGTTTTACCCAGACTTAGAATATTTTTAGGTCCGAAACTTTTTATCTTAAAATCCGTTGATTTTTGGCATGGTGTTCTTATTAGGGATCCTAAGACTATCCTACTTCTCAAATACGTAATTTGTGGATTTGATGGTGTATGTACTCTACTGTGATTTGGTTTTGGATGTGAAGTGCTTATTAGTTATTTCTTACGCATTGTGAATATTATTTGACAATTGGTATTCAATAGTGGACGAGTAGTCCCACTTAGCATTCACCATTGGACGAGTAGTCCCACTTAGCATTCATCCGTGGACGAGTAGTCCCACTTAGCCTTCATCCGTGGACGAGTAGTCCCACATGACACATGACACTTGACACTTGACACTTGGTTGCTCATTGCATATTATATCTTGGGTGGTGGAACGTGACATTGGTTCTAATAACTACTGAGCAAGGTTTGTCCTATCGCGTGAGTTCCACAGGTTTGTTTTACATTATCAGTCCTACCAGGTTTGTTAGCTAATTTTTATGGGTTATATTATTTAGATGCTTGACTTGAGAATATGAATCGCATAAACTGCCTCTACTCATGATGTTATATAAATTGCCTAAACTGTTCCAATCGTGATATTATGTGAATTGTATTAACTGCTTCCATTCATATATGTTTGCTACTTGCTGGGACTTTAAGTCTCACGCGTTTTGTTTTACCGGATTTGTTTTCAGATCCGTCTGGTGAGCCACGTACTGGGGCAGCTATTGAGGGTGAGTCTGAGCGCAAGCCCGAGGACTTTTACTATCCGTATTAGGGGTTCTCTTTATGTTATTGTATTTAGTTCCTAGAAACTATCAAGGGGAATGTAGTTATTCTTTTTGGGATTATTAAACTTGGGAGTTATCTTTAGATTATTTTTGTGTATGAATACTCATGTGAGAGATAGTGATGGAGAGATCTTAGTTGCCTTTTTGTGTACCTAAATGTTGTATTTTGGAGTTATTATACAGATGCCATTTTATTATATGAAAAATTTTAAATTCCATGCTTCTTTATCTTATGCACTCTGATGATTACATTGTAATTGCCCACATCAATTATGCTTATCAGGTTCTTTTAGGCCTATAAGTAGGTCTCGGGTACGGGTTGGTGCCGTGATAGGGCAGATCCGGATCTGGGGCGCTACACTAAATCTGTAAATATCAAAAGTATCAAGGACTAAATCTGTAAATATCCAAAAGTATCAGGGACTAAATCTGTAAATATCCAAAGTTCCAGGGACCAATCCACAAATACCAAGATTTGCTCATGATTGATGTCCCCTATGGGCATGCATGGGCATCATCCATGCATGCCACCACTCATGCATCTCTCTCTCACTCTCTCTCCCCCCATGATCATACATCATCACCCATGCATGCATCCCCTTTTTGTGAGACATGGAAATGTCATCTCGGATGACTTCCGATATCGTCACGCGGGGATCGATAAAAATAAGAGTCACCACCATCCATTTTTAGGTGTGAATGGACACCAAAAGGTTCATAGATGTTAAATAGAGCCCAAGTAGCTCTAATACAAGGAAAAATCCAGAGATTGGGTACGGGTAATTATTTATGAGCAGGGGAAGGTGTTAGGCACCCCCACTCATCCGTCTAAGACGGTTACCACATGCTTGCTTATACTTTAAATCATTTGTTAGTAAAATAAACAAAGTGGTGCTTGACAAGCACAATGTGTGTGACCCTTCCACATGAGAAATCTAATGAACTTAGACTCTCTTCGTGGATCTATCACTTTTAAAACTTCATGAGTGAAGAAAAATCAAAGTGAAATTGAAGAAAATCAAGCTAAAGCAAATCTGGAGAGATTAGGTCAAAAGAGCTTGAAAGCTTTGATAGACCACAACTTACTCAATTTAAATCCAAATCCAATGAAACCAAAGCCATTTGAAAACTGGTATATAGTAGAGTATATAGTAAAAAATTCAGCTCGATCTGATTCAAAACGAGAGAGAAATCCCCATATAAAATCTGCTGTTATAACTCAGAAAAAGCGTTAAGTAGGCATTTTCAAAGTCCTATTCGTGGAGTTTGGCTCAATAAAAATCCATAAAAATTGGTATGGAGGAAGTATGTAGTGTCATCTTTCCAAAGCAAAAAACCTCACACCAATCTCTATCCGGATGTGACTTGTGTGCTCTCTTGAACAGGCCTAAAAGACCACAGATCAGCTCTGGACCATGCCAGCGAGCATCTCTGAGTCAATTGAGCAACCAAGGCACAAAACAGATTGAAATCTGCTAAAACTTGTTGGAAATGAAAATAGACTTCTCAAAGAAAACTCAGAAACTGGAATCACGGGAAACGGATTAAAACTGAGCAAATAGTGCACCATCAAAGCGGCAAGTTCAGCAATCTGGGCTGAACTGTCTTACAAACTTTGAAGAGATGGTGTCAAAAATTGGCTATATGGAAGTGGACGAAAATTTCCAGATATTAAGTAGACACATCTATCTATCACATGTCTTTGGAATCACTCAAAAATTCATCCGGAGGATGAAGTTATGAGTCTTCCAAGACAAGCCACAAATCTGTCCTATTTTGAGGTTTTTTGAAGAAGAAATATGGAAACTAGTGCATGTGGATTCGACCAAAACCTCAAAATCAACAAGAAATCCTCTCATGAAGTTCTAAAACTCATTCTAAGGCCTAGGACCTCAGATTTTCCATATTGAACATGGAAAGCCCAAGATCTAGCCCATTTGATGAAAATAGTGAAAAGTGAGTGTGAAGGTGTGGAAAATCTCATTTCTATGAGAAGGTTGGAATCCATGGCTATTGAGAGCATGGATTCACATCTTCTCCAAATATAAAATAAAATCAGAGAAGCATTCAAGGGTTCAAAATAACAATATAGCATGCTTTTCATCATTTGAGGGTTCTAAACCTAGAGGATCCATTCCACCTTCCTTTTCCCCAGGCTCTCTCTTCACGTTTTATGGCTAGAGAGGATTCCCAGGTACTTTAGAAGGGGTTTGGGGTTGCAAAAATGCACAAAGGCCTTACACTACAGAAAGGTAGAAGATGAGAGATTTGCTAGAATGTAAAAGGGAAGACTGGAAATGAAAGAGAACTTTACCTTGGTAGCTTGAGCCTTCAGTAGACAATCCAGTAGAGCTTCTCCTTCTTCTTGCAGAGCTTCTAAGCTTCAAATTGTCAGCCATTTGCAAGAGGAGGACCCCTCTATTTATAGGCCAAGTCAAGGGTAGAAGAGTCCCAAGGGTAGGCCAAAAAGGCCTTCTAGATTATTCCAATTCTCCTCCAAGGCTTGAATTGGAGTAATTCAGCAAGTTTCGGAGGGTGAAATAGGGAGTTCAAGTCCCTAAGAGAGAGGTAATATGCGTAAATAAGGCTCAGAGATCGAGCCATTTCGCAAATCCCCGAAACAGCCAAAACCGTATACTCAGTGCGGTTTCAACAGAACCGTTACTCAAAGTGCGGTTTCTATGCAAATTCAACCAAACCGTATATACAGGACGGTTCAATTCAGTTATGCTTTAATTGATTGCTGTCCACGCGGCTCAACGGCCGAAGCTTCGCGAAGCCACGTGGCCGCCAGCGCAACAAGCATGGACCTGAACCGTGCTGTGTCTGCGGTTGCAACCGTACATGCAGTGCGGTTCAGATCAAATTCTCAAAAACCGCACATATACCACGGTCAGCACACTTTTGGTTGGTTTTGAGCCTTAGCTGCACAGGCCAGGCTTATTTACATGTAATATCGTTTAAGTAAATGTCCTCGTATTTTTTAATCTCCATTTACTTAAGATATTACATGTAAATAAGCAAACACCCCCCATTTGAATCCATTAAAAATATTTCCAGACCCAAATTCCAAGTGAATAAAAAGTCAACTTTCCAGTTCCAGGCTAAATTCCGATTTTTCAGGTCCGGTAAAAAGATTCAACATGTTGATACAAAGGTATTTATTAAGATTAAAAATCTCAAAAAATTCATTTATGCAATAACATTGCTAAAAACCTAATTACCGGGAAAAATTATCTTCAAATCTTGCTTTAAAAAATATTTCATTTTCTGGGGTCAAAAGTCAACAAAATTCAACCCGAAAAAGTTTGACTTTGCATAAAAGATTGAATTCGGGCCTTTTCCTTTGCGGCTTTGGATTCAAATGGGTTAAGGATCTCAAACCCAATGCTAAGAATTGAAAATTCAATAAAATATTTCTCTCATTCAAGATTTATCAAAAATCGTGCAATTTTTGGGGTGTCTACACTCTCTCTCATGATTGATGAGCATGCATGTGCATCATACACGCATGCCATCCATCCATAACCTTCTATCTCTCTCTCCCCCATAATTTTGTCCCCTATGCATGCATGCACATCACATGCATGCATACCCATACCCCCCACTATAAAAAGACCAACCCCCCATACGTATGGGGGGTTGAGCACATTTTTGGTTGAACACCTTTTTGCTCCCACCATTCTTCTTCTCCAAAGCTCCATTCTCTCTCCCAAGGCTCTCCTACCCCCTCTTCCCTTCTTCTTCATCATCTTCACCCCACCAAGAAGGAGAGCACTTGCTGTTTGGGCTTGAAGGAGGAGCTCCAGCACCTAGCTTGCTTCCAAGGGGACCTCCACACCACTCAAGGGTTCCTAAAAACCCCAAGGTAAGGCTCCATGTCTCCATTTGCTTCACATATATAAAAATGAGTATCTTTCGAGCATATTGCCATATTTCCTGTGCAAGCATGTTTTACATGGCTTGTTTTGGTTATTTCGTTAGTGTGGGGGGAGCATGTTCCCCTCTTATGATCTTCTAATGTATCCCCATGTAAGCCCCATTCTCCACCCTTCTCCTTGCTTTGCCTTTCCATTGAGTGAAGTGCTATTTCGAATATGATTAGTGGTAAGTTGCATGTTTGTGTATGTTGGCATGTTTAGAGATTAGGAGGTTTGTTTTGAGTGCATGCTATTATCTAGTTTATGTAATCCAATCTTTTGCTGTTCTGTGACGAAGGAAGAACCAAGGTAGGGGCACCTAAGCCCCCACCTTATTTCTGCAAAAGCCCCAAGAGGAATGAGGGATAAACCCGGATCCCTTTCCTTTGTCTTGCATGAACCCAAAGTCCCCAAAAGTGACCAAATGAGGTGATTCCTCATCTCCAGAACCACTGTGGGCTCACACAGGAGCCCACGTACCCCCTGGAACAACCCTGGGAGGCTCAAAAAACCAACCCCACTGCCAAAATCCTAAAAAACAGGTTCTGTAGGTTGATCCGGTAACTCAGGCCGGATCAACACAGATCTCTGTGTAACCGGCAACATATGCCGGATACACAGAATACCCTTTGTAGCCGGCAAAAGATGCCGGATACACAGAGACCTGTGTGTAGCCGGCATCTCAGGCCGGCTACACTGCCAGAATTCATTTTTTGCCTTTTTTCTGATCTTGTGTGATTTTTTGGTTTGTTTGATCAACTCCGGGCGAACCAGTAGGGTTTCCGGGTCACCCGGAAACCCAAGATGGGCCATGGACCGACCCGGTCCAAATTGATTTCCGGTGGGCCTTCCAACGGGGCCCACCAAGCCCGACCAACCCATTCATGCTTAAATAAGATAAATAAGAAATTTGAGCGGGCCAGACCAATTGAGGCCCACCCAAACCCTAGTTAGGACATGCATGCTTAAAGTAGGATGTGGTTTGGCCGAGACCACGGGCAGGGCCTATCGGGCCCACCAAGCCCATTAACCAACCAAGGTTAGGGTTTCAAGACCCTAACTCAAGAAGCCTTGGGCTTTCAAGCCCAAGCCTAGGTAAAAGGGCCCCAAGCCCAATACCTGGCCCATTTTGGTATAATTAATCAAGATAATCAAAATCACTTGGCAAACAACTGTGGGGCCCACAAAGCAATCCCGGCCCACTTTTGGCATGAAATCCATTTAAATAATCCAACTTAAACCCTAAAGTAAAATCAATTCATTTGAACCAAAGCCCAAAGGGCCTCTTAGGCTAGACCGAGGCCCACAAGGGACACGGGGGCTTAACCAAGCCCACCAAGGAATCCGCGGGCCTTCCAACGGGGCCCGCCCAATCAGACCCACATCACTTTAATTAAGAAGATAAAATCAAGTAAAGGGACCCACACCACTTTGGCGGTCCTGCCAGACTTAACTAAAATTGAATGTTGGATTAGGCATCGGGTGAGTGAGAGACCAACTGAGTTGACTCAAACCAGGGAAACTTATGGGACCCGTCACTTGACGGGGTGGACTGGGGTGTCTACGGACTTCCCCAGACCGCAACCGAGAACCTACTTAGAATCTCAAGCCGCAGACCGCCTAATAGAAAAACCTAGGCACCCAGGTGTCTGCCTGCACCCCATCAGGCAGTGGCGACTCCAACATTCCCGAATTACCCTTTAGGAGGCGTGCCTACCCGTGCGACCATGCGCACAACCATCTTTCAAATGAAACTAGTCTCATACAAAAATTCATTCGGATGTGCCTTGGGTGGTCTCCCAAACAGGTCCCGAAGATCACAGATTTACCCAGAAAAGTGCTGTTGAGCAGTTCTGAGTAAATCTATTACCAACAACACAAATAGAGTCAAAAAATTATGAAACCAACTGGATTTGAAACTAGACTTCCATAGTAAAATTCAGAAACAAGAATCACTCGAATCGGACTTAAAACGAACACATGACGCTCAGTCGAAATGACAGGTTTTGTAATCAGACCTGAAATGACCTATCAACTTCGACAGAGAGGTGTCAAAAATCCGCTTGATAGAAATTCATGAAATTTTACAGGCATAAACTATAAAGCCTCACCTTTCCCATGGCTCTAGAATCACTCCAAAATTCATCCAGACAATGAAGTTATGAGTGTCCGAAATTGGGGTACAGTTGCTGTCAAGTTAAGCCCTTTTTGAGTAAAATCAATTTAAAACAGTGATCCAGTGTGTGGAATCCGTGCAAGATGAATCAAAATCACTTGAAAAAGTGTTGAAGAACCTCTAGAAATAATAGGGTACAAGGTTGGCTCACCATTCTCTCCGATTGGAGAGAATATGCTAAAAAGACCCAATATTGAGCAAAAGTGCCCAAAAACCGAGAGGTTGGACCTAGAGGCCTTCAATACTCAACAAAACTTGCTTGAAATCATTTTGAAAATCAATAGGAAATATCGCAGAATTGTTTGGGGTTATTTATTCCAGATCTACCACAATGATTGCAATTGATCCAAAATACAAGCCAAATCCGACAAAACAAGTGCTATGTGTGTATGTATATAAAAATCCATTCAAGAACAACATATGGCATGCATTCATATCAATCAAAGGGGTTCTAGAACAACCTAGGGTTCCGTTCTATTATAGTTTCCCTTAGTTCTCTCTCCCTGTTAAACACGGTTCTTCAAGATAATCTTGGGGTACTTTGAATATGAAACGGTTTTCATAGATTCAAAAGGCTTATTCAAATAGGTTCTAATACTAGGATCAATCCCCAGTCTCGTTTCCCCTAGATCCCGCCTTCACGTTTTACGGCTAGGGGGAGTCTCGAGGTACTTTGAGTTGGGGAAGGGTTTTCACACACATAGAAAAGGCCTTATTCTACAGAAAGGTAGAAGAAGAGATCTAGGTCTAGAATGTAAAAACAGAAAAATAAAGAGAGGTTTGAGGCTTACCTGGGCTTCTGGAAGCAAGACTACAGCGGTTTCCCTCTTCACTCGGAGCTCTTTGATCTCCAACTTCTTGGCAAAAGTTCTTGGCAAGAGTTAATGGCCATTTGCTTAAGGAGGAGTCTCCTATTTATAGGCAAAAGCTAGGGTTAGGGTTGGTAGACACAAACTAATGTCTAGAGCCCACCAACCTTAACCCTAAGGCTATTTCCGAGATTTCCACTCATTTAATGAAGGATATGATGGTAAAAAGTGAAAACTCTCGGAAAACCCTAATTTGGAGCAAAAATCATGTATCCGACATATCAGGTCGGATACACAAGCATCTATATGTATCCAACATATGATGTCGGATACATTAAGATTTGCTTGTATCCGACAACTTATGTCAGATACAAAGGGTTATGCTTGTATCCGGCCTGAGTTGTCGGATACAAGGAAAATGCTTATTTTCTCAAATTTTGTGCTGGTTTCAAAGGAGATAATGATTTTTGCCAATTATTCTTCATTTTTACTGTGCAATTTGGGGTGTCTACAGTTCCTTAGGGTTTTGAGCTGTTTTGCTCTCTTTTAGCACATTTTTTGGTTTGAATTTGGGTGCTTACATAATTGTTACTGATTTTATTGGCAGATCGGAGAGGAACCGAGGGGATGAAAGGGCCCCGAGGAGAGAACACGTTAATGACTATGGTGCACGGGAGGTAGAGAGGTTCCGTAAGATGGGACCCCCGTCGTTTGGAGGTCAGGCAAACCTTATGGAGGTTGAGCGATGGATGCTTAGGATGGAGTGGATACTTGATGGTATGGAGTGCCCTGAGGGCCGTTGGGTTAGACTGACCACTTTTATGTTTGAGGGAGAGGCTGTTCATTGGTGGCGTTCTATGAAGTGAAGGACTGAGCCTGATGAGCAGACTTCATGGGGGAGATTCAAGGAGATATTCTTTGATCGCTATTTCACTGCTGAGTTCCACCGTCAGAAGGCGAGGGAGTTTATGTATATCACTCAGGGGGGACAGACGGTATTACAGTACGAGGCCCATTTTGACAAGCTGGCTTGATTTGCCCCGCAGATGGTTACCTGTGAGACGAATAGGCGGGAACATTTTGAGAGGGGACTGAGGTCTGAGATTAAGGACCGAGTATCAGTGGTTGAGTGCCCTAGTTATTCAGAGTTAGTTCGCCGAGCTGAAAGAGCAGAGCGCCAGATTGATGAGAAGAAACCGGATCAGGGTAGACTCAGGTTTCCACAAAGGCAGTTGGCTCAAGCACTCAAGAAACCAAAGACTGAGGGTCAAAGCAGCAGACCCGGTGGTGGGCACACTTACAGACCTGGACCACTTAGATGCCAACAGTGTGAGAGGTTCCATGTCCCAAGGCCATGTGTTGCGCCATATGGAGCATGTTTTAGATGTGGCAAGTTTGGACACCGCATCTCGGAGTGTTCTTACCCTTCCACTTATCAGAGCCTGCAGATGGAACATTTTCCTATGGGAATACAGCTGTCGGGTGTGCTGATTCAGACTCAGACTTTACTGGCACCCAAGGCAACTGTGGGACAGAAACCACAGGGCAGGACAAGATCCCAGGGCCGAGGTGCAGCACCTAAGGCAGTCAGAGTGAATGCAATAGAGGCTTATGAGGACGAGTTTGGAGCACCGGAGCTTGTTGGAGGTATACTATTTAATTGTGGTAGATCTGCTATATGTTTATTTGACTCTGGAGCATCTAGATCGTTTATCACACCTGCATGTGCACATCGTATTGGATTGTTGCCTATTGCTTTGGATTCTTCTTTATCTGTGCACACACCTTTGGGAGAGACCACTAGGGTCCAAATAATATATAGAGACTGTATGATCAGGATGGGTCGAGTAGAGTTACCTGGGGATTTGATTGAGTTGGAGTTCAGTGGATTTGATGTGACATTGGGTATACACTGGTTGTTCCGACACTATGTCACCATCGACTGTCATAAAGGGACAGTTATAGTTAGTAAGCCTGAGCAGCCGACTTATTGCTTTATCTGTGAAGGGTTGGATAGTCGGATTGGGTTAGTTGCTTCAGTTGCAATAGAGGAAACCAAGAGTGACACAATTAATCTTTCTGATGTGCCAGTGGTATCTGAATTCACAGATGTATTTCCTGATGATCTTCCAGGATTACCACCTGATAGAGTCGTTGATTTCAGAATCCAGCTTCAGCCTGGTATGGCTCCTGTGTCCAAGCCACCTTACAGGTTGGCAAAACCTCAGCAAGATGAATTAAATAAGCAGATAAATGATTTATTAGACCCAGCGTGTCACCGTGGGGTGCACCAGTTCTTTTTGGGCCAAAGAAGGATGGTAGTATGCGCATGCGCATGTGCTTAACCAAGTTACGGTTAAGAACAAGTACCCTTTGCCTAGGATCGACGACTTGTTTGACCAGTTGAGAGGCGCATCTTGGTTTTCCAAGATTGATTTGAGATCAGGCTATCATCAGTTAAGAGTGGCTGAAGAAGACATAGAGAAGATAGCATTTCAGACTCGGTATGGGCACTATGAGTTTCTAGTCATGCCTTTGGGGTTGACTAATGCCCCTGCAGTTTTTATGGATATCATGAATCGAGTCTTCCACCAGTATCTGGATAACTTTGTGCTGGTTTTCATCAATGATATTTTGGTATACTCCAAGACTTAGAAGGACCATGTTGGACATTTGAAAATAGTACTCCATACGTTGAGAGACCATCAGTTATATGCCAAGTTTAGTAAATGCCAGTTTTGGCTGAGGCAGATCTCTTTCCTTGGGCACATTATCTCAGGTGAGGGTATTTCCATGGACCCCGCCAAAGTCCAGGTAGTTACAGATTGGCCTAGACCTACCACAGTGACAGAGATCCACAGTTTCCTTGGCATGGTTGGATATTACCGCCGATTTATTGAGGGTTTTTCCAAGATAGCATCACCATTGTCCAATTTGACAAAGAAAGCAGTTCCATTTAAGTGGGATGACAAGTGTGCGCAGAGTTTTCAGCAGTTGAAGCAAAGACTTATCACGACCCCAGTGTAAGTCAAATTTTGTGGAACACTCCGAGATGCGGATGCTTGTGTTTTCATGCTTTAGATGTTTGTGTAGATCTTCAATGTAAGTTCCTGCCGGCAAAGGCTTGGTCAATGATAAACTCCATTTAACACCAATAGTTGGATAGTCTTGAATCTCCGTTATCTCAACTTCCATGACTGTGCCATAAGATGAAGCTAATCGTCGAACCACTTCCTCATCCATATAAACCCTAGGAAGATCTTTGAGTTGAGACCACACTGCAAAGGATGAAAACTCAAATTTGTCATCATCCTCTACTTTAGATATCTGGTCAATAACAATGATATTATTATTTATGAACCAAGGACGACCCTCTAAAACAAGTGTGAGAGTATCCTAAGATAAAAGAGCAATCAAAAATCTAGAAGATGCAATGGCGGATATCATGGCATCTTTGGGTAATCGCCAAGCCCTTTCTACGAAGTTTTTGATGGTATTCATTGACATAGAAACGCCAAAAGTATCTACAATGATAGGGAATCGACATTTTGATGCCATACGATTTTTCTCCTCCTCTTTTAAGGAGAATACCGAATCTGGACGAGATGGAAGGAATAATAGTTGTAATCTGGTCGTCAGCTCATCCAGAGCCATCCAAGAAGCCTCTGATAACCCAAAACCTAGAGTATGCTAGGCAATAACTCAAATAAAATCCACTAAAGAAATGAACAGATGAACGCTAGGGCTGGAACTGGGTCGGATATATATCCAAATCCGATTCGAAAATCTCGAATTCGGATATGAGATATAGATCCGTGGTTTGAATACGGATATCGGATTTAGGATTTGATCGAATTTGGATCAGAATTCGAATTTGTCCATATCCAATACGAATAGGATCCGAACCGAAATTAACATATTCTTTTCATTAAACCATTGGTAAACTTTGTATAAACCATGGTTGAACCATGGTAAATCCATACCGTATTCGACCTATTTCCAGCCCTATTGCTGGGGCTATGAGATTATAGGTCCGGATGATGGAGGATGGTAAACTCAGACCGATGCAAGGGACAAGGGATGGGAGTGATAATGGCCAATGGATCCTCTGTGAAGCAGAGGATCCTTTGTGAAGCGCAATCCAACGGTCCAAACGTTGGATCAAATTAAATGAAGGCTATCAAATATGGGGTACCTCAGGCAAACAATGGGGTACCTCTATCAAATACTGTGGTACCTCAGGAAAACATAGGGGTACTCGATCATCTTCATGGAGGTACCTTCATCCTAACAATGGAGTACCTCTGTCAAATACGAGGCACCTCAGGTACCCCATTATAACCTGAAGCTATCTTCCAAAATAAGTTTAAGGTACCCAACTGTAAGCCCAAGGTGCCCTCATGTAAGTCTAAGGTACTCCCATTTAAGCCTAAGGTACCCCCCATGGTAAGCCATATGCAGTTACCAAAATTAGCCTAAGGTACCCCCTTCTAAGCCTAAGGTACCCCAAGATAAGTTGAAAGTACCCCAATATAAGCCGAAGGTACCTCCCTACAGAGAGAATCGGACCAAATTAATTTGGTTTTGGTTAATGGCAACTTATAAATCAATTTCGGATTTCTGTTATTTATTCGGTCGAATTTCGAATTCCGATATAGTATATAAATTCGGTTTCGAATTCGGATTCATGTATAAAAGATTTGTCGGATTTCGGATCGAATTCAAATTTCGGATTTTTATTTTCGGTTCGGATTCGGATCATGATAACTCCATACCATATTCGATCCATTGCTAGTCCTAACGCTGGGGCTATGAGACGATAGGTCCGGATGATGGAGGATGGTAAACTCAGACGGATGCAAAGGACAAGGGATGGGAGTGATAACGAAGCCTAAAAAGCAGAAGAGAGTAGGAACAAGTAGTAGAAGAACAAGACGAAGGATATATGACAGCCATTAGCGTCTGCGAACATTCCTTATGAAAAGAAGGAACGCACAGGAGTAAGGGATCGCATTCCACGAGGCGCCTCGAGCTGCACACCCGCACTATAACCTAAAAAAAAATCCCCCCAACTTTTTTTTTTTTTTTGTAAGAAAAAACCCCCCAACTTGGACATTGGAAACAGCAGTTTCACATTAATTGCATTATCTTGGGAACCCCTTTTGGTCGTCACCACTTCAGGACGACCTTGAATCCAATACCAAAGTTGCCGTCGATGACTTCTAGATCGACGAGTATACATTTTCTTTTCTTTGGTGAAAGTCGAATATACATATTCATATTTACAATTACGAAGCACACTTTTGTTTTGTTTTTTGGTAAAGAAGCACACTTTTGTTTGTAGATAGAAATCCCAAAGATTTGAATTTATGGCAAACCGTGTTGAATGTAGTTGAAAACAATCAAAGAAACCATGTACCACGTGTCACAATAAGGAAAGTTGCAGATACAGACCGCCTCTGTCTTAACGTAAGCCACTTTGTCTCGTTTCATGTCCTTCAGGCCGACTCTCCTGACGCGTTGTTGCCGTCTTGGAAACCAAGTTCCTGAAGTTAACTTCTTCTCCAAACCCTTCAAGTAACAGTTATATATAGCCCAGTCTGCAGACCCATCAAAGAATCAAACCTCCTCAGTTTGTTTATTTGTCTCCCAGGAACGACTTTTAATTCTTTCTACTAATCTTTCCGATTATCATCTCAGTTTAATCATCATGAGCCAGTACGATCAAAGTCAAGGACCAGGTAATTCAATTCGGTTGTTTGATATCTAAACATCGTTTTTGTTTCGTGTTTATGATTTTTTCGAGGATTCGATTAATGGGTTATTTCGTTTTGGTCTCAAGATGGAGTTCATAACTCCAGAAGTAATCAGTTTTGTGGGGTGTTCTGGTTGTTAGTTATAAGCTGACGATATATATGGTCCATAACAAAAATCTTAAAAGAGTTTTGTTGGTGATTTTGATCAATGGATAACTGAATTTTGGTCTTTTTTGGGAATGATTTTGGTTGGTCATAAAATTGGAGAAGCAATGAAGATGTTTTCATGGTTGGTAGATCACATTTGGGATATTAAATCAAGTTTTTGTTTTGCTTGGTTTGGTGTCATTTGCAGTTGCATATCCTCCTCCTGCATACCCTCCACCAGGACAGGCATACCCTCCCCCTGGACAAGCATACCCTCCTCAATCCTATCCACCTCCAGCCCAGGGGTATCCCACCAGTCAGTATGTCGCTCCACCACCGGCCGGTTACCCCATGAAAGGTGATCAAGGCTACCCCCAGCAGCAGCAGCAGCAGCAGGCTCCTGTAGAAACCAAGAATAGGGGTGATGGTTTCTGGAAGGGATGGTAGGAATCACACAACTCTCTCTCTCTAATTTTGTTGAAATTCCCTTTTTTGTTACATTAATAGTTAAACATACAATCTTTTCATTCTTCTGCTGCAGTTGTGCAGCCCTGTGTTGTTGCTGTGTGTTGGATGCATGCTTTTGAGATCAGATTTGAGAGTGATCTATGACTCCTTTTGTCCTGTAATTTGCATTTCTTCAGTTCCTTCTTTATACTTTCTCTTTTATTTTTGGTTATTTCTCCTCTTTCCCATTGTTCTTGCGTTGTTCGGGAAAATGATCATGCAGTAGATACTCATTAATTACCCAAGGGCTTGCTAGTATCAATTGATATAAAGATTTCGGGTCAGATCCTAACCCCGGGCACCTGTTCCGAGTATAAACCGGAGTCAGTTTAGCCATACTGCAAGTTAAGTTACCTGTAATAAAATCGATCAGGCAATAAAATGAAGACTGGGGGTTCGGTCTTCGTTTGGGTTCTTATACGTGTTTCAAAGTAAAAGCAGTCAATGGCACAGCATTTTATTATAAAATCAGCCGATGAAGCACAACCGTAGATTACAACAGATAATCATCAAAAGTAATTGAAAAAGAAAGCCACCGAAATTAACAGGACTGGCCTTTCTTGTCCTTATAGCCGTGATCGGAGTATAAGGGAAGGATTCAGGGGGTGGCTGTTAACACGATAAACTTGGGGGTTCACCTAGAATTGCTATTTAGCCAAAAGTCCGTTAGTCACCTAGCTTGATCAAAGTCGGTTTCGAGACTGGCTGCTCAGAATCCTGTAGCCGTAATCGGAGTACAGAATCGTAAGTCAGGGGCAGCCTTAACCTACTTGCCAATGGCAAGGTTCTGACGTCAATTGGAGTAAACAGGGCCCTAGAGTGTCATTGCGACTAGAAGCAGTGAGAGAAGTCCTAAGTTATCCTTCTTGCTACAGTTTGGGTGTAGGAGATGGGATAAAGTTCACGGATGATCAAATTAGAATTATGATAATCGGTTGTGGTTTTTTTTATGGAGGTTGTCCTTGAGCTCTTCGAATTTGTGTCTTTTATAGCCATTCACTGACGGTTGCTCAACATCCCACTCTTGCACGATCTTCATGGAGGTTATTCCTCTATTTTCTTCTGTTCGTGAGAAATAACTTGTCGGCCACGATCATGAGCGACTAACTTCCTCACTCATAATCGCTCATTCTTTAACGGTCGACTTCATGTTGATGGTGATGTGATCCCTTGAAAATATGAGAATGGTTGTCGTATGTGCTTACGTGTATATTGACGTGGCCTATCTGATTAAGTCGGGCCATGTAGATGCCACGTGGCCTTTCCTTATTTGTCGGTCTGTGAGGGTGTAAACACTAATATACAACAATAGGTTTACATCAAAGGCTAGCTTCAATACCTTATCTTTGCTTTAATAATGGATGGATCAACCTTGTTTACTCAAAAGTAGTTGGGTTATTCTAAGCTACTTGCAAGACATATGGTTGTGCTAGACTAAACCAAGAGGAAGTAAATGCAATATATGCTGGAGTTATGGAGATTTACAAGAGCCAAAGAATTTTAAAATAAGACAAATTAAGACTAGAAATATGGAATGTAACTTAATAAAGATAAACTTATTATAAGAATTGAGAATCAAGATGTTCCTAAAAGCAATCAACTTTGATGTGTTAGACTAATCATCCATATATAAAGAGGGAATAGTGTACATTGAATTTAAACTAATTAAATAACATGAATGGAGATATTTCACATCTAGATTCTAGAGGGAATATCCAATCGACGTGTTCCATATTCAAATTAAAAATGAAAATTTTACAATGTAACGATTAGGACATCTATTATGTATGGATTATATAATGTTGGCAATCAATTAAAGAAAAATCAAATGCATTGAATGAGTGTTACTAGGATGGTAATATCGATATAAATACAGGGAAAGACTAATAAAAAAAATTAGAAATGAAAGACGTGTGTCTTTGTGCTACTTATATTATATTAAATTTTATTTAAAGCAATAAAAAATTTAAATGATTAAATCATAAATTGATTATTACTTCATTTAAACCTTAACAAGATCAATTTTCATTATAAAAAATCTCAAAATCTTAAATTTTTTGTACTTAAAAGCAAGGTAAATTCGTCAAGAACATTCAAATTTTTAAGAACATTGGTACAAAAAGGCGGGACATATAGCAAATAACAAAACCATACCATCTCAGAAACATTAGGAGAGGTATTTGCAATTGTTAAATACCAAAAGGGGAGTAACTATATAACTTTATCACAATAAGAATAATAAAGAATTAATTCTCCCAATAGGAATACATCCCTATGTGTTTCTGTTATTTTGTTTATGTCAAAATTCTGTCCACATATCTTCCTTTCTATTACCATTTTTTTGTCAAATTTTTTAATTAATGAATTAAAAAGAAACATATTTGCAACATGCAATTTTATTGAAAAACTAATATTTTATTGATTTTATAAAAAAAATACAACATTTTCAATATTTAATCTTATTTTTTATAGAAAGAGCATTTATTTAATAACTACGGCATCTACACTTTATGCACCCATTTCTTCCCCTTATGGGTTTTATGCAAAAAAGGACTTTTGCAGAAGAGGACTTGTTAGCTTGAGAATATAATGGATTTAAATCGGAGGAGAACATACAGAGAGTTTGGCCAGGAGGGATTTGATAGCATGTATTCAGGGTATAACCAATGAAACTGCAATAAAAACAAAAATCGGGAATACCTTCATAAGAAAATGTTAACCAAAATTTTTTGTTGCGTAGATCTTCAATGTTAGTTCTTGCCGGCAGAGGCTTGGTCAATGATAAACTCCATGTTGTGAGACATGGGAAAATCATCAATTTTCATTGACTTCCTCAATCATCACACGGGATTAAATAAAACAAAGAGTCGTCACCATTCAATTTAGGTGTTGTAGACACCCCAAAATTGCACGATTTTTGATAAATCTTGAAGGAGAGAAATATTTTATTGGAATTTCCAATTCTTTGCATTGGGTTTGAGATACTTAACCCATTTGAATCCAAAACGGAAAAGGAAGATGCCCGAATTCAATCTTTTGTGCAAAGTCAAACTTTTTCCAGTTGAATTTTGTTGACTTTTGACTCCAGAAAATGAAATATTTTTTAAAGCCAGATTTCAAGATAATTTTTCCCGGTAATCAGGTTTTTAGCCATGTTATTGCATAAAAGAATTTTTTGAGATTTTAAATCTTGGCGAATACCTTGGTTTTAACATATTGAACCTTTTTTCCAGACTTGAAAAATCGGAATTTTGCCTAGAACTGGAAAGTTGACTTTTTATTCACTTGGAATTTGGGTCTGGAACTATTTTTAATGGATTCAAATGGGGGGTGTTTGCTTATTTACATGTAATATCTTAAGTAAATGGAGATTAAAAAATACGAGGACATTTACTTAAACGATATTACATGTAAATAAGTATTGCCTGTGCTAAAATTTGAAAAAAGGCTTTTTTTCCTTGTATCCGGCAACTCAGGCCGGATACAAGTGTTCTTCTGTGTATCCGGTGAAAGATACCGGATACAAGCAATGCTTAGTGTATCCGGTATTATATACCGGATACCTTAAGGCCCTTGTGTATCCGGCCTGATATATCGGATACGCAAGTTTTGCTCAAAATTAGGGTTTTCCGAGAGCTTTTCACTTTTACCATCATTCCTCATTAAATGAGGGGAAATCTCGGAAATAGCCTTAGGGTTAAGGTTGGTGGGCTATAGACATTATGTTGTGTCTACCAATCTCACCAACCCTAACCCTAGCCTTTGCCTATAAATAGGAGACTCCTCCTTAAGCAAAGGACTCAACTCTTGTTTTGAATTCTCGCAAAGAAGAACTCCAAGAGAAGAAGAAAACCGCTGCGGAATCGCCTCCAAAACTCAGGTAAGCCTCAACTTTTCTTTTTATTTTCTGTCTTTACATTCCTAGATCTAGATCTCTTCTTCTACCTTTCTGTAGTGTAAAGCCTTGTTTGTATGTGTGGAAATCCTTCCCCGGCTCAAAGTATCTCAAGACTCCCCTAGCCGTAAAACGTGAAGGCAGATCTAGGAGAAACGAGACTGGGGATTGACCCTAGTGCTAGAACCCATGTAGCATAAGGCTTTTTGAATGATTGAAAACCGTTCTATAATCAAAGTACCCTTGATTATTTCGAAGATCCGTGTTTAACGAGGAGAGAGAACAGAGGGAAACGATAATGGAACGGAACCCTAGGCTATGCTAGAACCTATTTTGTTGAATCTATATGCATGTTGTATTGATCTTGCTTGGTTTTTCACTCTTGCACACATATTACACTTTTTGGTGAATAGGCTCACATTTGGGGATTTATTACATTCATTGTGATAAATCTCCAATAAATGGCCTCAATCAAATTCTGGAGTGTTTTTAAATGTTTCTCAAAGGTTTTGGATTCATCTCACACGGATCTCACACACTTTGTCAATTTTCGGATTGATTTTCTTCAAAAGTGGCTTAACTGGACAGCACCTGTACCCTTACTTCGGACGCCCATAACTTCATCATCCGGATGAATTTTGGGGCGATTCCAGAACCATGGGAAAGGCGAGGCTGTCTATTTTATGTTCACCAAATTTCACAAATTTCTATCTAGCGGATTTTTGACACCTCTCTGTCGAAGTCAAGTGGACAGTTCAGGTTCAAATACAGAACTTGTCACTTCGACGGACCGCCATGTGTTCGTTTTAAGTCCGATTCGAGTGATTTTTGTTTTTGAGTATTCCTTCATGAGTCTATTTTCAAATCCAGTTGGTTTCATAATTTTTGGATTCCATTTGAATTATTGGTAGCCGATTTACTCAGAACTGTTCATTTGTACTTTTCTGGGTAAATCTGTGATCTTCGGGGCCTGTTCGGGAGACCACCCAAGGCACATCCGAAGGGATGTTTGTATGAGGCTAGTTTCTATTGAAAGATGGCCATACAGACTTCAATCACACCAAATTTCGTGGACTTTTATGTAATGGATTTTTCTAGACAATTTTCCAAAGTTGCCCACTTACCACTTTTAAAAATCCCCAACAGCAACTTCAAAGGAGCATAACTCCTAGATTTTTCATCGGAATGAAGTGAAATTTTGCATGAGACTCTTATTTACCCTAATCTTTCAAATGGATTTGGTTTGATGTGATTTAAAATTGTATTTGAATGATTTTAAGGCAAATGGCATACTTTTTTACCAAACTTCCCGGATTTGATTTAACTTGGTTTTGAGTAACTTGTGCTTTGATTTCCACCTTTTTAATGTTCCAGAAATGATATTGACATAAAAGGAGAACCCAAAATTCATTTGGGGTCTCATGTGAAGGTATCATACATTTGACCTTTTTCAAGGTTTTTTATGATTTTAGCAAGCTTTCTATATTTTGCATGAACATACACTTGGCAACCACTTCGTGTGGATGAATGGGGGTGCCACACCTTCCCCCGTTCATAATCTAATCCCCTTACCCATCTCTGGATTTGATTTTTAAGTAGGGTTATTTTTATCCTATAATGTTTCTTTTTACACTTTTTGATTATTTTTGAAGTCTTTGGTGTCCACTCTCACCTCAAAATCATGAATGGTGGCGACTCTCCCATTTTTGTGTTGAGCCCGTGTGTTGACGGAGGGATAATCATTCCGGTGATTTTTCCCATGTCTCACAGGTGTGAATGGACACCAAAATATTAAATAAGCACAAAAGGCAATTTTAGGGTAAAAATAACCCTCCTAAAAAAACAACTAAAGATGGGTAAGGGGATTAGGTTATGAACAGGGGAAGGTGTTAGGCACCCCTATTCATCCACACAAGGTGGTTGCCAGGCTTTGTTCATGTTAAAATAAAGGAAAAAAAAAACTTGCTATAAAATTCACGAAAAATCACAAAAAGATAAAATATATGGTTTTTTCATATGAATAGTCTGATTGATCCAGAACTTTCAAATATGATATACCATTCCTAGGGTTTCATGATCAAAACAAAATTAAGATAAAATCAATTTAAAGTGAAAAATCCAAAGATCTGGCTTCAAGTCAAATTCTAGAAATCTAGAAAAATATGATTTTTATAAAATATTTCAAAATTGAACTTGAATAGTCCAGGACATAGATAAAGCCCAAATTTCACATTAAATCTGAAAATCAAAACCAAAAATACCCACGTTGATGAAGAACATCAAAATGGGAGAATTTAGACCATAGGGTCTTCTCTCAAAAAGGAAAAAGGACTCAAAAACAACATCATGAAACCCTAGAATTTACTTTCAGACTTTTGGATCCAGATCTACCATACTGATCATGATAAATCCAGGACCCTAGCCTAAAACTACAAAAATCACGAAAACAGTGCTGTAGGTGCAAAAGTGGGAAAAATCCAAATTTTATCAAAAAGTGGGGATCTCATGCTATAAACATCATGGATTCATGTTATTCATTCAGATTCATCATAAAAACCATTAAAACATGATCAAGATATCTAAAGCAGCCATATCTCACAGATTAGAGCACATGGGGGTCTACCCTACGGATCCACCTGTTCTCTTTTTCCCTAGCTCTATCTTCACGTTTTACGGCTAGAGAGGATTCTTGAGGTATTTAGAGATAGGTTTGATGATACAAACACAATCAAAGGCTTTATTCTAGAAAAAGGGAAAAACAGATATGGGGTCCTATTCTAGGGATCCACCTGTTCTCTTTTCCCCTAGCTCTCTCTTCACGTTTTACGGCTAGAGAGACTCTTGAGGTACTTAGAGACAAGTTTAGGAATACTAGATACAAAAGATGACCTTATTCTATAGCAATAGAGATGATCCTATTACTTCTAGAATTGAAGACAGAAAATAAAAGGGAAAAAGGACTTACCTGGATTGAGCAAGCAGAGCAGCAGGGGTTCCTCTTCTTCTCTTGGAACTTCTTAAACTTCAAATTTTCATGGTCTTTTGCTTAAGGAAAGACCCTCTATTTATAGGCAAACACAGGGGTATGGTTGGTCCAAGGTTTGGCAAGATAGAGTTTCAGTTTGAGTTAAACACAAGATCATGCCAATCCTTTATCCACAGAGATATTTCGCACGAATAAAATATATAATTCGCTCATTTAAAGGGATTTTGGACTAAAGATAAGGCTCAGACATCGCGAGAAGAATAAAACTCGCACGAGTCTGATGTGCCCGTAAATGATTTACGGTCCAATGGTGTCCGTATATGTATTACGGGAGCTGCATGCCCGTATATAAAATTCGGGCGCGCTTAGCCCGTAGATACAATACGGTCAAGGCTTGAATTATTGATTTTCATGCATTTTTGGCCCGTTTCAAATCCCAATTAATATTTTCAATTATTTTCTCATTTTTAGTGCAATTTGGGGTGTCTACACATGTAGCACCAATAGTTGGATAGTCTTGAATCTCCGTTATCTCAACTTCCATGATTGTGCCATAAGATGAAGCTAATCGTCGAACCACTTCCTCATCCATATAAACCCTAGGAAGATCTTTGAGTTGAGACCACACTACAAAGGATGAAAACTCAAATTTGTCATCATCCTCTACTTCAAATATCTGGTCAATAACAGTGATATTATTATTTATGAACCAAGGACGACCCTCTAAAACAAGTGTGAGAGTATCCTGAGATAAGAGAGCAGTCAAAAATCTAGAAGATGAAATGGTGGATATCATGGCATCTTTGGGTAATCGCCAAGCCCTTTCTATAAAGTTCCTGATGGTATTCACCGACATAGAAACGCCAAAAGTATCTACAATGATAGGGAATCGACATTTTGATGTCGTACGATTTTTCTCCTCCTCTTTTAAGGAGAATACCGAATCAAGACGAGATGGAAGGAATAATAGTTGTAATCTGGTCGTCACCTCATCCATAGCCATCCAAGAAGCCTTTGATAACCTAGAACCTAGAGTATGCCAGGCAATAAACTCAAATAAAATCCACTAAAGAAATGAACAGACAAACGCTAGGTTGGCAATAGGTCGGATATATATCCAAATCCGACCGGAATCCGATCCGAAAATCTCGAATTTGGATATGAGATATAGATCTGTGGTTCGAATACGGATATCGGATTTCGGATCCAATCGAATTTGGATCCGAACTCGAATTTGTCCATTTCTGATCTGAATAGGATTCGAGTCGAAATCAACATGTACTTTTCATTAAACCATTGGTAAACTTCGTATAAACCATGGTTGAACCATCCTTACTCATGTCTTGATTTAATATTTATATGGCTCATTAGTTTTGATAGTTAAAATTTGCTTTAATAGTTAAGCTTGACTTTTGAATTTTAAGTTCAAATCGGATCTAATTTGGATCGAATTCGGATTTCGGTTATTTATTTGGTCTAATTTCGAATTCGGATACAGTATATAAATTCGGTTTCAAATTCAGATTCACGTATAAAAGATTTGTCGGATTTCGGATCGAATTCGAATATCGGATTTTTATTTTCGGTTCGGATTCGGATCATGGTAAATCCATACTGTATTCGACTCATTGCCAATCCTAACATTGGGCTTATGGGACGATAGGTCCGGACGATGGAAGATGGTAAACTCAGACAGATGCGAAGGACAAGGGATGGCAGTGATAACGAAGCCTAAAATAGAGAAGAGTAGAAACATATAATAGAAGAACAAGACGAAGGAAATATGACCGCTATTAGGGTCTGTGAACGCTCCTTTATCAAAGAAGGAAGACTTAGGAGTAATGGATCGCATTCCACGAGGTGCCTCGAGCCGCACACCCCCACTCACTTAGAAAAAAAGGGCCCCAACTTATACATGGGCAAATTGCTTTTTAGTGATACTTTATAAAAATAATTCATATTCAATCACCAACTATGTCGAACTTGACTTTTAGTGATACTTTTTCAAAATAATTTGAAAGAAGTGGCAATTTACTGTTGACGGACAGTAATGCCCTTTTAGAATATTGAATGTTCATCATTCAACTTAAAAGACTTGTAAATTCCATTTAAGGACTTGTAAATAAATTCAAAATTCCATTTAGGACTTGTAAACCACTGCAAAAGGAATATACGGACTTGTAAACCTTATTAGGAGACTTGTAAACCTCATATAGGGACTTGTAAAGTAAGTTTATGGACTTGTAAATTCCACTTAGAGAATTGTAACTCACTTGTAAATGCCATCCAATGACTTGTAAACCCTGTAAGTAAACTTGTAATCATTTACGGACTTGTGAGTTTATTGGCTTGTAAATTCCATTTACGAATTCATAACATTCAATTATATATAGACTTGTGTAATCCAACATAGAGACTTGTATACCCGATTTGTAGACTTGTAAATTCCATTTAGGGACTTGTAAATCCTGTTAGTGGACTTGTAAACCTCATTTAGTGACTTATAAACCAAGTTTATGGACTTGTAAATTCCATTTAGGGACTTGTAAACCACTTGTATATACCATTTATGGACTTGTAAACCTCATTTACGAACATGTAAACCAAGTTTAGGGATTTGTAAATTCCATTTAGGGACTTGTAAACCACTTGTAAATGCCATTTAGGAACTTGTAAACCCTGTTAATAGACTTGTAAACCTCATTTAGGGACTTGTAAACCACTTGTAAATGCCATTTAATTAAGGACTTGTAAACCCTGTTAGTGGACTTGTAAACCTCATTTACGGACATGTGAACCAAGTTTATGGATTTGTAAATTTCATTTAGGAGCTTATAAACCACTTGTAAATTGCATATATGGACTTGTAAACCCTGTAAGTAGACTTATAAACCTCATTTACGGACTTATAAACCAAGTCTATGTTCATTCCTTATGTATTTTTCAAAATGACAAATTCTTCCTCTCTCTCTCTCTCTCTCTCTCTCTCTCTCTCTCTCTCTCTCTCTCTCTCTCTCTCTCTCTCTCTCTCTCTCTCTCTCTTTCGTGTAGGCTCTAAGTTTGATTTTTTCTTGTAAAAAATTATAGCTTTAAACCAAATTCGAATTCTGGATAATTGTTTGAATTTCGAATTTGAATTTTTATCTTTAGGATACGATTGCTAAATAAGCTAGCTCGGCATGGCACGGACACGATTAATCCGTGCCGTGTCAGTCCATCACGAGCACGCTTACAGTAGATAATAAAACTATAAATGTGTAATGTTATTAAAATACCCCATTTGAATAAAAGTAATTTCTTCAAATTTGAAAAAGATAACTATAAATGTGTAAGGTTATGAGATTAATAATTTACTTTTTTTGTTCAGCTAAAATACACTTCATGAAAATGCACTATATTTTCACACTTTGTGATAATATTTTATAATAACTTTAGCTTTTGATTTAACAATTACAAACCACTTTAACCATAAAAAGAAAAAAAAAAGAGTTAAATCATTTTTATTCTTCAAGTGCTCGAGCCATGTATCTAGCTCTGTCTAGCGCTAGGTTCTGGTTCTATCGGAAAAAACAATCTCTAATGCTTGATAAAGCTTGACTAGCTCTATCTAGTTCTGTCTAGCTCTATCTTACTCTATCGAGCCTTGCAGCTAGCTTTATCTAGCTTTGGTCTCGGGTTATGTAGCAACTAAGAGTGCACATCAATAAGGGCATTCTCGTCTGTTAACAATAAAATGTCACTTGTTTCTAATTGTTTTGAAAAAGTATCACTAAAAGTCAATTTTGACATAGTTGGTGACTGAATATGAATTATTCTCATAAAGTATCACTAAAAAGCAATTTAACCACTCACACGTGGTGTTAGCAATTTAGCCACTTACACGTGGGAAACACCAGCTTCACATTAATTGCATTATCTTGGGAACCCCTTTGTCGTCCACTTCGGGACGACCTTGAATCCAATACCAAAGTTGCCGTCGTTGACTTCCAGATCTTTTTTCTAATGCGTTGACTTATAGATCGACGAATATATATAGTTATATACATATTCATATTTACAATTACGAAGCACCTTTGTTCGTAGATAGAAATCCAAAAGATTGGAATTTATGGCAAACCGTGTTGAATGTAGTTGAAAACAATCAAAGAAAAGAAACCATGTACCACGTGTCACAATCAGGAAAGTTGCAGATACAGACCGACTCTGTCTTAACGTAAGCCACTTTGTTTCGTTTCATGTCCTTAGGCCGACTCTCCTTACACGTTGTCGTCTGGGAAACCTAGTTCCTGAAGTTAGCTTCTTCTCCGAACCCTTCAAGTAACAGTTATATATAGCCCAGTCTGCAGACCCATCAAAGAATCAAACCTCCTCAGTTTGTCTATTTGTCTCCCTTAGTTTCCTTCTCATTCTTTCTCAAGGGACTTTTAATTCTTTCTGCTAATCTTTCCGATTATCATCTCAGTTTAATCATCATGAGCCAGTACGATCAAAGCCAAGGACCAGGTAATTCAATTCGATCGGTTGTTTGATATCTAAACATCGTTTTTGTTTTGTGTTTATGATTTTTTTCGAGGATTCGATCGATTAATGGGTTATTTAGTTTTGGTCTCAAGATGGAGGTCCTAACTCCAGAATTAATCAGTTTTGTGGGGTGTTCTGGTTGTTAGTTATAAGCTGACGATATATATGTTCAATAACAAAAATCTTAAAGAGTTTTGTTGGTGATTTTGATCAATGGATGACTGAATTTTGGCCTTTTTTGGGAATGATTTTGGTTGGTCATAAAATTGGAGAAGCAATGAAGATGTTACCATGGTTGGTAGATCGCAGTTGGGATATTAAATCAAGTTTTTGTTTTGTTTGGTTTGGTGTCATTTGCAGTTGCATATCCTCCTCCTGCATACCCTCCCCCTGGACAAGCATACCCTCCTCAATCTTATCCACCTCCAGCCCAGGGGTATCCCGCCGGTCATCAGTATGTCGCTCCACCACCGGCCGGTTACCCCATGAAAGGTGATCAAGGCCACCCCCAGCAGCAGCAGCAGGTTCCTGTAGAAACCAAGAATAGGGGTGATGGTTTCTGCAAGGGATGGTAGGCATCACACAACTCTCTCTCTCTCTCTCTAATTTTGTTGAAATTCCCTTTTTTGTTACATTAATAGTTAAACATACAATCTTTTCATTCTTCTGTTGCAGTTGTGCAGCCCTGTGTTGCTGTTGTATGTTGGATGCATGCTTTTGAGATCAGATTTGAGAGTGATCTATGGCTCCTTTAATTTTGTCCTGTAATTTGCATTTCTTCAGTTCCTTCTTTATGCTTTCTCCTTTATTTTTGGTTATTTCTCCTCTTTCCCATTGTTCTTGTGTAGTTTGGGAAAATGATCATGCAGTAGATACTCAATAATTACCCAAGGGCTTGTATTGGATTCTTTTATATGATATACATTTTATAGGTTGTTTAATTTGTTTGCTTTCTATGTAACTTCTCCTTCTGAGGGAGGATTATCTCATTGACACATGGGCTTTGTTTAGTTCAATGTTATGTGTAATTTTGGAGATCTTTTTTAACTAACAAAGCAATTCAATTAAGGTTCTATAAAGTAGTCAAAGGCAACTGATTAGTCTAGAGGAAGCAATCAATCTGATGGACACCTAACACCAACCTAATTTATTTATTCTATTTAAAGAAAGATATATATATTTTGGTATTCTACAGCAATACAATCAGGTCAAAATCCGACCAACCCCATCACCAACCTGATAGTGGCGGTTAGGGTTTGCCAAAATCCGACCGTTGCCATCCCTATCATTAGCTAGCCGAATGTAATCGTCTGTTAGGATCTCAAGCCTTCAAGCTTTGAAAATATGAAAAGAAATCGTATGTCGCCTTTCCCTGAAATGCTCCCTGATGAAACCGTGAGATGCTGTCATGTGAAGCATCTCACGGCCAATGTTTTGTTATTATTATAAATGTTTTTAAGTGGGGCCCACATGACAAAAAACTGGCTGTGAGATGCTCCACATGGCAGCATCTCACAGTTGCATCGGGTAACATTTCAAGGAAAGGCGACAGATGATTTCATTCCCTTTAAAATCATCTCATCTGCCACAGGAGCTTGCGGCAAATATTGCCGCCTAAGATGCTGGCAAACTTAAATTTTACCAGTGAAAAATGTCATTTCACAATGAAAAATCTAAAATACATGAGTCATGATATCATTCGGGGCAGGTGTGCTAAGATGACCCCCAAGATAATTAAAATAATAGTTAGTGGGACTATATCATAAATAAATATATATAAAGGTGGATGATCTGATCCACTTTTATAAGTTGGTTACACCTCAGCATCATGATCTTCAAGACATTTTTTATTTTTGGTAGAAATGATCTTTAAGACAATATATAAAGAATCTTTGGAAGAGGCAATTATTGGTGGGGGCGTTTGTCATGTCATGATGTGAAGTGTTAACCAACTACCACATTGGACATTAAAAAAGTGGCGCTAATTGGGGGAATGGAATCTCGGCCATTCTTGTCAGAATTGGCATGTGCAATGGCTATGAGATGGCTGTGAGATGCTGCCATGTTGATTATTTCACAATCACTGTTTTATGGTTGTTATAAATGTATCAAGTGGACCCCACATGAAAAAACAGTGACCGTGAATTGCTCCACATGGCAGCATCTCACAGCCACACTGGGATGATGATGTTGCTTATTGATGGACAAATGAGGGTCCCAGGAAAAGATAATTTGACCTTAGAAACAGCGTTGATGGCAGCATCTTGAGAGAATATTTTGTGGGCATGAATATGATGCTTCGTTTTGGTATAAGCTGAGTTTGTGTAAAAATACGATAAGTGAATGCATTTCTTCTGGTGCCAAAATCGATCCGGTGGTTCAGTGAAACTATGATGTGTTTTGGGGTGCGGGACCCCCTATTGAAATGGGGCATCCATCTATCTATTCCATGCTAGTACCACTGAGTAGCACCAGAGGAAACAGTCTAGCTAAAAGTGATCAATTTGTGAAGCTATTATCCATATAGCATATTCTTTTGTTTTCACAACCGCCATAATAGAATTGGATTAAAATCATTTGTGGCGTTTGTTATGGAATTCTCTGTGGCATCGATGAAGGTGTACTACACACGTAGGCACATGTACTTAACATGTTAAGTTGAAAGGAGATAAGAAAGTGTGAAAAGTAACATACCTGCAGGCACCCACGTTAATGGAGACCATATCAGCTAAAGCCCACATCGGAAGAAGTACTAGTCCAACAGTCGAGCGTGTGTACATGTCGATCAGCTTCATTCACAGATGTGTACACACCCTTCGCCATTGGACCAACAGATCTTCTAAAGGCTCCAGCTGATTTCAAGTCCACAAAGCATAAGGAATGTATGTGTTTTATTGCAATTGAAAGTAAAAACACAAATTTTGTGTTAGATACAATCAATGGCCTAGCAAGTATAGTGGGGGCATTAAGATCTTGTGTTAAATAGTTAATACCACATTTAAATTACCAAAGCTTACTTTGATCACCATATCAAAGCTTCACTTTCTTAAAGGAAAATGTAAAACGGTCTATAAAGTTCTAATCCAAGTAATCTCCGTCTATGAGAAAAGAGATGATAAAACTAATTTAAGACCTAAATAACTAATCTCTTAAAGGGGGTTTTTCCAATGAGCAAAAATTACACAAAATATATACAAAGGAAAAGAAGTCAAGGCTTTTGGTTTTGGAATTAGATGCGTTAAAATGCATGCCTTCACAAAAAATGGCTAGCTCTAAACATTTTGTTGTAGATCTTAATTTTGTTTTAAGATGTGAAACACAAAGGAAAAAAAAATAGAAAGATAGATTACAATAATTTCCAATATTTCTGTATGAGATCTCATTTATCCCAACATGCACTACTACACTTCGACAGCTAGTTAATGTAGGACCACTTTGGGGTGGTTGTAGTTTTTCAGGGGATAGGCAGTAGGAACATGATAAGAGAAAAGTCATTTGAGTGGGTAGTTTTCCGTAAGATAGTGGAATTTTTAAGGATTTTTATGAACTATTTATGGTAACCAAAAGGGCCGGCCAGAATTCTAGGGAATAATCTCCAGGGTTCGCTTTAATAATAATATAGATAGATAATTTTGGCTCATCTATACTATTAGTAGAGAGAAGAGGGAGGAATATTCCTTCAGCTTATGGCCCTCTTTTTTTTCTCCAAATATTGCCCTCCCCAAAAAAGACAATCCCCCACTATACCTCTTCCCACGTTCAAAGTCCCATAAATTTGCTACGCGCGTAGCATGTGCAATCCCCTAATGCCAAGAGAAGAAAGTGTGAGTGAATTAATTGGGATCATGAGAAGAAACTATCTTTTTTTTTCTTTGGTAAGTTTCAACTTTTTAGGAAGAAATTAGGTCAAAAGGGAAACCATTTTAACTAATTTTCTTCTCATGTCATTTTCTCCATGCTCCTTTTTCCAACCAACCTAATTGTTTTATCCATGCTAATTAAGTACAGGAAGCTATTTTTTTTAAAATAAAATATTTTTAAATAATTTAAAATAATCACTACAATAAAGTAAATATAATAGTGGGATGTTTGTTATCATGTGTAAACATGCTAATAATTCATTTTATCGTCCAAGATTTTAATGGTAGCAATTCTTTATGTCACTCATTAAATCTTTTATTGGTAGGATTCACTATTTTACTGGTCGTTTTTTGGCTATCAGTGAAGTTCGTTTATTTCAAGTGAAAATTATATGATTGTCATCTATCGTGCAACATAATTGTTCTTGTTGTTTAGATAAGCTTTCATTACATAACTTCCTCAAACTGGTATGTTTGATTCTCCTCCAAATATAAAAGAGCCACCTATACATGACAACAATGTTTTCCTTCCTTGCATATTCTTAAAACTATTAATAATTCATATTTTATAGTAAAATCGAGTCAATTTATCAAGTCATGTAACCGACTGGATAGAGTTAGAATTGAGTTTAGTATGGGTTAAACCCTTATAGGGATACAGATAGGTTAGGGTATGTCTAAACTTGCACCATTGCCATCCCAAGATTTTCTTTAGCTTGTAAATTTAATTGTAAATTTGATTTCTTATTACCCAATAGAATGGAAAAAGGCATAGGGATAAAAATCATAATAGTATTCAATAATTTTTTATTAAAATGATATAGAATTGAGCTTATCTACTAAAATGTAGTATATTATTAATATAAATTTTCTTTTCTTTACTAAATTCATCTTTTGGAGAAAGTGGGACTCAGAAGATAATGTGAAGATATATATTAATTATGTTAAAGATAACGAAAAAATTAAATATTATCTATTTTAATAAATTATTGATTACAAATAAATTATTTTAATGTGGGCCCTAAAAAGGCCATTGGAGAAAGAGGAGCATGTCCACGTGGAAGAGAGAGTATGGCGTTTTAAGACCCTACTTTAGTATATGATAATAGTGCTTTCCCTAGCATTTTCTTCTCCCCCAATATCATGAGTTTCAAACATAACTCCAAATTTGTTTCCACCTGACAGGGTCCCCCCACTGACTTGGCCTAGACGGCACTGAATCTTCGTCTGGATAATCAAAGTGGATGGCTATCCTCGTAGACGAACTGAAACCATGTACAAAAATTTGTCCTCGAGCATCATCTAGAAGAGGGAGGACATTTCAACCAAGTACATGCATAATTATTTATTGCAAAGTTTCCTAATAAGTCTTCACAACTATTGCCTTCACGAAGTATGTGGCAAAAGGTAATGGAATGGAAATTTGTACACAGCCTTCTGATCTCAGTGATAATGCATGTTACTTGCCTGGAAGTCTGGAAAATCTTCAGCTTGCAACATAGTCAAAATGTTCTTCGAATCACCTTCAAGAATGACATGTTGAAAATTCAAAGCTAAAGCCACACTGATACCTTATAGCACCACGTAAGACTGTGCTTGGATGGCTAATAAAGCCTCCACACAAACTGTTGTCGCCCCCAAAAATTGTCCCAAATGATTCTTTCAAATTATTCCAGCTGAAGCTATATTTCATGAATGACAAAACACCACATCAAAGTTGATTTTTATCACAGGGATGGGCATAACCATGAGATCAACAATTGGTGCTTGCAATTTTCTTCACCTGATTAAAGTTACGTATAATTTTGGAATCCTTACTAGCTTTAACTAATTGGGCAAGAACGCCTAAAACAGAAAGTTCTTTCCCTTCAAAGATTTTTTTTTTATTTCGATTAATCTAGATAATCCAGCCAAAAGTTACAAACTGCAGTTAGAATATCCATGTTGGATATTCCGAATAAAGGTGGGGTCAGATGAGATAAGAAATTAAACCAAGAAGGAGTGCTGCAGTCCAAGGATTTGTGCACATCCACCAAAGAATTTAAACCATACCAACCTGGAGAATGGACATACCATCCACAAGTGCTAAATAGTCTCTTTCTGGCCTTGACATAAATTGCAAGTGGAACCATCAATACGAATTCTCTACTGTAGGAAGTGCATTGTGCAGACACTTCCATAAAAAAAATTTATTCTACCTGGACAATGAAGATGCCACAATCTAAGCCATATTTCATGTTCAAGATAAACATCTAGACCCAAGATCAACCTATAGGCTGAAGCCGCCTGTGCGCGGTGAAATCGCACGATGGGGCGCACGTTTCGTGTGCGTGCCTCCTAAAAATTGAATACCGAATTCGCCACCGCCTAATGGGGTGCAGGCGGACACCTGGGTGCCTAAGTTTATCTATCTTGGTCTAGGGCTTGAAATTTTGGCTTAGTGCTCAGTTATGGTCCGGGGAAGTCCGAAGACACCCTGGTCCGCCTCGCTGGTTTAGCGGGTCCCTTGTGTCACCGTAGTTTGAGTCAACTATACTCACTCTATCCTAATCCGGCATGTATCAGATTAATTCTGGTAGGGACTTTTGCAGGTGTAAGTCCCTTTTATTTATTTTTATCTTTTTAGTTATTTAAGTGAAGTGGGTCGGAGATGGGCCCCGTTGGAAGGCCCATGTGCAACCAAGTTGGGCTTTTAATTGAGCCCAAGGCCCATAAGGGTTATTGGGTAACCCTTGTTGGATTTGGTTAATTTGGTTTTAAATTAATTTAATCATGCAAATTACATGGGTTTAAGATTTTTAAGGCCCAATGGGTTTGGAGTGACCCCTGGGTAGTTATCCGAATGACCCATGACCCATTTATGAGAAACGGGCTTTGGTGTGGGCCAAGCTGATAATGGGCCCAGTTGGAAGGCCCACTAAAGCTTTGATGGGTCCAGATGGACCCAAGTCTAAAATGGGCTTAGAATGATCTAAAAGCCCAATGGGTTTATCTTGTATCAAAACGGGTCGGATTTGGTCCAACCCGGTCCATGAAGTGGGTTTTAAGGGTTAAAAGGGACTTGACCTCACTTTACCTGCGGTTTGGGTTTGACCGCAAACCTAGTGCGGTTCAACCCGGAAATCGAAAAAACGCCACAAATTCCGGCCAAGATAGGTTCACCGGTTTCCCAGGGGCGTCCGCTGGCTACTGCTAAGTTTCCAAGGCACACACAGTAGCTTATGGATTCATTTTAACTTAAAATTCCTACTTCCATCAAACCATTAACATGCTCTTTCAAACCATCCTTAAGTAAACACAAGCATCAAACCAATATATTGAATCATGCATGCAGAAGTTGACAATCGTAAAAAATGAAAGAAAAACATCTAAAGAATCAAGGGTGTTTTGAAAAGTTGATTTAAAAATGCCAAGAGTGATCTAGAGCATATATAATATTTAACCAAAAGTATATGTTTATAATAAAGATTAATCAACACAAACCTGAAATATTGCAAATGAGCGTATGGGTGTGTGCAATGCTTTCTTCTTCTTCTTTTCTTTTCTTTCATTTTTTTTTAGAGAAAATGCTTAGGATATCGAAATCATTGATGAAAACGTACTAAATAAGGATGAACTCTATAAAGTAAAGATAAAAATTTTTAAAAAAGAAAATAATATGTTTAAAAGAAGAAATGGAGAACAACCAAATCCTTTAAAATTAATTTTTGGGTTCTGTAGTAAGGACTGTTGAAGTCCCTACTTCTTGGTGCTTTGGAGATTCACACTTTCTCTATACAATGAACCAAACATGCATGGCATGAAAACTATAACCATTCACCATTCAATCAAATTCATTATCATTCATTCGATCAGTGTAAAGAGATGTAACAGCACCTTTATTCACAAAGATGAAGCATTAGTAGCAAAAAAGCTTCTTAAGAAACCGAATATATCGTTGAAAATATACCAAAAGTATCAAAAGTGATGACATGAAAAGTGTGTATGAGTGGATTAGAAAACAAAAGAATAAAGAATAAAGAAAACAAAGGAAAGATTAATATATATACTTCACGGAATACAAAGGAAAGATTACAATATAAGTGACGACATAAAAAGCATCAAAAAAATAGAGAATACAAAAGTGAGTTCAAAAGTGACGATATGAAAGTATCAAAAGAATAAAGAAAACAAAACCTATAAAAGAGAGTTTAATACATATACTTCATGGAATACAAAGGGGAGATTAGAATATAAGTGAGACAAATCAAATAAATGTGTGTGTCATACTTTCTGATCTTACCACACACACACACACGTAATATGACCCCTTCTGATATCATGCAACCCTACTTTTAGATGGCAGAAAATAGCATTAAAGAAGGGAATGGGGGAAGGGAAGGTTTTAGGGATACACAAGACCATTGAAGAGGACAATCCCCTCTTAAAGCATTAGATCAATGAATATTCAAATCCAAACAAGACTATCCATCCAGTAAAAAAAACCTCCTCTCGCCTTTTTATGTGACGAGTCCCCCTTACCATGGAGACTCCAATGATCATGCAAAAAAAAGATAAAATAGTGAGAAACCAGCTTCAACAAATAAACAATAATATATTTAGATAGAGGCTGTAAAACCCCGATATTTTCTAAGGATTATTTATTTATTTATTTATGTGGGCGAATAAGCTTAAGTAGCTGTGTGTATATGTAGGAATTTTGGTGGGCGAGCACACACCAAATCAAAGGTTTTCAAAAGTTCGTCGAGCGGCAATGTACTTATGGAAGGTATAAATATTTTAAGGAAAATTAGGTATGAGGTTTTCGGAGTACGAGTATAATAAATATTTAAGGAAAATTAGGTCTGATGTTTTCGGAGTACTCGTATACTCATACTGAAGGCGATTGGCGATTGTGGCTGAGCGATCTTGATCTAGGTTTTCGTTGGGAGAGAAGAAGAACTGTGAGAGTTCCTGCCGCTTGGTGTTCGTGATCAAGGGTTTTAGAAGAAAGGCAGACTGAAGGGCACGGCAGACTCTTGCGAACAAAAGATCCGGGTGCCGATTTCGATCAGACGAACGACTGTCGGTGATCGGCCGTGGTTCGACTAGTTGCTGTTGCAGGGATTAAGCTTGTAAGAGGTGAGTAGCATCATTTTAAAACTGAGGTTTTGTGTTTATTCGTGAATTTATTCTGATGCATGAGTGTTTTCTGAGTGATTTCTGGAATAACTTCGTCCGAGCATGAGTTATTTAGACTGGAATGATCATGAATAAAAATGTATTTAGATTAATTTCAAAACTGGTTTGAATGTGTTCTGGGAATATTATGAGACTAAAGAAAGTGTTACAGACCGAAAAAGTTCGACCAAAGATGTAGATCTCAAAATAACAGAAAGTCGAAAATTACAGTGACTATCCGCTCACTTGGCGCTCACTTGCGCCTACTTCAGGTAGTGGGCGCAAGGTACATTCTTCCCATCCGCCGAGCTGACGCCCACTTCGCGCGCGCACTTAAAATTTATGCGCGCATTTCGCGCGAACCTCGCGCTAAGCTCACGCCCACTTCGCGCCTAGCTCGCACTCACTTGAAGTTAAGTAAGCGCATCCTATTTATTTTAAACCATGACCTATCCGCCTACCTCGCGCCTAGCTCGTGCCCACTCGAGTTAAGTTAGCGCACCTACCCAATTTGTTGAATTTGTTGAAAATAGCCCCCTTAATTACATGAAAGTGTATTTATTGCTCCATTTACTTAAGTCTTTACATGTAAATAAGGTTTTACACCCCATTTGGAACCAATAAAAATACTTCCAAGGTCTAATTCCCAGCCAATAAAAAGTCAACTTTCCAGTTCATGCCTAAATCCCGGTTTTTATCAAAAAGCCCGGTTTGGGTTTAATACCCAGATGAGTGATTCAGGAGCCCATAAAATTATAGGAGATGTGTTTGCCCTTCAATAGACTACAACCAAAATTTGAGCCCGAAACTTCTTGTAGATTTGTCTAGAAAAATTATATACCAAAAGTCAACGTTTTTAACTAGACTTAGAATATTTTGAGGTCCGAAACTTTCTGTCTCAAAATTGATTGCTTTTTGGTATGGTGACCTTATAGGGGATCCTAAGACTATTCCACTCATCCAAAATGTGTTTTGAGGTCTTTACAACATTCGTTTTGATTGATTTGGATTATGAAAGCGAAATTGAGAATCTAGGAGATGTTTTGCTGATTTATGTTTAATCGAATTTTGGACGCTGAAATCATTTCTGTATAATGTGCTTTATTCTGAAAAGTCAGTTTTGAAACCATATTGTTTTGCTGAAATAAATCTACACTATTATGCTAGTTCACCTTTGAATGCACGGTGCACTTCAGGAATGATTTACTTGAATATTGTTTTATATCGGTGGCCAGTTTAGAATCATATCTTATTCTGTTCTGGTAAATTATTTGAGAATTTCTTTGAGGACTCCATGAGCGGGTAAGCTGGTCCTGAGTGACCTATGGTATGCACTTGAACATGTTGATATATATATATATATATATATATATATGTTTTACATGATGGAAAATACATTGGGTTGATTTGCTAGTTTTATACTTACTACTGGTTTAGCTTGTCCTGGATCCAGAGTCTAAGTTTAGTAATGTGATGTTATTGCTTCGTTGGTGTAATTGCATGGCCTTGAGTGTTGCCACTGCCGGTGTAGAGCAACCAAAAACCCTAAGTAGGCATGGTTGTCAATGCAGAAACCCAGGGAGTAGGCCTGCATTGGATGACGAAACCCTGAGTAGGCCGTCATTTCAGAGTGTCCGAAACCCTGAGTAGGCCAGAACTGTGTACATGGAGGGGTGGATGTCGCCTTGGCATGTCAATTAACCAATGTAAACAACTACATGACATTGACCAATGTTGGTATTTGATTTTGTTTGACGTGATATGTTTTATTCGCTGGTTTGTTGGTATTTATGGTTCATGGAATATTGTTTACTGATTATTGGGTATTGTACCTCCCGCCGGTGTAGAGCAGCCAGAAACCCTGAGTAGGCCTGGTTGTCAATGCAGTAACCCGGGGAGTAGGCCTGCATTGGATGACGCAGTCATTTCAATATCTGAAACCTTGAGTAGGCCGGATATACATTTGGAGTGGGCATGGTTATGAGAAGACTATGTGTTATATGACTGTAAGCACCTCATTTTTGCGCCCCCCCCCCCCCCCCCCCCCAGAAAAACCAGAAATGCAAACCTTGGACAAAAAGTCAAACCCTAAGGGGTCAAAAGTTGACTTTTCGATCAAGTAAAATTTGGCCACCTTACTTTATACCATTGGATAGAGAATCTCAACACGGTTCCAACGCAACTGAGTTTGCAGGAATCGGGGTCCGGATGAAGGTTCTGCGGGCGGTCAAACTTGAGCAGAGCCAAAAGTTGACTTTCTGCTAAAATCCGATCCAGAGGCCTACCCCTAGGTCATTGGATAGAGAATCTCGACACGGTTCCAACGCAACTGAGTTTGCAGGAATCGGGGTCCGGATAAAGGTTCTGCGGGCGGTCAAACTTGAGCAGAGCCAAAAGTTGACTTTCTGCTAAAATCCGATCCAGAGGCCTACCCCTAGGTCATTGGATAGAGAATCTCGACACGGTTCCAACGCAACTGAGTTTGCAGGAATCGGGGTCCGGATAAAGGTTCTGCGGGCGGTCAAACTTGAGCAGAGCCAAAAGTTGACTTTCTGCTAAAATCCGATCCAGAGGCCTACCCCTAGGTCATTGGATAGAGAATCTCGACACGGTTCCAACGCAACTGAGTTTGCAGGAATCGGGGTCCGGATAAAGGTTCTGCGGGCGGTCAAACTTGAGCAGAGCCAAAAGTTGACTTTCTGCTAAAATCCGATCCAGAGGCCTACCCCTAGGTCATTGGATAGAGAATCTCGACACGGTTCCAACGCAATTGAGTTTGCAGGAATCGGGGTCCGGATGAAGGTTCTGCGGGCGGTCAAACTTGAGCAGAGCCAAAAGTTGACTTTCTGCTAAAATCCGATCTAGAGGCCTACCCCTAGGCCATCGGATAGAGGGCTCCGATACGATTCTAACACAACTGAGTTTGCCCAGATCGGAGTCCAGATGGAGAAAATATGAGCTGACGAAATTCCCGAGCAGCAAAACCAGCAATCTGCGCACGTAGCAAAAAGCTACACACGTGGCGAGTTGCGCAGGAAAATATCTCGGGGATCAAATCCGTAAATATCCAAATGTACGAAATATCCCAAGGACTAAATCTGTAAAAATCCGAGAATATCGGATTAAATTGAAAATGGACAGGGACTAAATATGAAAATTTCAGATTTTTCAACCGACGAGCGGCCGCGTTTAATGATTTTTCATCATATGGTCACTCGAGCGGACGTGGCAAGCAGGTATGCGCTCAGTTCAAGCTGAGCGGATCCCCTATTTTAAGTGAGCGGATACCCCTCCTCCCTTGCCTATATAAGCCGCGCGAGTGCTCGCGCAAAGGGTTCGAACATTTTTTTTTGGGGTTGGATCATTTTAGGGTTCGAAAAAAAAGGTTTAAGGTTGGAGGATTTTCAGGTTGGCTTCTGGTTTATGTTGGCTCGCCCCCCTCTTCCTTCTTCCCTCACTCACCCGAACCTCTTCTCTTGATACGGCCTTGACTTCCTAGCACCCCAAACACCCCACCTGCCATTCTCAACCCCTTCCCCCTTTGTCTTCTCCACTGTCGCACGAAGCCCAAAAAAAAAGGGAGGTTGCTGTTGAGGATTCGAAGGAGGACCCAACTACTGCCTGTGTCTCCACCCAGCACCAGTGCTCGAGCACTCTCAGGTATTACTCTTTACTACCTTTTATTCCTCATATATGAAAGTGAAGTTTTTCTAAGCAAGTTACTGGATGTGTTTTTTTTCTCTTGTTATAAACCTGTTTAAATGCTTCGGTGGCATGAATCCGTCCCCTATCCCACTTCATGAAGACTACTAGGTAAAGAGAGGATTAGGTGTCGGTTTCATAAAAGTGAGAGTTAGTCCATCCTAGTCCCCTTGTGGTTCGGATCACTGTTTTTTTTGTTGTTGTTTTTTTTTTGTTTGTTTGTTGTTGTTATATTGGTATGATTTGAAGAAGGAGAATGTTCCTCCCTTCCCCAGCTAATGTATCCCTGTAAACCCCCCTTCGACTTCCCTTATTCTGATGTTTTAGTGTGCCTGTTCGGAGGTCCAATCGGGTGGAGGAAAGTGCATCCAGTGTCTGCATGTTGTTCTTTTTATTTATTTTATGTTGCTGGACTTGCTAACATGTTCCCCCAACCCCCTGCCGTATGCTGTTTGTTACTTGTTGTGTCCCTGTAAGCATGCTCCCATCACCCCATTAATTGTCTGTAGTTAGGCCTGTGTTGTTTTGTGATAATCGGGTTTGGTTTTCTTTTTTTAAATGATATGGAGTTGTGTCTTTAAGCAGGTTAGATTAATTCCAATACAAGTTTAAGTGTCTTCTAGGGAGTTGTCAAAGCCCTGGGAGGGCTTACAGAGCTTAAAAACTAGTTACAGAACTTCAAAACCTTAAAAATGGAGTTTAAAAATTAAACAGAGAGCATTAGGGTGTCCACCGACTTCGCGCGAAGCTTGCGCGAAGCACCCGCCGAGCTTCACGCGAGCGCTTTTTGCGCTTCGCGGATTTTCGGTCCGCCCAGCCCGCGCCGACCTCGTGCCTAGTGCCTGAGGTCGGCGCATACCTCTAAAACATGCCGAATTGCTATATTTTTGAAAAATTCCGAAAATACCATTTACTATACCGTGGGGGGCTTCGCCCCCCACACCCCCACCCCCTTTTTGTTCGCTACGTGTCCAACTAGTTCCTTGGACCCAGCATATTGAGCTAGTCTCTCCTTAATAAGTGTCAAACTCGTATATTTTTGTGTGATTATTGCTGGATGTGAGCGCCATTTCCAAACCGAACCAGATGAACCAACAGGGTTTCCGGGTCACCCGGAAACCCAACATGGGACTTGGACCCTCAGTCCAACTTGATTTCCAGTGGGCCTTCCAAGGGGGCCCACCCCGCCCAATAAACATGTATGCATGCAACTTAACCAAGATAAGCAAAATTAACCGACTAAATCGGGCGGGCCAAACCTAAGGCGGTCCACCCGAACCGGACTTGTGAAATTGATGCATGAAATGCGTGGTTTGGCCGAAACTAAGGGCAAGGGCCTATCGGGCCCGCCAAAGCCCACAAACCAACCGAGTAAGGGTTCAAAACCCTAACCTCACATGACCTGGGCTTTCAAGCCCTAATTAGGACTACGGGCCCCAAGCCCAATGTCCCACCCATTTTTTTTGGAACTTAAGAAAGATAAATCCAATAAAAAATACTTGGCCACCATGTGGGCCCACCTTAGGGGCCCACAAACCAATCTGGCCCACCTTTTCATGGAAAACACTTAAACTTCAAATCGGAACCTAAAGTAAAATCAATGCACTTAACCAAAACCCAAAGGGCCTCCTAGGATAAACCGAGGCCCACAAGGGTACATGGGCTTGCCTAAGCCCACCAAGGACACCGTGGGCCTTCCAACGGGGCCCATCCAACCAGACTCAGATTACCTAATTAATCAAGATAAAAGCAATTAAAGGGACCCACACCACTCAGGTGGTCCCGCCAGACTCAACCAAACTACATATCGGATTAGGAATCAAGTGAGACCAAACTGAACTGACTCAAACCAGGATAAACCTAAGGGACCCATCACCTGACGGGGTGGACCAAGGTGTCTACGGACTTCCCCGGACCGCAACCGAGACCCTACTTAGAATCTCAAAGCCGCAAACCAAAAGCCCTAAGAGACAAGATTAGGCACCCAGGTGTCCGCCTGCACCCCATCAGGCGGTGGCGACTCCAAATTTCTCGTGCCGCGTTTCCTACGTGCGCACAATGACATTGGTATATCTGGAATTATATCTTGAGATACGAAATTATGGTTATTCGCTATGTTGTTGTCAGTTAATCATTATTTTATCGATATTTTCGGGATTGGAAACGGATTGTTATTGCTTGATTTACCTGATGGTTTTCCGCACTGATATGAATTGGATTAATGAAGTTTAGTCGGATTATTTGGAATATGCGTATTATCATCATTGTATATGGTTTATAATCGTAGCATGTTCTTAGAACTGAAATAAATGTATTTGTGCATGCATGTGCTGCTCACTGGGATATTCGTATCTTATTCCGTATTGTTTTGTTTTGTTTTCAGCTGCTCCTGGAGAGGACGATACTTGCAGGTAGTTACTTGGTCACGTGAGTTTATTTCCATTTGGGATTATTTTAGCGCGCTCTGTTATATAGTTATTGTTGTATTCATGTTTTTCCTTCACTCTGATATTGCGATCCTGTGTTACATATTAACCTCTGGAGATGAGTTATGGTTTTTATACGTAACTCGGATCCGGGGCATTACAGAGGCTTACTCAATCTTGTTTTGTATTGACATATGTTAAATAAAAAAAACTACAAGAAATTTCACCTTGACTCTTACCTTTTCTACCAACTGTATGATAATCTCCAGTGATGTTCACAACAGATTGGGAGCTTCCTCTAGTTCCGAATAAGGTCCTCTTTTGATTTCCAAGATGCTACGAGAGTAAAGGAGAGTGAAAGAGATGTTTTGAAGGGTAAAGTGGGGATAAAAGAAGTGATTTAGGGGTAAAAGAAGGGTATGGAAGTTTGTTGGTCGAAGGAAGTGAGGTGGGAATGAAGAGAACCAAAAGATTTGGAAGAAACTTGGAGAGGTGGTTGTAAGACCCTGATTTATTTTTTTGTGAGGTTATCCATTATTTGTTTATTCAGTTGATATACATAAACTGTGTTTATCAGGTGTTTAGTGTGGTTTGAGGGCTTAGCCCATGCTCGTATGTACAGGCGTTATATAGCCATTTTTCGGAAAAATATGTAGTATTATCGTATGATTATTATGGTATAGTGTCTACGTATTAATTAATTTATTTAATATGTCGATGCCGAGTATGTGGGGTTTTAGTGGGCGAGCGCACATCGGATAAGAGAAAAAAAGGAAATGCATCAAACGGCGTATGTCTCGCGGGGTAAAAATACCCAAGGGGGAAAGTAGGGTTTGGGTCGTAGGGATACGCGTAACTTGCGTAACTTACGGGGTAATCTTCGTTAGAGTTAGAGCTGGGCGATTTGGCGACTGCAGCGGAAATGGCGATTGGGGTTATTCTCAGGAAGAGAAAGAGTCTGAGGGACTACTAGAAGCTCATTCGAGTTGGATTTAGGCGGGTTTTCTCTCTCGTGAGCAGCGAACAGTTCGACTACCATTTAGGCTACCATTTCATCTTCGTGCATTCGGGATCGTGATCGGCCGATTTCGAGAAAGGCTATCATTCTGGGATTAATCGCACACTGGTGAGTGGCATTGTTTTACAACCGAGGTTTCGGATTATTTCGTATATTGATTGAATGACATCATGGTGTTGAATTGCATTGATATTGAGGTTTTTGGGCAACACAGTTACGGAGGGTTTTGGTTTTGCACAGTGAAATTGGGGATAACTGGGAAATCATGTAGATTAAATTCAAATTAGGTTTGGATGTATCCTGGGAATACTAGGAGGCTATATAAGTGGTTACAGACTGAAAAATTGCAGCCAGAGATGGATTTCTGGGATTAACAGAGACCTGGAACCGAGAATGACTTACCGCCTAGCTGGCGCTTACCTAGCGCCCACCTAGGAGGTGAGCGCCAAGAAAAACAGACCCGGCGTCGAGCTAGCGCCCACCTCGCGCCTAGCTCGCGCCTACCTCAAACTCTCGCGCCTTTCTCGCGCTTTTCTCTCGCCCGTCTGGCGCCTAGCTAGCGCCCACTCGTCCACGGGTGAGCGCAAGCTTCATGTTAAACGAAGGGACTTACCGCCCACCTGGCGCCCACCTCAGGGAAGTGAGCGCCTAGTGGTTTTCATGCAGAATCCTAAAATTTCGCAAGAACCAAGGGTGTTCTGGATAATAGGGGTTCTTCAACCTCTTAACCAACAAATAGATTTCGACATTAGAGGTAATAAATCTTGCTGGTAAGAACAATGGAGATAGGTATTAGTTTTAGTACAAGCTTATGAGGTAGGTGTGGAGAAATATTTCGAGGATGCTCGGGATGTTCACATACTAGGGCTTTATTCTAGTCCTCTTGAAATATGCATTGTTTGGTACCCGATTTGGTTTATTGAACCCCGTTTTGATGGCAAGTTTTGAATGAGGTTGTAATTATTATTTATTTGATTTCTTGTGTGAGTTTCTGTTCTGGTTGGAACACTTGTGTGAGTTGATGTTCTGGTTGGAACACTTGTGTGAGTTGATGTTCTGGTTGGAACCACGGGTGATGTGTACTAATGCAGGATTTTAAACAGTTAATTATCGGTTTGGGTTTAGCTTCCCATGGATCCTTGTTAAGCTTAGTAATGTGATGGTATGTGTTTGTTGGTGAAATTGCATGGCCACGTGTGTTGCCACGACCAGTGTAGAGCAGCCAGATACCCTGAGTAGGCCTGGTTGTCAGTGCCGATACCCGGAGTAGGCCGGCACTGGATGACGATACCCTGAGTAGGCCGTCATTTCAGAGTTTCCGATACCCTGAGTAAGCCGGAACTGTGTACATGGAGGTGTGGAGTGTCTACTTGGCATGTAAATTAATCAATGTAACCATATGCATGGCATTGACCTGGTTTGAGTTGTTATCGAAATTTACGTTGTTATTATCAATGGTTATTTGTCGAAGCATGTCTTATAACTGTGTTAACTATTTTATGCATGCATGTGTCACTCGCTGGGATATTCGTATCTCATTCCCTCGTTGTTACTTGTTTTTCAGATATTCGTGGTGAGGTGCCTACAGGGGTAGATCCGGCTGATACATATAGGGAGGAGGATTATTACTACCGACCTTAGTCCAGCAGGTTGTTCGGTCTTAAACTGTTAAGTTGAATTTTGAGGATTGTAATAAGATAGTAAACTTGGGACCATTTGATGATTTCATAACTTGCCTGGATAGAAATGTTGAATTGTGCACTCTGACATGATATAAAAGGCGGGTGATTATCCAGCGATCACCATTATTGAGATCCTTAACTAACCCCTAGGAGACGTGTTATATCTTTAATGAAGAACACGGATCCGGGGCGTTACAGTGGTAGAGTGGGAGAGGTGAGAGAGATAGATAGAGCAAATGACCGAATAGCCAAGTCATAATGGGGCTGTAGCCCCCCTTTTTTATAAAAAAAATTTGAAAAGTGCACTCAAAGTGAAATAAAAAGCAAGATTGCACTAAAAGATACAAAAGTGGAAAAAAATTTTGTTCAAGTCCGCATATCTTACATGTGCAGATATAAAAAAAAAATGAAATCTGACTAAACCCCTACAATCTTATCTTTGAAATATTATTTTATTATTATTATTTTTTAAAAAGACTACTTTCCATATTTGCCCTTTTTGTCCTTAGCTGTATGTTTGAAGGATTCTCCACATGCGAGAATTCCTTCTTTTATTTTATTTTTTTAATTATCTTAAATCTCTTAATTAAATATTTTTCAAAATAATATTATTATCTTCTTAGATTTTTTTATTTAATGTCCTTTTTGCCATGTGGGCAGTTCTGCGAGTTTTTTGACTTGCCATAACTCTTTCATCTAGTGTCCGATTTCAGCAAACTTAGTGGCGTTGGAATCAGGTCAAGATCCCCTATCCACTGAGCTAGAGTTTAGTAGAAAAGTCAGATTTTTAGCAGAAGTGCAAAACTGCTACCCCGGAGCCGGTTTTGCTCATATCTTTCAATCCGGGACTCCAATTCCATCAAACTCAATTCCGTTGGAATAGTGTCGAGATGCCCTTTCTGCTAGTACAAGTTTGGGCGGCTGATCTAGGGTTTAGCAGAAAGCTAATTTTTGCTATTTCCAGGTTTGACCGGCCCATAACTTCTTCATCCGGAGTCTGATTCCAGCAAACTCAGTTGCGTTGGAATCATGTCGGAAATCCCTATCCTTCGGTATAAAATTGAACTACTGATTCAACTTTTAGCAGAAAGTCAAAACTGCTTCTCGTGACCCGGTTTTGCTCATAATTTCCTATCCGGGACCCCGATTCTAGCAAACTCAATTGCGTTGCAATCGTGTCGAAATGCTCTTTCTGTTGGGGCCAGATCAAACAACTGATCTGGGGTTTAGCAAAAAGTCGATTTCTGATATTCCCAGTTTTGACCAACCGATAACTTCTTCATCTGGACTCCGATTTGGACAAACTTGGTGTCGTTAGAACCATATCAGAATCCTCTTTCTAATGGCATGAAGTTTGGTGGTCAATTTGCACCAGATAAAAAGTCAACTTTTGACCCCTTAGGTTTGACTTTTCAATTGGGGTTTTCATTTTCGGCACTTTCGGTGCGCAAAAGTGAGGTGCTGACACCGCCATTGGATGTTAATGCCCAAACACATTTATCATATGCAAGATTTGAAAGAATAGGAGTAGATAAAATCTTTCGACTATATCAATGCCCCAATATTTAGACAAAATTGAGTGATTCCAACCATTACCTTGGCCTATTAGCAGTTCACTCACCTTTGTGAGCTGAAATTCATGATGATTTCTTTCCAAATGTAGATTGTTATTTGCAGAGCTTACCCATCGATCATGCAGAATATCAATCGACTGTCCATTTGCCACCAACCAAGCACTTCCTTTATGGATCCATTGTTTATTTTTTTAACTACTTCCAACCATATGAGTGACTTTGCTTCCATGAGGCTTCTAAGAAAGAAGTAGTTGGGAAGTGGGTATTTTTCATAACTTGGGACCAAAGACTATTATGAACAGTAGTTAATTGCCATGCAGCTTTAAAAAGTAGTGCCTTGTTCATGATTGCCATTCTTCTTACTCCCAATCCTCCATCACGAAAAGATAGTGTCACTTTCTCCCAACAGACCGAGTGGAGGGCCTGATTTTCTTTGGACTTCTGCCAAAAAAAAGTTCTTGACGATTAAGTTGATCCAAAATTCCCTGTGGCAGCATAAAACAGTTCATGATATGATTTTAGAATTGATTTTATGAGAGTTAATCTACCCATTTGTGATAAGAGAAAAACCTTCCACCCTGCTAACTGCTTTGAGATGCATTGAATAAGATCTTGACAGTCTTTGGATGTTGGTTTCTTGACCAAAATTGGTACGTCTAGATAGATTCTTTGCTTTGCTTCCCTGTAATGTTCAGCACTTATCAAATCTTTGTTCTTTGATTGTGAGGTGTGTTCCTACTGAATGGTAAGGAAGATTTTACCCGGTTGATATCTTGTCCCGATTCCATGCAATACTGATGTAGGATTCTAGCTAAATTATGGGCTTCCCGCTCCATGGCCACTCTGTATACATTTACGTCATCAACGTACATGAGATGGGATATGTTCATGCCACTTCTTCTAAGCCTGTTACCTTGAAACCGACCTTCCCACTCTAATCTGTTGATGGCCAAAGAGAGAACCTACTGACACATAATGAAAAGATAGGGGGAGAGAGGATCCCCTGTCTAAGGCTTTGTTCCGCTTTTAAAAAAAACCAATTGGGGAGCCATTTAGCAATGTCCTATAAGAGCACTAGTAGCAGCTTACCCATAAGGCTCCTCATCCTTAAAATATGGAACCAAAATAGCGATTTTGACAAAAATGATCCTGCAGCAGTTTACTTATCCCTATTTCAATTCCCTAACTTTTTAGGAACTGCTACAGTGACTCCCTAAATTTAGGGAGTCATTGTAGCACTCCCTAAACATGGAGCCCGCAACTTCTGCGACTCTTCAAAGGAGAAAAAAAGCCTCTTGCCAAAGAGAAGAGGGGAGCTCTTCTCCAACGACACCCACCGCCGGTTAGTTGCCGTTGAAAGTAAACCCATACCTCTCTCTCTCTCTCTCTCTCTCTCTCTCTCTCTCTCTCTCTCCCTCCTTCGATTTTGTCTTCTATAGCCAATTGATCATGTCCGCAGGTTCAAATAACCACACAAAATAATATTGTATTCTCCAGTGGCCTATCGTGTTAATGGTTAGCTTTTGATAGATAACAATATCAATCCCTTACATTGTCTTCCACTTTTCTGGAAAAAGATCCCTTGCAGTTGCAATTGTTAAGTGATTCTTTGAGCCATGTTCATAATCGGATTGAAAAAAAGGGTTGGAGTCCCCATGCCAATGATGGGTGGAGAGGACAAGTACCATATGCCATCGCTCTTTTCACCCATTTGCAGAGCTTGGAGGTTCCAAAAACCATCTACAACCCCCATTGTTGATGGGGTAGCTCAGTACAAATAAGGGGAAGCAATCACCGTAATATTCTTCTCACACCAAATAAACTTCATTGTTGACGTGGGTTTTAATTTCTTATAAGATGAATGCTGACGGTCTCTCTTTTGATGATGTGAGAATTATCTCAAATTCATTTATAGGCTCTGTGATGGCTTTTTCCTTCTATTGCGGTGTATGCTCCAATTATGAATCTGAGTTTCTTGCACTTTGTAGGAGTTTATGCATATGCTTATCTTCAGGTTTCCTAGATTTGTTAATTGAAACATATTCAATAAATCAAATAAATTGGCTTGGTGACAAATCATCTCAATCATGGCATTTGTGTTACTGGTTTGCGAGGCTTAAGTCTCAATTATTATCCTTCAGATATCATATTGTTCATGGTTTTTGTGATTGTTAATTTTGTTCCAGACCTCTTAGCTAAACTCAGAGCTTCGAGTTCCCATCATATTTTTTTCTTCCATTGGAAATCTTCCAAAATAAGCTTTGGGATTTTAAAGACTTTACAAAGCTAGTTTTTTGTTGCTCTGGATTCACAAACAACTGCTGATCTTGGTATATGTTGGTTTCTCCATTTTATTTGGATTTTATAGTTTGGATTGTATTAATCTTTCTTCATGATGGCTTTAGTTTCTTTTCATATTTTATTTTGGTTTAGGGATTAGGCTTGGATGTATCCCATTTACCCAAAAAAGATTGATAAAAGAAAAAATAAGAGGGAGGGCTTGGACGCAAGGATGGTAATGTGGTGGGTATTAGCTTTGTTTCTAATTATAGATTGTAAATAACGTAGACACCCCAAATTGCACAAACAATCATCAAAAATCATTATCTCCTGGAAAGCCAGCACAGAAATTGAAGAAAATAAACTTTTACCTGTATCCGGATACTCAGGCCGGATACAAGTACCCTTTCCCGTATCCGGATACTCATACCGGATACATGTGAGCCTTAGTGTATCCGGTACCATGTACCGGATACCTTAAGGCCCTTTTTTATCCGGTCTGACATACCGGATACCTTAAGTTTGCTCAAAATTAGGGTTTTCCGAGAGCTTTTCACTTTTACCATCATGTCCCTCATTAAATGAGGGGAAATCGCGGAAATAACCTTAGGGTTTAGGTTGGGGGAGTTCTAGACATTAAGTTGTGTCTACCAATGACCTTAGTCTTTGCCTATAAATAGGAGCCTCCTCCTTGAGCAAATGACACACAACTCTTGTTTTGAATTCTCGCAAAGAAGAACTCCAAGAGAAGAAGAAAACCGTTGTGGAATCGCCTCCAGAACTCAGGTAAGCCTCAACTTTTCTTTTTATTTTCTGTCTTTACATTCCTAGATCTAGATCTCTTCTTCTACCTTTCTGTAGTGTAAAGCCTTGTTTGTATGTGTGGAAATCCTTCCCCGGCTCAAAGTATCTCAAGACTCCCCTAGCCGTAAAACGTGAAGGCGGATCTAGGAGAAACGAGACTGGGGATTGACCCTAGTGCTAGAACCCATGTAGCATAAGGCTTTTGAATGTTTGAAAACCGTTCCATAATCAAAGTACCCTTGATTATTTCGAAGATCCGTGTTTAACGGGGAGAGAGAACAGAGGGAAACGATAATGGAACGGAACCCTAGGCTATGCTAGAACCTATTTTGTTGAATCTATATGCATGATATGTGGTTGTATTAATCTTACTTGGTTTTCCACTCTTGCACACATATTACATTTTTTGGTGAATAGGCTCACAATTGGGGATTTATTACATTCATTGTGATAAATCTCCAATAAATGGCCTCAATCAAATTCTGGAGTGTTTTTAAATGTTTTTCAAAGGTTTTATATTCATTTTGCACGAATCACACACTTTTTGTCACATTTCGGATTTGGTTTTACTCAAAAGTGGCTTAGCTTGACAGCACCTGTACCCTTACTTCGGACGCCCATAACTTCATCATCCGGATGAATTTTGGGGCGATTCCAGAACCATGGGAAAGGTGAGGCTGTCTAGTTTATGTCCACCAAATTTCATGAATTTCCATCTAACGGATTTTTGACACCTCTCTGTCGAAGTTAAGTGGACAGTTCAGGTTCAAGTACAGAACTTGTCACTTCGACGGACCGCCATGTGTTCGTTTTAAGTCCGATTCGAGTGATTTTTGTTTCTGAGTATTCCTTTATGAGTCTATTTTCAAATCCAGTTGGTTTCATAATTTTTGGATCCCATTTGAATTATTGGTATCCGATTTACTCAGAACTGTTCATTTGTACTTTTCTGGGTGAATCTGTGATCTTCAGGGCCTGTTCGGGAGACCACCCAAGGCACATCCGAAGGGATTTTTGTATAAGGCTAGTTTCTCTGGAAAGATGGCCATACAGACTTCAATCACACCAAATTTCGTAGACTTTTATGTAGTGGATTTTCCTAGACAAGTTTCCAAAGTTGCCCACTTACCACTTTTAAAAATCCCCAGCAGCAATTTCAAAAGGAGCATAACTCCTAGATTTTTCATCGGAATGAAGTGAAATTTTGCGTGAGACTCTTATTTACCCTAAGCTTTCAAATGGACTTGGTTTGGTTCAATTTAATATTGGATTTGAATGATTTTAAGGCAAATGGCATACTTTTTACCAAACTTCCCGGATTTGATTTAACTTGGTTTTGATCAACTTGTGCTTTGATTTCCACCTCTTTAATGTTCCAGAAATGATATTGACATAAAAGGAGAACCCAAAATTCATTTGGATTCTCATGTGAAGATATCATACATTTGACCTTGTTCAAGGTTTCTCATGATTTTTAGCAAGCTTTCTTACTTTGTTTTTGCATGAACATACACTTGGCAACCACTTTGTGTGGATGAATGGGGGTGTCTAACACCTTCCCTCGTTCATAATCTAATCCCCTTACCCATCTCCGGATTTGATTTTCAAGTAGGATTATTTTTATCCTAGAATGTTTCTTTTGGCTATTTTGCTTATTTTTGAATTCTTTGGTGTCCATTCTCACCCCAAAATCATGAATGGTGGCGACTATCCCACTTTTGCGTTGAGCCCGTGTGTTGACGGAGGGATGATCACTCCGGTGATTTTTCCCATGTCTCACAAATAAGGGCTGTCAAAATTTGCCCAAGTAGTCTCCATTCGGGCTGAACCAATTATAAGTGTTCTTGAGTTTTATAGCATTTTCATAATGATGCTTATGCCCTTACATTTTTGGCAAATCCATATTTTATTTTCATCAAATTTAGAGCTGTGGATGGGTACCTATCAGGTTTTGGGAACCATTTTAATGAATTTTTCGTCCCTTTGATTTGGGGAAAACTGTGAACCATCTGTAGACACCTGATTTTTGCACCCCTAAAATGAATAAAATAAAAAAGTCAAACTAAAAAGTCAAACCCTAAGGGGGCAAAAAATTGACTTTTTAATCCAAGTAGAATTGGCCATCAAACTTCATTTCATTAAAAAGAGCACTTCGACATGGTTCTAACGCAATTGAGTTTGCTGAAATCGGAGTCCGGATGAGGAAGTTATGAGTCGGTCAAACTTTTGGGAAGCGAAAAATTGAGTTTTTGCTCGACCCCAATTCAGCTGCCCAAATTCAGTTCAATGGATAGGTGGTTCCGAGCTGATTCCAACGACACTAAATTTGCTTAAATCGGACACCAAACAAAGAAGCTATGGACAGTTGAAGTTTCAAGAAAACTGGCCATTTGAAAAAATAGCAGACAAAAGGAGAATAAATCAATAAAATAAATAAAATAATCGTTTAATAGAAATATCTTTATTTTTTTAATAATATTTTAATAAAAATCTCGTTTTTATAATATAATAATAATAAAATCTTTAATATAAATTAAATTAAATAAAGGGTTGAAATCCGTGCATTTAAAAACGTGCTCGCCCGCATTTGAAATGCGGACAAGGCATGTCCGCACTTCAAATGCTGGCAAACCTTCTAGAAGCAGGACGCATGTCTCGTACAGCGACAGCTGGCCGATTCGCGCAAAGATTTGAGCACGTGGGTGGCTCGCACATAAAAAATGCCTATAAAAAGGGGGGCCAGCTGTAAGCACCTCATTTTTGCGCTCCCATAAAAACCAGAAATGCAAACCCTGGACAGAAATTCAAACCCTAAGGGGTGAAAAGTGGACTTTTTGATCAAGTGAAAATTGGCCACCTCGCTTTATGTCATTGGATAGAGAATCTCGACACAGTTCCAACGCAACTGAGTTTGCAGGAATCGGGGTCCGGATGAAGGTTCTGCGGGCGGTCAAACCTGAGCAGGGCCAACAGTTGACTTTCTGCTAAAATCCGATCCAGAGGCCTACCCCTAGGTCATTGGATAGAGAATCTCGACACGGTTCCAACACAACTGAGTTTGCAGGAATCGGGGTCCGGATGAAGGTTCTGCGGGCGGTCAAACCTGAGCAGAGCCAAAAGTTGACTTTCTGCTAAAATCCGATCCGGAGGCCTACCCCTAGGTCATTGGATAGAGGGCGCCGATACAATTCTAACGCAACTGAGTTTGCCCAGATCGGAGCCCGGGTGAAGAAAATATGAGCAGACGAAATTCCCGAGCAGCAAAACCGGCAATCTGCGCAAGTTGTAAAAAGCTGCACACGTGGCGAGTTGCGCAGGAAAATATCTCGGGGATCAAATCCGTAAATATCCAAATATACGAAATATCCCAGGGACTAAATCTGTAAAAATCCGAGAATATCGGATTAAATTGAAATTTGCCAGGGACTAAATCCGAAAATTCGGATTTTCCGACCAAACGAGCGGCGGCATTTAATGAATTTTCAACATTATGCCGCTCGTGCGGACGTGGCGAGCGGCATGCGCTCACCTGGAGCTGGGCACCAAAGTGGGCGCATCCCCCTTTTTTCTTGCTTATATAAGCCGCGCGGCTTTTCGTGCAGAGGGTTGGAAGATTTCGAAAAAAAAAGCTAAGTGTTCGGACATTTTTTCTGGGGTTAGAAGGTTTTGGGTTCAAAGATTTTCGGTTGGATCATCTTTAGGGTTCGGAAATTTTGGTTGGAGAGTCTTTTTGTTGGAGGTTTTCCTCAGCTCACTCCCGTCTCCTTCTTCTTCCTTCACCCGAAGCCCCCCTCTCTTCACCCCTGCTTGCCTCCCAAAAAACCCCAAGCGCCTCACCCTCCTTTGGTTCTCCTCCAGTTCAACCTAAACCAGTGGAGGCTTGCTACTGTCGGTGCGGTAAAGAGGAGGCTCCAGCTGCTGTCCGCCTTCGAGGAGGCTCCCCCACTCAGCTCCAGAACTCAAGAACCACCAGGTAAACATCCCTGTTACATTGGGTTACATATATATGAATATGCGATGCTTTTTTTTGTAAGCGGTCTTATTCAGTGGTATGAGGCCACAGCCATGAAAGCTTGTCATGTTTTTTTTTCTTTTCACTTCCATCTGATGAAGACCACCAAGTAAGGAAGAGGAAGATGCATGTGTTGCTCGCGCCGAAAAGGGAGCATGTTCCCCAAGTTCCCTTCATCCATTGTATCCCTGTAAACCCCCCTCCTCAGTCCCTTCTTCGGATGTTAGTGTGCCTGCTTGAAGGACCAGTCTGTGGATGAAAGTGCATGTAATGTCTGCATGTTGTTTTCTTTGTTTTTATTGTGCTGGACTTGCTAACATGCTATTTGCTGAAGGAAGCTGAAATCAGTGACGTCGAATGGGAAGAATCCAGATTTGACCAGTTGCAATTATTGGATGAAAGGAGGATCAAGGCTTTGTGCCATGGCCAACTCTATCAACAGAGAGTGGCGCGAGCCTACAACAAGAAAGTGAAGCCACGAAGGTTCAAAGTGGGAGACCTAGTACTGAAGAAAATCTTTCCCCATCAAGAGGACAACCGTGGGAAATTCAAGCCAAACTACGAAGGGCCATTCGTAGTCCACAAGGTCTTGTCCAGAGGAGCACTCATCTTACAAGAAATGGATGGGGCAATTTTTCCTGAGCCGATAAATGCAGACGCAGTCAAACTGTACTACGCCTAAGATCATCCTGATTGGGAAATGAAAAGAGGCCATCCTTGACTCTCTTTTAGACTGTAAATCCTTCCAAATACCTTAAATTCTCCCCTAGTTAAACAATTTTGAGCCTTAAAATTCTTTCAACCCATTGCAAGTGTTCTACACATCAAACTGGGCATTCCTGGCAAAGCAAAAAGAAGCAGGGCATTCTTACCCAGAAAAACCTCAAAAAGAAGGGAAAATGCAATAGAAAAAGAAAGAAAAAAGAAAGAAACACAGAAAATGGGGAAATGTTTACCCAACAAAAATATAGAGATACAAATAAGCCAGGATGTAAGTCCCACCAACAATAAAAGTAGCACACTTTGCAAACCCAAAAATTAAAGCTTTTTGAGCCGCTTATCCTTTATTCCATAACCAAGACCAAGCCTACGTTTCGTCCTATCTCTAAGACCTCTCGGATCCCGAAAAGAATGGTCAGGGCAAACAGTTAAGTCGGCATTCGTCAGCCATGACGGAATTCAGAGCTTCCTAGAAAGGCTAGACACAATGAAAACCCGAAAAAAGGGCGCTGTGTGGTTAGTCCAAAAAAAAAAACCGGTCACATCTGGATTGAGCAGAGCAAGATGCAGAGGAGAGCGATGACAGTGTCAAATAGTAAACAGAGAAAATTGCACAGATCTGAGAGGTTTAGACCAGCAGGTTGCGCCTGAGTTAAAGACTTCACAGTGGCCTGTGATGACGATGCTACTAAAAATACCAAGCACTCCAAGTCCCGTCTGACCACGGAAAATTTCTTTGATATTGTAAACACAAGCACACACTAACACACCTGTCTTCTCTATAATTGTTCTGCTTAACTATTGGAGGCTCCGCATTGGGCTACTAACCTGAGTTGATAGTCTCTCAACCTTGGCAGAGGCCGTTTCTAGTTGCAATGGGCAAAAGGCTCAGAGCGAAGAAAATAAGAATGCTTTGCATTAATCCCCAGCTAGTCCAAGACTGACCTTCTTGTTCCCTTCATGACTTCATAGGTACAGCAAAAGTGGGATGACGGACGTCTTCTCCAAAAAATCCCCAGTGAAATCCTTTCGTCAAAAGGAGCATGATGCCTGCCTGGAATCCCCAGTAGAGTCCTCTCAAGCGAGTGATGCCGGACAATAAAAACTTCTCAAGCCTCGCCCAGTCTGAAGAGGCCAGCCTTGCGAAGGAGAGCAAGAAAGGGACAAAGAAAGCCAACTTCAATCCTCAGCAGAGTCTCTCACACTCGACAAGGGCTTGAATAAGCATGAAGAACTCAAGCCCGGGCAAAAAGAAAACGCCGTATAAGGGAAAATGGCAGCGTGAGGAATCCCCTCTTATCCCCAGTGGAGCATCCTTCCCAGGGGGACTCCCATGCTCGCCAGTAACAAGGATTGAATCAAAAGGAGAGGCGATGAGGAAAAGATTCCTTCCCAATCCCCAGCAACAGTCATACCAAGCTAGGGAGCCTCTCCAAGATAACAAGCCAGCACTACCAAAGAAGGGACAAGAAGACATGAAGAAGAATGAGCATAAATGAGATATCATCGGGCAAGATGGCCCCTTTTGTAATTTTGATTTCACACTTTTGTAAATAGATTAGAGCGGGTGTGTGAGCTCCTCTAAGGCACTGGACAGCGCTGGAAGCACCTCCTCACCAACAGCAGCTCCTCCTCCATTCTTCCTTCATCTTTTCTTCATCTGGTCCACACCCTAACCCAACCCTTGGACATCAAAAGAAAAAAAAGAAGTAAGCTTCAAGCAAAAGACACAAAACAGGTCAAAGGTCTGAAGTCACCTAAAAGCTTTAATGGAACAAACAAGAAGGAAAGAATATTGTAAAGTGTCTGGCATCAACACCGAAACAGGTTGGCGAGCTCAAGTCCAATCTCATCTCTTTCAAACTTAAATTAAATGTTGAAGAGTTGCCCTACAAAAACCTGAAAAGCAAAGGGTGAGGAAACTCTGAAGCCAGGGAGTGACGCCACATGATTTGGCCGCTTCCCTCTCAAAATGAAAATTTCAAAGGACTTAGCTCGTCAACCATGTTGACAGAAATGTCAGGCGCAAAAACGAGATTCTTTTTCTCTGTGCCGTTCATCCGCAAGGTGACTCCAGCAAAGAGGGGCAGCTGTAAGCACCTCATTTTTGCGCTCCAGAAAAGCCAGAAATGTAAAAACCTGGCCGAAAAGTCAAACCCTGAGGGGTGCAAAGTTGACCTTTTTAATCAAATAAAATTTGGCCACCTTGATCTATCCCATTGGATAAAGAACCTCGACACGGTTCCAGCGCAACTGGGTTTGCAGGAATCGGAGTCCGGATGAAGGCTCTAAGGGCAGTCAAACTTGAGGGAAAGCTGAGAGTTGACTTTTCCTCGAATTCCGTGCCAAATGCTTTGATTTATCTCAAAGGATGGAGAATCCCGACACGGTTCCAACGCAACTGGGTTGGCAGGAATCGGAGTCCAGATGAAGGTTCTAAGGGCAGTCAAACTTAAGGGAAGACCAAAAGTTGACTTTTCCTCGGAATCCGTGCCAAGTGCTTAGCCCCATGTCATTTAATAGAGGGCTCCGATACGAGTTTAACACAATTGAGTTTGCTCGAATCGGAGTTCGAGTAAAGGAGATATGATCTGTCGAAGTTTCCGAGTAGCAAAAGCCGGAAACTGCACACGTGGCAGCCAACGCAGCAAAATATCTCAGGGACTAAATCTTAAATATAAAAATTTCGTGCGGGCGATCCGTAGATATCCAAAAGGGTTAAATCGGTCGAATCGGTCAAGTCTAAGGGCAAATCCATAAATTTTCGATTTATATCCGGTCACATATACCGGATACACTAGCTCCCCTTCATGGCCGGACTTGAAGGCCGGATACATAAAGATATTCGCGCGAAATTCGCGCCACTTGGCCGACAGATTCGCGGCGGCATTAAATTTTGAAATGATTAAGTCATGTATCCGGCCTGAGTTGCCGGATACAAAGAGAAGCCAGTGTATCCGGACTTAAAGTCCGGATACGAAGAGGCCTTAGTGTATCCGGCCTGAGTTGCCGGATACATTATTTTTTTTCTATAAATAGCAAACCAGCAGCTCATTTCCGGGGTTGGGCTTTTTTTGGCTGTTCTGAGCTTCCTCCCTCCACACGAATCTCCACCTCTTCAACCCCTTTTGGCCCCCATACCATCCCAAGCCCTTCCTCTCTTCTCCTTCTCCTCTCTATCCCTACTAAAAGAAGAAGGACTTGAGTTACTGTTGGTGCTCCAAGGAGGTCTCCAGGTGTTGTACCACCCCCAAGGCATACCACCACCTTGCACAAGAGGTCAAGGACCTCAGGTAAGACTCCTCACCATATTGTACTTAACATATATTAAAATTAGATTTTTCCGTCATCTTTTCTCCTGTTTTCCCTTTTGCTTGGTATGAACACTTGCATGGTGGTGCAACCACGTTCTTTACCACCTTTCTCATAGCATGAATGCGTCCATCAGTATGGGGGTCACGTAGGCTGTGTTAGGGAAGCATGGGAGCCTTATTTTAACATGTTTCTAATCCCTCTTAGCTGCTGTCCATAGGCTTACATCAAGTAGTTTCCCAAGGGAGCATGTTCCTTCTTAATATAATCTGTTGTATCCCTATGTAAACCCCCCCTCTCTCCCCCTTCTTCAATTTTCGTGGGTTAAGGCATGAAGTCTTGGGTTCGGAGGTCGTTAGGAGATGGACAAGAGGCTTGTTAGATCACGGGTTATTCCGGAGGTTCCCTCGCTCACCTTAGTTTGTTGCTGATTTCCTTAAGTTGCATATGGTGTGTTTTTTTGTTTGTTTGCTTGATAATAAATGCTAGAGTTCTTTGGTTACCCACCTGCTCATGCGTGGGGAGTCATTTTCTTGCATGCATACATGCCCTAGTCAATCATGCAAGCCTGCTCCCCATTTTCCTTCACCCTTGCTGGAAACCATGAAGGAAGCCAATGGAGGCTTCTTCAACAAACCTGAACCTACGTGGGCCCACCTAGAGGCCCACAAGATTTCCAAAACCCTCCTGGGAGCCCCTGGGATCAACCCCGAATGGCAAAAGCCTAAAAAAAGCCCATTCCAGGGTGATCCGGCAACTCAGGCCGGATCACCTGAGGCCTCAGCATATCCGGCCACCAAGGCCGGATAACCCATAGGCCCTATGTATCCGGTCACTCTGACCGGATCACCTGTGGAACTTGTGTATCCGGCTTGAGTTATCGGATACACACAGAAGCATGCTTTTTTGTATATTCTGTTGTATTGCCGAATTCTATGGTGATTTGCATCAAAATCATTGAACCAGCAGGGTTTCCGGGCCACCCGGAAACCCAAGATGGGACTTGCACCAACCGGTCCAGCTTGTCACATTATTGGGCCTTCCAACGGGGCCCACCAAGCCTAATGAACCCGGAAACATGCAATTAAGCAAACTAAGCCAAAGTGAACTAATTAAACTGGTTGGGCCAAACTCAAAGCGGCCCACCCAAGCCTTGCCGTGTGAAATGAGTGCATGAACTGTGTGGTTTGGCCGAGACCATGGGCTAGGGCCTTTCGGGCCCGCTGAAGCCCGCCAACCGAACAGAGTTAGGGTGCAAGCCCCAAACTCCAAGGAGCTGGGCTTTCAAAGCCCACGCCCTGGATCACGGGCCCCAAGCCCAATGACCAGCCCACTTTGGCAAACCAAAGAAGATAAAAGATGCAAAATCACTTGGCCACCATGTGGGCCCACCTAAGGGGCCCACAAACCAATCCGGCCCACCACTTGCCTGAAAACCATTTAAGCTTCAAACTTAAGCCTTAATAAAAAAAAATCAACTCATTAACCAAAGCCCACAGGGCCTCCCAGGGTTAGACAGAGGCCCACCAAGGGCACATGGGCTTACCCAAGCCCACCAAGGATACCATGGGCCTTCCAACGGGGCCCGCCCAAACAGACCCAGATTACTTAAGTTAAGAAAAGATAAAAATCAACTAAAGGGACCCACACCACTCAGGTGGTCCCACCAAGACCTAACAAAAATGCATGCTGGATTAGGAATCGGGTGAGAACCCAAGTGAGAAAGCTGGCTCAAATCAGGGAACCCACGGGACCCGTCATTCGACGGGGTGGACTGGGGTGTCTACGGACTTCCCCAGCCCACAACCGAGAACCAAGACTTAGAATCTCAAGCCGCAGACCCAAAGACCTAAATAGACAAGATTAGGCACCCAGGTGTCCGCCTGCACCCCATCAGGCGGTGGCGACTCCAAATTTACCCCGTGCCGCGTTTCCCACGCACGCACACCCACTATCCACTAGGATCAAGTTTGGCAGCTAAATTGGGGTTGAGCAAAAAATCAACTTTCGCTCCCCCAAAAGTTTGACCGGCTCATAACTTCCTCATCCGAACCCTGATTCCAGCAAACTCAATTGCGTTGGAACCGTGTCGAAATGCTCTTTTCAATGAGAGGAAGTTTGATGGCCAATTTTCTTTTGATCAAAAAGTCAAATTTCAGCCCCCTCAAGGTTTGACTTTTTAATTGAAATTTCCATTTTCTTCATTTTTTGGGGTGCAAAAATCAGGTGTCTACAATCATTTCTTCAAAATCAATCAAACCCTAGAGAGAGAATACGAATTTTGTAATTCATTTTGTTTTGAAGGGTTTGCTACTTACCTGTTAATGGAAAAGCACAACTTCTCTTCAAGCTCCTCTTCTTCTCCTTCTTTTTCTTCTTGTTCAAGCTTTCAAGTGAGCTCACAATCTTCCTCTCTTGTTCTATACGTCCAAGACAAGAGAAATGGGTTTTCAAACTCTTAATTAGAAATTAGGGCATCCTTTTATATGCCCAAGTTTTGGGTCTTTCAAATCTGCCCCTAAACAAGGCTTTTATTCAACTAAAACCCTAAGGTGTACCTAAGGCATACCAGGGGTACCTTAGTGTTATTCGAGTGGGGTACCTTGGTATTAAATGAGGGTACTTTGGTGGTTCAAGGGTTTGCCTTAGCCACTTCAAGATGTATGTTTTAGGGTTGCTTGGGAGGTGTACCTCAGTTAACACAAGGGGTACTTTAATTATATGAGGGGTACTTCAATTATTTGAGGAGGTACCTTGATGTTTCAAGGGATTTACCTTAGTCATTCTAAGGGGTAAACCTTAGATAAGCCTTGGGAGTGTACCTTAATTATATTGAGGAGGGGTACCTTGATTATTGAGGGGTGTACTTTAGTTATACAAGGGGTACCTTTAGGTAATACAAGGAGGTGTACTCTAGGTAATATGAGTGGTGTACCTTAGTAATATAAGAGGGTTACCTGAGTTATAGAATGGGTGTACCTTAGCTACATAAGGGGGTACCTTAGCTATATAATGGGGTGGACCGTAGGCAAAACAATGGGGGTACCTTACTTATACAAGGGGTACTTTAGTTAAACGAGGGTACCTTGGCCATATAAGGGGGTGTACCTTAGGTAATACTATGGGGTACTTTAGGTACACAAGTAGGGTACCTTAGACAAACACAATGAGTTACCATGGGTAATTCAGAGGGGTACCTTAGGCAAACATAGAGGGTACCTTAGGTAATTCAAAAGTAAAACAGTGGGGTACTTTAATTAAAATAAAGGGATACCTTAAGCAATACAAGTGAGGTACCTTAGGTATAATTAGGGGGTACTTTAGGTATACATGTGGGGTACCTTAGGCAAACACAAGAGGATACCTTAGGCAAATACAGGGGTACCTTAGGCAATTAAAGTAGGGTACCTTAGGGATACAAGTGGGGTACCTTGGGAAATACTTGGGGTGTACTTTGGGCATACAATGGGGGTACCTTAAGTATAAAAGTGAGGTACCTTGAGTATACTTAAGAGGTTATTTGGGTATTCTTGGGAGACACTTAAGGTACACTTGAGAGGTACCTTGGGTATTCTTAAGAGTTACTTTAGGTACTCTTAGGGGATAATTTGGGTACACTTGGGAGGTACCTTGGGTATATTCTGAAGGTACTTTAGTAGTAGTTGGGAGGGTACCTTGGGTATATTCTGAAGGTACTTTAGTAGTATTTATGAGGGTACCTAGGGTATATTTTGGGGTACCATGGGTATACTTGGGAATTACTCTAGGTACACATAAGTCTAATTTTTCAAAATTTGATTTCCAATTCATTAAAGCTAACCGGAGAGTATCTTGGACAATTGGAATTGAAAATTAGCATTAATTAAACTTACCTTAATAACTTTCATAAAGTTCAATTGATTTCTTTAAATCCTCAAAAATAATCCACATCTACCTCATCTTCATAACACAAGTACTTAATTAGTCTAATAATCACACTTTAGATAATTAATCTTAATAATTAAGATATAATCCGAGTTGGGGTTTTACAGAATCTCTTCCTCATGTTTCCTTGCAGGGTCATTTTGGATTAGGTGTTGAAGGTGAAGTTTGCTTTCTACTTGCAGGCTTTAGAGCTATAAGGAGGGGAAGATAGCAAGGGGTAAAGTCACTAACTGCTCACTTTATATAATTTGGCCATATTTCCTTAATGTTGATTGATTTCTCAATTGGTAAAATTGAATGTTTGATTATACGAGAGGTGATGTGGGTGCCATGATTGGGATGGACCTGAGTTTTTTCGTTTAGATTTCTCATGTGAGTCTGGCTTGTTTTGGGTATTAACTAAGGTTTTAAATGTCAATTGCTGGATGTGTTGCCCTATTTATAAAGTACAGATGTATCAAGGCTGGTTATTGTTCTTAAATTTTCTGTAATGAGTGCTTTTGCCATTTTATTCAATCTAGAGCCTTATATGGGTTTCACATGTTGATAACATCTGTGGTCAAGTAGCTAATTGTTTCTTCTCTAGGAATGAACATACAAACACAAGAAGATTCTACAATTAGCTCCCCTTTGTAAGATGGCACCCAATTATTTATTGAGGATTCTACACAAATTGAACAAACTTCACCTAAAGTTCATGAAATAGGGTCTTCCAATAAAAAACATGGTCATAACTTCAGTCCGGATGAAGACAAACTACTAGTTTCTTCTTGGCTCAATACTAGTTTGGATCCTATAATTAGAACTAATGCAAAATGGGATACTTTTTGGAAAAGAATTGAAAACAACTACAATCAAGAGAAAACGACAGTTTGGCCTGCATGCTCAGTCACCTCTTTAAGCCATCGATGGTCGAATATCCAACAAGCAGTCAATAAGTTTCGCGGTTTCTTAAGTCAAGTTGAAGCACAACATAAAAGCGGGGTCAGTGAGGAAGACAATGTAAGTATAATTATTATCACTCTGTTAACTACTCTTTTACAAATTGAAAATTTCTAATTTGTTTTGCTAATATTCATAGGTGCAAGAAGCTCGAAAAATGTTCCATGCTTTGACCAAACAACATTTTCGGTACGATCATTGTTGGGTTCTTTTGAAGGACCAACCTAAATGGAACCAAAAGTCTAAGCCTAAGCAAGCCTATTCTAAAAGAACATCTATTATACCATCTTCTCCTTCAACTCCAGAATCCACAGATTTAGTCGAAGACCAATCCAAACCAAGTAGTTTTGTGGACTTGGAGAGACCTATGGGAAGAAAGGCTACGAATGAGAGAAAAAGACAAGGAAAGAACTTGCTAGGTGATAGTTCTCAACTTTCAGGTGTTCTATTTGAGTCGAGAGATGAGAAGAAAAAAGCTCATGAAGAGAAAATGGAAAAACTTAATTCAAATGCCAAATAACGAGCAAAGCTTCTTCAATCCAATAAGCTCAGCTATTGGAAGCACAAGAAGCAAACCGTATAAAAAATGAGAAACTTTAACGCGAGCGAGCGCGCCAAGAGACTTAGAGAGTGCGCCAGGAGACTGAGATCATGATGAAAGCCACAAGCACAATGGACCCTGATGCTAGAGAATATTTTCAACTACTTCGCATGGAAATTTTGGAAAAACAATGACAGAATTCTCGAAATTAATCTATTTGTGTTAGTTATTTAAAGTTGTTTTTTGAAATGATGTGAACCTTAACTTTAATTAGGTCTCACAAAGATATTGATTTGTCACACTTTAATACTCATAGCTTGATTTTAATTTTGAAGTTAGAAATCACAGAGCTCCAGATCCAGTACTCTTTGCTGATGGGATATTTTTGTTCATTTACACATAAATATTGAGACAAGTTATGCTAGAAGAAGAGGACATGTTTGAATTGAATAACCCAAAAACTGACAAGATGGGTAGTAGTAGTTCTTGTACTCTACTCTTCTTTTCCTACCCCCATTTCAATTACCTTCAAAGTCTAATTTTACTAAGATTCACTATAAATTTTCCATAAATGCTCAATGAGGTCTTCTTGGAGTCTAGTATGAACCTCTCTATCTCTAATTTCCAGGTGGCGCATAATGAAATTTCGAACTTCATTTGTCTTCGTAGTCGAAATCGCTACTTGGGTTGGACCCTCATTGTCTTGATCATACTCATAGTTTAAGAAGGCTGCTTCAATTGATACAAATGTCTCTCATCTTCAACAATCATGTTATGCATAATTATGCACGTCATCATGATTTCTTTTAGATCACCTTGATTAAAATAACGTGTAGGTCCACGAACAATTGCAAACCTTGACTGTAACACTCCATATGCATGTTCAACATCCTTCCTTAACGCTTCATGAGTTGTAGCAAAATTTTTCTTCCTCGCCCCTACCGATATTGGAATTGTTTTTACAAAAGTTGCCCAAGTGGATATATACCATCTACTAGATAGTATCCCATATTATAATCATGACCATTAATTGAATGGTTAACCTGAGGAGCCCGCCTTTGGGCAAGCTCATTAAACAAAGAAGATCGTTCTAGCACATTGATGTCATTACGAGACCCTAGTAAACAAAACAATGCATGCCATATCCAAGTATCATATGAAGCAACAACTTCCAAAATAAGTGTTGGCTTACCACCACGACCAGTATACATACCTGACCACTGAGTGGGACAATTCTTCCATTCCCAGTGCATGCAATCAATACTCCCCAACATTCCCGGGGTTTCTCGTTGTTTGTCTTCTGCTAGCAATCTAGCTGTATCATTGTTATTTGGTTTTCTCAAGTACTCATCTGAAAAAATTGCAACCACTGCTTTCACAAATCTCTTCATACTTTCTCTTGCGGTGGTTTGTCCAATTCGGACATACTCATCTGTCAAGTCAGCTGTTGCTCCATAAGCAAGCATTCTAAATGCAACAGTTATCTTTTGCAAAGAGGATACTCCAAGCTTTCCAGCAGCATTCCTTTTCTACAAAAAATATGGGTCATACGCTTCTACTGCATATTTAATACGAAGGAATAACTCACGGCGTATACGAAATCTCCTTCAAAACATATTTTTAGGATAAACTGATGGCTCAGCAAAATAATCTTGAAATAGACGTTGGTGGCCTTCAATCGAATTACGATTGATGAACATATACCTTTGAATAGAACCATGATCAGATGTTGAGCCTTTTTTTTTGTCTTCAAATGTTATTGTTCAATAGCAGTTGCTATTGCGACCTACACTTCATCATCAAAAAACAAATCATAGAGAATTTCAATATCAAAAAAAAAAAAAATCCATAAAGACAATGTAAGTATAATTATTATCACAATTTGAGATGGAGAGTGATTTGCAAAGAAATTGCTTCATTTTATAGGGAAAAAATATAGCCATTGGAAAATATAGCAGTTGGAAATATGTCTGTTGGAAATATGACCGTTGGAGAATATAGCCATTAGAAATATGACCGTTGGAGAATATAATCGTTCAAATTATGATCGTTGGAGAATATAGCTGTTGAAAATGATTGTTCGAGTTTTTTTTTTAAATATAATATCATTGGAGAATATAATTGTTAAAAATATTATTTGAATTTCAAAAAAATATTTTTTATTTAAAAAATTAATATTTTAATGATTTAGGGAAAAAAATAGGGAATCTAATGTAGTGATTTGCTGAGAAAACAATCCCTATAATAGGAAAGTGAACCAAATTCCCCAAAATAGGGAATTTGAATGATTAAGCTGGTGCTAGTGCTCTAAGACACCAAAGTAACACAAGACATCAACAAATTGGTAACATTATCTGAAAACCCATAAGCAAGCAACACCTAATGTAAAAAATCCCACCGTAGCTTAGCATAAGCCTTGGTGAAATGTATTTTAAGTGCATAGAAACTTTTACCATTGCTGGTTCTTTTCTTGTGTTTTGATGTTTTCCTTCTCCTCTCGAAATAACTAACTGCCCACATAACATTCTATTCCAAGGTCCTTTGTAGCAAAAGAATTAGAAGCAAAGAAGGACCTTTTGGGAATAGAATGTTATGTGGGCAATTAATTATAATACTCATACACATGGTAGTAACAAACCTTGGTATTTAGGTAAATTAGGAAAAAATTGGAGGACGTTTTGGGTATAAAACATGATGCGAGTTGGCTTTATATAATAATATACGACATAGTTCCTTCAATTAAATTTGGTTTTTGGTTTTTGGTTTGACTCGGTTTAATGGCAGCCTTTGTAGCAACCCGAATGGAAATGGGTTAGCGTTTTTTTAGTTTTTTCTAAACCATTGCCAAACTAAACTTGAAAAAAACCGAACATAACCAATTTCTTTCAGCTTGGTTTTTCGATTTTGGCTTAAACCGAACCAATTGACACCAGATTCGTAATTTTTGAACTAATCTGGTCCATTTATGTAATCTTGGCTTCTATATATATACAGTCTGTAGGGCTAGGGTTTTGGTCATCTCACGGACAGAGTGGGTGAGGGAGAGGGAGAGAAGGAGAGCCGCAATGGTTAAGTTTCTAAAGCCTAACAAGGCAGTGATCGTTCTTCAGGGCAGATTCGCCGGACGGAAAGCTGTAATCGTCCGGTCGTTCGACGAGGGGACTCGTGATCGGCCGTACGGGCACTGCCTGGTCGCCGGAATCGCCAAGTACCCGAAGAAGGTGATTCGCAAGGATTCTGCCAAGAAGACTGCGAAGAAGTCCCGGGTGAAAGCTTTTATTAGGCTAGTGAACTACAATCACATCATGCCTACTCGTTACACTCTCGATGTGGATCTCAAGGACGTTGTCACCCTCGACGTGCTTCAATCTCGGGATAAGAAGGTGACGGCGGCGAAAGAGACTAAGGCTCGGCTCGAGGAGCGGTTCAAGACGGGAAAGAACAGGTGGTTCTTCACCAAGCTCAGGTTCTAAGTTGGTTCCCCCTTTGATTCCAATCAGTTCTTATAAGAAATGGTTATTTGATGTTTTAGTGTGAGGACTAGAACAATCTGAACTAGCCTTCTGAGCTAATTTTTGGAGGATCTGAAATAGATTTCTGGAAACTCCTTGTTGAGTAGTTTTTATGGTACTATTTTGCATTTATAATGCTTTATTCCAACTGACATCACTTCAATGTTGTGATACGAAATTTTCATTTAATTGTTTCATGGGAGGATCGGGATTATATCTCGGAACTTATTTTTAGGGTTTATGAGTTTGTTTTATTTTCACGCGAGGATTGGGATTATATCTTGGAGCTTAGTTTTAGGGTTTATGAGTTATGGTTTCATACAATCCATTTGTGTAATTTTGGTTGGTACTTTTTCATGTTAGTTTTAACAAGCATTGATGCTGTAGTGCATTTTCATCGGTTAAGCTGAGGCTCTATGTAGGATTTTTCTACGGATAGTTTTTTTGTGATGATATGAAGTGTTTATTTAAATATTCTAGTAATGTAGCCAATAGCAGTAAAATCCAGTAGCAAACAGAGTTTAATAGAGAGATTATTTGAAATAGGCTATTAATTTAGCCAAGAAGAGTAAAATCCAGTAACAAGCAGATTGTAATGGAGGGAGAATGGTGGGACTGTTGTAGGAACATGAAACTCAGCCTAGGGCTCGAAGAGTTTAAAACTCAATTTTGTAATAGCCTTTAGTAACCTTAGAATCCTAGACTTGCATCCACCCTTTTATTTATTTTAAGATACTCAAAAGCATATAAAATAACCAGCTAATTAATTAAAATTATGCTCCTGCATCAGCTTGTTTGACTATTTGAAGGATTATAAATAGTCTGCTGGACTCATTTTAGAAGATATAAGATTTAGTTGTGTTAATGGGATTTTGCAAAATTTGTCTTGAGGCTGATAAAATATCTTTTGGATTTTTTTATGGGATTCAGATCATCTACAGTTGAGCCCATGAATGGGCTCAACTGTAGCCAATAGTTGCTTGCCAAATTGGCAAGTAACAGTCCTTGAAAAAGTGAAAATCACTTTTCACTTTCAATGCTAGAGAGAGAAAGGACAGGACTGTTGTTTGCCAAATAGGCAAGCAACGATTGGTTATAGTTGTGCCAATTTACGGGCTTAACTGTAGATGATATCAATCCTTTTTTATGCATTTTGATGTTTATATTGTACTAATGAGAATTTTTGTTATTATGCATTATAAAATTCAAAAGCATTTGGTTTATTTGGATGTCAATATATTGAAATGGTATATATATAAATTTCTGCTGTTAGTGTGACTTGGAGTTTCTTTCCAACAACTTGAGGTAAGTTTTTTTATTACAGCTTACTTCTTGTGGGGAAAATTGAGAGAAACAACGTGCTTATTTTGTTTGTGGTCATTCTCAATTCTAGGGCTAAATAAGATCCGTCCCGTCGCCACTCATAAAATTTATGCCATTTAGTACTCAGATGATGGTAATTATTCAAATCATTATACAGTGAAGAAGAGCAGCAAAAAGATTATCTCAAGGCCCTTTTACCTTTAGAGGTGAGCACTAGCTTTTCATAATATAGGTTTCTCATCCATGAGAGGGTCAAGTAGATTTAGTGAACTGAGTGGCAGTGGTTCCCTATAGCATCTAAAGTTTTGCACCTAGATTAGAAGTATGATGCTTTTATGATATTTATATCCTTGATTTTGTAGAAATCTTAGATGCCTTGATTCTCTATTACTAAGTTTTCTTTGAATTTTCTCATAATGTATCTTTGACAAACTCTGAAATGGGAAATTTGGTTTTCTCCTTCCCCTTTTCTTCCCTTTTTCTGAGGACTTAATTTTACCATCACTTGCACGCACACTATAGAAGATCTTGTGGTCCTTTTCTTAATAACATCATGTGTTGTCTTTCATTGGGAATCTGTATGGGTTCTTGTGGCATTTTGATCGGATGGCTCCTAGAAATATAGTATACCTTTCACTGGGTCTTGGGATTTCTGTCTCTTGCTTTAGATTGATTATTTTTGTTGTATGTGAATATGGAATGCAGCTTCATATATGATTAGATGTAATGATTCTCCATTTTGATATTTATGTAGATGTTTCTATCCAAGTTCTAATTTAAAAACCTAATCCTTTACATTAGAAGGGGAAAAAAAGTGAACGTTATATCAGTATGTGAAGTTGTTCCATCCATGTCCCCCCTATGTCAGCTAGGGCAATGTAGGAAATCTTCTGATTACCTGCCAGATGACTTCATGGGAAACTGTGTTGTTGATCCGAGCTTTAGTCTGACTCGATAATTTTGAAGCTTGAAACAAAGAGAAAACTTACTTTTCTTGTTGAAATATTACTGTTGTGACAATCAAAAACTTATTTGGTTGATGGGGATATCTTATGATGAGATAATTGTTTCATATTTCATATGAGATTGTGTGATGTATTTCATCTGTAAAACAAAATATATATGATAATCAAAGGTTAATAATATGTAAATCCTATTTAATAATATATATTATGTACTTCATTTTTTTATGGGAGCAATGAAAGTCATCTGCTTGAAGTGATTTCATTTTAGGTAATGGTGTGCAATAGGGTGTCAGTCATGAGAGACGGTGGTTGAGTGGTGGTGGTTTCCTTATCTTACTCCTTATCTTTCAAATAAGGAACAAAAAAAAGAGAATAAGATAAAATATGACCTACAACAGCTTCCTTATTTTTATATTAATCTTGTTATAGTACTACTTCAAATTTGAGTGAATAGTTTTCTTAAATTTAAACAACTTTAATTTTATGTCAAATTGTTATGTTTTGTGTTAAATTGTTATAATTAAAAAAACAGTAAAAAAATTTTAAAAATAATGAAATCTAAAAAACAAGTAATATTTTAATATTTTTACTCTATATTTTAGGGAATCTGATGTAGTCAAAGGATCTTACAAGCTTCCTTAAATTGAAGAAAAAAATTTATGGAGTTTGTTGCTAATAATTTATATCAGATTCCCTAAATATAAAATGAAAATATTAAAATATTTTTTGTATTTTTTTTAGATATCATTATTTTTAAACATTTTTTATTGTTTTTTATTTATGACGACTTGACATAAAGTATAATGATTTGACATAAAGTTAAAGTTGTTTGAGTTTAGAGAAATTATAATGTTTATTCAAATTTGAGGAAGTATTGTAGCTATCTCTAAATATTTAGAGATTAATATAAGTATAAGGAGGATGTCGTAGGTCATGTTGTGTCTTATTTCTTTTATTTATTTATTTATTTGTTTGAAAGGTAAGGAATAAGATACTAAGATAAGGATCCTTAAAATAAAAAAGTTGTAAATTTCTGTAAATTTAGGGAATCTTTTATCTAATGTTCATTAGTAATTGTAAAGGGTGGTAGTCGTAGCACATTGATGAATACTGATTCATTTTTTGTTTTTGCATTTGAAAGTTGAAGCAGCTACTTTAACTTTCTCAAAAATAAGTAAATGAATGTTGGCTCTATCAAAAAAAAAGTAAATGAATGTTGGTACACACGTGCCACCAGCGCGATCATTTACTTACGAAACGTAAAGCTACTCCCTTTTAGAGTGAAGGTGAGTTGTAAACCCGTAATGCTTCAAGGCTTTACCCATCCCAGGTGCCACCCTCCCCAGCAACCATTTTTGCTTTGTTACTTGGAAAAGAAAAAAGGAAGAGTGTTTTAGTTACCAAAATAAAAAGAGGCTGCCAATTGAGATGAACGTTGTTTTTCAAGACTTTAGGTTTGAAACCTGTTTTAGGCAAATAACTTCTCATGAAATAAAAAGAGTTTTTACAGTTTTGCTCTCAGTTGAGTCATCATGGAGGTCGTTTCAATTCACTTTGCCTGGCTAGTGGGTATCATTTAAATACGGACTTCCTATGGTGGCATTTAAATAACAGCCCATTAAAATACAGACTTTTTATGGGACATTTAATTCATTTTGATACGGATCTTTTGTCAGCACATACCTTTGCTTTTCAGGTGGTTTCATGTAGCTTTGGTTACAAGTTTAACTCTTGATCGGGCATTTGTTTCCTCTACATCTAGACACTTGGATGTTTTTCTATTTCAACAATGGAGGCTTTTGCCATTTGTGCTGTATTGGTTTTTATTATGAATGAAATGACATAGTTGTCTTCTTACCATAAAATAAAATAAAAAAAAGAATTTCAATAGCGACCTAAGGTACTTTTCTCGAGTCTTGTAATCCTATTAGGGTTTATCATTGGGCGGGCTCCCACCTTGCTAAAGTCTACATATACATATATAAAAGAGAATATATCTATACTATATTTAACGCAAGAAGGCCCTTTGGGAAGCGTGCCTAAAACTATACATGGCTTTCCCAAAATGCCCATACCCTATGTTGTTTGAGTTTTAATACTACAGGGTTTCACCAGTCAAAACTCTCCATTTTCGTTCAAAACCCAATCAATTCGTAACTGCTCCCACTCACTTCTGTCCCCATTCCCTCTCTCTATGAGCAATACTTTGTGTGAATCCCTTCTAGTATATCTAAGAGAATTTCCATGCATGACCAAGCACACCTAACAATTTATCGTGCTTTTAAAAATCTTGCGCGAATCGGCTCTATGAACAACCAATAGGTAACCAAGTCCATCCAAAAACGGGCCAATCATGCCGAGTAGGGCGAGCCACCCAGCCAATTAACATCCCAATTGCCACAATAAAAAATAAAATAAAAGGTGTATTAGTAAAGCAACAGAATATTACTAATCTCCCTAGGCTAACACAACAATAAATTCATAGTAACTTAATCGTTATAAAATCAGATGTTTATTAAATAATACCCAAAATAATCATCAAATATAGGGAATAGAATTTAAAATCCCTACAATCCTAAATATTGGTTCTAATTTAAAACAAATTCATTATAATGATTCTCAAACTTTCTAATTCAATTGCACTATCAATTTCATCATAGAAAGATAAACTAAATGCAATAATCTTACTAAATCCCTAGTAATCTAACATTCAAACATGAAATTTAATAATATATAAATCATGTAATTCTCATTAAACTTAACTACTATGCTCACAACTGAAGTAAACATAGTTTACTCACTATAGAAGAAAAAATAACAAATAACAAAAAAAAAAAAACTGTTTTAAGCATAAAACCGCAGGTAATAAAATAAGGGCACCCCCCTCGCCACTGGTGAAAGCTCCGTCGCAGATTACTGTTAAGGACGTTTTACTAGAGGAGGTGGACTTGGTTATTAGTGCGGTTCTCAAACCACCGCAAATAACATATTGCTAATAACATTAAATACATTTTATAATAATAAATAAGTTTTAATATATATCACACTATACATTCTACATCTGATGCGTTATATAACACATATCAAGCAACACACTGTTAACGATGTTCTCATTATATAACGAAAACAGAAATCACAATCCAGCAGCTGTAAGAAGGGCATATCAGCAATCATGGTGTAAAGACAGGGATCAATCACTGTTAGAAATAGAAAAATATATATGGAATAAACAGAACTCTAAAATAAATATTCTGAAGGTCATTGTTAGAAATAAATAAATATATATGGAAATAAACAGAAATCTAAAATAGATCTTCTAATGGGTATTCGGAGAATCAAACTTGGGACCCTCTCACATGCAGAGCAAGAATCATAACAGACCAAATGCCCAATTATGACTACTTAATGTTAAGATGGCAACCAAGGTCATTTACAAATCAAAAGCATTGTGTCATACTTTCCTAGAGAGAGAAGACCAAAGCATATTCTACGTGATTTACATCAAAAAAAAGACTAAAGCATATTTCAATTTAAAAAGCACTACATTATAGTGCAAAAAGTAAGAGTTAAATAATTGGACATCACGTAAAGCCTCAATTGGGTTTTTTCCTTCTTTTAATTAGCTGCTTCATTCTAATGAGATTGCTTACTGTTACATTGACAATGCATTAGAAATCCCAAACATGCCTCTAAAGGGGGAAAAAATGACCCATAAAACACAACAAAGGGAGAATCAGGATACTAATGTAGGCTGAAGGTATGTCAAATAAAGGAAAAAAAGGGAGAAATAGGACACTAACTAATTTATCCTGTAATGGCTATTCAGCTACACTAGCCAGACATTATTTACAAGAAATGAGTATTCTTACTGTACCGCTTCCCAATTTTTCTGTCAAGGATGTTGATCAATTTTGACAGTCAAAGTCTCCAACCTGTTAAAGATAGAACGGGATGACTAAAGCCAAAGTATATGTCCGGTTTGCCATAATCTGGAAAAAGAATAAAGTGCCCTCAATACCTTGACAATCCAGTTTCTGTCCACAAGCAGTTCGATGATTTCAAGTCTCTAAGCACTATTGGCGGATTTCTATGATGCAGACAATTTGTACCTTTTAGCCTGCAACAGAAAAACATTTGTCATTGTCTCAAAAGCTCAACCCAATGATCTTAAACATTAGTTCCTTACCCCTGAGCTTTTGCCCGACGAGATAGAGCTACATTGCCTCATTTGAGGCATGGCATGCCAGAAGAAGATAATTTCGTGGTTGAACCATCCATGCAAACCTCATGAATAATCATGAGTATCTAAACATTGCTTTGAGATTTCCAATAGCATAGTCTACCTGTCCCGTGTAATGAGAAGTGAATTCCCACAAGCCTGTAAAAACAATCACACATTCAAAAATATGGAATATATGTAAGGCCACTCCATACAGGTACTTTTTATAGCTATTACTTAAAATCAATTCTAGCCAGTCTCATAGTCAAGCACACCGGCTAGAGCAATCTAACTTAAGGCTAGGATCTAACACTCATGAAACTTTAACAATCAGTAGGGATCAGTCTACCTGGGAATACTTATTTGCATACCATGGGTTTAGGGTTTTTCAACCCATATGATTTAAAAACCTAACTATGTCATCTTTTAAGATTCAAAAGCAAGGAATTCCTTATGAAACCTCAACGAGCAACATCTAAATCTTACATATGGTCAACCATAACATTTTCCCTTATCAAGAGGGTGTAAATAATCTCTATGACTCTTACCATGTTTATATAGTGCTTCTCAATGCACTACCAATCATACCAATGTATCTATCTTCTGTTGGAGATTAAGAATTTCACATATAAGGTAAATCCCAAATTTTCCATAATACATATCAATGCATTCACTGGGTCCAAATCAATCTAATAATTTCTTTAGTTCCTAGTAGAAGTTACTCAACATACAGAACAGAAAAATAATTTCATAATTCGACACCATCAATATTTTCAATACCTCATATCTTAATTTCCATTCATATCACATTAAAGAAAGTTTATAAATTTACATACCATAAGAGAATATTACACTAAACTAAATCTAACAATTTATTAGTAAGATTCTGAAATTTTATTAGAATAGTTCCAAAAAAAATTTAAATGCCTGTAGAATTTAAAATCTTACTACCCTAATTATATTTTCACCAAAACAAAAGAAATAAAGAAGAATTGTCCTGCATATAAATATAAAGAAAACAATTCTAGTTACAATAAATTCTCATCATAAACCAAGAATTCTAGTCTGTGTACTATGTAATCTGATCCTGTTTTTCAGTACTAGCATATAATATATATATATATATCTTATGATTACCGATCAAAAATAAATTCTCATCATAAAGAATAACACAATAAATTTCAATTTGACAAATCTTTATTAAAATTCTGAAATCTCAACTTCAATAGTTTCTATGACAAATAATGGAAACACAATATTAAAATCTGCATAAATAATTTTTTCCAAATACTAATTACTTCAAAACATAATAATAAAAGAATAAATGGCCTACATACAAGCATAAAAGAAACGAATCTACTAATTCTAAATTCATGGTATGAGAATAAAACTAAACTTTTATCAACAAATTATTTATAATAAAATTTCTGAAATTTAAATGCGATGAATTCTTATAACACAATCATCAAATCAATAAATTCTATTTAATAAAATTCTAATTTAAATAGATTACATAAAAAACATGAAAAGTGTACTAATGGATTTCCCCTTTCATATAAACATGGTATGGAATCTATCTAGCATCCTTTAGTTCATACCAAGAGTAATGATAATTGAATTTAAGTAGAGAATTAAATTTTTGGAGGATAATAACTACTAATCTCTACAAAGAAGAAAAAACAGATCTATTGATCTCAAGAATAATACTAATTATAGACACTGCGACAGAGAGTCAGAGACTTCAGAACTGAGAGCAATGCAAAAAACCACGCTCAAATCAGACTTAAAATGCACGAGATACGACCAAAATAAGATTGAGGGCAAATAGGGCAATTCTTGTACCATCATGCTTGTTGCCACGTGGTCGAGTTTTGGGGCATGTGGACAATCCACATGGCCCTTCCTCTTCAAGATTAGGAAGAAAACTCCCCTCTTGCTTGATTTTGGGAATTCACATAAAAGGCGAAAGTCTCCCCCTTCAATGTAAATCCAAATTTTAAAAACAGGTTTGACCCTTTTATCAACCCAAATGGTCCTTTGCTAAGGCCAAGACTTTTGAGATGAAATCTGCTGCTATATTTTGCTACATTGGTTGCTGCTGTTGGAGTCAGATGCTACCACCTAGAGCATCTAATAGTTAGTTTTTTTCTCTTTGCTTTAAAAGACTAACCATCTAATGCTCTGTATGACAGCATCTAACTCTAACAGCAACAAACAATGCAGCAAATAGCAGCAGATTTCATCCCAAGACTTGCATAAAAAAAGGTTGGGTCCTTTTGGCATTTTGCCTAAAGGCCTTCTACTCTCCAGAGTTCCCCACTAACCAGAGACTTGGCCCCAGCTTTCAAAGCTTGAGACCACATTCCCAAGCCAAGAAACACCATCAGTACCTCCACAAGCTACTAAAACTGTGTTTTAGTTTCCAGCAGCTTTTCTTAAGGTTTCTAACATCTCTACAACTGGAACCTGCTCCAAAGCAAGCTTGCCTCCCAGGAGTTAAAAATAAGACCTCTTGCTTTTACCATAACGAAATTTCGATTTCATTATTTTCTGTTATATATTTCATTCATGGTACAATGTATTTAAATACAAGAATGGTAACAAAGAAGAGAGTAAATAGAGATGCCAGAGGAGTTTGTCATCCAAGGGATATCATTTTTCTGAAGAATTTAAAATTTCAGTTAACAACAGAAATTTGCATGTGATTGGTATCAGGAATAAGTTAGACCCAGTTACACTTGATTGTTGCCAATTCTAGGTTGTGCTAAAATTTTAACCATGTAAAAAAAAAGTGGCAAACCAAACACAAGTTTCCCAACTGGAAAAGTTTAATTGATAAGAGGGATTTGCAAAACAGATGGATGGCCAAGATAACCAAACAACCACCCCACTTTTGGACTTTCCCCTTTTTGTAAAGGCCCCTTAACCATATATCCATGCATTTGGTGAGATTCTCCGATCTCCATAGCAACTTCTGGTAGAGAAATTCTTGCTTATTGTTGAAGCTTCACCTGATCAGTCTCAAAGCATCTTCTCTTTGAACTGCTCTTTCATTTTCATCCATGGTAGTCATTTGGGTAAGGTGAATACCAAGGATTGGATTAGAGGGTAGGTTATTATAGCTTGGGATTACATCAGGATAGCTTTGTACTCTACAGCTGTAATAACCCTCCTCTAATACTTCCAATTTTTGAAAGAACTTCTCCCTTCAGTATTTACTTAATGCTATCTGCATATCCTTTTCTGAGTTTGTTTGTTGTTTTGAGGTGATTTCTATACCAATTCTTGGCTGCTAGGACATTTTTTGTGCAACCCTTCATTTCTTAGAAACTAAAACTACTTTTGAGGTTTCTATGTTTTTTTAACAAGTTCAAATCTGTTCATCATTTGCTATGAGCCTATGACACATATATATGTTTTTAATCTTTTAGAAGATTTATGGGTTTGGGCTTGAATTGTTAGGCTGTTGCATGTTAATGCATGTTGTTTATCCCTAACCGTCACAAATGAGCTGAAAGGGATTTTTCCTTTGATGGTTTGCAACTATCTTTTCTTTTGCTTCCCTTTTGGATAACTCTCATAGAAAAGGATTATTGCAGATAATGTATTTAATGCCTAACCTGATTTGTAGTCTCTGCTGAAAATGGCTCGCATAACAATGTTTGATTTCAGGCTTTTCTAATTTTTCTGTGAATGACTCACTAGGGCTACAGCTACGTAATTAGAACTCCCCCATTCCTTTCCTTCTTCCTATGTATATATAGGAAGAAATTTCTACTGATATAGTGATGACTAGAAACACAGAGATATATAACAAGATATTCTTTTATCTTTCTTTTTTCTTTTCTTTTTTTCTTTTTTTATTGTTATAAGCGGTTCAAAAGGAAAAGAAAAACATATAGATGTGTCATAGCAAATGATAAACAAATTTGAACTTATTAAAAAAAACATAGAAACCCCAAAAGAAGCTCTAAGAAATGAAAGGTTTCACAAAAAATGTCCCCACAGCCAAGAATTGGTACAAAATCATCTCAAAACAACAAACAAACCCACAAAAGGATATACAGCTAGCATTAAGTAAATACTAAAGGTTATCCTATTTATTCATTGTTTTATTTTCTAAATTCATTTGCCACGCTGTGAGGTCCTTGTGGCAAGATAGGAGTAAAGGAAGCTTCATTAGATAACTATTACATTAGTTGAATACTTTTGAAAGGTGAATCCCGACTGTTTATCTGTTTGCTACATACATGATTACCTTTTGGCAAAGCTTATCAACAGGATCCCTTTAATGAGGCTGATAAATCCCTTTCATGTTGATTTGATCTTCGCATTCATGCATCAACACCAACTCATGGATTCAGCAATGAGAACTAGCTAGGAATTCTAACTCAAATGGGTGATTACAAGAGGTTCAAGACTTATCTTGCAAATTCCAATTTCATGACTAAACAATGACACAACTTATGGCGCGACAAGAAGTCTTAAGCAGGACTATCCCTGTATTTGGATCACGCTTATCGACCAAAAACAGCTTTTATTTTATAAATTTACAGCTGCTTCCTCTTACTAAATTACAAATTTCAGCCACCATTGCAACACCAAAATCCCCTGCTTCTGCAAATCATCAAGAGCTCCACAAGTCCAAGACATCCTGACCAAAATACTTCTTGCAGCAGAAGGCTCTTCAACTGCATGCATTTTTGCAGTTCTGTTTTTTTCTGATTTTTTGTCTTTTGACTTGCGTTTAATTTGAGCAGGAGGTAAGTGTTAATTGACAACAGGGGAGTTTGCTTGATTTTAGGAGAGTCTCCAATTTGGCTAGGCAATCAGTACCAGAGAAATTTCCCTTTCCCCTAAGTGGATTCAGGGTCTGTAGATTTATTTCTGTAATGATCCCACATGTGAAGAGGGAATGAATCTGTATCCTTTAATTGCAAGCTATAACTCCACACAAGATATCCACAATGAAGAATTACATATTGTAATAATTAATTTCATTAGTTTCCACATGTTCAATGGAAAGCTAAACCCCTTACCTCATAAAGAATTACTATTGCTATGCATGATGCTGCATTTGAATGTCAAGAATTCAAAAGAAAGTGTATGAAGGAAAGAATATGACACACAACTTTTGTGATAAAGGGGAAACAAAAACATTCCCTCCTAGGTTTTTATTCAGGAGGTGTGAAAATATAAGACAAGGAAGGGCAAGGCTCATTCCTTATATTCTAATCATTTATTTTCCTTTTCAGAAGATGCTTCCTGCATTCTCTTGACCTTTAATGTAGCCTAAAGAATTCAAAGATAAGATGAACTTCCTCATGCAGTAGTTTTTCATTTCTTTGGCAACATCATAAAAGGTAACTTTGTCACTCAACAGAGAAAGTAGCATGGGAACTATTAGTTCTTTGAGAAAGGTAGAGGAAGAGGAAGAGGATTCAGATTGGGAATCATGGGAAAGAGGTTAATGCACATGAAAGTACCCAACGAGCTCCAAAGTGCTGAGGTGGTGCCATATAAAGAACCTTGGTGTTTATTTTGATTGGGTTATACACAAATAGGTTGCTGTTTTAACTGGATTAAAGGAAGGAAAAGAATATAAACGTTCCACTTGAGACAATTATAAAAGGAGTTACCCTAATGTGCCCTCGGATGAGGGTTCACAGTTGTTCATCTTGCTGCAGAAGCAGAAGTGTAAGGATTAGTAGGTGGGTGCGTGGACAAGGTTTAAAATCTCAGTACTAGCCACTATACCGGCCATGACCTGTAACAAGTTGTACCAGCCGGTATTTACCATAGATAACGACATTTACTTGTATTCATGGTACAAGTATAGACCGGTATCAAGTTATACCGACCAGTAAAACTCAGTACCAGCCGATACTTAAAAACCATGTGCATGGGAGTGAGGTCCATTGCAACCATAGGTGCCCTCCTTCAATCATAAAGAAGAGACTATAGACCACAACTGAAAATAGAGATTAAAAACAAGGCTAACCTTAGTTTCAAAAATGAATTTCAGGTCCAACAGGGAAACAACTTACCTGGAGGGATTCTACATCCAAGATAAAATCCTTTAATCATAATGAAAAAGAAACTATAAATCACAACTGACAATAAGATTTACAAGCAAGGCTGACCTCACTGTCAAAAAATGAAGATATTCAGGCTTTATAGAAATGCAAATGCTCAACAATGACCAGAAGTTTTAGGAAATTGAGTAACTCCCAAGAGGAGAAAAATTAAAGAGTGTGGTAGAACAAAATAAACAAATTTATTGCTAACTAATGATTGGGAAACAAAATTATGGTCAAACGTGCAAAAGCTACATTAAAAATATTTAATATTTGAGATGTAATCAGAAAAAAGTCAAATAGTTTGCAATGAAAGGAAAACAAGCAAGCAATCTCCTTCACTAGAGTTCAAATAAGCCATCATTATCAACAATCTTCAAATTCAATCAATTTACAAAAAAATTTAGATACATGGACAAAATTTCATAAAAGGGTATAGTTCATACATGCGGTTACTTGAAAAGAGACAACATACAATGAAGAAACAAATAGAAATAGAGAGAGATACACAAGAAAGCAACAATTAACCAAGACAAATGCTATTTAATAAATAATAAGTACTGCTTCAGCAAAAGAAACTCAAAATCCATAGGAATAACAAACTAAACAATCACCAGTACAGAGAAGTTCAAAATCAAAGCCAATGGATTTTACTTTCGTCCTGCCAATAAGGCAGGGAAGAACTTACTAGAGGCCAACAAGGTAGCACTTCATGTTGGCCTTCAAACAATTCCTGGTTGCATATCAGACAGTTTTACGGTACAAGAGGACAAATGGAAGAAATTCAATCGTTTTGGTGTTTTCAAACTATACAGTGGGAAAAATGAATGTACATTAGAAGTATCAAGAATCGACCTAGCACTGAAAATTTATCACTGAACTAAAAGAAAAGAATCAGACTGGCATACATGTGATTTTTGTAGTTCATATGCATTGTACATGTAGCCAAAAATAGCTGTGATCATTGTTTTGTGATTCGTGAAATCTATCCCACCAATTAAAGGAGAAGAATTTCATCATCTTACAATTTACTTCTCACCGTTTTTTTAAGAGCATGCGATGATAATCATGACCTCTATAGCTACCAGTCAACTCCTGTCACTAAATTTAATATGCAGCAAGATAACAAACTAGAGATTTCCAACAGTTTCATCATAGCAATTAACTAATTACATTATATCAAAACTTTAAATACTGGAGTTTATCTTATATTTATACTTGGATACAAGTTAAGGTAAAACTTTTCAAATTTCATTTGAATTCCATGTTGGATTAATTTGATTTGAAGAATAAAGAACCAAAATAAAAAATAAAAAAAGCACCCCAAGGACATATAAGAGAAATGGAAAGATAAAAAAAGGAAATGTTTCGAGCATAAGCATTCAGTTTCACGATTATGGATCATAAACCTCCGATGTAATGTTTCAAAAATTCCGTACATTACATTCTGCAAAACAACTTTTAAATCCCTGATGTAATCTTAATCAGGTCAGATGGCCAATCCACTCTTCATGATTAAAAAAAATCTGACCACAATTTTTCTTGCAAAATTCTATACATAATGATGGAATTTTAAGCAGGGAACCGTCATATTGGTATCACCCAGAAATTAAGTATGTTTCTATTCATAAAAAGAAAGGAATAGTTAAATTATTGATACTACGAGTGCTCTCACGCTCACTGTTCTCTGCAATCTCTTTAAGACTCGACCAAGATTTTCTCTTCCTTTTACTCGACGCGTTGGCAGCCCTTTCATTATCTATTGTGGCAGGGCTGCTTTCAGGTCCAACTGGCTTCTTAGATCCTGACCTGCTCCTCTTTCTCTTCTTCAAATCCAACAAAGTAAAAACACTTCTCACCAGTGGTGTTGCTGGACTTTTTCCAATAAGTATCTCCCCTTCTGTTGTCTGATTTGCTAACTGGTCTAAAGCGATCCTCTCCTCCATATTTTTATTAGCATCACCACTTTTTTCCAAGCTGGCATACTTCTGAGGAACGGAGCTGACAGATTTCAACACTGAAGCTCTATCGGGTTCTGAAGGATATATATCTCTCATGTGACCTTTTGGGGTCCCTCTCTTCAGGTTCCAGTGCGAACAAAAATGGCATGTATAAACCAAATTGTTCTTTGTAGACCCGCCTGATTTATTGTGCTGCCGACGCAGCTTGGTCCTATTACTTTCAACTCGGACAGTGCAATTATGGCCTGGCTGAAGAATTGATTCACATCTGTCAAGAGAGAATAAGTTGTCAGTACCTTTGTAATATACCTTTTAAAGTCTATGGAGGATAACAATTAATGAAAAATATAAGCCACAAGGATCAATGCAGTGAAATCCTCTATGGTATGTAAATAGAGTTTGATTTGCATGAAAGAAAAGGGTAAGCTGTTTTGTAAAGAGGATAACATGCTAGTCAGATTCTTACATAAGGAAGCAGAAAGTTAAGTCAGTAAATAGAAATATGTCTAAAGATACTTAATGGTATACTGTTTGAAGGTGTTGAAGATGCAATGCCCAATTAGAATATCTATATTTTTTTTTATTGATAATACTAAATCTTATAGATCAGAATCAAGGAAGCTACAAAAACAGCAGCAACAAAAAGACACACTGATCCACGAGAAGTGGGATGTGCCAAAACAGAACCTAAAAACAGAAACTAAAAAACATACTCCATCACCTACATTACATGTTCACTCCAATTAGAATATCTATATTTTATCAGGTAAATCATATTCTTAAAAAGAACATCATGCCAAGCAACCATGCACTTCAAACTAATCTGATTCAACTTATGTCTCCAAAAGCCCTTTAACAGCCGTATGGAATTAAATAAGAGAAAGCATGAATTAAGGATTATACGTTCAACATGTGTACAGAATGAAAACTCTTGAATGTGAACTTGAGGAGGCTTCTATAACTCTATTGTCACTCTGATAATCAGAGTCAGCAGCTTGCAAGGAAAATAAAATACGTAACTGCTATGGAAATGGTGTCAGAAGCAACTTGTACTCTCTCTTTTTTCTCTCTCTAATGAGTAATGAAGATTTTTCTTTGAGGAGGAGAAAAGGACACAAAATATTAGGTCAATAAATGCTAGCACCCTGATGCATTAAACAAAGAACAAAAGCAGAGCAACCTGATGCACCTAGGTATTCTAAAAGATACATCTAAAACAACAATAAGTGAATCTCTTCCGGGAATATTAAATCGAAATTCTTGCTTATTAACTTTGAAATAATACCACTGCCCTTGTAAATAAGATATTCAATTTTATACTCAAAATTGAAGTTTACAGATTAATTCCAACTGCAATATCACCCTTGAATTGCGGATCCAAACTCTAATCACAATCCTGCTTACCAAAGACACTGGTGTTTTGACAATTGAGAAAACCGACAAAACACATAAATAGTATCACACTAACTTGTATGTGGTCTCCCAAAACGAATTTTCTATTCTTAAAATAAATGACCCATGCAACAACATGAATCTCCATTCTTCTTTCTTCTTCATCTCAACCGGACTAATCAAAGAAAATGAAAAAAAAATCTTGCAAATAACACCAGCCGTCCAACCAAATATCTTTCCAAAACTGCCCTAATTAATCCAGGGGTTTAGGGTAAACACCACGATAAAATCTCTATTCAATCAAACAATAAAAGACATATATAGTACACTCAAGTATAAATACCCATCAGCATGGCTTGATACTAAAGCCAAATTGATGAAATACATATTTCACAACATACATTAGCAAACACATTGTAGAGTAAATCCAATGTCCCGGATTGTTTCTATCAGTCAATGAAAAACTAAACTGAATTGAAGCAGCCAAAAGGACTAACCTCTCGCAAGACAATAGAGAAGGATCAAGAGGGGTGCCCATAGCCTCTGCAAAGGCACCCAGACGATGCCCAAATAAAGCACCCAACGAAGGAATCGAAGCTTCCCCACCAGCCCATACTGCCAGCTTTTTCAAGTGCTGCAATTTCAATACCGATCTTAAACTAGAAGGGCCACCTTTCAGATGCTTTTTCCCACTGACTTCTTCTCTAAGTGTTATCGCAATTTGATTCCAATAAACAACACCTGATCCCCTCTCCTTCCCTGCCCATCCCTTCTTCGTCTCTCTCTCTCCTCTTCTACGTTTGCGTTGGATGTGCTTGAGGAATTTAATCGAACGATTTGCGGACGTTCTCTAACATAAAACGTAGGAAGGGATTACGCAGAGACAATGAATGGAGTACCGGCGAAGATTCCATAGAGAACTTCAAAAACTTTTTATTTTTACCGGCATCGGCGGCATTACGACGGCGTGCCGGGCGAAGTTGATCTTATTTTGACAGCACGCCCTGCGTATCGTCGAAATAGGTGGATTCTGATACAAAAGAAGAGAGGAAAGGAGTGAGACAGAGCTCACCCAAACCGCTCGAAACCCGTCTAATCCAACCCAAATAAGAGCTCAAAATAAGCATTGAGTTTTGGTCTGAATTTGGACTGGACTTCATTTCTAGCTCTAGTTAAGTTTGGGTTAGGTTAGGGTTTATGCCATACAACTCGAAAAGCCGAAGTTGAGATGTGCACACTCTTACATATATATTTAAGTGTACAATTGTTTTCTTTTCTTTTACATTTTTCTTTTTTGTAGTATATAATTAACTACAAAACATAAAATTAGTAACATGTGATAACAGATTTATGAATTTATTCTCAAATATATAATTTTATACACACAAACACATATACGGTATTATGAATATGATATTTTGGGTGCACATCCTCAACAAAAAAGATTCTGCAACCACAAATACAATGATCATGTGATTGGCTTATTATATTAAAAATAATTTTTAAAATAATTAATTAATTAAATTTTTTTCCAAATTCAAGATACCATTAAGAAGCCATTGTATGTTAGTAAATTATTTCAATTAATGACATTCCATCAATTGTATTCATATTAAAAACAAAAAGAAAAAGAAATATTCAAAAATTTATATTTTGTTTGGGCCAACCCAAACCTAACATGAACTCAAATAATAATTTGGGGTTGGATTTGGGTTTAATGAGTTTGGGTTAGGACGGACCAATGGTGAGTTTGGGCTAGTGAATCTTAGATTGGGTTGAGCCCCAACTTAACATAACCTGGTCCAATCCACTCTACTTACAACTCTAGAGAGGAGTAAAGAAAGGGGTGTACTTGGGTTGATGATGGACTGTGATAGCTCCTCCTTCATCAAACAAAGAGAGAGAGAGAGAGAGAGAGAGAGAGAGAGAGAGAGAGGGATTTCAACCGAAAGACTCTAAACCCTCCCTTTTGTCTTCCATTTGGTTATTTAATGAGCCTAAGCCAAGCTTTGAGTGTGCTTGGCTCTGTTAAAGCTCAGCTCATTAAGTATATAATATATCTATATAGTTAAGAAGTTATTAAACATATACTCTTTTTTTCATTTATGTTTTTCTTTGTTATTATGATTATATGAGTAATTTTTTATTTTCTATTCTAAATGCAGGTTTTGGATTATATTAATTCTTAATATTTGATAAATAAAGAGCACAATGACTATGGATAAAGAAGCCTTAGCTTGTTTAATTTTTACCTTTCCGTTATTGTCTATTGTTTTTCAATCGTCCAAATTTTATATCTTTCTCCTTAGGTGATATATTAGGAATTGGTAGTTTATATATTTGTGACCACTTTTGATAAATTTTTTCTTTTTGATAATTCTTTTACATCTGATTCCGAATTCGAATCCCACCGATTATCCAATATCCGAATCCGATTACTTAATATATTATAAGAAATTATGATATTATAAACCTCAAGTTAATGGATCACATAGAGATGTATTAATTCAAAAATGTCTTACCTTATTAACTTAAATCAATAAATACTATATAGAACCTTCATTCCTTTTATACTAATGCTAATATGGAAAGACTTAAAAAGCCTAAAAAACATAACATATATACAAAATATAACGGTCGGATATTTATTTGGTCAAATATGTGTGATATCATATTCGAATCTGAATATAATCGGAGCAGTATTTTGATAATTGGATCTAAACTAAGGGGGAGTTTGGTGGGCATTATAGAATCTAGATTCTAATAAAATCCATATTCTATAATCCAAAAGGTGTGTTCGGTTAGGATTTTAAGGCCGGATTCTACTATTAAATTGTATAAGTATAATCAAGCCCATAATCAGAATCTACTTTTTTGGTGATTATAAGGATTATGGACATTGATGTTTAAATTTCTAAAATCTGTGATTATAGAGATTATGTAGAATATATTATATAAAACATATTATAATAAATAATAACATTATGAGTATTATAATATCATATATTCTGTTATATGATATGTAATTGATAATACAATATTACATTATATTCCACATATATCTATATATATATATATATATATATATATATATATATATATATATATATATATATATATATATATATATATATATATATATATTGTATTATAATATATTATTATTATATTATAATATCATATTATACTATAATATTTTTATAATTATTTTATTAATTATATAATATAATATGATATATTATAATATTATATATAAATTATCATAATATATAATATTATTATATTATATATAATAATATTTTATATATAATTTTATGTATCATATAAAAATATGAATATCATGAAATAATATATATGATTTTAAATAAGACTTTAATTTTTCTATATACATACAATGTTTAATACAGAAAACTCTAAATTTAATCTCAATAATCGGTGTCAACAAAACAAGATTCCAAATTCTTGTTTAAAAATCTGAGTTCATAATCTAACTTATCCAAATAGGATTTTGAATTCTAAAAGAATCTATGATTATAATTAGAATCCAGATTCTATAATGCCCACCAAACACACCACTTAATTAGATCCATATTCGGATAATTGGGTTGGATTCGGATCTTTCCCTAGTGGAGATCCTTGGATAGAGAAGATGTTCTCTAACTAAAAAACGCAAGAGACAGATTAATAAGTAGGAAGAAAATAGATTTTGTCTAACAGTCAAAGGCGGCTTGGACAGTTGGACTGCACACTCGCCGGTTTTGAAGTGACCAGATCTGAAATTCAAAGAGCCCAAACACGGTCCAACTCCACCTACATCCCGGTATTAAGCTTGAATTTGAGATCCAACAAGAAACCCAATTCAACAAATTGAAACCCTAGCTTAATATGACATTTCCTCTTGTTTGGGTGGAGTTGGAATGGTTTCCAGGCTTGTTGAACCTATTGCATAGATCTAAATGCATGGTGTGACACAAAAGGATAAAAGTTGAGAATTGACATAGCCATGTGTGACCAATCACAAATAGCTAGCCATGTGAAGGGGTATAAGTTAAATTTGCTTTTCAAAACATCCCACGTGGACGTACATATTTGAGAAAGAGCTCATCATAGCTTACTACTGGTTGTTTTACTTACATATATTTTCCATAATTAAATAATGGCATATGTTAAATTTTAATGGACCACATTAAAATGGGGCCATATCAGCTGGAGCCTATGCTGGAATATCTGCTGGTCCAACGGTGGACAAGGTGTACACATCAGCATCATTCACAGACGTATGTGTACATTCCCTTCACCGTTAGACCAACAGATGTTCCAGCAAGGGGCTCCAGCCGATTTCATAGATTAACCAAAATTAAACTTTATATTATATCAATATATTATATTTAAACTTGAAAGGAAATCAAGAGAGAGAAAATATTATTCATTATAATATAAGCATTATTTATATGCAATATTTATTATTATGGAAATAATTGCAGGTTATATTTTTATGATAATACATTCTAGCCGAAAAAAATCCTTTGAAAATTCTTAAAACACTCCTATATACATTAAAAAAACTATCCACCAAAAGATTTCTATGTTATCAAGTAACTACTAACTCTAATATAGACTATTAATCCTATATTGTCAAATAATTACCCATGTGTATAACTCTTATATCTGTACAGTGCCTTCCCTAATTATATTATATTCAAGCTCGAAAAGAAATTCAAGAGAGAGAAAATATCATTTCTTATAATATAAAATAAACATTATTTATGTGCAAGATTTACTATTATGGAAAAAATTGCAATTCACCTTTTTATAGTGGTAAACAAGAATATACTTCCTTAATAATAACCATTCACATGTATATCCCTAAAAGATAATGTCCAAACATATTCCTTAATAATAATCATTCATATATCCATAAAAGATAATGTCCAAAAATATTCTTTTAGTTAATTTCATGGTAAACAATGTTTACCACCATAATTTATTCATATTTAATGAGATACATCAATTTAGGTGGCGTTTGGTGGGCATTATAAAATTCAAATTATGGATTATAATCTGGATATTGGTAATCCAGATTATAGTCCCTGATTTTCAAAATCCATAATCTTGTTTGGATACCATAGATTTAAGAATCTAATTATACAATTGAAACTTGAATCTCGTTTGGTTGATATTAATTATTGAGATTAAATTTGGAATTTTTACATTGAAAATTGTACAAAAAATAATATAACGTATATTGAAAAATTAATATCTTATTTTAAATAGTATATTATTAAATATATAAAATAATAAGTATATTATCTATAATATAATATAAACAATATATATATAATATAAAATATTATATATATTGTACATAATTTAACATATTATATATATATATATATATATATATATATATATATATATATATATATATATATATATATAGATATGTGTATACATATATCTACATATATGTATACATATATGTGTATATATATATACATATATGTACATATATGTATGTGTGTGTGTGTGTGTGTGTGTGTGTGTGTATAATATTATTAAATATATGTATTAAATAAATAATATATTATATAATATTATGTCCATGTATACTATAAAATATTATTATATGTCACATATTATAATATTATATTATATCATATATAATCTATTATATTTATATTATGATATATTATTTTTCAAATACATAGTATACATCATATATATTATACTATTATATCCATACATATAGTATATACATATGTAAGTTTAAACAGAATTCTCAAAAAAATAAATAAATAAATTCTGCATCTACTTTTGTTGTGGAGCTTCCTGTATTGATCACCAAAGCAACATCAGAGGACAACATGAACTTTATGTCAAATCCTATCTTCAAGGGAGCAGAACTTTGTAATCAAATACAAGTGGTGGATTGGAGAAACTTAATCACCCCAACAACCTTAATCAAATGCAGATTGAGAAGTTTGAGCAAAATTACGAAGCTAATTCTATTGCCTATCCATATTCAAGTATAAAAAGCTGTGGTCCTTCCAACCCTAGCTGTCAAACCATGACAACCTTGACATATAAGAACCATCCAAAGCTAAAGACAAAGGATGCCCTCTACTGATTCCACCAACATGGCCGATGCATACACTTCATATAAAGAAATCAAACCATGTTTGATGCAAGATTAATAAAACCCACCTATATTTTTTATAACGGGGAGAGAGAGAGAGAGGGGTAGCAAATGGGGTCATGAACAATAGCTGTAAAAGAGGAACAGAACCCACCATTAAAAACACCAGATGTGTTACTGTACAATATGTGGGGATGCATTTACAAAGACGTGGAGGAAGATCACGAGAGTTTTCAGGCAACAACATGCATGGCTCGTGTTGCTAATTTTGGGTATGAATCTTCTGGTATTCCCCTTTTTGATGGCTCATTATTAAAAGGGGCTGCAAAGGGAGCCTAAATTTCTATGCAGCATTTGGTTTCTACTCCCTTTAATTTCTGGTATGCTGGTCTGAGAGGTTGAAGCTGCCAGCATGATCTGGTTACATAGCTAGAACCTTTCCTGCTACACAACCCATTTTTTCTTCTAGTTCCTGCACCACAATGTTTCCATATATTCTAACCATAAGCAGATAATGAAGTAGTCTTGAAATGGGGTGTCCCTGATGGATCTTCATATGGTCCTTTCATAGATTACCCAATTTTTCTTCTGTGTATTTGGTGTAGGTCTAGCCTTTAAATGCTTTGTTTCAATATATATTTCTAGTTTTCTGATCATCTAGGGTCAGATTATTCAGATGCATGTGATAGTCCTACTGGGTGTTTGGGTTCTCAGTCAAGAAAGATCTGGATGTAGTATTTGATTGAACTTGGAAAACTAAGGTTCCTAGGTATGGTTCTGTCAGATCATCTTGCAGCTTCAACCACTCAATTCTCAGCAAAACAAAGTGGTTACATCTCCCCAGTTACAATGCTAATTATAGTCTTCTACCCAGAGATTGTTATCATACCAATACCAATACAGGTACTTGCTTATTTAACCTCTTACTTGTAACTATTTTCTTCCTCCATTCTTTTTTGTTGGAAACAGTGGTTCATATTTTGGGTATTTTCTTCGCCCTTCATGATACGGTACAGGAGATTTTTGAGATTTCAAAGATTCTGGATTTAGGTTTGGTATATATATCATGTTGTAATCCTAATTAATTGAAAGTTTGGTGGAATTTTTGCCGCACACGGTGGATGTAGGCATGTTGCTGAACCACTTAAAATCTGTGTGTTCTTCTTCTTCTTCTTTGTCTATATTTTACTACTCACGTTGCACAATTCACAACATTTTTCCCTTTTGTTTGATGATATCTGCTCAAACTTTTCTTAAACTAAACGATGCCCTTTAATGTCTTCAAAATGTCAAGAAAGAAACTGCATTTCATTGCTTTCTTGCAGGTGTTATGCTGTTCGTAACTACTTTATCCTTTTGGTTAGGATTCGATCTCTCTCTCTCTCTCTAACCTCTCTCTACTTTTACATAATTTGTTGAGAGATGAAAAGAGGCCCGGGGAGACCAAAAAAAAGGGTTGAAGAGGTAGACATATTGTTGTATGTATCTTTCTATCCTAACTGTTCTTTTTGTTCTTCGTAAATGCTAAGAAAAAATTATAGAGTGATCCCATTTGCATCACTCGACCTACCAAATTAAATTGCAAATCCACCATTGTTTGATCATTAGAAATTTATCTCTCTTTCTTTCTGTTTAAGCGTTTGGACCATCAGGTTGTTGACAGTGGGTCCCTTGTAATACCCTTGCCAGCTTCAAATGATAAACCCAAAAAAAAAATTTGAGAAAAGAACAAAAAATTGTTGCCATACAAGTGGAGAGAATATGGGATATAAAAGGAGAGGTGTGCCATTCATATTCAAATTGATTAGAAAATGTTGGAATTTATTGTATACCTACCTGTTTCTTTGCCAAAAGCATAAATCAGAAGAATAGCAATGGAAGTTGTCAATTTTTTTTCTGATTAACAATCAATGAGAATTAGAAATGCAACTCTTTGTTTCCACAACGTAAATCCTTCTCAATAGATAAAACGCATTCAAGAAAATCTCAGACACTATGATATCTTAGTAATTGGGTTTCCTACACTTGGTAGCAAATTAAGGTCTCTATTGCAGGAGTCTCACAAGAGAATTGTTTCACTGGACTTAAAAGAGTGTCCTATTTAAAGGGGAGAAAAGCTCAATTAATGTATACTTTTATTAATTATCATTAAGTGACTAAGAGAGAGTAGTCATGGAAAGTTAAACCTCTCCCATTTTTTTTTTATTCTTTTACAATTTTTTATCATTAGGGGGCATTGAAAGTAGTAACAGATTGAACAACATCTCCCACTTGCCCAACTATATATGAGAACTGAGACTCCCATTGCACCTTACTAATTATCACATTCTGGGTTGTACAAGGAAATGCATCGTGTGACCGACGAGAGTGCAATAAGCTAAATGACTCTATATCAAATTCCATTTAACAAGTATAGAGATGCACTCAAAACGCTCGCCTCTGCCTAAATTCAAATGACCACTTCGGATTGAGCTATACTAATCCCTCTTGAGTATCAAACTTAGGTCCAGGCTCAATCCTTTTGGAATAATGCTCATTTCATGCCTTCTAGAATATGGATATGTATAACTTCAATATACATAGATGGATATTTAAAAATATAAAATTAACATGAAAATATTAAACCATGACAACCTAGACATAAGAACAACCCAAAGCTAAAGACAAAGAATACCCTCAAGTGATTCCACCAACATGGCCAGTGTATATTCTTCAAATAAAGAAATCAAACCATATTTGATGCATAAAACCCACCCATATTTTTAGGAGAGAGAGAGATGGGAAATGGGGTCATGAACAATAGCTGTAAGAGAGGACCACAATATATGTTTCCATATAGTAATTCTTACCATGAACAGATAAATATGAGGTGTCCCTGATGGATCTTCCTGTTGTCCATACAAAGATTACTCATTTGTTCTTGTGTTAAGTCCAGCCTCTAAATTCTTGTTTCATGAGGAAGCCCCTATATATATTTCTAGTTTTCTGATCATCTAGGGTCAGGAAATGTGTTTTATTGGGAATGGTTCTGTCAAATCATTCTGCAGCTTCAACCCCTCAATTCTCAGCAAAACAATGTGGTTACATCTCTCAGTGACAATGCTAGATCTTGTATTCTCCGCAGAGATTGTTATTATACCAATACATGCAGGTACTTCGGACTTGCTTCTTTAACCTCTTACATGTATACTTGACTAGTTTCCTCCTCCTGCATTCTTTTTCCCTTTTGTTTGATGATTTCTGCTCAAACTTTTGTACAACTAATGATGCCCTCTAATTAATATCTTCAAAATGTCAAGGAAGAAACTGCACTTCATTGCTTTCCTGCAGGTAATATGCTGTTCCTAACTACTTCGTCCTTTTGTATTTGTATTGATTGGGTTGAGGTGGATGGGTCATGTGTGGGGGAGGGTAGGCTGGTGTTGCGGGGGACAAAAAGGGTTGTAAGAGGTAAACATTGTTGAATATATCTTTCTATCCTAACTGTCCGTTTTGTTCTTTTGCCAACACTCAAGACAAAATTAGGATGGTCTCATTTGAATCACAGAACCTACCAAATTAAATATCAAATCCACCAATAGTCTGATATCTCTCTCTCTCTCTCTCTCTTTCCAACAAAAAAAAAAATCTCTCTCTCTCTCTGAAAACTTTTGAGTGGGTCCCTTGCAATAGACTTGCCAGCTCCAAGTGAAAACCCCAAAAATTTTCTAAAGACAAGTCTTTGTTGCCATACAAGTTGACAGAACATAGGATATAAAATGAGAGTTATGCAATCTCTCTTTCAAATTGATTAGAAAAAGTGGTAAATTCATTGTCATTTTCAACATTTGTGGTCTTATTAGAAGACTTGCAGCACCAAGAACGGTGAAAATTAACCTGACTAGTCCATCAACCTTTCCAAACCCACCTCCTATTCTGGTGGATTAGGATTCATGCGAGAATATGTGTATGTACGTAAAAAACCTTTGGCTGTTAGTATGAAAACATGAATTTGAGTCTAAGCATAACCACTTTGAATATAAATATCATAGGTGAATTCTACTGCTAATCTACGCCTCCGTAACTAATTAATTTATGCATAAAGTATCTAATGTCTAATGGAATCTGTAAAATAATAAGGTAAATTCTACCAATCTCTCAAAAGGTAATTTAGTAGAATACCAAAAGACCTACTGTAATGTCAGGAATTGTTAATTTGTACATTAGATAAATTATGTAATGTTTTTACTTAAAAATAACCATTATTTGTTCTTTAAAGCTATTTTAACTGGAGTGCTAAATCCTAGTAATGTCCTCATTACTTTCAAAAGACTTTGGGAAATTATTTTTTGCACCTTGCTAAACTAAAAATCCATAATTAGTTTTGTGAAATTCTCCATTCTTATTCTACCTCCTCTCCTCTTGGATTGGATCTAAGTACCTTTTCCAACATCCACACTACTTTAGACATGGAGCCATTGCTTCTCTTCTCACATAGTGTGAACTTCTAAAGAGGAGAAGATGAAGAATTATTAGAAAAAGGGGAGTTTGGTGGGGCTTTTTCTTCAGATGATAGAGAACTTTGGGGAGCACCATCATCCTTTCCTCAAAGGCAAATTAGACATTAAGACCCACTTCAAACACTGCCACCAACTCAACCCATTTTCATCATTTTTTCTAATGTATTTTTCCTGCGTACCCATCAAAGTCTTTTTTTCCTTTTTTTTAATACTACTTTCAGTTTTTCCAATTGATCATTTTCAGAACAAAAAATTTTTAATTTTGATTTTTCAAAAGATCTTCAATATCTCAAAGAACAGATAATTGAGATGGAAAAAACAGAAAATCAAAGGGACAAACAATTAACCAAAAAACATGAGGCGAAGCTGGCAAAGAAAGATTGATCGCAGTTTCGGTCTGCCATAACATTTTCAAGAAAAAAGGGGCAATCTTTCTTACGCCCTAGTGATTGCTTTTGGGACACTTATTATCCCCCTAAAACCATCATAACAGCCTTTGTTCTGGGCCTCGGTTAACAGCTAACAATCTCATAGAAACTGTAAACAATACAATACAAAGATAGAAAAGTAGCAAGATTCATTCATCAAATAAAACAGAAATATTGAAGTGATTACATGTACTAGAAAATGCAGAATTGATAGTTTTAAACATCAGCAACGAAGAGATACATAGAACAGAAACATCCCTTTAGTGAACGTATTCAGCAAATAAGATTTGATTTGGTTAAAGTGAACAAAGCATTCGTAAAATAATACAGAACATCCATAAGGATGATGCAAAGGAACCATGCACTTCCCTGGGCTTAATTCAAGGCAGCCAAACTTTTAACTATAAGATAAACCGCCCACTGTTCACATATCATTTACTGCTGCTATTTCCCAAATGTCTTCCAATAGTTTTCACTCCAGAAAAGACCCCAGAGAAAGACCTACCACTCCATGGATCACATACTAAGGGGTAGGGGTGCTGCTAGTACTGCTTCTTCCTCTCATGGGCCTGCAAAAACATAACCTTCAGTCAACTTTACTTTTCGAGTATACAACCAGCCAATTAGCCAATGAAGTAATGCAACAAGAGGATCAGCTCAAATTGCACGAGCACAAGTCAATAACCAAGGTTATCTTGCTTAGCTCAATAACCTTGACCGTGCTCATTGAAGAAATCTGAGTGACGCTACCTTGCAGTAGGATAATTTAAGTGCGTAATGCAGTGCTTTCACAGCAGTCTTTAACCATCATATCGGTTCATTTAACAGAAAACCAGCTACTTTTAAGTTTTTACGCTAAAACCCACAAATTACAGCATCAAGAAAATAAACAGAAACAACAACAAAAAAAGTCATCTCTCATCAGAATACCTAGTGTCAGTATTGAAAACTTCAAAAGAAATTTGACATTCATATAGATATAACATAATTGTTTCTTAGAATGCATGACAAGCAAGCAAACTTACAATCATATGTTGAATTCATTTAAACTCTTTTGATCTTAAGATGAAATTTAAGTTTTCTATGATATAACAGGGACACGAGATCTTCCAGATCATATGAATCTCGATTAGAATGCAGCATCAGACAAAAATATAACTAAATTGAACTAGTTAACCTAATTCACCACGAATCAACAGACTGCATTGAAGTATTGACTGCGTCCAATTTTTCAGTGCTGATAAAGGAAAGAATAGCAGATGTGCAATTCTCAAATTGCCAGTCACAAGTGGAGAATTGACACTTTAGGATTCAAAGTAAAGGCTTCAACACAGATTTCCCTGAAAAGTTGGTTATACACATCTGGGTGGCTCTTAAAAGGATACGTGGCTGAAATGAAATGCAAGACTTGCAATATATCCAAGGATCAAAAAGAAACTGATTCAAGACTTCAATATAACAAAAAATACAGGCAGAAACACTACAAATCCAGCAAAAATATCTTCAGCAATTATTTTATGTAACACAGGTTTCAACCAGGATGTAAACAAACATTGGCAGAAAAATACTTGAACAATCTTAAAGTTATAAAAATTATTCATGATAATAGAAGGGGATACCTTCTAGGACTCCGACTCCTTGATATTTTCCGCGCTCCCTTTGGACATACAAAATTCAGATAATTTTAGATAATCAGGCCTCCAAATTACTTCTAGAACAAAGAAGCATGAAAGCAAACCTTTCGAGGACTAGGTGATCGAGAAAAGGATGATGATCTCCCACGTCTTGCGGCTAATGCTCGACCCCTGTTTTAAACAAGCACCACATTGAAACAATAAGCATTAAACAAATGAATGTCAATCATGTGGTCAACATTATGTTTTCTGCATACCAAATAAAGACCACAACTTATTGTGTTCCCATGAGTAATAACAATGTAAGAGCAATTATACAGTTTCAACTGCTGTAACTACAGAATGCAATTACACTGTTCAACTGCTGCCCCATTCAGAACAATAAAGGGATATGACATCAGATAATGCAAGACAGGTAAAAAACATATAAATACTAAAATCAATAGATAAAAAGAACTTTAGGATTGGGGAACATTAATCTCTGCTGTATCTGCTATAACCTTACTTCCAGCGTGAAGATCACGATCCAAAAAGTGTCAGATTGCTGGTCAAAATAAATATATATTTTTATATTTGATACTGTAATTTATGTATTTCAGAGTTATGACTGTAACAAAAATAATATAAGTATACAATGGGATTTTTAAAGATTCTTATACATGTTATGAAGAATGCAGCAGATAATATAATTAAGTATCTAATGAGGCATACATCTACCTACAAATATGCAAAACCGCCATATAAAAACAACCTAATGCAAAAGGAAAACTAATCACCCATAGATCCCTCCCTCCCTCCCTCCCTCCTCTCTCTCTCTCTCTCTGTGACTAGAAATAGATGTCTTCATTGAATACAAAACAAATTTCATTGAATGAATAACAAAAAGATTATATCATCTCCAAAACATACAACACATGTCCATCACTTAATTTGCAAGGAACTTTAATTTTCCTTACCACTGATGGAGATGGAAGGAGGAAATGAGTAACAAAATGATGGTGGAAACTAGGGCTGCAACTTGGTCCGGTTAAAACCAAACCCGAACCGATCCAAACCGACTTCGGTTCGGTTTGGTTCTGTTTTCTTTATGGTCGGTTCGATTTTGGTCCTAAGATCCTTAAACCGAATTAGATCGGTTCGGTTTTGGGTTGTATGCTCGGTTAAACCGAACCGAAATCATACATTTTTTTAAACCGAACCAAAAATATATATATATATATATATATATATATATATAGATACCATTACCTTTAAAGTTTCAACATATTACAATTAAACCCTCCCTTAAATAGACCAAAACCATCCAAAATTCCTAATCTCCCAAAACCTAGCAGCTCAACGCCTCTGCTCTTTGCTGACCCAAAACGAGCGACTGCTGCCACCACTGCTGACTCCTCTCCATCTTCTTCTTCTTCTCCCCCTTCTTCTTCTTCTTCTTCTTCTCACATCTGATATCAGAGCTCAACGCCTTGATGATCTATCACTACAAAAGGCTGCTGTGGCACAAAACGTACTTTGAGAAGTTCGGTTTAACCCTCAAAACCTATCTGTCACTTATAATATAGAAAAATCTAGACAAGCATTGCCATGTAAAGGCAAAGGGAAAACCTGATAAGAGGAGGATACGGTCCCAAACAGAGAGTCACTTGGGAAGGTGAAGAATAATCTGTGCCATGTCTTTGATTGATGTAAGCACATCATACCAAGAGACTTGAGATGAAAATCTCACAGATAAGGTGAGTTAGAATCGCAAATGAGAGTTTCATCTCGATGATGATGGTTTGAGATTTGCTCTTCCTCTGCTTAAGGCAAAATCGTGTGGTCTTTGATTTGGGGATCTTTGTGGGTGTTTAGATTTTTCCTCCTATATTTATTTATTTTTTTGATCAACCATGCAGATGATTTTGTTTGTCCGTATGAAAGCTCGGTTCTGACTCAATACTTTTCCCAAGTCTTGGGATATCAAGTCTTTCGACTCTTCACAGTCGAATCTTCACAATATCGAAATGGGTCATTCAGCCTTTCTAATTACACGAAATTTTTTCCCAAGCTAATCAATTAGCTTTTATAAAACAAATCAGGGCCGGTGTTTCTCAGGCCTGATTATATCGATATCTACATCGCCGTTGCCATCGAAGATAAATTCTTTTAGGGTTGGGAGATGGACCGGAGGGGTCCAACTGAAAAGAACAGGTGATGCAAGAGTTAATACGATTACTATGACGTCTAACATCCTGTAAAAGCATCCTTCATTCTCAGAGAAGGAAGGAGGGGTGATTATGTGTTGGTTTAACCCAACCAAACCAAACTGAATTGATCCCATGGAATTCGGTTTGGGTTACGGTTTTTTAATTAAATTTCGGTTCGGTTTTCGGTTTGAAATTTTCGGTTTACAATTCGGTTCGGTTCGGTTTTGGGTTGACTGTAGGTAATTTCGGTTTGGTCTTGGATTGACCTCAATCCAGACCAAACCGAACCAAGTTGCACCCCTAGTGGAAACTACTTTCTTTTAAAAAAAGAAATTACATATGGAAAAAATACATCAACCCACAACAGCCCAGATAAAACAAAATGACAAAAATTATAATAGCAAGCCTATTTACACAAAGAAAAGAGTTTGCACAAACTGGAAAAAAATACAAAATAAAAAAATAAAATAAAGAGGAGTGGCACAACAAAAAATGCAAGACAAATCCGTTTCCAGACTGGATAAATTTCAAACAGTATTCCAAATGAAGAAAGCCAATAAAACACCAGTATCATCTATCTAATTAAAATATATCATTGCCATTCAAAATTTTAGCTATGGTCTTTGAATCTGTATAGGTTCATGCCGTAAATACAAAAAGCACACACAACTCTTTAGGTAGCAATCTACTCGACTGTGCTGCTTAACATATATAATATACCACCTTTATAAACCTATGTTTTTTCTATAGAATGACTTGATTATTTTTTTATCTCATATAAGCCAATGAAAGTTCACCTACTTCTAACGATACCTGGGGCTTCTCACATCTTAGGTTTTATCACATTGCTATATCTAGCGTTGCTTCACTATACCACCTATCTAATCCTGGCATGTGACCAACAAACATGTTCCAAGGAATCAAATTCATCTGGTCAAATGTCTGTAGGCAGTATATGATAGGATACCAAAGACATTGCATTTTCTATTTTGGGAAAAATTGAACCACAATTCCCAACAAAGAAGGCCACTAAAGCTCCCTACTGTTTCATCTAACAAGAGTGCATTGCCATTCAAAACCTTAGTTAAATCCAGTTGGTTCCCGCACCAAGTCACTACTTACTAATCTATCCATCTAATAGAACGAGGTACAGGACATAGAAATTATTCTCCTCCCATAATTTTCTAATTTTGTAACAAAATTACAGAGATAAGATCACAAAAAAACCTGGACCAATCTTGGAATAACTAATCATAATACAAGTCACAGTTTACCCTTTCTCTTCCCTACCTCCTTTCTTGAACAACAATAGTTTAAATTCAACATAAAAAATATTGAACTATTAATCACTGAACTTCGACTTCACTAGACTCCAAGGTACCCCAAACAAAATCCCAGTAACTGCTAGCAAGAAATTTTTTTTAAAAACTCCATTTCAAATACATTAAAAAGAGAAATTGTCAAAGATAACCAACTTGCATTCAGGACCCCGTGTCAAGGAGGATCCAGTAAAGAAATCCACATATAAGCAGCTTACAATTACAGATGGACAACCAATAAACATTGATCTCTCTCAGATCCTTTAAAATTATAAACTTCCATATTCTGCTACTCATCATCATCAAGAGTTCTCAGTTTAGGGCAAGGTAAATTATATTGGGTGACATTATTCGCAATTAACCTTATCCTTCCAACTCAATCCAAATACATTAAAGAGAACTTGTCAAGGACTAATCAACCTTCATTCAAGACCCCATATCAAGGAGGCTTCACTAAAGAAATCCACATACAAGCAGCTTACAATTACTGATGGACCACCAGTCAACATTGATGTCTCTCAAATCCTTCGAGGTTATAAACTTTCACGCTCCGCTACTCATCATCCCCAAGAGTTCTCGGTTTAGGGCAAGGAATATTTCATTCAGAGACATCATTCTCAATTAACCCCACCCTTCTAACAGTATCAAAAGTAATCTATGCAATCTAGAATCAATCAATCGCCCGGAAGGTTTGTCATGGTGGCGTCCCATGTAGGGAGAAAGGTGGTCCATATTAATGGCTCCTGTATCTCCTTGCTAGATAGAGTTGACCTACAACATAAACACTATTAACTTCTGCACAGACAAAATAATGAAAATTTCATATTAATTTTAAATCTTTCCTTTTCTCGAATGGAAGAACACACAAAATTCATTGGTCAGCTCACCCAAAATAGAAAGAGAATTCAGACTCATTCCTACCGCAAAATGGATGTTTAACAATTGCACACACTAACATCTTAGTCCCATAAACCCAATGCCCCCACATCCAAAGTGCATTCAATTGTATCGATTTCCATTTTAGGATGCCAGTCACATTTCAGAGTTACAAGTCAAAGGCTTCAGTGCAAGCAAAAACAGCATGAACTGAACGCATCAACAATAATAAAAAGAACAGAAAGCAAATAAACAATACAACAGAAAAACCAAATCACCTATACATGATTAGAATTCTATTTTATCATGATCAGCGGTATGATAAATCAATACCCAAAAAATTTACCTCCGCGGTGAGGCTGATCTTGATCGTGAACGAGCAGCCCTACGGATAGGAGAGCGGCTACGCCTACGGCCAAGTGAGGATCTTCTAGGAGGAGTACGAGCTCGCCTTGGAGGAGAACTGAGCAAAAGCCAACACAAAAACAAAATCAAGTAAAAAATCAAAGACTAAAATTATTCAAAACTACTACTGTTTGAAATACTTGGTCTCTTTAGCAGGACTAAAGTTTGCAGTGCCAGTTTGGTACCATTTCATTGAGTTGAAGCTGTCTCGATATACTGTTATTTACTTAAGAAAATTGGTAAATCCACAATTCCAAGAATACCATTATATAGTGAACTTTCCACATAAAGAATGCCAAAATCAATTTTATCAGTCAAATAAACAAGTGCTAAACTTAGAACAAAGCCAGTAGAGATTGTTGGCTTCTTTTAGAAGTCAGAAACAGAATATAGTTTGGTCCTACCTATATTAATAATTTTCCTATCAAACTATGTGGTGAAAAAGGAAGGAATTTCCTTCATGGGATGCACATAACATTTTTATTACCACAAGTGGCTCTTCTTTATGTTTTCTTCCAAGACTTGAGGATGAGGATTTATAAGATACTGCATCAAAAAGTCCTTATTTCAAAAATAAAGTCCCTTTTCCTCAACTCCAGTAATTAAACACCACTTACCGACGCCTCAAAACAGGAGAACGTCTGCGGACCGGACTACTAGCACGCACCCTTCGGGGTGAAGCCCTATCGAGAACAAAATTAATCAAAGGCTGTCAAAAGAAATATATAAAAGTAGAGAGAGGCAAATATCCAAACGGAAGCTACCGTGCAGGTGATCTATGCCGTCTCGGAGGAGATGGGGAACGCCTTCTAACTGGAGATGCAGGCCTTCTCCTAGGAGGTGTTTCCCCTCGACGACGAACAGGAGATTCCACACGTCGCCTTTGAGGGGAATCTGGCCGCCGACGAGGAGATTCAACTCTTCGTGGATTTACAGGAGATCTCCTCCTCGGAGATGCAAGGGGTTTTCGACGCGGAGACGCTGAAATTCAATGTGTTCAAAATAAATAAATGGTGTCATAGAAAACAGAACTGCTCTGTGAATATAAAAGCCAGCCACTGCAATTTATTAACCTTACTTTCTCTTTGGCGCTGTCCATCCTTTTCTGCATCAACATTCACAACATCCTTCTGGGGAGCATCCCTCTTGGAAGTAGCAGCAACCGCCTTTGGAGGTGATAAAACCTTCTGACGTTGAGGTAAAGTGAACCTTGCTCGAACAACATTGCCATCAATTTGAGCCTGCATCAACCACAGTGAGAACTCAGTTCACTAAAATTAATCAAGTTCAATGATAAATCAATTTGCTTCCAAATGTTAACCAAACATACACCATCCATGTAAAGAAGAGCTTTTTCTGCATCAACCCTTGTCTTGAATTCTACATATCCATATCCCCGAGGAAGATTAACCTGTATATAATGAAAATATTTCAACATCTACATAAAAGAACAGGGGAGACTTTGGAATATAACTAACAGGGAAAATATCCAGAACTCACAGTACGATCCATTGAAAGTTCCACATTAACTACTTCACCAAAGTTACCTGCAAGATAGGAATAGCACAAATCATATTGATCACTAGGCCACTTAATACATGGATCCGTTTACAGAAGCTACATGAGGCACCACTATATGCTAGATGGTACAACGAAATTATTTAGCCGAAAAATGTATTTTATTTTAACATATAAAATAAAATGCAGTGCTTGTGTCGTGCATTTGATAAATCAAGAATACCAGATATATAATTTATTGGGAATCTAAGACTTCACAAAATAAAGGATAAACTACCCAATAGTAGACATGTCAAGACCAAATGCTTGGTGCTCTACAATAAGTGCAGACCACACCTAAGTGTTACTGTATATCACCTTTCAAACCAAATTCAGACCCAAACTTTAAAAGTTCCTTCCCAACAAAGAAATCATAATATCTCCCTTTAGCATTCAGCAGTACCAAACTGCGAATATCCAAGAATAACCATCCTATATAAAAACACACGAACCAAATATGATATATTGATACTCAACTAAGAGCATGAAAAAGTATACTTTTATCAACAATCTATCTTTCACTCCTTCTCAAACCCCCACTAACCCACCTCCTCACTCCATCCACAAAACACCACCCCCCACCCCCACCCAAAAAAAAAAAAGGCCCCACCGAAAAAAAATAAAAACCAAAACCAAGCCCCAAATGCCTTAATCTTTTTACTTTCAATAATTAAGATGGGTTGCAAAGATACACAAAAGAAGAAACTCTCTGTTGAAACAGTAATTTAAAAAGAAAGAGAGAGAGCCCAATGTGGACATGTGCTTAAGTCCAAAAATTGCATGTGGATGTCTCCTGAGGTTGTCCCCTTTTTGGCAAGAGAACAAATTTTTTTTTTAACACCTGGACGTCTGAAACAAAGTTATAGGAAATCTGGATATGGTAGAATTCTTGGACATTCAAAGGAACTTGGGAGGTTTAAAACACCTAATAAAACAAATAATGAGGAAATAATTTTTTTTTTTTTTTTTTTGATGATTTGAGGAAATAATTTAGGAAGAGATAAAGTAGAGGAAACAATTTAATGAAGGGATAAGGCTGAAAAGGAAAAGATGGAAATCCAAAATAATAGAAACTCTGGGTGTTCGGGATCAAGAATAAGAGCAGTTTAGAGATTACAAAGACACGTAAAAGGAAACAAACACTTACCGTGGTTGGTTTCTCCTTGTGTTTATCTCCTTGCTCTCACCTTTTTTATCTCTCTCCTACCTTATCATTTTGATTTTTTTTTTGCAACTCCCTTTGTATCCTCATCCTAATATCCTCCTTTTCTGAGACTCTTTATCCACTTTTTATATATAGTGAGGTAGTTATGCAACTACCCCATTGGTTGCTAACATAGGCAAGGTGGGTTGGGTGTGTGGGAAGTTTTCTAACTTCTCACTCTCCCACCTTTCTCTCTTTCTCTTTCTTTTAATTACCATTTCAACACTCTCTTACAACAGTATTTAAAATGAAAGGACCGCTCATGCCCGGTAATCCAGAATTACCATAAATTGTACTTGTGCAGAGGAACACATTTTTTCAACTTTCCATGGTTCTCCTCTTTATATTCATTCTTATGCTTCATAATCACAAGTCCAAAAATGAAGGATGATATTACTTAAGAGATTTTAGTTATGTAAACCATGATTTCGAAAATGACAAGCCATTGAATAATTCAGCAATTGTATTACAATGGTTGAATCACGTGTTAAAATGACTTTTTTCAAAATGTTGATCTCATCATCCCCTCTAACATATTAGCATCATTGGGACATCTTAGGTTATGCCAAGATCTATCATTCAGTTGCTTGACCAATGGCGTTTTAGAGACCTTGAAAGGAGAGGGGAAATCTTGTACAGTGTAGCTTTCCACTCTGTAGTGTGGAACATATGGCTAGAGAGGAATTGCAAGAAATTTCCACGATTGGAAGCGGAGTGTTGAGCATGTAGTGGAGGGCATTTTGGCGATGATAGCCGCATGGGAGTCAGTCAGGCCTAAGTTTAGCGGTTTGGGCATTTCAGACATTGTTAATGATTGGCATAGTTGTTGTCTCCCATCCCTTCAGTAGTGTAGGATCTTTGGTGCTCCCATTTCTCATGGGTCCCCTATCTTAGATTATATTGTATTCTCTCTTTGCTCTATTTATAATATATTCTTCATTACTCATCAAAAAAAATCATCCCCTCTAACATATGGGCCATATGCCAAGACATACTTATGACATCATCAAGGCACATTTGTCAGCAAGTATTTTAAGTAATGCCATCTCATACCGCGGTAAGTCACATTACTGTTTTGGCATACCAACTTTATTTTGTTGAACTCTGGCAAATTACAATCAGTGGCATCATTATGTAAAATGAGTTGCAGACAACCACATGCAGCAAGAAGACAAAAAGGTGAGCAGTAAATCAAATTGTTCACATAAACTGTAACAAGATGTAGATGCTTATTATGTCATTGTGTTTGTATCAATTAGAATCTATGAGGAAGTCAATATGAATTCATTAGGTTGATTATGATCACACACAAAAAAAGGTCCTTACAGATCAAAAGGCACTCTTTAAAAACTTTCTATTTTTAGAATTTTGTCATAGTGTATTTCCAGTGTGGTTCATTATGGAAACCATTAGCTGTTTTCAAGGTTAGAAATTGAGTTTTTGTCCAAATAAAAAAAATTACTCTTTCCATAGTTTTTTTTTTCTATTTTGATTGATTTATGTTTTGGACATGTAACTTCAAATTATAATAGCATTAAGAACATTCAATTTAATAATACTTAATTATTTTTATGCTCTTTTTCCTTGGTGGATTCAAGGTCTTCTTTTGTGATATAGACGAGTTTTTGTCCAAACTAAAAAAAAGTACTCTTTTCATAGTCTTTTTTTTTCTATTTTGATTGATTTAGGTTTTGGACGTATAACTTCAAATTATAAAAGCAATAAGAACATTGAATTTGATCAAAATAAGAACATTGAATTGAATAATACTTAATTATTTTATGTTCTTTTTCCTTTGTGGATTCACTTTTGCGATATAGACTTCCACTGGCATGCTTCCACTGCATAAGCTGGTATCAAATCAAAGATTACTCGCAGTCCTATCTTTTAAAAGGGACAACAAGAAATCTGTGCTGGAAAAATCAAGCTTCAATTAATTAGTTGACACAAGCTTTAACCTATAACCAAATTCAAGACTATGGCCACATTATATATCATGACAATGGTTGATGTGGTTGTAGTCCATATTTTGTTCATTATCATAGGCAACCTACAAGGTTGTGAGTGTTCTGATTACGAAGTTGATAATATCTTCTTTTAGCAGGGATGAGAACAAGTGTGGTGAGGGAGTTATCGGTGTATTGCCTCTCATTCCCTAATAAGCAAGGAGAACCACTAAGCTGGAAGGCACCGCTAGAATAGACCATGAGGGTTAATTTTAATGGATGCTCCTTCGGTAATCCAGGACTGTCTGGTATTGGAGGAGTATTTAGGGACCACATGGGACTTATTTCTACTGTATTCAGTGGTCTTGTAGAGGTCAGGGATGCCATTCGAGTAGAGCTCTTGGTTCTCCTAGCCGCTGAGGCTAGGCATTGGGTATCACAGAGATACTTATGAAAAGGATTCAGCAACTGTTATCAGATGGATGCACAGGGACGACATTGACTCGCAGAGATTTTCCCATCTCATTAGGAGAGAGATCACTGGCACATGACTTGAACGCCTCACTCAGTCATGTGTCTATAGGAGTGAATTCAGTCACAAATTGGCTCACCAGGCTTGGGACCTCTAAAGACGAGTTACAGAGGAGTGGGCAGAGTTGCTACTGAATGAAGGGAGAATGATGGTTTCTTGGGTATATTTTTGTTTTCACGGGTGTACTATTATTACCAGTTCAGTTTAGTCAGTGTGTGATGATGTTCTATAGTTTCTTGAGATGGGGAGATGATTTTTTTTTTATGTGTGGTTTGGTCCTGCATGTCTACCTTAACTATGTATATTCTCTCTTTTGATTTTATATAAATATAAATACAATATTCATTATTCATTAAAAAAAAAAAGAACAAGACATAATGCAAGGACGAAACTTTCACGGAACACTGACCTTCTTCCTCCAACAGCCAGCTTCTTATCAAGGATTTCCTCAACAAACTTTTATTATATGGAGATCCACTAATAAAAATAAGGTCAAGCCAATGGTAAAAAAGCTTAAAAGGGGGACCTCTGAATTTATGGGAGCAACTATAGCTTTATCTAATGTGTCAAGCAAAGGCACCAATTTATATCTGATAATGAGGCATGATTCTTGTCAACAAATTACAGTCAAGTGTTGTTTTATCAGCATCAAAAGTATTGGCAAAGGAATGGTACGGTGCGAGATTATGCTGCAAAGCTTTTATCATTTATCAGCATGCAATGACAGGCAAAGACAAAATTGTAGCAAGTTACAAGGTGACAGGATGAAAAAAAATATGGTGATTCAAGATTGGATTGTTATGCCACCCATCAAAATAATTAATGACGCTTTTTGATTAATGAAGCTGTTTACATTGCAACAAAAATAGAAGCCCAATTAGTCCAACAAGTTATTGGTAGGTCCAATAATTTTGGCCCCACAAGACATAGAACCAATAGCAAACCAAGCAAAAAACCAATTGGAGGTAGCACCCACCAATACGCTGTTAATGGATTGAACATGTTCAAATATGGTTATATCTAAATTAGAACTGAAATATTCTAACTGAATACTATATTCGTATTCAAATCCAGTCATATATGAAGATATACATGATAACCCCGATTTTTTAATACCCAAAATTCTATAATGCCTATATTTGGATCAAACAAAATAATTAATCTCATTAATATGGCAAAGGCCACAAACTACAAGATAATAAGCACAGAAAACTTACTGAATATTTCTCTTAGATGACCTTCATTAACATTCCTTGTCAGTTGATCAACATGAAGTACTACAGACTCAAGAACCGGCGATAATTTCCTGCAAAGTTTACCAGTATGGAATAAATGAATAATCTTAAGGGATATTTCATCTAAGTTGCAACTTTATTTAAAAAAACTTTCAGGAACACAATGGTGAGCCAAGTTGTTCAGGAATTCATTGGTAGATGATGCATAATATTCATCCCTCTGTGGCCTCACAAGTAAAGAAGGCATGATTCCATAGTATACTAGCACTACGAGTCCATAGATTCTATACAGAAGACCTGCAGTTGCAACTAAAAAGGGTAGCAAGTCTTATAGTGAGACTACCAGTTAGTAAAATCTACTATCATCTTCTCTGATCAATGAGCCAGCCACTACTGAAGCGCTGCAAAGCTGAAGCACAACTTTAAATGATAAAAGTGGTACAACGAGATAATATCATGTTCCAATATGTCTGGGGATTTCCCTAGAAAGTAAAAAAATAAAGGTAAAATAAATTAGAGTTCCTTTGCATCAGAGATTTGGCTATTCTATTTCAGAAGCTTGAGGTGGTTTGGATGATATCAAGGAGGCTTTACAAGCCTCTAGATGCAAGACAGATACAATCATATAGGACTTTATTTGTCATAGCAACTTTTTTCCTTCATGAGATTACATGGTCTACATGACCAATTTTGACTTAACTGCCAGGTTACCCACGTAGATGCTGTGGCAAGGAGTGCCATGTCAACATAATGAATCAACCAATATAACTAGTAAAAAATCTCAAAGAAAACTGCTCATTTTTAGGCACTTTGGAGTTTGGAGCCCCGACAGAAACATAAAAACCATAAATGAGCCCAACGAGGCCTGAAACTTTGCCAAACAGATCCAAAACTTCACCAATAGATTCAGAACATCAAAAAACCTTGTAAATACCACTAGCATGATTAAAACAGTGCTAGGATTCAAATCAGGGAAATTAGGCAAATGCCGATCTACCACTTGGTGAGAGAGAGAGAGAGAGAGAGAGAGAGAGAGAGAGGCCTGAATTCCATGGACGGACAGAAACTGTGAAATTAGAACCATCATAGCATCCAGAGTGCCCTCCCATTTATCGTGCCAAGTAAATCCAATTTCTCACCACATAAGCTGGTCCTAACAACCCTAATTTCATTCTTTTTTTCTTTTTTTTGGGTTTGGGGGGTGGGGTTTGTTGCGTGGGTGGGGTGTGCACTTTTCAGCTATTTTTTTGGGCATTTTGCACTGTTTATAGCAAAATCTGTTTGGAAGATGTGATCACACCTTGGCATTTCCATATCCAGCATGTCAATGACCATTATAGGATGCAGAACATGCTTGGAAGCCCTAATTTTGAAGTTTTAGACTTCATCTTGAAAATCTGTAGATTTAAACCTGATAGATTTTTTGGTAGAACTTATTTATATAATGAATGAGACTTATTCGGCATATCAATAGTTGTTATGGGCTCTAGCATGGCTATGAAACGTGTCCAAAAACCCTAATTTTGCAATTTTAGGCCTTTTCTGACAAATCTGCATATTTTGACAGGAAAATCTTTTGGCATCCCTTCCTTATATTAAGTATGAAGCTTACCCAGCATATCGGAGTGGAAATCTCTGTCTTGAGCAAGAGCCCACAAAGTGTTGCAACCGATGATGAGTTACGGCATGTCGAACTAGAGTGTTGCATACGTCGAGCGGTCTCCAATTTCACATAAGAACATGTGGGATCCGGTGTATATAGGGGTGTCAATGGGTACCCGATACCAGGTAAACCCAATAGGACCGACCCCGTTTAACAAGTTTTGGGACTGGGTATATAAACCCAGTTTGTAATTGGCTTTGGTTCTGGTCCTACAAAAATTAGGACCGTTAATAATCGAGTCTATGCGGGTATACCCGTCGGGTACCCATTAACTAGTTAGTGATCAACTTTTATTAATAATTACTAATTAGATTCTCAATAGACAATAAAAAATGTATTTAACAACTTACCTAATCCAATTAAATTATTCAAACTTAACTTTCTAATTTTCACTTTTCTTCTTTTTCTTAGAAGATTAAAAAAGGACACAAGAATCTAACAAATCCACATTCTTTTAAAGTCATTAGAAAATTTGTATAACTGTTCTAGCTACCATTCTTCTATGTTTCTTCCACTATTCTTTCCATCTGCTTAGTTCTTTGCTATATTTTTTCTTGAAACCAAGTATTTGACGGGTACCTGCAAAAAACCAAGTGTATGCGGATTCGGTTCTAGGACAATTGATCAAATTCCCAGACTCTGAACCAATAATACCCATAACCATCTCACATAATAGGGTTCGGTTTTGGGACTTTCTAAACCCATCCCGAAACCAACCCGTTGACACCCCTAGGTGTAAACTAATCAAAGAACTAAGTTCCGTACCATATTCATATTTCAAATTATAGTATCTTATTCGATTCTTATCATGAACCTAAACAGCTATAAGACCAGATTCATGACAACAACTAAAATATTCCTAAAGCACCAGATAATGACATCCACAATCTTGAAGACCTCATACTCTCTATAAGTACGAAAACTCTATTTCATTTGAGGGATTTTCTTCTAGATATTTTTGGTTTCCAATTCAGAGCACTACCCCAGTTCACTTTATGAACTCTCTATTAATTTTCTTTGCAAACTCTCTAAATATGTGCCTGAAATTTCCCAGTTGGGTACATTTTCACTATTCATCTTCATTATTCCACTAAAATTTGAGAAGCTCTTTGGCATAGCACGTGTGAATATCACTTAAGCATCTCCCATGTCTCACTCGAGCCACTGCTTACCTATCACGTCGTACCAACCCCAACCCTTCTTTGTTTAGGCCGACTCAAACATAACTCTCCTACTTAGATCCAAGATTCTAAAATGTCTCATCAGCATTTCAACACTATTATTTTAATATTAGACACGTGAACATGGATTCAGAAAGGCACACACCCCAAAAAATCCTTCACTAGGTTTGTGTTTTTTAATCTTTGCCCATTTAGTGATGTAATTAGAGTTTAGATTCCTAGATTTTGTTGTTCTTACTCATGATAAGTATCCTTTGCACCCCAAAAAAAAAGCATATGAAATGGATATTAATTTGAAAAAACCTTCATTGGGAATTGACACCAGCAAAATTTCAAGGGGTAGGATTTAATTATTTTATTGAGTAATGGGCAATGATCATTTCCATATACTGCCGATAATTTAATGAGATATATAACAAAATCCATGTAATCATCTGACATATATCCTTTGCATACACAATACTGCCAATAATTTAATAAGATATCCGTTTCAACTAAAAATAACTTAGTATTACATGCATATGATCAACAGGATGGCAACTTATGCTGTGAAGCATGAGATAAAGAGATGACACAGCACTCCAAGCAAATCAGTCAAATCCCCAAATGGTTCAAGTCTTGGTTGATATCCCAAACTATTTATAAAGAAGTGCATGTCTTCATTGCATAAGGGAAGCCATCAGATGCACTCACAACCATTATTTTATTTTTGTAAGTTCCAGGAAAAAAAATACTACCAGCATTGAAGAACTATTGATCCTAATAGATTTAACGCACACAATAGACTTGAAGATAATAATTGCATGATCTTCTGAAAGCAATTTATCATGATGATTAAAACACTGCCTTCAAGACTAATAATTTGAAATGGCAATCATAATAACAAGTTTAAAATGAGCTCTACCTAGGAGGTGGAGAAGCTCGTTTAGATGGTGGTGGTGGAGAACGACCTCGCCTTGCTGCTCCAGTAGGACTGCAGAAGTAAGGTGTGACTTCAAATTGCATCTCATAATGATAATATTACTGCTAATGAAACAAAAATGATGAGTGTACCAAAAGAGACAAACAAGAATAAAGCTAAACTCAAACCACAAGTACATTTAAAGCTACAATTCATGATTATTATACTGTTTTCTAAATGCAAGATATATGCTGGTCAGAGAAATAGCATATGGTTACTGTATAAAAATGCCAGTAAACTCTAGATTGAGAGAATTTGCATTTTACCCAATGAAACCCTGGATGAGAAAATTTGCATTTTACCAAAGAAGATAAAATAAGAAATAAAATACTGCGGAATATGGTTGAAATAAGAGCAGCAATAGAGCTTAATATTTTCACCTCGTAAACTCTAGATTGAGAGAAAAACAAAAATGATGATAATAAAGCAAATAATTCAAGATTTTTTTTAAGCAAAGAGATTATACTCATAAAAGGAGAAGAAAGTAAAGATATGATGACGGACAAAAACTCCAAATCGTTTGGTGAAAATGTAAGCAAGTAAATTTATATGGAATTAAGAATTCCTTTTCACTTCACTTAAGGGGATTATCAGCAAGAGGATTCGTGGAGTTAAAATAGGGGCACTTCTTAAGAGTAAGGATTTGTGGTATTGAATAGGTGCATGTTACGTGCATGAGATCATGCCATAAAACTCGCACTATGTTGTTAATTTTACTGTTTATCTGTTTGTTATTAACATGAGTCAATTAACTGTGTGTAGAAGTATAGTTACTTAACTGTGTAATAGTAGGGATGGTTATATATATATATGGGTGTAAGTCAGTTACATGACTATGCATAGAAACAGGGGACAATTTAGTAGTTATCTGTAGATGGGTTTGTTGGGAAATGGCTATATTGTAGGAGACTGATATCTACACATATGTAATCTGCTGTAAATGAGAGAAGGATGTGTGTTTGCAAATCTTAATTCTAAGGAGGTTGCTAGCCTCTAACTAGCTATTGTGCTATGTTAACTTCTGATTTATCCAACACTGCAAAGAGGAAGAAACAATCACGTAACACTGAAGAGGAAATCAATAAACCACACGTTCAATCAGAAAATTTTGTTTCCGACGAAAGACCAATCTGGAAACCCTAATGTTAACCTACACTGAAAGGAAAATGATGAGAAGTGAAAGAACAGACGAACCTTTTTCTCTGGGGTGGAGGGCTTCGGCTTCGAGAACTGGCACTCTTAGACGGAGATGAGGAGGTTGAGAAGGACTTCGAACGTGAACGTGAGCGGGAAGGAGAGGAAGAGTGAGAACGGGAACGAGAACGCGAACGAGAGCGGGAATCGGAACCAGAAGACGACCGTGACGGAGAAGAAACGGGCGAATCGGACGCGGCCGGCCGAACACGGCTAGGTTTCGCCATGCCTGCCCACTACGCTAAGGACCAAAACCCTAAAAAAACCCTGCAAATGTGCCAGCAAGGTACCTCCCAGAGACGCGCTCAAACAGCCAAATGAGCGATGGACGATAGAAGTATGGATAGCAATGGGGCGGGCAACCCATTTACCCGCACAGATTCGCCCCTGTTGGTTCGGTAAGCGGTTCTCTTTTGGTTCAATTGGATATGAGAAAATATGTGAAAAACAAAGGCCGTGAGATGCTCCACGTGGATTCTACCCCAAAAAAAAAATATGCTCCACGTGGAAGCATCTCAAGGCCACAGCCTTATGTGACAAACGATTTCATCCCATTGGATACTCTAATCGGCGCGTGCACATACATATGCATGAATGTACTCACATGCACCCTATATACACCTTAGTTGCAATAATTTTAATATTAATTAATAATGACTATCAGGTGCATGTGCAGTATTGTACGTATGTAAACAAAGAGGTGGGATAGAATCATTTTGCAACGGATTTGGATTTAGTTTTGAAAGAATTGAGGCTATTATTATTATTATACCCTTTTTACTAATGAATCTTAACATTAATGATGTATAAGGGTTTTTTGGAGAAGTTGCACATTATAATTGGCATGACTCCCGGGGGCGCTTCACATTATATATAGTATAGATATAGATAGATATGAGTAATATAAATATGCAAATTTTTATAACTTTGTATCAATTTGCCCTTTCGAAATTGGGAAAATTATGGTAAAGGGTGGCTTCTAAAAATTATTGTAACTAAGGGGAACTTTTTTAAATGTGATTGAGGCTAAAACAATAGATATTGTAGCTAAAATTGATAAAAGGAAAGAACGGGTGTTTTGATGGGTGCTAGTTTTAAAGACACTAGCAAGGTGCGTGTAAGAAGGGAGAGGAGGAGGGAGAACATGGGAAGGAACAGTTACAAAACTGATTATAAGTTTTGAAAAAAAAAAGTGAATGCAGTTTGACCATTTTACCCTTTTATTAGTATATACTCTCAATACTGTGTAAGGGCTGTTTTGGAAAGCTATGAATTTTGTTTGGCACGCTTCCCAAATGGCCTATTCCTATTATATATAGTATAAATGGATGTCCCCTCTCTCTCCACCTTCGATATCACTACAGATGTAACTTGATTCGGTTTGGTTGAGGACTCCAAGTTGGCCTCAATTTAACTGAAGTTTTTGAATGACAACCCAAAACTAAACTGAACCGATCTTGAACCCGATTTACCTAACTTGGAAACCAAGCTCAATTGAAATGGAAAACCGCAACTCAAACTGAACCAACCAAAATTTTGAATTCAATTCATTTTAGAATTTATTTCTAATTTTAAAAATAAAACAAAACCTCAACTTCAAGTCATAAACAAATAACTAGTTGTTTTACCCTGTGCTAAGCACATGAACCTTTTTTTAAAAATAAAATATTTTTAACTAATTTATAATGGCTTTTGCTATTAATTGTAAAATTTATTGTTATTGCTATAAGCTTTAATTATCCTAAACTTATTCCTATATATTTATTTGATATTATCTTTCAATTAATAAAAACATCATCTATTTTAGAAAATTAATTTTCCTTAAAGGGGAAATTGGTTTTTAGTGATGCTTTTTTAAAATAACCCATGTTCAATTACCTAATTCATGGTAATTGGAAAGTAGTGATATTTTTATAATAATTGAGAACAATATCATTTTACTATTCATGGAGGAGTTTTTTCTAAAAATACCCTCACTTCTTAGTTTTTCTAATAATACCCTCACTTCTTAACTTGATTAAAAGATAAGAATGAGGGAATTTTTGGAAGACACATCTTTTGAACATAGTAAAATGACATTCATTCTCAATTATTTTAAAAAGTGTCACTACTTTCAAATCACAAAGAATTAAGTGACTTAATTAGGATTATATTTTAAGAAAATCACTAAAACCAATTACCCCATAAATTTATCACGTGAGAACGACTTAATCATATATAAAGTCTTTAATGAAAGATATTGATGTGGAGAAAGAAGGGCCATCGGATAAATTCTTCATATAATTCTTCAATGAATGACTTTATAAAGTCATATAAAGTGATGATTTGTTAATAGTAATAAATTATTTTAATGTGGGGCCCATAAGGGCCATTGGAGAAAAATAGGGGATGTCCAGGTGGAGGAGAGAGAATGTGGTTTTAGTTAAAGATAGTTATGAGTTTCTCTGAAAAGATAAGGATTAATTATATAATTTTAATTTAGTTAAAGATAACATTGGAGAAAGCATCATGTTCACGTGGAGCTAATATATATATTTTAAGAAATTATTTATTTTAAATAAATTATTTTGACATGGGGCCCAAAAATGAGCCATTGGAAAAAGAAGAGGATGTCTACGTGGAGGAGAGAGTATGGGGTTTGAAGACTCTGCTTTTATATATATATATATATATATATATATGATTTTTGTACATTTCAAAATTTCAAATTGTATTGTATTCTACATGTGTGCAATGTCCAAGAGACACGACAGAAATTCTAAAGTTCTTGCCATATGATCTGCAACCCTTAATCTCTTTCAACTCTTTCATAGGATTGTTCTCCACATTTCAGTTTGGTTTAGAAATATTATGAACATGGTTTGGATTTTGGTTCGGTTTAAAATGTTATGATATGGTTCGGAATTCGGTTTGGTTTAATCGATAATTCAACAAGAACCGAACCAAACTAATTCAGGTTGAAAAAAATTAGAACCAAAACCGATCTGACCCAAGTTGGTTTGGGTCAGTTCGGTATTGGGTTTACCCAATCTAGATGTACCCCTAACATCAACAGGTCTCTCCTCCCTTCTTTATGTTCTTCAAGAAGATGAAAAATTCTATATTTCTATATAAGAAAACACAGTGAAGTGGTTTAAGCCTCAAAGACAACCCTCCAAAACTCCGACTGTTGGGACGAAATGGAGCTCAAGTTCAGTCAATTGCGTAGTGAAAGACCCTAAACTTATCTTAGCAAAGATTCATTGTTACATCTCGTCTTACTTTTTGATTCCTCCTTTTTTATAATTTTTTCTTTGAAATTTTTCTAGTTGAATTGCTTATATCATCAAATAATGAGAAGAAAATCAAATCCTGATGTGTGTTACCTCGATATCAAGAAATCATTTAGAAATAAAAGGGATAATTTTTAGCAATCCATGTTGTGGCATTCGTGAACTTACTCTTTCGGAAACGAACCAAGTAGGATAACCTAGGTGTTTACAGACTTCCCCGGATCACAAATGGTACTTCGCTAGAACCGATACCATGAGTTAACTGGATGAGTGTCTATACCCTTAACCTAATAGATAGTGGCGACTCCAAATTGAACCAAATGGTCTAAAATAAAATAGACCGATAAAGAGAACGAGAGCGTGAGTTGAATTACCACTTTTAAAATCATTTTGCATGTCCTCCTCTTCCCTCATATAAGTTGAATTACCAAGATTTTCTCCTTAAAGTTAGATACTTAAATAAATCTTAGGGAAAGAAAAAAGTTGGATATTCAATAATTTTTCTAGGTAAGAAAAATGACATTTATTTAAATAATTAATTTTATGAAGGTCGAACAATTTTAATTTGTGAAAATTCAGTAGATTTGGTTAAAATCTTTCGCAATCTCTTAATAGAAGGTGATAAATGTGATAAACAACATATTCAGTTAACTGCAAGCACTCTCTCCCCCAAATGAGAGAAGAGAAGACACAACTACAATTGTTTCTCAATTTAATCTTTTATCACTTGTGGGTAAAGATCTCTGACCAAGTTAGGCAATAATATTAGTGGCTTTGCTCAGGTTTTTATCAAGCAAATGAGAATAAAGTTGCTTTGGAACAAGCAAGTTTATATGCTCCTGTTTGAACCAATTACACTAGATTGGAATCAAGTTCATAAGGGATTAAACCATGGAGGGTATGAAGTTCATCAACAGACTGGCTTTTAGCTGCTGCTTCCAACACCCCTTCATTAATGAATCAACTTAACCCACATGATACTACTATTAAGATTTTTGAACAAGGTTCTTATGCAGACATTTTCTATCAGAATGATCATATTTTCTGTCTACAAACTTTACCTGAAACATGCAAAATTGCATGATGATCTGGTAGGAGGATGGATCATGATTCTATCTGCTCATTAGTACTTGAGACCAGCAATAAATAATCCCCCTTTGCGATCCATTGCTTTCCAAATATTTGTGATTTCCACAAACCTGGAATTGGAGTTGTACTGTGGGGGACTTCCATTTGTACCATGCCTAAAAAATTGTCTAATGAGCAAAATGATGCAGACCCCATTTTCATTGCAGCACACCCACTTCATTTTGGTTCATCAATGCTGAACAATGAATCTGAACGCATTCTCTTGGGTTCACGATCTCCCAACTGCAAGGAGAGGTCTTCTTCCGTGACATTCTTCAATGCAGATAGGTTCTTAGATTCAGAGTTATCCGGTTGATCCTTTTGATGCACAGGTGATCGTCCAATGAAATTTGAAATGAACTGATGTTCCACGTTGAGGGCGGTCTCAACCCTATCTTCTAGGCAGAATCCAGGGTGCACAAAAGACGGGGTTGTTCTTTGGCTAGGTTCGTCTTCCACAGGAATTTGCTGGATGTTGATATCTAGAGGCTCAATATTCTCTTCAGGTCTGTCCTTTGATGGCAGCCCGTCATGGGGAGAAGACTCCCCCACTGCAGAATCAACTGCTGGTGCTGACGCATTTCTTTGCTCTTGCATTGCTTCTATATTTAGTCACATACACAAAAGGATCACAACTAAGATCTGAAAATGTACATAGGAAACAAGTGGTTGGTCTACAAAAACAAACCTTGAAGTCCTTGACTGCTTGTGATGAGATCAAGTTCAAGTAAATCAAGAAGACGACCAAGATCAACACCACTGGTCCAATTTTCAGGAGGTTCACCAACTTTCAGCTTCAATCTCCCCCGATTAGCTGTTCCACCCCATATGATGCCAATTGGCTGTGGCTTTTCCCCGTTATGGCCCGTTAAGAGGATGAGACTTCCACTATCACCTTCAAGGTCAAATGTCTGTCGGTTCTCCCCGACAACAAGAAAATCAGTGAAGAAGCAGATCCCTTTCTCATCATTGTACTCAAGGGCATAGGCCATCACAATCCCCGTAGTCAAACCCGAGCTCCTCCCAACCTTCACCACTTGCCTCCCGATAAGACTGTTAATTGGAGATTGCAAGTCTATGATGTTGACATCACCAATCTCACCAATACCTTTCACAGATGTGGTTACATTTGATATGTCAAAATCATCAGCAAAAGGAATAAAGGCCCCATCCGCTCGCACAAATGTCTCTGCAGGTAAACCAGATCGTAATGGGCATGTATGGGGGTCAGGACAATTAAATTATCAGTCACAAACCATGAAAAAATATAAACCTACGGAAAACTGTGATTCAGCAACATTGCTTGCCACCACATTAGATTCTTACTAAATTAAGTAATGGAATGGATCGACCATTATTTCTAGTCTCTACTGTGTACTACCCTCAAATACATGTATCCAAAAGAAAGATGGTTATTAATGGAACCAGAAACCACAAATTGATATATCACATGTAGAGTTTCTTCTCCTAGTTGAACCACAAACATGCCACGCTTTCAAGGTCACTGCCTTCTGAATTGAAATGTAAAACCTGATGATATATGTACTACAAATCACATTTCATATAAGGTTTATGGACTATATACTTTCACTTTTCAGAATTCTTTGTAGGTCCATCAAATCAAATCATGGCTGTAACGCAGTTCCTTTTCCAACGTGGCAAGCACTTCAAGTTATGGTACAAAATACATGGTATGATCAGATAGTTAGAATATTCAGGCTTCCTCAGATTAATATTGGCCAAAGAGATTCCTTGATGGGACCCATTGATCGGTTGCCTTAATCCCACCAAGTCGTGCCATGTGTATTAGCATATGAAAGATAGACCTTTTACTTGATGTTTCCATATAAGAATGCCTTGATCAGATATATTTGCATTTAATAATATTCTCTAATGATAACAGTCTTTCCCTCACAAATCAGCAAGATTTTTCTAGATTCCACTCGGTAAAAGTAGGACATCTAGGAAACAATTTGCAGATCATGTCCAAGCTACTCCCTAGGCATTCTTACTAAGGGGTAAACTGACAACTTGAAACCATGGATACAGGAATTGCATTTTTGGGATCCATAATTTGGAACTACATTACCTGGGTTTGTTCCAGCAAAGATGCCATACCAACGATCATCAGTAATAAATGAAGTTGCCCTCTCCACTGCACCCAGGTACACCCCTGGACCAAGGCTGGGTGGCAAAGGATGAAACATCTTCTGGTTTGGGTAATCTAAATCGACTGCAACATGCCGATTTGTGAGGAAACCAACTTGTCGGTTTCCTGTTCGGCTCTTTACAATGGCGCCCAATGTTCCATAAGTCTCTTGGCTTGCAACCTAGGAAAAAAGTATTGAGTAATATAAATATAACAAAGACAATTAGCAAACATTCTCCAAAAAATGATTTTCAGTTAACCAAATAAATGGCGGCACTTACAGATTACAATTTCAAAAAGAAAATCCCATTTTATTTAGTTCCAGGAAAAAGCTGCAATTGCTCTAAACTTTCTATTCTGAGTTCCAATATTTCTGTAAGTGACTACCAAAATTAATTATTTGATTTAACTAACATAATACCAAGGAGCTAAAGAGAGTTAATTAAGCATGAAATCAAGAAACAAAAACTAATTGGAAAACTAACATGCAAAGTATGCAACATTAATACCAGCTAAAAGCCCACAATCATTACCAGATACATCCCCTTTGCTAACAATCACTGACCATCATAAGAAGCCAAACCGGGGGGAATTTTGACAGTTTTCACTGTTTTGACCATATCTTTGTCAAAAAGTACTTAAAGATACTCAAATCTTTATAAAAAATTGTTCCAAAATTCCAAACCACTTTATATGAATTCATTAAATCTTGTGATACAAAATTATTTTGATCAAGATCTGATTTCTCAATTTCTTTTCCTTTAAATTGTGAACATTGTTGGAGTGTAGCTCATACTTACATCTAGGTCCAATTGGGATGTGCCGAAGGGACCCCAGGGGCCCCTCCCCTAGATAAGTTAACTCATTCCTGAGGGTATATTTGTAAATTTCTATAATATTCCGGGTTTTAGGTTTGTAATTGGGAGTCTAGGTATGAAATGTAAGTTGTAATCCTGCTGATGTGAATTTTTTTTAAATAGTGGATTACTCTCTCTCTCTTTTTTTTTTTTTTTTTTTGATAAGAATCATGAAATATATATTAAAAACTTAGAGGGAGAGAAAAATACAAGACCCATGAGATATGGGGAAGAAGGAAGGAAAATATAGAATAAAAAGACAAAAGCATCTAGTAAGGACACTCCCCATGGAGAACCAAAACAATAAGAATTTGCACACTGGTATAGGCTATTCCAAAAAGGAAACAGTAGCCCAATCCCGCACAATGTCAGATAATGGGACCGATTTCAACTCTTTTCTAGTACTAACCCAAGCCGCTGCCAAGATAAGGATGTCTTCTTGAATCGTATGGCTAGCCACGGTACCTCCCTAAAAAATGCACCTATTCCTGGCTCTCCACACCAGCCACATGGTAGCACAACAAACAGCCTGATACATCAACTTTCCTTTTTTCTTGAGAAAGGGGAAACGCCACTGGTAAGAAAACTCATAGATAGTTTTAGGCTGAACCCAACTCACTTCTAGCAGCCCCAGGAAGTAGGACCAAACAGTTGAGACCAGTTCACAATGTAGAAAGAGATGGTCCGCCGACTCCTCCCCTTTGAGGCAAAGTATGCAAGCATTAGGCGAAATAGCAAGGCCCTTCCTTCTTCTTTGGAGATTATCAAGAGTATTAGTGCCATTCTGAAGAGCAATCCAAAGGAAAATGAGGACTTTAGGTGGGGCAGGAATGTGCCAAATAAAGGATGGAGGGAAAGAAAGGGGGCCAAAATTACTCCCCGAGCATAGGTGGGAAAAAAAATGAGCATGTAGAAAATAAACCAAGGGATGACAAAGACCAGGAGCGTGAGTCTGGCACAGTTGGATCCAAGGAGACATGATTCAACTGATCTAACAAGGAGCCTAGCTCCTCCATTTCTAGAGGGCTTAGCTCACGCCGGAATTGCAAATTCCAGGACAAACCCATAGAATCGCAAGAAAGGATATCTGAAACAAGAGGGTGGGACAAAGAACGAGCACGAAACAACCTGGGATAGGTAATGGAGAGGCTTGACACGCCCCACCACCAATCTTCCCAAAAACTCACAGAGGAGCCGGAATAAATAATATGCTTGACCAAAGGATAAAATTGAGATGCAAGGGCGGAAATTGCTTTCCAAGGACTACCACATCGTATGCTAGCCTTCGGATTGATATCACGGCCATTTCTATGAGTACCATATTTTCTTATGATGATTTTATGCCACAGCTTCCCTTTTTCCCCTCCAAATCTCCAAAGCCACTTTGCCAAGAGGGCAGAGTTTCTAAGATATAGATTACCCAAACCTAAGCCTCCCTGATGCTTGAGTAGGCACACCTTACTCCATCTAACTAAGTGATCCTTTTTTGATTCCTTTCCCTCCCAAAGAAAATCCATTTGCAGTTTCTCTAGCATTCTTATCACCTTTTTTGGGGCTCGAAAAAGAGACAAATAATACACGGGCAGATTCATAAGGGCTGCCTTAATAAGAGTTACCCTTCCCCCTAAAGAGATGTAATTCCTTTTCCAAGTGGACAATGCCAAACCACTTAAGTCTGTTCGCACAATTTTTCTACTTTATCTTTCTTAGTTATCGCAAGGTTTAATATTTCAACAAAGATAAATGAAAACTTATTTGAACTTAAAATCTTTTCTTTGGACCCTTCATTACACTTATACCCCTTAAGGTTTGTCACTTATGCACATAGACCTATGCACATAGACCCCCTGACATTTGGAAAATGTCAAAAAGCTTCCTTAAGATATGCACAAATGGTTACAAAGCCCCCTTGCAAAGAATGTATACCTAAAATACCCTTTAAGTTTGAACAATATACTTTCATTTATATGCTAAATGACAAAATTATCCTTATTTGTAAACTTATAAGGAAAATTTTTGAGAATTGTAATGACTTAAAAAAAATGGTTTGGAACTTTGACCAGTCAAAAGTTTGACTGGTCAAGTTACTTTTATTTTGAGACTTTATGGGTGCGCAAACACACACTCCCTACCTGCACACACACACAATCACCCCTAAAGCAAACCCTAGCCATGAAACACAAACTTTTGCTAAAACCTATTTCAAACTCTCTTCCTCACACTCACGCCATCTTCTTTCCCTCTCTCCCATTTCACCTTTTTGCCATTATCTCCTTCTCCCTCCCTTAAACCCTAGTATTCATTATTTTGGAGAAAAAGGATCTTGAAGATAGATTTCACACTTGGTGCTCTTAATACAAGGTGAGTGGGATTAATGTGCTTTTTGTGAGTTATTGCATGATTTCTCTCAAGTTATAATCAATTAATCATGTATGTGTAAATTAAAAATCTAGATGTATTTCTTATGTTCGGTATGTGTAACCATTGCATGATTACAGCTTTTTCAGTGTTGTTCTTTTCATGTTCACACTCTCACGGCACACTCTCACGGCCCATGCGTCTGGCCTACTTACCCACTAAACCATTTAATAGCACTAACTTCCATTCAGGTCAATCACCATTATAGGCGTCTAAAATTTTGAAGCCTCATTCTGCTCTCCCTCTTCTATCATTGAAAGTTAAGCCACTCGTCATGATTACCATGCTAGGTCATACTTGTGTTTTGGCTTTTGACTGTGATTCATCTATTAGTCCAGTGAGGTGTCTTTATTATTTTAGCTTTTTAACCCAATAGTTACTGCACTTTCTTTTTTTTCTTTATCTTCCTTGACTTCTATCAACATTCCTACCCACCTACCGGCTCCACACTCCCCTCTTTTCAGCAATTCTTCAGCATTTACTATACACCAACTTCACCACCATACGACACATAGAGATGGAAAGGACAAAAGCATGACACCATGGTCTTGCCATGGTCTTGCTGTGTCATGTGGTTGGTAATCAATGGAAAACATGTGTCAAATCACAAAATCAGATTATAGGTGTGTCTTGAGTGGGTGCATTCCATACGAATGGGTAATACAAGATGCATGACATGCTATTTACCTTCTCATGGTTTGACCCATGTGCAAGCCATGACACCATGGTCTTGTCATGGTATCTTTCATGTATGGAACACTCTTTTGTCTCAGTTTACTAATCACATGAGTTAATCCTTAGCCAATATTTAATATTAAATTACTTGTGGTTTGTGATGACCCATGATGAATTATTTATGTAATTGAACGAATGAGGCATATTGTAATATTTGAGATTTCTTTGACAATTCGAAATAATGTATGAGTTCGTGAAAGTTGGTTCAACTTGTTATTGATATGATCATGATTGTGATAGTACTCCTAGTCTTTACTAGTTGAGTACCCAGTGTGAGAAATCCACTAGGATGATGTTGTGTACTCCTAGTGGTAGGAATTCACTAGTTGAGTACCCGGTGTGAGAAACCATCAGAAGTTCGGATGTGAGTACTTTTAATGTTTGGCCAAGCATTACTTAAGTACCTGGTGGGATTATCTCCGGGATTTTGTACTCCTAGGGACACACCTAGTTGAATACCCAGTACGGGACGCCTACTGAGAGGTTGGTTTGGTTTTTGAGTACTCCTAGTGCATAGCACTAGTATGAGTACCCAGGAGGATTTTATATTCCTAGGAGTGTGATGTCGATTATATTGATTGATTTAATTGGATTTAATATGTTAATGTCACATTTTATTATTTAATTGTTTAACATTATTATTGCGGCATTGCTTTATATTTTAATTGTAACTTATTTAATGGCAATGTTGTTTTATTTCATAGAAAGGCATGTTTCCTTATTGATTATACTATACTTATGTGGTACACTACCCATATGAATGAAACCTAGGAGAAACGTAGATTAACTATTACTAATTACTATACGTAATTGATGTTGTATTAATATAGCAAGATATTGTGCATAATTTCATGTGAGGTATATTAACCTCACTTACTGGGTTTCGTTGAAACTCACCCCTTATATCCTTGCAGGAAATAATCAGGAGAAGAGGAATGGAAGGAAGTGATAGTGTTGTGTGACCTTTGTGAACCAGACCTTATTAATCATAGCACTTTCATGTTTTTTTTGTGGAACGTGTAATTTGGATCTGTTTTGAACCGGACGGTTTATTTTGTTATTGGTTTAAGTTTGGATCTGGGATGTTGAGATATTATTTATTCTGCTGAACTCTGATGACTTTTAATATGAAATAGAGACTTTTATTGTCTTATAATAGTGCTTTGGTATCTGCTTACGAGCAAGGTCGTGCTCGGTCCTACTCACGCTATGTAAGTTGTGATGTGAGGATTTAGGGCGTGACAAGAATGCTCAATGGAGAGTTGGAATTTTGTTTGTATTAGGACTTATTTAGTTGTATTAACTCTTTAACTTTAGCTTGATATTTTTGGGATTATATTGGCTTTTAAGTCTTTTCAACATTCTTGAACTAATAAAAGGGGGCTTTATGACCATTTGCGTAAATGTCAAGGGAGGTTTTTGCTATTTTCCAAATTTCAGGGGGTTTACGTGCATAAGTGGCAAACCTCAGGGGTATAATTGTAATTATTGCTAAATTATATGGAAATGCAATTGAATTCAACGTATGATGGGTTCACATAAATTTCATTATTGATTTATGGTTTTGAAAGATTGATTCCCTGAAAAAGTCCAAAGAAATCTAAATATGTGATGTTTGATTCTCAAATAATTATATATGCAACTATTTTGTCAATATTTAAGTATGTCGTACTTCAAGAGAATGAGCTCTAGATCATCCGTCAATTAGAGGTCGCATCATAAATAGTGAAAAACATATATATATATATATATATATATATATATATATATATATATATATATATATATATATATATATATATATATATATATATATATATATATATATATATATTAAAAATTGTCAGTGCTTTGGTCAATCTTTTTATTAAAAATTTTGGAATGGATAACTAGGCGAAGAGTTACTAGATAAACAAGAATGTTTAGAGTTGCTACAAAATTGATATCTTAAATTAAAAACTTATACATAAAAATCACTTTTGGAGAAATATTTAAATAAAAAATTTTCTGCTTTCATTATGTACTAGTCTATATTAATCAGCCTACTTTTGCTTTCAATTTATATTTCTTGGATTATGCAAGTGACCGAACATGCACAATGTTGATTGTCTGGTATACACACAAATTACTTTGTTAATATTATTTTCTCTATGACATTTTAAGTAAGATCAAACATATCTAAATAAATATCTCATAAATTTTCATTCAAAAATTTCAATGTATCCCCCATTTCCCTATAGCTGTTGGATGGATATTGATATCTATCAGTTCCCCTCTTGCTATTTGCAATATATCTAGCAATATTGGTATTGAAATCATGGTGCCCCTACTCCTCCAAGGATGAAAGCATTCATTTAGATTATACTTTTGTTTGAGATGTCTTCTAAAAGGAAGAATATTACTAGAGATGTTTCCCCATGTTTAGTTCAAGTATTTGGCTCAAGGTGAGTAGTTGATGCCTATTCTTCAATCGTTCAATGGCCAGAAAGGTATGCTACCATTCACTTTCCATGGTAGAGATGGATGTTGTAGCTATTTGTTCTTTGGAGATTTCCTACTTTGTGGAAGAGAGAAGAGAGGATATATCACTCCTTCTTCTTTGCCAATTATTGATGTTTTAGGGAGAGAAGAATAAGACAATCTTTGATGAAACAAGAGGCCAAAGGTTGTCTTTATAAAAAACTATGACATATCAAGTTAGTGTTATATCTTGCCCTAACCAAAGTCCATGTAAGTTGTAACCATCTGCATCTGAAATTAGGCTACACCTTTTACTTGTTCTTTGGTTGAAAAATGTTTTGCAGCTTGGATATATCCTATAATGTGAATTTTAAGTTAAATTCAGATGGATGCTTCGAGGGAAAATGAGAGCCTGCCAGGATAGGAGGTATTTTTAGGGATTTTTTGGAGGTCATTATGCATGCATTCTCAGGGATATTATAGATTAGAATGCAATTAAAGTCCAGAGTTATGATTTACTCACAAGATTAAGGGAGGAAACAGCTTAGGGTTTTATAAGGATTTGGAGTTCAAGGGGTGCTCTTGGAGGGTTACCCAATTTTTGGGTTGATTTAAACACTAAATTAAAATTATAAGTCACTATGAAACTATGGGTAATAGTATGGAAAAAAGTTTAAGACTAAAACTGACAGCAATATAGTCAATGAGAAAATATTTAGATACCCACAATCTGATTTAAGCTATAGTTTTTAACAAGTTGAGATGAAGGAACTAGATTTGTTTTGTTAACACCACTTGGTTAGGATAAAGCATTGCGATTTTTGTTTGTTTGTAGCCACTAAATATCAATTCTTATTAGAATTTGTGTCACAAAATTATTTAGGATAAGTTATTGTGGCTTGTTTGTAACCACTAAATACCAATTCTTCTAAGAAATTTATCAAAATTTGCACAAAAATTTTATGCAATGTAGATCTCTTGATTGTATAAAAAATCTACAAATATTCATTGTTGGAGCAATTTTCATGTACTATTCAACAAATTCCAAGCAAAATTCAAATACATTAAGTTGGTGAACACATTACTTTGGACCTTTGAGCAATGGTGATTTCTCGGTTTTCATTCCAACCCACTAGAAAGTTTCCTTTTTTGGTCCAAAAAAAGTACTAATAATTAAGCATTTTATTCCATAAAAAGTTCTTATTCAAGCTCTAAATGTAAGGGAGAATGCACAGCACATAAGACAGTAGTGAGTAGACAATGGTTCTCACGTTAAAATGGAAAGGCACAAATAAATAATCTCGTCCAAAAAAAGCGGGATTCACTTAGCTACTTAGAATGTATGGACACTGTTAAAGAAAATGTAGTGAACAGATGTTGTTAAAATAACAGGTAACAATACAAATGATATTGGAATAATAGAAGATTAATAAACAAAGATTATGATGTAGTTACTAGAAAACTAGCGACTAATTAGTTATAGTTAAAATATTTTTAAAACGAGACTGTTAATATCATTACTACGTATTCACATCAAGTTAGATTAGAATAAAACATTCAAAAACAATTTTAGAAATAAATAAATGGGCTAATACAAGTAAATTCAAATAGGAAAGTAATATTTATATGCAGGGGCATAAATGGTCATAGATGGACTAATACAAGTAAATTCGAATATTAGAGTAGGGAAGTAATATTTATAGGCAGGGGCATACATTGTCATAGAGAAATACTAAAAAATGTAAAAGAATAGAAAAGGCTCCAGAAAAAAAAAACCAGATTGGGACATTTAGTAGCCTTCAATACTAGACCAGATTGGAGCAAAATCAACCTTTCCTTTGTAGGAGAAATGAATTAGCAGAATCTAGAGATTTCGAAGTCAATCTAGGAGAAAGTCTAGCTTCACAAGTGTACCCTTTGACAAATATAATTATTAGGAGATGAGAGAGGGAAAAAACATGAAATATTACACTCTGGACTTATATCACCTCCTAGCTACTATACAATTCCTTTAATTTAATGTAAAACTTGTGAGTATATGAATATTATTGTCATGAATAAAAAAGTTACAAGGTATTTGCACAGAAAAATATACCAAAAGAGATTCACAATGACCTAAAACAAAAACAAAAAAAATTCTTTCTTTAAAAGAGTATACATATAGCGCTCATTTGTAACCAACTTAATGTCAAATTCACAGATTTTGGAATTTGAGATGATAAGTTTTGATATCGTATTACTATCTCATAGTCATAGCTAGTCGACACCTCATGGGAGCTTACTTCAATGGGACTGATACGTGTTTTACTTCACTGAGTCAAATAAGGAGAGTCAATTCCCATGTAAGTAGGAAAATAGATGCATGTGAATAATTCTTTCAAGAAGTTGTTCCATCAGAATAAGACTTTAGATTTGTGAGAGATTGTAAGGAGAGTTGCTAAAAAAACACTCCTACAGTTTAGGGAGCGCAATGTTGTGACCTTCTCTTTAAACTATAAATAAAGGAAGTTAAAAATAATGAGGGAGTAATAATAGCAATCGATTTATTGGAATTATTCAATAATAAGAGCTCAGTTTCTCTCTAAACTAACAGTTACCATTTCCTGTTCATCCAATAAAAAGTCCATGTTTCTCTTATCTTATCCAAAAATAGCTAAAAAGGGGAAGATTACATCGATTGGGCAGATACTAAAGTAACATCGGAGCTCAAGTAAGGACGAACAAGTTGGACATTTGGAATGATCCGTTAACGCCCTAACTGCTATTCAGGGCAATTTTAGAGCCACTGACCGAGCTATTCCAACGCCTTATTGCAAGAGGAGGGCGTGGTGAAGTTGGAGAAAATTATATAGCATCCAATGGAGTTCAAAATGGGAATTCCGTCGGACTTCAGCAACCAACTCTCAACATTCGTCTGCTCCAAATTAATCAAGTTTGATATTCCCAGATTTAATGTCACTAAAGACCCTACTAGTGGGTCATGCCAAGCAGAGCAATTCTTTCATTTCCATTAAACATCAAAGCAGGTTGAATGGCATTAGCTTCATTTCAGTTGGAAGGAGATGCTCAACTATGGTACCAGCTCATCAGTCAAGAAAGAGTTCCATGAAGGATTATAATCAAGGAATGGACTTAAACAATTTTATGATCCTTTTGGGAAATTAATCAAATTACAGGAATTTGTTAATGTCAAAGATTATCAAATGGCCTTTAAAAAATTATCAGCTAATGCTGGACCCGTTCCCTCATTCATGCAAGTATGCTACTTCATTAGTGGGTTAAAAGGAAGCTTTAAAGCTGATGTGCTTGCAGGCAGACCAACTCACTTTCTACTAGCATTGGTTTGGCTTGAGTAGATGAGGCGCGGTATAGTTCCTAACATAGAACGGTTAGAACCTAAGAGAATATTCTCAAATAATTCCAACAAAAATAACTGTGTCTAGTGACCATCTCTACCCATCGAACAAATGACCCATGCAAAACTCAGAGACTATCAGGCTAAGAGGCTATCCATCAAATGCAATGAATATTGCACACTGAGACATCAATGCAAGAAATTATTATTTGTTGAAGCTATCTATGTATTTTTCTCATTCATCACCTCCTGTGATTTCTTAAGATTTTCTTTTACATTCCTAAGCACTTCATCTCTCTTTATATGTTCCCTTTCTACTGAATCCACCTTAGCCATCCCTGGCACGTGAGAAAGAAGACTTGGGGGAGGCCTATTATACACAACATGGAAAGGAGTGGTCTTGATTACCAGATGCCAACTTGTATTTAATGAATATTCAAACTACATAAGTTATATAACCAAATATTTTGGATTAAATCCAGTAAAAAAAAATCATAAATACATCTCCAAGGTTCTATTCACAATCTCATTTTGACTATCGTTAAGTAGATGACATGCCAAGCCGATATTGAACCGCATGCTATTTAATCTAAACAGTTGCATCCAAAATCAACTTGTGAAAGCTGCATTCCGGTCACGAACAATCAATTTAGGTATTCCTTTAATCTAAAAAGTTCCCCTTTTTAGCTATTTTGGATAAGATAAGAGATGATTCTCACAAATTCTTGGGCATATGGTTTAGAGATTATTTTCACAAAGACGTAAAATGAATTATAGTCCTTTAGATGTTACTATCCTTTGGCCAACTTAGTCTGTGGTAGCAATCAGATAATTGACCACTTTTTCCCTTTTCCTTTGAAACTCCACCTTAGATAGGCATTTCAACCACCGCAAGGCATCTTCTCAGAAAAGAAAAAACAAAAGAATGAGGAATTAGAGAGGTGTAAGCAACACTAATAAGCCAATCTAAAATAGAAACTCAACATCCTTTACTACTGACAAGTTCAGTACCAAGAAATCTGATCCACATACGCAACCAGTTTACAACACTTTAACTTATATCCATGTTTGCCCACCTAATAGATGTTTAACATGGACCAATATCCACTGAGATATCAGTTGGTCTTGCAAAAGTTGACTTGAAAGATCGTTTAACCATATGTTTAATAAGCACAAACGTACACCATTTTTTTATAACCAAATGCAGTAGCAGAGATTCCAACACAAGTTCAATGGTCTCCAGCTCACATCTCATGCATATGGCCATGTAAATCATCTGGCTATGCTGCCTATATTCTTCAAAATAAATACATGTATCTGACACAGAAAAGAAACATAAAAGCTTGGCCAGGATGAAAGATTCGGAGAATCGCAATCTTCTTGCAGTAGAGGTCCTCTTTTCTACACTGAGCTATGTCTGACACTCAAATACATGTCCATTTCGCAAATGCAATTCCCATTAAGTTGGGTGCATACCAAGATTTCTAGAAACAATGAACATCTTTAGTCATTTAAGATGGGTAAAATTAGTATTTTCTTGCATAAATTTCTACATTATCACATTCATAATTTTGTACTATCATGTCTTAAGTCTTAACTTTCTAAACATTTGCTTTGTAGTTGAATGTTCTCTTTATTAGATATAATTAGTTAATGTTATAAAACTTTTTTCTTTATGTGGACACTATATTATCATTTTTTTGTAAATTAAATGTCCTTCATAGAACCCTCACATCCTTTGCTACAAGGGTCGGATTAATATGGCACAAATAAGTGCCCAAATCTGATACCTGCACCTGACTTCATGTATCATAGACTAAAATACAGCATCCTTATATCCCAGATAGCAAAGAAATTACCTTGAATACGGATAACATAGGTTTTTATGCTCCCATTATTTTAACCAGTTTATAAAAGGAAAGTCCCTATAGAGGAGAAAATACCTGAGAACCAGAACCAATACATGGATCAATTCCACGTAACCCATCAACCAGCTCCGTATATAGTTCTTCTTTGGGAGTTGGTGCAGGTGCACCATAATATGAGAACTCCACAACATCCACATCACACCATACACCTCCTGGGCCCTATTCAATGGATCCAAAAGCAGTAAAAAAGATTCAGTTGGGACAAATATACAGTCTGAAATAAAAGCGGATTCAACTCCCTCCCATATGTGGTATTAGCAAACACAAATATAAACACAGAGATAACAACAAACATAACTTTTTCCTTTCCTCACCTCAAGGGCAGAGGGTAGACATTGAATGTGACTAAGCCATTGTCTGTGAACTTTTCGAGCAACAAACACAAGAATAGCTGGTATATCTGTCAACATTCCCCGCCGGATACGAAACCCGATTGCTGTGCCAAGACTGTAATGACGCAAGATCTTGCTATGAAATGCCCTTATTGTCATCAGCTCAAGCAAGGTGGTTGCTTGCTGCCCCGTTGGCAAACGATTAAGTTTTTCAGGGAGAACCCCCTTCTGAAGGTTTCCAAAGTAGTTTGCCCTATCTTCAGCCGCATCATTCAATCGACTAGAAGTGGGCCAGCAAAAATAAGCAGCATTGCTCTCAGAGTGTTGACCACCTGAAGCAAAGGCTTGAAGTCCTGGTGGACTCAATGAAGGCAGATTGGGATGAATGCAGTAGTTTCTTTCGAGGTCTAAATCCGATTCCTCTGATTGTGTTGATCCAGAGTGATTAACTTTCAATCCCAATCTAGTTCTCTCCATTTGTTAGTTTGCCTATATAAAACAAGAACTGAATTAGCTTAACCACCATCTTTTTTTCTTTTATATTTTCCCCTCTTCTAAGGTTTAATCATCAGAACTGGAAACAAAAATAATGGAATAAGGAAAAATGTAACTTATAAAAAACAGCACAATCCTAAAAAAATTAACAACTATCTACCACACTGGGATGTGCTTAAATCAATAACATATGCCAGAATCTAATCTGAAAACTAAAATAAATAAGCATATAAAAAGATAAAAGTAAAATAAAAGGTGATGGAGGCCCCAGAAAAAAATACTGAAGATTTAAGAAATGCATACCAGCATCTAAGACAAGGAAAAAAAAAAGAAAAATTAAGTAGTAAAGTGACCATGTTGATATCACGAAAATTGACTTCATAAGCAGAGACAGATACAGAAAAAAGCAAAATAATATTCAACAATAATAAATGACTGGAATAGAAAATAAAAGCATAAAAAGTTAACACTTGCTACTCCATATATGCAGTAAAAATAACCTTAAGACTCAATATGAGAAAACACAAATAAATAATGGAAGATGCATCAGCAGACACAAAGAGAAAAATACTAAATAACAAATGCCTCGGTAGTATGTAAATATTCCATAACAGAAAGAGAAACAGAAACATAAGAACATATATAAAGCTATCAAACTTGACCACCATGCCCTCTGTTGTTCATCTAAAGAGTGTATCAATAGGAAAGGAAAAAAGAAGAAATAAAAGAAAAAAAGATGGAAGCAGAAAACATGCAACCATTAAATTTTCCAAATTGGTTAGAAAAGAATCTTATTTTAGAATTGCGAATTGGGTTGTGGAAGGAAAATTCCAATAAAGAAGAGGGAATATAATACCAAACAATCAAAAATTGCCTCACCAGTTTCTCATTCCTCTACAAATTCAAAAGGTACAAAAACGAAGTAAAGCTCTGTGTGAGGATATATATATAAAACCAACATAAAATAACACACTTATAACAACAAATAATCCACTACACAAAGTAGGAACAGAATCCCAGAAGCATTATCTGAATAACTGAAGCAAACGCAAATGCAAACCGTTGAAAAGGGAGATAAAGACATCGTTCATGACATGTGTATCGAATAACATAGATGAAAAACCAACCAAGAACAAAATGCTACCTTTCCCATATTTCCTATTTAAAGAAGACAACAAAGAAACATTGCAGGGAAGAATAAGCAATCAGCTCTCCTCAAAGGTTTAGAAGTGAAAGGAACTCCAAGCAACGGATTGGAAAGAAAGAAACCATTATTTCACAACTGCTATGAAAAAATCCATAATGCTACAACATCAAATAATCTGCCTGAATCTCGTTGAAAGAAGAAAATTCCTAATGTTTATCAAAAGAGCTGTCACAAAATCAATCTCTTGAGAAGGGAGAACTGAACTCAGAATATGAAAACATGCCCCTGCAACACAGGCAAAAAATATGCGACCTTTTTCCATGTTTCCTATTTAAAGACTACAGCAAATAAAATTCAAGTTAAGACAACAATCATAGATGTCGCAAAATCAAACTCTTGAAAAGGGAGAACTGAACTCAACAAATGAGGCATGCCCTTGCAACACAGGCCAAAAATATGCTGCCTTTTTCCATGTTTCCTATTTAAAGAATCCAGCAAATAAAATTCAATTTAAGACAACAATTGTAAATTGACAGTAGATGCAGAAAATGAGAATTAAAAGTAATTAACGCCAAACAACCAGCTTTTCAATTAAGATATCGAGCATTCTGCTCCAAAAGTGAACATCTACATCGCTAACAAAAGCTTGTCCTCACAAGTTGTGGTGTTTGCCTTCCAATCTATCAGAAAAAAACATATGTCCAGTCAGGTAAGTTATTCAAATCTTTTCAGCTAAGTGAGAAGAAAATTCCTAAATGGGTATCTGAGGAAGTGAAGCAAACAGGCCAAAAAAAAAAAAGGCAAAGTATATTGAAAAATAATTCAATGCCAAATCAAAGATTAATACCTAAACAACATGTGAGGCAACATCAGGTAGCTCCAAAATTATAAAAAAGGATCATATCTTGGATTAGGGACTATGAAAACGAAAACTGATTAAAAAAACAGAGGGAGACGAGCAGGATGGCACCACGAAAGGTAGATCACATCCAAACTATAAAAGGGATATCTAAAAGTAAGATTACTGCTTCACATACAAAATATATGTAACAATGGTGCTGAAATAAATATCAGACTAGATAAATTAAGCTGCATAAAATCATGAAATAACAGAAAGGATAAGGATAACTCCAAAAAGCACAGTAATACCCACTGCGTCAGTGGAGTGGAAATCCACTAATCCGCTTAGAAATCTCATATAAATAAACTAAAGAAAACCCAAAAATAACACCTTAAATGGCCATCACAGAAACTGCAAAAGAAAGGCAAAAGCAGCAAATAAAGAAGGGGAAAAAGGAAGGAAACCCACTTCGTGGTTCATGCATAGAATAAAACGCAACCACGGCTTCAGGTTCAGAAAATACATATAAAAGATTTGAAGAAGAATTGGACAAAAAACTAACCTATCAGCAATGGCGGAAACTGTGAGGCACGACCTGAAAAGAACCCCTTCTGAAATTCCTCAAAACCTTGAAGAATTTCCCCCACCGTACCCATCTAACAGATCGAAGAAGGAAGCTGTCAAGCACCTGCCAATTGCAGAAAGGTTGTTAGAGAACCCCCACGATTTAAAGCCCCACAAATGCTCCATGGATTTCAGAAAAGAAAAAAGAAAAAAAAAAGAAAAAGAAAAATGAAGAAGGTTGCAAGAAGGTATACATTCATGAAACATAAATAAATATCCGACTTTGTTGTCTTGATACTTGAATGGAAGCTTGTCTCTCTTTCCACTCTGTTTCTCGTTCCTTTTGGTTTTGTCAGGTCATCTTGAGAAGGAGAGATGAGGAAGAAAATTAGAAGACTTTAATGGAGGGAAGAGTCAAGAAAGGAAGGTTATGGGGTTGTGGAACCCACTCTTGTTTGCTCCCCAAAAGTTACACACTCTTTGCCAAATAATTCAATCCCCACTCTATTGGAGAAAAAGGGGAAAGTGCAAAGATGGTATTATTCTCTGGTGCTGCAAATTCTTCCCTTCCAATGGCTTGTTTGTTTCTATTCCGCTCCATTCCATTTCATGTCCTGCAAGTATTAATTAAGGGTTCACCCCAAAAAATGATGTGAGAAATGGTGCCATTGTCCATCAAAAGGGATTTGGCAAATGAAATCATAGGGTCATTGTCAATTCTCTACCACAGTCAAACAAATTTTATTTAATTTTCTAGTCTAATTATGATTCTTTGTGTCCAACAGACTCTTTCATTATTCACCACTCAATTGTAAGCTTTTTCATTCCAATTATGATTTGTATCAAATACTCTTTAAAGTAGCCACTGCTCTTAATGTTTTTGTCAATTTGGTAGGCACTTTAAAACCCTTCTACAGTTTTAGGAGGCTTGAAAAAAATTTTTTTTTTGTTGGCGAACTATTTGCCTAACAAGTACATTTGGATAGTAGACTTTAAACTCGTTATAAAATAAATCAATACTATTATAAAGGGAAATTTAAGATTTACGACTGAAATTTGCTACTTAAAGTGCCCTTCACTTTTTATTCTACTAGGGGGCTGCACGCGCTACGCGCGTAGAAAACGTGGGCCCACTTAGATAAACAGCCCAAGATAGCTACAACATGTTTAAAATAGTGAGGGATTGTTTCATTTGGGGAGGATAATGTTTGGAAAAAGAAAATGGGGGCTAGAATTTGGAGGGAATATTCCCCCTTCTTCTCTTTATTAATAGTATAGATTCACTTTTATCTCTCAGTTAATCATTTATATGCATATACAAATACTTTGTATTGTTCAAAATGCCTTTCATTTTTTATTTTATTTACGTTTATCTCCTTCTTACCTATTATTGCACAAAACACCCTTCATTTACCCTTTTTTTTTGTCTCCCAATTAATTGTGAATTTCTTACACTTATTTAATTCATTTGCTACACGTGTAGCGCATGCCTTTCTTCTTGTAAACAAATAAAAAAAATAAGAAGGAAATATCTACCACACAATAGAATTAATTGCCTTTTTATATTATTAAAGTAAGCAATTTTATAGTTTATACTCACATACTTGTCTTCCAATTTGCTCTCTTTATATAATTCCATACAACCTCAAGCAAAAAGTCATTTACATGCAATTTAGGCATGACAAATTTATATAAGTGTTTCTTTCAATTTTTTTTCATTTTCATTTTAGTTATCAAAGCCAAATATGGAAAGGTCTAGATGATTTTGATCGTTGAATCAGTTTACCTCTTTATGTGCAAAGTCTTCCATTTACGACATATCAACTTGAGAATATTTGATGATTGTTGAATATTTTCCCATGAGTTATAATCTCGTTTTCTTTTTTTCTCCTTCTTCTATTTTGAAAATGATTATCGAATGTTGGTGACTCCTCCTATTGATCCACCCAATTATTAAAGAAACGTTTTCCAAGTTGATGATAGTTTTGAAGAAAATTTTGGATTCTCTATTTGTTTTGGTAAAAAAAAAAACATGGAAAATATTTTTGGGGTAAAATGGGGTTTTTCAACTGCTTGTTCCTTGTAAAAAATAATCATTTTCCAGAAAACAACTTATTTCGAATGTTATTTTCCGAAACTGTCTTCTAAAATTAGCATTTGATAAGATTTGAGAAATCATACTCAGGTTTCATTAGTTAATTTTGGGCGGCACAGAGTTGATACCCCTAAGTCAAGATGAATTATGCCAAGTTCACCAAGTCAAAATTTTAAAACCCTAAGCTAGGGCTGTCAATGGGTTGGATCCTGATCAGATTACCGTCCAGTTTCGATTAAATTTATCTGATTTAATTAGATCTTTATCCGAATAAATGTTTGGCGGATCAAATATGGATCCAAAGATTATATCCATTTAATAATCAGATTCAAATTCAAATCTTACAATATCCATCCAAACAAAATCCAAATCCCATTAAATTTAAGATATGATTGAAATTTTTAGGATTTTATAAGGGTGTTTAAGTAAATAAGCTAACACACTATAAGTAAATAGGCTAACATACTATATATGAAAGTAGTAGGTTTAAAAAATGCAAATTTAATTGGATTTCCGGATTTTTAATCAAATTCGGATATTTAATCGAATTCAAATATTAATCGGATTCGGATTTTATAACCATATTCGGATTCGGATTCAATGATCTATTGGATATTTATTCAGATTCGGATCTTGGTGGATCCAATCCGAATCCAACCTATTCACTCCCTACCCTGAGCCTATCTAATAGCTCCATTGTTAATCTGGATCATTATGCATTGGTTTAATAAGTGCCAATTTTTTATTTTTTATTTGTGGAATAAGAATAATAGGTGCCAATTAAGGTACTTTTAATTGGTATCTCTTCATTGGTTGTGAACAAGATTTTATTTTACGTAAAGCAATTAAAACTTGTCATGTTAACTAAAACTCCGGTTCATCGTCAAATTGGACAATTGATTATGTGAATTATAACGAGCCTGCCAGTCACTACCCCAACCAACTTGAGAGGATCCGATTTTCACCTACATATCACTAGGTGTGATGTAGGGATAGCAACGGTTCGGTTAAAACCTGTAACATCCAATTTTCAGTTTTGGTTTGCCTTCCTTGTGTTATCATGTGCATTGTTACCCTTTATTGAGTGATTAATTATTCTCACAATAATTTATTAACTATAAGGTGATTAATATGATATTAATTTGACTTGTATGATCTAAGTTAACCCTATATTTGGATGAGGGAATATGCATTTGTGCTTCTAGAATTATTTTGTGAATTATTGTGGAATTTTTGGGATTTATTTAATAATTCCCTGTATTTTATTGAATTAAATATGAATTGTTTAACAATTAATTATATTATCTTTTATTTTATTGGTGCATTATCCTTGTATTGCGTTGCCATTATGTGTATTAGCATATCTTAGTGAGTGGGTCAATCATTGATTGTTTTTTAGTGGGTGACGTTAATGGGGTTGCATACTTGTGTGTAGTGTGATTTTAAGGGTAATGGGGTTAGGTGTCTTGTCTCTATTGGATTCCTTGAGGAGTGTGCATTGTGTAGAGTAGAGTAGTTTAGCATGGAATACATGTTAAGTGTGTTGGATGGCTTTTGTATAACTAATCACCTAGCAATGTAGCTGCCAACTCATGCCAAGGTGGTACATTACTACATATCTTACGTATCTTATGTTTTGTGGATGGTGATGTGTCATTGTTTGGGATAATGAAAGTTTAATTGTATTAGCTTTCTTTCATAACTAGTATATATTATTTATGTTAGAACCTTTTTAGGTTTTGGGTTAATATATTTTCTATAGAGAAAACCTAAAACCCCTTTCTTCTTCCTTGTCTTGTATCTCTGTTCAGCTTAGCATTTAGTACTAATCTTCTGTTATTATCCTCTCCTTGTTTTGAGATTCCTGAAACCTAGTTCAGCTTTACTTTTGGAGCCTTGTGGAGCTAGTTGGAGTTGTCGCGAACCTTGTTGTGTGTTTTATCTTGGTGTAGTAAACCTGTAAGCTCATCACTATTTTCCACTGCATATGAGTAATGGTATATTTTATGTGATGGTTAGGGTATTGTTGGGAGCATGTCAAAGTGTAAACAATAGTTGTTTACTTGGTAAGTGTACACATTTGCTTTAGTATATATTGCACAATGGATTCAAGATGTTGTTGGTTTCAAGTATATTGCAGAATATGCATGTATACAGGTTAATTTTGTGAACACATACATTACGTTGTAATGACATGTAAGACTTTAGGTGTTTGTATTAGCATACAAGCAAGCATAATGCGTGTAGCAAGTTGTTGTTAACTTGTTGGCTTTTTTTAATTTTTTGTACATCATTCTCAAGCTACTGCTTGCCCCGTGCACAGCTGAGTATTTGGGTAGTTGGGGAAGGGGGACACACACACCCACCACTTACCTCCAAAGGAGAGACCATTATTGAACTCGCGTGAGCTGCAATATGCAACAACTTGGATGTCAGTAACACCCCAGATCCGGGTTATGTAATAAAACCGTAACTCGTCTTTGAAGGTTAATTTTTCACACAAGATCAATATATCAGAATGAAGGAAAACATGAATGAAACAATAACTAGATAATCAGAGTGCACTACAATCCCAAACTAAAATACAAAATTACAATAATACAACTCTTAACTCACAAAAACCAAGCAACTATCCGTCAGTATTGTCCTCTCCAAGATTTGAAAACAGAACAAAACAAAACGGAATGAGATAAGAATATCCCAGTAAGCAGCACATGCATGCTCAAATACATTTTTCATAGTTATAAAACATGGTTTGGATATAGCACATGTAACAATGACGATAATACGATTAATCTGAATAATTCCACAATAATCCAGCAATCAAATATGATGTAAATCCGAAATTCCATCATGTAAGTCAAAGCAATAGTATCGATATCAAAACATGAATATGACCGCAAAACCAAATATAACCATGTAGCTAGCCACACGACAATGAAACCAATATTCCCAAGGCAACTCAAATAGATATACCTTCGATCATAATAAGTGTCAACATAAACAAGTCCACATCATACTCAAGTCCACGCCTCCATGTGTGTATCCGGCCTACTCAGAGTTTTGGATATTGAAATGACGGCCTACTTAGGGTTTCGTCATCCAATGTCAGCCTACTCCTGGTTTCGGCATTAACAACATCGAACCACTCAGGGTTGCGATGTTGCTCTACACTGGCGGTGGAGAATACCAATATCAATGAACCACATACGATGAAATAACAAATACCCATGACCAGCGGATAAAACATCTCGTGCCAAATCAAATCACAATATAGGTCAATGTCATGTAATTTGCTTAGATTGGTTAATCGACATGCCAAGGCGACATCCACACCTCCATATACACAGTTCCGGCCTACTCAGGGTTTCAGAATTCTGAAATGATGGCCTACTCAGGGTTTCGTCATCCAATGCCGGCCTACTCCGGGTTTCGACATTGACAACCCGGCCTACTCAGGGTTTCGGGCTACTCTACACCGGTTGTGGCAACACTTAAGGCCATGCCATTACACCAATGAAGCAAAAACATCACATTACTGTAGACACCCCAAATTGCACAGTAAAAATGAAGAATAATTGGTAAAAATCATTATTTCCTTTGAAACCAACACAAAATTTGAGAAATGTGCATTTTTCCTTGTATCCGACAACTCAAGTCGGATACAAGCATACCTCTTCGTATCCGACATAAGTTGTCAGATACAAGCAGGCTTTAATGTATTCGAATACATATAGGCACTCGTGTATCCGACCTGATATGTCAGATACATGATTTTTGCTCAAAATTAGGGTTTTCCGAGAGTTTTCACTTTTTACCAGCATATCCTTCATTAAAGGAGTGGAAATCTCGGAAATAGCCTTAGGGTTAAGGTTGGTGGGCTCTAGACATTAGTTTGTGTCTACCATCCCACCAACCCTAACCGTAGCCTTTGCCTATAAATAGGAGGCTCCTCCTTAAGCAAATGGCCATTAATTCTTGCCATTAACTCTTGCCAAGAACTTTTGCCAAGAAGTTGGAGATTAAAGAGCTCCGAGTGAAGAGGGAGACCGCTGCAGTCTTACTTCCAGAAGCCCAGGTAAGCCTCAAACCTCTCTTTAATTTTCTGTTTTTACATTCTAGATCTAGATCTCTTCTTCTACCTTTCTGTAGATTAAGGCCTATGATGTGTGTATGAAAACCCTTCCTCTACTCAAAGTATCTCAAGACTCCCCATAGCCGTAAAACGTGAAGGCGGGATCTAGGTGAAACGAGACTAAGGATTGACCTTAGAGTTAGAACCTATTTGAATAAGACTTGTGATTCTATGAAAACTGTTCCATATTCAAAGTACCCCAAGATTATCTTGAAGAACCGTGTTTAACGGGGAGAAAGAACTAAGGGAAACGATAATGGAACAGAACCCTAGGTTGTTCTAGAACCCTTTTGATTAATCTAAATGCATGCTATATGTTATTCTATTGAAATAAGCCTTGTGATTCTATGAAAACCGTTCCATGTTCAAAGTACCCCAAGATTATCTTGAAGAACCGTGTTTAACGGGAAGAGAGAACTAAGGGAAACGATAATGGAACGGAACCCTAGGTTGTTTTTAGAACCCTATTTTGATTGATATGAATGCATGCTATCTTTGCTATGTTGTTGGAATGATTTTTACACTTACACACACATAGCACGGGCTTTTGGCGGGATAGGCTCATATTTCGGATTTATTGCATTTGTTGTGATAAAATCTGAAATAAATAGCCCCAAGCAATTCTGGGATGTCTTTAAATGATTTTAAAAGGATTTTGATCTATCTTGCACGGATCACACACCTCTTATCACTGTTTTGAGTTATTTTTATTTAAAAAAGGCTTAACTTGACAGCAACTATACCCCAACTTCGGACACTCGTAACTTCATCGTCCGGATGAATTTTGGAGTGATTCTAGAGCCATAGGAAAGGTGAGGCTGTCTAATTTATGCCTGTAAAATTTCATGAATTTCTATCAAGCGGATTTTTGACACCTCTCTGTCGAAGTTGATAGGTTGGTTCTGATCTGAATACAGAACTTGTCACTTTGACTGAGCGCCATGTGTTCCTTTTAAGTCCGATTCGAGTGATTATTGTTTCTGAGTTTTCCTATGGAAGTCTAGTTTTAAATCCAGTTGGTTTCATAATTTTTTGACTCCATTTGTGTCGTGAGCAACAGATTTACTCAGAGCTGTTCAACAGCACTTTTCTGGGTAAATCTGTGATCTTCGCGGCCTGTTCGGGAGACCACCCAAGGCACATCCGAATGAGTTTCTGTATGAGGCTAGTTTCATATAAAAGATGGCCATACAGACTTCACTCACACCAAATTTCATGGATTTATATGGAGCCGATGTTTTTAAATGATTTTCCAAAATTGCCCACTTATCACTTTTAATCATCTTCAGCAGCAGATTTTAAAGGAACATAACTTTTAAGATTTCAACCGGATTTAATTGAAATCTTGCATAGATCTCTTATTTACCATAATCTTTCAAATGGATTTGGTTTGAGTCAATTTAAAATTGGATTTGAATGATTTCAAGACAAATGGTTCTTGCTTTTACCGAATTTTTCGGATTTAACTCAACTTGGTTTTGTGCAACTTTTGCTTTGATTTCCATTTTTGGTGATATTCCAGAAGTGATATTGACATAAAAGAAGATCTGGAATTCATTTGGATTTTCATGTGAAGATATCATACATTTGTCCTTTTTCAAGGTTTTTAATGATTTTTAGCAAGCTTTCTTATTTTTTAGCATGAACAACACTTGGCAACCACCTTGTGTGGGTGAATGGGGGGTGCCTAACACCTTCCCCCGTTCATAATCTAATCCCCTTACCCATCTCTGGATTTGATTTTCAAGTAGAGTTATTTTTACTCTAGAATTTGCCTTTTAGCTCTTTTTATTTATTTTTGAATCTTTTGGTGCCCATTCTCACCCCAAAAATCTGAATGGTGGCGACTCTCCCCATTTTTACGTTGAGCCCGTGTGTTGACGGAGGGGGAATCATCCCGGTGATTTTCTATGTCTCACAATTACTAAGCTTAGATATGAATCCAAGACTAGCCAAACCAGTAATAAGAATCAACTCCAACACTTTTAAACAATACGTAGATTAGCATGAAAAACCAACCCATAATGCAACAACGATTAAATGCGATTACTGTTTATCATGGGTCACTTAGGACCAGCCTACTCCATCATGGAGTTTCCCAAATGCCATTTTAACAGATTGCCAATAATAATTCAATATTTAAAGTAACTCTTTCGTAAAACATATGATGCATTCAAATCTGACCCAGCACAATAGTTTAGCTACATTCCAGCAAAAACAAATATCACCTCAAATCTGTACTTTCAGAGATTAAACACATTATACAGTAAACAAAACCAACATCGAAAACTTCGATTCAACACAAATCCAAAAAATAGTTTCTAGGTTACTCATCTCATCATTTGATATTCATTTCATAAACACTTAGCATTTCCCATAATTTATTGAATCCAATATGTAACTAGTAACCTCTGTCGAATAGAGTAACACATTTATACAGAAATCAACTCCAGCACAAGAGTTTTTTTTCAAATGAATATCCAAAACAAAAACCGAGCTCCTAGTTTGTTAATTTCAACAATTTACACACATCCTATGAGCAATAATTGTTCTCCAATGTTCTTTATGTAATCACCTATTTGGAATTAGTTAGTTATAATTCTTATCATTGATCTGACCTTAATTGAAGTAAAAGTTTGAAAAAAAACCTTGGAATCCAGCCCAACACAAACAATCGCACTATACAGAGAATAAAAGGGGTGCCTACCCCTGGGCGTCCAGCCAATTCCAGACACTTTTTAACATGGGCGCCCACCCAGGGCAGTGGGTAGCCCCTGGGCGCCCAGCCAGAAACACACCTCCTACTTCCGGCAAATACAATTTCTCCTAGACTGACTTGTTCTTTCTCATTCATTCCATTCCTTACACATTCTTACATATCTAAACAGCTAAATGATGTATAATTGAATTTAATCTGAGCATAGAACCCTTCTCCATGGACTTAGATGCCATTAACAACCAATAAAGCCGTTTCAGCAGGTTCAACACCAATGCAATTCTATTTATCCGATTTAATCAATCAAAACAAATCTCGGAAGTGCTACTTATGTTGATGAAGACAATTCGCAGCCCAAAATCTCTAAATTTCACAATCACGATCTCAGCAACCAAATGTCAACTCTACCGCTCACTCTTCCTCCAAAATTTTTCTCAATTCATTCAAACCTTTTCAGATCTGATACCTCATATCTGATTCGAATTAGAAATAGAATTTAAACAAAATCTTCAATAATTCGATGCTAACTCACCCGAATTGGACTAAACTTGCTGAATTAACTGCTCTCAAATGAATCAAATCTGGTAGCCACAATGCTTTGCACTTCCGCTCGAACAGAGATGAATTATCCGTTTGAATTCTCTCTGATCACCACTAAATTTCTAGATTTGCCTCCACAAACCCTAGCTCCTTTGAATTCTCTGATCTCCACACTTGAGCGACCTACGAAACAAATTGTCGCTCGAAATTAGAATGCCTTTTATAGTTGCCACTTTGAGTTAGTTTTAAGCATGATCCTACACTTTGGCACTCCACCAATTCCCTAAACCAGCACACTTAAATTGCTCTGATCTCATTCCTGCCACATCATCAAACCACCCTAAACCAACCAATTAAAATTTAAATAATGCTTCTTATCTTTATAAATAGAATTTTTCCACCCTGGTTCTCCCGAGAACTCTGGTTTGACCGCTTACTCTCCTTTTCAAAACTTTCTATCAATTAAATCAATTAATAAACATAAAAACCCAATTTTTAATGTTATTAAAAATTCGGGATTTTACAGAGGTTGACTGAGCTGGAGGTAGGCTCCTGAGTGATTCTCCCTTTATTTGTGTTGAAGGCTGGAGTGGATCCTTGGTCACAGCTATTACAAGCTCATGACTTTACCACTAGTTCAAGCGGCACCTTTATTGTTAACATGTTGGTTAATTGTTGAAAGATGTTAGTTGTAATATTTAGTAGTGTAACATTATAGGTATAATACAGATTGTGTTGTTGATGTTGTGCTTAACTACATAGTATATGTTGTGTTGTGCAATTAATATTGTAAAACCCCGAATTTTCCTTAAATAATAAATTAAATTAGTAAATAATATTATTAAGAGTTAGGATTGATGGAAATATTTTATTATTGTAGGGGGTGATCAATTTAGCGGAGATCCAGAATTAGACGCAAATCTGACCGTCCGATCATGAGATATTGAGGTATGCATTCTAATTGGGCAGAGTGTATAGGAGAGTTTGCATGGGAGATACATGGGATCAGGAAGTATATATAGGTATAAAATAACCTAAACCATATACCTTGTATTGTCGCTCGTATGCTTCAGCCGCAAGCGACGAACCTTTGAGCGACCGAGAAGAGAAGAAGAAGAAGAAGGGAGGAAGACCAGGATTTACCTTGCTCTGAGTGTTGCTTTGCAACTGTAGAGAGATTGGAGGGTTGCTGTTCAGAAGAGAAGAAGAGGAACGCACGTATAAGAGGTAGGTGACATCGTTTTGTTTTCAGAAATTGGATTTTCCTTTGTTTAATCGCAAACGCATGTTTCTAGTATATGTAATGGTGTATTTAGTTAGATAAGCATATTATAAATACATTAGAATGAGTTTAGACAAGAAAAATCATGATTTAGAACTGTTTCTGCTCGATTTTGTATGACCGCCGACCTCGACTGTACTCGGTGATCATCGGCGCTAGTTATAAAAATTTAGGACGCCGGAGACCGCGAGACGACGGACCGTAGGCGCTCGAAATTGAACTACCGCTGGCTAGGGACCGCCACGGCGATCCTGAGCGATCTTAGGCGCTCTAAGCAGAAATTCCAGATTTTCATAATTTCGAACCTAATTCAACTCTAAACTATTTTTAGACAATTTTAATGATTAATTAAGGTATTTTAAGACCAAAATAAACTATCTAAATGCCTGTTTTACAGAAAAATAAATTAGGGAGATATTTAGGACATTAGTTGCCAAGTTTCAAAGGTAATTGAGAAATGTGATTTTGGAAAAGCCTAACTACACTTTGATTATCAAAACACCTCTAAATGGCATTACAAATCAGAATACATTATAAAGAGAATTCAGAATTCAGATGAACGAATAATGAAGTAAATGTACAGATATAACCATTATATGTCGCTAGGCACCAAACCTTATAGAAATATGATACTTTAGGGAATTTTGGAGTCTAGTGGGCATAGCTGGTTATGGATCCATAGTCGTGGCTAGATAGCTGAGGGATATGTCATTTGGGTTGAGTTACTCCTATATGCGACGCGCTTCCTTTGCAAGTTAGTTTGTCTGGGAAGGTCCTATGTCTGGAGGGACACCCCGGTGAGCCGCTGGTGATTCCCTGTACATGTGGATAAGCGACCATCTCCATGTATTGATTCTGGTGCTGCATGCTGGTGGTACATGCCAACTTTGATGGGTACGTGTGCAATAAGTCAGTGACTACGGCTCTTGTTTAAGCTGCGCTGCATGGGACTTGAGTATCATTAGTAGCATTGCTCCTAAGTCGCACGGTGGTATAGCAATTGGTTGAAAATCATCTCAAAAGGTTTATCTATCTTTGTGAGTCCTACAATGACACTGAAATCATAACACTTGGTATTATTATTGTATACATGCGGGAGGCATGTGATTGAGATATTGATCGGATGTGACTGTTTAGTACATCCTGGCAATGTGTGAATTATGTTACTGATTTGACTATTGGATTCTTATATTAAAAATTGCTGAAATTCATTCTAGAACTGTTTATCAAACTATTTTGTGTTCACGAATGATATCAATGATTATGCGAGCCTGATTAGTCGATGTTGCTTAATCGTGCATGAACTGTTACTTTACTTATATTAACTGTTTAATCATGCATGTGTTACCTACTGGGATATTCGTATCTCACCCTACTTTTATTCCATTTTTTTAGCTGATACGCGAGAGGGGGATCTCTTAGACTTCCAGGGAGAGATAGCTGAGTATTTACCGGAGGATTACTATTATCCAGATCTTGTCTGAGGTGGATTAATGCTATAGACCTAGTACTTTGATTTGGACTAATGTTATTCATTGGGTTGATGTATTGAGAGATGAGAGAGATATTACCCAATTTATTTTACCAGACTTTGATATTACTGACTGATGGTCAAGCTTTATGTTTAGTTGAGGATTTGAGCTACACTTCCGCACATACTTGTTTCCGCAACTCTGATAGTATAATAAAGAGAATGGATTTTAATTCTTTGGTCTGGTATGTTATTGATGTTGTATTTGATATGGGCCAGTAACACCTCGGATTTGGTTGTTGAACTAAATTCGGTTTGTTACAGTAGCGAACCGGGTTCGGGTTGGGTGCCGGTTTGCACTGACCCGGGTTCGGGGCGTTACAAATATACTACTATTTGAGTATTGTAGTTAACGACAATGCTCTATACAATAGTAATTGTTGGGTGGGGTCCGAGCCCAAAGGGGGGCACACACACCCACCACTTACCTCCAAAGGAGAGCACGTTCTTGAACTCGCGTGAGCCGCACTATGCAACAACTTGGATGTCAAATGAGGTTGATTGAGCTGGAGGTAGGCTCCCGAGTGATTCTCCCTTTATTTGTGTTGAAGGCTGGAGTGGATCCTTGGTCACAGCTATTACATGCTCATGACTTTACAACTAGCCCAAGCGGCACCTTTATTGTTAATGTGTTAGTTAATTGTTGAAAGGTGTCAGTTGTAATACTTAGTAGTGTAACCTTATAGGTATAATACAGATTGTGTTGTTGATGTTGCGCTTAACGACATAGTATATGTTGCATTGTGCAATTAATATACTACTATTTGAGTAGTGTAGTTAATGACAATGCTCTATACAATAGTAACTGTTGGGTGAGGTTCAGGCCCATGATAGGGCCCACCCCATCTACATGTGAAATTAAGAAAGAGAGTTTCTATTTCTCTTTTTTTAGAAAGAGAATAGGGTTGCTACCGTATGGGTCTTTGGTGGAGAGAGAACGGCAAGAGGGAAAAAAAGGCTAGAATATGACTTGGAGAAGAAGAAAAAAGTGTGGAGAAAAAGACGGAAAAAAAAACGTGGATAAGTTTTTTTGGTTTTCTCTTGGGGTTTTGTTCGTGCTCAAGAAAGGAGTTGTGGTGAAGTGTTTGGATTGTTGCCATTGGGGAGATAACTCTGTATTATCTCTATTTTTGGTTGTGCCTTAAGTTTTGGGCAAAAACTTGAGAGATCTACTTATACTATTTCTTCTTTTGAGATAGTGGAATATTTGTAGATTGCCCCGCGGTTTTTCCCTCTTCATTGGAGGGTTTTCCATGTAATCTTGGTGCGCCTTTCTATTGTCTTCCTTGTGTTTAATTATCTGCATCTTAAAAGTGCTAATTTGCTATCCTCACATATTGGTTTGGGTTATACTTGTAATTTCTTATTTGTGTTTTTTGCCTTGACTCACAGACAACGAGGGGAGGACGTATTCTGCCTTTCGTCTATCCCCAATAGTAACTGCACATTGTCTTGTATTAGTAATTTATGTTATTTTGAGTGGCACTATTGTTAATTAGTATTGTTATATACAATGTTAAGTGGTGTGATGGGTATGTGCATGTATGAGTGGGTTATTTATAATGGGGTGTAATTAATGTATTACATTAATGTTATATGGAGCATGATGAGCTTGTGCCATATACATGACTTTTGCATGGGACGACTAAATGGCTTGCATAAATATTAATAAATGGTGGCTTAGAGTGTTTGCTTAATGACTAAATGGATAAATGGCTTAATGACTTGTAATGGTTGGCTTGAAAATCTTGGGTTTAAAAGTGGTGGCTTGGGTATTGGCTTAGTTTTAGGTGGCTTTAGATTAACTTGAAATAATGGCTTAGTTAAAGGCTTGGTTAAGGACTTGGCTTAGTGGCTTAGAAATTAGCTTAAGAAAAAAATTAGATTCTAATCAAAGTTTCAACACCAAATTTAATGCTTAACCTTATTATTGCTTGAATTATTGCATGAAAATGAATTTTGGGAAATTTGACCAGAAATAGCTAGGGAATATATATGTGAATGTGTAATATGACTTTGTGACTCATTTATTTACGTCTAGTCATCATAAATTGGGTTTTATCGATCATATAAATATAATAAGTTTCAAATAATGAGATTTACCCTAGGTATTTAATATTTCACATGAATTCCATATGCATGTTTAAAACTGCATTACATATTATAGCATGCTTAGATTTGTCAAAATACGCATATTTAAGTAGGATAATACACACTTGGGATTTTATGGTTTTGAATAGTGTATATCACATCCTACTTAAATATGTTTTGCCATGCGATAACTTGGTTATCAATATGGGTTAGCGGTTTAATGGTTAGTAAGGATCAAATGAATTTCACTCTTTGATTTCAACAGAGGTCCTTATTATGTTTTGGATATTGAGTCGTTTGTGTGGATGTGTAAAAAGGTAATTAAAATTTGAGTGTGTGAGGTGTAGCACCCCAGATCCGGGTCTGCCCTATCACAGCACCAACTCGTACCCGAGACCTACTTATGGGCCCAATAGAACCTGATAAACACAATTTCCTGGGAAATTACAATGTAATTATCAGAGTGCATGACTGAAGAAGCATGGAATAAAAATTTTCCATCCACAAAATATTTCCTGTATTACAATCTCCAAAACATGATATCTGTGTATACAAAATACAACTAAGGCAACTACCCATTCATCATGATCACCCCAAAATATACAGACATGTACAAAAGATATCTCCCAAGAGCATAAGTCCAAAAATATTATTTACATCCCATTTACAACTCCCAAGATAAAATACAACATCATAAAAATAATCCGACTGTGGGTAGTAGTCCTCTGCCCTGAACTGAAGCTTACCCTTTATATCTGCCCTGGTACGTGGCTCACCAAATGGATCTAAAAACAAATCCGGTAAAACAAAACACACGTGAGACTTAAAGTCCCAGTAAGCAGTAAACATGCATGGATAGAAACAATTTATGCAATTTTATAACATCATAATGATATTCACAATTATATAATACTAAATGTAAACCAAAACAGTTCAATCGGATATAGAAGAAATTCCAATTCAAATATCTCAATCAAGTAACCCGGAAAATCAAATCAACAAATACGATCAAATACTGTAAACATGTCTTATTAGGACTTATGGTTAGCGTGTCTGTAAATTAGGTTAATGTCCACTGTCCATTTGCCACCTACACGACTTACAGAGAGAAGCCTCGCTAGGGCATCTCAGCAAGCGGAGCACCCACGTATGGGCTGGCAAGTGACAACTAAAGTAATAATCAAGGCTAGGTGGAATATCCCATCCACTACCGGACCAAATCATATGAATCAGAAGAACGTCCCACCGATGCCCCACGGTGGGTGGTTTCCACAGCACCTCTATGCCCCAAGAGGGCCTCACTGATACCCCACAGTGGAAAGCTGTATGGAGAAGGAAATTAACGCTAACAAGCCAACACTAACACACAAATTAGACTCACTGTGGATCCACACCAAGAACAACGTCCAATTAGACGACTCACAAATTCAAAACCAAACCAATCAAGTCAAAGAGTAAAACCAGTGCTTAAACCAAAGCCAAGTGGAATTCCCCATCCACTATTAAATCAACCAAGGCCAAGTGGAATTCCCCATCCACTATTAAATCAACCGAGACCAAGTGGAATTCCCCATCCACTACCAATCCATACCAAGGGCAAGTGGAATTCCCCATCCACTGTCAATAAAACCATAGGCCAAAGCCTTGTTAAATCATATAAGAGTTTTTCGACATCGCTTTCATAAATCGAAACCAATCAAAAAGAAGGTCGTAAAATCCTCAAAACGCATTTTCGATGAGTGGGTTGATTTTAAAAATCCCAAACAAGTCACCATACCAAAATTCAATGGATTCCGAGACAAAAAGTTTTGGACCTAAAAAATATTCTAAGTTTGGTTGAAAACGTTGACTTTTCGGTGTCAAATTTTTCTAAACAAATCTACAAGGAGTTTGGGGCTCAAATTCTGGTTGTAGTCTATTGGAGGGTATAAAAATCATCTAGAATTTTCTGGGCTTCTGAATCACTCATTTGTATATCAAACTCAAAAAGTGGCCATTTTTGAAAATCGGGGAAACTGGAAATTTAGGCACAAACTAAAAAGTTGACTTTTTATTGGTTGGGAATTGGGCCTTGGGAGTATTTTTATTGGTTCCAAATGAAGGGTAAAACTTTATTTACATGTAAAGACTTAAGTAAATAGAGCAATAAATACACAGGACATTTACTTGAATGTCTTTCATGGAAATAAGGGTGCTGTGTGGGAGGGTTAGGTTGTTTGGAAAAGGGTTTAGGAGAAAAAGGGTGAAGAATTCTCAAAAATAGGGTCAACGCGCGGACGCTGAGGTTGGACGTGCACGCGTTGAGGTAATACTCATGGAAACGTTCGGGCATTGAGGCTTAAGGTGCGCACGCTCATGTTTATAACAAGGTTGACGCGGGCGCGCTGAAGTTGAATGTTCACGCGTTAAGGCTCTGGATTAATCGCCCAGGTTAATCCTGAGCCGCGATTTAAAATAACAGAGGTTAGTTTTTAGGGGTTTGGCTCAGGATTAATCGCCAGGTCGGGTTTTCAACCATTTTTGACTATTTTCAAATACAAAACTCACACAATCATTCCTAACTTCTCCAAAACCAAATGGGAAAATCATAAATCATCCCAGCACACTTAAAACATCTTCTAAAACCAAGATTCATCCCAAATCCTCATGAACACACATCTAGCACATGAAACCTCATTCAAAACACAAATCTCAAACCCTAATCCGACATATAATCAATAAAGCTGGAAATCCATGGCAAATTAATAGAAGACTAAACAAGATTATCATACAACCAAAACCCTACGAATTTTAGCAATAAAAACCAAATGCAAGATCATTTCATCAAATCAACCAAACCCTAGAGAGAGAATACGAATTTTGTAATACATTTTGTTTGAAGGGTTTGCTACTTACCTGTTAATGGAGAAGCACAACTTCTCTTTAAGTTTTCCTCTGCTTCTTCTTTTTCTTCTTGCTCAAGCTTTCAAGTGAGTTCACAATCTTCCTTTCTTGTTCTATACGTCCAAGACAAGAAAAATGGGTTTTTAAACACTTAATTAGAAATTAGGGCATCCTTTTATATGCCCAAGTTTTGGGTCTTTCAAATCTGCCCCTAAATAAAGCTTTTATTCAACTAAAACCCTAGGGTGTACCTAAGGCATACCAGGGGGTATCTTAGTGTTATTTGAAGGGGTACCTTGGTATTAAATGAGGGTACTTTGGTGGTTCAAGGGTTTTCTTTAACTATTTCAAGGGGTATACTATAGGGATGCTTGGGGGGTACTTTAGTGTTATTCGAGGGGGATACCTTGGTATTAAGTGGGGGTACCTTGGTGTTTCAAGGGGTTTTGCCTTAGCCACTTCAAGAGGTATGTTTTAGGGATTCTTGGGAGGTGTACTCAGTTAACACAAGGGGTACTTTAGTTATACGAGGGGTACTTCAGTTATTTGAGGAGGTACCTTTGATGTTTCAAGGGATTTACCTTAGTCATTCTAAGGGGTAAACTTTAGATAAGCTTAGGGGGTGTACCTTAGTTATATTGAAGAGGGGTACTTAGCTATAGAAGGGGTGTGCCTTAGTTATATAAGGAGGTACATCTAAGTAATACGATGAGGATGTACCCTAGGTAATATAAGGGATGTACCTTGGGTATGTTGGAGGTGTGGATACCGCAAAATTGAACGATTTTTGATAAATCTTGAAGGAGAGAAATATTTTATTGGAATTTTCAATTCTTTGCATTGGGTTTGAGATACTTAACCCATTTAAATCCAAAACGGAAAAGGAAAAGGCCCGAATTCAATCTTTTGTGCAAAGTCAAACTTTTTCCGATTGAATTTTGTTGACTTTTGACCCCAGAAAATGAAATATTTCTTAAAGCCAGATTTCAAGATAATTTTTCCCAGTAATCAGGTTTTTAGCCATGTTATTGCAAAGTTGACTTTTTATTCACTTGGAATTTGGGTCTGGAACTATTTTTAATGGATTCAAATTGGGGGGGGGGGGTGTTTGCTTATTTACATGTAATATCTTAAGTAAATGGAGATTAAAAAATACGAGGACATTTACTTAAACGATATTACATGTAAATAAGTATTGCCTGTGTTAAAATTGGGATAAAAGCTTCTTTTTTTTGTATCTGACAGATAATGCCGGATACAAAGGATCTTCTTTGTATTCGGCAGATAATACCGGATACAAGTAGCCCTTAATGTATCCGGCCTGACATGCCGGATACATAAGTTTTGCTCAAATTTAGGGTTTTCCGAGAGTTTTCACCTTTTACCATCATGTCCTTCATTAAATGAGTGGAAATCTCGGAAATAGCCTTAGGGTTAAGGTTGGTGGGCTCTAGACATGATTTTGTGTCTACCATCATGCAAACCCTAACCCTAGCCTTTGCCTATAAATAGGAGGCTCCTCCTTAAGCAAATGGCCAATAAGTTAGAGATCCAAGAGCTCCGAGTGAAGAAGGGAACCGCCGCCGGATTGCTTCCAGAACCCCAGGTAAGCCTTAAACCTATTCTTTATTTTCTTCATTTTATATTCTAGATCTAGATCTCTTCTTCTACCTTTCTATAGAATAAGGCCTTCTATGTGTATGAAAACCCTTCCCTGGCTCAAAGTATCTCAAGACTCCCCCTAGCCGTAAAACGTGAAGGCGGAATCTAGAAGAAACGAGACTGGGGATTGATCCTAGTGCTAGAACCTATCTTGCATAAGCCTTTTGAATGATTGAAAACCGTTTTATATTCAAAGTACCCCAAGATTATCTTGAAAAATCGTGTTTAACGGGGAGAGAGAATTAAGGGAAACGATAATGGAACGGAACCCTAAGTTGTTTTAGAACCTTATTTTGATGAAGATGAATGCATGCTATGTTGATATATTGTTCTTGTATGATTTTTCACACTTGCACATACATAGCACGATTTTGGCGGGATAGGCTCACATTTCGGGTTTATTACATTTATTGTGATAAATCTGAAATAAATAGCCTGAATCAATTCTGGAATGTCTTTAAATGATTTTTAAAGGATTTGTATTCATTTTGTACGAATTGCACACACTTTGTCACAGTTTTGAATTGTTTTTCTCCAAATAAGGCCTAATTTGACAGCAACTGTACCCCGACTTCGGACACTCATAACTTCATCGTCCAGATGAATTTTGGAGTTATTCCAGAACCATGGGAAAGGTGAGGCTGTTTAGTTTATGCCTACCAAATTTCATTAATTTCTATCAAGTGGATTTGTGACACCTCTCTGTCGAAGTTGATTGGACAGTTCAGGTTTAAATACGGAACTTGTTACTTCGACGGAGCACCATGTGTTCGTTTTAAGTCCAATTCGAGTGATTTTTGTTTCTGGGCACTCCCCTCTATGAGTCGATTTTCAAATCCAGTTGGTTTCATAATTTTTTGACTCCATTTGTATTATTGGTAACAGAATTACTCAGAACTGCTCATTAGTACTTTTCTGGGTAAATCTGTGATCTTCGGGGCCTGTTCGAGAGACCACCCAAGGCACATCCGAATGAATATTTGTATGAGGCTAGTTTTGTTCGAAATATGGCCATACAGACTTCAATCACACCAAATTTCGTGGATTTTTATGGAGTGGATTTTTCCAGGTGATTTTCCAAACTTGCATGCTTATCAGTTTTGATTTTCCCCAGCAGCAACTTTAAAGGAGCATAACTGCTAGGAGTTCAACCGGATTTACTTGAAATTTTGCCAGAGTCTGGGGCACCTAGTCTCTCTAGTGTGCCTGTGGCGTTAGAGTTTGAGGACCTTTTTCCTGAGGACTTGCCGGGCTTACCGCCATCTAGAGAGGTTGAGTTCAGTATACGACTCTTACCTGAACTGGAAGCGAAGGGTTTTATTAGGCCCAGTGTGTCACCATGGGGTGCACCAGTCCTGTTTGTCCAAAAGAAGGACGGGTCGATGCGGATGTGTATAGATTACCGCCAGTTAAACCAGGTCACCATTAAGAATAAGTATCCGTTGCCTCGGATTGACGATTTGTTCGATCAGTTGAGGGGAGCGTCATGGTTTTCTAAGATTGACCTCAGATTGGGATACCATCAGTTGAGAGTAGCGCCTGATGATATAGAGAAGACGGCTTTCCGCACACGATATGGGCATTACGAGTTTCTGGTCATGCCATTTGGGCAGACTAATGCCCCGGCTGTCTTCATGAATCTTATGAATCGTGTATTTCACCCTTACCTGGACAGTTTTGTGGTTGTGTTTATTGACGATATTTTGGTGTATTCCCAGAGTAGAGAGGATCACCTGCAGCACCTCAGGACAGTGCTACAGACATTGAGAGAGCACCGACTGTATGCAAAATTCAGTAAATGTCAGTTCTGGTTGAGAGAGGTGAGTTTCTTGGGGCACGTGATTTCTGGGAATGGTATAGCAGTGGATCCAGCTAAAGTGCAGGCTGTTGCAGAGTGGCCTAGACCTTCATCTGTGACAGAGATTCGGAGTTTCTTGGGGATGGCTGGATATTACAGGAGATTCATAGAAAATTTCTCACGAGTAGCAGCACCTTTATCCAATCTCACTAAAAAGGCAGTGAAGTTTGAATGGAGTGAGAAATGTGAGACCGGTTTTCAGGAGTTGAAAAGTAAACTGTCTACAGCTCCAGTTCTGATTGTTCCATCAGTGAGTGAAGGATTTCTATTTATTGTGATGCTTCACGAGTAGGGTTGGGCTGTGTTTTGATGCAGCAAAGGCGAGCAGTAGCGTATGCTTCGAGATTACTACGTCCCCATGAGAAGAATTATCCTACCCATGATCTGGAATTGGCAGCAATCGTGTTTGCACTCAAGTTATGGAGGCATTATTTGATGGGAGCTTTATTTGAGATATTCTCAGATCACAAGAGCTTGAGGTATATATTTTCTCAGAGGGAGTTGAATATGAGACAAAGGAGATGGATGGACCTCCTAAAGGACTATGATTTTACCCTTCATTACCACCCTGGTAAAGCAAATGTAGTGGCAGATGCTCTGAGCCGTAGGAGTGTTTCCCAGGAGGAGGTGGCCACATTAGCTAGCTTTATGGTTAGCCAGTGCACTCTAGTTGATACAGTAGTAGACTGGCCAGGAGAGTTTAGCACCCACGGTCATGGGTTGATCTTGTCACGAGTTCAGGTGGAGCCTGAGTTGATACAGCAAATTCGTGATAAGCAGTTGACTGATGCGGAGTTGACACGTACCAGAGAGTTAGTATCAAAGGGTGATGAAGCAGCTAGAGAATTTGAGATCAGGGATGGACTGCTAAAGTTTAAGGGGTGTATTTGTGTTCCGAATGATGAGGAGATCAAAGGAGTGATACTTGATGAGAGTCACAGGTCTAAATATGCAGTTCACCCGGGTGGCACCAAGATGTATCGGAACTTGAAGGGGGTATATTGGTGGTCGGGTATGAAGAAAGACATTGCGGGATTTGTAGCTAAGTGTCTCATATGTCAGCAAGTAAAAGCAGAACATCGTAGACCTCCAGGATTGATGAGACCGCTACCGGTGCCTGAGTGGAAATGGGAGCATATCACAATGGATTTTGTGAATGGGTTACCACCTACAGCCAAGAATCACAATGGCATATGGGTAATTGTCGATAGGTTGACCAAATCCGCTCATTTCTTGCCTTATTCGACTACTCAAAATCTAGCATCATTGGTTGATTTATATACACGGGAGATAGTCAGGTTGCATGGGGTCCCAGTGTCTATTGTGTCAGATAGGGATTCCCGGTTCACATCTCACTTTTGGCAGTGTTTCCAAGAGGCCATGGGTACCCAGTTGAGTTTCAGTACTAGTTTCCACCCATAGACCGATGGTCAGTCCGAAAGGACTATCCAGACTTTAGAAGATATGTTAAGGTGTTGTGTTTTGGATTGGGGTGGCAGCTGGAGCAAGTATTTGCATCTGGTGGAATTCGCCTACAATAATAGCTATCAAGCTAGCATCCAGATGGCACCGTATGAGGCTTTGTATGGTAGAATGTGCAGATCCCCAGTATGTTGGGTGGAGATTGGGGAGAAACAGTATTTTGGGCCAGAAATCATTCAAGACAGTATGGAAAAAGTAAAACTCATCAGACAGCGGATATTAACTGCACAAAGCCGTCAGAAAAGTTATGCAGATACTAGACGTCGAGAATTGAGATTCGAAGTGGGAGATATGGTCTTTTTGAAGGTTTCACCATCCAAGGGAATTAGGAGATTTGGGAAGAAAGGGAAACTATCACCTCGATTTATTGGTCCATATGAGATAGTGAAGGAAATTAACCCAGCAGCATATCGGTTGGCTTTACCGGGCCACTTGGAAGGGGTGCATGACGTGTTTCACATTTCCATGCTACGAAAGTACATATCTGATCCTAGTCATGTGATAGATTCCGAGCCTTTAGTGATTCGGGAGGATTTGTCGTATGAAGAAAAGCCAGTGCAGATTTTGGATCGGCATGAGCAGATCCTTCGCACCAAGGTTATACCTTTGGTGAAAGTGTTGTGGCAAAACCATTCCACTGAAGAATGCACTTGGGAAAGCGAGGAAGAGATGAAGAAGAAGTATCCAGAATTAATTGTTCCTTCTTGAAGTAAATTTCGAGGACGAAATTTTTCGTAGGAGGGGAGGATGTAAGACCCTGATTTTTGGTGAGTTTATTTATTTATTTAGTTATTCAGTTTGATATATATATATATATAAACTGTGTTTATCAGGTGATTTTTGTGGTTTGAGGGCTTAGCCCATACTCGTATGTACAGGCGTTATATAGCCATTTTTCTGGAAAAATTTATATTATTATTTTATTATTATTAAAGTATAGTGTCTGCTTATTAACGTAAGTGGATGCGGAAAATGTAGGGTTTCCAGTGGGTGAGCGCGCATAGGATCAAGGAAAAAAGGGAAAGTTATCAAGCGGCGTATGTCTCGCGAGGTAAAGATACCAAAAAGGGAAAGTAGGGTTTGGGTTGTAGGTGTAAGCACCTCATTTTTGCGCTCCCAAAAAGCCAGAAAATGCGAAGACCCGGCCAAGAAGTCAAACCATGAGGGGTGGAAAGTTGACCTTTGAATCAGACAAAATTTGGCCACCTTGGCCTATCCCGTTGAATAAAGAATCCCGACACGGTTCCCACGCAACTGGGTTTGTAGGAATCGGAGCCCGGATAAAGGTTATAAGGGCAGTCAAACTTAAGGAAAAGCCAAGAGTTGACTTTTCCTCGATTTCCGTGCCAAATACCTTATTTTAGCCCAATGGATAGAGAATCTCGACACGGTTCCAGCGCAACTGGGTTTGCAGGAATCGGAGTCCGGATGAAGGTTCTAAGGGCAGTCAAACTTAAGGGAAGGCCAAAAGTTGACTTTTTCTCGGAATTCGTGCCAAGTACTTAGCCCCATTTAATTAAATAGAGGGCTCCGATACGAGTTTAACACAATTGAGTTTGCTCAAATCGGAGTTCGGATGAAGGAGATATGATCTGTCGAAGTTTTCGGGTAGCAAAAGCCGGAAACTGTACACGTGGCGCAAAAGCTGCCCACGTGGCAGCCAGCGCAGCAAAATATCTCAGGGACTAAATCTTAAATATAAAAGTTTCGTACGGGCGATCCGTAGATATCAAAAAGGGTCAAATCGGTCGAATCGGTCAAATCGGTCAAGTCGAAGGGCAAATCTGTAATTTTTTTGATTTGTATCCGGTCACATATACCGGATACACTGCTTATCCTTCATGGCCGGACTTGAAGACCGGATACATCAAGATATTCGCGCGAGATCCGCGCCGATCGCCCAACAAATTCGCGGCGGCATTTAATTTTCGAATGATTATGTCTTGTATCCGGACTTGAAGACCGGATACAAACGAAAGCTAGGATATCCGGACTTCAAGTCCGGATACGAAGAGGCCTTAGTGTATCCGGCCTGAGTTGCCGGATACATTAAAATTTCTATAAATAGCAAACCAGCAGCTCATTTCCGAGGTTGGGCTTTTCTTGGCTGTCTTGAGCTTCCTCCCTCCATTCTTCTCCCACACGAATCCCCATCTCTTCAACCCCTTTTGGCCCCCATACCATCCCAAGCCCTTCCTCCCTTCTCCTTCTCCTCTCTATCCCTACTGAAAGAAGAAGGACTTGAGTTGCTGTTGGTGTTCCAAGGAGGTCTCCAGGTGCTGTACCACCCCCAAGGCATACCACCACCTTGCACAAGAGGTCAAGGACCTCAGGTAAGACTCCTCACCATATTGTACTTAACATATATTAAAATTAGATTTTTCCGGCATCTTTTCTCCTGTTTTCCCTCTTGCTTGGTATGAACACTTGCATGGTGGTGCAACCACGTTCTTTACCACCTTTCTCATAGCATGAATGCATCCATCAGTATGGGGGTCACGTAGGCTGTGTTAAGGAAGCTTGGGAGCCTTGTTTTAGCATGTTTTTAATCCCTCTTAGCTGCTGTCCATAAGCTTACATCAAGTAGTTTCCAAAGGGAGCATGTTCCTTCTTAATATAATCAAATGTACCCCATGATAAGCCCCCTCCTCTCTCCTTTCTTCGAGAGTTTATCTGTTTGAGGTATATAGATTGATTGATATCTTATTGCTGTAGTTAAAGCTTTTGCATGCTCCATGATCCCCTCACCCAACATGTGGTTTCCTATTGTCCAAGCATGCATTTGATGTTTTTTTGGATAATAACATGCTAGGTAACTATGGTTGTGCTTCTTTGGCTGGATAATCACTAAGGATTTTGCATGATCCATCATTCCCACAAGCATGAACCCCTTCCCCATTGCTGTGTACCCCCTTTTTCATTGCCAAAAAACCAGAAGGAGAAGCCAAGTGTGGCTTCTCCCAAGTCTGAACCTACGTGGGCCCTCACAGGGGCCCACAAGATCTTAGAAACCCCCTAGGAACCCCTGGAGGCCATCCCAGCTGCCAAAAATCCGAAAAGGGCCATTCTGGGGTGATCCGGATACTCAGGCCGGATAACCTATGGCCACTGTGTATCCGGATACCTTGGCCGGACCACCTGTAGACCGTGTGTATCCGGCCTGAGTTTCCGGATACACACAGAAACGTGTTTTTCTGCAGTTTTCTTGATTACTTGCCGAATTTTGACGTGTAGTTTGCTAAAACCAATGAACCAACAGGGTTTCCGGGCTACCCGGAAACCCAAGATGGGACTTGGACCAACCGGTCCAACTTGGCACATTAGTGGGCCTTCCAACGGGGCCCACCAAGCCCAATGAACCAAAGCATGCTAATTGAACAATTAAAATAAAATGAACCGATTGAACCCAGCGGGCCAAGCCCAATGCTGCCCGCCCGTACCTTGTGATATGGGTGAATGCATAAACTGCCCGGTTTGGCCGAGACCATGGGCTAGGGCTTGTCGGGCCCGCCAAAGCCCGCTAATCGAACCAAGTTAGGGTGCAAACCCTAAACTTTGAAGCACTGGGCTTTCAAAGCCCGAAACCTGGATCATGGGCCCCAAGCCCAGTGACCAGCCCATCTTGGTAGAATTAAATAAAATGACCCAAAATTACTTGGCCACCGTGGGGGCCCACCTGAGGGGCCCACAAACCGATCCGGCCCACCACTTGCATGAAAACTACTTAAGCTTTAAACTCGAATCTTAATAAAACCAACTCACTAAACCAAAGCCCACAGGGCCTCCTTAGGCTTAGACCGAGGCCCACAAGGGCACACGGGCTTACCCAAGCCCACCAAGGACACCATGGGCCTTCCAAACGGGGCCCTCCCAATCCGACTCAGATTACCTAAACTAACCAAGATAAAATCAACTAAAGGGACCCACACCACTCAGGTGGTCCCGCCAAGACTTAACCAAGTTACATGCTGGATTAGGAATCGGGTGAGAACCAAAATAGATAAAGCTGACTCAAAGTAGGGAACCCACGGGACCCGTCATCCGACGGGGCAGATTGGGGTGTCTACGGACTTCCCCAGCCCGCAACCGAGAACCAACCTTAGAATCTCAAGCCGCAGACCCAAGAGCCATAATTAGACTAGATTAGGCACCCAGGTGTCCGCCTGCACCCCATCAGGCGGTGGCGACTCCCAATTACCCCGTGCCGCGTTTCTCACGCGCGCATAGTAAGAATACGCGTAAGTAGGAAGTAATTTTCGTTAGTCTCGTTAGCTGGAGAGGGCTGGGCGATTTGGCGATTGCGGCTGTAATGGCGATTGGGGTTATTCCATGAAGAGCAAGACTCGGAAGGACTGCTAGGAGTTCATTGGAGTTGGATTTTTGCGGGTTATCTCTCTCGCGAGTAAAGGAATTGTTCGGCTACCATTTCACCTTCGCGCGCAGCCGGAGTCGTGCTTGGCCGATTTTGGAAGAAGCTGTTGTTCTGGGATTTAGCGCATACAAGTGAGTGGCACTCTTTTACAACCGAGTTTTCGGGTTTATTTGTGTATTTGGTTGAATGAATGCATTGTATTGATTGAAGTATTCTCGGTGTTCTGGGCAAAAACACTTACGGAGGGTTTTGTACAGTCGAATTGGGGGATAACTGGAAATCATGTAGATTAAATCCAAATTAGGGTTGAATGTGTCCTGGGAGTGTTGGGAGGCTAGACAAATAGTTACAGACCGGAAAAATTCAGCCAGAGTTGGAGTTCTGGGATTAACAGAGAACTGAAAATCGTAGTGGGTTGCCGCCCACTTGGCGCCCACTTCGGGAAGTAAGCGCCCAGAAATGTGACCTGGCGCCGAGCTAGCGCCCACTCCGCGCTCAGCTCGCGCCTACCTCAATTTCCCGCACCCTTCTCCCGCTCTTCTCGCGCCCGTCTGGCGCCTGGCTCGCGCCCACTCGTCCACGAGTGAGCGCCAGCCTCATTTTAATGAAAGGAGCCACCGCCCACTTGGCGCCTACCTGGCGCCCACTTCAGGAAGTGAGCGCCCAATTGTTTTTCTTGCCAAATCCTATAATTTCGTAAAACCAAGGGGTTTTGGATGCTAGAGGGTCTTCGACCACTTACCCAAATAATTGTTTACGACATTAGAGATAAAAATTTGCTTGTGAGAACATTGAAAATAGATCCTAGGTTTAGTAAAGACTTATGAAGTAGATGTTGGGAAATAAGTCGAGGATGTTCGGGATATCTACACACTAGGGCTTTATTTTAGTCCTCTTGAAGCATGCACTGTTTGGTACTTGATTTGATTTATTAAACCCCGTTTTGATGGCAAGTTTTGAAACAAGTTGTAAATATTATTTACTTGATTACTTGTGTGAGTGGATGTTCTGGTTGGAACACTGGTGTGAGTTGATGTTCTGGTTGGGACCACGGGTGATGTGTACTAATGCAGAGTTTTAAACGGTTATTTATCGGTTTGGGTTTAGCTTCCCATGGATCCTTGTTAAGCTTAGTAATGGGATGGTATGTGTTTGTTGGTGTAATTGCATGGCCACGTGTGTTGCCACGACCAGTGTAGAGCAGCCAGATACCCTGAGTAGGCCTGGTTGTCAGTGCCGATACCCAGAGTAGGCCGGCATTGGATGACGATACCCTGAGTAGGCTGTCATTTCAGAGTTTCCGAAACCCTGAGTAGGCCGGAACTGTGTACATGGAGGTGTGGAGTGTCTACTTGGCATGTAAATTAATCAATGTAACCATATGCATAACATTGACCTGGTTTGAGTTGTTATCGGAATTATGTTGTTATTATCGTTGGTTATTTGTCGAAGCATGTCTTATAACTGTGTTAACTATTTCTGCATGCATGTGTCACTCGCTGAGATATTCGTATCTCATTCCCTCGTTGTTGCTTTGTTTTTCAGATATTCGTGGTGAGGTGCCTACGGGGGTAGATCCGGCTGATACATATAGGGAGGAGGATTATTACTACCGACCTTAGTCCAGCAGGTTGTTTGGTCTTAAACTTGTTAAGTTGAATTTGAGGAATTGTAATAAGATAGTAAACTTGGGCCCATCTGATGTATGTGATGATTTCATAACTTGCCTGGATAGAAATTTCTGAATTGTGCACTCTGATGTGATATAAAATGTGGGTGATTATCCAGCGATCACCATTATTGAGATCCTTAACTAACCCCTAGGAGACGTGTTATATCTTTAATGAAGAACACGGATTCGGGGCGTTACATAAACTTTGGGGTACCATGGGTATACTTGGGAATTCCTCTAGGTACACATAAGTCAAATTTTTCAGAATTTGATTTCCAATTCACTAAAGCTAATTGAAGAGTATCTTAGACAATTGGAATTGAGAAATAACATTAATTAAACTTGCCTTAATAACCTTCATAAAGTTTAATTGATTTATCTAAATCCTCAAGAATAATCCACATTTTCCTCATCTTCATAACACAAATACTCAATTAGTCTAATAATCACACTTTAGATAATTAAACTAAATAATTAAGATATAATCCGGGTCGGGGTTTTACATGAGGGCTCTTCAGTATGGGAGTATAGGGAGTCATACTGATTATAGCTACAAAGTTGGTTGAGTTGAAGAATCCTCTTGTCATTTTCTCATTTGTTTTTGTAATGAGAGCTAGCCGAGATATATGATTCCTCATGGTATGTGAGTGATATTTGGTATTACCTGGCAGAAGGGGTCTTACTCAAAATGTGTGTGTGTGTAGTGATCTTGTAATCCAAGGACTGAGCATCCCCCAGTTCGAATACTATAGTTGTAGTCCTGAATGATATCTATAGTTCTGGCTGGACAGTACATTGGTTAGTTTCATGATATGATAGAATTGCTTTATATATTCTAGTTGACTATTATTGTAGGTTTTCTAAACCTTGAGATAGATTTATGTTATTTAGTGAGATTTTTATGTTTCTCACTTACACATGTTCTTTTATGTTATATCATTTATTTGATATATGATCGCATGTCTATATAAGTTAAACAACGATGGCCTACTGGGATCTCCAATCACACTTAGATTATTTATATAGACTGTACATATATTCTTTTGGAGGAGCCTAGTGAGCAAATAGTCCTAGAGTCGGTTCCTATATCTGACGAGTGGTATGAGTCAGACTGGAAGGAGATGGACATATAGTCTACCTCTAGTCTACATATTTTGGGTATGTTTCATTTCAGTTTGAGTATGCATTCGAGATTCCCGGGTTGTGGGAATTCTCCTTTTAGTTACTTTTCAGTTTAGTGCTGTATATATTTATTTTCAGCTGTATGTATATTGGAATTGTATCTCTTTTGAGATGATATTTTATAGTTTCATTTCCCATTGTGGTTTATTGATAGCTGAAATTTTATATTAACTCTGATATATGTTATAGACATGAATTATTTAGATTATCAGGTGACAAGATGCATCTTAGATGAGTGATTTCGGATTTTATTAACCTTGCTACCTAATTGAGGTCTAGAATTACCCATCACCCTGCATACCATCTCCATTAGCTGTGTGGTTCTGTCCATATAGTAATGGGGGTTGAATTGGTGTATGTCACAAAATTGATATATTGAACTCAATTAAGCTTATTATAGTCCCTTTTTAGTTGTTAATAATCAGTTTTAGTTTTATAGAAGTATAAAACCAATCCGATTCTTAAAATGGTTTTAAGATCAAACCAAACAAAACCAAATTAATTTTACATATATACAAATGCTTAAGTCAGATCACCTAGTTCGGAGGGTGCCGCCTAGGTTGGTTACAAAGTCTTATGTTAATCATAACAAGACCTAGGTTCCACTCCGGCCCTCATCAAAAGTGAAGAAATGCTCGACAGCCCTACATGCACTTGAGACACAGAAGTAACCAGCTATGTGCTAACTTCATGCCCAGAGAGGGGGGTTGTTGCTAAGGTTTGGAGGGGTTGGGAACACGAGAGATCTATGGTTTTCGCATCAGAGTATTGAGTGGAAACCATTAGGGGGTTTTGATCTATGAGATTTTAGTGATTCTCTGCCATTCTACTCGGATTTTAGGGTTGATAATAGCGCTGGCCATGGATGGGGAAGTGGATGAAGGAGATAATCAAAGTGTACTGCTTGGCGGTTGCGGTTTGTGGGCATTTTGGGTTTACAAGGCGAGAGATCTGCGGGTGGTACCTTCCAATGTGCAACTACCTCCCCTTTTGGTGTTTCAGCCACTGTACCCCATATCCTCAACATCGGTTGTCGAGAATAGCATGCTCCATTCTCCTCCTCTTCTTGTCTTCATTTTGGTTGTCAGGATCCATTTGTCTGGCCTATTGGAGGTCTGTATAGTGAGCGTCAAGATGGTGGATCTATAGCTCATATTACTCGTGGATCTCTCCCTGACGCAGGTTTTTAGTGTTTTTTGTATTAATGTGAAGGTTGATTTGTTCCCTATTTGCTTGCTAGTGCTACTCTAAGTATTTGTGTTGGGTTCCCGACACCCCTATTCCCCGTCAAGTGCTCGATGGTTTTCCCCCTAGAGGGGCTTGCAATCCGCCCATGCGTGGACCCCAACTTTGGTAGTTCCAATGGTTCTCCATTGGTTTAGGTGGCCTTGTCCACGCACCTATCTACTTTGTGTTTCTCTATTGTTGGAGTAGGTTATGCAAGTTTGAATGGGTTTCAAGTTGAGGTTCTTTTCACCTTTTGTTTATTGTTTATTGTTTGTATGTGCTATATTGCTCTATCAAGGCCATGACAATTGCAGATGTATGTTTCTTTTTTTTTTTGTTAATGAGAATACTTAATCTTGGCTTCTAAAAAAAAAAAAACCCGCTATGTGCTGTGCAAGCAAATGCCACCTTGTTCGGTTTATTAGTTAAAACCGATGAACTAACCACTCTAGCTCGGCTTGGGTTTGTATTAATTGATTTTCGGTTCGGTTTTGATTTGTACTAAAAACCGATTCAATCTAACAAACGAACCCGAACCGTTGCTATCCCCAGTACAGTCACGTTTGGGATCAGATCGTGTCAGCTCTTCGTCAGTGGGACCAACTAAGCATATGTCGGGGGAAGACGACGGCACCAACGTCGCCGGGTGCGAGCAGCTGCACCGGGCGTTGCGCGAGTGTCACCGCCGACTCCCGGCGGGGCCACAGCGCGAGTGGGGGTGTCGCCACCTCAACCTCGCGCTCGCCGAGTGCCTTGTGTCTATCGTGTGCCCGGCCGAGTTGGAGGCCGTTCGGAGCCTCTGCTCCAGCGGTGGAACCTCTCTCAAGCGCTCTCAGTGCCAGCAAGCACAGCTCTCGCTTTCCGTTTGTCTCTCCTCCCATCAAGCTCCCTAAACCCTAGATCAAAAGGAAACCTAAAATTGCTCTGTTCCCGAACCAGTCTGGGTAAGCATGCGTTAGGTTCACTCCATGTTTTACGTTTGTTTGCGTAGATCAGATACTGAAGTGTTACTGCTGTTACTTACGAGTCGCCTAGATGAATGTCCCGCCATATAATTTGAAAATTAATCCGTTTATTTAAAGTGGGTAGATGTTTGTTGGGGCTTTGGAAGGATGTGAATTGTTTTTTCTTTTGATATAGTTGAAATATAATTGAGATTGTATTGGGTCCATTTGTGACTCAGAGGTTGAATTTATACTTTTTGCGTTTTGAATTGAAACAGCTTATCCCTAATTTCAGGATATATTTCCTTTTGCACAAGAAATTTAACTGGCTTTTAGAATAGAAATTTCTTAATCCTGATTGTTTCAGGAAAAGGGACGACGCGGATGAAATAAAATGAGTCATGAAGCTGACAATGGCAAGCTGTGAGTGTATATATCGCTTCTGTTAAGAACTGGTATGTAATACCCTTAGCTGTAAATTTTTGATAGATTTTTTTTTATTTGTCAAATAGCTCTTGCCGAGAAATGAATATAATGTACATTGCTAGAAGCTGTAATCTGACAATCACTCAGATTGCGCCAACTCATAAGTTTGTGAGTTATTCACAAGCACTTGTGAATTATAATGTATTATTCTAAAGAAACTATCCAGAAAACTAAACTTGTTGAAGTTTTCATATATAATGTGTTATTCTAAAGAAACTATCCAGAAAACTAAAATTGCTGAAGTTTTCATATATTTATGGCTGAATGTATGGGACACTGTGAACTATCAGTTTAGGAAACTCATTGAACAAAATAACCACCCTATTGAGAACTAATTGAAAATGCCCTTTTATTGGTCAATTGGTAACCAATTAACCTGGATGGAGTTTGTCAGAAAATGATATCCATAAACTAGCTGAAGATATGGCTTTTGATATATTGAGATGGTGAAACATTATTCATGTTGCTGACCTCAAGTATTTGGGTTAAGGCATTGAATTTTTTTTTGGTTATTCATTTGTAGAATATTATGATGCAATTATAAAAGTACTGGTAAATATGAAAAACTGAAAAGAGTCTTACAATTTGAATGGAGACTAACAAATAGTTTCTAGTTTTAAATCCCTACACAATGGGAGATGGCTAAAAAGCGGACATTATATGAAAGAAATGGTGGTCTTCTTTCTTGCTACTTGTTTTCTTCAAAACTGTAGCAATTTTCCTCTATGAAGTCCTTTGTGCAATGTTCAATTTCATTTCTTTAAGTATATTTTGATTTCAAAGTTGTTTCTATTTTCCTTTTTTAAAAATATTTTTTGCTCATCATTTGCCATGTAAATGAGAACATATGGATGAAAAAATCATTAATGAGGCTCAAAACAGTGTGAGGCACATGACTTTTTGTATGCCTTACAACAAGAAGTTTCAAATTTGTAAGGGGTAGCCTGATGTAGCGAGATGTGTATGTTCCAATTCTTTGGTTTGTCAGTGGTGTTTTAAGTATTTCATTGGCACACAATTTGTGTTCCTTGAACATTTACAATTTTAATACTATGTCTTATTTACCAATCCAAAAAAAAAAAAAAAGGAAAATTCAAATCACAACCAACAAAGCCTGAGCGTCGTGATTTATGGTACTGGTGTGCCTTGAGGCACTCCTCAAGATCAACAACCCTAATGTCTTAAATAAATGGATTTAGTTATTGTTGGATATGAGTAAATGTTAGCCACATGTATCCAGCTAGAATTTATAGGCCTTTTTTTCCCCTTCAATGAACACAACATATGTCCAAGTTCCAACAATTCTTTGTAATCTTTTATAGCATTATCTAGTTGTTCTTTATTGTCCTTTTGTATATGGCTTGTGTAGGTGGGGCTAGTGAATACCATTTCCATTTTTAGAGGTGTTTGACATGAAATGTTGAGAGAAAAAGGAATGTAGACCATTCATGGAAGTCGTTGACAGGTCACAGAATGTCATGACATGTCGACGTTTCGTGGATATAAAGTAAAAGTCACCCTTAAGAGGGTGACTGCTCGAAATGTCGCGATTTGAGTACTTCCTATTTTTTTGGCTGTGACCTTGGTAGTAACATACACTTCCTATTTTTATATGCATTTTCGGTTTTACTATATATGCGTATACTATATATCCATTTACATATATTTTTGACAAAATTTTTAGGTTTTTATGGCTATTTTAGTCTCATTTTAACCTAGAAACAGCATAGTTATAAAATAATTTGTTATCTTACAAGTTTTTTCTTATTTTCCTTCAAAATGTCTCTTCCGATGAAATTTCGCTGGTGGTGGCTGGCGAAATTTCCATTGACACGAAATGTATAACCTTGGGTGGGCTCACCATTTTTCCTACTAGCAGTGCTATGCTTCCCCAAAATGAATTCCTGTGAGGATACTCTAGCATTTGAAGTCTAATTTGATGCCTTGATAGAAAAATTGTTAAAATGTTCTAGTATTGCTTCCTTAGGTATTAGAAAGCATATTATTGAGTTTCCAATTTGCGGGCTTCTATGGGAGACTCAGGAGGTGCATTTTAGAGGGAGAAGTCATTATTATATTTTCCATATAGCTACTATGATTTTAAAAGTGAAGGTTGCTTTATGCTGTTAGTTAAGAGGGAAAGATTAAAGTGCATCTTGGGGGTGGACCAGGTGGTATGCTTGAGGCACCCTAGTTGAATATAGCATGGAATATGATTCTCTGAGTTATTGTGAGATTTTGTGAAGTATTCCAGTTTAAGCAGCACAAAATTTTCTGTGGTATTGATTTTTTTTACATATAAAGAAAGTTAACCCATATATCTCTTCAAAAAATAATGAGCTGCAAAATTATCCTTGAAATTTTTATGGAAATTCCCGTGTCCCTATGTCACAAGGACATAGGAACTAGCATTAGGTGCATGTATGTACCTAGGAGTTGAGTATGATTGACCTCCATATCATAGGATATGAGATTTGATAAAGAAAGGTTTGTTAGCCAAGTAGAGATATATGGGGACATCAACCATTAAAAAGGATATTCTACATTGAGAAAACTATTTGTATATACATCTCAGTTCTTAACTTCTTATATGTTATAAAAAATTTCAACAATTAAACGAAGCAACCATATATAAACTTAAAGCATGAAAAAAAAAAATACAAGTCTTCATGTATCGTAAAGTTATACTTGATATATTACTAAGTCTAACCGTTGTGAGTTTCCTTATTGTTAGGCATATGGTTAAATGCCTAGGTATGGTCCAGTCTAGCAAAAAGTTTATCAAGAAAATGTACACATGAATTTGAAGCGTCAGCCACATTTCCTATACTTGTACTTGGTGTGGAAACGGATTGAGTATGGAAGAGCTTGGGCCTTCACAAGAGCACAACGGATTTTTTTTGTGTCAGAGCCTCGTTAGGCCCAGCTAATAGACTTAAACATATATGCCTGGCCCATTATTTAAAACTCAAGTTTTCTCTCATGTAAAACTTAATCAATTTTTCTAAAAGATATTTCCAAAATAATTGTGAAAGAATTAAAGCTTTGAAGTATCTAATATATCACTATTATTAATATTTGTATATTTATAATGGAAAGCTGGAAAATTTGACATTTACAAGTTGAATGTTCATGTATTTTTAAAAGTGTAAATATATGAATATGTCACATTATAGCATCGGTAAGTTTGGGACATGTTAACTTGCTCTTACCTTGCCCAAGCTTTGTTAAGCTAACTAGTGCAAAGCCCACAAGCTAAAATATAATGTCCATTCTCCATACCTGCCCACAAATCAGGCTGAGCCAATGATGGAGACAATTGGTAGCACTCTTATAAGGTTATAAGATGCATGAAAAAGAATCTTCTATGGCTCACGATGTGGAGCCTACTTGGGAGCCTGCATAATTTAGTAGTGAGTCTAGTTGGGTTTTATTTTTTTATTTTTTTTTGTTTTACTAGATTATTGGTGTTGATTTTCATTTGTAGGTTTCTTTAGTCATTTGATTTGGGTTTATTAGTTAAGAAATCCCAAGGGGGCTAAGCCATTAGGGTTAGGCATTATATGCCTATAAAAAGGATGTAATGGTTCTTTTAGGGATTTTGAACATGTCAATAAAATTTTCATGAACCATCTCTGAGGCGTGATGCCATGGAATCCTAGGTGTGATGCCTAGTTTCGAGTTACTGGTCACGCAGGTTATCAGTTTCAGCTTATTGTTCATGGGAACTATTCACTAGGTGTTTGTCCTACATCAATTTTGGTAATAGAGCAAAGTGGGGCATGTTTACGAATTTTGGAAGATTGTATAAAGGAATATTGACGGATTATGAGTGAGATGAGATGTTCTTCCACATGATACAGCATCTCTATGACATCAGAACTTGATTAAGCATTCTAGAAGGTTGAGATTCTCAAGGCAATGGTAATGAGATGGCTGGTACTCAAGGAGACACATTTGGGGTTAATAAAAGTGGAGAGAACAATGAAGATGAAGATGGATAACAAGGAGGACAGCAGGCAAAACCCTTATCTGCAGCAGTGATATGGAACTCCCTAAGGTCGTGGATTACCCAACAATCACATGTTTGGTTGGAGTGTAGATGTATTTGAGTGGGCACCATATGAGCCATGTGATACGGCTGGAGATATGATAAAGAAGGTAAAATTGGTGTTCCCGATTTCGAAGGAAAGGGGAATCATACGTTATTTATTGATTGTCTTTCTTCTATTAAAGAGGATTTTGATTGGTATGACAAGACGGATGAATAGAGTGAGGTTTGCCAGGATGAAACTTATAGGTTTGGTAGACTGGTGTTGAAGGGGATATAAGGAGATTGGGGCAACCACTAATAAGTACATGGCAAGAGATGAAAGCTTTGCTTCGGGAGAATTATATGCTCGCCAATTATCATGATAAATTGTGTGAGCAATTAATTAATCTAAAATAGGGCAGCATGTCAGTGGTGGAGCATATGCAGAAATTTATTAGCTGAAGACCTGAATCCAAGTCGTAGACAACTCTTGTCAAAACGTGGCTCGATTTAGAGTTGGGCATGGGCAGGTATTAGGTGAGAATTGCTTAGGCAGCTAGTATGCAATGTGAAGCATGCTTTCCAAGTGTAACTTGCAACGAAGGAGCATCTGGCACACCCATAAGTTAGAAAAATGGGGTCTCAAGACAGGGAGACATTAACAAAGTAGTCTAACGATGTGAATTGTGGTACGAAGGCAGCAGCTTGCAGCCCTTCAAGCGAATTAAATGGATCACATGTTCCTTACAACGTGGCTGATTCTAGAGGAATGGGTATTGTAAGCACAAAATCCAATGGTAGGCTAAAGGAGATTTACTTCAAGTGTGGGGAGCCAGGGCATAAGGCTTATTAATGTCTTAAGAAAAATAATTAGCTTGTTGTGGTGGAAGAAGAGCAACCGCAAGAGGAGGCTAATGAAGAGATTTCATTCAATTATAGAGTATATACCATGGATGATTCGGTGGAAGCTGAAGAGGTTACTTCTTTACATTCTATTGTTAGGTGCATTATAGAAACTCGTAAAGTAGAGCAAGAAGATTGGAGACGTACTTCTATTTAACATGTTAGTTCGAGCGGAGATCAAGCTAAAAAGCTCATTATTGATGGGGGAGCTGCATGAATGTGGTGTCGTAATCTACGTTTGAGCACCTTAAGCTTCCGGTTGAGCAACACCCTCAACCGTACAAAGTAGCTTACATTGATAGTACCTCTCTTCTTGTGTCTTGATGTTGTCTTGTATCATCATCTTGTGGTATTTATAGTGATTCCATATTATGTTATGCGATTCTCATGAATGTCACGCATATCCTTCTTAGATGGTTTTGGCTCTGTGATTGGGATGTATGACATTGTGGGAAAGATAACACTTGTTGTTTTGTGTTTGAAGACAACAATTGTCTTGAAGCCTGTGTTTAATTGTGAGATAAAGAAGTATGAGGAACCAAAGCCAAAGAGTGTTGAAAGTAAGAAGAAGCCCCGCCACATACTCTCAAAGAAGTATTTTGCAATAGAGAGTAAGGAACCTAATGTTATTTATGCCATTGTGGCTAAAGAATTGAATAAACCAGCCATTGGTTTCCTACTAGCTATGCCTTTAGAGATATGAAATTGCTGTCCGAATTTTCTGATGTAACTTCAAAAGAGTTGTCTGATGAACTCCCTCTTACGTGTAAGATCCAACACTTGTTGATCTTATACTGGGGTGTCATTTGCCTAATCTTCCAGCGTATTCTATGAACCTAAGCATGCACACTGAGCTAAAAAGGCAATTTGAAGAGTTGATGTCCAAGGGCTTTATTCGCAACAGTTTAAGCTCATGTCCAAATAAGGATGGTACTTAGCATATATGTATTGATGATCGTGCCATCAACAAATTACAATCAAATATCAGTTTCCTATTGTATGACTTAATGATATGCTAGACATGATGTCTGGTTCTATTATCTTTTTGAAGATAGACTTGAGGAGTAGACATAATCAAATATGTGTAAGGCTTGAAGATGAGTTAAAGAGAGTATTTAAGATAAAAGATGGGCTCTACTAGTGGCTACTTACACCATTTAGTCTTCTTATCATAGTAATTTGTTTTATGACCCTGGTGTTTTAGCCTTTCATTGGTTACTTTTGGTTGTTTACTTTGTTGATATTTTAATCTATAGTTTGTCGAAGGAGTATAATCTCTTTCATGTTTAACAAGTTACGGGAGTCATCTGTCAGGAGAAGCTCTAAGTAAATATGAAGTGTTCCTTCATGTCCTCTATTGTGGTGTTCTTGGGCTTTGTTATTTCTTCTAAGGGTGTAGAGGCTGATCTAAACAAAGTCAAAGCTATCTAGGAATGGCCAGACCCCTCTACTATGAACGAAGTTTATAGTTTTCGTGGATTAGCCATGTTCTATAGGCACTTTATATGAAATTTGAGTAGCATCATGGCACCCATCACTAATTGCATGAAAAGGGGAAAATTTATGTGGACTAAGTTAGCATCATATGCCCTTGAAGAGATAAAGAAAATGATGAGTGAAGCTCTGATTTTAAGTCTTTTAGACTTCTCCAAAGTATTTGAAGTATTGTGTGACTCATCCCATGTTGGAATTGGAGGGGTTCTTAGTGAAGAAGGCCCATCTGGTTGCTTATTTTGGTGAGAAGTTATTAAGTCGATTTGAATTATTCCATCTGCGACAAAGAAGTTTTATGCTGTGATTCAAGCATTTTGTTATTAGTGCCATTATCTAATTGCCAAAGAGTTTCTGTTATACTTGGATCATGAAGAACTTAAATGTATCAATGCCCAAAAGAAACTGAATCATCGGCATGTGAAGTAGGTTTCTTCCTAGCAATAGTATACGTTTGTTATCAAGCATAAAATTTTTGTTGAGAACAAGATTGCTGATGCATTGAGCTGAAGGTTGCTTAACCTTACATCAATTTCTATTGAGGTTGCGGGCTTTGATTTGCTTAAGAGAGACTACCCTTCTTGAAAGGATTTTAGCATTAGATATTGTGATTTACTGGCTGGACAGCATGCTGTATATGCTGATTTTTCATTACATGATGACTTATCTCTTTAAGGGAAATCAGCTTTGCTAGCCTAATACTTCCCTATGTGAGCATGTAGTGCAAGAATTACATTTGGGAGGTGCAAGAGGTTATTTTGGTAGTGTTAAAACTATTCTGATGGTTGAGGATTGTTATTATTGGCCAAGCTTGAAGCGGGATGTTGCAAGAATTGTCTTTTGATGTTATATCGGTCAAATTTCAAAGGGAAGGAAGAAAAATACAGGGCTGTACATGCCATTACCAGTTACTCAAACTTTGGCATCATGACTCTATCTATGTGGTAATGGATAGATATTCAAAGATGGCACATTATATTTCTGGTTTAAAGATGCCTGGTGCTATATTGCTAAACTCTTTTTTAAAGAAGTTGTTTGACTCCATTGGTAGCCAAAACCATTCTCTTGAACCTATGATGTGAAATTCATGAATTATGTTTGGAGAACTTTGTGAAAACTACTGAATATAAGGATAAAGTTGTCTTCTTTTGATTCATAGTTGGGTGAAATTTTGGGGAAATGGTTGTTTTTTGCAATTTTTTGGCCCTTAGGCTCATTTAATACACTAGCAAGGGTGCACGTGCAATACTGCACGTGAAGTGAGGGAATGGGGAGAGGAGAAGTGGGGGAGCAATTACAAACTGACTGGGTTTTGAAACGAAAATGTTGAGTTTAGACGGGTATAGCCTTGTATTATTGAAACCCCAAACTACGCAGGGAATGGGCATTTTGGGGAAGAAGTGAATTGTTTTAGGCACACTTCCCAAGAGGCATTCTCGCGTTAAATATAGTATAGATAAATAAGCATGAGATATCATGTAATAAATATAAATAAGCTTGATATGCAACTTAGTAATCACTAATTCATAAATTAAACACACTTCCATTGAAACAAAAAGCCAATACAAGTCAATGAAATACAAATACAAATAAATAAAGATTGACAAAAATTATTCACATTGACATAGTGTCTGCCTGGTTCTATGCCATAAAATTGCTCTCGATCAAATGATTTTGAAACTTAAGTGAGGCATGTGATGCACGTGCCTCACAATTCCCTTGCCGAGCGGCATGCGAGGGGAAAAACGTGGGGGTGAAAAATAACCCCCTGTTTAACATTGTGTGCGTACATCTATAGGAGTGTCTTAATGTTTCACACATTTAAGATCAGACATCCAAAATATAAGAGTGAGTGACAAGTCGGAATGGTGGAACAGGATTTGTGATGCTGACTCAAAACCCAACTAGTTAGGACAACTTGTTAATTTTGTTGTAAAGATAGAGTGAGCTGTTTGCTGTCATTTATGCTGATCTATTTTCAGGGCCATTTAATCTCAAAATTTATCCTTCTTCCGCTAAATATTCAGATGCAAATTTTGAACTTCAAATGCGTAAGTTGACTAGTTCCCTATTTCAGTTGTCAATTATAAACTACTACGTGGGCAATCAGCTGAATGGAGTGTCTACTGAAGGTTTGATCTGAATGTTATTTCAATGCTGCGAAGGATGACTCGGATTTTCCACTTATCAAAGCAGGTTGTTTTCCGTTGTTATCAAGAAGCTTATATACTGTGGGTGTAGTAATTTATTGATTTCCACATTTAGTTAAAATAAGGAAGAAAAAAGAAAGAGATAATTCTACCTCTTATGCTGTATGATGGTGGTAACATTCATGGTGTTTTGTTAACTGCCAATGAAATGTAAATGTAAATATTTCTATGAGTAAGAACATGCATTTAATGATTTTTCAATGTAAGTTGTAAATGTTGGAATCGTGTCTAATCCTAATTAAAGATATTTTACCTGGATGAAGTGTTGTTACAGGGGTTGTTTCTTGTGGGCATCATCCACCCTCCAACAAAATTTGATTTCCATTTGTCTTTTACAAAGCTGGATTTTGTCTCTGTACCAAAATCTGCTGTAGTGAAAAATGAAGGGCTTAATGTGTATTAGAAATCCCAGAAATAGGCATGGAGCTGCTGATGGTTGGAATATTTGACATGGATGCAGGCATGGTTAATATAACCTTGTTGACTATTATGTTTCTATTGTTTTTTCATGTTATTTGAGAAAAATTTTGATGTGTCAAAATGGTCATCTGTCCTGCAACTTGCAAGGTGTTCATGTCCTTTTTAGTTGTTTATTGGCAGCTACTTGTATGGATCTAGCGTATGGGCTTGTTTTGAAGATAATATGGTGGAAATAGAAGAAATATCTTACAAATTTGACTGCAAGAATTTGAAGCACAGTGCTATATAGAGTCAGCAGTCTCTGAATAAGCCAGGCATATTCAGTCTTCTCATCTAAAAATATATATCATGCTCCAGTCTGCTCATTGATTTATTTCTTATTAATGAAAAAAAATACAAAAATTAGTTAGAGATACTCAGTTTTACAAAATTTTACTCACTATTTGTCATAATTGTATGAGATTTAAAATGTTAATTTTATCAGTCAGAGAGGAAGCCACTGGATGATATATGGTGGGATTTAATTTTTAAAGGTTGCTACAGATGAAGCTGAATCTGGTGGAGCATGTCAAAATGGTCTTAGTTGTAGAGCCTGAATTTTTTTTTTTGATAATTAGTTGTAGAGCCCGAAAGATACACAGGAATTTATAAATATGATTAAGTGGGTCAAGTAGATGCTTTAGCTGGAATTACTGGTCAGAATATCCTCCAAGTTTTTTTTGTGATATGTTAGGAAAGAGGATCATGTAACTAACTTTTTTTTGAGTATGAGTGATTATTTCCATCAGTATGCAATTACCAACCCATATATCAATCTTCTTTCCTTTTTTCTTTCTCTAGGGTAAACATGTATCAAGTATCACCAGGCAATCTTTATCTTTACCATAAAAAAAATTTGATAAAATATCATCAGAGCTTATTCAACATTGGAGTTAATTGCAAGTAACTAAACCCTGCATTAATTCAACGTTAAGGAAGTTTTCTGTATGATACTGATTCTGGTCATAACCCATGTGAACTTTGAAATATGCACAACATAACAAAGGAGGCATTTTACCAAGTTCAGTGTATCTCAAATATAAAAACCTGTCTAAGCTTGTATGCTTTGCATGGTAGAGAATATAACTACCTAAAACCTATACTGAATTCAAGGAATAAGATCTGCAAGATATCCTAGCTAAGTTTATTCATGTTATCTGAGGAACTAGAAAACCTATTTTAAAACAGTACTAAAAAATTAATGGTAGGTTTTGGCATCATCAAAATGGGAAAAAAAAGGGGTTGGTATATCTTAGATCAAAATTTCTGGTTATTCAATTTATGGAATTTGTCCTGTGGGAGTTTAAAACACACTAGAGACAGTTGTGTACGATTAGGTAACCGACCTGTTGTGTACATTTATCTCTGTGAGTTCATTTCATCCACATTTTTTATGGTGGGAGGTTGAAGATGCTTTGTCTGTCACATGCACACTGTTGCCTTTATATCATTGAAGGTTCTTTTTACAGCATAATATCTGCAACTTTTGGGCCCGAAAGAAACCTCTATGGTCAAAGCTTTTGAAAAAGGAGTGTAGTCCAAAAGTGGGGTAGAATTGAAAGGGCATCACATGCTTTCTTTGCTACAGGGTACACCTATCATTTCACTTTTTTTCTTCAGCTTGACTCTCATTCTCTTATGGTGGTTCCTTTTGTTGCTGCACAATTTGCTCAGGACTTGGACTTGGAAACATTTCTTATAACATCATTAACGTGGGAGCTAGTTTCATGGGAGATTTTCTTGTAATATGCTTCTAAAAATAATCAGAACTAGAATATGCTTCTAAGGATGATCACATTACCAAGTAAATATAGATAACATAAATTCATAACAATTCTCCAAATTTTTGGATATAAAAATCCTTATTGAAGTCTATTGGGAACAGTAGAGTGGTTGACTCTGCTTCTTGGGAATTAACCACATTATCTTTTTTGAGATCACAAATGGTGAATTGTTATCCCTTCATGAACCAGTCAATTCTGTTAGGGCAGCAAAATTTAAAAAGAAAAATAAATGGATTTTAGTCATGGGTACTTCATATTTCAAGGTTAGCCTTTCTAAAAAGGCATACTTTAGATTCATGTAACATCATGGTAGTTGAAACTTTTCTAAAGCTCCCAAACATGTACCTCTTATAAGCAGAAAAGATCATACAATGTTTTCAGTTGTTAGAAATCTAATACGTTCACAAACTCTAGATTTCTAATTACAATATAGGCATTTGAAAATCTACAACATTTTTGGGATTTCGACAAAATTCCAACTTCATCTGATGATTTCTGATTCTTTTGAACCATTTGAGGATCTGTGTTTAGACTCTTCTTCAGAATGACAAAAGTAAGATTTTCTAGTTAACCCAAGAGATCTTTTGATGTTGAATCCAACCTCAAATGGATCCTCCATGTTTCTGTTGTTATCTTAAGAAGGTTAGTTAACCTTAACACATAAATTTAAATATGTGGATATAAGTAAAGAAAAAGAAGAGAAGACAAAGTAAGATAGTTATCATTGAAAAGTAGACAATGATGGAAAAGATATTATGTAAACATGCAAGCCATTGTCTACCAAAATAAAATAAAAAAGGGGAATCCTTGCCACCCCAAGTTCAACAACAACAGCTCTCTTTATAAGGGCGTTCACTAACAAATTGTCATCACAACCCTATAGGCACTTGAAATTAACAAGATGGACAATCTACACTGCTGTCTGCTCTTGTTAACCATGTCTTGCCTCTGTACCAAGGTTCTCTCATGGAACCAAAACCAACTATTCAATCAGGCCAAGAACTATGAAGGCTCTTCGGACCTTGTAAACCTTGAGTACCACATGGGTCCTGTCCTGGCATCTCCCATCAACCTGTACACCATATGGTATGGCCATTGGAACCCCAACCACCAAGCCATTATTAGAGACTTCCTTCTTTCGCTCTCGTCGTCGGCCGCCTTCCCCTCTGTTGCTGACTGGTGGCGCACTGTCCGTCTTTACACAGACCAAACGGGCGCTAACATCACCCGGAATATCATTCTCTCAGGGGAGTACTTTGACTATAAGTACTCCCATGGTGTGTCTCTCAGTCGCTTAGCAATACAGTCCATCATCAAGACTGCTGTTAGTGCCTACCCAAGAGCCTTACCTCTCAATGCTCACAATGGTTTCTATCTGGTACTAACATCCTCGGACGTCCAAGTCCAGGACTTCTGTAGGGCAGTGTGTGGTTTCCATTACTTCAGCTTTCCGGCCATCGTTGGTGTGACTGTGCCATATGCTTGGGTTGGGTACAGTGGCACACAGTGTCCAGGCATTTGTGCATACCCATTTGCATGGCCTAAGTACTCAGGCAGGCCGCCGAGCACCGGTGGAGGTGTTAGTAAAGACAATATAATGGGAGCTCCCAACGGCGATGTGGGTGTCGATGGAATGATCAGCGTGATCGCACACGAGCTGGCTGAAGTTTCAAGCAATCCGCTTGTGAATGCATGGTATGCAGGCGATGATCCGACCGCACCTACCGAGATTGCTGACCTGTGTGTGGGTGTGTATGGTTCTGGAGGAGGTGGGGGATTTGTGGGGAAGGTGTACAGAGACTCATGGGGTAAGGGGTATAATCTGAATGGTATAAGGGGAAGGAGGTTCCTAGTGCAATGGGTCTGGAACCCTGTGAGGAGGAGATGCTTTGGACCCAATGCAATGGATTAGAATCAGTGAGACCTGTACTGTGTGAGTGCTATATGTATACATATCCTTTGCCTTTTTCTCCATTACTAATTACTTCTTGCTTTTGAGATCTCAAAAAAGGAAAGAAGGGCTAAAAGAAACTTTGAGGATGGTTAGAGGAGAACTGTTTCTATGGGATGGATTCCTTGTTTTTTTTTCTCCTTTTTTCTAAATTATAAATTTGTGGGTTGAATGGATGGGCTTCGTGTTATTTATTTACTGTAACATTACAATGTTATTTATGAGATTAAATAGGTCAAAGCCTGTTACACATTTAGAGATGCCTTACGTAAGGGTTTACATTTCTCAACCATTTACCAAGTACATATGTTCCACAGAGCCTAAAAATCACTAATAATCCATGCAAACCTAACCTATTGAAGAAAAGTTTTCATCCTCCTTTTTTCATCTATATGTCAATGTCGTAACACAAATTGAGTATCTCAATCAAAATCATAAGATAGATTCCGATTATAGGGCTGGTTTTAGAATTGAAATATTTAACCATCTCTAGAATCTGAACTAAGCAATCCTTCCCATATCATATGATTTGATTATGGCTAGACTCAAATTCTAAAATCACTATAAAATGCCATCTCAAGTTTCAGATTGTTCAAATTGTTGATTCTTCTCTTGTAACACATTCTGATATGATCAGAAGACAAGAAGTTTAAAACTGAAATATGGCAAAAAACTTAAATAATGAAATTGATTTCTTGTATAAGAGGCTGTAAATGCAATGCCTTTTTTTTTTTCCCCTTCTTTGAAAGGGAGATGGGGGTGGTGTAGTGGGGCTTGAACCCACTAGAATAGATGGAACCTTTGGCTGGAAATGCATTCAATTGGTAAGAATTGACGCAAACCGATTGACTTCATTTGAAAAGCAAGACACTGTTAGAAAATGCAGGAAAGTTACACAATAAAACCATTTGGGTTTCTTGAATTTGTAGGAATGAATGAGAATCATACAATATATAAATTCATTCCAAAGTATGTGAATTTTGGAAGCCTTGCATTTTTATTTTTGCACAACATAATAAAACATCAAAACTGTCCCTAATTGCATGAACTTAGAAGCCTCAAATAATGATTATATAAATCTGAGAGTATTTTCAATTGGCATGTAAGATCAATCCCAGGTCAAATTGATTGGATAATTTATATCAACCTCCCTTGGTATTAGTATAGAACTCATGTGCCTCTTTTATCCTTCCAAAACCATACAGTTGTCTCCTTTAACTTTCCAATGGTAGCAAGTACATTTGACTTCCCTCCTGTTTTAAATCCTTGATTTGCTCATTAAACCTCAAGGTCCAGTTTTGTAGCCTATCTTCCCTTGAAAAATCATAAACCTTAGGTAATGATGCTGTCTGTGTTGCTTCGGTCAAGCATGGTTTAATAGTTTATGTATTTACTAATCATCACCAGAATTCTAATTGATTTAATCTTTGATGATATTTAAGGAAAAATAATCCAACAACTAAGTCAAAAGTGAATTAGTCATAGGTTAGAACCGTAAACATTGACAAAATAAGAGAAAAAAAAAGGAACTAAGACTTATCACACTGCCCAGGCTGACCTAACTAGTTGAATTACATACTTCACATGCTAATCTATATTACAATATTATTTTCTGTGAAGCACCAATTCCCCTTAGAAAGAAACTTTCCCTTTCAGAATTACAGTCCTTCACATGGGAGAAGAAGAAGAAAAGTAATATATATTGAGTAATTTTAATATTCTATTATTATTATTTTACTTTCTAAGAGCCAAAGGGTTACCATACAAAAAAATTATATATTTCCAAGGGTTCCAATTTTGTTACAAGATGTGAAAATAACTAGATTTAAATGATATAAAGTTTTAAAAGTATTTATATATAAAAAAAAAATCCTCTCAAAATTAGGAGATTTATACATAATCAATTATCTACCATCAATAAGGGTCTAAATATCCACCTAAAAATGTTCAATTATTTTTATATTATAATACTAGTACTTTTAAGTTTTATTCATTAGCAGCATGGATGATTTGACATCCAAAAGAGCCACTGCAATGGAGATTCCATGTGGTTGAAGGTCTTCCCCTAATCAAGGGAAGCATAAAAAAACACTTTCATTAACAGCCTTATTCTTGTCGCTCTAGTGATATTTTTACTTTGGTCTCTTTCTTTTCCTCACCCTTTTCCTTTTCCTCCACACTAGAAGAAAATCATGTAATAAAGGAATTCAAGGAATAAGCAATTTAAAGCTAAAATTTCAATAAATAAAGCACTAAGCTTCCAGATAATATGAAGTATAAACAATTTATATTGTCACAGAAGAAACTAATTTGCCCAACTCATCTCTCAAATTTAGTTCTACCTGCACAAAATAACTTAAAAGAGATAGCAAAGAGCTGCAGTTATATCACTAATTAAGAAGGGCTTCATTTCTTTGGAACACCATCGATTGAAGGCTTTCATCATGATGGAAAACAATGAAATTAACCAGAAAACATGGGATTAAGGTTTGTTATAGCCCATAGGTGTCCTTAAAACTGTTTCTTTGGACTCACTTAGTGCAACCATAAAGAATGAAGATTTCCTTCTTTTCTTTTGGAAAGTAAGTATAATGGATAAAGATTCTTGCTCACTTGAATAAATCTGTAAACTTTACATATGATGAAATATTTGAAAAATAAAAATGTTGCTCTAACTTGCACACATAATGAATAACTGGCTGTAACTTGCACACATTATAGCCCTTTCGGTTATGTAAAAATAAACAGGAGTCTGAGCAACAATAGTCCATCACAAATCACTTGAATATGAGCTTTAGGAATGGAAAAAAAATAGCACCTTCCCTTTCTCCAACCAAGGCAGAGTCAAGTAAAACAACATTAGCATGCATGTTCCAGTATGCAGTATCTGCTTCCTTCCCTTGGAATTAAGTAAACCTATTCTTGAAGACCATGCAGGGTGGCCCAAAAACTATTATCATTAGAACTATCCTTTAGTTGGATATTCTTTCGTAAACAAAACTTACTAAAATTATGTGTGATGTAAGCACCATTCAGCAATCCTTTACATGCAGCTAATCATTCAGCAAGAACTTTTGAACAGCACCACAGAGCTTCAGATAATGACTCAAAAAACTGGCAGTTCAGAAAAATCAGAACCTTTCTTACTTTGTTTCTGAGTTGAAACCATGAACAACCTGACAAATTCATCTGAACAACAGTAAGGCCTTAAATTTTAATTCACAGCACGTCGAGACAGTGAAGGCAGTGGTGGTTAAGAAGCCTCATCACAAGGCTCTCAGGCTCTGGAACAAGGGCAGATGTTACGCTGTTCCAAAAATGAAATGTGATTGACTCGTTTAAAACCTTTCTCAATAGATTATCTTGTTCACTTCTGTTAGTCTCATCTGCAGGTGTTTTGAAATATCTGTTTGCAATAAACAGGGTTAAGACATAAAAAGAGTGGAAAGGCAAAACAAATATGTAAAATGCAGCATATATAGTTACCAAAAAAATCAAGTACATGTTTCTCGGGAAAAAAAAAAGATCAACTGTATGAATAACACAGAATATAACTGTATAACTGCATGCTAAATAAGTAGCTCAATATCCATCTCTAAGCAGGCTATCTAGGCCCCACAGATCACCTAAACCGAGTGCATGAACAGGATACTTTAAGTCTACTCAAGCTTGTACTGTGCATGTGTGTGCATGTGTGCATGTCTATATAGATAAAAGTGGAGTGACAATCACCAGATGTGATGGTAAAATCTTTGGGTTGTTAGCATGAGAACATGGGTTTAAATCTAAGCACAGTCACTCTGCATAACAAATTCTAAAGGATAGAGGTCCCCACTTTGGCCGGACCTACATTGGTTATGGTCCTTGGAATTGACGATGTTCAACTTCTGGAAAAAGTTGCCTGGAATCATAAAACTCTCCAAATATTTTCTCATAGTTTTGTGAAATAACTAAAACAGATATATAACCATTACTTGTTAAGATGTACAGGGTAATATCAGGATTCTTGCAATCAGTGAACATGCACTTTCAATTCTTTTCTCACACATTTGAACGGGCTGAAACTTGAAACAGAGAGTTCATGCTATATGGACTCAGATATAGGTTGTAGGTTTTGGTATGAGTAATTGCTGATTTATCTGATACATATAATATGCATTCCACTATGTACACAATTACACTTAACCATTACTTGTTAAGATGTGGTACAGGGTAATATCAGGATTCTTGTAATCAGTGAACATGCACTTCCAATTCTTTTCTCACACATTTTAACGGGCTGAAAATTGAAACAGAGAGTTCATGCTATATGGACTCAGATATAGGTTGTAGGTTTCGGTACGTGTAATTGCTGATTTATCTGATACATATAATATGTTTTCCACTATTTACACAATTACACCAAATAATGACGAAATTCAACTATTAAATAAAGTAACAATAAATTTGAAACATGAAGACAGAGTTTAACACATAAAATGTTGACAAGACCAGACTAGTTTTGAGTCTTGACCATTATAAAAGGCACTTACCATCAGGTACAAAATGCGAACATGTAGATACATACCAATCTTAACAAAAATTCTACAGAGAAGGATGAACAGAGTCTGTAAGTGGATGCAAATCCTATACTCATATCCAACACATGCTTAGTAGAGAGAGTTGTAACACATGCATGGAATTACATTTTGGACAGAAGATGGCACATAATTTTTCTCCTCTTCAAAACTTCCTTCACTTTGCTTAATTTTGCAAATGGCCAACTCACGTTAGGCATTACCTGTTCCTTCAATGAAGATTCTGTTGTGTTGTATTTGATTGGAGGAGGGGAGGATAATTAAAAGTTACCTTGTGATGTTCTGAGGACTAATTGGGAAGAACACAAATGATGGTTGTAATTTTAGCTCCACTTGTTTATCAAGATTGTTCGCTTCTCTCAGAAACCTTTCACGTACTCTTGTCAAGAGATCTGCTCCATTCCATCTCAAGCGGGAATCATCATATGTTAAATGAAATTCTTTCAGACACTCCATAATGAAAGGACTGCATTGAAACCAAAAGGAGAAAGAAAAAAATAAGTTATAAATGGATGGGACAGAAAATCAAGAATAATTCAATTAAATAGACAGGATCCATAATGCATTCATCTTCCACCAAAAGTTATTCATGTCCCACCAACAACATAGCTTCCACACGGATGTCATTAACACAAATCCAACAGAGCTAAGAAAATTTGAGCCCCTTTGTTTCATGATTCCATCAGAGTTTCAAATAAAACAAAGATATAGGGGCATTATAGTGTTGGCTTACAGGATTTTTTATTTTTATTTTTATCGGTAATAAAGAAAGATTATATTAAGATAAAGATAAAAAGGCAAGAGTTAGACGTACACCAACAGTGTACAAGGAAATAAAGGAGCGAAACTTCTACAAATTCTGAAAGTTCTCGCATTCTAAAACTTCCTTGATGTCCAACTCTTTGCAGTAGATATTAGGAGAGGCCCAAAAGAAGATACATCTAAGGATTGAGAGGATCAAAGCCTTTTGAAAATTCAGATCTATGGAATTCAAGAACTTCTAAACTAGAGTTTGAACTTAATTAGAGAACCAGAGTACCAATAGAAAAGGAATAGCGGAATAGATTAGAAATAGTAATAAAAATCCACCATTAGAAGCCTGGGTTGAGAAGTAATATCTCCAATATTTTACCGCCATCCAAAGCCCCCAACCCCCCCCCCCCCCCCCCCCCCCCCCCCGGCTTTCTTCTAAAAAAAAAAAATCTCCAATTTGACTTAGAATCTTGTTCAAGAAAAAGAAGAAGCCACTGCATTTAAAAACTGTGTAAGTTATTCCACAATAATTCTGTTTGTAAGGCATTAAATTCTTATCAATGGCTATATAAGCTAGCAAGACAACTAGGCTATTCCTAGCCATAGTTCAAGATAAGGTTATTAATTTTGATGTCACCTAGATAATTTTGCTAGGGGATCCTGGTAAAATTAACAACATAAAAGTGAAATTTCACCAATATAGCATAAAATTTGACCAAAAATGAAAATAAAAGAAAAATATTTATAAATTTAAATTAAAAAATTCTAGGGGACTTAAACAAAAGTAAATTACGCCTAAAAAACAAAAATATAACAAATTCATGTATAGTCACTTACACATATGTAGGAAGTGTAACTGTTTACCACTTGAGGAAATATAAAGAAATTATATATAATGATTGAATAATATGTAAAATGTTATGGAGCACTAAAAAAGAGATAATGACATAGAAATAAATCAAAATATAACAAAATGGGTGCATATATTATATAGGCTGATATGGCAAGATATCATAAACATGAACCCAATGGATCAGGAAAAATATCAAAAAACTATGAGAACATAATTTAAAATCTTCTTTTCTTTCAAAGGTTTTTTCTAATTTTTACCTAATAAGAAATGATTGCATACATAATTATTGGCCAACTAATTGATTAAAGAAAAAGTATTTAAACTCAATTAATAACTACCTCACTAGTTCAAGCTCAAACTAATTCAACTCAGAACAGTTTTTTTTTTCTTTGTCAGTTCATAATTCTAAATTTCTGGAGCTTCTACAAAATTTCCCATGTGATTCCCTTTTTGACAAGGTACCAAGAATTTCATCATATTGATATTACCCTTTATTCTGAAAGTTTCATTTAAAACTTTCTATTATAGATATTATGACCGTCAGAGTTTGGCCATTATAAAGGTATGCTATTTCTCGCAAAACTAAGATCATGAATCACCGAATTTCATTATTACAATAAATTTTTTTTTACCTGATCATCATTCTGGTTGCACTAATTTATTTTAATTTTTTCATTTTCCCCATAAACAAATCTTGCATATTTTGTAGTCACTTCTAGTATTTATTGCATTGTTTTGAACTACTATATTGCTCCAGCCTTCATAATCATCCTCGTTAAATGTATTATACTTTTCTCTTTTTCCTTACCCAAAAATTCTGGCTGATTTGGGTATAATCCCAACAACCAATAGATTGCTTTGACTTTCTATGTAGATTATTCTGCATATATGTGAAAGGGAACCCATCTGAGGTTTTCTTTGTGTATGTGACGAAGGATGAGTAATTTGATGTACCAAGCTGACTTCCCACGAAGAATAACAATAGTATACACATTAAAACAGTGATGCACAAGAAAAATTTCCAAATTAATATTAATGTTTGAAACCATCTTTGGTTTAAAAAAAATAGCAAACATGCAAAGCAGTAGTCTTCATAATTTTGTTCTTCAAAGAGTAGTTTTCATTAATCCATCCGAAACGGTTTCATTGTTATTTAAATCTTACAACTCGATAAAACTTTATAACACACTTGTGCATTGAAAGATGTGAACTAGTAACTATTTCAGTCTTCTCTGATTTAGCCACGGATCCAGGCAGACTGGGCTCATGATTTGATTTATTCTAGGACTCATACTGTATGGATATTATTTTAAAAATCTAGCATGGAAATTCATGGTCACTGTTTCATCCATTCTTGGAGTTGGATAACATATAGAAGAAGAAACGAACAGCACTATAGGAAAGTAAAAAATTGCATCATTATTTTCACTATTAGAATGAAAAGCATAGAATAAAGCCTTAACCTTGGTGGGAGTCTACCAAAATAGTTCATTCATTGGCATAAAACCACCACATTCCACTAACTAACCAACTAAAGTAAGTTAACAACAAACGCTGCAAAGTACCTGTGCTTTCTGAATGCCATTACAGCACCACTCAGAGAGTTTCCAGCCAGCTCATTCTCTATGCCAACAGAATTATTAAGTGATGACAAAGGCTTCAAGACTATTATATCAGAGTCAAGATAGATTCCTCCATACCTAGATGACAGAACAAAACAAATATGCAGGTTAAAGTTAGAAACAGATCAAAAGAATCAACTAAGTCTAACATAGACGGCCCCACATAACTATTAAGTGAAGATAATAGCTTCATCACTACCATATCAGAATCAAGATAGTCCAAAGAATGAGCTACATCTAAATAAGAAGGCCATGCAAAATTAATTAGTGAAGAAAAAGGTTTCATCAGTATCATATCAGAATCATAATTGTTTCATCTGTATTTGGATTATAAAAAAAAATCCATAGGTCCAATCCACAGAATTTAGGCCAAAATCAGGTTTGAATCAGTTTCTATCTTGACAGCTAAGATGCTACTGTTAGTGTCAGCAATATACAACGGTAATCACAATAGCACCACATGAATGGTATAGAAGTTCTGCAAATTATGTCTTCCATCAACAAAGACAGGCTAAGGAAAGGCTCTCAAGCATCAGTTTCATCTGGGAAATAAAATATAAGCCAATATCTACCAAATTCAAAATGCATCTTACATAAAATAGTATTTCAGTTGAATACCTGATATGCATTTTTCTTTGTGGATCTTGTTTTATTTTTCATTTAGAAATATTCAGCATGGAAGTGGTGGTTTTTGGTTTTGGGTTATAAGGAGGGATTTAAGTTTGATTTAGGGACAAAAGTGTGACATTTGATGTGGCAAAAAGGAAGTTCAAGAAAAAAGTGGCGTTTTACTAGGGGTACAAGAGTGGTTTTCGAACTGGGGTTACAAAGTGGGCTTGGGGTTTGAAATATATGTTGTGGGGAAATTCTTTAAGGATAATTACACTTACACCCCTGAGATTTGTCACTTATGCACATAGACCCTTGACATTTGGAAAATGTCTAAAAACTCCCTTCACATATGCGTAAATGGTCACAAAGCCCCTTTTGTTATTCAAGAACACTGAAAAGACCAAACTGCCATTTAAGATTAAATTCAATTAAAAGTCAATATAACCCGTAAAGTATCAAAATGAAGTTGAAAAATTAATGCAACTAAAGAAGTCTTAATAAAAACGAACTTCAAAATTTCTCCATTGAGCATTCTTTGGAAGTTTCCTCATAAATGTATAGATAAGGTTAATTTTGTCATTAACCATATAAGGTATTTTATTAGGACTTAAAGGGCATTTTAGGTATAAAACTATTGTTTTGGCTGACATAAGCAACCTTTATCTCTAGAATGATGCTTTCTGACTGTTTCTATATATGTCAATGGAGGTTTTTGGCATCTTTGAAATGCCAGGGGCTCTATGTGCACAAGTGACAAACCTCAGATGGTGTTAGTGTAATTAATTTTGCATGGCATAAATTATTGGAAGTGTCTGTAATTTATGGTTTGGATCACATGGATTCACCTAAAACTGATATATATGGTCAACATGTATTCGTTTCACAAAAGAATGACATTGGGGCTTTGAATCAATGGTTCTTGTTGTTGCCTATCAATGTTCATAGTGAAATTGTGTTCAATGCATTTGGTCCTCATATTTGAAACCATTAGATTCGAAAATATCGATTCAAAAGCTAAAGTTTTTTAACAATTTCTAGAGGTGGGAAATGACTTGTTTCAATCCTCCGCTATCACTGTACATTCTTCTCTCCTAGCTTTCTCTTCCATCTTAATAAATCTATCTTTTTACTGATAAAAAAAAAAAGGCTAAATTTTTGCATTAATACACCTTTTTTATTTGATTAACTGTTATCAAATATTCTGCAAATACCAGTCACCATGGGCATTATGGGCATATGTTGCCAATTAATCCAAATCCAATGATCATAAAATGAAAATTTAAGAGAAAAGAGATCACAACTCATTGTTGATTTCTGACATATCCAGCTGACTAGCTATCCAGACACTCAGTGATATGTTTTGCAAAATTAATAAAAATGTATGTTCGTCCCTCTAAATTTCTCCACCAGTTATTTAAGGAGAATAGGCGATAGCGTCAAAGGTTTAAACATCCTAGTTATTGCTGAAAACCTCTCACATAATTTCCTTATTTGACTAACATACTTCATTAGCTCTACCTTTTCAATCCTTGCAGGGTCTGAACTATAATCTTAATAAAATCTATTAATAAATTGATCCCAATAAGACTATGCTACTAATAATTAGTAATGTCCACATATGTATACAACATAAATCATAGAAAAGTTTATCAGGCTTAAACAACTGAAGTAACTTTCAGGCCTAAATGCCGAGGGTTGGTTGTATGAGCCTATCTAACCAACATGATATTGGGTTGTCACCTTGGATAGCAGTGACCAAAAATTAAAAAAAGAAGACCCTGCTTAGTCTCTACAAGCTGCTTCAGAGATCCCACCAAGTAAACTTGTGCATTCAAAACTTAATAGGGTCCCATAATTCTAGAAAAGCAACAGTACCAGACAAGCGCTCACATTTCTAAAAGAACAAAGGAGCTTTAATGTGAAAGGCTTTGCAAGAATGGGCCCTGAATCAAATTATTTAGCTAAAACATGCGTTTCAAGAGAAAAATTATACAGAAGGATATTGTTGTACAGAATTACAAGACAAAAGAATATAATTATAATTCTGAAGAACATACAATAGAAATATGAGGTTACTTATGAAATTTTAAAGATTTTCACTTAAAACTTTACATCTCACCTTAAATGCAATTTTTAGAAGTCAGTCTCCCCCGACTTCTAATAGTACTTGGTTTACAATTTTGTATGGAAAATTTGCCAATTTATTTATTTATTTTATCAGTAATAAGAGAGTTATAAGGGCAAAGGCCCAAAAAGTACACGAACAGTGTACAGTAGGGAAGAAACCCCACAAGATACTACCCCAAGAAATCAAAATCTGAACAATGCAACATTACATAAAAGTCTAATTCCTTGCAAGACTCCACTACGGACAGCCAGAATAAGATGTATCTAAGTGCTGATTGAAAATTTGCCAATTAATCACTTTCAAAGGTGTCATCAAACACCCAAGCCTTGTAAGGAAGCAACTTTCCGTGTTAGAGATAGCAAAAGGACCACATTGTTTGTTTAACTTTTCAAAGGCGGTAATGAATGCCCAAGCTTTGTGTTAGAAGTCCTTTTGGGCAGGAAGTTTCCTGTCCCACAAGAAGTTGTTGAGCCAAACAAGGCCTACGTTGTTTGTACAAAAAAAATTTAGAAACCCCAAAAATGGTTCTTCAAATAATTATGTTCAAATAAAAGCTCACCAGGCTACTGGAAGCATGAATTTGAATTCTAATAATAGTTGGTTTACAATTTATTATGGAGATTTTGCCAATTAATCACAAAACATATTTTTGTTTCAATTTTTTGGCAATAAATTAAAAAATTTCAGAATATAAAATGCACAATATTATCAAAGTCATCAAAATTAAGGGGAACTTTTGACAATTAGAAAGCCCTTCTAGAACCAGGTAGAAAGAAGACATGATTTTATCAAAGTTGTCAACAATATGGAGGCATCTTTGAGAAATAGAAAACCCTTCTAGGTACCCAAAAAAGCTCTACATTTCACTAAAATTTCTTCTAGATTTAACTTTCTACACCAAATCTAATCATTAGTTTCAAGTATATTGCTAGAAACTATATCATTCGAAGTAGAAAAGGGATAAAAAATACATGAATATCTAGATAACCGCGTAACCCTGATGAGACCTCTCTGTGGATATGAGGTCTATTTATGTGTTTGGATGCTGCGCTTGAGTTTCCATTTCCTTTAATTTTGATGGCATTTGGATGATTTATAATGGCACTTCAGCAGCTTGAAATTCACACTGGATATAAATCAATTAAGTAAACATTTTAGGAATGTGTTGTATCTGTTATACTATGATTTCATGTGGATGGCTTGTAATGATATTTGAGTAGTTACATGTATTAATTCCTGATAAAATGTAGCATAGTAACCTAATATTTTCTTGCATGTTCTACAAAATTTTTTTGTTATATCCTGAGTCAGGTTATCTAATCATGTAGTTTTCAAAATGCCTTCAAGTTCGATCTAGAAATTCGATATTTTTCTCAACCTCTTATCAGTTTTACCTTGTCTGAAAAACATTACTCAAAAACAAAATTAACCCCCGAAATTCCTGCAGCCCAAGGGCAAAAATTCTGGCAGAATAGAAAATATAAAACCTTAAACAAAAGGAACCAAGAAATTGCAGAGAGTGTCACTATCATTCATGGGCAACCAAGATTCTTTAATCATACGACAAGTTATTTCTACTGCAATCAATCGTCTAGTTTTTCATGGAGATTCATATAACATTTTCACATGGCATGCTGATTTCTTATTCACATAATGATCTCCAGTCAGGGTTGAAGAAGGTGAGTAAATTGTCTTGTAGTAGTTCTTCAAATTTCACAGGGTTTTTGGATTCAGAACCTTTGTACTTCATTTTTGTTTTCCTACTTCCCATTCTTACATACTCTTATTTCTATAGTTGAAGCATCATTTACTTTCTCCCAACATAGTATGCAATTCGTCCACCAAAAGGTACACTTGAACATGGTAATCATTACGAAAGAAAAAAAAATCAACAAAATCTCTGAATGGAAATTAACTTTAGACCAACCCAAAGGAGTTCCAACACCATCTAAATATTATATGCTTAAATGGTTAAGGAAGCTTACTTGTAAAGAGCAGCAAGGCGGACAAGCTCACTGTAGTGGATAGAGTAATATTTTGTCTTTTTCCATTCAAACCACACTGAAGCAAATACGTGGGCGGGTGTACCCATCAAGAGTTCATCAAGATTTGGCATGGCAACTGCAACTTTGAGTCTGGGAAATCACATAACAAAAAAAGCTGTTATTCAAACATTTCATAGGTCTTTACAGATTACAATAAAATTAAGTCTTGCCCTATTATAGTGAGTATAATGCCTAAAAATTTGAATATTTTATATCAACAATTAAGACAACTATTCAGCATGCAATAGAACATAGTTAGGTACCATCGCTTAGCCTTTGGCCATCAGCATGAAAATGTACATTCAAGTTCATGTCCAGCCACTTCGTATCAAATAAATAGGTCTCTTGCAATTCAAACCCTCTCGCATGATTGACAGGAACGACAGAGGTTTATAGATGATATATAATAGTTAATAGGAAAAATTATCAGTTTACCACTAAAATATGAGCAAATTGGAAAGATTTTGTATAACAAATATTTAAATTTAGATATTATGCTTTTTGATTGCCTTTTTTTTGTCATAGGAGATGTTAATCATAAGATAAAATTGATAAATGAACTTTTGAACAAATAATGCCAATCATTCCTACATAATATGTAGACCATACAAGTACCATTTATTTTTTTATTTACTTCATTAATTCAAAAGGCATAAAATAGGGCTACATCATGTGTACACAAATGGTGGGATAGCAAGAGGAAACATATCTCACCCGACTCATGCTACTTGCATACCTTACAGGGCCTTCCAATCATGGATAAAATCGGCAAATAAAATATCTCTAATGACAAGAAAAATCAACTCCCGTGTCCCAAGTCCCAGTGAAATAGTAAGGACAAGGTCTTCCGAATTGTAGAAAAAGTATGTTCTACTCCTTCAAAGGTCTCCAATTCATTTCCTTGCATAAAAACCAGTCCTCCACTAAATAATGAAATTCAATTTGGACAATCATACTGCTCCTTCCCTGGACACTTAACCATACTTTTATTGACAATCATCTGCAGACTTGAATGCCAATGAAGAAAAAAACATTATCACAAAAAAAAAAAGAAGAAGCTGAGAACTCATCTCAAGGACCCAGAGAAGCTTTTAGCATCAAGACAGATACATCTCCTCAGACATTGCCAAAATAATTGCACTTCATTCTCCGGATTGAATTGAGGATCAAACCCTTTTCCAAGTTGGAACACCTTTTTCCATGCCATCACCTTATAAATTCATCTCACAGGCTATATGATTTCTGCAACAATTAAATATCCAAAGTCCAATTTGACTGAAGTAGAGTGATAAGTGATAACTAACTCAAAAATTTAAGTTGAAATGTACTGAAAATAAAGCCATTTTTTTGCACATGGAAGAAGAAGGTCATAGCAAACTAAGGATTGGCTGGAGAGGGAGAGATTTGAGGTTGGACTTTGGAGTATAAAAAGATTTCAGCAATGTTGGAGATAAGCTGGAGGCAAAAATCCCGAGCTTTATGGCTAAAATTAGGGGATAAAAGCTACGGCCAGAGGGAGAAGAAACCAGATTGATAGGCTGGTGGTAGATGAGGAGCTACTCCTTGAGGAAGAAGACATTAAGAAGGCCGCAGTAAATTTCTATTCAGATCTCTTGGAGGAAAAGGTTGAATTTCACCCTTTGTTAGACGGTTTGGAATTCAACACTTCATCTGATGAGCAGAGGGACAAGCTTGAAATTCAAGTAACTGAAGAGGAAGTGTCGAAAACTCTAAAGGAGTTTGGGGAGGATAAAGCTCCAGGGTTGGATGGTTTCTCTATCACGTTTTATAAGAAATGTTAAAATTGCATCTGTGAGGATTTTTTGAACAAAGCCAGGTACTTTTTTGAGTCAGCTCATTTGGAGAAAAGGCTTAATGTGACATTTATTGCCCTAATCCCCAAGAAAGATGGTGCTGAATCGCATCGGGAGTATTGGCCCATTAGTTTGGTGAGTAGTTTCTACAAAATCATGTCGCGATTGCTCTCCAATAGATTACGTTTGGTGCTTCCAACAATTATTTCTGAAGCCCAAATTGCATTTGTCAATGAAAGACATATCCTAGATGCTGCTGTTCTGATTGCATCTGAATTCAATGCAAAGAAATGGTGATGATTATGTGCAAACTGGACCTTCAAAAGGCTTATGATTATGTTTACAGGAACTTTCTCATGTATATACTTCGTAGGATGGGATTTGGGGTTAAATGGAGAAGTTGGATTTTCTCTTGCAACTCTTCAGCTTCTTTCTCCATCTTGGTTAACAGTGCCGCAGCTGGTTTTTTTGGTTCTTCAAGAGAGTTAAGGCAGGGAGCCCCACTATTGCCTCTTCTATTTATCACAGTAACGGAAGCCTTCAGCAGGTTCATGGATAGAGCATCAGTTCTAGGGTTATTATTAGGAGTAAAAGTTGGTTCTGGTGGGCCATCAATTTTGCAACTTATTCTTGCTGATGATGCTATGCCATTTTGTAAGGCCCAATCAACTCATATACTCATGGTGAGAGTTGTTCTTACTTGCTTCAAAGCAGCATCCTGTTTGAAGGTGAATTCTACACAAGTGAGAAATTCAATATGGGGCAGGGGTGGGAAATTAAGCTCCAGCAAATTTGTGCGAGGTGCTGGGGGTGCTGCCTTAGCACTCTTCCAACAAGTTATCTTTTCATTCCATTAGGTGCTTCATTTAAATTGAAATCAATATGGGAACCAATGTTATCTCGGATGTACTATAAGATGGCATCATGGAAAAGTAATTTCTTATCTAAAGGGGGCAAGCTAATCTTGATAAAAGTTGCCCTATCCAATCTACCCACTTATCTTCTATCATTGTTGATCATGTCAGCTTTAGCTTCTAATGCCTTGGAGCAGATTCAAAGAGATTTTCTATGGAAGGGGTGTGGTAAGACTCGTAAGTATCATTTTGTAACCTGGGATGAAGTATGCAAAGGAAAGGAACAAGGAGGTTTGGGTATTAGAAGGTTGCGTTTATTCAATTGGGCTCTTTTAGCTAAATGGTGTTGGTGGTTCAGTTAAGAAGTTGATAGCCTATTGCGGGAGATGACTTATCTCAAAGTATGGCTACAACTGGAATTATTGGATCCCAGCTCCTATAAGTGGTAGTGTAGGCTGTAGCCTATGGCGCCCAGTCAGTCGAATGTCATCCATGTTATTTGGGGGAATTCAATTTGAAGTTGGTAAAAGAAGCCAAATAAAATTCAGGGAAGACAACTGATGTGGAGAAGGCCCATTTTAAATTCAGATTTCGGAATCTTTATAGTATTACATCACCTAAACGAGCCTATATTTCTGAAGTGGGTATGCATGGGGCAGAAGGATGGACTTGGAATCTAAACCTTTCTATCATTTGCATGATTAAAATTTCTATTATCGTATGTGTTTGACTCTACTTGGTATACATGTCTAAGATTTCTTACTAGAACCAAGTATGTAAGATGATTCCTGCTAAAAGTTGCTCACTCATACTGTATTTTTGTAGCTATAGATGTGGACTTGGTTCAGGAACATAAATTGGTGTGGTAGATCTCTACCTTAATTGGCATGTTTTAGTGTCTTTATGATCTACCTAGAGTAAGGAGTTTGTCGTAGACGCAAGTTATATTTGAATTTTTAACACTTAAGTTCTGTTGAATTATTTAGAAATTATATTATATAGTGATGTTAGTTGGTTGCTATTATATTTAAGTGTCTGAATTTAGTTTTACTTTATATTTTATACTCTGATACGTTCATTTTAGTCATTCCTAATCTCAAGTGCAACTGTCTTATTCATTTGTTTATGATTATGTCTTGAGACATCCATGCACAGGAGTGAGAGAAAGAGTTGCTGGATTTCTATTCTAAATAAATGGGGATCACAGTCACCAACTGATATTTTTACGTAGGAATTTTACTAATTTATTAGTTATTTTCGAAATTTTGAGGTGTGACAAGGATCACAATTTTCTCTTAAGGCCATGTGTAAAAATCTAGCGCCAAGACCTATTTCTCAATGTTTACATAGTGCCAGCTAATTTTTTCTTCTCCTTCTTTATTTCTGTATGTTTTTTCTTCTTTGTCATTATTGTACATTTTTTTCCTTTCTTTTCTCCTCCTTATCTGAAAAAACCATGCTTAACCTCCTAGATTTTCAAATATAAATTAATACATCATCTGATTTCCTTCATATATGGTTTTGAAAAACTTTACATAATCTTTCTAGCCAATTATAATTTTTTTGTACTTCTAATAATATAACATATACTTTGTTATCTATTTTAATTAAAGTTTCTTCAGTCCTACCTAAGCATATTATTGGGTACTTGAAAACCGACATATCTGCTGAACCTTTGCCCACAAACAAAGCCTATTTACACAAAAATGAGAAACCAAAAAATTAGACATGATTAGGATCCATTACGAGTTCTCATTATTTGTATGGTTTTATATTACTTTTCCTTATAATGACATGAAGAAGAAGAATGCTGTTTTTGTATAATGTTTTTAACAGAAGCTAATTAGGACCTGTGAAAGAATTTAGTAATTCCAAAAATATAAACTTTATGTTTGAATTTTTTTCTTTGTTTACAAGAGCCCAAAAAACAAAATCTACTAAGCAAACCAAAACCTAAGGGAACAGGACTGGACACCAACCTCATATTGAACAGTGGTCATAAATGCCACAACATTAGCCTTGATCTCTCCCATATATATGTGTGTGTGTGCACACACAAACGTATATGTATATGCATATCTATAATTTTGTATGCATATATCTATATATAAAAGATATGCATGTTTAATTATCCAAAAAAAGGGATGTGTTGAACTGATTGATATAACTTACAAGAAAGAAAATTAAAATTATATAAGTTGGGAACATACCCATCTTTTACAAAGTCATTGAAGAAATCAAGCTCTATCATTTCAGAAAACACCACAACACACGCATCTGGATGATGGAAAAGAAGACTTTCAAGGCCTCGCTGATGCCGAACACTGAACATCCACGTTGGAGAATTCCATACCATAAAAACCCTCATTGAACAATTTCCTTGCTTTAAAAACACATCCATGAAGTCAGAAAAAGATAAATGGGAAAACAGACCACGAAAATAACCCCATCTCTTTCCATCAGCATAAATATGACCAGACAACTGACCCTTAATCCGATATTCAGAATGAGAATCCTTCAAAATGCTTTGTCTGTCCAATTTTCCCTTTGATGAATCGACAATGTTGTCCATACCTTTTGAGTTGTTGAACTGTGTTTTCGCAATCTTAGAACTATTATAGGACGAAATAATTCGTTCATTTACACTATATCTTAATGAATTTGCACTACCAAAATCTGAATTGTCCATTAAATTTAAACTGTCAGAAGAATTGTCGCTGGTCTTAGCATCAGCACCATCCCTAGTAGAGTCATTCAAAGTTTTACGTTCTGCTCTCTTCACCTCAGCAGTTTTTTCCTCCACCTCCCTTTCAGATCCCTTTGTCCGGACTTTAACACCAGCCCTCTTCTCAGTACCCACTTTGTCGCCATCCCTGATTAATTTTGATTCACGGAGCATCTCCATAATTCCCAATGGTTTCTTAACAACAAATGGCGTCTTTCTAAGATCATTCAACAATCCCTTCAGTACAAGCTTGTCCCCCCTGGTTAAATATGTCAATCCAGCCCCATCTGGATCTTGCAAAAGTGGGTTATTCAATGGATTTAAAAGCTCCAAATTCGACTTAAACATCCTATCCCGCCTCAGAAAATCGCTTTTTGCCTCGAACCAAGTTGCCCAACCCTCCCTCAGCGGTGAAATACCATGACTATTCTTCAACAATAATGCATCCTCAATCCCCCTAATCTCATACAATTTCTGCCTGACCTCCTCATCCACAGGCTGATCATCCGAACCAAATGCAATCTTACTCGGATCGTCTGAATTCGAAGACAAATGAGAGCTCGAGTAGTCCTCCCACTGATCGATTGAACGCTTATCAAATGCCTGTCTTTTAGCTCCAACAACATGATCCCAAAAGTAACAAGATCGCCTATTTCTGTTACCATCTCCTCCTTCCAACTCCGACTCCTCCTCAAGCTCTTCTCCACCCTGAACCTCCTCCTCATCTGAAACCCTAGATTGCTCATCGGGCTTTTCTTCGACAACGTCTAGCTCATCAATCCGATCGTCGTCTCCGATACCGGCACCATCGTTATCGACGTCTTCCAGTAAACGATTCGCAACCAAGTCATCAGTATTGTCTGATGAGTCTTGTGAGAATTCGAAGTTTAATCTAGAGGAGGAAGAGAATGGGTGTACCTGAGAACGTCGATCGAAGCCGAGTCGACTGTGGAGAACCGACACCGAGAGAAGGAGCAGAACAGCTGCAATGACGGCGCAAATCTGAGCGCCATAACGAGGCCGTCGCCGGCTACGAAGTGTTCGGAGCATTTCCTGGCGACGGAATCCCTTCCAACATGAGAGAAAGGGAGCTTGGAGCTGCAAATTGCGTTCGTTGCTTCACTCGTCCGTAGCCAATCCCGATCCTGTTAACATCCTTGTCCGATTTCAGATTCTTTGTTCATTTGAATTAGTTTTTGGTAAAATTAGCTTTAGTGATTTTTTTTGAAAATAATTAAAATCCAGTTAGAAAAATGTTATGAGTCATAACTTTTCGAAAACCTTTATCAAAATAATTAAATTTTTAATAAAATTTTACTAGAACCGTAAATCTAGTCCAGACTGCCCAAAGTCCGCCCAACCCAACCCGAATAACAATTCGAATCGAGCATTGAGTTTGAGTTGGCTTCATTTCTTGCTCGAAGTCGAATTTGGGTTGGGCCAGGGTTCAACTTATAGAGCTTGAAAAGCCCAACTTAATATTGACTTTATGTACACACTCTCATGTAAATATATATATAAAACTCCACCAAATATATATACATATGTATGTAAGTAAATATTTATTTGTATGTATATGTACCATTGTTTTTTGTTTTCTTTTACATTGTCATTGTAATTATGCAATCAACTATTAAACATAAATTTATTAACATGTGATAATTAGTTTATGAACTTATTCTCAAAGAAATAATTTTATACTCACATACATACACATATATACATAATCAATTTGACATTTGAGAGCACATACTTTACAAGAAGGATTGTACAAAACCACAAATATAGTGAGTCAGTATAATATTTTAAAAATAATTTTTTATAAAAAATAAATTAATTAAGTGTTTTTTTTACAAATTCAAGGAACCAATCAAGAGCCATTTATAACATTTGCATTTATAACAAACAAACATAAAATTATGTTGATAGATGATTTAATTAATGGCATCCCAACATTTGAAATTATAACAAAAATTGAAAAAAAAATTTCAAAATCTTATATTTTGTTTCAGCCAACCAAACTCAGCCCAAACTCAAATAATAATATTTGGGTAAATGGTTCCATTTATATTCAAGTTTAAGTTCATTTCTATTTTCATTGAGAAGGAATAAATGTGAAGAGAGACGTAGATAGAGAATAAAAGAATTTATTTCTTATTAAATTTTCACTGATATGTCACACATGAATTTATAGCTGTACAACATGAGAGAGTTTACATAGTTACAATAGCAGAATTATAGCCTAATTTTTGACAATCCCATCTTCTATAGAAGATCTTTAATAATCTTGTGATTCTGGATGTTTAGTTTGGACCAAAGAAGTTGAAAACGCTAGGCACCTTGATCTTTGCTTAAAATAAATTGAGCAACTAATTGCTTGGTAGCCACATGATCATGAAGAAAATGAAAATCTATCTCAATGTATTTTGTGCGAGAGTTATACTCAAATTCAGTGCTGGATCCAGCAACCGTAGCTTGCTTACAAGAGTTCCAAGAGATTGAATTTTAATCAAGATAGATAGAATACCCGTTTGTCGATTTACGATCATCAAGACATCCTGTCCAATTTGTGTCTGAATATGCATGTAGAGAAAAAATTGAACTTTTGCCTGGGAATAACATGACCATGCTTCACAGTTAATTTGGGATATCTTAAAATTCTCTTCAGGTGCATAAATTGGCAAATTTTATTGACAACAAAAGAAATATCTGAACGAGTAAAATGGAGATATTGGAGACCGCCAACTATGCTATGATAAATTGTTGCACCCAATAAAATTTCATGATGAGTGTCAAATAATGACTAAGAACGCAACATGGGCTAAGGTTGAGATTTTCATGCAAATGTCCCCATTCTAGGGAAATCTGGAGAATATTTCTCAAATTTTGTTGACATGCCGCCAATTTTGTCCAAATAGAAGGGCCTTTCCCTTCCAATTTCGTGCCACAACCCCCTGAAATTCAAAATTTCATCGCAAAATTGTAAAGACTGACATGGGCTAGGGGACTGGCTTGTAGTTGATAAAGTTTGTCTTCTTTACCAAACCAATAATATATTGTCATTGAGAGTGAAATAATCCTATGGATATAGCCATGGCCTCTACTCCAATAAAGAAATGTATCTTTCCAAGGTCCTTTGTAGGAAAGTCAATCTTTAGCATTTTGAGAAGATTACTAACAGTAATATATATGGTTTTAGCTGATTTTGATGATGTTATCCACATAAATGAGAAGAAAGAGAACCAATCCTTGCTAGCAAAAAATGAATAAAGAGGTCTATGTTTTAAAAGAAGTAAAGCCAATGTCAAAAAGCTTTGACCTAAGCATACCGAACATGTTGTGTTTGGTTTAAACTATACAGTTGTAGACACTAAAAATTTTTAAGTCATCAAGTCAAAAAGTTGACTAAGTCAAATAATTGACTTTGGTAAATGAGATCAAATCCAAGGCCAGGGCTTAACCAAACAAATAAGTTAGGTTAAACAAATTGACGATTCGACCCGTTTATGAAATATGGGTCAAGATAAGCATCTTACAAGTCCAATCCATTAACTTCAAATGGGCCCCACAAAGCAAGATATGAGTTATATTTGTTACTAAAACAAAATAAATGTCTTTTGGTAACAAATATGTGATGATCCAAAAAAGGAAAGTCACAACCCCACAAATGGCATAGAATATTAAGAAATAATTTAATATTCAAATAAATGCCAAAATCAAAGCAAAGAGATTTCTCAGTATGGTATGCTCAATTAAATTCAAATTGCTGCCAAATGAGACGCACCCTCATAAGAAAATTCTCAATCAAAAGAGATCCTCATATTAAGGCAAGTGTTCATAACATTTGCCTATAAATAGAGGACCTCAATGAGAAGAAAAGGAGAACTTTTCCAGCTCTAGAAGACTTGCCTAAAACTTGGAGAAACTCTGTAGAAATTCAAAGAGAGTTAGAGAAACTCATTCAAGTCTACACCAAATCTATCCTGTTTTCTCTTTATCAAATTTATACTTTGAGAAAAGAGAAGACAAATCACAATCCCAACAAAGGAAGATCATTCAGTTCGAGATCAAGCTCTAAGGCCCTTGAATCGAAAATCGAAATCCAATTTGAGATCAAGCTCTAAGGCCCTCAAGTTAAATATTGAAGTTCGATTCAAGATCAAGCTCATGTAACCCTTGGATCAAGACCCATCAAGGAGATCGAATCATAAGAGAATCACAACAATTGTAACTCATTTCTTCTTTTCAAATACAAATTGTTATTTGTTATATTTTTCTTGACTTTTGTTTTAGACACGAAATTTGTATTAACAACAATACTTTGCATGGTTTACAAAAGTGTTTACACATTACGGTTGTGCAAAGCCTAGGATTGTTTCGTGTAAACATTCTCAATTGATTGACCATGTAGAAAGGCATTTTGAATATCAATTTGATGTGAAGGTTTGACGACAGGATTGTACGTATCTATAAAATCAATGTCAAAATTTAATGAATACATTTCACCACTAAGTGAACATGCCTTTAAACTTGGGAAAATTAACTTTTAGTGATATTTTTTCAAAATAATTAAGATTCAGTTAGCAAAGTTGAGTTATAACTTTTAATGAACTTTTATCAAAAAAATTAATTTTTTAATAACATTTATGAATAAATTATTTCAAAAATGCCCTTATACAACTCACCTCTAGGACTTGTACAAGCAATAAAATGACTTGTACCTTGAGTGAGTGACTTGTACAAGTCATTTGGATGAGTGATGTAAGGGCATTCTTGGAATAGTTGATTTGTAATAGTAAAATATTACTAAAAATTAATTATTTTGATAAAGGTTTATTAGAAGTTAAAATTCAAAACTTTGCTAACTGAATCTTAATTATATTGAAAAAGTATCACTAAAAATTAATTTTCCCTTTCAAACTTTACCGGTAGATGTGCGATTTTCATGAAAAACTCACTTGCAGTTTTATATCAAGTGAGGTTGTTGAGAGGTGATATAAAATCACTTCTATTTATGTCTTTTTTCTTCTCTTGGACTTGTTACTTAATATGAGGGTATTCATGTAAATGGTAGCAATAAAGTTTATATACCATTAATGTGGTACATGAGAGAGGGGTTTCTTTCATGTGGGTTATAAGACACTAGATGGGGTTCTATTAAGAGAGAGAGAGAAGAGACAAGGGTTTTCTCTACAATGGTTTCCACCATTCCATCTCTTGCAAGGTTTGTTCCAAGGTATTTAGGGGTTCTTTCATAATTGTTTGGGGTTACAAGCATATTGTGGAAGGTTGCAAGTTGTGGGGGTTGGGTGAATGGTTTATGTGTTAAACTTGTGAAGAGGTAAGTCTTCTAAATCCTCTTTTGTTGTAATCTTTTCATTGGTAGTGGAGTTCCATCTTGCCGGATTGCCCGTGGACGTAGGCCTTAGTGCCAAACTACGTTAAATCTCATTTCCTTTTTGTGGTTGAGCTTCTAGTTCATTTTCTTACACATTTAGTAGCTTGTTTATACTTTGGTTTGTGTTTTTGGTGTATTACCATTGCTTTGTTGGTTTGTTTGAACTTCAAAGTATTAGGTAAATCATTCACAAGTGATGGGATTTCACCACAACAAGTGGTATTGGAGCTTCCAGGTTATGTCAAGAAAGTGTGAACAAGGTGTTTGTGAAATTGCCTAAGTGAGTAAAAGTGTAGTAAAATGGGGAGCAACTGATTTGAGGTAGAGAAGTTTGATGGAAAAAATAACTTTGACTTATGGAAGATTAAAATGTATGATGTCTTGGTGCAAAATGGGCGAGAAGAAGCTTTGCTTCATATAAGTAAAAAGCCATCCACTATGACCAAAGAGGACTGGTTAAAAATGGATATGAAGGCGGTCTCTACTATTTGCTTGTGTTTGGAGGATAATGTGATCTTTAATATAAAAGGTGAGAAGACGGCATCCAGACTGTGGGCAAAGCTTGAGAGCTTGTATCAAACCAAGTCTTTACTCGACATAGTTCTTCTAAAGAAGAAGTTGTATTCTTTGAAGATGAAAGAAGGCACTAAGATCTCCGAGCACTTTTAATGACATTGTTGGTCAACTTGAAAGCATTGATGCACCTATGAAGGATCAAGACAAAGCGGTGACTATGCTATGTACTTTGCCAGATAGTTATGACAATTTGGTTACAACTCTAAGTTGTTCTAAGGATGATAAACTCACTTTTGATGATGTGACTAGTGCCTTGTTTGCCAATGAATCTAGAAGGCATGCATCATTGGAGGTAGGAATGGAGGCTTTTGCTATAAGAGGAAGTCCTAATGAGCGTGGTGGATCATTTAGAAGCATTTCAAGGGGGAAATCTAGTCATCGTTCAAAGTTAGGAGACTGGTATGAAAAAGGTACTTGTTGGAATTGTGGTAAGAAAAGGGCATTTGAAGAAAGATTGCTACTTTAGAAAAGGCAAGGGTTCCTGTGCGCGCGTCGATCCGCGGGCCGCGCGTAGCTGACTGGAGGCGCACGCGGGTGCGAGCCTCTCTTTTCTAGGGGGAGGTTGGGATTTGGAGTCGCCACTGCCTGATGGGGTGCAGGCAGACACCTGGGTTCCTAAAGTTTGTATATTAGGCGGTCTGCAGCTTGAGATTCAGAGTAGGTTCTTGATTATGGTCCGGGGAAGTCCATAGATACTCCAGTCCGCCCTGTCGGGTGATGGGTCTCACGGGTCTTCCTGGTTTAGAGTCAATTTGTCCATCTAACCCGATCCTAATCCGATATGCATTTATTTTATTCAAGTCTGTGTGGGGACCACCTGAGTGGTGTGGGTCCCCTTTTTATTTGATTTTTATCTTTTTATTTTAAAGGTGATATGGGTCTGGTGTGAACCCCATTGGAAGGCCTACAGGTATGCCAATTTGGGCTAAGGTAAGCCCAAGTCCCATTTGGGGGTTATATTGGATAACCCCTTTTGGTTTTGGTTAATTTGATTTGGAAGTGGTTTAAGTTTGCAAGATTATTAAGGCCTTGTTTGGCTTTCATTCCGGATTAGGAACTCATTCCAAGAATGAGGTCTTAAAACTCATTTTGCGAATCAATTTTGAAGTCTTTCTAATTGTGTTTGGTTAGCACGTAGCAGAATGAATTTTCACCTAGAAAATTGTTTGGTTAACAAGTAATAAAATGAGTTCCATGAAATTTGTTTTTCCTTATTTTTTTCCCTTTTCCATGCAAGCATGCGATATAGCTTCAGCAATTGATTGTCTAAATGCATCCATCCTCCTTATTCCTTGTTCTTGTACTACTCCATCTGGATCTAGTTCATCATCAATGTGCTCTTCTTCAATAATTAAATCTTCTTCTTCATATTGATTAAATAACTCATCTCTCAATGTTTCTTGTCTAATGAAGTTATGCACAGTACATGCAGCAACAACAATATTTCTTTGTGTTGGAAATGAGTATGGAGGCATTCTCTTAAGAATAGGAAAGCGTGCCTTCAACACACCAAAGCATCGCTCTATTACATTCCTCAATGAAGAATGAGCATGATTAAATAACTCTTTCACTCCACTTGGTGAGCTACCTCGTCTATAATCTGGTAGATGATAGTGCACTCCACGATACGGTGCAAGAAAACCTAGCATGTTTGGATATCCAGCATCAACAACATATTACTTTCCTAATAAAATAATAACACATTTTAATAACTTGGATATTTAAAAAAAGTTGTACATAACTATAAAATTTGTTTACCTTCAGGGGCTTTTGGAAAGTTCAAATGTGGTTTATGTATAGCCTCCAAAAGAACCCTTGAATCATTAGCTAATCCCTCCCAACCAGCATAGACAAAGGTGAATCGCATAGCAAAGCCACATGCAACCATCACATTTTGGGAAATATTTGACTTCCTATCTCGATAAGGAATTTGATTTTCAGTAGAAACCACAACATCAACTAAAGAGCCATCAATTGCACCAATACAATCCTTCACAAGATAAAAAAATATAAAATTAAAATAGAAAAAACAATGCTAACTATTTAAACAAAATTTCCATTTAGTACATACCTTGAACGATGGATAATGCTTTAGATTCCCACAAATTTCTATTGGAGTATAAGCAAATGACAGGGGCGCTATAATTTCTTGTGCAAACTTTATAAAAGCTAATAGCACCTTATTAAAGTGACGGCTTATTTTTTCACCTGAATGTTGAAACCTTTCTTGCATGATTATGTTTCTTTCATTATGTCCAATAGTTAGAAGAAAGATAGCTAATTGCTCTTCTATAGTTACTCTTCATGTGTCTTTTAATAATTCACGCTCACGAAGAGCACAACATAAATTTCTAAACATATGTTTATCCATTCGAAACAAATCATAGCATCTTACAGGATGGCCAGTTAATACTTCTTGCACATAAGCATGCCCTGTAAGAAGAGAAACATGACATGGTTCTTTACAAAGAAACAAATCCATGTAATTTTGTATTGCTGCTGCACCAGCCAAGTATAACAACACCTCTTCATCATCTCAGTCAATTATAACTGTTACATAAAGTTATCCACAAGCATAAATATATATAAATATAAAATAAATAACATGTAACTAAAGAGCAAAAGTCGTGTGTAATTCAAAAAGATCATGTTTTCTATTATCATTGTTCATTAAATCCAAAAGATCATGTATGACTATTACAAAAAGTTATGTATAATTTCTAAATCCAAAAGATCATGTAGAGTTTGTCATATTTGTATAATAAAAGGAAAAAAAAATCTTTCTAATCACATATAAAGTTCCAAAATATTTTCCTTGTAGTTCCCAAAAAGTGCAACTTCATACTAAAATGAAGTCTTCGTGACAATATCCTCTTCAACCATATGATACGCATCTCTGGGTTTAGCTCAATGAAGGTCTCCCTTGTAGAAGGATTTTGAAATGCATCAATTGCATCCATAAACATCTCGCTTCCCTGTGGTATCTCATTCCTTTTCATCAAATACTCAATACAAGCACCAATGGAGAACTTGTCAACTTTTGTCTCATTTCTTTCCAGTTTTGCTTAAGCGAGGTTCACAAGGCCAAAAATAGCCTGAGTCAACTCAGACGACCTTGAATCTTTTCTATGTCCTCTAGCTGCAGAAGGTGCTTCAAGTGGTCTTTTACGTCGACCACTCCCACTTCTCTTGTCTTGAATTCCAATATCATTATCTTGTGTCTCCAATTGTGATGCTGGAGATGCATCTAGAGTGCATGGAATTGGTGAATCAATTTGTACAACGTCATCGCCATTATCATTTGGTAAGCTATCTTGTGAAGGGGCCCAACTTGCCTCCCCAGTCGCCATGGTACCACCAAATATAATGCACAATTCATTGTAAAATAACAATGGCTTCTTGCGAAATTGAGCTGCATCTGGGTTTGCCTGTTAGTAATATATTGTTATGATGTATCACAATAATAAAAATAATTTCTCTATTTAAAACTAATGTACCTTTATATAATCATTCCACTTTTCAGCTGATGCAGAAAATGTTCCAAGCTCGTCATCCCAACCCATTCCACTATTATCCATTAACTTCTTCCATGCACTCCAAGCTCTTCTCAGTGAATTGTAAAGATTTTTCAATTGGGCTCTATAATATTGTAGATGGGTCTTTAAATTGAATTCCTTATTTATTGTTGCCCACCCAGACTTGTTGAAACTTGAGCCTGGCCTATTGCCAACAAGCGTCTGATCTAATGCAAGGTCGATAAAAATCTTTTCAAATCATCTGACCAAAAGGCTTTACTTTTGGCCTTCGACGCTTGTTGAGTTTTCATGAATCACTGAAACATAAAAGTGAGACATGAATTTTGATCTTCGCATTGCTATATTCACTTTTTCTTTAAACAATCAATAACACTTCTAGTTATAGAGCTAGTAAGGAAATCAATAACACTTCTAGTTCATGGCTATCACAAACATCAAACAGAGATAAGAGAGTAGTTCACTATAAAAATGCTATAGACTTCAAACATTTAAGTGGATCAATCAACCAAAAGTCTTTCTTGGGGGCAAAAGTCCTCCTGGAGAGATCTTATTAGAGAGACTTGAAACAGTTCTTTCAATATCTCCCATATTTTGCTTGGAACTGATTTGAAGAAACAAGAACAGCCAAACACTGAAGGTCTGGATGCCACAAACCTCAATGATATGGATCTTAATAATGTTGTAAGGCATGGGTGTATGGATGCCTGTTCCAACGATATGGAGGGCCTCACAGAAACTCAACCATCTGAACAAGCAATTGACAGTTGCCATTCAACAAAGGGTCTTTCATGGTTACAAAAGTCATCATGGAGAGAATTGATTGGTGGCTCAAGCAGCACCTCATTTAGCATCTCACACATTTTGCCAAGCATTTCTCGTACGCACTCTCTCTTTCTCTCTTTCACATTGTACAGGTTAGGTTTTCTCTGAAATGGGGTTTTCTTCAGAACATACTTGAGGTGGTGATCAACTAAAAACAAGCCTCATTGATGATCAACTATTCAAGCAATCCAAACAAAATGACCCTAGAAAATAAACCCTAGAAAAAAAAGGAGATGAAATAGCAAGTACACAAACATATAAAAAATAAAATACCTTTCAATGAGCTTTAATCACAATGCAATGTCTTTCAAAATGGTATTTTCCCGAGCTTTCACAGTTTACAGCAATGGAGCAATGGGGAAGAACACTATTCATTGAAGAAAAGAGGGCCGATTGAAGAGAAGAAGAGAAAAGGACCTATTGCAATATTACAATTTATGTCATTGTCTAAAACTTCCTATTATTTACAAGTTTGCCACCGCAAAAGGATTCACATCATCTGCTGGGTGCCCAGCATTGCTGGGCATCCAGCATCCAATGGGAATGTGGCACGTCAGGGCCACATCAGCGGCAACCTTGACACAAGCCACATTATTTTTAACGTGGCCCTGACGTGCCACATTCCCATTGGATGCTGGATGCCAGCAGTGCTGGGCACCCAACAGATGATGTGAATCCCCGCAAAAATGCAAAACTCATTCTTAAATTTTGAAAACGGCTTGGGGGGCGTTTTTCTCTGCTACAATTTTTCTCATTCTATTAGAATGAGTTCTAACATAGCTTACCAAACACCCATTTCCAAGCCTCGGAACTCATTCCAAGCCTTGGAATGAGTTCCCAAAATGAACGCCAAACGAGGCCTAAGTTGATTGGTTTAAGTTTTTAGAAAGGGCCCATTGGGCTTGGAGGAGGGCCCATGGACTTTATCCAAGTTTCTTGAAGTCCATCATTGAGATGGATCTGGGTCCGAGCAAAGACGGGTGTGGGCCCCGTTGGAAGGCCCACATGGAAGCCTTATTGGGCCAAGGATGGGCCCAAATTCCAAGAGAAGGCCTCTAATTACTCAGAGGCCCAAATTGGATTAGGATTAATTAATAGGGATTGTTTTTAATCTTATTTAATCCAAAAAATCAGACTTTCTACAATTCTGTGAATTGCCCGTACATCATGTGCGGATTGGCCTGATCCGTATGACCTCTACGGATCTGGCCAAATTGCCCTGTGTATACGGGCAGGGCCTGAGATTCATAAAAATCCAATTTTTTGGAGGGGGAACAGGGGCCCCTACCCCATGTGGGCCTCACACACCTGTGGGTTACTATGTTGACCCACAGTGGCTTCCAAAATTCATTTTGGCACAAATGAACCAATTTTCATTCTTTTGATCAAAGAGAGAATGAGGGAGTAGGCTAGGGGCCTCTCCCTCACTGCTTTGAGTTAGCACTCAATGGATTTGGGTGGGGATGAGGTACCCCTCCCCTTTGGTTTTGAAGCACCACCCTAGCCTCTAGCAAAGAGAGACTAGGGAAAGACTCGAAAGGTCTTTGCTTGCCAAGTCTCGGTCAAACCATGATCATGCATACATTTAAGCTACCGAAACACATATCCAAGAAGACCTAAGCATGCTAAAACAATGGTGTAAAGCATGTGCTTCACATGTTGGTGTTCATGTTGATGAAGTGAAGCCAAGATGGTGAAAACCTAGACATGCATCCTAAGTATCTTATGCATGTGCATGGTGGTGGTTGGTGCTCATTATATCCATGCAAAACAAATCACAACAATGACTGAACCATGGTGGAGTATGTGCAACATACCATTTATACATGCAAACACACGTACAAGCCTTATTTGCCAAGGAAAGGTAGCCAAAAATATGTTCAAAGAGAAATAAGGAACCAATAAAAGAAAGGAATAGGGGGGTTTTAAGGGGTACATGAGATTTGAAAAGAGGGAGGGGAACATGCTCCCCTTCATTCAATAAAAAAATGAAAATAAACACATGGAAAGACATGCTCTAGACCCAAGACCTAAATGATAATGACATGCCCTCTTATCCTCTCTTTTTTGGACCTATCCACCTCCCCTCACCATGGGAGTTCCATGGACAAGCGAGAAATAGGGGAAACATGAAGAGGAGAGGAGATGAGACATGCTTAAATGAGGCAAAACAGTAGATGAGAAGAACATGCTCACATTAGGCTCATTGTTACATATGTCAAAAAAGATGCACCAAGGAAGCTTACCTTGGGGTTAGAAGTCTTGTTTGAGGTGTATTGGAGCTCCTTTGAAGTGAAGACAACAAGCCAAGTCCTTCCCCTTGAGCTTTCTAGCACCTCCTTTAAGTTTTCTTGGCTTAAGATGAAGAAGAAGAGGGTAGGGAGGGGTTTTGAAAGGTTTAGAAGGGGTTTGAGTGCTTTAGAGAATGATAGAGGGGTGTAAAGAGAGGTTTCATATAGGGGGGAAGGGTTGGGGAAGAGCCAAAAACAAGAAAAAACCAAACCCCTGCACTGAGGTGCAGGGGCCTATTTATAAAGAAAAAAAAAGGGTGGATCCGTACATAGTGTACGAATTGGCCTAATCCGTACACTATGTACGGATAAGCCTGATCTGTACATAATGTACGGAAGAAACTGTCCTTTCTGCAATCATGAAGATCGGATATGCCCAGAAGATAAGATTTCCAAAAGATCTTTCCAAACCGTATAGGAAGTGCGAGCAGACCAATTTTAGCCTATTTTTGCTCCGTCCGTATAGTATATACGGATCTGAGATTTTCTGAGATTCTAGATAAGATTGTGCCCATATAGCATATATGGTTTGTATATGTCCGTATATACTATACAGACACGACATTCTCTCTCCTGGCTATCCGATTCGATATGATTTGATTAGCCATAAATGTGATTTGACGAAATAATCATTATCTGATTTTATTATTAAAATAATAGAGATATTTTAAGAAATAATTGTATTTTATTCAAGATATTTTTTATGCTTTTGTCCTTTCCTTTGCCACGTGGGCAGAATTTTTGCCTTAATTTACAGTTTTACCCTTAGGGTTGTTCTGCTCATATCTGCTTTATCTGGACTCTGATTCTGGCAAACTCAGTTGCATTGGAACCGTGTCGGAAATTCCTATCCATCGGGATAGAGTATGGCAGTCAGTTTAGCTTTTGGCCAGAAGGTCAAAACCGCTCCTTGGGATTTGATCCTGTCCATAACCCCTTCATTTGGACCCCGATTCTGGCAAATTCTGTTGCGTCAGAACCGTGTCGGAATTTCCTATTTGCTGGGATAGGGTATGGCAGTCGGTTTAGCTTTGGCCAAAAGGCCAAAATTGTTCCCTAGGGTTTTGACTTGTCTGTTAGGGTTTTCATTTCTGGCACTTCTGGGAGGTGCAAAAATGAGGTGCTTACAGTTCCAACTCAAGTAAAGAATATGGAAGAGAGAAGAATGAAAGCAAGACCAAAAGTGAAGCCAATCAAGTAGAAGAATCAATATACGGGTCCATTGAAGATGAGATATTTATGGCTAGTAGTAGTCTTATTTATCATCAAAATTGGGTTTTTGACACCGCTGCTACTCATCATATGTGTCCACATCGGTCATGGTTTAGCTCATATGAGCCATGTGATGGTAGATATGTCTTGATGGGGAACAACTTGACTAGTCATATTGTGGGTGTTGATGTGGTACAATTCAAGATGTTTGATGGCAATGTTAGAACACTTGAAAATGTGAGGCATGTACCGGATTTGAAGAAGAGCTTGATTTCACTATCGGAACTTGATTCTTGTGGCTACAAGTACACTGGACAAGGTGGAGTGATTAAAGTTTCTAAGGGTGCTTTGGTTGTCATGAAAGGCATTTGGGTTGGAAACTTGTACAAGTTGCTTGGAAACACAATTGTAGATGGTGTACAAGTGGCGGTTGACCATGATAAATTTCTGATTCGGCTTTGGCATAGAAGGTTGGGTCACATGAGTGAAAAAGGTATGTACATCTTGATGAAAAGGGAACTTAATCCTAAGATGTGCTTTGATGATAAAGAATTTTGTGAGCATTGTGTCTATGGCAAGCATCATAGGAGAAGATTCAAGGCCGGGAGTCATACTAGCAAAGATATACTTAATTATGTTCACTCGGATTTGTGGGGTCCATCTCGTACTAAATCGCATGGTGGTGCATCTTATTTCATATCTTTCATTGATGATTATTCAAGGAGGGCATGGGTGACATTCTTGAAGACAAAGGATGAAGCTTTCATTGCATTCAAGCATTTCAAGCTAAGGTAGAGAAACAAAGTGAAGAAGCATCAAGGTGATTAGAACAGACAATGGTTTGAAATTTGTGAACAATACATTCTTCAATTTTTGTAAAGATGAAGGAATTGTCATGCATAATACCATTGTTAGAACCCCTCAACAAAATGGGGTGGCGGAGTGTATGAATAGAACTTTGGTGGAGTGTGCAAGGCGTATGTTAAGTAATGCGGGTCTTAATAAGAAGTTTTGGGCAGAAGCTATCAACACGGCTTGCTACCTTGTGAATAGATCACCTTCAACGGCATTGGGAGAGAAGACACTTCAAGAGGTATGGCATGGAACTCCTATTGATTATTCCGATTTGAAAATATTTGGATGTGATGCATATACATTGATTCCTAGTTGTCAAAGGGATAAATTAGATCCAAAGTCTAGAAAATGCATCTTTGTTAGTTATGGGAAGAATGTTAAAGGATACCGTTTATAGGATCTGATTTCTTGTAAAGTAATTCATAGCCGTGATGTTCACTTTGATGAATCGAGAATGCTAAACAAGACTTTGGAGCCTACCAAGGAAGAAGGTCAAAATGAGGTGGAGCAATTTGAAGTTATTCTGGGTGGTTTTATTCCGGAAAATGTAACTCCTAACGAAGAAGTGGTTGATGGAGATGTTGAAGCTCAAGAAGATGATGGGCAACATGAGCAACCACAACCACCATTATCTCAAGAACGTCCAAGACAGGAAAGGCATTTACCATCGAGACTTCAAGGTTGTGTTGATCCTATTACAATGAGGGCTTTAATCACGGAAGATGGTGAACCATGCACATTTTAAGAGGCCATTAATGGTAGTGACTTTACAAGTTGGAAGCAAGCCATGGGTGAAGAGATGAATGCACTTCACAAGAACAAAACTTGGGAGTTGGTGGAGCTACCAAAGGGGCGAAAAGCGGTTGGGTGCAAATGCGTCTACAAATTCAAGAAAGGCAAATATGAAGAGATTACAAAGTGTCGTGCAAGGTTAGTTGCAAAGGGATTTTCTTAAAAGGAGGTATTGAATTTTTTGAAGTCTTTGCACCGGTTGTTAAACTTGTTTCTATTCGTTTGGTTCTTGCTTTAGTTGCAATGTTTGATTTAGAGCTTGAACAAATGGATGTGAAAACCGCATTTTTGCATGGTGATCTTGAGGAGGAGGTTTACATGAATCAACCTCAAGGGTTCATTAAAGAAGGCAAGGAAGAATTGGTGTGTAAACTTAACAAGTCTTTGTATGGGTTGAAGCAAGCTTCAAGACAATTGTACAAGAAGTTTGACTCCTTCATGTTGGGTCTTGGTTATCAAAGAAGTCAATACGATCATTGTGTTTACATGAAGTTACTTGAAGATAGCACTTACTTGATGTTGGTCTTGTATGTTGATGCCATGTTACTTGTGGGTAAGGATAAGTCCAAGATTCAAGAGCTAAAGGCACAATTGAGTTAGGCATTTGAGATGAAAGATCTCGAGCCGGCTACACATATCCTTGGGATAGAAATTACAAGGAATAAAAAGAATGGGACTTTGTCACTCTCACAAGAGCGGTTCATTGAAAAGGTTTAGCACGGACAAGTCTAAGCTCGTGAAGACATTACTGGCATCCCATTTCAAGCTATCTTTGGAACAATGTCCAAAGACCGAAGAAGAAAAGAAGAAGATGAGCCAAGTTCCATATGCTAGTCTTGTGGGGAGCTTAATGTTTGCCATGGTATGTACAAGGCCGGATATTTCCTATGCGGTTGGAGTTTTGAATCGGTTTATGGCTAATCCGGGTAAGACACATTGGGAGCCGCTAAGTGGGTGCTTCGTTACTTGAGAGGCACTAGTAACTATACCATCACATATGGTAAGGGTTCAAGGCAAATGCATGGACACATTGATGCAAGCTATGCTAATGACATTGACAAAGGAAGGTTTACTACCGAGTATATATTTTGCTTGGGAAATGGTCCAATTGATTGGATGTCAAAGTTGCAAGCAACGGTGGCATTGTCTAGTACTGAAGCTGAATACATGGCATTAATGGAGGCTTGCAAAGAAGCGGTGTGGCTTCAAGGTCTTATGGGTGAGATTGGTTTAAGTCCAAAACCCATGGAGTTGTTTTGTGACAACATAAGTACTATTTGTTTGGCTAAGAATCCTGTGTATCATAGAAGAACTAAGCACATTAGTGTTCAATATCACTATGTGCGGGAAGTTGTTGAAGATGGAAAGGTTCAAGTCTTAAAGGTTGGAACCAAGGAGAACTTAGCGAACATGTTGACTAAAATAGTGACCCTAGAGAAGTTGGAGTAGAGCTTAACTTCTCTAAGCATCATGCCAAGGTGAGTTGGTGGATTTGGCAATGGCAAGGTGATTTTCTATCAAGGTGGAGATTGTTGTGAGGTGATATAAAATCACTTCTCTTTATGTCTTTTTTCTTCTCTTGGACTTGTTACTTTATATAGGGTATTCATGTAAATGGTAGCAATAAAGTTTATATACCATTAGTGTGGTACATAAGAGAGGGGTATCTCTCATTTGGGTTATAAGACACTAGATGGGGTTCTATTAAGAGAGAGAAAGAGAAGAAGAAAAGGAGAGAGAGAGAGAGAAGAGACAAGTGTAACGCCCTGAACCCGGGTCTATCCAAAACAAGCACCAAACCCAAATCCGAAGTGATACTGGGCCCAAAGCTACTAATTACCAAACATTTAAATTCAACAAATTCCATTAATTATTAGAATGCGGAAAATTAAAACATTAATTTCATCAATATGCGTGGCTAACTATAACCATCAAACTAACTCATCAATATAAATTCATAAATCTGGTAAATGGGTTTTCTAACACACTTTCTCTCATATTCAATTAAATCATAAACTATCTATCAAGTTACATCTATATCAACCTCTAATAGGAAGATCTAAACTAAATAAGAAAGATCCTCAGCTCAGTAATCTGCAACTTCCCCTCGAGTCAACCCCAAGGACGCTCTCACGTGGAACAGCTGAAAAATAAGATAAGGAAGTAGGGTGAGATACAACTATCTCAGTAGGTAACACATGCATGCTAGAAACAGTTTATATATATAAAAGTAATCATTCATGCACGATAAAACAATCGGGTAGTCACGGTCGATAATAAGAACGAGTAATCACCATACGAAACCAACATTTATTCAGTGCTTGAGATAAAGAGAGTTTATTATGTAACCTTCGTTTCAATTAGAAAGGCAACGTATTATAAATCTCATCTAAAGGATTTTCCAATTCACTGCAAGTATTGTTTTCCTACTATAATTCTATAATTAATTCATGGCTCATTTATATTCTATTTTAGAGTCAATCAAATCAAGTCACAGCTAAACCGTTTAATCAAACTCTTCTGATTCAAATGTAGATCATGTCATTCATAATTAATAGTAAATCTCAATCTGATAACAACATTCTCACATGTAGGATGCAATCACGTAGTAATCACATCTACCCTACATGAGGTCTCTCCCGCAGGAGTCATCACATCTCACCCGCAGGTGGTAATCACATATATCTCCCTTGTGGGATGCAATCACATCGTGATTACATCTCCCCCACAAGAGGTCACATCTCTCCCGCAGGAGGTCACATATCTCCTCTGTGGGATGCAATCCAATTAGGATCACATCTCCCCCAACAGGAGGTCTCATCTCACCCGTAGGTGGTCACATATCTCCCCTGTGGGATGCAATCCAATCAGGATCACATCTCCCCTAACAGGAGGTCTCATCTCACCCGCAGGTGGTCACATATACATCTCCCTTGTGGGATAAAATCACATCATGAATACATCTCCCCCACAAGAGGTCTCTCCCGCAGGAGTTACACATCTCACCCGTAGGTGGTCTCATATCTCATCCACAGATGGTACAATCTCTTATAGCCATCATGGCATTCAGTCTACAGTCCAATTATATTTTGAGAAGAAAATTACCTATATAGAATCCTTGTAATCATTTCAAGTGAATTTGATCCTCTTTAAACCCCAAATTGTACTAAATCATAGAACAAGGTGGTTGAATATCTAATATGAACTTTTTAGTGTAATTGGCCTTCAGAGATACCTTAAGAATAATCTTAGAGAAGTGTTACAAATGGTGGAAATCAAATATCCTATCTTATAATGATTTGGGACTAAGAATGTCATAAAGTTCTCAAAATACATTTTGGATGAGTGGAATAGTCATAGGATCCTGTGAGACATGGGAAAAAAATCAAATCTACATGATTTGCTCAATCATCACACGGGATTATATTAACAAAGAATCGCCACCATTCAATCTAGGTGTGAATGGACACCAAAATATTAAATAAGCACAAAAGGCAAATTTTAGGGCAAAATATCCCTCCTAAAAAAAACAACCAGAGATGGGTAAGGGGATTAGGTTATGAACAGGGGAAGGTGTTAGGCACCCCTATTCATCCACACAAGGTGGTTGCCAGGTATTGTTCATGTTTTACAAATAAAAAAGACTTGCTATAAAAATCTAGAAAAATCGCAAAAAAGCAAAAATATATGGTTTTTTCATGTGAATATTCTGATTGATCCAGAACTTTCAAATATGATCATACCATTCCTAGGGTTTCATGATCAAAACAAATTTGAGATAAAATCAAATAAAATCAATTTAAAGTGAAAAATCCAAAAATCTGGCTTCAAGTCAAAATTCTAGAAATCTAGAAAAATATGATTTTTATAAAATATGTCAAAATTGAACTTGAATAGTCCAGGACATAGATAAAGCCCAAATTTCACATTAAATCAGAAAATAAAAACAAAAAATACCCACGTTGATGAAAAACACCAAAAGGGGAGAATTTAGACCGTAGGGTCCTCTCTCAATAATGAAAAATAATTTAAAATTATCTCATGAAACCCTAGAGATTATTTTCAGGCTTCTGGAATAGTTGAATTAGTATGCCGTCATCCCGGCCAAACTGGCATAAAGCCCCGCAGTATAACTTCAAATGGCTCATTGGGCAGCCAGTGCCATCATATTTATCAAAATCTGGGCATTTAAACTTGGCCGGTAGACATATATCGGGGTATAGGCACAGATCTTCAAAATTGGTACCCCCAAAGTTACGTATCCCTTTCACCTCCCTCATTTCCTCCTGGATCATCTCCAGCCTGTGCATGAATTTTCTTTCTATTTCATCCCTCATCCTTTCATTTTCCTTCTCTTTCTCAGACTCAACCATCTCCTCCCTGATCAGTATAGGTTCAGGGGTAGGTTCAGAAATGGGTTCAAGAATAGGTTGAACCGGAGGTGGGATATTGATTGGAGGTGGAGGTGCTTGGTTCTGGGCTTGAACTTGTTGGGCCTGCACCGATAGTATGTTCTCTAGCATTCGGGCTAGTCCTGCCACTTGCTCCTGAAGCAGGACAAGATCTGGGTGAGGAGCATCAGCTTCAGTTTCAATGGGATTCATGGTGTGAGCTCTTGATCTGGTTACAAGAGCTATGATTGCAAGTGTATTGGTACCTGGAAATAAATGAAAGAAATATCAGTGCCAATTTAATCTCATTCACATACCTACGTATGCCTATGTGCAAGCTGGGTGAACACGAGTTTAGATTTGTTTCTTTCTTTATTTGCTTCTTTTTTTTTTTGAATTGAATTGTTGGAATATTCTAGGGCTTCCAACAGGTCCCACAAAAAGAGAAAAAGATCTGAAATTCAAAGGCTTTCAGAGGCCCAGGGATATTTTTGGAAAAAGTCTGAAATTCAAAGGCTTTCAGAGGCCCAGGGATATTTTTGAAAAAAGTCTGAAATTCAAAGGCTTTCAGAGGCCTAGGGATATTTTTGAAGGCTTTCAGAGGCCTAGGGATATTTTTGGAAAAAGTCTGAAATTCAAAAGCTTTCAGAGGCCCAGGGATATTTTTGAAAAAAGTCTGAAATTCAAAGGCTTTCAGAGGCCCAAAAGATATGTGTCTATAATTCAGAGGCTTATAGACGGCCCAAAGAATATGTGTCTATAATTCAGAGGCTTATAGACGGCCCAAAAGTTCTGTGTCTATAATTCAGAGGCTTATAGATAGCCCAAAAAAATGATTGTCTAAAATTCAGAGGCTTTTAGACGGCCCAAAGAAATGATTTGTCTAAAATTCAGAGGCTTTTAGACGGCCCAAAAAGTTTTTGAAAAAAGGTCTGAAATTCAAAGGCTTTCAGAGGCCCAAGAAGTTTTTGAGAAAAAGTCTGAAATTCAAAGGCTTTCAGAGGCCCAAGGATTTTTGAAAAATCTGAAATTCAAAGGCTTTCAGAGGCCCAAGAGTTTTGAAAAAGTCTGGAATTCAAAGGCTTTCAGAGGCCCGAAAGTTCTGAAATTCAAAGGCTTTCAGAGGCCCAAAAGATAAAGGTCTGAAATTCAAAGGCTTTCAGAGGCCCAAAAGATAAAGGTCTGAAATTCAAAGGCTTTCAGAGGCCCAAGGATTCTGAAATTCAAAGGCTTCCAGAGGCCCAGGATTTTTGAAAAATCTGAAATTCAAAGGCTTTCAGAGGCCCGAAAGTTTTTTTTTTTTTTGAAAAGTCTGAAATTCAAAGGCTTTCAGAGGCCCGATGATTTTTTTTTTTTTTTTGAAAAGTCTGAAATTCAAAGGCTTTCAGAGGCCCGATGATTTTTTGAAAAATCTGAAATTCAAAGGCTTTTAGAGGCCCGATGATTTTTTGAAAAATCTGAAATTCAAAGGCTTTCAGAAGCCCAAGAGTTTTGAAAAAGTCTGAAATTCAAAGGCTTTTAGAAGCCCAAGGAACCTTTCTCTCACCTTTTTTCTTTTAATTATTTTGTTTGTTTGTTTTTTTTTTCTTTGAAGCATTTTATTCAAACTTGTTTCCCTTTATCATTATTTAAAGGTTAAAAGAATATTTTAGTGGGAAAAACTGATTAAAGTTGAATATTCCGAGAAAACCGTATACACAGTACGGTCCAGCCCTGCCCGTATTCAAATTACGAGCAAGCTGTGACCGTATGCAATCCACGGGCGAGCCTAGCCCGTATAACCAATACGGGCAAGCCTAGCCCGTGTACTAAATGCGGTTTTACGGAACCCTGTTATGTTTTTCCAGTTTTTACATGGTTTGATCACTTCCATTGTTCATCCAATCATACGGTTCACCCAGTACAGAGCTTCTAAACTGTCCCAAAGTGGACCTTGGCCTATTTGTAAAAACACATGCTTGGGAGGGCACATGTACCCTCCAAATTGACACCATATTCAAGAATTTGGTACCCTTTTGTTGCCTCTTGTATGAACATAGGGTAGGATTGATTCTAAACAGAGTTAGAAACTCTTCCTATGGGCTGCACCAATTTTAGAAAATATGCATATTTTGGGACCAATTTTATCCCGAACCAATGGGCACCGTGACACCCCTATGACATAAAAATAATGCAAAACCATAGGATTACCTTGTTACCTTGTTTACCTTCAATATGGCGTCCGCATTATGCCCTGGTTTGTAAGCCATGCACACGGCCTTCCCACAATCATACAAACCCATATTCCCCCGTAATTGTGTACTTTAGCCAAAAACGTGTAACTCCACCTTCAAGCGTAGGGGTTTTGGGTTTTGGCTTAATGGCAACTTAGCACTCAAGCCTAGTGATGACCAGAATCCCAGATCCATGTTATAATCACATTATTAGCTCAAAGTTCTAAGGTGAATGTTTTCACTTTCACTTTTCGAAGTATCGACCTCGTTGCGCCAAGCTACACACATTCGGATTCAACTTCCTATAGGTTAAGGGTAGGCCGTGTAAAAACAAAAGGTGCACAGTGCATTATAAAAATAGGTTACATTCACAACGTCCCAAACGCTTGCCACTCTTTTCGCAGCCATGCATAAACAAACCAAGGCATAATAGGAAAGCATATTTAAAATAAACAAGTAAATAAAGCAATCCTATAGCACCCAAAACATGCTCATAAAAAAAATCATCTATCATGCAAACATATGATAATGTTATACACCCAAAATCATCATGGAGATCATGCTGAAAATTAAAACATGCTATCCTAAAAATATAGCAAGAAATAAGCATGGTTTAGCAAAACGGACCTCCCCTACGCATGTTTGTAGAAACAATCCTATAAATAAAAATTAAGCATGTTTCTACCCCCATGAATTCTTAAGCAATAATTCAGATTTAAAATATACTCAACATGCTTAAGAACATAAAATAGCAAGCAAATCAAAAAATATCAAAACCATGAACTAAAACACCAAAAGGCTCAAATCCACAAGTCCCCAGCAGAGTCGCCAGTTGTGAGACATGGGAAAAAAATCAAATCTACATGATTTCCTCAATCATCACACGGGATTATATTAACAAAGAGTCGCCACCATTCAATCTAGGTGTGAATGGACACCAAAATATTAAATAAGCACAAAAGGCAAATTTTAGGGCAAAATATCCCTCCTAAAAAAAACAACCAGAGATGGGTAAGGGGATTAGGTTATGAACAGGGGAAGGTGTTAGGCACCCCTATTCATCCACACAAGGTGGTTTCCAGGTATTGTTCATGTTTTACAAATAAAAAAGACTTGCTATAAAAATCCAGAAAAATCGCAAAAAAGCAAAAATATATGGTTTTTTCATGTGAATATTTTGATTGATCCAGAACTTTCAAATATGATCATACCATTCCTAGGGTTTCATGATCAAAACAAATTTGAGATAAAATCAAATAAAATCAATTTAAAGTGAAAAATCCAAAAATCTGGCTTCAAGTCAAAATTCTAGAAATCTAGAAAAATATGATTTTTATAAAATATGTCAAAATTGAACTTGAATAGTCCAGGACATAGATAAAGCCCAAATTTCACATTAAATCAGAAAATAAAAACAAAAAATACCCACGTTGATGAAAAACACCAAAATGGGAGAATTTAGACCGTAGGGTCCTCTCTCAATAATGAAAAATAATTTAAAATTATCTCATGAAACCCTAGAGATTATTTTCAGGCTTCTGGATTCAGATCTACCATATTGATCATGATAAATCCAAGATCCTAGCCTAAAACCACAAAAATCACGAAAACAGTGCTGTAGGTGCAAAAGTGGCAAAAATCCAAATTTTATCGAAAATAGGGGATCTCATGCTATAAACATCATAGATTCATGTTATTCATTCAAATATATCATAAAAAGCATTAAAACATGATCAGGATATTCAAAACAGCCACATCTCACAAATTAGAGCATATGGGGGTCTACCCTACGGATCCACCTGTTCTCTTTTCCCCTAGTTCTCTCTTCACGTTTTACGGCTAGAGAGACTCTTGAGGTACTTGGAGATAGGTTTGGTTACACAAACACAATCACAGGCTTTATTCTAAAAGAAAAAGAACAGATATGGGGTTCTATTCTAGGGATCCACCTGTTCCCCTTTCCCCTAGTTCTCTCTTCACGTTTTACGGCTAGAGAGACCCTTGAGGTACTTAGAGACAAGTTTAGGAATACAAAAACAGATACGGCCTTATTCTACAGCAATAGAGATGATCCTATTACATCTAGAATTGAAGACAGAAAATAAAAAAGGATAGGGGACTTACCTGGATTGAGCAGGCAGAGCAGCAGGGATTCTTTTCCTTCTCTTGGAGCTTTTGATTCTTCAAAATTTCGTGGCCCTTAGCTAGAGGAGAGAGCCTCTATTTATAGACAAGCACAGGGGTATGGTTGGTCCAAGGTTTGGCAAGATAGAGTTTCAGTTTGAGTTAAACACAAGATCATGCCAATCCTTTATCCACAAGGATAAATGAGATAATTCGAAAAGATAAATAAGAGAATTCGCTTATCCAAGAGAGATATTTGGGTGCAGATAAGGCTCAAAAATCAAAAAGGTAAAATTCTCACAAAGACCCCCGTGCCCGTATATATATTACGGTCGCGCCCTGCCCGTATTATTAATACGGGCATGCCGTGACCGTATATCAACTGCAGGTATGACCAGTCCGTAAACAAAATACGGTCATAACCAGTTTGGCCAGATTTTACACTTTTTTGACCTGTTTCAAATCCCAATTAATATTTTCAATTATTTTCTCATTTTTAGTGCAATTTGGGGTGTCTACAGATCCCTAATAAGGTTACCATACCAAAAATCAATCGATTCTGAAATAAAAAGTTTCGGACCCCAAAAATATTCTAAGTCTGGTTAAAAACGTTGACTTTTTGGTATATAATTTTTCTAGACAAATCTACAAGGAGTTTTGGGCTCAAATTTTGGTTGTAGTCTATTAAAGGGTAAACACATCTCCTAGAATTTTATGGGCTCCTGAATCACTCATCTGGGTATCAAACCCAAAACGGGTTTTTTGACAAAAACCGGGAAAACTGGAAATTTAGGCATGAGCTGGAAAGTTGACTTTTTATTGGTTGAGAATTGGACCTTGGAAGTATTTTTATTGGTTCCAAATGGGGGGTAAAACCTTATTTCATGTAAAGAATTAAGTAAATGGAGCAATAAATACACAAGACATTTACTTAAATGTCTTTCAGGTAAATAAGGGTGCTGTGTAGGAGGCTCAGGTTATTTGGAAAAGGGTTGGAGAAGAAAAGGGGATGAAAAACGGTCGAAATTGCATTTTTTTGTTAGAGCTCCTAGGATCGCCTAGGCGGTCAAAGGTCGGCGGTAGTTAGTTTTTGATCGTCGACGATACGTCTTCAAGCGATCTTCGGCGGTCGCAAATTTTACACTAGCGCTGAGGATCGCCAAGCGCAGAGAGGTAGGCGGTCTCCCAAAAACGAACATACAATGTTTAAAAATCTGATTTTTCATGTCCAGGATGATTCTAACATAATTATATGATTGATATCAAGCTAAATACATGTATATACAACACTAAAACATGCAACACAATCGATTAACCTCCAGAACACAAAACGAAACGAAAATCGGTGCTACCTACCTCTGTTCGTGTGTTTCACTCTTTCTCCTCCGAATAGCGACTAACACAGACGCCAAGCAATGCTCAGGAGATGAAAACTCAAGCCTTTCTCTCTCTCCCTTCTTCTTCTTCTTCTTCTTCTCTTCTTCTTTCGGTCGTTCCCAGTCACTCTTTGGTCTTGCAGCTGTTGAATACCAAACGAATACACAAAGTATTCCCAGCGTCTCTGTTAGGGCTAATACCATACTTATTTATATATATGATTCCACGCAACACACTTGCATCAAACACAACGCACTCGCCCAATCAAAATACAAATATTTTAAAATTTTAATCTTACCGCGATGACTCACGATCAAATGGTCTAATCTACGCCAAACTCCTGATCCCCGCTAATTATAATATCACCTACAATAAGATATTATTTCCATCCATAATAATCCTCAAAAATATTAATTATTATTTTATTTTAATATTTGGGAAAATTCGGGGTTTTACAACAAGGGTTTTCTCCATAAGGGTTTTCACCATTCCATCTCTTGCAAGGTTTGTTCCAAGGTATATGGGGGTTCTTTCATAATTGTTTGGGGTTACAAGCATATTGTGGAAGGTTGTAAGTTGTGGGTTGGGTGAACGGTTTATGTGTTAAGCTTATAGAGAGGTAACTCTTCTAAATCCTCTCTTGTTGTAATCTTTTCATTGATAGTGGAGTTCCATCTTGCCGGATTGCTCGTGGATGTAGGCCTTAGTGCTGAACCACGTTAAATCTCGTCTCCTTTTTGTGGTTGAGCTTCTAGTTCATTTTCTTACATACTTAGTAGCTTGTTTACACTTTGGTTTGTGTGTTTGGTGTATTACCATTGCTTTGTTGGTTTGTTTGAACTTCAAAGTATTAGGTAAATCATTCACAAGTGGTAGGACTTCACCACAACAAAGGTCTAGACAAGAGTTCATGTTAATCCATCAAATTCAAAATTCATGTGTTGCCTCCAATGACTATGTTTGGAAGCTTCAGTGAATAAGGAAAAGAAAACTTTGGATGATCATTCATGGGAGATAGATTTGGGTGAGCCAGTGTTGGAGAGGAGTTTGCCAAATTTGCGGGAAACTCACGATCGTGTGAATTCATAAGGGAAGGTGATGATAAGAAAGGGGAGATTATAAGAAGATTCGGTTGAGTTTGGAAGTCATTTGATATGGAAAAGATGAGGATAAGGAGAGATTGTAGAAATATTTGGTGGAGATTGAGAAATATTTCAGGTGGTGTGGGATGAGTTGATGAAGTTGAAAAAGAGCTTGACATTTATCCATGCCATGTGTATTAAAAAAATCACCTGAATGTTATAATTGTAAATTTTTAATTACATTTGGCACAATCTTATGAAAAACTCCAAATAAGAGTGTAAATAGAGGCTCTACAAGATGTGAACCAAGCACCATCCTATGAAAAGCTCTAAATAAGAGTGTTGATAGAAGCTCCATAGAATGCGAACCAGCCATTTGTTACGTATAAAGGAAGTAGTTGTGTTAAGATTTGAATTTGAATTTGAATTTTTGGACAATGTAAAAATGGGAAGGTATGATCATGATGTAAGAAGATTATTAATTTTAGGTGGAATTTGGAAAAACGTTTGTTGGGAAAAAGGAAATAAATGTTCATAAAAAATGACATTTATTGAAATATGAATATGGCCACATTAAATTTTATAAAAGTTATAGCATTTATGAGTATTGTGCGCGTGTCCGAATTGTGGGAATTGCACATCTAGGATTATGGCTGTGATCTCTTTGGGAGAAAAATGGGGAATGGGAGTCGCCATTGCCTAATGGGGTGTAGGCAAACACTTGGGTACCTAGTGTTTGTCTATCAATGGTCTGCGGCTTAAGATTCTGAGGAAGTGCCCGGTTACGGTTCGGGAAAGTCCGTAGACACCCCGGTCCGCCCCGTTGGTTGACAGGTCCCATGGGTTATCCTTGGTTAAGTCTGGAATTGAGTCATTTCACCCGTTCCTAATCTACCATACTTCTTTGATTGGGTCTTGGTGGGACCACATGTGTGGTGTAGGTCCCTCTATGTTGATTTTTATCTTTTTTAACCCAAGTGATCTAGGTCTAGGGGTGGGCCCTGTTAGAAGGCCCACAGGATGCCAAGTTGGGCTTTAGAGAAAGCCCAAATCCCGTTTGGGGGTTACGTTGGATAACCACTTTTCGGAATTGGTTATTTAGTTTGGATGTGGTTTAAACATGCAGAGTTGCTTGATTAGTTCAAGTTTTTAAAGAAGACCCATTGGGCTTGGAGAAGGCCCATGAGCTTATCCAAAATGCTTGAGATCCATCTTTGGGATGGATCTTAGTTTGAGCAAAACAAGTGTGGGCCCCGTTGGAAGGTCCACAAGGAGGGATTATTGGGCCTTGGATGGGCCCGCATCCCAAGAAAGGGTCCCCAATTACTCAGAGCCTAAATCGGCTCAAGGTGAGTTGGTTTAGGTTAATATTAATCTGAATTATTCAATAAAATTCAAGTTTTGATCTTTCTATGGCCTGTCCGTATATACCATACGGATCAGACGTATCCGCTCTATGTATACGTGCAACACAAAAAAATACAGAACCCGAAATTTCCAAGGGGGAAACAGGATCCCCTTCTTCATGTGGGTTTGGCATTCTCTGTGGGTCACAGTGGCTTCCCGAGTTGATTTTAGCACAATTGAAACCTACTTTTGAATGTTTATCAAAGAGGGGATGAGGGAGAAGGCTTGGGGCCTCTACCTCAATGTTTTGAGCCTAAACTCAAAGGGATTTTGGTGGGGAAGAGGTTCCCCACCTGGTTGTAAATACAAGAGATTAGCCTTTTATGGGAAAGGCTAATCAAAGGGGCCCGAAAGGCCTTGTGCTTAAGTCCTTCTGGCCAAACCATGAAACAGGCACATCCAACCATAAAATACAGCAAATATCTAAAGAGATAAGAAAGGCATGATTCAAAGGGCTTTAAATAAGAGTCTATGTGAGTGTGTGCAAGCATGGGTTGTGATCTTGACTTAAAACATATTCATGATATCCTAAAGAACATGATATTCCAACATGGTGTGTGCTCATGCTATGTGTGCATGCAAGACTATAAACACATGCAATCATTCATGCAAGCCTAAATGAACTAGAAAAGTAACATAAAGATCATAAAAAAGACAAGTAATATGAAGGGTTAAAGGGGGTTTAAGGGATACATTGGATTGAAGGAGAAGAAGGAGAACATGCTCCCCTTTTTGAATAATGAAAAGGAAGATGCATGGAGAGGCATGAAAGTGAGGTTTTTACATGATTTTGCAACTATATGGCCCTCATTATCTCCCGTTTAGCCTAACTCCTTCCCCTTACCATGGGAACCTCTTGACGAGAATGACTAAAGGAGAGAGGAGAGAGATATATGGTGATCACAAAAACATGCTAAGAGAGCTACTTACAATCCTTGAGACATGCGTAGAATAAGCTAAATTTCATATATGTTGAAATAAAGGTTACAAGGAAGCTTACCTTGAAAAGAGAGAACCTTTGGAGGTGTATAGGAGTCCTTTGAGGTTGTAACAGCAACTTGAGCCCTCCTCTTGAAGTTCCAAGGTGATTCCCAAGCTTCTCTTTTGTTTAGAGTTGGAGGAAAAGGGATTAGGAGGTGTTTGGCTAGGGTTTGGAGAGTATTTCGTATGGGGGGGGAGGGGTTTTGGAGAAAAGGGTTAGAGAGGTTAGTTGGAGAGGGGTTCTAGAAGAGGGTTAGAGAGGAGGGTTCTTGAGGGAGAAGGGTTGGGGAGAGTTGGAGAGTTTTTTTTTTTTTTTTTGTGTTAAAGCACCCCTCTCTCCCTTTTTATAGAGAGGGTTACTTAGTTGTTAAGAATCACTTTTTTGTTATTATTTTTGTTTACTTAGTGGTTAAGAATCACTTTTTTTATTATTATTTTTGTTTGCTTAGTGGTTAAGAAAGAGAGATGGGGTGGGTGACGACCACATGGCGCAGTTTGCCACGTGGCGCAGCTTCTGCACATTTTTCCAAAATTACCCCTGAAATTGTTTTGACCGTACCTCTTTAATCCGAACTCTGATTCACGCAAACTCAGTTGCGTTGCAACCGTGTCGGGATTTTCTATCCATTGAGATAGGGTACGGCAACCAATTTAGCTTTCGAGCAGAAAGTCAAAACTGCTCCCTAGGATTTGATTCTGCCCATAACTCCTTTATCTGGAAACTGATTTTGGCAAATTCGGTTGTGTTAGAACTGTGTCAGAAATTCCTATCCGCCAGGATAGGGTATGGCAGTTAATCTGGGTTTGGACAGAAAGTCAATTTCTGCTCCCTAGGGTTTGATCGGCTCATAACTTCTTCGTCTGGACTCCAGTTCTAGCAAACTTAGTTGCATTGGAATCATGTCGAGATTTCTCATCTATTAGGACGAAGTATGTCAGTCAATTCAAGCTTGATCAGAAAGTCAATTTTTGCTCCTTAGGGTTTGATCTGTTTCAAGGTTCTATTTGTAAAACCCCGAATTTTCACATAATAAATAAATAAATAATAAATAAAGGAAATATGAGTTAAGTCCTAGTTGAAATAAAAAGTGAAGATTAGAGGATAAGTAATTCAAATAAGTTGTAAGTTGTAAATAAAGAAGGAATCTTGAGAAAATTAGCCAAAAGGGGTATTTTGGTAATTTTTAGAAAAGCGTAATTTATGAAACTATTCATTAAATAATAACTAGGATTAGAAAATAGAAGAAATAATTGATTTAGACAAGTTAGGAATTAAAAGGAATTAATAAAATCCCAAATGAGGAAAAAAAGGGTAATTAGGAGATTTCAAGCCTTAATTGGAAGAAAAGTAACTTAATTTGGGTTTTAGGTGATATTAGGGTTTAAGTAATTATTATGCACGAAAATAGGTTGTAAATAGGAGTTTAGATGATAAGAGATTTAATTAGTATTGTTTTAGTAGAAAAATAGAAGGTGGAGAAAAAGTAGGAATTAATTAGAAGGAGTTAGACTTTAATTAGACTTTAGTTGGGTTAGCCCAAATTAAAGGAACCTATTAGGGTTGGTTTAGGACTTCTAAAGCCAAATATAAATAGGAGATTAAGGTGAGACAAGAGAGGATTTTCGTGGGTTTATTAATGAGAGAAAAGAGGGAGAGAAAGGAAGAAGGCTGTTAATGGAGTTATCCGACTAGTCTCCATCAAATCGCGATCGGGGAAAATCCGTACGGTGGATCGATTTCAAAGTTGGAGATTTTGATCTTCACTGATGGAACTACAATGTGAACGGTGGAGATTTGAATTGGAGAACTCTAGCTTGGTGCGTTTGGGAGTAAAATTCAGGTCCAGAATTAGAGACTCCAAAGGAAGATGGATTTTAGCATATAAGGCAAGTAGTAACCCTTGAAAACTGGAGGAACTGCATGATTTCGTTTTCTATGATTTAATATGGTTTGAATAGATTAGGCGGAACTGGATTTATATGGAATCAAATGTTTTATGTTATAGGATTTTGTATTCTTGAATGATTAGTTAAAGTAATGAAGAAAACTTGGTTTAATCATGTAAATAATCGTAAGATGGTATTTAATTGAAATAAATTAATCTAGAAGGCTTTAGGTATGACTTAGAATACTAGTAGATTGATTTAGACCAATGAAACACAAAGCAAAAGCATAAAAATCCGAATCTAGTAAATCTGGAAATTATAGCAGAAATTTTGTACGAGCGCCTAGGACCACCCTGCTTACCAGGGTAGGCGCTTTATGCAGAAAATTCAGGTTTAAGGTATTTTTGGAATCCAAATAAATCTCTAATAAATTTTTTATTATCTTAACTATTCTAACATCTTTATGAAGGCCTAATTGAGGTATAGAAATTATAAAAATTAAATTTGATGAACATCCAAATATTTAATGTCTTAGTGGTAAGATAGTGTATGAAAAGGGTTAAACAATGGGGATTAATGTTAGGAATAATATACCTAGAATTTGTAGCTTATAAACACTTTCTAAACTATATTTTAGGTCTGTAGGATATGCTAGAGAATAAAAGATACAAAAAACTCAAAAAGAAACTATCCTAAGTATTAAGAGGGGGACTTGGTTTATAATAAAGGGATTAATAAGGAAAACTCTAAGCAAGATTTGATTTACTTTATTTGAGCTTTAAATATGAATATTGGTTACTGGAATTGCATAAACTCTGAGTTTTATTGAACTTATGATAAATGAGTTTTACTTTAAATATAATTGGGAAATTGCATATGTTATTCCGAAAAAAGGCTTTATTTGGATTATTAAGGATTGAATCATGGGTTTCTCTTAGAATTGAATATTTTGGTATGGATTGGTATGTGGTATGATGTTATTCACTTTTCTTTTACGGTTGAGTGGTACGGCTTCTGTGGTTGAATTGATACTAGCTTTTACGGCAGAGATGGGTAATCCTCTGTGTAGAGATGTGTAATCCTTTACGGGTAAAAGTGTGTATGCCTCCTACAGTAGCGTGTCCTCCCGTATGTGGTTTTATCATGGTTTGTGTCAGTGGGCTTAGCTGTATATGGATCCATAGTTTTGGCTGGTTAGCTAAGTGGTATTTAGTTTGGGTTGAGTTACTCCTATGTGCAAACGCGCTTCCTTTGCAAGTTGGTTTGTTTGGGAAGGTCCTATGTCTGGAGGGACACCCCGGTGAACCGCTAGTGATTCCCTATACATGTGGATAAGCGGTCACCTGCATGTATTGATTCCGGTGCTGCATGTTGGTGGTACATGCCAACTCTGTTGAGTTCGTGCGCAATAAGTCGGTGACTACGGCTCTTGTTTAAAGCTGCGCTGCATGGGGCTTGAGTATCATTAGTAACACTGCCCCTAACCCGCACAGTGGTATAGTATTTAGTTGAGTGTCAACTCAAATACTTATCATCTTTGTGAGTCCTGCAATGACACGTGTTTTGTCGCTTTTGTCGGTTTTACCTCGTTAACATCCAATTGCTGGTATTTATACATGATTATTTGTTTTATCGCTTTATTTGGAATTACTATGGATAAATTGAATTCATCGCCTTATCGCTGATTAATCGCATACCTCATGACTATTTGCTTACATTAGACGGTTTCTAAATGCATGCACCTGCTACTTGCTGAGATGTAAATCTCACTTCGTTTTCCCCTATTTTTTAGGTTTGCTTGGAGAGATCGCGAAGATGGGGTTTTATTTAATGGGTAGAATTGTAACGGATATTAATGTTCACATGTTGACTAGACAAATGTCATTGTAAACTGAATTGATTAAATTGAATAAAGAATTGTTTTATTTTCCACCAGAACTCTGATGTAATTAATTAGTTTTAAAATTATGGTGAATCTTAGTTTGTATCTGACCCCAGCTTTGTGGTAACACCTCGGGTTTGGTTGTTGAACTGGACTTGGGTTGTTACAGTAACGAATCGGGTTCGGGTTGGGTGCCGGTTTGCACTGACCCGGGTTCGGAGCGTTACACTATTGTTTTTAGCACATTTTGGTTTGATCAAAATTTGGTGCTTACAAGTACATTATAACGAAGAAAAACACAAAGAGTGGAACAATAGCCCATATTGTGACAATTGTATGAAAAAAAAAGAGGCCAACAAGCACACCCCAAAATTTTCAGAAATTTATAGTTAGTGTGAAATAAATAATTTTTCAAAAGCTCTTGTTACCAAGAACCGGTGCAGGTAACCAATTTATGAGATAACAAATAGTTTCAAAAGCTCCAACCCAAAAATTTTGAGTAGAAAATTGTCAATTTCAACAATATGCTAATGCTTACACTGTAAGTTCAATTATCTTGGATCAATGATACAAAAAGATAGAGAAATTGATGAAGATGTTGCTCATAGGATTAGAGCTGGTTGGCTTAAATGGAAGGGTGCTTCTAGAGTTTTGTGATATAAGCGTGTTCTACTTAAATTAAAGGATAAATTTTATAAGATAACAATTAAACCAGCTATGTTTTATGGTGCAGAATGTTATATGGCAAAGGATCAACATGTTCAGAAGATGATTATTACTGAGATGAGGATACTAATTAAGATGGACTTGTGGCAAAACTACAAAAGACAAAATAAGAAATGAAGACATTTGAAAGTGGTTAAACATAGCGTACATTAGAGATAAAAATAGAGGAAAGTAAGTTAAGGTAGTTTGAACATATAAAGCGGAAACATTGAGATGCACTTGTTAGAAGATGTGAGAATGTGTAGATTAAAGGGCCTAAGCGAGCAAAGGGAGACCTAAAAAGACATAGATAGAGTCTATAAAATAAGATTTACAAAACATAAAATAACCAAAATATGATTTTTGATAGAGCAAGATGGCGAGACAATATTCGTATCGCCGACCTCACTTTAGTGGGAACTGGCTTATGATGATGATAATGATAATGCTTACACTCAACAGATCCATTTTGTTGATGAGTATAAGAACAAGTGAGATGATGGGGAATACCCTCTCATTGAAAAAAATTGTTTAAACGACGAATAAAATGTAAAAACGAGATTTATTTATTTAAGAAACAAGAGAAGGTCCTCATGCAGCACAAATGATTCCAAAGGATATTTGGTTTAGACAAAAAGAAAGAAAAAGGAAATTGATGACATTTGCCTTATTGACAAGTAGAGCAAATAATGATACCTTTTATTGGAACTATTTAACGAAAGTTTAATGAAAAAGTTGTCCTGAATTCTTGTTCTTGATCAATAAAATAGCAAGGATGAAATTCAATAAAATAGTTGTTGTCTTTAACTTAGGAAAAGAAATTAGATTTTTTTTTTGATATAGGGAATATGAAGGATATTATAAAAAAGAAATCTTGATTTTTTAAGTGAAAATATACGTTAAACCAAAGTGATGGGTAGCCAAACCTAAGAGTCCGTTTAGTAACGTTTTGTTTAAAAACAGTTTGAAAACTAAAAATATTTTCAATTGTTTTTGGGTTTTTGAAAATAGGTGACAAGAAACCTATTTGGTAATGATTATTGTTTTTGGGTCCTTGAAAATAAGTGAAAATAAACCCATTTGGTAGCAATTGATAAAAAAAAAACAATTAAAGTTTTTAAAATCAACAAATATGCATTGCTATATTATCTGCAAGGCCATTAAACTATAACAAATTTGCTATGAAAAAATGCGAAAATCAAAATTCCATACCACAAACTACAAAGGATAAATCCCATAAATTGCTATGTTCACCCAAGTGGTGCTGTTACCACTCATGCATAAAATTATGAATGCTTTTATATGGTATATATAAATTAGTAATACATTTATATACTTTTATGAATTAATAATATTTTTTTTTTGTAAAATGTATATGTGAAAAAAATTATATATTTTAATAAACTAAGGTTGGGTTTCAATAAGATTAACCCGACCCTAACCCGATTTACGCAAATTACCTAATTAACCCACCCCGTTGAGATCCAAGTTTGGTTTAAGGAATATTGTTGAATAGGTAACAAATACGGATGCTTTTAAGTCTCATGCACGCAAACAAGAGATTCCATTTACAAACGTAGAACCAACCTCATTAGTCACTATAATCATGAATTAATCCTGAAGGAAGCCCACTTGTCTCCTCTCTCTTTCCAACTACTTCCTCAACATCTCTTACCAAACTTTTCTTCCTTCCACGCAACACAGTACATACTGGTTTCTCTCAAAACCGCAGATGTTACAAAAACCAAAAAATGCATTTTTTAGATTTCTCAAAAATGGCAATCTGACCTCTTTATAAGATAAGTAGAGGCCACACTTGTTTTGGGTCAAGTGGAGCGCAACAAATCTTTTCAAAACAAGGGACATGTGTGCTTATTGCGCGACTACTTGCTATATAAAGTGTTCCAAGTTTCTTCTTCAGTCACTGGTCCAGCTGTTGCAATGGCCACCAACCGTCTCTTCCTTTTTCTGTTGCAAGTTGTTATTGTTGCAGTTGCCTGTAGAGCTTCAGAGGAAATCCTCGTTTCTCGAATAGCCTTCGGATCTAGCGCTAACCAGAGCGCTCCTTAGGTCAGGGCTCTATAATATTTCTATTTCGGTTTAATTTCCGTCTCAGAAGTCAAGACTTCATTCTTCTCTTCACATCATATTAAAAAGGTTTAGGGAAAAAAACAAAAATTCTTTCTTTAATTTCAATCGAATTGGGAGACCTGAATTTGGTAACATCTGCCGTTTTAAGAGAATTCTGTTTGTAATTTGTGAGGAAGAAGAGTTTTACGTGAAGAATAGAGACGAGAGATAAAAGTATCGAGGAGAAAAGAAATAAAGTATTACAAAAATGCCATTGGATGAAAAAACGATTCGTGGCTTGCGTTTCAACAAACTCTCTCTATCAAGTTTTCGGTTTTCTATTTTTGAAAACCGGAAAACAGTGTTTAAACATGTTACCAAACACCCTATTTTCCATTGAAATTTGGTTATTACCACGACACTCCTCGCTATTGAGTTGAACATTGTTGAGATTAGCAATCAAATGATGGATTCCACCACAGTTCATGTCATGTAGTTCCTCAAAAGATTCAACATATTAGTGTAGTTTGGAGTATCTATTTTGTAGGAGTGAATGAAGCGATGCTAGCAAGAGAGAGTTGTATTGTCACAGTCAAACTTTTCGCTTGCATCAAAACGACCATACAGCGCTATAACTATCACCTAGCTATAGCTAGCCTTGTACCATTCAAGTACTTTTCCACCATGTAACAACTTCCACACGATACCTTGAGAGGATACGACTCACTTTTGAGCCCTGCACACCAAGTCTATTTTAGCCAACCCACAAGTTGCTTCATAGCACTTAACTAGCGCTTACCCACTTGTAGTGTTCCCTTGTCATCATGGCCTATCCAGCACCCCCTGAAATGCTACCAAGGTCCTTGACCAAGCTGAGCATCCAATGCGTCCTCACACAAGGCCATGCACGTAGAGTGTCACGATACCATCTCGAATAGAATTGGAGCTCAATCAGCTCCAACCATTGTATGCCAAGGCTATCTAGCCAATAGCACACCTCCCATTATCTTGCCACCATCCACGACAACAAGAAAAGCAAACCCGCATCTCACAGCACCAACGACAAACCAAGATAGCGCTTCGCACCTAGCATTAGCAACACAAGCTCCCTTGGCAAGGCGTTGCCCCGCAACCTTGCCTTTCATGCTATGCGACACTTGTGGCACATGTCTGAACCCAAGATATGCCACCATGGAAGCCCACGCCAAGCACACAGTGCCTAGCAATAGCCTATCAGTCAGCCATGCCCCGCCCATGTATGATAGCGCACATAAGGGCCAGCCATGTTAGGAATCCGATGTGATTCCTAAAGACCGTGGAAAACAAAGAAACGATAGAAAAATCAAACAAGAAGAAGACACAGAGATTTTACGTGGTTTACTCCAAAATATAGCCACGTTCACGGCCGCTAGTGCTGTTTCACTATATTTTTTTGAATAGTCGAAGCTTACACGGATAGAACAATACAAAGGGAAATATAACCTTTATACAATGGAAATACCCGAAATACCCTCTTGCAAATTTTCCCCTCAGGGCCTCCGCCCCCGAACCCCCGCCTTGCAGGCAGAGGGCGCTACCCCCCCTGCAACCCCTGTGAGCTCACAGCGAAGCTCGACCCGCCAGCTATGACTGGGTGTCTAGTATGATCAAGCTCCACACAACTCAACAATCTCCCACTTCAAGACTGATCTCATCCAAGTTCTCAAGCTTCAAATCCTTAAAGAAACATAGCCGAAAAAACAGACCAGTGACAAAGATCCCAATCATCAAGTGCCCAAACCAATTGAAGCTCTACATAGCTTCAGTTTGTCAAAAGTGACTGTTTTGGTTAACATATCAGTTGGATTTTCAATTCCTGGAATCTTCTCGAGAGCCAATACTTTATCTTCTAATAAAGACCGAATGAAATGGTACCTCAACTATATGTGCTTGGTTCTTGAATGAAATACTGGATTTTTAGCAAGATAGATGGTACTTTGACTGTCACAGTACAAAACACTATTCTCCTACCCCTTTCCCAATTCAATTAAGAAGCCTTGTAACCAAATTATCTCCTTGCTAGTTTCTGTAACTGCAACATACTCTGCTTCTATTGTAGAAAGAGCTACAATTTTCTGCAATTGAGAAATCCAACTAACTCCAGTACCATTCAAGGTATAAATATACCCTGTAGTACTCTTCCTGTTATCAACATCTCCAGCTAGATCAGAATCAACATAACTCTGCAATTTTAAGCCTCCTCCTTTAAAGCACAATGGTGTATCTATGGTACCCTGTAAATACCGAAAGATCCATTTCACTACCTCCCAATGTTGCTTTCCTGGATTACTCATGTACCTACTTACTATTCCCACTGCATGTGCTATGTCTGATCTAGTACACATCATTGCATACATAAGACTACCAACTGCTGAAGCATAGGGAGTTCTTTCCATGTAGGCACGCTTCGCCTCGGTTGTAGGTGACTGTTCTTTAGTTATTCTGAAATGACTAGCTAAAGGACTGTTTACTGGCTTCGCATTCTACATATTGAATTTGCTTAAGACTTTTTTGACATAGTCAGCCTGTGACAGCTTCAAGGTACCAGTCACTTTGTCTCTTATAATCTGCATTCCAAGAATCCGATTTGCAGCTCCCAAATCCTTCATTGCAAATTGCTCAGACAACAGTTTCTTCACATTATTTACCTCTTGAATGCAAGACCCTGCAATCAACATATCATCCACATACAGAAGTAAAATAATGAAACTATTGTCAGACCTTTTCACATAACAGCAATGATCTGCTTGACATCGCAAGAAGCCAATCTTGTGTATGAATCCATCAAATTTCTTATACCACTGTCTTGAGGCCTGTTTCAACCATATAAGCTCTTTCGCAGCTTACACACAGGCTCATTTTTGCTTTCAACTACAAAACCCTGTGGTTGCTTTATGTAAATCTCTTCCTCTAGATCACCATGGAGGAACGCCATCTTTACATCCATCTGCTCCAGATACAAGTTCTCAGCAGCCACAATTCCCAGAACCAATCTTATAGTAGTTAACTTCGCTACAGGTGAGAAGATTTCCTGTATAATCAACACCTTCCTTTTGTTGAAAACCTTTCACAACTAACCTGGCCTTAAACCGTTTGCTGCCATCAGTCTCTTCTTTTATCCTGTAAACCCACTTGTTATGTAAAGCCTTTTTTCCTTTAGGAAGCTCTGTCAATTCCCATGTCCTGTTTGACATTAGAAAATCCATTTCATCTTGCATCGCCAACTCCCACTTGCTTGCATCCTTTGTCTGCAAGACTTCATCATAACTTTTAGGTTGACCTGTTAACAGATAATGAAGTAATGGTAAATATCTTTGTGGAATTCTGTGTTGTTTGGTTGACCTTCTAGGTTCAGTAACTGGTGTGCTGGATTCTGCTTGTAGACTTGCTACCTCCTGATTGTTTTGAGTACCCCTTTTGTATCAGAGTCAGTAATATCTTCTAACTCTACATACTCAAGAGTCTTTAACCTGGACACCTGCATTGTCAGAATCTACTACTCCAAATCTGTCTTTGTACATAACCTGCTCATTGAATATAACATCTTTACTTCGAATTATCTTCTGGTTCTGATCATCCCAAAATCGATACCCGAATTCATCACCGCAATACCCAAGGAAAGTGCACTTCACAGACTTAGCATCAAGCTTATTTCTAGCAGTAGAATCTATATGCACATAAGAAACACAACCAAAGACTTTCAGAAAAGAAAATTTTACTTCCTTTCCGCTCCAAACCTCCTCCGGTATATGTTCATCCAAAGGTACAGAAGGTCCTTGGTTAATTAGAAAGGATGTAGTGTTAACTACATCAGCCTAGAACATCTGAGGTAACCCGGCATGAATCCTCAAACATCTAGCCCTCTCATCAAGAGTTTTGTTCATATGTTCTACAACTCCATTCTGTTGAGGGGTTCCCTTGACGGTTTTCTCCATCCTAATTCCATTGACAGCACAGTATTCCTTGAATTCTGTAAGATTGTACTCTCCTCCATTATCATATCGCAACCACTTCAGCTTCAAACCTGTTTCATTTTCTACCAAGGATTTCCATTTCTTGAAAGTATCAAAAGCATCAAATTTATTTTTCAGAAAATAAGCCCATACCTTCTTTGTCAAATCATCAATGAAGGTAACATAATAAGATGAACCACCAAGGGATGAAACTAGAGCAGGTCCCCAGAAATCAGTGTGAACCAGCTCTAACTTTTCTGTCCTCAGTGTTTTGCCACTCTTTGAGAATCCCACCTTTTTCTATTTACCATAAATACAGTCTTCACAAAGACCAATATACACTGATTTAAGTCCCGGTAGTTTTCCTTTTGAACAGAGTACCTTCATTCCTTTCTCGCTCATGTGACCAAGTCTGCAATTCCACAAATCTAAATCTGCTTCTTTGTTTGCAACTGCAACAGTATCTCGGATGCTGGTAGTCATATAGAGTGTGCCCATCTTTCTCCCACGAACCACTACCATTGCACCTTTGGTGATCTTCCACAATCCACCCATGAAGGATACTGCACACCCTTCAACATCAAGTTGCCTAACAAAAATTAGATTTCTTTTCAAACCCGGAATGTCTCACATTTTACAGTAACCATACACCTCCACTAGGGATCTTGATCCGAACATCTCCCTTTCCCACAACACTCAAAGGTTCATCATCAGCCAAGTAAACCTTTCCGAAATCGCCACTAACATAGTTTTCCATGATTTCCTTATGTAGGCAAGAATGAAATTATGCTCCTGAATCCAATACCCATGATTCAAACGAACTGTTTACATTGAGAATAAGAGCATCACTAATCTCTTCAATAACATTCATAGATTACTTGTCTTCACCTTTGTCAAACTTCTTCTTGGGTGCCCGACACTCATGTTTGAAATGTCCTTGTTTTCCACAGTTCCAACACCCTGATGAACCCCTGGATTTTGACTTGCTTCTGTTTTTGGATTTTGATCTACAATGACCATTTTTTTTTTGTCTGTCATCCTGCCTCTGCTTTCTGTGTTCAAGGCTGATCCTAATGTTTGGCTCAGTTCTCTTCTGCGAACATCCTCACTTAGAATCAGATTCCGCACATCATTGAAATTTAATTTGGTTTTTCTTGCAGAACTGCTCACTACTATCACAGTGCCATTCCAGCTTTCTGGCAGAGATGAAAGGAGAATCAAAGCCCTGATTTCGTCTTCGATATCAATATCCACAGAACTTAACTGAGTTGTGACAGTGTTGAACTCGTTCAGATGTTTTGTCACAGAGGCACCTTCTTCCATTGTCAGATTGAATAGACGTCGCATAAGATATACCTTATTATAGGTAGAGGATTTCTCATACATATCTGATAGGGCTTTCATGATAGATGCTGTACTTGTATTTTTCGCAATGTTGAACACAACTTTGCGAGTTAGTGATAAACGAATAACCCCTAGGGTTTTTCTGTCCAGAACGCCCAATCTGCATCACTCATCTCTTTCGGTTTCTCTCCTGTGAGAGGTAGATACAAATCCTTGCCATACAAGTAATCTTCAATCTTCATCTTCCAGAATCTGAAGTCTAAACCATCAAACTTCTTGATCTTGATCTTGATCTTTCCATCTTCTGCGACCATTGCTCTCACTCAAACCAAAGCTTTGATACCAGTTGTTAGGAATTTGACGTGATTCCTAAAGATCGTGAGAAACAAAGAAACGATAGAAAAAATCAAACAAGAAGAAGACAGAGATTTTACGTGGTTCACCCCAGAATAGGGCTACGTCCATGATCGCTGGTGCTGTTTCACTATATTTTTTTGAATAGTCGAAACTTACAAGGATAGAACAATACAAAGGGAAATATAACCCTAATACAATGGAAATACCCGAAATACCCTTTTTCGAATTTTCGCCTCGGGGGCTCCGCCCCTGAACACCCCCCCTTGCGGGCAGGGGGCGCTGCCCCCTGCAACCTCCCGTGAGCTCACAGCGGAGCTCGACCCACCAGCTGTGGCTGGGTGTCTAGTATAATCGGGCTCTACACAACTCAACAAGCCAACATACTGTAAAACCCCGAATTTTCCTTAAATAATAAAACAAATTAATAAATAATATCTTTGGGAATTTTAATTGAGGGAAATATTTTATTAATGTAGGGGATGATATAATTAGTGAAGATCTAGAGTTGGACGCAGATCCGATCGTCCGATCATGAGATATCAAGGTATGATTAACAATTTAATTTTTAAGAGGTATGATTAGGCGTGTGTATGGAGTCTAATGCATGTGAGCTACATGGGATCAAGGGATATATATAATAGTTTAATACCCTAATCGTATACGTTTTGGAATACTCTTCGTATTCGACAGCCGCAAGCAACATTCGCACGACTGAGAGCAACTGAGGAAGAATAGAAGAAGAGGAAGAAGGAAGGACGTCTGGGTTGTGTTCATCATCGCCTAGGGAGTATCTCACGTCAGTGAGTATTGCTGTTTATAGAAGAGAAGGAGAAACAACGCACGAAAGAGGTAGGTGACACCGGTTTCTGTTTGTTTTTGGATTTACGTTCGTTTAATCTCCAAAACATGTTTTTGTATGATATATTCATGTATTTAGTTTTATAACAATATTATATGTATGTTAGAATGATCTTGGACGTGAAAAATCACACTTTTACATTGTTTCTGAACGTTTTTTAGGGACCGCCGACCTCGACTGTGCTCGGCGATCCTAAGCGCTCTTAGGCGCTAGTGTAAAAATTTAGACTGCCGGAAATCGCGAGACGACTTATCGTCGGTGATCTAAAATCAACTACCGCTGACCTTAGACCGCCGGGGCGATCCTAGGCGCTCTGTGCAGAAATTTCAGAATTTCATAATTTCAAACCCTAATTCAATTCCAAACTATTTTTAGTCAATTTTAATTATTAATTAAGATGTTTTAAGACCAAAATAAATTATCAAACTTCCTGGTTTACAAAAAAATAAATTAGGAAGATATTTAGGACATTAGTTGCCAAACTTTGAACGTAATTGAGAAATCTAGTTTTTGGAAAACTTGACTATTAATTGATTACTGGAACATCTTTAAACTACATTATAACTCAGATAATTACATAAAGAGAATTCAGATCATAAGTTCAACTCAGTTAACCCGAATATTGAAGTAAATGACAGATTTAACCTTTATATGCCGCTAGGCACCAACCCTTATAGAAATATTATATTTTAGGAAATTTTTGGAGTCTAGTGGGCATAGCTGGTTATGGATCCATAGTTGTGGCTAGATATCTAATAGATATTTCAATTGGGTTGAGTTTCTCCCTTATGCGAGCGCTCTTCCTTTGCAAGTTGGTTTGTTTAGGAAGGTCCTATGTCTGGAGGGACACCCCGGTGAGCCTCTGGTGATTCCCTGTACATGTGGATAAGCGACCATCTCCATGTATTGATTCTGGTGCTGCATGCTGGTGGTACATGCCAACTCTGATGGGTACGTGTGTAATAAGTCAGTGACTACGGCTCTTGTCTAAGCTGCGCTGCATGGGATTTGAGTATCATTAGTAGCATTGCTCCTAAGACGCACGGTGGTATAGCGATTGGTCGAGAGTCATCTCAAAAGGTTTATCTATCTTTGTGAGTCCTACAATGATACTAAAATCATAAACACATGTTGTTACTATTGTATACCTGCTGGAGGCATGTAACTTAGATATTGGTCAGATGTGACTGTTTAGTGCATCCTAGCAAAGTATGGATTATGTTATTGATTTTCTGATATTGGATTCTTATAATATAACATGCTGAAATTCATATTTAGAACTGGTTATTATATTGGTTTGTATTCATGATTGATACGAATGATTATATGAGCCTGCTTAGTCGATATTGCTTAATCGTGCATAAACTGTTATTTTACTTATATGAACTGTTTAAACATGCATGTGTTACCTACTGGGATATTCGTATCTCACCCTATTTTTATTTCATTTTTCAGCTGATACGCAAGAGGGGGATCATAGTATTGATTTCCAGGGAGAGATAGCTGATTATTCACCGGAGGATTACTTTTACCCGGATATTGTCTGAGGCACTACTGTCGAGCAACCTACCCTCGTAACGTCTCAGGAAGTCCCATCGTGTCCCAGGAGATTTTAGACATCGCCCCCAATCCCCATAAGGGGTGCTTGTCTAGTGCCTTATTGTGGCACAGGGAAGAACCAAGCTCAGGCACTCTCACTTAAAGAGGATGTTAAGTATTTAGTTTTCTATCAGAAAGAAACATCACCTTTGATGGTACAATCATACTGGGGTTTTTCAGAATTCCAGGAGGAGTTTTCACAATCCGTATGAACCAGTAGCTTTGAGACATCGTCTTCTTTACTCTAGACTCAACCCGAACATCTAACTTTTGACCAATTATTCTCCAAACCTCAAAACCCTTGTGGGACCCACATGCTAGATATACACCCTTTGATCATTTTCATCACATGATCACCACACTACCATCTAGGCACCCTTGTGCCATGTAGAAGTATTCCAAAACTGATCTTCAAAAGCTCACTTGTTGATCACACCCGACCAAAGTCGATCCTGCCAAGCCAAGCTATGTGCCAACCATGGCACTGTCATGGACCAAGCACCATGAAAGTTGCTTGCCGATGATAGTATGGCGAAGAGCAACCTGTTAAGATGACAAGCAAAGGATACTAGGAGCCAAGGATTGTTCCATCCACCACCACCCCTACGACGACCACTACAACCTCCACGAGAACCACAGTTATAAGAAATGGTTTGAATGGTAAAAACTTCAATTTTAAATAAAGAGGCAAAGACAAACAAATTTTGAGGAGATTTTTAAATTTTATCATTTTATAGAGACTTAGGAGACCTGACACCTCCCAATTTTATTATATTATTTTATAGAGAAAGTTTCAACTTTGAGACCTGGCGACTTGAAAGAGAAAATTTCAGACCTGACACTGCTCTCTCTCTTGCTCGCTCTCTCCGTTCTGTTGCTCCATCACCTGTCTCCAGTACATAGGTGGGTTTGAGTCATTTTAATTTTATAAATCAAAGTCAGATCAAGTCTATCTTTGCGGTTGCTTCTACAGCAAGCTTCGTCTCTCTGTCTCTCTTTACGCTGCCGACCATCTTCCTTCTCGAGCAATCTTCTGCTAACCGTCGACAAGAGGAAGGGAAGATGGGAGAGGGGAGTTCCTTCTCCAGAAGCTTCCACCTGCAGAGACGACCATCTTCCTCTCTCCCTCTCAATCCCTTCTTCCCCCACCATGCGCCACCCCACCACCACCTAATCTGAGGGTTTTACTTGAAGAAAGCTTCGGAACGCTCCCGAACCCTCTCAAATCTGTTCTTCGATTTTTCCATCAAGAAAGCTCCTGAACGCTCCTGAACCCTCTCCTTCCACCGCGTCCAAAGCCTCTAACCTGTCTTCCTTCTCCATCTCCTCCTCTTCTGTCTCTGCCTCCGGTGTCATTTATTATCCTTAAACGATTTCCGTTCAGTTTCGATTTTATGCTATATAAACCGGTTCTGTTTTGCTTATCACCAGCGATGGAGGGGCTGGAGAGTGCGGACCACCTGAGAATAAACGTCGCAGTCAAGGTAATGGAGATTCTAACTCTGGCTCAGACGGTGAGACTCCTAGCCACCGCTGCTCAGTCACATTTCAGTATTCGTAGATGGGGTTTACAAAGAGACACACTGTTAGCATACCCAATATTATCTCACCTGGGTCCACCATGCCACCTCAATCAGCAAATCAGCTCAACACTACAAAGTGAATATTCTAGAATTGTATTCAGTTACAGATCAATGATTGAGATGAAATCAGTTACAGATCAATGGTTGAGATGAAATCATTTTGTTGTGTTTAACACTATAAATGTAACCCACTGTGTAAAGCATTAAAGGCAACTTGAATAAATATATCTTTAGTTTGCTTTCTCTGTCATGGTATCAGAGCCAATGACATGACCACCGTCTGCCATGGCTACTACTTTAGACCTTTCTCCATCAACCTCAACCCAAGAACCACCTCCTGCCATGATTGCTACTTCAGATCTTTCTCCATCAATTACCTCAACCCAAGAACTACCTCCTACCTCTTCATTCTTCCCCAACCCCTCTTCTCCATCACTTACAGCAACCCCAACTTTACTTACCACTCTTCCTCATCTAGTCACCGTTAAACTCAACAACGAAAACTACCTCATATGGCGAGCACAAATGCAACCATATTTGCGTGGACAAGGTCTCTTTGGCTATATTGATGGAACCATACCACCTCCTCCGCCCAGTCTTCCCAACAAATCTAATCCAAATCCATGTTACTTACAGTGGCTTCAACAAGACCAAATAATCCTCTCTGTTCTCATCTCCTCATTATCTGAGTCTCTCATCTCACAGGTCATTAATCACTCTAGTTCCAGATTTGTTTGGCTCACTCTTGAATCTCTTTTTGCATCCCAGACTCAAGCTCGCATTATGCACTATCACTATCAGCTGGCCACTCTGCGCAAAGGCACCTCTACCATCACTGAGTACTATAACAGAACCAAGCTTCTGGTTGACTCAATGGCTGCTGCTGGAAAGCCTATTTCCAATATGGAATTCACAACATATCTTCTTGCTGGTCTTGGATCTGAGTATGATACCATTGTTTCCTCTCTAACAACTCGGGTTGATCCTTTGCCTCCCGAACAGATCTTGAGCTATCTCCTCACTCATGAAGCTTGTATTGCTCATCACTCCACCCAAAAAATAGATCCAACGGATATATCTGTTAATATCATTGGGCGTTCCTCCTCTTCTCGTGGTTGCAGTTGTGGACGTGGCTACTACCGAGCATCTCGCAGCCGTGGTTGAGGTCGCAGCATCTCAACTCCTCCTGGTGCTGTCTTCACTCCCAATCGTCCACTTTGTCAAGTTTGCTTGAAACCTGGGCACACAGCACTTGCATGCTACAATCGTTTTAACCAAGCCTTTCAACCCTCTCCGCCTCCTAGTTTTTCTGCTAATTGCACTTGTCTTCCATTATCTGAAGATCACATCTCATGGTATCCTGATACAGCAGCCACCCATCACTTCACAATGACTTTGCTAACCTCTCCATCAACTCAGCACCTTATGAAGGCACAGATCAAGTTAGGGTTGGTGATGGCTCCCCGCTCCAGATTCAATCTACTGGTTCTGCTTTGCTACCCACTCCTTCTGGCAATTTTCTCCTCTCAAATCCTTTGCATGTTCCTCTTCTTACTAAAAATTTAATATCTGTTCGTAAATTTTGTGAAGATCATCATGTGTTCTTTGAATTTCACGCTTCTTGTTTTAATGTGAAGGACACCAAATCAGGTCATCTACTCCTTCAAGGACACACTAAGAATGGCTTCTACGTGTTCCCACAGTCTTCTCAGTCCTCTCCATCTGCTCATGTTGGTGAACGTGTCCCACTTCAACAATGGCATCAACGACTTGGCCATCCTTCTCTCCGTTTGGTTCGTCAGATTCTTTCCCAGTTTCATCTTCCAATTGTTTCCACAAAAGCCTCACATGGTCATTGTCGAGCCTGCTGTGAATCAAAGAGTCATGCTCTCCCATATCAGTTATCTCCATCTACTTCCAGTTCACCTTTAGAATTAGTCTTTACAGATGTATGGGGCCCTGCTCCTTTGATCTCTCCTTCTGGTTTTCGATACTATGTAACCTTTCTGGATGATTACAGTAAATACACATGGTTATTTCCATTAAAGCTTAAATCAGATGTGTACTCTGTCTTCTTAACTTTCTAGAAATTGGTTGAAAATCTCTTCAATTCTCGCATCAAAACAGTGCAATTGGACTGGGGTGGAGAGTATCGTTCAGGGTGGAGAGTATCGTTCACTTCACAAATATTTCCTCTCTGTCGGCATTTCTCATCGCATCACTTGTCCTCATTCTCACCAACAAAATGGTGCTATTGAAAGAAAGCACCGACACATTGTTGACACTGGCTTGGACCTTCTCTCCCAATCCTCTGTTCCCACTCAATTTTGGCCTTAAGCTTTCCAAACTGTAATCTATTTAATTAATCGCTTACCCACTCCACTTCTTTCTCATCAATCTCCTTATCAGGTGCTCTTTCACAAACCTCCGGACTACTCATTTCTTCGCACCTTTGGCTGTGCCTGTTGGCCTTGTCTTCGACCTTACACCCATAGCAAACTTCATTTTCAATCATCCCAATGTGTCTTCCTGGGCTATGCACCAAATCATAAGGGCTATCTCTGTTTTCATAAACCCACTTCTCGCATGTATATATCCCGGAATGTTCTGTTTGATGAAACCAACTTTCCTTTTGTTGAACCAAGTTCCTCTATTTCTTCCCCCTCTCCCAATCTCACTTCTCTACCTTTTCCTTTAACCATGTCTTGTCCTGCAAGCTCATCAAACCCTTCTACCGTTCTCACTAGGCCCATTCCTGTTGAAAGCCCATCCAACATTTCATCACCACCCACCACTTCATCTGAACATAGCCCAAGCCTACAGCACACGCCTTCTTCTAATTCTCCATTACCCACTTCTTCTTCATCTCCACAACACACCTCAACTCTCACTGCTCCTCCACCACTCTTACCTACACCCTCATTTCCCCCACGATCTCCTATTATCACCAGATCACGACACAATATTCATCGTCCCAAACTCACCTCTGATGGGACCATATGGTGGCCACCACCTCGTGCACATCTTACCAATGTTTCAGATGTCCCTGAGGAGCCTACCAGTGTTACTGAAGCTGCTAAGTATCCAGAATGGCGTGCCGCCATGAATGCTGAATTCCAAGCCTTACTTTCCAATGGAACCTGGGAGTTAGTGCCTGCTTATCCTCAACAAAACGTGATTGGCTGCAAATGGATTTTTAGGACCAAGCGTCTTGCTGATGGAACCATCGAACGGCGCAAAGCTCGTTTAGTTGTGAAGGGGTTTCACCAACAGGCTGGAGTTGATTTTACAGACACCTTCAGTCCAGTAGTGAAGACGACAACCATTCGTCTCCTCTTGTCTCTGGCTGTCACAGCTCAATGGGTAATTCGACAACTTGATGTCCAAAATGCCTTCCTCCACAGCTCACTGTCAGATGAAGTCTACATGGCCCAACCACCTGGGTTTCAACATCCACAGTTTCCCAACTCTGTTTGTCGATTGAAGAAAGCTATATATGGATTAAAGCAGGCTCCACGAGCCTGGTACTCCCGTCTCAGCAACAGGCTTTCTGATCTTGGCTTTACTCCATCCAAGTCTGATTCATCCCTTTTCATCTACAATAGTTCAGGTTTATCCATTTATGTTCTTGTGTATGTAGATGATATCTTGGTTATTGGTTCCAATAGTTCAGCTGTACATCATTTGATTTCTCTCTTACACTCTTCCTTTCCTATCAAAGATCTTGGACCACTACACTACTTTCTTGGTATTGAAGTCCAGCATACATCCTCAGGTCTTTTTCTCTCTCAAAAATCCTACATCAATGCCCTTCTCACCAAGTCAAACATGGCTGCTGCCAAGCCCATGGCCACACCCATGTCCACTGCTACTAAGCTCTCAACCATAGATAGCCCCCCATTTTCAGATCCTTCTTTGTATCGCAGTATTGTTGGAAGCTTGCAATATTTATCTTTCACCAAACCTGATCTTGCCCTTGCTGTCAATAAAGTGTGTCAATACATGCACAACCCACATATGGAACATTGGACAGTAGTAAAAAGAATTCTGCGATACTTAAAGCATGCTATCAACTTCTTCTCCTTCAACCTTCCACCCATTTTCACCTCTCTGCTTACTCGGATGCTGACTGGGCCGGGTGCTTAGATGATTGTCGTTCCACAAATGCTTATTGTATTTACCTTGGATCCAATCTTATATCATGGTCGTCCAAAAAGCAAGCAACCATTGCAAGATCTAGCACTGAAGCTGAGTACAAAGCATTGGCCCATGCTACTTGTGAACTAATATGGATACTGAAACTTCTTGTTGAGTTGGGCATCTTCCTGCCACTCTCTCCAACATTGTGGTGTGACAATTTGGGAGCAACATATCTCTCGGTGAATCCCATTCTTCACTCCCGCATGAAGCATGTTGATCTTGACTATCACTTTGTACGGGACCGCGTTGCCAATGGCTCTCTCACAGTCTCTTTTATCTCAAGCAAGGACCAGATTGCTGATGCCCTTACTAAACCATTACCAGCTGCTCGGTTTAATCAACTTCGAACGAGCCTTCGAGTACTTTCAGAACCTCTTGGCTCGAGGGGGCCTGTTAGCATACCCAATATTATCTCACCTGGGTCCACCATGCCACCTCAATCAGCAAATCAGCTCAACACTACAAAGTGAATATTCTAGAATTGTATTCAGTTACAGATCAATGATAGAGATGAAATCAGTTACAGATTAATGGTTGAGATGAAATCAGTTTGTTGTCTTTAACAGTATATATGTAACCCACTATGTAAAGCATTAAAGGCAACTTGAATAAATATATCTTTAGTTTGCTTTCTTTGTCACGAACAGACACGAGTTGCTTAAAATCCTCGGTGAGTCTATATTGCGGCTGTGTTTCGAAGTAGGAGTCAGGAAGATAATAAAAAAAGAGCACAGTATGGCAAAAGAAAAAGAAGAAATGCAACTGAATCTGAACGCTCTTTCATCGACTTGATAAGATGAGAAATATGGAGAGAGAAAAAAACACACACACATACATAGAAGGCCTCTGCTGAAACATGTAAACAAAAATGCAAGTTTGGCCATCTGTCTTCCCAAAATGGAAGGTAAGTGAAGGGGTTGACCATATATATATGAGACTAGCTTTTAGGTTTTTGGATTCTGCCACTTTGGGTTTTCTAATGTTCTTCTCTCGATTCTTTGTGTAATTGTGTAAAGTAGTTGTTTTCTTCCCTAATACCGGATAGAACTGATGATATTTCTTACCTTCTGTTAAAGTTCCTATGTTGATGTGCCTTCTGTTAAAGTTTGTCTTCGGTTGCAGCATTTTGTGTTTCATAATTTATTTATTTTTTAGTGTCTCTTTTCCAACGAATGGCCTATTACTAACTCCTCTACTCTCTGCTTTCATGTCTAGGTTTTCGAATCTCAAAGTCGGGTGGCATCCAAATCTCTCGCAATCATAATCTTTCTGCATCTAACAACGCGAAGCCCATCTGAACTCCTCTTAAACTTCCGATTCAGCCAGTTCCGCGTAAGTTCTCTTCTTCTTCTCAGATGGAGTTTCGAATTTTTTTCTATTCTGTTTTTGTTTGTTTGGTTTGTGTTGATCAATTAAAGGGGGTGAAGCAAATGTTTGCGTACTGAAGAATCGTATATCTTTGCCTCATTTTAGTTTCCGTAATTCTTGACTTTTTTATGTTAATTTTCAGTGTTGATGGAGTCTTCAAGTTCTTATCTTAATTTATAGCCTACACACAAAAAATGAAAAAAAAAAAAGATAAAGATTTTTATTTTAGTTTCCATGTTCTGCAATGCTCAATTGCATAGCTTAAGGCGACATAGTTACATGAGAACAAATTTATAAAAATACTCATGAAACTTTCTTTTTGGTGGAATAGGTTACCGTTTAACAAGGTTAGTTCATTTTGACATTTCACCATTATGAAGTTTCAATTCTCATGCAAAATCTGCAATATTGTGGTAATTGATACTGAAACCAAAATTGAAAATTTACCTTGCCTAATTGAAAATTTACCTCGCCTAATTCATTTTGACATTTCACCATTATGGTTTTTGGATCTGGTGCAATATTTCTCAAAGTTAAATTACTTCTTAATCAACTTATCTTTATTTTATCACATCTAAATTAACTAATTTTTTTATGATTTTTTTTTTGAATCTTTCCAATTTCAATCAAATGTATGATGAACCTGATTCAGTGTTTGTTATTGACTTGCATGTTTCATTATGTTGTTTTGCCAAGGATGGTAGTCGAATTGTCTGCCTGCTCTTCTTTTGGTTTCTTTTATTTATAATTTTTATCAAAGTCAAAATCGATTAGATGATAAATAGCATTAGAACTTGATGCTTTGGAATCCTCTATGAAAGTTCTACAATGATGTTTCATACGTTTTTCTGTTGTTCCATATTTTGAACTCCATTCATCTCCACGGTGAGAATAGTACACTCTGGAGCTTGATGGGACCTATACAACTAACAAGTCATATTCTCGAGTAAATTCACCTAGCAGTTTAAGGACTTCCTATGTAAGGTGAGGATGTATGATATGTATAATGTCTTAGTAAACATGGTAATATGGCTTTCCTTAATTTCATATTGTACTCCTATTTAGGTTCAATTTTAGAATTTATAGTTGATACATCTACTTCTGTTTACATGACAAAGCTGTACCATTCCAACCACATATTCATGCTTGGATGTATTAGTAGAACGATTGCATTTTAGTTTAGATTCTTTGTTATTACACGTGAATAGGTGTAGTCAATTTGTAGAACCCTCTCAACTATAACTCCAAGTGAGTTTACAATTAAAACCAAATTTACTACACTACTGTTAACTTAATTTGAAGTATTATCTTAGTGGATTTTCCCAGTTTTAATACAAATGGTTGGAGCAGGTTTTCAATTTTGCAAAAACAAAGAACCAGAAAAAACAAGAAAAAGGAAAAAAGAAAAGAAAAGAAAGGACCATTAAAAACTGAACGATAAAATTGATTTTGTTTAAGAAAAAATAAAATCAACAAAATCATTTCAATAAACCATAGATCTCCTCTACTGAAATTTTTTATAAAATAATATATAGAACTTCTATCCATCTCTGTGCATCGCACGGGATATTTGTAGCATGTGTTGAATATATATATTTAGAGAAATTTATGTTTTGCTTTCTATGTTTAATTCTTCCTTCTAACCACCAACTCTTTCTTTTCTGTTTTAGCCATACTATTGAATTGCATTATTTCATTAAATTTTTGTGTTTATTTGGATTTTCCTTCTCTTATCTACTTTTTACGATTGCTCTGTTTGGATTCACATGATTTCATGAAGCTATGTTGTTACATATGGACAGGTTGGCTACACCGTCGCAATTGATGCAATGAAAATAATAAGGTATTTTTTTTCCCTTTGTTATATATTGACTAATTCTGTGACTTTCTTTTTGGTTTTTCCTTGCATTGATTTGACTATTTTCACAACTTTGTTGTTTGAATTTTCAGCCATCCTTTTGTTTTTTTCCTGAGTTGAGCTTCTTTATATATTGAAATGAATGCAGTTGTCTTTCATTTGTAATAGAAGTGTTGGTAAGTTCATGGTTTTAAATTCTTTTTATGATACCACAATTAATGTTTAACTTGCCTCTCCTAACAATAAAAAATGCAAAGAAAAGGACCAAATAACCTACAAATTAGAAATTATGAAATTATGAGATCTCTTTTCAATAAACAACATGTTTAATATTAAATAGCAGTCATGTCAATCTCTTTTATTTTTTTTCTCTAAATCTGATTTTTTTTTTGAGTTGAGCCGAGTGCCTCATAGTGGATGCAAAGGCTGAGCAAGAAAAATAAAGGAAAATCATAGAACCAAAATATAGTTTTAAAATGTCTCGAATGACTACTTTTTGTTATTAAAAAAAATTCTAAATTGGATTTTATTGTGTGCAGTGCTGTCAAATAATTGGCAAATGCTAACATGTGAAATCCTTTTGAGCTAATGAACTTATTAATTGGGATAAAACAGCTTCGTTGTGAAATTAACAATGGTAGGTGTTGGAAGAAAAACTATGATGGAAGGACTTACTCTCCCTGCATAGTATGTGTTTTACCTTATATATCCATTGAATATTATCTTTCATTTTCTCTTTATAATCTTTTATATTACATTTTTCTATTCTGTTTGAAATGATCCAAGAAATTGCAAAACTGATTGTTCAGGAGGATCATACCAAAGGTTGCAAATTTCCACCAGGATTAAAGGGTGCTGGAGTGAATAGTTGTGAAGTTATTTTTGAATTAATTGTTTTTGTTAACATCACTACACTTGAAAATAGTTTTATGGTGTAATGATGCAGATTTAGCTTTTTTATGTTTCATTTCAGAAATATTTGAGAGTCATTACATTGTTGTTATAGCTTGGAAAATTGGCAAAATAGTAGGAGGCTACTTGATCATCTCTTTTAAAAATTTATTGGTTTTCTTTCTTTGTGTTTGCATCCCTTGATAATTTCAGATTCGCTGAAACCAAAAAGACACATGGATTTTATCAATCCTTGAACCCAATCTCAAGAGGAACCTTCTTTGGGATGGAAGCTAGAAGGCTTAGAACCTGGGTAACCTTCAGTCCTTAAGATGAATCCATAGCAATTTCTAAAATGGCCTTTTACAAGACCATCGTCACTTCTATGTCATTTTGAGTTGTGCTCTAATATACCAGTTTTAAAAAACTCAGGTCTCACTAACCTGATATGTGAAGTAGGCAAATAGATCAAAAGAAAGACAATAAGAATTTCCAGCTAACAATGTGTGCTGTAAATTTAACATCTACCTTGGTGGTCCACTTTTCAATCCTGTTGGGTTGGCAAAATATATTAGAAATCACATTCTTGGAAGCTCAAACTTCAAAGAGGTCAAGAATGGTTTTTTAATCAAACTTCAAAGAGGTAAAAAATAATTGTCAATTTTTGACCAATTTTTTGTTTCTATCTTTTTTCTCTACATTTGAGATTATTGCTCTCTGTAGTAGCAGGGTGCACATGTAATACTACATCTCATGGGAGGGAGGGAAATTGCGTAACTGATAGGCAGTTTTTAATATAATGATAGGGAAATTACATTTGAGATTATTGCTTTTAATATAATCATAGGCAGGTTTTTCCATTAAAGTTTTGATACTCAAATTTTAGGTGATCCAAACTACTATAAGCTTACTTTTATGTTTACCAGTTGTACACAGTTTTACTTATATTCACATTAATGTAAATATATAAGGTCTATCACTAGACTCACCACAGATAATAAGAGAGAAGAGAGTATGATATTGTATATCTACTTTATAAGATTGCTTTTCCTTACAATAGAAAAAGCAAAAGAAAAGAAGCAAATAACCTAAAAATAAGAAATGAAATTATGAGATCTCCTATCAATAGATAACTTGTTTAATGTTTAAGAGCAGTCTGGTCTGTTGGTTTCGCCTCATTCTTATATTCTTTAATTTTGTTTCAAACATCTTTAACTAATTCTAATAGCTGAAAAATCTAGAAATGTGTTACACAAAAATATTTACAACTTATAAAATCTATTTTTTTAGAAAGTGAAAAAAAATTATACAAATGTCAATGTTAATAATTGTTTTTTCTTATATTTTCTAATATTTATAAATAATTTTCTCAAACTGTATTAAACGTGTTTCCCATGCATAGCACGGGTTCCAATGCTAGTATATGTTAAGCGAATCAAGGGTGGCTCTTGACGTGTCTGTCTCTCACAGCCTCGGGCTGACGTGGCAGCCTCGGACAAGCTCGGATTTCCGAACCACTAATTTAAAATTTTTTTTTCTTCGCGTTCTCTTTGTCTTCTCGCATTCTCGGGTTCTTCTCGACTGTTCCAGAGAGATCAAGGGATTGTTCCAGAGTGATCTCTTTCTTCAATTCTCTTTTTCCTTTCATCTCTAAGATACAGTAGCTCAAAAGGAGGAGGGTGCTCTCGACTGCACGTTCCTACTACTATCTAGCGGGTTCTCACTGTTTTCGTATTTAAATCTGAGTAGGGTTCCTTGGATTTTAGGCATCATTTGCTGAGCAATCGGCGATTTCAATCCTATTTGGTATTCCGGGGATCACCGCCTGGCTTTCCTCCAACTCCGGCGAAGCGACCTCAAGCCGGGCGACCACAGTTGTGCATGAACCAGGAGCTCTCCGGTTCTTCCTCTCATCTTCGCTCTGCGTTGGTTCCTCTGATTTCAGGTGAAGCAAAATCATTTCCGGTGACTACCCTTGGATTGTCCGACGAAATCAATGATCTCTGACCGTTGCTCAACGCTCACCGGTGACCTGTGATCTTGGCTACCTTTGTTAAATCCAAAACACAGTGAGTTTATTCTCTTATGAAAAGGTCTAATTCTTCTTCTTCAATCTTCATTCAAATTCCTTTTACCTGTTAAAATATATTTTCTTGAGATGAATTTGTTGCAAAATTGCAATAATGGGATCTTTTTGTGAACTTGGATGTGCTATTGTCGATATGGCTGAATACCATTTTGTCATCCATTTTTGGGGTTTTCACAGCACAAGTGAAATCCTTTCTTCATCCTCCCTATCCACTTCGTCGTTTGGCTCGACGTCATTGATAAGTTATTAGCATTATCTTAGTTATTATCTTAGGCTTTATTTTAGGAGTTGGGATTATCATTATCTTATCTTAGTTATTATCTGAGGCTTTATTTTAGGAGTTAGGATTACTAATGTAGTGGAACAGTTATTGGCCTATTTATATGCCACGAACAAGAATAACAAAGGAAGGTAATTATTAAGTTGACTTGTGGTTTTCTCTCACCCAAAGAGAGACGTGGGATGCAGGATGGCATGCAGAGGTTGGAGGTAGCCATGGTTGACAAGTTACACCACCTTAAAGATGTAATTAACAAACTCTCGGAAGCCATGCTTTCGTCCAAAGCATCTCCAAGCAACACCGACAACAATGAACGGGAAAGGTTTTCACGTACTTCACAAGAGGACATGGGTGGAGGCAGAAACCGAGATGACAACGACAGAGGCAGACCAGTATTCTCATCAAAAACGACAAAGCTGGAATTCCCAAGGTACGCCGGGGATGACACCACCGAATGGTTCAATCGGGTGAAGCAATTCTTTGAATACCAATGAACGGTCGACAACCAAAAAGTATCTTTGGCTTCCTTTCACCTGGAAGGAGAAGCCAACCAGTGGTGGCAATGGCTGCATCGGACTTACCAAGAGGAGGGACGATTAGTGACGTGGGAGATATTTGAAGAAGAGTTGTGGGCTCGTTTTGGACCTACCGATTGTGAAGACTTCAATGAGGCATTATCTCGAGTACAACAAGTGGGTTCCTTACGAGACTACCAGAAGGAGTTTGAGCGGTTGGGCAACCAAGTTCATGGATGGACTCAGAAGGCATTAGTGGGCACGTTCATGGGTGGTTTGAAATCAGAAATTGCGGAGGATATCCGCATGTTCAAACCAAATACGCTCAAAGAGGTAATTAGTTTAGCTCGTATGAAAGCCAATCAGCTACTTCGTCAACAAAACTTCATGCAACCGCCGGCTAGTACCCCGATAGCATTTCCAACACCACCAAGAGCTGCTTCTCCTTCATCGATAAAGCGCTTGACATGGGATGAGATGCAACGAAAACGTGCTCAAGGACTTTGTTTTAATTGTAATGACAAGTTTACATTTGAGCATAAATGTCGCGAACCACAACTGTTGCTGCTTGAGAAAGGTGACGAGTCAGATGGCATCATAGGTGAAGAGCTTAGTGAAATAGCAACTTTTGGTGGAAGAAGATGCAACTTAGGAGAACACGGATGAACTTTAGAATTCAGCGGACCTTGAGGACAAGGATCCGCTTCATAGGGGGAGTATTGATAAGTTATTAGCATTATCTTAGTTATTATCTTAGGCTTTATTTTAGGAGTTGGGATTATCATTATCTTATCTTAGTTATTATCTTAAGCTTTATTTTAAGAGTTAGGATTACCGATGTAGTGGAACAGTTATTGGCCTATTTATATGCCACGAACAAGAATAACAAAGGAAGGTAATTATTAAGTTGACTTGTGGTTCTCTCACCCAAAGAGAGACGTCTTATTCAATTTAGTTGTTACGATTTCTCATTGATAAGCAAGTTTTTGATTGGGACCTATCAATCATCTTCACCTTCTGTGTCTTATTTTGCCTCTGATTAGGATTCGTGTTGAGGATGGTGGTGTTAGATTCAAGGATCCGAAGGTTGGACTTAAGGAACAGTTCTCGCAGATGGTTATGGGTGTGGGTCCAGTTCAGAAGCAAGGTGAGGGCTTTGTTGTTCTTTCTGCTCTGCCTCCTCTGCCGACAACTACCACAGGTGCTTCGGCGACTGTCAGTTTTGCTGTTGTAGCAAGTGAAAACCCAAATCGGGTTCTCTCTTTCAATGACGAGAGATCAAAACATGGAGCGCCGATTCGTTTGCAGAAACCACCACAGCAAATGCACCAGAAACCCGGTAGCAGACAATCTCCCGCGTCCCTCAGAGACGGGAAAGCTACTTCAGTCTACTCCAATTGAAAAGGTCCGATTGTACGGCGCAGATCCGGTGATCATCAAGGCTCTGGTGAATACCGGGATCGGCATCGTCATAGGAACAGAAAATGGCGACATGCCTGCCATGGCTTCTGATCCCAACTTTGCCAAGCAGTGGATCAACACAAACGTCCCCTTCTACCCTTTCAGCTGTTGCCTGCTATGCAAAATCTCCAAAACGCTCTAAACTTGGGATCTTTAGGAGGGAAGATCAAGTTCTCAACCGTGCTGAGGCGATCTGAGCCACCGTCTTCTGGGGTCTTCCATCCCCCACTCATCAGCAACTTGAAGCGATTGCTAGGGTTTCTAAGAGACATTGGTTCCCCTTTCACCATAAATCCATACCCGTTCTTTGCGTATCTGAGTGATCCAACGTCGGAAACTCTGGCTTTTCTGTCTATTTCAGTGACGACTCACAGTGAAGTCTCAATCGACTACTTTTCGATACAATGCGACAGACCTAGCTTGAAGAATGAGTAATTCATGCAATCTCAAGAAATTCTCCTTTCGTTGATCATGGCTGGCTGGATCTCCTCGAAACTCAAAGTTGCAGAAAACTTACTTCAACAGGCAAGAAAATTTCTCTTATAATGGCCTTCCCAACTTCACTTTCTTCGTTTCTACATTTTGGTGCCCTTTATTTATCTTTTATTTTTTTCAATTTCATCTCTATTTAATTGTACGGTTAGGTTTTTTATTTGCTTGCAGTTTAGGAAATTTGATCCTTTTTATTTTTCATTTTGACCTTGGTGTATTTTTTGGATGAAAATATTTGTTATTGATTGGCTTTTTTTCATCTGAATTTGCAATTGAATTGTTTAAGCACTGGCTCAGATCGATCAGCAAGCAGCGGAATCGCTTGGGAAGAATGAGAAACCTCGACCGGAGGAGTTGATTAATGAAACCCCAACGGAAACAAGGGTAGTCATTCCTCTGAAGGATCAGCTAAAGAAGAAAACACCCGAAAGACAATTGGTTTTTCTCCACTCCATGTTAAGAGTCTTATCTCCACATTGGAGTCGTAGTACTTGTAGAAGTTACAACATTGTTTATACTGTTCACTTTGGTTGCTAGAATAATCGTAATCAGCTCATCCAGAATTTCCCTCTTAAACAATGATGAAATATTCACTTGACAGTGATCAGTGTAATGTCATTAAGGCTATATCACATTTTGAGGGCAAAGTTTGTGTCTCCAATCCGACCCTTTCAGTTGTGCCTTTGTACATACTATGTAGACAATAAATATGATTACCGATTCTGCCAGCTTTCTTTACCTAATACAATATTATTTTAATCTAACAGATCAACTGATGGATATTGCTCTGATATTTTATTTAGTCAGTAATTGTTATATATCTTTATTTGCTTTATGGTTTCCCCAACCATAAATTGTTGAGTTTGATTAATTTTATTAGTAGAAATAGTTTATTTAGTCTAAAAAAAAGAACTAATGGGTATTGCTCTGATATTTTATTCAGCCAATGGTTGTTATACATCTTCATTTGCTTTATGCCTTCCCCATGAGATATAAATTGCTAAGTTTTATTAATTTTTATTTTTTAAATGGTTATTATAGGAATTAGGAATCTTATATGGTGTGCTAGGCTTTGTGGAAATGCACAACCGAAATATTTACTTGAAAATAGTGTTTCTCTGCTTTCTGGCTTTTGTGCTGCTATCTTATGCCATTAGGATGAGCATTTCACTGCAAAACTTCGAGGTTCAGAAGCACTTGAAACGTTTAAAAAACCCGGCTTGAAAAGCATCAAGGTGATTTTCTTTTCTTTTCCAAAAATTTTGTTGAATATTTCCTCTTTAAGTATTCATGAATTTATTTTTTAAATTATTTTTTTTTTTTTGTAGTTTGGGTGATTCCATCTATTTATCCTGCAAATTTGTGTTTATGGGGTTCGTTGATATTTTATGTATATGTTTGATGGGTTTCTTCTATACATTTTCTCCTTCTATATGTGGTGTCAATGGTATTATACAATGAGCATGAGAATTCATGCTATCTTCACTGATTTTTGCTGTTGAAACAGGTCCAGATGGACATATAATCGACTATCCAGCTCTTTCAGCATCCTGCTTTTGATCACCCATTCTTTCAAAACCACGTAGTTCAGGTTCCACTTCCAGTCGTTTGCTACTATTTCTCGGGTTTTTTTTTGCCTTTTTCGTTCTTTTTTCTTTTTTGCAGGCTCTATTTTAAAGTACTCCTTTTAGTTTAGGTTCCACCTTGATGATGCTCTGCCTCCATACTAGACTGCTAGAACCAACAACCTTAATGTCAGGGCAGCATCGAGCGAGAGCCATTTCAAGGAAGCCATATATTGATCATCTCAATGCCTTACTAACCTCCTTGCAAGGAGGCAAGGGAAGAATTTGGCATCGTTGTCAAGGATCAACAACATAAAGACATTGCTGCAATCATGGATCTAGAGACCCATTTAGAAGAGAAGGGCTATTGGAGGTGAATTCAACGCTGCTGGATGATGTGAAGACGGCAATGAAGAATTCAACGGAGTTTACCAGAAACGGCTTGACAATCGTGGTTAAGATCTTGGGTGTTCTTGCAGATTTTGACATTTCAATGATACCCTGGAAACTAACCTATTTAATTTCAAGTTCCTTTGGCACCTGTTTCAATCATCAAGAACAATCCAGCCATCTTCGGTTTCTGTTATTGGTTTAGATTGTGATGGAGATGGGCTTAAAATCGAAGACGCATAATCAATTTAACTGGAGCTTCTCTACGTTATAACGAAGAGTAAGGGAGTTTGGGATTTAAGTGATCCAAGAGAAGCCTCTTTCACTCGGGATGGAATCGTCTACCGCAAGAATGCGGCAGACGATACCGCCCCAATGTTAACCGTGAGATGCTCCCATCTCACGGTTCACATTTTTTTTCATTTTTTATTTAAAAAAACGTCTGCCGCATCACTTTTTTTTAATGTGAGAGGGCGGTAGACGATTTCAGCCCCACTTTCACTCCTATTAGTGAATAGTAATAGTATTATTAAATATCTGTAATTTTATTATCTGATATAATATTTTTTTAAATAAAAAATAATTTCTGAGAAAAGCACAAAATGCAAGTTGCTTTATATATTAGAATTTTCTATTATTTTTCCTTCACAGAAGTAAATAATTCAAATCTTTAACTGTGCGCTAGTATTATAGTTATAAAAGTAGTTGAAATTGGAAACTTAAGAGCAACCATATCTGCATCTATAAGGCTTTTAAACGGAAAAAATAATAATTTTTATTTTCAGTTGTTGTCCCAATACAAAAAATTTAATTCACCTAAACAGATGCAGTACAAGAGCAGACCTGCAGGCAACATTAAATAGTCATCATACCTTTTACTGGGTTGGAAGAACATTGGTAGACCTCGGAACTGGGAAGATGAGAGTCATTGGTAGATGCAAGAACCGGAAAATTTTCCGGAGCCTTCTGATCCCTGGTAGCTTTGATGATCTGCGTATCTCAATCTCCCAGTAAAACTTACAAGGTTAAGAACATAAAAGTGCATTATACTCGAAGTAAACATACGAGGTTGAGAAGACAAACATGTAAATCTGAGCAATTTAACATTGCTATTTACATCTAGTTTATGATATCAGCACTAAATTTACAGGATCTACAAGATGCACAAGTTACATTTCTGCTGCTATTAAATTTCAGATTCTGGTGCTGGCTTCACTGTATTTCTAACAAAAACCAACGCTTTTCATTATTGTCAGCTACTGCTAGTAATTTCTTGGATTTCCATATTTCCAAGATGATTCTTGTATACTTATGCAGATGCCAATAATGTCAAGAGCAATTGGCTTCCTTTTCACAGATTGACCCATTACTATTGAAAGTTGGCCTGACAAGTTTTCTCCTCTTGAGCTGCTTATTCGGCAGACACTCACTCTGTGTATCCTCCTCAACACAGCCTTTTGCCCCATTTTTGGCCTTTTTCTTCTGTGTCTCACTCCTACGTTTAAAATTCAAATAGGCAATTTCTTCATCCTTTTGGTCGATACATGTCTCTTCTTCACTAGCCGGAGCAGCATTCCTACTCATCTCTACCTGTTTTGTATCGCTAAAGGTTTCGTTATCATCATCATCACCATTATAATTTCGCTTGACAGTTGGCTTAGGCTTTCTCATTGACTTCCTCCATCGTTTGTGGCTGAGGTTCAACATCAGCATGAGGTCATCTACTGAAGTATCCATATTGTTTGTGTAAGCCATAAAGTCATCATTTTCTCCTGCAGCAGCCTTTGGAGGAGCATTCAAACGAGAAAATACACTAATTCTCTTGCTCTTTGTATCGCAATGCATACCATGGAAAGTCTGATGGCCCCCATCATCATGACAGATTTGATTGTCATATTTGCCGCATTTTCTCATATTCAGGCCATGAGAATAAAGTCCCTTGAAAGTTTGATAGCCATCATCATAATATATTGGATCATCATGTTTGCAGCATTCTTGGCCTTGAGATTCTGTGGACTGAAGATCATCCCACACACGGTAAGGAACAGGGATAGAAGCCTTATAGTTTCCAAATGGTGATCCCTCATGGCCATGGTCAGAGCTTGATGACACAGCATAGTGGTGATGAGGCGCACTATGCCCCAACACAAATGTTGGAGAGTCCAACTTCTCCCCCATGCATCTTGGGAACTGCATAGTAGCTGCACCAGACTCGGAGATAACCAAATCTTTGTAAGCTGCTGAAGAGTTTATGCTCGCCCTTCTGAGATCACCACCACTTGAGAATGGTACAGGAGCTACAGCAGACTCGGATAAGGGAAAACCTTTGTAAGCTGCTGGAGAGTTCATGTTCTCCCTTCTGATATCACCACTTAATGAGAAGTGTACAGGAGCTACGGTAGATTGAGTGAAGGGTAAACCTTTGTAAGCTGTTGGATAGTCTGAATTCTCCCTTCTGGGATCACTTCCTGAGACTGGTACTGGAGCTACAGGAGACTTGGACAAGCGCAAACCATTATAAGCTTCATAGTTGGTATGTTCAATTGCGTCTTCTTGAAAATACCTAGCTCCCAAGGGAGGGCTACTAAACTTGGAGGGCTCGTATGATTCAGGAGAATCCACCACTGGTATATAGTCTCCAGGGTAATCGGTGACATCCATGCTCCTCCGTCTATTGACAGACATGTTCCCTGGCTCTAACTTAAAGTTATTTGATTGGCATCTAGAACAAGGAAATGGGGTCTCCAAACTGTTATGATGACCAGAAAATTCTTGCAAAGCAATGGAGTTGTTATTGATTCCAAAAGGTGATGACTGCCTATGCTGATAATCAGGAGGAATGGAGTTGTTAAGCTGACCATATAAATAGCAGACAGGTTGGTTGCTTGTGCCAGCTGCATCTCTGTGAGATGAATGCATTAAATTTGAAACTTTTGGCTCCAAAGCTTGTGGTATAGGAGAATATAGCCTGGTTTGACTATCAACTATAGAATCATCTGTTTCTAGAATATGTTTCTTAGGGTAGCCTGAGGAATTTCTGTTAGACTGAGGAAATCCAGCATTCCTTTTTATGATGACTGGATCAAAACCCCTGCTCAAGCTACATTCATTTTCTTGACTCTCAGCAGTTTCAAACCTGCCTTTCTTGGTTAATCTTACTTTATCTGAAATGTTCCCATCATGTTCTGCATTTTTACTCCCTGTCAATGGTTTTTGAGGTTGCTGCAATCTAACCTTTCTTGAACTAAACAACCATAGAAGCCTTTGAACCTACATGTGTAGACAAAAGAAAAAAAAATGAGAGAAGCACATTCAATCGCAAAGACTCCATTACATCAACTAACTATTTAATTATATGATGAGCCTGAATTTCCTAAAACATATGGGAGGATCAAACCTGATCTTTAGATAGACCAAACATGAATTTGTATGCACTGAAGTAATTATCTTTAATAGCATCACGAAAATCATGTTCAGAAAGTGGATGACAGTACCAAATTGTGGTAAACCGAACCTGTATAAAAGAACATGCAGGAGAAAGTATAAATTTTCGAAAAAAGTTACACCAAAACAATTTTCTAAGGTTCAATTAAGAGCCCAATTTCAGTATGGAGAAAAGGAATTGAGGTGGCAAACATATGAGAGAACATCAAATTTAAAAATCATACCTGCGCAGAAAATTGCTTCCCTGACGAACTAAATGCATGGGGCATTATATTCATGGCACCATCTGAACATGCCCGAAAAACCCCATAAAGCTTTCTCTTCTCATATTCAAATAGAAATAAAATCATTCCATCTTTAACATTTTTCACAAAGTTAGCATAAGTGTGTGGCATGCCAAAAAGATGCCTCCTAAAACATTCCTTCTTTGTAGCACTGTTGGCCATGAAGATTGCGCCAAAATCAGGAACACTTCCAGAAGCACCATTCTCCTGCTCCTTGAACTCCATGAAGGCCCTTGCAAACTTGCTAGCATATTCAAAAATGATAATGACGTCCAGGAAATACCCAAGGTGTTGAGTGGCAATATAAAGTCTAAAAGACAGATAATTTTGACTTTCCAAAGAAACCTAGAGCAGGATAACTTTGCTGAACAAGCATTAAAAGAAAAAAAAATGACTGACTTTCCAAGCAAGATCTCCTTTTTTGAGTATGCAAAAGAGAGGGAAAAAAGAAAAACCCAGAAAAGATAATTCATTTGTAATTAACATTACATGGCTGTATTTGGTTCTGAACATGGAATGCGATCTAACAGAAAAGGAAATATTTAGATGAACATATAGCGGGTGCTAGGACTTCAGTACCTTTTCAGACTAATTACTGGCTTGGTAAGGTTTCTTTATGCTCTAGTTTTCCAAGACTGGTTTTGATAGCACTGAATATACAACTGTTGGTGCATGACTTCTTATAGATAGTGGCATCAAGGAATCAAGAATCTACAAGAAAACCTTTTCAGGTTGGACCAAAAGGAAATGACAGTGTGGACAAGGGGCTCCTCAAGAAGTTTACTGTTAAATCTTTCTGCAATAATTTAATGGGAAATTCAGATTGCCTTTCCTGAACATGACTAGTTCGATCTCCCTCTAAGGAATCATTTCTGGTTGGAAGGCAGCCTCGGACAAATCTTTGAATGTTGACTACCTAGTGAATCAGAACTGGTCAACCCCCAACAGGTGCATAATGTGTTAAGCAAGGTTTGAAATTTCGTGACATTTCAGCGAAATGTCGCTATTTTCCAAGGTGGAGACATGAAATCACCTTGGAAAAAGAAATATCGAGGATTCCCTGATGTCATTGGAATTTCAACGACATTTCGGCAAAATCAAGTAAAAGTCACACGTGACATGCACATGCAAATTTTAACTCGCCTTATATTGAGCTGGGGCTCGAAATCAGGTAAAAGTCACATCTCTAGAAGAGATGCATTGAACTCAAGGAGACAAGATGGTTTTTGGATATTCAATTTACTTTGCACATTGGACATTTAGTGAAAGATAGATGGAGGTCATAGAGTAACAAAGAAGTTTTTACAAACTGCTATGTTTTACATTCTTTTGGCAAACAATAAATTACCCTATTTCTTACCTAGAAATCTCCACTCATCTAACAAAGCAACTGTGTCCGTCTTTATTTAAAGAAAATATACTAATCCTAATAGATGTGTACTGCATTGTGAAGGAAAGTATCAATAAACAATCACCTTCTGTTGCATTGCTAATCTGCTTCTAGCATCTTGGCCTCACTTTTTGTACAGTTTATACTATCTGTTTTACTTTTGTTTAGCTAGTCTTCTTCAATACCTTCCAAGTTGTTTCTTTAATGTAAAGTTCTATTACCCGTGAAAAGAGAATTGCAGCAAAAGTTTTCAGTCCTTTCACCATTGTCGATTCCACCAGTTCAAATGTAGAAGAAAGTTCATCTACCTGTTTAAAAGTACTCCTGCCAAATTTTCACTCATCACACAAATTTTGAATCCATTGTTTTTCAACATAAAATCTTGATTCCCCATGTATCTATTGTACTGTGTTGTTTCCTCACAGATCCATCAAAACGTAAATACTCTAATTTTCATTTTCAGTCTTCAATTGAAACACTTCAATAAAACTTCTCCTAAGATCAAATCAATCCAGTCACCCTGTTAAAAGGAAAAAACAAATTGCTTTTCTATATTTTAACAATTTACAGTTTCAGCAAATTTGCATAACTCGATTGATATCATAAATCAAGAAGAAAAATGCAGCAAAAAACAACTACACTGATCATCTTTAAGTTGCACGCATGTAATCACTTGATCCCGCATTCCAGTGGTTTACAAGCCAAAGCTTCATACCTTTTCACAAGCAGTTGACAATATTAAGGGAATTCATAAGAACATATGCATCAAAAAAGAAAAAAAAAAACCAGCACAACTGCATTAGAAATAAAACCCTACAAAGATCGATAAAAAGATGAAAATCATGAATAATGAACCAGAACATAGAATTACCAACATCTTGCTCAAAATTTTTGATTTCCCAGACGAGCATCATACTAGAAAATCAGGAAAAACATTACAGATTTCCAATCGAAGCAAAGATGAACGACATGTGAACAAGTACTTACAAATTATGAGAAGTGTAATCCGGAAAAATTGGAAAAAGAAAGAACAGAAGACGAAGAAGAAGGAGATAAGGATCAATACATAGAAGTAGACAGAGAGAGGAGACGAAACAGAGAGGATCGAAGATTACTCAAAGCAGAACAATTCGTTTCGTTTCCTCTCCGTCCTGACGACGTTGATGTTTCTAAACCTAAATCGACCAAAAGAGGAAAACCTCACTCCTTTTAAAGCTTAAGATTAAAACGAGAAACATACACTAGAAATTGGCTCGCCAATCACATAGGTTCTCATCACGTGGCTAAATCGAGCGCGCATCCCCTGCACGTGTTTTAAAATCGTCTGTCGGCTCCTCGTGCAGCAGAATGGTATATCTCACAATTAGATACTTTCACGATTAAAAAATGTAAAAAAAAAATTTATTAAAAAATTTTTATCTATAAGATACTGTATGTGAAAGCATCTCACTAAAGCTTGGCAACATCTCGATAAAATTATATAGTCTATAGCAAGAGGAAGCGGAGACGATGCATCTCATCATACACTAATGCCAGTATTATAATTGTACATTCACTTGAAAAAATAATTTTATGAGAAAATATTTGTTTAAGTTGAATGCACCAATCATAGAGTCTGACGCACAACAGTTTACGATTTCAGATACAAACAATTTCAAATTTGGATAAATATGGTGTTGTAGGTGCCTTTTTTTGAATGCACGTTCACGTATCTAATGTTGTCTCCACGGTATCAAAATACTGATGACGTGTCTTCAAATCTTAATTCTAAGTAAGAGAAGTACGTTCGACGTTGGCTTAAACTGCCAACTCAGCAGCCGTTCCCACGCTATTACTGAACAAAAGAGGGGTTGGAGTTGATAGGTGTGATAGGTAGGCAATGGTTACAATGAGAGATGGGAGATACTAAAGTGATCTTCATGTATACCAAGCCAAAAAGCTCTTTTAATCATTGTAGAATGTGTGAAAGAAGAGAAATCCAAAAGTAAACTTAGAGAATTCCTGGTAGACTTGGCTATGTTTAGAACCTTGGATTTGGGGAGAAAAGAAAAGAAAACTAAAAAAGAAAGGAAAAGAAAAGAAAAGAAAAGAAAAATACTGATTTTCTTTTCTTTTCCGATGTTTGGATGAAATGAGAAATGAGAAGAAAAGCAAATATATTTTAGTAAGATGATGAGTTAGGGTGGTTGTGGCGGCGGGCGGCAGTGGGTGGTGGACGGTGGTGGCAGCTAGTGGTGGTGGCGGCTAGTAGTGGTTGGTGGTCATGGGCAGGTGATGGTGGTGGTGGTGGGCGGTGGTAGTGGCTGGTGGGTGGTGGTGGCAGCTAGTGGTGGTGGTGGTAGGCGGTGGTAGCAACTGGTGGGTGGTGCTACTGTTGCGTGGTGGTGGTAGATGGTGTTAGTGGTGAGGTGGTGTGAATAGTGATAAGTGATTATGAATTTTCTTTTTTTTCAAAATTCTTACCTTTTTGGAGAGAGAATTTTTTACATTAGAGAGAAAAAGGGGAAGAAAATTTGAAGAGAAAATCTCATTTTCCTTCTTCTAAACCAAACAAGAGAAAAGAAAATTTTAGTATTTTCTTTTCTTTTCTCCCCAAATCCAGGGTTCTAAACACAAAGTTAGAGACGGCTCAGAAAAAGAGAAGATAAGTTGTGCTCCAAGCAGTCAAGGAATTAGGAATCCAGTCTTGTTCCAAGCAATGAAAAGTCAAGGGGTCCTCAAATGGAAGAGGGTTCTCATATTTATAGAAGGTGTGGAGTCTCCAGGATTGTAACACTTGTCACAATCTGAGGCTTCAGGAATATTTACATGTTTCAACAATTTCATATAAAAGTTGGAGAAAAATATATCACTTATAGTTATCAATAAATGGAATAAAAATCTTAACCATTTAGACACACAAAGTATCAAGTAGTCTACAAATACCAGATTTATCGTTATTCCTCTTGGTATCCATATTGGACTAATTGACCTATTTGCTTTGTATGCAATCCATACAAGTACCAAAGTTAGAAAAGTTAAACGTCTTGAGCGCTATCATTTACTAAACGTACTATGAGTTATTTTATAAACAAATTATCCTGTGCTACAATATAAAAGAATTCTTTATAGGTAACACTTTTCTAATATCAATTTCATGTAATATTTCGTATTGAAAGATGCAAAGGGAGATTATAATATCCATATATCATGATACTAGAAACAAACAGAAATTGAATTCTAATAGTTAAAAAAGATAAGTCCTTAACTAAAAATTAAATCTATATAGTTCCAAACATGTGAAAACCAAATCTGTAAAGGAAAACAAACCCATATGTTTTTAAGAATAAAGAAAGCTAACATGACAATACAATACGGACTATAGAATCAAAATATATCCATCAAATGTTTTCAAATTTATTATAGTCACTATACCAAAGAAATAAGATTATGGTATTAAAGATAGTCCTTAACATGCCATCTCTACTAGAAAAATAATTATTTGGCTTATCTTTATCAATCATAAAAATCTAAAACCCTATAGTGAGCAAAGGTTGAAAATATTATAATATTTTACTACAAATGGCTACGATAAAACTAGTAAATTATATACCAAGATGAATCAAGAAATTTTGTACCTGTAGGCATAAGAATTCACTCGTCCCTTATCGAGTACACATTGTTTATTATGATACATAACATAATATATTTATTATTTAAAAATATGTGTGCAGGTGTTATTTCATATAATATATATTATATTATGTTTATATGCAATTATGAAAATAGAAACTACAAAATCAATCTCAATAATTTGGGGTCAACCAAATAAGATTCTAAATTCTAATGGCCTTTAGGTTTTAAAATATCAGCAATTAGACTTTGGACTTTGAGAATCCAAGAATCTAAAATGCTCACCAAATGCCCCCTAATGTACTTGGAATTCAATGCTCTTTTAGTCTTACTCATTTTCTAAGACCAGCTATTTTCCTCTCTCTCTCTCTCTCTCTCTCTCTCTCTCTCTCTCTCTCTCTCTCTCTCTCTCTCTCTCTCTCTCTCTCTATTTTAAGTAGTTTTTTTATAAAAAAAAAGTATTATTAGTTCTCTCTAAACAAGCCTCTTCCCCATTTTAGTATCTAAAAGCTTGCACCTTTTGGATATCTCTCCAACATTGATGCTACTAGAAAATCCTTCTCAAATCCTTTCACATCCTTCTATCTCTTCATGAAGTTTCATAATTTCAATGATATTCATATTTATTTTATCTTGTTTCTCCCATTGATTGTTAATGATAATATCTATATTATTCCCTTATTATCTTTTTTTTTTCTTTTTGACACTAATGCATAGGTTTCGTAAGCTAATGTTTTTTAACCAATACACTTATTGTTAAACCTATTTATTATCAACAGATTTTTTCTTCTTCCATTTGAGCTCGTTTCTATAATTCTTTTAATTAGTTGCCTTGATAGGTGCAATTGCTATGGCCCGTCAATAAAAAAATAATACATGTTTACCAAACATGAAAGCCAGTATACTTAAATTTATGATACTACAATGTAATTTTTAAATCTGATTTCTCATTGACCTATGGAATGTTTGGTGAGCATTCTAGATTTTGAATTCTTCATGAATCTCAAAATGTCGTTTGGATTAGATTTTAAAAGTCAGATTGTACAATCAACTCTAAAATTTGACCCAAAATCAAAATCTATCTCCAAGTAGATTTACAAATTTTGGTCACATACCTTAGTAGGATCTAAAAAATCCAGATTATAAGATTCTGATAGTACATATGCATATTTAATATGTACATATATTAAAATGTCACACAATATATACAATGAGTAGTATTATATGTTGATATATCATATATTATGTAATACATTGTATAACATAAAATATCTAGAATATATACTATGATATGTGTTATACTAATTTACTATTATAAAAATATGCTTAATATATATATAACATATAACATATATACATTTTTTTTATTATACTAACTTATTATATTGAATTATTAAAACAAATATATATATATATATATATATATATATATATATATATATATATATGTTATTATTATATTATTTTTATATTCAATTATGAAAATACAAACTATATTAATTTTGACATTTTTGTTTGTAGAACATTAATTGTTATTACCTTTATCTTTATCATTTTCTTGTCTTTTTTTTTTTTTGGTAAGTTATTATCATTTTATTGTAATATTTATAATTTACTAATGGACTATATTAAACTTTAATGGAATAAATTTTGCTAGGTTAAATTTTCTCCTTTTTATCATAACAAGTCCCTTGGTTGCTTTTTTTTCTTTTTTGGGTAAGAAAATTCAGTATAGTAAGTGTATGCTGTAATACATCAACAAACTACCCTTTCAAGTATGCCATTTAGGATGATTGTAAAGCATTATAATATTTATCTCTAGGGCCTATGCCTAAAACCCACCTCCCTCAAATTAAAGGGAATGTGCTGAGCAACTTGTCTTTAATTGAGACATTGTAAGTCACTCATGTTGTCACTATATTCTAGCTTATATCTTTGGAAATTGCGCTTCCCAAATAGGTAAGTGTGATGGATGTATGCATGTACATCAGATATATGATAAGTGGACAATGCTTGTGACAAATGTACCTCTTTCAGATTCCAAATGATTGATCTTAAACCCATTCCTATCTCCTTAATAAAAGCCTTGATTACCATTAACAAATCCCTTTTGTTCGCAAATTTAACTTCCCCCTTAGAATTAAACCTTTGACCGCATTAAGGAATTGTCATTGATTTTTAGAAGCTCATCCAATCAATGGATTTGGAATTTAAACCTAATTCTTTTGAAATTCCAATTCTCAATTTCAATTTCTCTCGTCATCCAATCACATGAATTTCAATTCAATTAAATTCCAATTCTAAAGGAATTAGAATTTAAATTTTAACTCTTGATTCCAATACCAATTCATCAAACCAATGGAACCCTAAATAGTAATTTTTAAAACCTTGTTCTAAACAATATATTATTCTTATCCAGTTTTTCAAATGCCTACCTGGTCAACATAATTTTAAATTGATATTTCAACCAAAGCGAGTCCAGATGAATGGACAGGTCTTATAATAACCTACCCTATTTGATGTATTAATTGGAGCGAACAGTGGTGAATGATACCCTAATCCTCCACAACAATATGCCACGTGGCTAAAAATTGTGTCTAAAAAACGTCTCCAAATCATTACGTAAGGTATATTCCAATTTACAACAGACGATACCTTGGACAGGATTCCAGCATAGCTTGTCGCCACATAAGCTAGTAGGAGTAAAACTCTGAGTGTTGATGACGTGGCCGTAAAGCACTGGTTCAAATTTAAAATTTTCCTGTCCCGCGAGGCATATGATTCCTGTTCTTTGACATCTCTTCCGTTTTAGCGGGTGGGTTCGTTGGGCAGGAAACAGGCAGAGGAAATCGAGGTCTGAGGAGTTCGAGAATCACAAGCTTGGATCTTTACGACGCTGGTAAATTGATCCTTCCTTCTTATAATCTTTTTTGATTTCTTGCTCGATTTGTTGTTTAGCTTGATCTATTCTTGATGCAGAAAATTGGGAAAAAAAGAATTAGTAGCTATGGAGATTTGGGTATGAGAGAGTGTTGTGAAAGATCCCATACCATAAATTTGTGCTTAAATAATCTGAGTAGATTGGTTTATTTTCCCCCTATTTTGACTAAATTTGCACCATTTGAGGACCCCAGGTGGCGGATAGTTCAAATGGGATTTTATCGCGATGAATTGGAATTTTCTTTTTAAAAGATATGTTTTGATAAACGAGGATTTGACCAGGATGAAATGGCACCAAGGAGTTGGAGAAAGTAATCAGTTGATTATGAATATTATATCTATGATCATAAATCGTTCTGCAGAAATCATATGTTGAGTTCCCAAAATCGAATCAGGGTTAGCCTGCTTCAGATCCAAGCCAAGTTAATTTCTTCCATTTGTGTGTGTTTATGTTTGATTCTTATTTTTGCACGGTTGACAAAACGAATATGGTTCAAGTCTGTACTTCAATCTGTTGGCATAACCATGTGTTTTTGTCTCTATTCCAGCTTACATTTAAGGAACGAAAGAAAGAAAAAAAAAAGGGTTTCAATTGCTAGTTTGACTCATTTTTAAGTACAAGGACCATAACCCGCTGAAGGTCCGGAAGAAATATGGTTTTGGTTTAGTGGATTGACAAACGACCTAGCCTTCGGCATTTCAGGTTATGCTAATACATAATAAGGATTTCATCGAGTTTCCTAAAAGTTTGAGTTGATCTATTTAGTTATATTTAGCCTCTAATTGGATAATGGAGTTGAAAATTCTGATGTACCACTGCCTAACTCTTTCCATGGTAGTGTTTGACCTTTAGATGCATATTTTTATTGGTTATCTATTTGGGTGTGGTCATTTTTAATAGCACTATATAGTATTGCTTATTGGTTTTCTCTGTGCTTGCCTTTTTTGAATTTTTTTCCCAAACCTTCTCTGTACATGCACTTTAGAAAAAGGTTTAAAAAAAGTTTAGCATTTTTCGTTCTTCGTGATTTATATTTAATTTGTTCATTTCTTTCTCTAGATTTAAGAATAGATCTATGATGTTAGCTTGAATTGGTTTTTATAGTTCAAAAACATAATATAGTGGGCCTTTAACCATAGGAACAAAGTCCCCCTGGTAACTAAATCACCTGTATTTATATATCATTATTACAATTGGGGAAGAAAATTTGTGCAAACAACCCCAAATAGTCACCATACGGTTTGTATATCATGATGAACTTGTGTATTGTTTTGGCCCCATTTCAATTCTCTCCTGTAGTGACCTCTGTCAACATCTATACCGCAGCTGTAAATAAATCACCGGGAATATACAAAAGCATTTTTTTTCCGAAGCCATAGCTAAAGTTCAACTTCTTATTTTGTGTCACTTCTTTATGTCTTTTCCCTGTACTATGGTTCTGTATTTCCCATTTTGATTTTTTTTGCCAACTATTTGTTGAAGTATCTATTTTCTCAGCTGTTAAACACAGATTGAAACTCTTAGTAACGATTAATATAAAGTCCTCCTTTTTTATTTTAATAAATTTTTTGTATATTAATTTGCTTATTTTTTGCTTTTTCCTTCATTTTGTGCAGGTGAACGTGAACCATCCGAAAGATTTATTGTACAGTTGAAATAATGATATCCTTTGCTTAGAGAAAATGGATCTGCTTATCATGCCTGTATTGTAGTCATTTAGTTAAATACATGACATCATTGTAATTCCTGTAAATGGACATGGTCACTTGTTTTATGTAAATCATCAAATCACTGGCTCCTCCATTATTTTTCCACATGCTCCCTCTGTCTTCTGCTTATCACATGTGCTGCCTAACTTTCTACTGAAAACTCTTGTGAAAATAAGTACTACATTCTCTTCAACATATTAAGTCTTGGTCTAGGATCCTCCAAAAACAACCTCAAATACCCTTTCAGTTGTCATCTATGATTACTTTAACACCCTTTCTCCTCTTTTACATCTTCATACTCTTCCCACATCCCTCTTCTTCTCTAGTGTCTATATCTACTACTCCTAATACCCTAAACAAATCTGGTGACTCTATCCGAATCCAATGGACTGGCATTGAAATGCCTTCGGAACTGGATTGGCTTGGTATATACTCACCTCCTAATTCTGCCGATGACAATTTTATTGGTTACATGTTTTTGTCTTCCTGCTATGATTGGAAGTCAGGTTCATGTTCTATTGAACTCCCTCTAGTCAACCTCCGGTCTAATTATGAGTTCCGAATATTCCGATGGTCTGAGAAGGAGATAGATCATTCCCGACATGATCATGATCACAACCCGTTGCCAGGGACAAAGCACTTGTTAGCAAAATCCGAGGAAGTGGGTTTTCAGAAGGGCCATGGCCCTGAGCAAATACATTTGTCATTTACAGAGAAGGATGATGAAATGAGGGTAATGTTTATTACCGAAGATGGGAAGGAGAATTTTATCAAGTATGGGGAAACGATGGATAAGATCGATCATGTTGTGACAACAAAGGTGAGTAGGTATGAACGAGAGGACATGTGTGATTCTCCAGCAAATGAAAGCATTGGGTGGAGGGATCCGGGATTCATTCATGATGGAGTTATGAGAAATTTAAAGAAAGGGAAGAGATATTATTACATGGTAAGAACTATTTTTATGCATCTTTTAATTACTTGAGGAGTCCTGGAATTTCATAACATTGTTTATAGGATATTTCCTTCCTTCTCCTTCAGATTTCTTAAAAATATAGCCAGAATTCGTTAATTTTTTTTTTATAAATTATTTGATTGTTGGTTAAGCAAGGATTGGCTTGTTGGTCGGTTCCTCAAAGCTTGTAATTGGATATCGAATCACAGTATTGGAATTGATTGATACACTGACTTTCTTCTATATGTTCTTTTCCTTTTTCATTAGTGATTGTCCAAAATGACTTATTTCACTATTTATATAACTTCATAGTTTTTGATCAGTTTTTTTTGTTCTTTTTTTTGTCACAGTTCTTCTGTAGTCTTGATATTTACCAAGATAGAGTCAGTGATTTCCTTAAATATGCTTGATTCTGTAGGTTTTTATATCACTTTTTTTTTTTAATGATTATGTAAATTTATCTTAGTTATTTGTTCGTGCCCTTTTTATTGTCCTTTGTGAACTAAACGAAGACTCTTTCTTGGACTGACTACTAGAAATCCATCTAATATTATTTGTTCATATTGTTTTTGGAAATAATTAACTTTGTGGCATAATTTTGGTTCAAAAGTGAGATAGGCAAAGCAGAATTCTTGTTTCTCTTTTTGGTGTCGCTTTCACAACGCTGCCTTGTCATTTATTTCCATGTTAAACTGAAAACATCCTGAGGCTGTATGTTTCACTCCCCAAGCAGCTGTTTGTTTTGTTTGTTGTTGGGGGGTGGGTGTGGTGATAATCATGTGAAGATATGATGATGAGAGAAACGTCCCATTTCTGATGCATGTGGAGCCAGTTCTTTGTGTTCCTCAAGGATAATTTTGGATCTACCTCACTGGATAAGTTAGATAATGTTAAATTCATATTTCCCTGGCTTTTCTGTGTGGTTCAACTTGTTTAATATATAATGAAAAGACTATCCCATTTGGGATCTATCAATCAGTAGACCAGTCTACTAGGTATGCGTAATGTGTTCTGATAAGTAAGGAAAACTTGATCTTATGTGTTGCCGCGTTGATATTTATTGCATATTTCTGCACTGAACGGTGTTCAACTAAGATGTTTCCTTGTTCTCTAATTGTCTGGAAACTAATTTTTCTTTCATGTGGCCTTTCAGGTTGGTAGTGATGCAGGAGGTTGGAGTGCAACCCACAGCTTCATCTCACAGGATGGGGAGGAGATAGTTGCTTTCCTGTTTGGGGATATGGGAACTGCAACCCCATACAAAACTTTTCTCCGCACTCAAGAGGAAAGCAAATCAACCATGAAGTGGATCCTCCGTGATATTGGAGCCCTCGGTGATAAGCCTGCCTTGGTCTCTCATATTGGTGATATCAGTTACGCAAGAGGCCATGCATGGCTGTGGGACACATTCTTTAATCAGATCGAACCTGTTGCCTCTAAGGTCCCATACCATGTGTGTATTGGCAATCATGAATATGACTGGCCATTACAGCCTTGGAGACCTGACTGGGCAAAGCCAAGCTACAATAAGGATGGAGGTGGTGAGTGTGGGGTCCCATACAGCCTCAAGTTTAACATGCCCGGGAACTCTTCTGAACCAACTGGGACCCGTGCCCCTCCCACGCGGAATGTTTATTACTCATTTAATGCAGGGGCTGTGCATTTCGTATATATGTCAACTGAGACCAATTTTCTTCCAGGAAGCAAGCAATACAATTTTATAAAGCATGATTTGGAGAATGTTGATAGAAAGAAGACTCCTTTTGTTGTTTTTCAAGGGCACCGTCCAATGTATACAACAAGCAATGAAATCAGAGATGCTCAACTGAGAGAGAAAATGCGTGAGCATTTTGAACCTCTTCTTGTGAAAAACAATGTAACTCTTGCACTCTGGGGTCATGTCCATAGATATGAGCGGTTCTGTCCAATAAATAACTTCACTTGTGGTGGCATGGGTCACGATGACAAAAACTGGCAGGATTTTCCAGTGCATCTTGTGATTGGTATGGCAGGACAGGACTGGCAACCCATCTGGGAGCCAAGGTCTAGTCACCCAAAGGATCCAATCTTCCCCCAACCTGAACGGTCTTTGTACCGTGGGGGTGAATTTGGGTACACAAAGCTTGTTGCTACCAAGGAGAAGCTGACACTTTATTATGTCGGAAACCATGATGGGGAAGTGCATGACAAGCTGGAAATCCTCGCGTCAGGCCGAGTTCTAAATGGTGACAGTGGCACCAAAAGAGTTAAAGTGGTGGAGTCGACATTGTCATGGTATGTAAAAGTAGGTAGTGTCTTGATGCTTGGGGCCTTTTTCGGGTATGTTGTTGGGTTCATATCACATGCTAGGAGAGACTCAACCTCCAGAAACAGCTGGGTTCCCGTGAAGAGCGAGGAGATTTGAGCTTTCACTTGCATTCAAAGTAATCAGCTGTGTAAGTAATGTGACTATAGATTTCCACTGTGAATGCTCTGAATTCCAAACTTCATGATAAGTAGATATCAAGTTATGTCCTATGTTATGGAAGTAGCTTTGCTCATCTGGTGAGATTTTCACCTTGTATGGTTGTATTGCATCATGTAAGTAAAGCCTTCAATAGTTTTGGAGTATAAAATATCTTGTTTTATGTTCTATGATATGAAATAGGGTGGTGTTGTGGGCTAGAGTCCATAAAAAGTTCATTTCTGTGAAAGCAGGGAATGCTCTTGCACTTTTAGTTACCTGACTACAGCTTCCTTGGTAAATGTTTACTGTTTATTCTGCACATTAATGTTAGGCCCTCCTCTAGGGGAAGAACAACAAAATGCCTTATTCTAGCTAGTTTGGTCAGCAACAGGAAGCTTATTCCGCAATTCTAATCTGTCAAAAGCCAGATCTTTGGATATGTTATGGATCATGATATCATATCTAACCAACCATATTTTGTTTTTTCTCTTTTCTTTTGATCTTCTTGTCTTTTTTAGATTCTGCAATTGTTACTTTTTTATGCTAGGTATAAGATGGGTTAGATCAGGAGTCAGTGATGCTCAATCCATGTCCAAGTCTGTTTTTCACATTCAGATCCTACTTGGCTTTATTCTATAGGATCCAGATCTTTTGAACATTTCTGATTAATTAATTAGTTAGTTCATATCCGACCTTATATCCATACTAAAGAGTAAAACAGAAAGAATATGTACCTGAACCTGATCTCTTATCTACTAAACACAATTTTGACTATGTAAGCTCTTTAACTTTTCTAAAGGCATGATAAAAAGTACTCTAATTGAGTCTTCGCTTCGATGTATTTTGTTTTGGTCATCCTCCAAGGAATCTTGCCAAGATCTGAATCTTCAGGAAGTATTGTCGTGCAAGGATTTTAAGGACCTGTAGTAGCTTTGTCTTTCCTTTTTGCTGTACATTTTTGGTGTACATGTTCCCTCTCCCTTCTTTTATTAATACAATTTCACTTATAACCGATTTAAAAAAAAAAGTACTCTAATTTAAATCGTCAACCACATGATAACAGGATCCATACTTGTGTTTTTATGGTGAGCATTTCTTCTTAGAGCCAAAATTCGGTGGTTCAGTGAAACCACCGGCTGAGATGCATTTTGGGGTCTGGGCCCCACTATTGAAAATTGCCATCCATCTGCAAGTTTCATGCTGGAACCACTGAGTGGCTCCAGATGAAACGGTCTTGTTTTTATGCATTAATCAACATCTAGTGCCCGAATTTAGAGATTCCAAACCTTCATAGTCCCAATTTGTGAGATTTAGTACTGTAGTAAACATGGCCTACAATTTCTACAGACCAACACTAGTTGGACAGCATTATATGTCTATTGGTTGACAATGAGAATTACAACTTTCGTTCAATTGGATGGCTTTCATGTTCATGAAGAACAAACTGTAATATATATATTTATAATCAGTAGAGCTCCTTAACAAAAATCTGTATCCATATTGTTGCAAAATTGGTGTTGTTCAGTCCTCATCAATGGGACTGAGATAGGTTTAGGAGGTCTGTTTAAATCCATAAAGCAAAACCCAGATTGGATTAGCATTCAGAGTAACCCTGTTGGACAGGTTTCCACCTCCACTGTGGATGCGTGTCTCCGGAAATGTATGTTTGCTGCTAATCCAAACCTCCTGTTTGAAAGGGAACATTGGTTGTATGAATGAGATGCCATCAGGAATTCTTGTTTTCTATCAATAGTTTTTTGTTTTATTAAATAGCAATGATTTAAAATTTGCTCCAATACCCTTTTAAGGAAAAGGAAAAAAAATTCCCTTTTTCTGCTATTGAATTTGACTGAAACTAAAAATGAAGGGGAAAAAACCATCAAATTTGCAAAATTACTTATCTGGGTTAAGCCTGGCATGGATCAATCTTGAGAAGCAAAAGATATATCCCATGCTCAGAATAGTAGTTCAAAAAGTAAGTTGTAGAAAATTTGCTGCAATCACAAAAGGGGCTGCATAGTGGAGAGTGAAGACTATATACATGCTTCTCTGAGGGTGCTGATGTGGTTTACTCATTTAAGCATTTCAGCTAACTTGCACAAAACAAGACTGCTTACCAGGCAAAGTCCTATTCAGGGATCCAGGTCCCTCAGGCATGAGAGGAGATATTGAAAGATCATAATAGCCATGTTTTGCTTCTCTCTCTCTCTCTCTCTCTCTCTCTCTCTCTCTCCCTAAAGCTTTGCACCGAGTTCAATTTAGCGGCCTAGGTAATGGCTTTTTGGTACAGTTGTTGGGGTAATCAGATTCAAGTCAAATCCATTACGAAGCTAACCAAAACAGCAAGTCTATGTTTACCTACGAAACATTTTGTAAAATTATATATCCTGCCAAATCTGGATTAGGATAAGAAGAAAAAGAGGACGCCGGAGATTTGAAATACACTACCTTACTAAACAGATTAAACCAATTATTCAAGGTGAAACAATCAAGAAAAGGAAGAAAAAAAAAATTCTTCATGAACCTATGATCATAACTGAACCATAAAGAACAGAAACCCTCAAACAGCCTATCTTCAGGTTCAGTAACCCCACTGTCAGTAACAAGAACATTGACCTACCTTTGCTGAAATCCGAACCGTTAATGTGTCTTGGAAAGATTTTTTGTTTATTATGCTACGAGTTAGGTTTTGCTGGTTTCTGGTTTGAAAAACTTTCACTAACCTTATGAGTTGCATGTGATATGTTTAGAAGCAGACTGTTTATCTGTTACTTGGACTAGCAAAGCGGCACATACCTCATATGCAGAGACATGCCAAACCGTTGCTTTCTTTTTTTCTACAGAAGATCATGGTACAGATGTACTGAAACAAAGATCACATGAAGATCCTTGAATGCTTTGACAAATTCCAACCCAGGAGTCTTTTCAGAACCTTGCATTAGAATATAATTAACAGCTTACACAGTTGTGAGATCAGAAATCAAAACCGCTTGCAACTCAAAAACTCAAAAGAAATAATACAAACATAAATTACACCAATCAACTTTGTGGCCTACATACAGGTAGGAAGGAATAAAAACAAATTCCCTACCCAACTCCAGACCTCGACAGAATGCAAACTAAAACCTTTTTTCTCAACTGTGCATAAAAAACACAACGTATAAAGAAAAAGAAAAAAAAGGAAAACTGCATCACCAGGGTTAATATCGTTTCCCAAGAATAATACCAATGATGACAGACACCAGAGCTACTCCCAGCATGAACTTGTAAGTCGTGAAAGAAGAAACTTCAGCAGTTTGAGTAGGAGTTACTGAAGATGGTGAGGTTTGAGCAGATGCTGCTTCTGCCTTCTTCTTGCTCTTCCTTTTTGACGGAGATGATATAGTTGATCCAATATCTCTAGATTTCACCTGGAGTCCATCATCTAATCTGCTTGGGCTGCCCACATCCTACAAGATGATAGAAACATAGATGCTCAGGTTCAGATTGTTGATGGATAAAATAATCTCAAATGGAAAATATTAATTACAACATATGTCAAGAAGGATAAATTTAATTGCTTTGCTTATTTGCATGAAACAAAAACATAAATATTTTCACCAAAAACATAAATTTCGACCAACTTAATCGCAGAAAATCTAACCATTGCCTATTTCCCAGAGATTCCTCTTAAAATTTATATTCTTTATAAACCAAAAGGAGCAATACCAAAAAAAAAATTTCTAAACATTTGATACCCTACATGTATGCTTTGCAAGGATTCCTTTTTATGGAAGCATTTGAGTGATTTTGCATATCGAACTTTTCTTCAATGAGATTTCAACATGCAAGAATATTGATTCAGGCTTATTAAGCTACAAAAGACTAAAATGGACCAAAGATTTCTCAACAAAAGCAATGAATATGACGATGAAAATGACAACAATGACATGATAATAATACTTGCCTGATTCAGTGAACTAGCATTTGCTAGCTTCAGCTTGCTTTCAAGTTCCTCAATTTTCTTCTGTAATGCATCAGTCTCGCTGGATCTCTTCCTTAAATCATCCAACTCTGCATTGAGAAGAGATATCCTTTTCTCTTCTTCTTGATCCTGCAGGAGTAGTGAATTTGCCAAAAAAACAAAAATGAGTCTTTAAAAGATAAATCACATCATGGTAATGGAAGGATTAGTTTACATCAATTATCTTGTAAATTTCCTTGAAAATCAGTGAATTCAATAAATTATAAAGGTACTGATAGGGCATACTGAAGCTGTAAATGGAACTAAGTACAAAGAAAATTGAAATACTTTTCAGGTTACCAATATCAGGATTCTAAAGAGCCAAATATTCTAGACAATATATTCTTCACAGGAAATTAGTGACAAGTAACTGAATTGGCTTGAAGCAAACATTCAAAATCTATATTAACCTTTTCTGCAGATTGCTTATCAGCCAGATGAAGTTTCTGTTCGAGCTCTTCAACCTGCTTTTCTAAAATTAGGACTTGTTCACACTTGGCTTCAAGCTCCTCAAATGAATGCTTCACATCAGCTTCTTGTTCCAATTCTTTTTTGGAATTTGCTTCCTTCTGTTTGATCAGAAATTAAAATAAGGTACAGCACTTTAGACATCAGCATTCAGCTTAATTTGCTAAAATTAAACCACATCCATCAAATTCCAAGTTTTATACATATAATTTGTTATACACAATTTATATTTGAAGGATGAAGGTAACTTTAATGTCTTTACACACTTGCAGAGCCTATATATATGTATGTATGTATATGTTAAGCAAAAAAGATCAGGAACAAAAAATAAATAAATAGGGGTGGTGGGGGCAGTGGTGGGGAAGACAATCATGAAAATAAAGGAATAACCTGTTCAGAAATGGTTGTATGTGCAAGATCTAAATCCTTTTTTAGTTGCAGAACTTGTTCATCGAGAATATCTCTATTATGGAGTTTATGTGCTTGCTCCTCCAATTTGGATAATAGTTCTCCCTCTTTTTCAGCAGCCACTGTCTGGATGTGTTCAACCTAGGACCAGTTAAAATTGCACTGGTAAATACTAAAGTCCCCAAGATTGGAACATTTGAATTATATGCATGTTTCTCAAAATGTTTTCACTTGTAAATACCTCTTCTTTCACTCGAGTTTCAGCCAGCAGCAATTTTCGTTCAAGTTCTGAAACATGAGTTCGTAACACAGACTTCTCCATGACATCAGTCATTAACTTTTCAATCTCAGAATTTAAGGCATCTTCTTTTGCCTTCTGTTCAGTCAGTTGTCCTTCGAGTTGGGATATTACTGTTTGTAGTTCTTTCCTTGTATTATGGTATGTTTCATTAAGCACGTTGTTCTCTTCCATAACTGAAGATATCTGCAAAACCAGTAAATTATTCAGTTGAAATGGACAGAGTATTCAATCTAATGTTAAAAGATTCTATGATAACAAAATCAACCAAATTTCTTATGGACCCAGAAAAAAGATTTTGACATGTAGATAAGTGTGAAAGGATACTGATGAGGCTTCTATTGAGACTGAAATAAGCTGTAAAAAATAACACAATTTTGGAAAGATATTTTGACACAACTGTGTGCACACATTGATTGAAGTACGTAACAATACCAAGCAGGTTATACAAAAGCTCTTCAGAACAGTTTAAATAGCATCTAAAAGTTTGCCAAATAATATACATACATGATTGTGACTGCGAGTGTTGGTGTGAGTGTGAATGTGTGTGTCTGTGCACATGCATGTGCGTGCATGTGTGCTGGTGATATGCAAAAACACACTGATTGAAGTATTTAGAAGGGAAAATGTTTTGTTCAAGATGAAAACCTGAGATTGTAGTTCCTTTCCTTCAGAACTAAGCTGCTTTGTCAAATCTTCAATAGCTTTCTTCGATGAGTCAAGCTGTTGAATTGCCTCATCCTTTTCAAGAAGTACTGCTGAAAGAGTCGTCTGTAGCTCATTAATTTTGGATTCATATGAAGCCAGCTCCTGAGTAAGTCTCAAATTCGCCTCCATTAGCCCTTCACTTTCTTTTTCAAGTTGACCTGCCTTAGTTTGCAGTTCTTCAACAACAATTTCCGTATGCTTTGATTTTTGGAGAACCTCTTCTAACTCGAATTTTCGACTTTCTGCAATCGCAGATGCCTCCCCAGCCTGTTCTTCATGGATTTTGATTTGATTTTCGAGTGTATTAAGCTTCTCACTTAAATCTTTTACTTCTAAATCTTTATGGGCGAGTTTCTCAGTGGCTTCTTGCAACTGTGCTTCTGCTTCCCTGATGCGGTATTCAGTTACAGACTGAAGTTCCAGGCTTCTGGAGTGTTTATCAGTTAATTCAGTTACAGAATTCATGTGAGAAGTCAGTTGTTCAGCTGCAGCTTCCTTTTCAGCACAGGCAGATTTTAGCAGTTCCTGAAGCTCATTAACCTTGCTTTGAAGCTGTAGGTTTGTTTCAGCTAATAATTCATTCTCTGAAAAAGATCGAGCAGCTCTCTCTTCTGCTTCCAAGACTTCTCTTTTGAGCTTATCAACAGTGCTTTCGAGAGTGATCAACTTCATTGAACTCTCATCTAATTCAGCCTTGAGGATAGCTGATCCTTCACCTGATTGTGCTGCCTGATCTTGGTAAAATTTCACTTTATCATCAAGGATCTTTAATTTGTCACCCAAGGATATTGCCTCAGCATCCCTTTTGGTAAAGCTTGCTATTGCTTCTTGAATTTTTAGCTCTGAATCCCTTGCCAAAGATTCATGCAAAGCCTCAAGCTCTGAGTTTCTTGAGGTAGCTTGCTGAATTGCTGTTCCTTGTTGTTCTAGCTGCTCCTCAGCCAATTTAATCTTCTCCAGCAAATCACACTCCCTAATTCCAGAAGCCTTGAGATCATTTTCAATGGCCTCCAGTTTTTCATGTGCAGATCTCAATTCATTCTGCAAGACCTCCAACAGCTTTTCAGCTTCAGAGAGTTTCTGTTTGGAACTGTCTGATTCATCTTCAAACATTTTCTTCTCTACCGCAACTGCTTTCAAATATTCTGTCAAGTCGTTCTCCTTCTCCTTTGCTGCTTTCAGTGCGATTTCAAGGCTTGATGTTTTTGCTTGGAACATTTCTAGCTCTCCTGCAAGTTCTAAAACCTTGTTGGATAATTGCTTGGATTCTGTGTCAGAATCCCCGCATTTTGTTTCTAAAGCACTTATCTGGTCTTCAAGTTCCCGGATCCTGTAGTTAGATGTTTCAAGTAGGAGCTCCAGCTCACCCACCTTTCTGCCAGCATCCTCTATTTTTTTGTGGGATAACTGGACCAATTCTTCCAGCTCAAGCCTTTGCTGATGAGTTGCATTTATTTGACCTTCACGCTCAGCACATTTCTCTATGACACTGTTCAATTCCATCTCCAGTTCTGAGTTTCTTAAAGATGATTGGCTCAGAGAAGCTTCCAGTTGGCTTAGATTACCTTCGTATAGTTTCACTTGGTCCCTCAGCTGCAATTTTTCTTCCTCAACTCCTCTCAATGTATCATTAAGCTCAGATGTCTTTTCAGAAAACTCTTTCAATTCTCTTTCAGCATCACTACTCTTCAGTACCACAAGGTTCAGCTGTTGCTCAAGCTCTAAATTCTTCTGTTCAGATGTTATAAGACGGGTCTCGAGCTCTCTCATCCGTGATTGTGCTTGTTCCACTGCTTCATTTGAAGCTTGAACTATTTCCTCAAGTTCAAGGTTCTTTTGTGTAGCAGTAGCAGCAACATTTCCTGATTCCTGATGCAGATCTTCAAGAGATTTTAACTGCTGTTCCAGCTCCGCGTTATTTGACAAAGCTTGCGCCAGAAGAGAATCTGCTTTGCAGAAATTTTTATCTGACTGCTTCAACTTGGACTCCAGATCACTGCATAACTCCTTCATCGCGAATGCATCACTTTTAAGATCTACCACCGTAGCTTCAAGAACATCTCTCTCTTTGATAATGTTAGAAAACTCCTCATGCAGAGATGAAATTTGTGTTTCCTGTTTTTTCAGGCTAACTTCTGCCAGCTCTCTGGTGTTCACCTCCTCTTGGAACTTGAATTTGAACTCTTCCAACTTGGAGAAATTTACCTGAAGATCTTCTTTGGTAGAGGAGAATTGATTCTCCAAAGCAAGGATATCATCCTTCATCTGGGCCTCTGAAGCCTTCCGGAGGTCTAATTCTTTGGTCAGTTCATTTATGACAGCATCTTTTGAAGCTAGCCGTTGCTCCAATTCCAACATATGTGATTTTGAAAGCTTTAACTCCTCCTGAACTGCAGAGAGATCAGCTGTAGTACTCTTAAGAGCTTCTTCAACTCGCTCATTTTCAGCAATCTTCTCATACAGGCCCTTGAGTTCTTCTTGTAAGGAAGCCGTCTGGCCTTCCATTTCTTTTGCACTCAGCGTTGCCATTTCAAGCAACTTTTCAAACTCTAAAGCCCTCAATGTCTCTGACTCAGCATGTGACCCACTTTGCTTACTCATCTGCTCAAACTTTTGTACCTCACTTGCTGAAGATTGCAGCTCTTGTTCTAGCTCCAACATTTTCTTTCTTGAGTTCTCAAGTTCAATGCTGAGCCCATCAAATGCATCTTTCACGTCTATCAGCTCCGTATGCTTTCCTTCGTGAGCATTTAATGCCTCTTGTAAGGTATTAAGATGTGAGGTGTGCTTCTCCATGGCTTCTATCATCTGCTCTTGCAATATTTTCTGCTTGAGTTCAAGCTCTTCACAGTGCTTTTCACTTCTCTCCAGCTTCTCCATTGTAAAAAGAATCTCTTCCTTCAGTCTATCATTGTCAGATTCAGAATGCTTGAACTCTCCAGTCACCCTTTCCAATTCGATCTTGAGTTCCTTCATCTTCTCCTGGGCTTCTAGGAAATCTCTGCTTGCATCTGAATTGCTTGATCTTCTTTCAATAACTGAGGGCCTATCATCCTCTGCTGAAATTGCTTCACTAGTACTCGAATTATACTTTACATCCAATGCTTCTTTCTCTACTTTTATGAATTCTCCATCAAAGGCAGTTTCTTCTTCTTCTTGCTTTCCTTCCTTTCCCTTCTGATCCAAATCGCCATTGGTTCTGATATCCCCCTCTCCTTCCACCTGTGACACAGGAACAATGCATATCTATCAAGCATCAAATTGAGGATTTGAAAGATTCAATCTTCCATCAAAATTTTCTGGATCATTTTTCTTTCATTTGCAAGATTCAGACAAGAATATTCATCTTCCTATATGTTCACTAGACCTGATAGAAAAGTTTAACCACTGCCCATGCTGGACTCTTTTAATCAGGTTAATGAGAAAATGATAACAAACATTTAAAATACCAAATGAAAAGAAAAATCATGCCAATTTGGAGGACATTTTGTTTCCCAATATAACCAATCAATACATCTCTATCATTATAGTGAGAACTTCTTGTAAATGAAATAGATTATTTTTGGACCACCAATTTCATAAATTTTTTTATCCTTTTCATAATAAACAAATGGAGAAATTTAGTCTTTTTTTTTTTTACTACTTCAGTTAGACACCTCCTATCTACTAAAACTTTTCTGTCTAAACAACTAACTTCTGACATAACGAGATTATTTCTTAATTTGAGAATTTATTTACAACATAAAATCATTTGCTTTACAATTTAATTTTTATTGTAATGGGATTTGTTAGAATGCTGTCACTGGGGTCTTTCTAGTGACACCCATCTTTAATAGATTTTACTCAAAATAAGTATACACAGGAATAAATTTCCTGGAATCATATTCATCATGGTAGCGATAACTAAAAAGCTTGCACAAGTTTATGGGGTAAATGAGCGGATAATGTCTTACAATGTGGGGGCTATATGAATTTTGAGAAGGGAAAAGTTGAGTAAGATAAAATTTGATATTGGAAATTGAGATGACAAGGTAAATAAGAAGAGAAAATGATTCATAATAGATGTGATCTGTGATGGTATTTATAGTGGCAGACAGTCAATATCTTTTCCTCTTTTACCTTCTAAACAATGCATTTAATGTGGTATATATTTGTTCTGGCCGGAATAGCCAAATTTTTTTTGGTGAAAAAACAATGAGAGAAGAATATCAATGATTTTTTTCTGAAATTTTGAAATTTTGCAGGCTAAAATTGTAGAATTGTAACTTAACCACCTCCTTCGAAATTGAAATTTTGAAAAATCTCAGCATTGCTTTATTGGAAATTTCAGCTATTTCAACTGAAATAATATGGTAACCACATTAATAAAAGGTGAAAAAGAGAAGAAAAAAAAATACTTACCAACTATCACTATAAATACCACACATGCCATGTCTTTTACCAACCCTTTTCTATCTTCATTTACCACATCACCCCAATTCTTCCTTTCCCTAACTTTCCCCTTCCCAAAAGTCACATGGTCCTCCCATCCTAGTACACTCTCAAAACGATGTATGTGTGGAAGTGTGTGTGTGTGTATACATACATATACATATATATAAAAAGTATTTATATCGTCCTATCTTTTTTAACTTGAACTTTATAGTTTACTAGCATTGCTAATCTTACATTTTTATATGTAATTTATACTTCATTAAAATACATGGGGTCTAATCATTAATTTTTATTCCTAAGCCATAAATGTATTTATTTTTGTAGATAAAATTAAAATATTAACTGAATTTCTGCATAAGTTTTGATAACAACTATCCCAATGGTCATGCTTCAGAGTGGTTCATGCTTTCTGAATTCAACCATCCCAACGGTCAGTGAAATCTCATGATTGCTAAAGCTGCTTCTAAATGGAGATTGAAATCGATAGAGTGATGGAGATAAATAAAGGGATGTAGAGTGATGACTCTTTTGATAAAGGCATAAGGATTACACCTAGTAAATCTCAAGAACCTGATGACATCATGCACCTATAAATTCAATTGGATAGGAGTATAAGTGATGGTAGTAGTTGTGATGATAATGATGATGATGCCAAAGGAAGAGCTTAAGCAAAGGATGATGATGACGACGACAACGATAACACTAGAGGTGATCCAGGTTCTTTCGCCGCTGCTGGTATTTGTAGTTATGCAAGAACTTCCTTGTTTAAGGATAAAATATTTTATTATTGATGTTTTTGTATAAATCGTAAATTCTATACTTCTTTGTTTACTTAGTTGTAAATGCTGATGTCATGGCTATTTTTTTTGTTAGCTATGCAAATTATTATGATTGTGTAATCCCCTTTATTCTTATTATCTCAGGAGACTGCAAAAACTTTGTAGGCATTAATAAAGAAGAGTTGATGTTGGGTACATTCCTAATCTTTTATTTTCAATTTCTATCCAGTTATGAAATTTGAATTTTTTGTATTATCATATATGTAGAGTTTTCAGATGTTTTAATGTAAATTTTGTGTTCTTTACTTTTAAACTTCTGTATCAACTCACATCATTAATAAAAACCTTATTTACTTCTTCCATTCCTCCCTCTCTTTTAGTTTTATTTTGTGTAAATTTTAATGCTTTTGAATAGCATATATGTCAATAAAGAGGTCCCATTTCTACAAGTCACTTTTATGTTTTTTTATATTTGAAAAGCAGATGCTTAACCGATAAGCAAAGGGAAAAACATACATATTAAGTTTAAAGGGAAAATACTGAAAATAAGGAAAACAAAAAGTCAAATTACTTAAATAAATACATGAAATTTCTGATCTAAAATAGACTGAAAATTCATGCTTTTTTGGAGCCTAATTTCAGTCTAATTTTGAATCTTATTTTTCTCTGAAATATCAGAAACACAGATATTAAGTCTATACTAATTTTGGATATTTAGGTTTCACGTGATGCTATGAAATACGCATTATTTCCAATGACTTTTTCAAATTATGTTTTCAGGAAAAGTTACTTGATAAAAATAGGGTAAATTACTTGAATCTTCCTTGAGGTTTAGAAAATTACAGATAACCTTAAGTTATTGAAATAACTCTAAATCTTCCCTCAAAGCTTCTTATTTATAACCTTTCTTACCCCTTTTGTAGGAGATAAACAAAATCTTCAACTAGATCAGTTGAATTTCATTAATTGGGATGTTTTACCTTCAAGAATGATTTCTTTAAATTTTTCAATAAATATTTACATAATTATCCTTTCACATTTTAAATTTATCTTAATGAGCAAGTGAAAATGTGAAAACAATAATTTGACCTCTATAAAAGGTAAATTAGGAAAATGTATGAAGTCATTGGTATCAGTAAAACCTTTTGTACTCAAAACAGTAACTTTAACCAAACTGAAGTGAAACGCTAATGATAATAAGTTCAAACATTTGGTTATAAATCAAGGATAACAGAAGAGTATTGTGGGCATTAAAATGATAACCAACAGCCAGCCAGGCCCACCGTCCCTTTTTATTTTTTAAAAGGGTCAAGTATTGGACCTACCAATTTTAGAGCTATAAGTGGGGCAGGTTAGGTCGGGTTATGCGAGTTCGGGGTCAGCCCAATCCAAAATTTACTAGCCCAAATTCATCATTGGCCAGCCCTTATCCAAACTCACTAAACCAAAACCCAACCCAAACATTATTATTTGAGTTTGGGCTAGGTTCGGGTTGGCCTAAACAAAATGTAAGATTTTGATTTTTTTTTTTTTCAATTTTTGTTATAATTGTAAAATGTTGGAGTATTATTAACTAAATCATCTATCAACATACTTTTATATTTGTTTGTTATAAATGCCTCTTGATTTGTCTCTTGAATTTGGGAAAAGGCACACTTATTTAATTTATTTCTTTAAAAAATTATTTTTAAAATATAATACTGGCTCATTATATTTGTGGTTTTGCACAATCTTTCTTGTAGAGTATGTGCTCCCAAATATCACATTCACTGTAGCATATATGTATATGTATGTGAGTATAAAATTATTTATTTGAGAATAAATTCATAAACTTATTATCACATGTTAATAAATTTATATTTAATAGTTGATTGAATAACTACAATGACAACATAAAAGGGAAAAAAAACGATGGTATATATACATACAAATAAATATTTACTTATATATGTATATACTTGGTGGAGTTTTATACATACATCTATACGAGAGTGTGTACATAAAGTCAACATTAACTTCAAGCTTTTTGGATTGCATACAGTGGCGGAACTAGGCTTTGCTTAGGGGGGGCAATTGCCCCCCCTAAATTTTTATTTTTTAATTAAAAGTATATATTTTTTAATTGAAATTCAGGTTTTGCCCCCCCCCCCCCCCCTAAAATTCCTGGTTTGCCCCTCTATCTCCATGAAATTTCTAGATTTTATGTATAAGTGTTAATTGAAATTTTTTTTTGCCCCCTCAGGTTTGGAGTCCTAGTTCCGCCACTGGTTGCATAGCTAACTTGAACCCGAGCCCAACCTAAACTCGACACCTAACCCAAACCCAAACTCAATGCTCAGTTCGGGCTCTTATTCGGGTTGGGTTGGGTGGGCTTTGGGCGGTCGGAGCTAGATTTACAGCTCTACCTACCATCCTCGTTACACGGAAGCCATAACCAGCGACTGCTGAACAATGACATTTTCTCGGATAATCAGCAAATCAATTGTAGTAAATTTTCTGTTAAGCCCCAGGATTCGTTCTTGTATCTTAAACTAAACAATTAAAAGTAAGACAGCATAAATTACCCTGATTACCTTGACAGATACGGGTATTGAGCCTTGGTCGGTGTCAGCTTTGTCAACTACCTTCGCAGGGACTTCTGAGCTTGCTTTCGTCTCTTCTTCCATGGCTAAATGAGACAAAGAAATTTGCCTAAGAAATTATCTCTCCCAAACCTGCAGCACGATAATTCCATAGTTATTACTCCAAGATAAATTCAACAGAAAAAAAAATCAAAAATTAATTTGCAGCTCCAATTCAGACGCTTCAATCGTGGGCTGCCTCTTGGTTCGGCCGGACCGCCCACGGTTCATGCTCGGATCAATGGTCCAGTTGCTTACAACCAAGTGGCCAGCTGTCACGGTCAGAAAGTTGAGCCTGGCAGTTATGTATCAATCCAGACCGTCCAGTCACAGAAGACTACACACTCGTTTGATCCTACTTTAATCATGAAAGCAAGAAAAGATGCAATATTGAAGGGTTTGAGCGGCTTTAGAGAATTTGGTAGGCCCTTCGTGTGTCCTAAAAGTAGCCCTTCCGCCGTCAAATACGACGTTACATACACATATAAGGACAATTGTACATACTTAGGGGGTCCCACCAACTTAGTCCATATCAACCTGATCAGACACGATGACGATTTCATTACGATCGCATGGTTAGGATCATCTGATTGCTTTCGCTGCATCAAGCAGCAATCAGTGGGACCCGCCAAAGGTAGAGCCCACTTCTGGAGCTTAAATACCGCCCATAGTATAACTAAGCTGGAAACGCTGAAAACGGCAACCATGCAAGGAAAGTAAAGGCAGGGACAGTTGTGGAAATCACGTTTTTCAACAGTAAAATATTAAAAAAGCATTCGATTTAATTAAGCAAATAAGAATTTTTTTGAAAACGGATGGAATTTAAATGAAGCTTCAACAGCTTCCAAGCTGGAACAGCAGGAAGAGTGGTATAAATACTGGAAAACTAAGCTTTCAGATCTACTTTCCATGAAAAGGGAAAATTTCGACCACTTCGAAGAAAATATCAGAATTCCATAAGAAACATATGCTTTATCAGAACAGGTACGAAACGATCCAGTCATCGATGAAGAAAATCGATCTATTCGACGAGAAAAAGGAGATCACGCCAACATCAGTACAGATAGATGTTGATCGAAAGTGAGGCAAGAAACAGGTTTACCTCATCGACTCAAGGATTGAACAGCGATTTAAAACTAATAATAGTAAATGAATCAGCAAATTAATCAAAGCCATACATAGATGATCGTAATCAGGACGATCAGAAACTGAGACAAATTAACAGAATCCAAAACGCTCTTTAGATTGAAATAGAAAACATGCAAATCGCCTATCCAGTGAAGATGCTTAGAAATTGTTCCGATAAAAGCCGATCGATCATAAGCCTTATTTTTATTCCATCGTTTGGGAGATCATCGACGAACTAAACGGAAACTTCACACCTTCCCGTCGATTGAAAATCACACGAGCATCTCATCAATCCAACCACGTATCATATATTAACACACCAAAAAACCAGATATTAGAATTCATATCATATAACTAATTTCAAAATAAAAACTGATTCAAATTCCAGATTCAGGAAAACACACGGAATCGCAACTTTCCAGCTAGATTCCTCCAAAGGAAGATCATAAAACATGGACGAAAGGATAGAGAGAATCACAAATTAAATCTAAAATTCATTTAAATAGGAAAAAAATGTAGGAAAACAAGAAAAAGGAAATCAGAATTGCTTGCCTGAAGAATCAAATCGAAATGTTCGTGAAGGTTTCTTCAATGGACGGATCGTCGATGAGACAGAGGGAGAGGGACGGTATGGGAGAGATGGAAAGAGAGAGAGATTCTTTTTGTATCAGTAGGAAGTACTTGTCTACAAGTGGACCCTATAAAAGCGAAGAGTCGGACAGTCGGGCTTATGCGTGCAAGCGGCCACGCAAGACAATATATTATTACATTACAAGCCCCTGTAACTGAACAAAATGACGGATGGATCCTGTTATTTTTTTAAAAACCGACGGAGCAATAAATTGAAAGTTTCTCTGTTAATATAATCTTATAAAATCTGTATTTTCAAATTTTCCCTTGTTCTTTGACAAAATAGCCAATAAAAACCTCTACAACTGACATATAGTTTAAGCTAGCAGGGGATGTGCAGTAAGTACTGTACTAAAGAGAGAGAATAGTTTTGCAATTGTCCAAATTTTAAATGATTAAATGAATAGGTAGAGTTTTGATTATTTTAGCCCTATATTAATTATATTTTAAGGGCTTTTCAGAAAAGTTGTGTATAGTTGTTGGCATGCTTCTCAAAGGGCCTATTCTCGTTATATATAGTATATATATTGGGGACAATTTAAAATGAAAATTTACTGCAACACGATTTATTTCATTTCCTAACTTTGGGACTGATTTTTCTCAACCTTTCTTCCAGAAATGCACCCTAAAAATTTTAATGACTTTGAAGTCCTAAACAATTACTCGTATTTATTTTGTAATATTTGCCTACATGCAATATTGTATTTGTATACACCACCCTCTAGTAACCAAAACCATTAAGTACCTTGACAACTTCATTCATGTTGAATTGATTACCACGTCCTACAAGAAGATTTGAATTTGTACATTTTATGGTACTTCATTCACTTGTGATCATATGCTAGTAATTTTTTATCTACCTTAGCACAAGGTATCAAAGTAAAAATGAATTTTGAATTAAATTATCTTCAAAAATTTGATAACAACAGAACTTTTGCAGTACTAGAATGTGAGATCGGTATCTTTGAGTAACAAAAGGCTTGTGGCCTAGTGGGTATGCTCCCTCCAAGGTCTCAGGTTCAAAACCTCTCAAGTGCTATCAATTCTTTGAGGTTACCCCTAGGGCCTTTGAGCTGATAATTACCCGGTTTGTGTGGGACGGGGGGACTACATAAGCCCTTGGGGATTAGTCGTGGTCTGCGCAAGTTAGTCCAAATACCCCAACTTTCCAAAAAAAGAAAAAAGAATCCATAGTTCAATTTCAACCTACTATGCTTTTTGATAAATTTATCTTTATAAGCTGGTTACATCAGTATCTCGGCTAGACATGCCATAAACATAGTAAAAAGATCTTGTGCTATCATGGTGCTTTCACCTTTTTATGGTAATTCATGATTTCATCAAGTCATTATCAAGTGCTTTTAACGGGCCTAACAATAAAAATATATTGAGAAATTTATACTTTGCCCTTAAAAATTAGGATTTAAGATCTATACCTACAATCTGCTTTTCATCCACTTTCTTTTTTCTTCTTTTTTATCCATACTACCGGGGTGCACATGCATTACTCCAGAGACAAAAGAGAAGGGAATTAGATACTAGCTGGAGAAGTGGGAACGGTTCAGATTTAGGAAAACTTCAAATGTATTAAAGAACAAAAAAAAAAAAAAAATAGTTACACTCCTATATCAATAAATTTTAACAATGATTTATAAGGATATCATGGACAAAAAAGATATGGTTTTTAGCATGCTTCCCAAGGTGACTCTTCCCTAGATAAGTAGCAAGGTTTAAAACCTCAACATTATCCAACATTTCAAGCATGGCTTATACAAAGTTATATTGGCCGATACAAAATCTTTTTTTATTTTTATTTTTGGTAACTTGGGGTGTCCGACCAACTTGCATGACTGACTAATCCCAGAGGGCTTGTGTAGTCCCCCGACCCACACAAACTGGATAATTACCATGCCAAAGGCCCTAGGGTGGCCCCAACAGGTTGAACCTAAAAGAGTTTGAACCTGAGACTTTGGAGGGAGAATACCTCCAGGCCCCAAGTATTGACAACCAAGGCCAACCCTTTGGCCGATACAAAAACTGATGTTTATGTTTACCGGTAGCAGATGGTACAAAGTAATCCCCTCATAAATAAGCTTGTACCTAAGTAGGTTTTATTGTGAAAATTAAGCGAGATTGCACAACATAGAAAATGATGCATGATTTGTAAAACTATAACCACCAACATAGAAAAGGGCTTGTTTGGTAATTACACTTCACGAAAATCACTTTTTGGTCTCAAAGTGGGCAGCCACAAAGGAATCGACCGCCCAAACCGACCTCCTAAGATTAGCGATTGGGACGACGACCTTGTGCGTTCTGAAAAAGACTTCTTTCCTTCCCAATCTTTTTCAACTTTCTTTTATCTTTTTTCCGCCTTTCCTCTTTTGTTTTTCCTTACACCTCTCTGACCGATCGACGCCGGCAGAATCGCTTTTGACTGGTTGTTGTTCTCTGTATACACTTCAATACCCAATTGCCTAATATTCAATTGATTGGCAAACATTTAAATAATCGGAAGTTAATTAATTCGGCATTACCCATCTTTTTGCTAGAGACAAAAACCTATCTGGTGTGACACTGTACCTGTACATGGCCTAACATGGTGGGCACCACCGCTGAGTCATGTTGCTTCTTCTCGTATGGAAATTCTCTCCACCAATAAATCCTGCACTCCCTTTCATAATAATTTATACCAGCCAACCTTATATTTTCTTGGTGACATTCTACCCTCAAAAGGCCCTCCTGTATATATATTTTAAATTTTATTCCTATACGTTGGTTTGATTGAGATCATCTATAGTTGAACTCATAAAAAGGGTTCAACTATAACCAATGGTTGCTTGTCACCTAGGCAAGTAACAGTCCAAAAAAAGTGAAAAAAAATCAACTTTTTTTTTGTAGGAGAGAGAAGTTGTGAGGGCTGCTACTTACCTAAGTGGCAAGCAATCATTGGATACAGTTGAACCCTTTTACGAGTTCAACTGTAGATGATCTCAATCCAGTTTGTTACTGCCATGTGTATCAGTATCATAACAAACTATCCACATAACGTTTCTTTGTTTTTAATTCTTTTACTACGCGCATTTCCCTAGTTTTTTTAAACATGAATATATATACCAATTATAGCACCAGCGCAATTTGGGCGCAGAGGATTTGCACTCGTATGGATTTGATTAATGGAGGTGAGATTAGCTTTTAAATGAATTTAATATCAGGGTAGTTTTGTGTTTCAAACGTTTTTATGCTGTAAGAGGGGGGCTTTGTTTTCAGTTGCCATATGTGAAAGTAGCTTTTGGTATTTCTTAAATGTCGGTGGGGGGCGGGTTGGTGGGTTTTATGTGCATAAAGTGACAAATTTCAGGGGTGTAAGTGTAATTATTCGTTACAAATAATATCTTGAAAATGATAAGTTATCTAACTCATTTAATTCCCAACATCTTGTACTCTAAGATAATTAAAAATAAATTCCTTAATTGTAAACCTACATTTATCTCATATACAACATTTCAATAAAACTTAATAACAAGTGCATTTTGATAAATGATCTAACCATCTTTTATAAATTTATTTTATTTTTCCCTTTTATCTTCAGGGTAAACCTTCTACTTTCTCAGATGTTTTCTACAAACATTCTTTTAGTTTGGAAAAATGCTACAATACTAAAAAGAGTTTTTTTTTGGGTACCATACCCAAGAAGCCTAAATTGCCTGCATCTTGACAATTTTGCTAAATCATAGTGCATCCTATATGTATATAAGTGAGTCTAACATGTAAATTAGCATATCCAAAAGTATTATACAATTTCTAATGCTTTTATTAGAGAAATAACATGTTTTATACATAAAAAAAATGTGCATCTAACATGTAAATTGGTGCATCCAAAATCGCCAATACCAAACAAATACATCAACCATACTAGAGAGTTGCATGTGTAGTAGTATTGTACATAGAGTAAGGGAACAGTCTTGCAACTATCTATATTTTAAATGAATAGACAGAGTTTTTAGATTCAGATCATCTACGGTTGAGCCTATAAATTGACTCAACCATAGCCAATTGTTGCTTGCCAAGTAAGCAAGCAACACTCCCTCTCCTGTATGGGAAAACCAAAAAAATTATTTTTATTTTTTCAGACAGTGTTGCTTGCCTATTGGCTATGATTGAGCCAATTTACGGGCTCAACCATAGATGATTTGAATCCAAGTTTTAACCGTTTTAGTTCTATATTAATGATTCCTTAACAACAAAATCTATGGACTTTTTGGGAAAACGAAACATAGTTGTTGGCACGCTTTCCAAGGAGCCTTGTTATACTTAGTGTATAGAATATAAATATAGATAAATCTGGGGCACGCTACCTACAAAGAATTTTTTGGGTACCGCAGTATATATGAATCTGTTATAGTTTTGTCGTGTCGTGGGGACAAAAATTTTTGCTCACGCATTAATTTAGTCGTTCAAGGGACGATGTCTTTACCGTGCAGTGCATTCATCGGAATGGGTCACGTATCAGTTTAACTCGAAGGACATCATTGCCCTCGTTCTTTTTTTTTTTTTTTTTTCCTAAGCCATCAAGTATGCCTTTGTCTTGGAACTACTATTTTAACAGGGTTATTTATGTAATTCAATAAGACGTCATGCCTTCTTCCTCCAAATTAATTTTGTCTTGTGCTCAATTATAAGATAAACAGATTTGCTTGCACGGCGTCGTTTCCGGGTGCGAAAATGGTAACGTGCAGGTATCAGAAGCAGGGAAGGCACTGATTCGTTAAAACCGATAAACCAACCCGAACTGAACCATACCTATTAGGGTGGGTTTTGGGTTGTTATTAATCAGTTTCAGTTTGGTTTCAATTTACGTAAAAAAACCGATTCTATTTGGGTTCGATGTTAAGGTCATAACGAAATGAACCAATTATATCTATATATATATATATATATATGCATCTCTACTACATATAAAGTGAGACGCCCCCTTGGGAAACGTGCCAAGCAAAATATTCATCTTTCCACAATAGCCCTTACACATCTACTACCAATACTTATCACTAAAAGGGTACAATGGAGAAAAGTGTCCCAAATCTCTCAAAACCTGACAAACCGTCTTAAAATTGCTCCCTCCCTTTTTTACATGCGTGCAGTACTGCACATGGGCGCTGCTAGTATGTTTTAAGTTAGGCAACCAATTAGGATGGTTCGATTTATCAGTTAAAATCCATAAATCAAACTAAACCAAAATATATTAGCATCAGTTTTGGGTTTGTATTGATCAATTTTTAATTGAAAAAAAACCAATTTGATTTTGGTTTGTAATATAGGCATGTCGGTTCAATTTTTAACAAACCGAACCGAAACCAAACGGTTTGTTATCCCTAAGCAGAACCAACATAGAGGGAAAGTCTTTGTGTTTTATGGGATTCTATGCTTCAATGTACTAACTGTGTAAAGGCATTTGATCATAATTCAATTTTAGAAGGTGATGCAAGTAAAACGCAATGTTAAGGGCATGTTTTGCACACATGGCACGTATATAGAACCAGGGGAATGCACGCGTAGCAAAAGAATTAGAAGCAAAGAAATGGACGGTTAGTTATGACACGTGGAGTTAACAAACCCGAGTATTAAAGTTAATTTGAAAAAAAAAATTGGAGGACATTTCAGGTATAAAATGTCAGAAGGAAAAGGTTTTATATGATAGTATAGATGAACTACTTAGCCCTTTTAGGCATAAGTAATTGGTTATTCACAAATGTAAGATATTAGGTTGCGTGTGTATAATGGGAAGTCGCATCACAAGATTTTGGTATCTTTCATGGTGCAAGGTGCCCTTTTTCTCATGTTTTCTTCAAAGCTACGTGTCAAACTTATTGCTTGCATGACATTCAAAAGCATGCTGGATGCAGGAAACATCTAATTTTATACATAACTATACATATACATATGGGCTACTCATCGGGCGGGCTTGGGCAGGTTCAAGCCGGCCTAAAGGTCACACATAAGTAATATGGTCTTTGTCCAAGCCCACCTAGCCCAATGAATTGGGCTCATGACTTAATGACCAAAGCCCGTTCAATGTGTACACTTAAAATGCCCAAGACCGCCCAACAATAATCACTTATACATCTAAGTTTATACTTCAAAAGAAGGCAAAAACATTAATCTCTTCTTTTTATGATAATTCAAAAAAATTGTTGGGAAGGAATTTCACTTGCCAACAAAAAGTTATCTCCATTTTGAAGAAGAGACGGAAGAGTGAAGAATTGCAGAGTAGATATGAGTAGTTTAGGGTTAAAGAAGAAAGTACTAATTAAATAGTAAAAAGTAAAATCCATTAAATAGTTAAACTTCGGGCTAGGCCGAGCTGACCTAAAATTGCTTATTTTTCACCAAGTGTAGACACACCAAATTGCACCTAATTTTTAAAGGAGATAAAACAATTAGTGGATGAACACATACTTGATGCGAAACAAATACAAAATAAAGTTAAAGTAAATATATACGTGAAGACAGATCAACTATTTTGATGGCATTTGTTTACCACTATATTATAATGGTCACAAAGAAAATTTTGGTTTACCAATTATAGGTAGCGGTCATGCACAAGTATTGTTTGACCGGTTTATACTAATGGTTCATAGCTGATGTGGCATCTCGAACATTTGGCCGCTATGCCACAACATCAAGAGCATGTGGATTCTAACAGAATTTTTTCCGTTAGGTAATTTCGGTAAAACATATTTTGTTTGTAGCCGATATTGAATATTGGCTATATTAATTTTTGTTCTTAACCATTTGAGTTAATGGTTCTGCCCAAATTTGTATAATTTGAAATTTCCTAAGAGATCTCTGATATATACCTTAGAAACTCTTTCTCAATGAGTTAATTTGCCCAAATTGACTTTGGAAATTTGCCCAATTCTTTTCAATTCAAGTCGTAGCTTTCAATTGGACGCATTTAAATCAAAGTTTGCGCATACCTTTGGGACACTTATGTCCCTCGTTTTGCCTATAAATAGATGGGGTTAGCTCATTGCAAAGGTTGGAATTTTAAAGATTGAAGGCTTGTGCTCAAGAAGGGAGACTTTGTTCAAGTGTGAGCTCATCTTTCAATTTACTTTCAAGTGCTCTTCCAAGCTTCTACAAGTATAATTCTCATTAAATTCTTGTAGATCTCTTTAATTTTAAGCACTCTCACCTTCTACCTATCTGTAGTGTAAGGCCTTTGATGTATATTGTAATGCCCCAGAACCGGATCTGCCCTATCATGGCACCGACCTGTCCTCGAAACCTACTTATGGGCCCAAAAGAACCTATTTAATACAATTAACCTGGCTAATTACAATGTAATCATCAGAATGTATAAGCAATAAGAAGCATGGAATAAAATTTTCCATCTAAAAAAAGACACCTGTATAATACTCAAAAAGATATGATGTCTGTGCATACAAAATACAACTAAAGCCACTAAATGTTCACAAGTTCTCTCCCAAAATATACAGACATATACAAAAGGCAAAATTAGAGAACATACGACTTTTTTAAAACATTTTACACGTCAATAGCCGTTTTTAAACTTTGATGGCTAAAGTTCAACTTTTTGAAAACTTTTACATTTAAGTGTTGGAACACTGTTCCAAGTGTTCCAACACTTAAATGGACCATTTTAACCCTTCAACACCTTTTTCCAATGTCCATTTAGAACCACTCTTTCCTGATGCCTAGAATACCCTTGACCAACCCATTACCTGCATTTATGCGTGTGTTGTCTTTGACCTTGCCCAGTCTTTCATCTTCAAGACTTCAACCACTGCCGTACCTTCTTTTACTTCATCTTCAAAGCTAGGCCGGCTGTTCATCTTCAACCACTCTACGTTGCTTTCACCTCATCTTCAAAAGTTAAAAAAGTTAAAAGCTAGGGTGAGATTCTTTCCCTAAGACCGTTTTCATCCTTCCATGGTCAACAATGAAGAACCCAAGACCATGTTCATCTTCAACAACTAGAGTTTTGAGTTTCTTGCGGCTGACTCTTGCTGTGGACGACAAACAGGTATTTCTATAACATTGCTTAGCTTAAACTGCTTCTCTTCTCCAGCATTATGACTTGCAGAAAGGTTAGAAGTCAAAGCTTTGTTGATCCAATAACGGTCCATAACAGTCCAAAATCATTATAGATTTTAGCTTAAGACTTGCTTTTTGTCTGGTGGATTACGTGGGTGGGTTATAGCTAATAAGTTAGATTTGTAAGGCAGAAACACATAAAATGTTATTATTGTAAGAAGCAAAAGCTTTGTTGTTTCAATAACAGTCCATAATGGTTTTAAATTGACATACTTTAATTTTTTGTATATATTAGTGAGTGGGACATGCATATTGTACGAAATACACATATATGATAATTATGTGGGTGGGTTATATCTAATAAGTTAGATTGGTCAGCAGAAAATTTTTAAAAATTACTTTTAGTTTTTAATTTCTTACTTTTCCCATCTTTTAGGGTGACCAATCATGCTACTAATTGACCCACTTTAATTTTTTGTATATATTAGTGAGTGGCACAGGCATATTGTACAACATACACATATATCATTGGATTGTAGTAATTCATTGCTATTGATAGCTTTGCTATTATGCTTGTATAATATTAACACTTAGTGTATTTGGAAATAAGTATTAAATATGAATGATTTCGATATCAAGATGACTACAGAGAAACAAATAGTGTGCTACTGTTACACGGATGGGAGGTGGCGATGGATTATTATGGTCAAGCCCTTACTAACAATGATGGAAGTATAATTTACAAGAATGGACATGTCAATATAGTACAAATTGTTGAGGGCACAAGATATGGTGATTTCAAGTTGATTGTTACTCAGAAGTTGAATGCTTGCTTGGTGGGAAAAACTATAAAGTATACTACATCATTGGAGGGTGCTATACTAATACCACTTTTGAACGATGATGACTTGCAAAACATGATTGCATTGAATGATTGAGTAACAAAAGTGTATGTACTCGATGAAGAAGATACAATTAATATCAACAATCTTCCAAGGTTAGTTTATAAGTATTACAAGTAAGTACAATAACTATGTTTGCATAATATTAATATTAGTTAATAACAAAGTAATTGTCCTAATTGGTTTTAGGGATACCGATGGCATCGAAAGTAGGGTTGAGCTTCAAAATGGACCTCAAAATGAATCTGATGGAGTATCTGTAGTTATACCAGAGGCAGTTGAACCTAGTACATCATCCACAAGAGAATTTGAGCTCCCTGGAATTGCATATGGAGGACGGGTGGAACTGCACAGCTCGATTTATAAAGATTGTATTACATATGATAAATTATTTGATGGTCCATATGCATTTCAACAATCTTTATACAAATTCAGTGTAGCTCACCATTTCCCATACAAATGGGTATGTAATACGGCATCTTACTTTGTTGCTTGTTGTCAAATTGAGGGATGCCCATGGAGGGTGAAAGCAAAGCAAATCAAAGACACGCGATATATAAGGGTTAAGGAGTTTGTTAACCAACATTGCCATGCTACACAAGATCATCTTGGCATACAACCCATTGTGAGGAGCAAATGGGTTGCTGGTATGATTGAATCAACTATCAAGCAAGCCCCTGCATATTTGCCACGACAGATTTGTAAAGATTTTAATCAAAATTATGCAATGGCAATAACTTACCACCAATCTTGGTATAGTAAGGAGAGGGCAAGGCAAAATATTGAGGGTGATGTGGCAAAGTCATACAAGTTGGTTCCATGGATGTGTAACAAGATAATGGAGGTGATGCCTGGGTCTGTTGCAACGTGTACAAGGACTGACGATGGTCGATTTTTTCAGTTATTCGTTGCTTTTCATTATAGCCTTCATGGTTTTAAAACTGGATGCCGACCCTTGTTATTCGTGGATCGAACATTTTTGAGTGGACCATATAAGGGGACAATGTTGAGTGCAACAGCAGTAGATGCGAATAATGGGATGTTTCCAGTATCTTATGCTATTTTTTCATGTGAGAATCATGAAAATTGGCTTTGGTTTTTGCAAAATTTGAAGATTGCATTGAACGATGATAGGGGCATTGTTATTGTGTCTGATCGCCATCCATCCATCATTGAAGGTGTGAGGAGAGTTTTTGGTAGTGTAAACCATGCTTTTTGTGTTCGACACCTAAAAGAAAATTTTAGTACTTGGCTAAGTGGAAAGCATTTACAAAAAGATGCAAAGGATCTTGCTCTTGGATTATTGTCAAAGCTAGCAAAGGCTAGATTACCCGAAGATTTTGATGATAAATTGACCCAATTAGATGGTTTTCATCCTGAATGCTCAACCTGGGCCCGTAATAATTCACCACATCATTGGGCCAATCTTTTTTTCTCAAAGAGGCGATGGGATAAATTGTGTTCGAATATGGCCAAGACATTTAATGGTTGGGTGAGGATGGAAAGGCAATTGCCAATAATGTCCTTGATGGAAGAAATGCGAGTCAAACTTGGAGAGTTTTTGTTGAGGAAGCGTACTAAGATTGATGGCTGGAATGATATTGTTGGGCCTAATATTGTAAAACAAATTAAAAAAAAATGTAGATTATGGACGTGTCTGGATTGTTAGGCGTTTTGATAGTGGTGAGTTTGAGATTAAGATGATGTCTGGAAAGAAGATTACAATTGATTTGTTGCAGAGATCATGTGGTTGTAGAAAGTGGGATATGACTGGAATACCTGGTGCACATGCTTGTTGTGCTATAGACAGAGCTAGGCAAGATGTATATCAATATATCGAGCCATGTTATCATAAAGACACTCAGCTTCGGATATAATCTCAACTAATGCGTGCTATGACAAATCTTGATATGCCTACTGCTAGTCTTGACACTCAAATGTGTGCTTCGCTTGGCCAACCATTTATTGAGGGTCCTCCTAACACGGCGCGGCCCTCTGGGCGTCCTAGAAAAAAATGTATTGAATCTCAATTTTAGGATAAAAGGACAGTACATTGTACACGGTGCAACCAACCTGGACATAACAAAAAACTTGCAAGGGAGCCATCTAAGATAGTCATGATTGTTATGTCAAAAGTAGTTCACCTTGTGAACAAGTTATCTTACAGGTATGATAATTCTTTTTCTAAAGTTGTTTATATTGTTAAATATTAAACATTTTAGATTATTGTAGTTCAATTAGTAATATTATGCTTCCAACAGGTTGTTTTGGTTTTGGTACGTTGCTCATGGTGGGGAGTTGAATGGAAGAAGCATTGAAGCAGCCTTTCTTCTTACTTATTCATGAAATTCTCGCATATTTAGTTCATATGTGTCACTTTAAATGGATTTATTCCCATGTATTTAGTTTATATGTGACACTTTAAATGGATTCAATGACTTTTTTTCATATGGTATTTTTTGTTGTTTAAATGGATTGATTAACTTCATATGTGTCACTTTGAATGGATTGCTTTGTAGTTTTGTTTATTGTGCTTGAATAGTATTTACATTGCAAAATCTCTACTACTTCTAATGTCATTTGTTACAGAAATGGCCCCGAAAGATCATACAGTTAATAGTAATGTTCCTACATGCCCTTGTGGCAAGGGCAAGCTTAAGATGCTAACATCAAATACATCTCTCAATCTAGGACGTCAATTCCTAACTTGTCCAGACTCTGTAAGTTTAGTACTTATGTGTTTTCATAAATATGTTGGAATGAAGTTATCTGTTGTGATATATATTTGTTGGGATGTAGCATACTGGAGAGAAGGGTTGTGGGTTCTTTGTTTGGTGTGATCAGCTCTTGATGTGCCGATGTTGAAAGGCACCATGTGGTCTATTGACGGTGAAGACAGAAAAAAACAAGGGCCGTGCATTTTATACTTGTCCATTTCAGGATGAGCGTAATTGCAAATTCTTTTGTTGGTTAGACAATGTTGCTAGCATCAAAGGCAGAGACCAAAAGGGTATGGCATGCTGTGGTAGTACATCTGGGAAGGAGAGAAATGACTGTAGCTCATCTGAAAAGGCAACAAAGGACAATTCAAGTATAAAATTACACCATGTTTGGAAAATAGAATGAGAATTACTTTTAGAAGAATGTGATCATGCAAGAAGGATGAGTGACTTAAATCGAGAATTGGTACATGGGTTAGAAGAAATGAACATAAACGATGAATAGGGTCATTTGAGCAAGTTGTTAATTGTATTTGAGTTATTTGGTACATGAGCAGGTTGTTACTTTTATGAACTAAATGTTTATGTGTATGTCATTTGAGTAGGTTGTTACTTTTATGAACTAAATGTTTATGTGCCTGTCACTTGAGCAGGTTTTATTAATTATATTTTAGTTGTTAATTGTATTTGAGTTATTTGATACATGAGCAGGTTGTTGGCATATAGGCTTTTTGGAGAATTTCACCAAATCTATAATCTCTAAATTTTCTTTTAGAACTTCCATCGTGGCATTTGATTATGGAACGCAATCCGGGCCCGTTCTAGTGGTTGAAAATATATTTTAGTTGTTAATTGTATTTGAGTTATTTGGTACATGAGCAGGTTGTTGGCATATAGGCTTTTTGGAGAATTTCACCATATCTATAATCTCTAAATTTTCTTTTAGAACTTCCATCGTGCCATTTGATTATGGAACGCAATCTAAGCCAATTCTAGTGGTTGAAGATGAAACAATTTGAATGATGAAATTTCACAAAAAAAGTCTATAGAAAAGAATCAACCATGGACACAACCAGAACCTTTTCCTTTTCGGTAGATAGAAACAAAACCAAAAATTGATTCAACAAGTTACCTTCGTTCAATCCTCATAGCTTGTTTCTCTCTCTATTTCTCTCTCAACGATTTGCTCTCTCTATTCTCTCTCTCACAATAATTTGCTAAAGAAAGAAAGGTATTCTCTCTCTCATAGCTTGAAGATGAAAGACTGGGCAAGGTCAAAGACAACACACGCATAAATGCGGGTGATGGGTTGGTCAAGGGCATTCTAGGCATTAGGAAAGAGTGGTTCTGCAGGGACGTTGGAAAAAGATGTTAAAGGGTTAAAAGGGTCCATTTAAGTGTTGGAACAGTGTTCCAACACTTAAATGTAAAAGTTTTCAAAAAGTTGAACTTTAGTCGTCAAAGTTTAAAAACGGCTATTGACGTGTAAAATGTTTTGAAAAGCTCGCCTGTTCTCTAATTTTGCCTATACAAAAGATATCTCCCAAGAGTATAAGTCCAAAAGAATATTTACATCCCATTTACAATTCTCCAAAATAAAATACAACATCATAAAGAGAATCCTACTATGAGTGGTAGTAGTAGTCCTCGGGTCTGTACTCAAGCTCACCCTCAATCTCTGCCCCAGTATTTGGCTCACCAAGAGGATCTGAAAACAAATCCGGTAAAACAAAACACGAGTGAGACTTAAAGACCCAGTAAGTAGCAAACATGCATGTATAGAAACAGTTTATGCAATTTTATAACATCATGGTAATATTCACAAATATAAAAAGTAAATCCCAAACAACGTATCTCAATCGGATAACACAAGAAATCAGTTCAATAAAAGCAATCAAATACTTCAAGCATGTCTTGTTAAGACTCGTGGGTTAGCGTGTCTTTAAATTAGGTTAATGACCACTGTCCATTTGCCACCTACATGACTTACAGAGAGAAGCCTAGATAGGGACATCTCAGCAAACGGAGCACCCACATATGGATTGGCAAGTGACAACCAAACCAATAATCAAGGCCAAGTGGAATACCCCATCCACTGCCGAACCAAACCATATGAATCACAAGAACTCCCGCCGATACCCCACGGCGGGTGGTTGCCACAACAGCTCTATGCCCCGAGAGGGCCTCACTGATACCCTACAGTGGAAAGCTATATGGACAAGGACATTAAAGCAAACAAGCCAACACCAACACACATCGACTAGACTCATTGTGGATCCACACTAAGAACAACGTCCAATTAGATGACTCACAACTCAAAACCAAACTGTTCAAATTAGTGAGTAAAACCACTGCTTAAACGAAGGTTAAGTGGAATTCCCCATCCAATGCCAAATCATGACCTATGCCAAGTAGAATTCCCCATCCACTACCAAATCAACCGTGGCCTAGTGGAATTCCCCGTCCATCGCCAATAAAACCATAGGCCAAGAGCTTTGCCAAATCACGTAAGACTTTTTCAACCTCACTTTCATAAATCCAATTCGATCAAAACAAATGCCATAAAATCCTCAAAATACATATTTGATTAATGGGATAGTCTTAGGATTTCCAATAAAGTCACCATACCAAAAATCAATGGATTCCAAGACAAAAAGTTTTTGACCTTGAAAATATTCTAAGTCTGGTTAAAAATGTTGACATTTTGGGTATATGAATTTTCTAGACAAATCTACAAGGAGTTTCAGGCTCAAATATGGATTGTAGTCTAATGAAGGGTAGAAAATTTTTCTAGAATTTTATGGGCATCTGAATCACTCATTTGGGTATCAAACTCAAAATGTGGTTTTTGGTGAAAATCGGGCAAAACTGGAATTTTAGGCATGAACTGGAAAGTTGACTTTTAATTGATAAGGATTTAGGTCTTTGGAGTATTTTTCATGGTTCCAAATGGGGGGTAAAACCTTATTTACATATAAAGACTTAAGTAAATGGAAACATAAAATACTCATGAAATTTAGGTCTAGATTGTTTGAAAGGGTTAGGGAAGAAAAGGGTAAAGAACTATCAAAAACACGGTCCACAATTAGTTTTCACAATTAATCTACCAGGGGCGATTAGCTCCACAATTAGGTCCGCGATTAGTCGCTGACCTAATTCTGATTCGCGATTGTCGCTGCCTCGGGTTTTCAAATATTTTTGGGCTATTTTCAACACAAAACTCATACAAATCATTTCTAACCTTTTTAACACAAAATGGGATGATCATAAAACATCCTAACATGGTCAAAAACACCTTCCAAAATAGGAATCCATCCAAAATATGTATAAACACAAGTCCAGCCACATGAAACTTCATTCAACCCACTAAACTCAAACCCTAATCTGAAATATGGTCAATGTAAGTTGGAAATCCATGGCAAATCAATAGAAAACTAAACAAGATTATTATACAACCAAAACCCTACAAATTTTAGAAGAAAAAATGAACGTGCAAGATCATTTCTTCAAATAAATCAAACCCTAGAGAGAGAATACGAATTTTTACAATACATTTTGGTTTGAAGAGTTTACTACTTACTTGTTTAATAGAGAAGCTCACTTCTCTTCAATCTCTCATCTTCTTCTCCTTCCTCTTCAAGCTTTCAAGCAAACTCCCACTCTTCTCCTTATTCTATATGTCCAATACAAGATGAAGGGTTCTCAAAACACTTAAAATATTAGCTCGGGCATCCTTTTATATGCCCAACTTTTGGTCTTTCAAATATGCCCCTAAACAAAGCCTTTATCCCACTAAATCTTTCAGGGGTACCTAAAGCATACTGGGGGTACCTTAGTTAAGTGAAGGGTACCTTAGTGTTATTTAAGGGAATACCTTGGTGTTTCAAGGGGTTATACTTTAGGTATGCTTAGGGGTTGTACTTTAGTTAACACTACAAGGGGTACCTTAGTTGTAGAAGGGGTGTACCTTAGTTATACAAGAGGGATACCTTAGTGTTTATAAGGGGGTACCTTAGTTATAAAAGGAGGTGTACCTTAGGTAAAACAAGGGGTACCTTAGTTAAATAAGGGGGGTACTTTAGTTATACAAATGGGGTACCTTTATTATAGGGGGGGGGGGGGGTACCTTAGGTATTCAAGTGGGGTACTTTAGGTATACAAGTGGGGTACCTTAGATAACACAAGGGTACTTTAGGTATACAAGTGGGGTACCTTAGGTATACAAGTGGGGTACTTTAAGTATAATTGGGGGGTACTTTAGGTAGTACTTGGGTGGTACCTTGGGTAATACTTTGGTGTATTTTGGGTAATGCATGGGTGTACTTGGGGGTACTGTGCGCACCCGATTTCGGTCGCACGACGAGGCGCACGCAAAATGATGCGTGCCTCGGGATTTGTTTGGAGTCGCCACTGCCTGATGGGGTGCAGGCAAACACCTGGGTGCCTAAGTTCTTCTACTAAGGCTTGGTCTACGGCTTGGGATTCTAAGTAGGTTCTCGGTTGCGGTCTGGGGAAGTCCGTAGACACCCCAGTCCACCCCGTCAAGTGACGGATCCCATAAGTTTCCCTGGTTTGAGTCAACTCAGTTGGTCCCTCATTCACCCGATTCCTAATCCAGCATTCAATTTTGGTTTAAGTCTGGCGGGACCGCCAAAGTGGTGTGGGTCCCTTTACTTGATTTTATCTTTTTAATTAAAGTGATGTGAGTCTGATTGGGCGGGCCCCGTTGGAAGGCCCACGGATTCCTTGGTGGGCCAAGTGTGGCCCATATGTCCCCTTGGTGGGCCTCAATCTAAACCTGAGAGGCCCTTTGGGCTTTGGTTCAAATGAACTGATTTTTATTTGAAGTTTAAGTTTGATTATTTAAGTGGATTTCCATGCCAAAGCGGGCCGGGATTGCTTTGTGGGCCCTTGAGCGGGCCCCATAGTCGTTTGCCAAATAATTTGAGATTTATCTTGCTTAAGTTTCCAAATTGGGCCAGGATTTGGGCTTGGGGCCCTTTACCTGGGCTTGGGCTTGAAAGCCCAAGACTTCCTGAGTCAGGGTTTTGAAACCCTAACCTTAGTTGGTTAATGGGCTTGGTGGGCCCGATAAGCCCTGCCCTTGGTCTCGGCCAAACCACGACCTAATTTAAGCATGCATGCCCCACATAGGGCTTGGGTGGGCCTCAAGTGGTCCGGCCCGCCCAGTTCCTTTGATTATTTTATTTAAGCACAATTCAATGGTTCGGGCTGGGTGGGCCCCGTTGGAGGGCCCACTGGAAATCAAGTCAAACCGGGTGGTCCGGGTCCCATGTTGGGTTCCCGGGTGACCCGGAAACCCTATTGGCATATTTGGTTCGGTTTGAGAATGTCACCCCACAGTCAGAAATCATGAAATACCCAAAATATACGAAAATCACATACACTGGGTCCAAGGGGTATTTTCGGAATTAAAAAAATATAGGCAATTCGGCCTTAAAAGGGTAGGCGCCGACCTCCGGGCGCTAGGCGCGAGGTCAGCGCAAAGTGGGCGGACCGAAAACAGCGAAAAATCACCCAAAATGAAGTGAGCGCACCAAAAAAATGAAGTGGGCGCGAGCTGAGTGCATCCAAATTTAAGTGAGCGCGAGGTGAGCGCATCCAAATTTAAGTGGGCGCGAGGTGAGCGCGAGCTGAACGCATCCAAATTTAAGTGGACGCGAGCTGAGCGCAAGTGAGCGCATATACCTTGATTCTCTGTTTTTTTGCCCGAACTCCATTTTTAATGGTTTTTAAGCTCTATAATCCATTTTAATGGTTTTTAAGCTCTGTACTCCCTCCCAGGTGTTCCCCAGACTCCCAAGAGACCTTTGAACACAGCTCACAATTATTCTAATCTAACATATTCTCATCACTTATCAATCAAACCTCTCTGCAAACCTACAAATCCGAAACAAAACACTGACAGAACATCTAACAACATCTAACAGAACATGAATAAATGAAGAAGGGAATAGGGGGCTTTATCAGGATACAAAAGATGCAAACATCAGGGATAACATCCTCCCCCCTCGAATCACAGAATCACTGTTACTAAACGAAATAACAGAAAAGAAAATATAGCAATAAACTTATTTATTTTGGACCAGAGGCCATCGGGAACATTACTTGGGTGTTTCAACACCTCTCCGAAGTGGGTGAAGCCTCCTTGGAGCACGCGAGCAGCCGCCAGTGCAACACCTCTCCACGCCCACAGCAAGATCTCCTTCGGGTTTGATCTCCTTCGGGTTCGATGAGGGAGAAGAGGAAGAGAGGAATGGGGGGTCTGCTTTTTTCTTTGGGGAAGATGATGGTCAAGACCACCTTCGAATGCCTTGGGCCAAAAAAATGTCCAACCCCTTGCAATGAATCCTCGCGCGGCTTTTATAGACAAAGACAGAGGGTATCCGCCGAGTTTGGCGCCCAGCTCAAGGTGAGCGCATACCACTTGCCATGTTCGCGCGAGCGACCAAATGATTAAAAATCCATTAATGCGGCCGCTCGTTTGGTCGGAAAATTTGAATTTTCGAATTTAGTCCCTGGTTATTTTCAATTTAATCCGATATTCTTGGATTCTTACAGATTTAGTCCCTGGGATATTTTGAATGTTTGGATATTTACGGATTTGATCCCCGAGATATTTTCCTGCGCAACTTGCCACGTGTGTAGCTTTTTGCCAAGTGCGCAATTTGCCGGTTTTGCTGCTCGGGAATTTTGTCAGCTCATATTTTCCCCATCTGGACTCCGATCTGGGCAAACTTAGTTGTGTTAGAATCGTATCGGAGCCCTCTATCCGATGACCTAGGGGTAGGCCTCCGGATCGGATTTTAGCAGAAAGTCAACTTTTGGCTCTGCTCAAGTTTTACCGCCCGCAGAACCCTCATCCGGACTCCGATTCCTGCAAACTCAGTTGCGTCAGAACCATGTCGGGATTCTCTATCCAATGATATAGGGGTAGGCCTCCGGATCGGATTTTAGCAGAAAGTCAACTTTTGGCTCTGCTCAAGTTTGACCGCCCCCAGAACCCTCATCCGGACTCCGATTACTGCAAACTCAGTTGCGTCGGAACCGTGTCGGGATTCTCTATCCAATGATATAGAGGTAAGCACCTGGATCGGATTTTAGCAGAAAGTCAACTTTTGGCCCTGCTCAAGTTTGACCGCCCGCAGAACCCTCATCCGGACTCCGATTCCTGCAAACTCAGTTGCATTGGAACCGTGTCGGGATTCTCTATCCAATGATATAAAGCAAGGTGGCCAAATTTCTCTTGATCAAAAGGTCAACTTTTTGTCCCCTCAGGGTTTGACTTTCTGCCAGGGTTTTCATTGTCAGCAATTCCAGGGGTGCAAAAATAAGGTGCTTACAGGTACCTTAGGTAATACTAGGGGGTACTTTAATGTTATTCGAGAGGGTACCTTGGGTACACTTTGGAGGTTCTTTAAGTATTCTTAGGAAATACTTTAGGTACACTTGAAAGGTACCTTGGGTATTCTTAGGAGGTACTTTTGGTATACTTGGGAGGGTGTACATTGGGTTTACTTGGGGGTGTGCTCTAGGTGTACTTGGCCCAAATTGAAGGTTCAAGAATAATCTAGAAGTGTTGCAATTTGAGTTTGGGTTCAAAACAAAAAATCTGGAAATTTTGAACTGGATACGCGAACGTTAAAGTTAGACGTTCGAGCGTTAAACCTTTATCAAATGGTTTCTACTGGATTTAGCTCAATGCGCGATTCAAGGTTCGCACATCTAGGTTAATTTTCACATTTAACTTCACTTTTTTAGAATTTGATTTCCAATTCACTAGAGCTAATCGAAGGATATCTTAGCCAATTGAAATTGAGAATAGCATTAACTAAGCTTACCTTAATAACCTTCAATAAAGTTCAATTTGATTTCCCCAGATCCTCAAGCATGATCCACATCTATTTCACATTCATAACACAAACACTTAATTAGTCTAATAATCCCACTTTAGATAATTTAACTTAATAATTAAGATATAATCAGGGTCAGGGTTTTACATATATGAAATCTTAAACCTTATTTCAAATACCTAAAACTACTCTTTAGCCATAAAACATGAAAAGAGGGTTAGGGGAAAGGACCAAGGGATGGATCCTAGTGCTAGAACCCTTATCCTCTTTTTATTTTGATCTTGATGATGTTAAATTTGCCTTGGTTGTTGTCCTATATATTTTAATTTTACCTTGGAAGGACTTCATAATATCTAGATCTATTCATGATCTCAGATCTTAAGCCTCTCCATAGAATTGAGATTTCTATGCATGTTTGTTTTTTCACACTCAAATATAGACTCAGTAACATGTATGGTTTTCTTCAATCTAGGCAAAAACCTCAGATCAACCATACTCCATATGGCCAGATTTGAGGATTAGGCCTTATAATAACATTTCAAGCCCTCTGATATCCTTTGAAATAAGAATTGGTCTAATGGAGAAGGTCTTGTAGCCCAATCTCCATGGATAATGTTTGAATATTGATTTGAAGTCAAATTTGGTTTAGGCTCCTTTCCTTTTAAGGATATTTGAGCCAATCATGGTCCTACATATTTCTAAAGTTTTTTTTTTCAACTTCTTTTTTGTAGTTTTGAGTTTGATTTGTGAGGATCCATGCTCAGGTCCTAGCAATTTTATGTGAGTTGTTAACATATTTTCTTCAATCTGGATTGTACTTGAATATTTACTTGAAGAACTCATATCTTCATCATTCGGATAAATTTTTGAGTGATTCTAGTTATATGAAAGGTATAAATGCCTACAATAATCTTGTTAATTTTCTTGGTTTTTTTTAACCAAGCTTCTCCTATACTTGATTGAAGGATGACAGGTTAGCAAAACATCAATTGCAAGACCTATCACTTCAAATAAGCATAGCTAATTCATTTGGAGTTCAGTTTATGTAATTCAAGTTTTTAACTCTTTGTTTATGAGTCTACTTTCAAATGAAATTGATTTGAAATGATTTGAATTCATAGTGAAGGCTGAGGAGCTAATTGACCTTGTGCTGATCTCACAACTCTCATGTAGATGAACTCTTGTATGAGGCCTATGCCATCTGAAAGAGAGTTCATCCTACTCCATTCGAGCCAATTTTTGGGGATAAATGTAGAGTGGATCTCAACAAATAAACTTAAGAAATAGGCCTAGTCTGCATTTTCACTGTTGTAATACCAGTCACTTCAATCAAGCATATCTCATTTGTTTGTAATCATTTTTAAATGAATTTTTATAATGTTTTCATCATCAAATGAGCTTGAGAATGGCATGGTTTCAAGTATTTTGGATTTGATTTGAGAGTGTTATGCTTGATTGAGTTAGTGCTACTCAAATAGCAGTTTTCTAACTCAAATTTGGGCATGTTTTTTTTTAAAGTTTATTTTGATTTTTAATTAAACCAAAGAGTCTTAAAGGTGATGTATACATAAATAGAATCCAAATTAATTTGGATGATCTCTATAAAGAATCATACATATACATATGTTCTTTTTGTTGTTTCAATTTGTATGTTATATTTGCAAGCAATTTTTAAAGTGATGAAAAGTGTGGCAACCACCTTTAAGTTGATGAGTAGGGGTGCCTAACACTTTTACTTACTCATGACCTAACCCCCTTACCCAAAATCTGGTATAGACCTATACTTGAGCCTAATTTGGCTCATTCTCATGATTTTTGCACACGTTTGTGACATCCACACCTAGACCCCTTGGATGGTGGCGACTCCAATTATTTTCTAAGTCTCGTATAAGACACCTGAAGTTGAGTGATTCCTCAATAGTTTTATACCAAACCTGTCCAAAAATTTTTTGAGCTTTTAAAAATCAATTCCAGCCCGGTCCTATGGTCAATCATTGCATAACTGAGTCCTATCTAAAAACGGGTTGGTCACCTCAGGTCGGGTGGATCACCTCACCAATGAGCACCCTTACAAATTATCTATAATTAATAGTTAATATATATCAAAAAGTTCTACTAAAGCATGCTTCGAGCCCAAACATGCATGGCATAATAGCTTGGTTTGGTTTTTTCTTCATTTTGGTTTGATTAGTGTTTAAAAAAATAAAAAACTAAATTAATTTGGTTTAGTTTACGGTTAAGAATGATATTAAACCAAACAAAATCGAAACCCAAACCTATTTAAACCAAAACCCAAACCTATTTAAACCAAAATCTATACAACCTAATTCCTATTGTTTAACAAACCAAACAGTGGTATGATTAAACCAAGTTGGTTGAACCAACTGGTATAAAGGACCAAAATGAGGAAAGGAATGACTCTCTATTATCCTCTTCCAAGAAAGGGAAGCCCGGGCCTTAACTTTTACAATAGCTTCGTCATGGATCTTCGCTTCTTTATTAGCGAGATACATGAGTCAGCCCTCTCTTTACAATCAATTTCCTCTCTAACCATTTCCTTAGACCATCTCTCAAACCTAGGCTCATCTTGCGACACACGTCCAGTGTCATCTACCCGTTAATTTTTCATGTTACAAGCCTCCGTTAGTTTGACCCGGTTCATTTTTGTTCACAATGCCATCTCGAGTTCTCCAAGATGGGTTATCTTCAAACCCATTTTCATCCTGAATGAGCACGAAAATGAATATGGATTTTGGGAACAAAAAGGGGTCCCCGCCCCCTAGTTTTGTCTACAGTTGCCCCCTTCGGAAGCTTGTCTATAGTCTATTGTATACCGTAACAAGCTCCAAGCTACCGAATACTGTCTACAGTGGCCCCCTTCTGAAGCCATCAAAACAATCTGTGGAACATCGACGACTAGATGACGTGGAGTCGGAGGCAACTCTGAAGAAGGTATTGTTGCTTGTTTTCTTTCCTTTCTCTCTATCTCTCTCGTTCATATTTCTGTTTTGGCCGTTAGATTATTTATATGGCGTGCATTTCATGTTTGATAAAATGCTTATTAGAAGCATTAGATGCTTCTATTGTGAGACCCCGTATCTTCTAATATAGTCTAATTATTTAGCTTATTGTTAATTGGGATTATTAAACTAATTAACTGTGTTATGAAGGTGAAGGTGAGGCGAGCAACATTGAGAATTTGGGAGCTTCTGTCCAATAGCAAGTTAATATTGGAATGAGGTAAGTGATTGAGTGGTTAAATTGTATATTTAAGCCACTTGTTGAGGTGAAAAATACAAAAAAAATCCTTTAATAATTGCTTAATCATTCATTGATTTTTGTTCATGGCCTAAGCATTGAATTAAATTTTTATTGAGCCTTTTAGGCTTAATTGTGCATGGGAAGTGTGCTTAATGTGAAATGGATTTACTTGAGAACTTTCTAATTTAATTTTGGGTAAAGAAGTGTCTTTGCATCAATTTGAGAATATTTTGAGATTAGGCATGGGTTAAATGAGCTAAATTCTGATTTGGATTTTAAATCAGATGCAACAAATTGCATAAGCTTGCATTGCCATCTCATGTGAACATTTAACTTTGGTTAATTACCTTATTGTCCCTAACTTACTAATTGGATTTATTTTGTTTGCAGGGACAAAATGGGAAATAAAAAATTCAAGTGGCTTGGTGCTAAGTAGGCCAATGACCTGTCAAGGCCGTTGGAGATCAGCGAATGAGAGAGGAGCGTTTGAGGAGGAATATTCGGAGGAGATTGAAGAGAGCAGGGTCATTCAAGAAGGGAGTATTCAGCACTGAGTGGTGGGGGGTTGGATTGAAGAGGGGAGAGAGTTTTTTTTTCATTTTCTGTGGCTGGAACAGAGGGAAAGCAGTTCATTTTTCTTCTTCATTTTTTCTGCATGCATTGCATTTTCCATTCTCTATACTCTTGAAATTTCTGGATTGGACAATTGGTGCGAACTCTTCATCACTCAAATAGGAGAATGATTTGGATGGTTCAAGCACAGGAAACTAGAGTTGTGGTTTGGACGAACAGAGCTTGGAGAGGGAGTTTTTCTTTGGCTTCTGTATTTTTCCATTTAGTTTTCTATTCAGTGTCTTCTTACTCTTGAGTTAGCTTTAGAGATACAACATTAATCATTTCCAAGGCGTTTTCTCATAATTCATGATCAGAGAACACAATGGACGAATTAGGGAGTTTCTGTTTGCTTACAATTTCTGATTTCTTTTTTCTGTCGACAAGAAGATTTCCTTCTCAGTAAATCTCTTTTGTTGTTTAAATTTTAGTTGTCTCATTAGTTCCAGTGGATCGATTTCAATTTCTGTTTCGATTGTGCATGTTCGGAGAATTTGAATGGATCAGTGTCTGTTTACTTCAGAATTTCATTCTTTGTTTTCTGTTTAATCTCTTATTGAATTAATGGAATCTGTCATGGCTAAATGGATCATGTCCAGCACCATGTGTGAGTAAATAAATCCCTGAGCTCAGGTGGAGCTCTGAATTGGATATGTATCTTCTTCTTCTTTTTAGTCATCCTCATGTTGGTTTTGTGTTGAAGGCTTTAAAAATTGTAGAGCAAGTTCTTATTATTTTTGAAAGGAGATCTCCAACAAACCTTGATTCGCTGTCGACAATAGGCACAGCGGATGCTTGAGTTATGAATTGGGTTTTTCTATCTAAAAGTTCATTCCAGATTTGTTTTGCAATTTCCTTAAGCAACTTTATCTTAATTACAGTTTGGGTTGCATTGTTTAAGCATCCAATTATCAATCTCATGACTGAGTTGGTAATTGAAGAAGAGAGGATTTAAGAGGAAGAGAGATACAGTCCATGTTTGAGCAAAACCTCTAGCTCAGGTGTTTGATTAACTTGTCCTTAGAACTTTTTACCTTCATCTAGGTTACTCCTTGCAATTTAATATATGTTTCTTTTATTTCTTGTTAATTGACTCAACTTTTTTTTTACTCTTTTTCTATCCCTAAAATCTGATTTGGAGTTTAGTTTACCTTGATTAATTTTGCTTTTAGAATTAAGACTAGTTTAGTTTAATTTCAAAGTATAGGCATCAATTTGTCACTTAGCTTATATAGGTCCAGTCTTGTTTTATTCTTTGACTCTCTAGCATCTTCAATTTTTAATTTCTGAGTTACTTCTAACAACCATGTCCCTGAGGAAAATGACCTTGGGACTCACCCTTGTATAATTGATAAGCTTCTGAACTTGGAAGTAATTTTTGCAGCATCTTTGCGAGCTCATCAGTAAGCTCGGCTAAGGTTACTTCACATTATCAAGTATTAGTTGGTTTATGGTACTTAGGTTTATTTGAAGTAAATTAATGTAAAGATTGTGTTTGATAAGAATAGGGTAAAGTGAAGAGGGGGCAATTTAGTAAAAAGGGGCAAAAGGAGTTAATGTCTTAACCTCCAAAATCGATTAAGGGCAAAATCTCTCTTTGCCTAATACGCGAAGGATGAAAGAGAAGAGCTTACGGTCTGCACAACGAGGAAGAAGAAGAAAAAGTGGAGAAGGGGAAAGCTTTAGCTTTGGATTTGCGAATCTCCAGGTAAGTAGCACCTTTCTACTTCCTGTTTGCGAAGAAATTTCAGTTTAAACAAATAATTCATGTTCGTTTGGTTTCATACAACATTTTTGCAGTTTAGACGATTGATTTGAGTTGGGGAATGTATATGGTATAAATGTTGTTGGGTTTTGATCCTAGAGTGTTTAGTGATGTTTGTTAAGAGTTTGGGATGGAATATAGCAAGTTTAGTAGTTAGATTTGGGGAAAAATGGAGTTCAGAACGATAGGTTTTCTGATCGTTCACCTTGGTCGCTTAGGCAACTAATGTAGCTAATTTGAATAGGGGGCGCCTAGCATGGTCGCCTAGGCCATGCGCTAGGCACCCATGTGAACCAAACAACAAGGGGCGCCCAGCAAGGTCAGACCTGCCAAGCGCCCAACTCACAGGAAATGCAATTTTGGGTGTTTTGAGTAGGGTTTCGGTACAGAATGCGTTCTTATCGAATTTAATCCATGTATGAACCATTTTTTGTGCTTAGAGACTTCTTCTACTTAGTTTATTTGGGAATTTAATATAATCGGATTTGTGATTACGTTCTTTTTTAAATTGGTTTTGATTTGGAATTTTAAGGAAATTGGATTCTTTAAAAGTGAATTTATGGGCTTGTAAAACGTGTTGAGTTATGTGATTAGAGAATGAAATTGAGGCTTCCTGTAAATTTGAAAAGACTGTATGCCTATGGTATCCCGAAAGGCAGTATGGCCTAGGTAATTATCGAAAGTGAACAATGAGGTTCACTTGGTTTTGGTTTGTACCTTGGGGCAGACGGTTCCCTTATGAGTTTTGTTTTAGTAAAATGTTTTGAGTGGTTATTTATGAGTTTATACGAGTCTAGTGGGCTTAGAGATGGCTGCGGATCCATAATCAACCTAGTCAGTGTATTAGTGATGGCTTGTCGAGTTAACACCTGGGCCATACCTGCATTCCATCGTGTGGGATCGGTGAGGCCTTCTTGTGGGATAGATTGAGCTGTGGCAACCCGTTCCGCCGTGTGGGATCGGCGAGGTCTTAGCGTGTGTGAGTGTGTATGCGTGTGTTATGGTTATATGGATGGATGGTTGCAGTTGACTGGGTTGTCTCTTGCCAGCCCATGCGTGAGTGATCCACTCAGGGTGATGACCGTGATCTGGCTTCTACCTGCGAGTCGTGAGGTGGCATTCTAGTTGAGGGTGGTTATCTCGATTTACAGACACACTAATCCACGAGTCCTACTGTCAGCACCTCATTTTTGCACCCCGAAAAATGAAGAATAAAATAATAATTGAAAAAGTCAAATCCAAGGGATCAAAAAGTTGACTTTTTGATTGGGTGCAAATTGGCAACCAAACTTCATACCATTGGAAAGAGGACTTCAATACGATTCTAACGCAACTGAGTTTGCTCAAATCAGAGTCCGAATAAAGAAGTTATTGGCTGGTCAAATCTGGAAATAGCAGAAATCGGCTCTATGCAAAACTCCAAATTAGCTGCTCAATTGGATATCAGCAGAAAGAGCACATCGGAACGATTCCAACGCAACTGAGTTTGCTGGAATCGGAGTCCCGGATAGAGAGATATGAGCAAAACTGACTCCGGGACGCGACTTTGCACTTCTGCTAAAAAACCCAAATTTGCTGCTAAATTCTAGCTCAGTGGATGGAGAATCTCGTACTGATTCCAACGTCACTAAATTTGTTAAAATCGGATATCAGATGAGCAAGTTATGAGCAGTCAAAGTTTGGGTAAAAACTGCACACATGGCAATAATTGAAGAAAGGAAAAAAAAAATAAAAAAATCTAACAATAAAAAATATTATATCTTAAAAATCTATTAATTAAATTAAATAAAAAATAAAAAAAATTAAAGACGCATGTGCGTCTAAAAAAAAATCAAAGAATAAAATAATAAAAAATCAAGTAATTAAAATAAATCAAAATAAAATAAAATAAATGTAAATGTGACAACACATTCTCCCATGTGGAGAATGCTTTGAAGTTGAGTGTCGTTTTGAAATTGAGTTCCTTGGGAGGGTATAAAGCAACCCACGTGTCCCCAATATTTTATTTGGTAACAAGTAAAAAATCAAATTAAAATTCAGATTTAGTCACCTTTTTCCTCTATAAATAGGGGGTTCTCCTTCCCCCCATTCCAAGGAGAATTCTCTCCCACTCCCCCTCCATTTTCTTCTCCCCTCTCATCCCCACTTACTTTGTCCGAAACCAGCAACCCCCTTGTCCATTGTTTTCACTTTAAGACCCTTTTTATTCCCATATTACCCTCTTAACCATTCCCTTTTCAACCTCCCTACTTTTAACCCCTTGGAGACCAACAAGACATCATTTTTTGAACCAAAAGAAACACTCTTAGGTGCTGTCCATTTCCATTTGAAGACCTCCATCAGTTCATAAGAGGAAGTAATATGAGTGTAAGTGTATTTGATATACTTTACCCCACATACAAAAATTTCTAGAAGTATATTTCTTTGTTAACTCTTGGTTTTATTTCTTGTTGACCTTCTAACCACCTTTGTCTCTCTTTGGCATGATATGGGAGTTCCCATGGTAAAGGGGAACTCCCTACACAATAAGATGGGAGGATAGTGCGAGGTAAAAGTAAATAGAAAGATGGAGATGTTCTTGATTTCATCACATTATGTCAATTTATTAAGGAGGAGTTTGTCCTCCTCAAAGAACTTTTGTACCCCTTAATATCCTCTCCCTCATCCCCTTCACTTACTCATTTCTAGGTATATTTATCATTCTCCTTTTATAATCATGCATATAGATAGTAAAGTTATCACATACACACATGCACAATTTTATCTCATTTTTATTTACTTTTTTTTTACAAAAAAAGAAAAAGAAAAGAAAGAGCACTACACACACTTATTCATGGCATTTTAGAAGTTTATTCAAAAATTTATTTTGCTTTCTTTCTTTAGATATTTGTATTAAACTTTTTTTTTTGTTTTCAATTCACAAGTAGATATACTTTTATATAAAGTATATTTTCATTTGTACAAAATAAGATTTTTTTTTTTACTTAGAATTTCTCCTTTAGTGAAGAAACTTCACATGCACATATTCATTTGTAATGCTTTAGATTTGTTTTAATTGGCTCTTTCCCATTATAAACACATGTATAGGATTTCGTCTTTACTTTGCTCACTAGCACACACTTTTGGATTATCTTTAGTATTTTAACTCGCTTTCTAAAACATGTTTTGGTTATCTAGTAGGCTCATTCCATTTATTGGTTTTAAATGTTTTATGTCATCATTCCTATGCATGACCATACGAGTATATCTATAAGAAGTTCACTAATTGGGTTAAGGCACGATAAAAATAAGTTATTGAAGCCAAATAGGAGAATTTGTACCACTGTGAGTTCTCTCTGAAACTCACATCAACTTACCCCAAAATAAATAACCAAAATAAGGGTTACCCAATAACCCTAATGGGTCATGGGCTTGGCTTAAGCCCAACTTGGCAGCCAATGGGCCTTCCAACGGGGCCCACATCCGACCCACTTCGATTAAATGGTTAAAAATATAAAAAATGAATAAAAGGGACTTACACCTGCAAAGGTCCCTACCAGACTTAATTTGATACATGCTGGGCTAGGATTAGGGTGAGACTGAGTTGACTCGAACCAGGAAAGTCCAAGGGACCTGTCAAACCGACGGGGCGGACCGGGGTGTTTTCGAACTTCTCTGGACCGTAACCGAGAACTTAACCGGAATCTCAAACCGCAGACCAATATGAAAACCTAGGAATCCCAGGTGTCTGCCTGCACCCCATCAGGCAGTGGCGACTTCTAAATTCCCGAGGCACGCACTCTCTCGTGCACCTCCGTGCGGCGACATGCGCACACCTACACAGACACTTTATACTGAGATTTGTATGGTTATAATGAATTGCTTTTTCGTATGATTTGGATAGGGTTTGATCGTATGATATATTAGCATGTTTCTTTGTTATTTGAAAGTTGCACAAACTGTTTCTTATCATGCATTGTACTACTTACTGGGACGTTAGTCTCACACGTATTTTGTTTTTATCGGTTTTGTTTCTAGATCCCGCTTGTGAGTTGTGTATCAGGGCAGATTTTCAGGATGGTTCACAGTATAGGCCAGAGGATTATCTCCACCCTATGTAAGATTTCTGTTTATGTCACTTTTGATCACTTTTTGGGTTAGATACGATGTATATTTTGGATTGATGGTTTAAGTTTATGGTTGTTCATACTTTGAGAGAAAGATATTGTGAATTACTAGTCACCCTTTTTATAGATGATCTATATACTTTTGGTGCACTAGCTTGTATCCAGGTGTTAGTATTTTTATTCGATAGTTTATACCCGTACACAACATATCTTATGCACTCTGATGAATTGTCTTATAATGCCATGTCTCTGTGTATTAGGTTGTTGTGGGCCCATAAGTAGTGCCCAGGAGACGGGTTGGTGCCGTGATAGGGCAGACCCGGATTCGAGGCGCTACATCTATGATCCATTCATCCAACAAAGTGGAAGGGGCTAATGTCAAGTCAATTTATTGAAAAGTTGTTCACGCCACTCAGTTTAGGGGGGAAATTCCTTTTGAAAGAATTGGACGCAAGCTTCTTGTAGATATTCACGAGTTCTTCAATAGGATAGAAATATTATAACTTTTACCTCAGAGGAAAAAATTCCTTTTGAAAGAATTGGACGGAAGCTTCTTGGATGCAAACTTTTCAAATATTCCTTTTGAAAAGTTGTTCAAGCCACTCAGTTTAAGGGAAAATTCATTTTCAACATGTTCATGTAGCATTTTTAGTTTCATGAGATTGACAATACTTGTAAGCTGAATTGTTTTAATGATCTCTTATCGATATGATTTTTTTGAATTTCTGAGACCCTTAGCTATATTGCACTTGTACGCTTGGTGCTATTTTCAGTTATTTTAACACAAAAATTGAGGAAAATCAACGAATGAAACTGAGGATGGCTTTGTTTTGAATCGTTGTAAAAATATATTGTCAATCTCATGAAACTTAGGTTATGGATGGCTACAATAGGCATAATTGAAAGCTACCCAAAGGTTCCCCTAAGACTGTGATTATGACTAATTTGCTCTTTGGATCCTTGTTTTGATTTCTTCTCATCCTTTCTCGTATCCAGCATATGTATAAATCTTTGATTCTAGGTCTTGTTTTTTAAATTTTTTTGTACAACAAAATTATGATCGATATCTCTAATAAACTAAAGAAGCTTTGATGTTATGTAAGACATGTAACTATTAGACTAAGGTAGCTAGCTGCCATGGAAAGGGGTTTTAGATTAGATTGGCCTTCTCAACCATGGTTCATGATAATGCTCATCATGTGTTGTACATGAAAATTTTGATCTTAATTTTATAATAGTTTTGCAAGTATATTTAAGATAATTAGAATGCATATAAATTTTATAATTCAACAAATTTACATAGATTATACTACCAAAATAATTTATTTTACTGCTTTTATAATTATATCAATATTAAGAAGTATTTATCATATTTTTTTTCAAATTTTGATCCTCTTGTAGGCTTAAACTTTTTGCAGTAGTCAACAATGCTAAAACCAGTGACCATTTTTACAAAAAAAAATTTTAGATTATTAAAAGAGTTTTATTTTATTAGAGAGTTTCAGTTTGAAATATTTAAGAGAATTTTAGAATTAGAAACATTTAATGAAATTAATATATAGTTTTTAGTAGATTACTAATTGTTTTTTGAAAATGTTTTAGATGTTTACTATTGCTTTTCGGTCTTTCTATATGTAGAATTTATTTTATCTGCTTAGGATTTAAAAATAAGCATACATAAATATCTTTAGTGTGATATGTTGACAATTTGAGTTAGCATATTTACTATGATCAAAGAATATTATTTAATGTTGATATGTTTTAGAAGATTCAAATTTAATGCCTTTTGATAATCTAAATAATTTCCTTAATGATAATAGCACATTTTTTATGTTTGAAATCAATTGCTACTAAACTAAAGGTATTCTTTGACTGTTCCAAGACAGAAATTTTGCTGATATTAATGTAGTTTTGATAATGGTCTTTATTGGTGTATAATATTTTGATCTAATGAGCAAATTTCATTTCTTCAATTGCACCATTCATGCTTACTACTTAGTACTATTCTTCAATACCTAAAATGTTGTATGCATATTTGAATAGATTGTATTTCTCAGAGTTAAATGGTTTTGTCATATTTTATATATTTGTTAGTTATTTTATTGTTGATTGTAGGATTTGAAAAAAAAAATTTCTTATAATTTGCATCACCGTTTGATAAGAGGTAAACACCATGGCTAGTAAAGTTGACCATGTGCTGAAAAGGCTATAAGGCAACGGCCGAAACACCACAGCCTTAACCAAGTACTGTTGACTAGTCTTATGACTGCAAGGTATATTTTGTTAAGGTAACCTTTATTATCAGGTCCTATTTAGTGACCCCCATGCATGCAACCATGAAAATAAAAAATGAGTTCAACAATCAGAGATTTGATGTGAGTTTTGTATCAAAACAAAGAGCAAAAAGGAAATGGATATTGGGGAGGACATGTTGCCTGGATCGATTGATGTTATTGAGGACACCGTCAATGAGGACATTGATGGTTTGTAAGAATTAACACAGACTGATTAATTACCAAAGATTGGGATGGTATTTGATTCCATTGACGTTGCAAACTAGTTTTATAATGAGTATGTAATAAGAACTAGATTTGGAACAAGAAAAGACATATATCATAGGAGTTAACGTACGGGATTAATCAAAGATAGGGTTTTTCGTTGCACAAAGGAAGGTTATCGTTGCAAGATAAAATGGTTGTAAAGCATCGTGCATAGACAAGGACTGGGTGCAAGACACGAATAAAAATCATAATAGATGCGAGTGGAAAATATAAGATTACACATTTTGAAGATACGCATAATCATGAGTTGCTTTTGCCAAGCATGGTCCATATGTTGCCAAGCATGGCCCATGCTGCTAAAATTGATATAGCAAATTCGACAGGGATACAACCCAAGAGAACTATTGAAATGATGAGAAGGGAAATAGGTGGCATTGATTGCCTAGGGTTCATGTAAGTAGACTGTCATAATTATTTGCGATCTAAACATATGATGGCCATGCAAAAGGGAGATGCAGGAGCCTTATTGGAATACTTTGAGAAAAACAATCAGAAGATGCATCATTTTTCTATGCCATTTAGCTAGATAATGAAGATCGGATTAGTAACATATTTTGGGCTGATAGCATATTATAGTTACTTTGGTGACGTGGTCTGTTTCGACACCACATATAGAACAAAGAAGGAAGGTAGACCATTTTGGCTATTTGTTGGTTTTAATCATCTTCGACAAACAAAAATCTTTGGAATTGCCTTATTATATGTGTGCGCGCATCCGAAACGCGGGGGTCGCACATCTGGCTCGAGGCGCACGCAAGTGCGGGCCTTCTATTTTGGGAAATTTGGTGCTTTAGAGTCGCCACTGCCTGATGGGGTGTAGGCAAACACTGGGGTGTCTAAATTGGTCTATTAGGCGGTCTGCAGCTTGAGATTCTGTGTAAGCTCTCGGTTACGGTTCGGGGAAGTCCGTAGACACCCCGGTTCGCCCCGTCGGGTGATGGGTCCTACGGGTTTTCCTGGTTTAGAGTCAACTTTATTTTGGTCTACTCACCCAATTCCTACTCAGATTTGCAATCCTTTTTGTTAAGCCTGTGTGGGGACCACTTGAGAGGTGTGGGTCCCTTTTTTTATTTGAATTTTATCTTTGTTATTTCAAGGTGATGTGGGTCTGGGGTGGGACCCATTGGAAGGCCCACAGGATGCCAAGTTAGGCTTTAGGGAAAGCCTAAGTCCCGTTTGGGGATTACGTTGGATAACCCCTTTTCGGAATTGGTTATTTGGTTTGGATGTGATTTAAACATGCAAAACTATTTAATTGGTTATGATTTTTAAAAGAGACCTATTGGGCTTGGAACAGGCTCAAAGGATTTATTCAAATTGCTTTGGGGCCCACCATTCGAATGGGCTTGGTTGGAGCAAGGCGGGTGTGGGCCCCGTTGGAAGGCCCACAAGGGGGTCTTATTGGGCCCGGGTCGGCCCAAGTCTCAAGAGAGGGCCTCTGGTTGCCCAGAGGCCAAAGGGGATTGGGATTTTCGGATTAGATTGAATTAAAATTCCTTAATCCCAAAAAAAATTCAGACTTTTCACTTCTTTGTGTGCTGCCCGCACTTTAGGTGCGAGCAGGCCTTGTCCGCCCTGTGTATACGGGCAAGACCCAGAGAGCCAGAGAAGCCAATTTTTTGGGGGGAGTCGGGCTTGTGGGTCTTAGATCACTCGTGGGTTCCTATGTGGACCCATAGTGGCTTGCCATTCTCCATTTTTAGCTAAAACTCCAATTTTCTATGTTTTTTCCGAAGAGGAAAGAGGGGGAAGGCTTGGGGCCTCTCCCTCTCTGATTTGAGTTAGAACTCAAGTCAAACAGGGACCTCAAGTGTCCCTGTTTGGGTGATAGAAGCGCTCTTCCTTCCTCCATGGGGAGAAGCAAGGAAGTGACCCGGTTGGTCTTGGCTTCGGTCTAGGTGGCCAAACCATGCATATATGCAACAAGCAAGCAACCCATACAAAGTAATCAGCTCAAAGGAGAAGACATCAAGCCATAAGAACAAGCCAAGATGGACTAAAGTGTGGGTGCATGCATGAAAGGTGTGCACTTGATAGGGTGATCAAAATTGGAAGAGTCCTAACATGCTTTCAAGCATCATTTTATCCATGCCAAGTTAACCTAACATGATCTCACATGACATTTACTCCATACGAAAAAGTATCTATCATGCTTTCCGATAACCCATGCAAGCATGCAATTGTATTATCATTTTCACACATTATCATGGCAAGCACACGAAGTGTTAGAAAATCATCTCAAAAAGCAAGCAAAGGAAGGGAAAATGGGGGCTTAATGGGTACATGAGATATAAAGAGGAGAACATGCTCTCCTTTCATCAAATGAAATAAAACAACAATAACAAAGAAAAAGAGACCTTGAAAGCAACTTTTGGTGGTGTTGATCTGGACTCTCCCTCTCTTGTTGAACTTAAACACCTCCCCTCACCGTGGGAGCTCGTTCACATGACCAAAAGGCGAAGGAAATGAAGAGAAGAAAGAGGGAAAGAGAGGAGAGCCATAACATAGCATGGGAGAATCATGTAACACCTAAGATGCTCCATTTCCAATAAATCTCATATATGTTAAATACAATGTACCAAGGGAGCTTACCTTGGGGTATTCGTCCTTCTTGGAGATGTGTGGGAGACCCCTTAAAGAATGGACAACACTTGGAGCACTTCCTTTGAACTTCAAAGCACCTTCTTAAGTTCTTTCCTTGGTTGAGATGTGATATCCCGATCCCACATTCGAAACGAATGAATACTCGGTATGATATAAGAGTCAAGGAGAACACTCTAACTAGTGAGGTGCCTTTTGAGGACAAAACTGTGCGGGCTTAGGCCCAAAGTGGACAATACCTCGCTGGGTTGGGTCATTACAAATGGTATCAAAGATAGATTCGGGTCCAGTAGTCCGTGGCTGGTGTGGGTCCTGGAGTTGCCCGGGAAAGGTGGTTGGACCGATGAGGGCGGGCCCATGAGGGGTTGGCAGGCTTCTAGGTGGTCACTGCACGGGGACGTGGAGCCCTGAGGGGAGGATATTGTGATGTCCTGATCCTACATTGGAAACGGATGAATACCTGGTATGGTATAAGAGTCAAGGAGAATACTCTAACTAGCGAAGCACCTTTTGAAGACAAAACCGTGCGGGCTTAGGCCCAAAGCGGACAATACCTCGCCGGGTTGGGTTGTTACATGAGACCATGAAGATAAGGTAGGGAGGAGGTTTAAGAGTGTTTAGGATGGGTTGGAGGTCTTGGGAGTGAAAGAGAAGGAGTAGAGAGAAGTTTCGGACAGGGGGAAGAGGGGGAGCAAAGCCAGGAACCCCAAAAAACCAACCCCCTACACTGAGGTGCAAGGCCCCTTTTATAGAGAAAAAACAGGCCGAATCCGCACAGAGTGTGTGGATTGGCCTAATCCGCATTTAAAGTGTGAACAAGCTTGGTTCGCATTTAAAGTGCAGACAAACATGTCCTTCCCACAATGAGTCAAAATCTGCCACGTGGCGATTCGCACAGAGGATAAGATTTTTGGAAATATTTTCTGCCAGCATATGAAGTGCAGGCAAGACAAATTTAGTTCATTTTTGCTCCATCCGCACAGTAAGTGCAGATTTTGAGATTTCCTAGATTCTGGATAAGGTTTTGGATAAGATTTCGCCCACACATGATGTGCGGACAGGGCACATCTGCACATAATGTGCGGACACGGACTTTCTCTCTCTTGTTTTGATTGATTGATGTGACGGGATCCTCTCTTAATGAGAGAATCGGGATTTTTTATTTAATTTATTTTATAAAATCAAGATATTTTATGAAAAATGATTATTTTATTCAAGATATTTTTGAGAAAATAATATTATATTCAAGATATTTTATCTCTCCTGTCCTTTCATCCTTTCTCTGCATTTTTGCCACGTGGGCAGTTTTCTGCCTTTCGACATTAGGGTTTGACTTGCCCATAACTTCCTCATCCGGGCCCCGATTCTGGCAAACTCAGTTGCATTGGAACCGTGTCGGAATTCTCTATCCATGAGGAGTGAACATGATATCCAATTCGCACCTGATCAAAAAGTCAACTTCTGTCCCCTTAGGGTTTGTAGACACCCCAAATTACACTGTATAAAATGATGAATAAATTGGCCGAAAACATAAAAAACAATTTTTTCTTTCTAACCGAAATCAAAATTCGGATGAAAGCTCTTCTCACTGTATCCGAAAATAGTTTTCGGACACAAACAATTTTCAATGTATCCGAAATATTAGTTCGGATACAAAGAATATTGTTTGTATCCGACCTGTGTTGTCGAATACAAATGTTTTGTTCAAAATCGGAATATCCCGCAAGTTGTCACTTATTTACTTTTATACCTCTATCTGGAAGGTGGGAATTCCCCAAAGTAGCCTCTGAGATTAGCCAAATTCCTCCAAGTCCATGCCTTAGGGTTAAGTTGGAAGGTTTTAGACACATTTTTGTGTCTACCTTTGTGACCAACCATGCCCTTGAGTTTTCCTATAAATAGAGGGCCTCACCTCAAGTAAATGGCTGAGAATTGAAGCTAGAAGAGCTCTAAGTGAAGAAGGGAACCTTGCCTCTCTGCTTTCTCAAATCCAGGTAAGTCTCTCTTCCTTTTTCTTTTCTGTTTTTAAATTATAGGATTATTCTGTTCTTCTACTTTTTCTGTAGAATAAGGCCTGTGTATGGTTGTAACTCCAAACCTAAATCCAAGTACCTCAAGCATCTTCTCTAGCCGTAAAACGTGAAGAGAGATCTAGGGGAAAGGAGGACAGGAATGGATCCGTAGGGTAAACCCCCATGTGTTGTAATCTTAGATATGTGTCGGTTAATACTCTGTTCATGTTATGTGATTGTTTATTTCTGAAATATGGAGGAATATCATGGATTTATGCTGTTCATAGCATTAGATCTCCTTTTCCTCCTAGATATTGGTTTTCTACACAACTACACCCACCATATTGTTTTCTTTCTTTTGGTTATTATTAGGCTAGGATTTTGGATCTACCATGATCAATATGGTAGATTTGAAATTAGAAGCCTTAAAGTAACCTCTAGGGTTTCATGATATAATTTTTGAGTTGTTTTAATCTTTGAGAGAAGATCCTATGGTCTAAACTCTTCCTTTTTGATTTTTTTTTATCAACATGGGTGTATTTAGTTTAGATCTTTCAATTAATGAGAGATTTGGACCAGATCTGTACCCTAGATTGTTCAGGTTTAATTCCACAATATTTTGTTAAAAGATTTTTAAATTTTATTATGTAGTTCCAAGATTTCAAGGATTTAACTTAAAACTAGTTTTTCAAGTTTTTACTTTAGGTTTGTTTTCTTTATCTTGATTTTACTCAATCATGAAACCCTAGAAATGGTGTATTCATAGGAAGGATCCAGAATTAATTGGATCATTCATATGGAAAAAGCCATACATCTTTTATTCTTTTTTCTTTTACTTTTGATTTGGTTTTTATTAGCAAGCCTTTTTCAAAACATGAATAATACTTGACAACCATCTCGTGTGGATGAATGGGGGTGCCTAACAACTTCCCTATTCATAACTTAACCTCCTTACCCATCTCTGGATTTTTTTTAAAGTAGAGTTGTTTTTACTCTAGTTTTGCCCTTTTGTATTTTATTTGATTATTTTGGTGTCCATTCACACCCTAAAAAAGAATGGTGGCGACTCCTTGATTTTATTGAGCCCGTGTGATGATTAGGAAGTCATTTAGGTGATTTTCCATGTCTCATAGGGTTTGAATTTTTTGTTGTTTTGCTGTCTTTTAGCACACTTTAGAGTGATCAAAATTTGGGTGCTTACAATATGATGAAAGTACTCTGACTTTTTGTTGGTTATTTGAAAGCTTCATAAGACCTATGTTTGGTAAGAGGCCAAAGACAATTCTCACTGATCATGACCAAGCTATGATGAGTGCAATAGCTTTGGTGCTACTAGATACATACCATCGATTCTGTGTTTGGCACATATTCAAAAATACTGCAAAACATCTTAGCGATGTCTTTAACTGTGTCTTTAATCGTGAGAGATCGTTTGCAAAAGATTTAGTAGATGTTTTTATGAGTATGAAGACGAGAATGAATTCATAGAAGCATGGAATACAATGATTAGCAAGTATGATCTGTCCTTGAATAGATGGTTGAAAGCAAAGTTTGAGAAAAAAAGAGAAATGGGCTCTATCTTTGAGCAGATAGTTAAGAGGTGACATTAATAGTTTTCTTTGTAATGATTCTTCACCTTAATCCTCCACAACCAGAATTATGCATCACTTCATGGCTTGCTTTCTCTAATACTACAATTTGTATTTAGGAATTTTGCTTGATAGCTTGAGAACAATAGCATCACATATTCCTCATCTCTTGAATTTATATTAGTCATTTTTTTTAAGGATTGAACAAAGTTCCATTAATTGAAAATAATGGACTTTCAGAAGTTCCTATGCCATCATATTGTCAAACTCCTAGTAACATAAACCATACATTATGAGCATTGAAACAGATTGAACAACCACAAGGATATCTAAAAGAAATTTAATATACACAATCAACCAATTCCACACTGGAAGTCACTTTATTTGCATCAATATGTGCTATTAATACCAATCAAACAAAGCCAATTTTAATAGGAATCCATATGATATTTATGTCATATGAATTTTTTCTTTTTCGCAGCTGTGGAAGAACCTGGAGAATTCGATGCAGACTCTCCATTGCCGTCCTCATTTTTAGATACTTCAATGTGAAGCCTTTCCAACTAAGGTTTGTAGCCATATCTACACTAATTAGGAATTGCTCTAGAAATTTCACTAAAAGATTTCCGCCAAACACAACAATCACAAAGAAATAGGAACAGATGCCCTATTCTCATGCAAATTCCAACCCAAACATCAGCTAATAAAACTAAGTGCAAATAATGCAGAAAGACTGGAGATACAAATCAAATTCATACAAGGCGTATAAACAAAAACCCCAACAAAGACAAAAGATGAGAATAGGCAAAGCAAAAAATTCTATAAGCTTTGCCAATCAAGGGCATGGACCTTTGACATGGTGAATGCTTTTAGGGTAAACAGTGTCAACTAACATACACAAGTGGTGAGCTGTTCCTGTTGGCATTTTCTTCCGCTCGTGCAAAAAACCATCATTGAGATTTTAACCCTTGCCACTGTCCTTTGTCGTCGTCATCACCTTCGATCTCCCATGGTTATCAAAGTGCAAGCTCTTCTCCAACCATAATTTTTGGAAGACTAGAGATTAAATGAAATCAATCTATATTTAATGAGCTCTTCACCTTCTTATGGTTGCAAGAAGAAAATCCCACCACATTCAAGAAACCTAGGGCTTGAACATTTGGTGTTTCTTCAAAAACAAAAGAGAAGACTAGATGCTAACTCACATATGCAACCAAGGGCATTTGGGTCTTTTTTGGAAGGTGTAAATGGCGTTAGCCCTTCAACTGACGGCAGGGGATATAAGTGCCTAATGCGCGAACATTGGGGGAGGTTAGTGATCGTTTTCAAACCTGAGGGGGTCTAACTGTATTTGTCAGAAACCTCAAGAGGCGTTTTTGCAAATTACCCTAAAGAAAAAGGAAAGAAATCAGGAGAGGAAAAAAAATTGGTACTGTGTGTTTCCTTTTCTATTCAAATCTATTCATGATAATCAATCATAATCCTGCGATTATTGATGCAATCTCAACCAAGATAATAAGACATCCTAGAAAAAAAATTTCAAGATTTAGAAGGAAAGAATCACAATCAGAACCAAATAAGCACCATTGGATAAACCTCTTCGAACAACAACAAGAAGCCAACTACCAAATAGAAACATGATTAACATGTTAATCCATAGTCTGTACCTTCTCAGGATCACCTCCCTTGTCCGGATGATTCTTGATTGCCGCTTTCCTGTAAGCCTTCTCCAGATCTTTAGGTGTAGCATTCTTTGATTTCTAGTCGAAGAGATAATCGCTTGATTTTGAGTCGAAGAGAGGGGGAGACGGACGAGGGTTACAGATTGCTTGATTTCTAGTCGAATGTTGAGAGATGAAGGCGGTTTTGATGGAGATCGACAATGGGGTTCTGATGAAGTGGGCGTCTAATGGAGATCAACAATGGGTTCTGATGGGAGGAAAATGTTAGAGATCGACAATGGAGAGCAAGATAGATTGGGAGAGTGACAATCGAGATGAGAGACAACTACGGCAATGGAGATGAGAGTGAGATTGATTGTGGCAATGGAAATTAGAGACGACTACGACAATGGAGATCGATTGCAACAATGGAGACGAGAGACGACTGCAACAATTTGATGCGAAAGCGAGGGCGAGTTTGATTGCGGCAATGGAGATGAGAGACGACTAAGAAATAATCGGGAACGAAAATGGGTTTGAAGATAGTGTATTTTAATCTTGGGATGGTGTTGTGAATAAAAACGAACTGAGTCAAACTAACGGAGGCTTGTAACGTGAAAAATTAACGGGTAGATAACATTGGACGCGTGTCGCAATATGAGCCTAGGTCTGAGAGATGGTCAGAGGAAATGGTTAGAGAGGAAATTGATTGCTCACCTAGCCAAGTAATCCCAACCCTATTTCTCTCTATCCCTTCCTCCCTTTCTTAACTCTCTGTTTCTATCAACTAGGACATGACGTCGGTAGAATGTTTATTATTTCCACCATAATCTCTTTCGTCGGTTCCTTTATTTTTGTAACTAGAGAACTCTACTAGGCTAGTGAATTTGGTTACCAATCTTTACTTTTATGTTAGAAATTGATTTATCTAAGAAAGTCTTGTCGAAAGAACTAATATTTATTTTTGTTAAACAATCGTTACACCTAAAAGCTTAAGCTGATAAGTGAAGGTGTTATTATGTATCTAAGAGGGCCTGAATACATTATTCCAACACTTGCCACACGTGCGACTTCGTATGGACACATACATGGGGAGGACAAATGGTAGTAGGTTTAAACCAGTACATACATCGTGTATTTGATGAAATTATTAGGCAAAGTTGATTAGTAATTGATTTTAGTAAGAGAAATGAAATAAAATGCTCAAATTGAGATCTTGAAACCGGAATTTGATTTGAGAGAGAATTAAAGGTCTTGGGAGCTGAGACTTGTAAATTCTATTTTTTTGGTTCAGTCTGGATTTATTAACCGAACAAAATAGGTTTGATTTTTGGTTTGGTTTTCATTTTCTTCTTCCGATTTGTTCGGTTTTCGGTCGGATTTAGCTCAATTCAGTTCGGTTTTGGCTTGACCGTTAGACCGAACCTAACTGAACCATCCGAATACACCCTTAGATGCATGTGTTCAGCGTATGGGCCTCATAACCTAGTTTTTCTCTTCAGTGGAGACGAAGCCCATACACATTCTTTTACAACAAGAAACCTCAGACCTTGGTCTCTACTTTGCTTTCCTTCCTCGTCTATCTCTTTCTCTCTGTCTCTAAAGGAGAAGGATCAGTAGCCAAGGCAAGCCTTCAAATTATTGGTTTTGATTTTTCTGATTTTATTCGCTAAAAATCTGTGATTTGATTCACCATTGATTAATTTGAACGATGCTCTACATATTTGCTTTTAGAATCGCTGTTTTGCGTTCTTCTTTGCATTTGAATCTAGTGTAGGCTTAATCTTCCATCTTTTATCTTCGCTCGTTGCCTGATTTTGTTGTTGTGGTTATGTTCCATGTGGTTTGATTTTCGCATTAGAAATTTGGATTGCTTCGCCCTTACTGTTAAAGTTTCTCGGTTGTGCTTGGGCGTTTTAGCAGTGTACGAGAGTTAGATTGTCTTTGATGCTGCATGTTGTCTATTGTGGTTTTTTCCTTTGAGATATGTTGGTTTTGAGCAAAAAACTTTGTAAAACATAAGATGTTACCGGGTAGCTTTTAAGCCTTGCTTTCGTTGGTTCCATCTTAGGTCATATTTTCGACCTTCTAAACTCTTTTTGATTCAGCAATTATTGTGATCTTTGTTACCCTCGTACGTCCAACGTTGCCATAAATACAAGTTAGGTTTCACTTAACGTTAATTATTCATAGATTTATATTTTGATTTTTTTAGTTTTTATAAATATGGGAAATAGATAAACAGGATTTTTCTATATTTTCGGTTTTGCATCTTTCATTATGAAAACTACAGACATTTCCCATGGTTATATCTTAGAACCTGTTGTGGAGCTAAGTGGAAGACCTGAAGAGAGAAACAGAAATGCAGAAGAACAAGAAGCAGAAGAAAACAAGCAGTGAACACCTTGTCTGCTTCATCATTTCTCTCTTTAAGTTTTTTGCTTCAAAATCATATAAGCAATAAGTTCTAATGCCACCACCATTATATTTTCTCAAGAATGCAAGGAACCAGCATTCACTGCTTCAGTCAAAATGATGATACTTGTTTTTGAACTAAATCTTATCGGATTATTTTTAGAGTTAAGTTCTGAATGGTAAGATCAGGGTGATAATTTTTAGGATCTCTTTTTTGTAGAATTTGTGCTTATGATTCAGATTAATGGGATTCAAAGTTATGTTTTTGGTTAAATAATCTCTAATTTTTGTAGATTAGAAAAAAAAAATTTGAGATCTCCCTTTTTGAATTGAATTTTTGCATGTGGTCTAGTATTTTAAGTTGTTACTTTTTGTTTCTTGGTCGTCAGTCTGATTCTTATCTATAAACTATTTGCAGCTCTTTTTATCTCTTTCTGATTTGATGCACCATGGGTGATAGTCAATACTCATTCTCTCTCACTACTTTCAGGTTTGTCCCCACAAGCAGTATATTCATATCACATCTGTAGTTTATAGTCATTGATATGCTGATTCTGTAATGATAATGTGTTATGAAACAGTCCTTCTGGGAAACTTGTTCAGATAGAGCATGCCCTAACAGCTGTTGGCTCTGGCCAAACATCACTAGGAATTAAAGGTATTTTTATTCTTTCTATCTGTGAGCATCTTTTAATTCATAGTAACATCTATTTTCATTCCTGATGTCATTCTCACCTTCCCTTATTCTGTTCCACATGTCATCCAATGAATTGGTATTGTAATTGATCGTTCCTGGTGAATGAATGTGAATCTCATTAGATAATGAATCGTTTGATATGCTGCTTTATTTCATATATGCAATAGAGCTAGACTAGGTGATTTCATTAGCCAATGCTAGTATTGTACTTGTCTAGTCTATATCCCCCACGGTATCGCATGTATCTATATCTACTTTAAGTAGTATATCTATTCTCTTCTCGACTATAATTTCACTTTCTTTAAATTGAAAATCAGTCTGTCAGAGTCCTTTCCTTGGTGGCAGGATCCTATCATCGGTGTATCCTGCTGAGTCTAGGGTTTTTTTTGGGACTACTAGAAAAATTTGTTAAGACTTGGGACAGATAAAAGATAATCTGTTGAGTCTAGTTCTGGAGTGCTCATTCACTCCAAGTAAGTTTCTTCTAGTACTGTAAATCTATCAAGGATTCTTATCAATCTTGATCAACAAATCAATATCCTGTGGGTGGAAAAATAGATCTTTTTTAACTATTCAATTCAAATGTGTAAAATAATTAGGGTCCTAGCTGGATGAAATTTTATATGCAATGTGATCAGATCATTTGGGTTGACTTTTTTTGGGTCCAAGTGTTCATCTACGTGGCTTATCCGGATTCAATGGTCCTACATAATCAGAATGTGCACCGGTGATAAGTGCAATGTCATGGAATTTTGTGACGTTCCTGACAAGATTTTTAATTATAGTTTTTTGTAGGCAAAAGCTTCAAATCACATGACTCTTGAAAATTCGTTCATTTTTGTTGCCATTTTAGAGATATTCTGCTATGATATTTTCAGCTGCTAATGGTGTTGTTATTGCGACTGAGAAGAAGCTACCATCAATCTTAGTTGATGAAACATCTGTGAGTAAATATTTTATTCAGAAATTATTTATCTGCAATTTTACAAGTTCTGCAATTGATGTATATATGTGGTTGGCAATTGCTCCTCATATGTCGGTTGCTTTTTTTTTTTTTTATCTTCCATGTCCTTTGATTTTTAACTTCACCTTAGATTGCTCGTCTCATCCCAGTGGTTATCCTTGGATTAATGAAAGCAGTATATTGTTTGTTTGAATTGTTAAAGATTGGTTGCTTTGTGCAGTTTTGCGTCTTATATACTGTAAAGTCTAGGGCATGTTTTCTTGTCGTGGTTTTCCTTCATTACCATCTGTTGGGCTGCTTACTTTTGAAGGACTCTTTGTTTTTAATCACACAAAATTTTATTGCATCCATGAAAAGTTTTGAAACTTTCTCCAAGTTGCATGAAAGAAGTCTCTTTTCCATACATTAATTTTTCTTGAACGATGCCAAGCAGTTTGAAAACTATTTAACTGAATCACACTTCTTTATTCTGCATTGATTTTTTCAGTTATATAACTTGTGACGAACTTTTGGGCTTTTTTGTCACATTTTGGCAGTATCCTTTTGGCACATATTGGGTGCTGTCAATTCCCTTGTCTTTGGAAGAGATGGTTTTAAAAATAGGATATCTTATGGTGCATATAGCTTTTTTGTAAGATTGGGGGCTATGTGGTCAAATATATGCCATTGATGGATGAATGATATCATTTTCATTGTTTGCTGCTGGTGATTTACTTAATTTTTATTTTATATTTATATATTACTCGAATATCTCTGGGAGATGGAAGATGGCTTGGTAGTGTTATATTAAAATAAGTTTCAAGATTTCGTATCTGTTTGAGGTGTCTGGGTAAAATATCTCTGTCTCTAAATATCAATCATCATTCCCATGTTTTCTTCATGGCTAATGTAGTCCCTCACCTTTTGTGGATGTCATTAACCACTTAGTAGTCAGAACAGTTCAAGCTAGGGGCATGCAATCAAAACTGTTCAAGCTTGGGGCATCATATTTTTGATGCTATTAATGAGGTTTAAAGTTTTGAATGTTTAAAGAAAAAGAATGAATAATGAAAGGAATATAGAAAAAGAAATGAGAGCGATGATGAGAAGTTTTGTGTCTGGAGTGAAAATCCCATCGCCTGTTTCTAGTCTAATAAGTTATTAAAATTATACCCTTTCGTTATTTAACAGCAATTTATCACTCTTTAACATTTCCCCTCTACCTGGAGCACAAATGTGCTTCTTGGAAAAATTAACTTGAACTGATCTTGACTAAGGCCTTTGGTGGTTATGTCAGTCAATTGATCCAGTGACCTCACATATGAATCTTACAGTTCCCATTAATAGGGATTTGCCTCCAGCTACCTTCTTCACTGACCAGCTGTAGCTAGCTAAGGATGGGGCCTTTTGTTGCTCTTAGTCTCCTATAAAATTAACAGCTTTGATAATTTGTTGAGGAAATGGTAAATCCTGGTTATATCCCTTCAGATTTGCATCTTGTGTAGATTCAGTTGTGCTGACTAGTTTTGTATATCTTTTAAACAGATGGAGGTCTCCAGGAGTGGGAAGAGTATGCTTTAACCCCAATTTCAGGAATTTATGTAGGAAACTGGTTTGAGAGGAATAGAGGATTCTTTGGAGAGTGATGGAGCAATATCCTTCTTATCATTGATTAAATCATCTTATTGGTGGATGCTTGGGCGGATGTTGTTCCTAAGTTAAGTTGTATTTGGTTATATAGATCACTGAAGAATCATGGAGTTCTCCTCTCTAATGTGGGTTTGACGTGGGTCAGAGAGGAGAACTACATGAGAGGGATCATCAAACTTAATTTTGATGGGTTCTTGTTGGATAATCTAGGGATTGAAGTTGTATTTATCAAGACAAATATTCATGTGCTAGTGTTGGGAGAAGGAAGTGAAATCCCATTGTTTTCACATTTGGACATAAAAAGTGACTTTCTTGGATGATTTATTGGTTGGTGATTCCTATTGTGCTCTTGGCCTCCTCCTTGGGTTGGTGGCTTGAATATCTTGTTCATGCATGTGCGAGGATTGGCTAATTGCCCCGCAGATTGCCTTGCCCCAGGCGGACTGAGGAGAATGGATTTCTTTTCTGTCATTCTCTTAGAGGAAAGCTACATAGTGGGGGTTGATTGGGGTGCTTTTTGGGGTTTTGATTGCAATCGATTTTCCAGTGGTCTTCCTCCATTGTTTTTCTTTTCTTTGTAACTCTTCACTTTGAACTGATTCAGTGTGTGTGCACTAATTAGTTTTTTCCACTAGCATATACAATCCCTGTTAGGAATCACAAAAATAAAATTGCAAAAAAAAAAAACAAAAAATGGAAATCCTAATAGTGAACTTCTCTCATAAAAAATAGGCATTCTCCTTCCGTTTGTTGTAAAAAAGTATACTTTCTATTAATTGACTTCACGAATACAGATTGGAAATCTACTTTCTTGTGTTGTTCATGAAACAAGATGGCACACAACATGAGTATATTTGATTGTCACAATGTAACTTCATGCTCATCCACATCAAGTCCAACTATTGGATTAAATTTTAACCAAATTAAATCACAAGTTTAGGTGATATGTTTATATAATTGCTATCTTTACCAGATATTGCAACCACAATCTGTTTCTACTCTTCCACGTGAATAAATTTCCATCAACAAAAGCACAATATCCAATAGTTGATCTTTTTACTTGATTGGATCCAACCTAGTCAGAATCTGGGTAGCTTCTAGCATAAGGATGTTTGATTCAAACCATAATCATGGGTGGTCATTCTGTTTCAGTCTAACATCCCTATTCCGGCATGTTTAAAAGGATATTGGAGTTGATTAATTTTGGATTCATTTCTTTCTGTTTTCTTCTTTGTGTAGATGATTGAAATGGATTTAATAGTGACATTTGAATTTACCTGCAGGTTCAAAAGATTCAGCTTTTGACTTCAAATATTGGAGTTGTCTACAGGTTTCTTCCTATGCTTATTTTTGGTAGTTCAGAAGGTTTTTTTAATGCTATTATCATGCTGTAGGTGCCAAATTGCATTTGGCATGAGAACCAGTCATGGACAGTTGCAGCACTATTGCCGTCAATGTCTCCCTATGTTTCTTAGTTCAAGGAGAAACACATCTTCATGATCTCATGGAAGAGTTAATAACTGTATGATCATGTGCCACATGTATGCTTTTGTGAAGTAGGCCCCATGTTGAACCTGTAATAAAGGAGTGTGGTGTTATATTCTAAAAATGACAGCAGCTTATCTTTATTGGTTTAGTTGGATTTGTTTTCAGAGTTAATTACCTATGAGTTGCATTTTCAGCTTTACTATGAGAATTAGTTACGTGGCATATAAAAATAAGTTTGAAATAAGCTAGAACAACCTGTCAAATCTGTATAGTTTTGTTACTGAGGATTTTAGTTATCTTGTAAATTCCACTTTTAAAGTTGTACAAATCTAAGAGTGTCTGGATAAATTTATTTGTTTTCCTTTTTCTATTGGTTATTGTCAAAAGGTTTCAAATTAGTGGAATTAAGAACAATCATATGGAATATAATTTTAGTACAAATAGCTGTGGAGGCTAAGTAATGATAAGAACTGAGAATCATAAAAGTGATAAATTTCATTATCCTGGATCAATTATCTATAAAGAGAGGGTATGTTGATGAGATCAATACAAATAATGTTCTTCAAAGATGAAGAAAATATTTTACTACTCGGCTGTGTGCAATGTGGATGAAGGGAAGAGTTCATAGATCACCTATTTGTTCATTGTAAATTTGCGTGGGATATTTTATGTTCTTTTTGTGTGGATTATTAATGTAAGGTGGATTTTCCTTTCAACAATAAAACTAATGAGTGAATGGAAGTGCTAAGATTTGGATGGGAGGGGTCAGAAGCTTTTGATCCTCTATCATGTGGTGTTATTTGTATAGGATGAATTGAGGGGCTGGGCACAACAGGCAAGAGCAGCACTTCTACATGTTTAGGTAGGGGGAACCCACCCAACATAGTGATTCCTCAGGTGACTAAAATGACGAGCATGGCAATAACCTTTATTGGAGATATGTGAGGTTCATGAAGTGGCGTCATTTATATGCTAACGGTAGAGTAAGAGGTGTGATTTGTTGGGATTATAGCTTGTGATTTTTCAGGTAACTAAAATGACAAGAGAGACATTTTATTGGAGATATGGGAGGTTCATGAAGGCCTCATTTAGCTGCTAAGGGGTAGTATAGAAGATGTGCTTACTTGTTGGGAATGTTGGATATACCTATGAGTGACTATTAAAGGGTGTCTGTTTCACCTTTGTGCTTTTTGGAAGCTTGTATAATAAAGTGGTTTGGCTGATTTCAGAAGCTTATGAGTAATATATAGCTTGGATGTTACTCATTGTTGGCTAGACTCCTAGCTTCATGTTTTGGTGAAAATGATTAACGGTGACCAGCAAGAATCTTATTCGGGTTGGCAACATGAATCCTTTTTCTCTATTGAAATTTGTCAAAATCTATATCTTTACTTAGATCATCTGCATTAAATTGTTTTGGATTGGCTCATTCATGTCCTTTTTTGGTTATTCTTGAGTTCTACCTTGTTGATCCTTCAAATTGCACCCTCTCACACCTTTGAATGCATTTCTGAGTCTTTGTTTAACATTGTTAAACCATTTTAATGTACTTTTCTTTGTCTTGTCTTCTATTTGGTCTTTTGCTAGAAACTCTTAAATGTGTTAGTTCCTTACCTTATTCTTCATAGTTTTTTCTCAAATCCATCATAGCACAATACTCCAGAAGTCTCTGCACTTTTGTCATCTGGCTCTAATTCGACATGAGATAAATGTTTGATATTCTCCTATTTGTGGATAATTGTTCCAAGATAATTTAAATTATTACTTCTAGGAATCACTTTGATCTAATTTTAAAGAAATTGTTTTTTGTTGTAAGATTACACCACTTGCTCACTATTACATCAACTTGTTTTGCAACCTTTTGGTTTCAAGGCATCCCTTCATAATCCTAATATTGTACTTATATTATCTTTAGTTTGGTTCATTGAAAGCACATCATTTGCAAATAACATATTGCAAATCTCATATTTGACCCTTGATGTAAACCTATTGTCACTGTTATTTCTTGTGTTTCACTATGTTTTCACCTGTTTTAATATATTTGATTGGTATTCCTTTCCCGCCAAAATCAACCTGTTCAGACTGCAAGGTACTCTATCATATGCATTTTTTAGATTAATAAAAGCAATATTGTGCTCTTTTTTAATTCTTATCCACTAATTGTTGAAGTAAAAACACAGGCTTGTTGATAAACCTTGTTGGCATAGAGGCAAACTAATATTCTGATCATTGGTTTCTTTTTCTCATAACTTAATAGTGTGATCCATAAACATAATTCCATAATAATTAGTGTAGCTTTGGATGTCATCCTTTTTTTTTTTCACATATAGGTAGTACCGTGCTTCTTCAAGGATTCAACAATTTCCTAGTCAAATACTTGTAAAGAGTACCAGAGTGGGATATGGATGTTCTTGAGAAAGTTGAGTTGAAGATGGAAGCTCATTATTGATTCTGCAGCCTTTGAATTTAAAAGAACCATACCATCTTCCTCTAATATATAAAAGGGAGATAACTTGAATAAAAGAATTCTCCAAAGCCCTTACTAGACTGGATGAGATAAATTGGAGATAAAAATATATATATTTTAAGCTAAAATAGGGGAAATAGCATGAAATTCTGTTATGCAATTGCTGGAGCATGGTACAAGACTAACACTATTTCCATGATTTGGTTAACAGAATTATGGTTTCTTTGTATAAATACATTTAGGAGGTGCAAGGTTAAGACAGTTTCTGGATGGTACTGAATTTCATTGTCTTTTCTGTTAGGATAGAGATTTGTTGAAGAAGCCTTTTGGGGAAGGGAAGATGGCTACTGCTTTGATGAAATGGATAGAGAAAAGTCTCTAGTCCTGATAATTTACTGTGGCATTCTAAAAATTGCTCTGTCAGATCATTCACCAACTCTTTCAGTGATAGTCTAAAGGGCCAAAGGCAGTAGTTGTTATCCTTATCGTGAAAATCAGGTGCAAAAGATTGGAGTCCAACTAATTGGTTTCATTTGGAGCTGTGCAAGATTTTTTTGAAGGTGCTGGAAAATATGTTGACGATGGTCATCCATACTTTCATATCCTTCTCTGAAAGTGCTTCATTAAGGGATGGAAAAGTGCAAAAGATTGGAGTCCAACTAATTGGTTTCATTAGGAGCTGTGTGAGATTTTTTTGAAGGTACTGGAAAATATGTTGACGATGGTCATCCATATTTTCATATCCTTCTCTGAAAGTGCTTCATTAAGGGATGGCAAATCTTGTTGATGTTTTGTTACCTAATGAATACATAGATTCTAAGCTGAAGAGCAAAGGCCCTGGACACTGTATGCAAGATAAACGTGGGCTTTTGCATATGATCAAGTCAAATGGATATTTCTCCTTTATGTGGAAATGTGGATTTGATGTGAAGTGAAGAAATTGGATCAAATTATGTATCTCATCCACGTCCTTCCATGATTCCTTGACTGACTATTTATTTTTATCAGCACTCTAAAGAAGTCCAGGATTCGTTTGGAAAGGAAGGTCATACCAAAGGCAGCTTTTTCCAGGAAAAGGAAGAGACAAGATGCAAAGGAAGGTCATACCAAGTGAAACAGTTCCAGGAACAGGAAAGTAAAATGGCAGGCAGAATCTGAGTAATTGACCTGCATCCTCAGTGATCCCCATACAACATATCCATGTCTAAGAGCCTAGAAAAGAAATTCCATCCTCTCCATTCACCACATTGCTGGCATGTTTGTCATAGGATTGCTAATCCTGGTGTCTGAAAGAATTAGATGTTGATTTCACTACAAATGTTATGAACAAGCTGAATCAGATGGTGGCACGTCATGAGCTCTGCGATCATCCATCAATCCAAGAACCCCCAACAGAGGAGAGTACCTCCATCTCTGGTGCAGTGTTCCGGGCTCTCTTCTGTTCTTCCATGAGAGCATACACCTACGTGTGAACTCAATTCCTTTCTTTAATGCGGCATGGGAAGGAATTACAATAAAACCCTGATTAACTCCGAGAATATCCCAGGCCCCTCGAAGCCCCAATTTGCCCATGGAGAACCCATCAAAATTCAGTTTGGTAAGCAATGGCCTGTGAGTTTCCCAACCTGCACATGCCAAAGGCTATTGCTGACCATTATCTGATGGTTGCTGGTAAAAAAGGTCCCCTTTAACTGCAGTCAGGTGCTCTTTCCAAAAGGAGTGGAATTGAATTGTGGAACTTTTGATTTATGTACACTAGGCTATAGGCCTGTAGTCCTTTTGCTAAACTTTGTAAATTCTTTTCATATACATAAGCTGTGCCTTTTTATTGTTAATTTATAGAATCTTAATTGCATTTTAAGATAATGATTTTACCCCAAGAATAAAGATGAAAAAATGGCACTAGGATTCTTGTTTTCCTTTAATCCCTACTGAATTATTCATGACTCAATAAAATCTGTTCTTTCTAACAGAAACTGGCGTTTCATATTTTCCCTGGTGAATAGAAATAGATTGGATGGACACACTTGTCTGAACTGGTTTATTTGGTATTCATCTTGTATATCTTTTAGATGGATTGAATCCTGAATTCTTGCCCTTGCGTTGTTTGGAATATGTGTTGGTAAAAAGCATCTTCTATCCATTATCTTGATGTCCACATTCTTGTCTAAATGGAGCCTACATGATGTTGGAATGGAGGTCTCAGTGTATATGTTTTGGACAAATGTGAACTGCACACAAAAGGTGAACAATTTGCAGGCTTACTATACTCAATCCAACATCCATGATGTTGGAATGGAGGTCTCAGAGGATATATTTTGGACAAATGTGAACTGCACACAAAGGGTTAACAATTGGCAGGCTTACTATGTTCAATTTAATCTTTACTTCAGCTTTAAGAAACGAGAGAGAGAGAGAGAGAGAGAGGCTTGTTTGTTGTCTTGATATATTTCTGTTAGTTCTGTTAAGCTTGTCATTTGCTATAGAGACATGTCCTGTTTAAAATATTATTGTTGGTTGTCTTGATATAGTTCTGTTAAGCTTGTCATTTGCCACAGGGACATGTCCTGTTTCAAATATTATTTATACTCCATGTGAATGTTATTTCATTTATTGCTTTACGTATGTTGTTTTAGTGCAGTGAACTTTATTGCTGTCTTCTCTTTTTACAGTGGCATGGGTCCTGATTTTCGGGTTTTGGTTCGAAAAAGTCGGAAATCGGCAGAACAGTATCATCGGTTATACAAAGTATGATTCATTCTCTATGCCTTTCTTTATGATTCATTCTCTACGCCTTTCTTTTTGTTTCTCTCTTGCAGTGAAAGTTTATTTTTATAGCATTCCATTCATCTTTTGTGGATTCGTTGTTTTGAAACATACGCCCTTCCTTTTTTTCTCTTTTTCATTCGTGTAACTTATGATAAGATTAAAAGTTTGGTTTTAAAAGAAGTCATGTTGCTTAAAAATCTCTTCTTTTTGAGAAATTTATGGCTTCATTGTGGTGTACCTGGTTCTGTGTTGAAAGTTTCTGAATTTTTTTTTTCTAATTGGGCCCTCCTACACCTTGGTTGGACAAATCATTGAAGGTAAATCACCTTTGGCGGTTTTTATCAGCATTTTGGAGATACGTATGTTTTTATTTCATTTTAAGTTTTAATATGTTATGAAACACATTCTTAACTCATGACTTTGCATTTAATGATTTTTATCAGCATTTCACCAAAACACAGAAAAATTTGCTGCATTTCACCTGAACGTGCTTTTTTTTAATTAGTGAAATATCATTTTTCTTTTTTGTTGGCATGTGTTGCCAAATGCATTTGGACTAATGAATTTCCCTTTAGAAGGGAGAATCACTCAAATTTCCACCCAAATTGGGAAAATTTCAATTAAAGCACTTGACTTCTACCCTATTTAGAAAAAGTTACAGATATTTTCAAACATCATCTTTTTTTCTTGAATTTTCCGTAAGATAAACACTCTAAAGATATTGTAGATGGATTAGAAACTCTGAATTGTCTGCCAGGGTCATGCATTTAAGGTCAAATGTGTTTTTTAGCATATCTGGAGGTTCTAATGAAAGGAGAATACCTTGATTTTAATATATATGTATACTATTTTTAATTTTTGGCAAAAATAGAGTTTTTTTAAGAAATGATTTAAATTACAAAAATAAATTAAAAATATAATAACATTTAAAAATACCAAAAAAATGATAAAAATAGGGAATAAATTTGAGAATTTTCAGTGTTCTTGTCATTTATTTTTGACCAAAAAAATGTTGGTCCTTTAACTAATATGCTTTTTATACTAATTAAAGATGTAAAAATTATTTAAAGTTTTATTATTGGTAGCAGTAATGTGTGTTATTCTTTGTTTGATTTGTATGCTTGTATTTTTCTTTTTGAGCAACATGTTTAATTTGTATTTTGTTATGATTATGAACGACTGCGTAGCCATTTTATTCTATGGCTTTCATCCAATCATAATTTATTTTTAACTTTTAAGCTTTTTTTGTTATTTCTTACTTTCAAAAGAAGAGGATAACAAATTTTGCACAATTTGGGCAGCATGGCACAGCATGCTGTTGAGACTTCACTAGTTTCACACACATCATTATCATAAGCCAGCTCCTACCAAAGTTTCGCACACACACACACAAAGTTTCACTAGCTTTCTAGCATGACAGAAGGCCACTTTTATGTTTCCATGCCCAGGTATTCTTATTGGGTTGAGCTTAAAAGGCAAATTACAAGTCAAATTTTGGTGGAAATTTCACTTCTTGTGGTTGTACAAATTTATATCTAGTTTCCTTTCCCATTTTAAGCACACTCACAAAGTTTTCTAGTTCATCATAGATAGGAATTTGTTCCTACGATGTTATTTTAGCTTTCTAGCATGACAGAAGGCCACTTTTATGCTTCCATGCCCAGGTATTCTTCTTGAGTTGAGCTTAAAATGCAGATTACAAGTCAAATTTTGGTGGAAATTTCACTTCTTGTGGTTGTACAAATTTATATCTAGTTTCCTTTCCCATTTTAAGCACACACACAAAGTTTTCTAGTTCATCATAGATAGGAATTTGTTCCTACGATGTTATTTTAGCTTTCTAGCATGACAGAAGGCCACTTTTATGCTTCCATGCCCAGGTATTCTTCTTGATTTGAGCTTAAAAGGCAGATTACAAGTCAAATTTTGGTGGAAATTTCACGTCTTGTGGTTGTACAAATTTATATCTGGTTTTCTTTCCCATTTTAAATGCCCCACATGATTTCAACGTTATATGCAACCCATGATGGGTTGATACCAGGGCATGTACTCATGAACCAGGTCATATATTATTGTCATTATAAGATTGATTAATAAGTTTTATCTTTGAATCTTTTGTTTAAAGAATTATCATTTTAATAAACTTATTTATTAGTTTTATTAGCAAAATTAATAGAAGTGTCTATTATTTAAGTGAAGAACTAAAATGTTTGTAGAAGAGATAATAAATGCTTGTCCTTTACATATGCTTCTTCTAAATATTTTTAGCAAAATTTTTTTTGTCTACTTCTTTCATCTATATTTTTCTTCTTGCTTGTATTTTTACTTTAGACCATAAAAATTTTTTTTTGAGACCAAAAACATAAGAAACAATGAATTCTTGTAAGTTGTTTGATTTTATCCTCTTTGACCTGAAATTTCATAGAAGTAAATGCGTAAGTGTGTAAGTCTGTGTTTGTGCATATCAGCGAGATTTCGAAAAGATAAAGTTCCCTTCACTTAGCTGCAATCGAATATCCCATTAAAGAAATACGTATGAAATTATAATTTTTTTTCTTTCTAGGTTTTGTCATTTATATATTTGTATAGACAACTCAAATCCAGGAAAACTTGGTATGGCAAATTTGTGGGATCTTTATGTTTCCCCTGAAATAGAAAGTGAATCAAAATTTTACCATGTTTATCAAAATTGAGAAATTGTGGAAACTGGGAAGTTTTGAATAAAAGTTGAGAATGCAACTTTGAATATTATCATTATCCTCATGTTTATCAAAGTTGATAAATTGTGAAAACTAAGAAGTTTTAATAAACGAGAATGCGACTGTGAATATTGTCATTATCCTCAGGTTGCAGGAACCACAATTATGTGAATTCTTGAAATTCAGAATCTTGAAGTGTGTAGCTGTATTTCCTGGTTTAGAAATATTTAGTTGCTATGTAAAATTTTTTTATCTGTTTGACCTTTGTATGATTTTGGTTAGGAAATGAGGACATTGTTCTGCATTCTTTTGTTTCTTTCTGTGGAATAGCAAACAATGTCCCAAAAATAGAACCATAAACCATATTGTGACTTTGGATTATGTTTGGATTTCTGTTTTGACGTCCACTTTAAAGAAGTGAGCAAATAAGAAATTTCCTCAGTTCAAAATATGTTTCCTGAGAAAGATGCTTCGTTATATGTTGTCAAAATATCTGTTCACAGATAAACAAGGTCATTAAAGTTGTTGGTTGCAGTCACAATGAATGAATTGTATCTTTTTTCACTTTGCATTAATGGGTTTCCAAATTGTTCTGCAAAATGTATCATGTAGTGGCATTATGCTATTAATAGTTTAAACACACTAAAGTATTTTAGAAGATGACACATCTTACTTATTCTGTTCTGCTGGTTATAAGGTTTTATATGTCTGAAACTCTCAATACTGTTGCAACTGCAGGAATCAATCCCTGTTACACAACTTGTGAGGGAGACTGCAGCCGTTATGCAGGAGTTTACTCAATCTGGGTAATCATATCTTCTCATACCATACCAGTTCTTAATTGTAAAGAAAAAGGATAAGCAAGTTTTGGGGTGTTAATACCATTTCTCTTGGTCTTAATTGAAATCTGTAATGTTAAACTTATCTGTATTTGTTGATCAGTTTATTAAATAGAGAGAGAGAGAGAGAGAGCAAGATAACGATTAAGTTTGGTTTCTTCTGGACTATTGGACCTGAGAGAACTGTTATATTTATTAGCTGAATCGGACTGATCGCAGTCATAGAGCACAAGGCGATCGGAATCATTTGGGAAAAGAAATGTAAAAAATAAATCTCAATTTTTGTTCCGCTTAAAATAAATGTAGAGAACTGATTAAGGTAAAGCATATATTTAGCCGAGTAATTAATGGTCTACACCAGAACTTTATCAAAAAAAGTTAAAACAAATGGAAAAAAAAGTTCAATTGAAACTCACTCCAATTTTATGGTGTCTCTTGATCATCGTATCTGGTGCGGATGGATGGGAATTAGTAACCCAAGTAGTGGTGGAAGAAAGGTTTGAAGAAAAAGCTTGTATGCTTTCATCAGATAAAATACTGAGTTGTCTCACTCGACTAGGTATTATTGCGGCATCTAGAGGTCTAGATGGCTGGTTATAGCATATAAATGTGCTGGTTGTAAGGAGCTCACAAACTGTAAGTTGTCCGTTATTATTAAGTGAAATTGAGTAATTAATTTGAACAAACAAAATAACTCAGAAGTTAGTTTATTAACAATTAAACTTTGTTTGAAGAGGGACTCTCCATGGAACATATACCTTGAATGTCTTTATTTACTTGCACCAAAGTTGTAATGCTAAAATTTCAATTCTTGATGATGGAAGTGGGAGGCAATTAATAGATCAAGTGCACGTGCACTGCAGATCAGGGCCTGTGGGAATGGAATTAATGATGCATAATTATAAAACCATGTTGTCTATTTCCTGAACATAAGTAAATAATTGAAATTTTAAAGAAACAAACACCTTTTTGACACAAACTTGTCAAAACTTTGGCCAAATTAAATTTCTAATTTACCTTTTTTTTAGTAGTTGGAAAACCCGAAATAATCTATGGGTTTCTTCAAACACTTGAGAAGTAGCCTCAAGTCTGAGAGTTTCCTAAACTCTTCAAAGAAAAAAAGGGTAGCACCAGTTGAATGATTCATTTGTGGTAGGTGATACCGTGATATTGAATTTTTGGCAATGAACTTCAATTTATTTGTGATTTGAGTTGTTTGAAACAAAGGTTATTTCTTGGTAGAATATTTTATTGTAATGATTAATTAACTCCAGTATCCCCCTTTTTTTTAATAGTGGTGTGAGGCCTTTTGGAGTTTCACTTCTGGTTGCTGGATATGATGACAATGGTCCACAATTATATCAGGTATACCTTGATTGGAGTTAAACTTTGTTTCCTGTTACCTGTTACTCATACTTTTAATGGTTATTAGATTTTGGTTTTAAGACCATCATGTTGGCATGGTTGGGAAATATTTCGCAACTTCCACCCGCAGTGACCGACCACCCCCCCGACCCGAAAGAAGGCTATCTCTCTTCATTTGATGGATATAGTTCAGTTAAGATTTTGGCTTCTTGAAAATTTTGTAATCACCTCGAAGGGTTCACTGTTTGTTTTATCCAGGATGGCAATTTCATTTCAAACTACAAGGCATTTACATGCATGTAACAAGCATTACCTCTTGTTAAACCCTAGTAAAGTTAGAAATATATCCAATGAAGACATCGAAATTTAGGGTTTGCACCCTTTTTTGTGGCTTCACATGTAAATGATATATGCTCCTTGAAAGTTAATGGAAAAAACAGAAATCAACTATATTCATCACGAATTTATTACTGGTGCTTGTCTAATGAAAAAGTTTGAATAGTTTGTGACTATACTTTCTCTTAATCAGTATCATTAATTATCAAAAAAAGTTTGAGTAGTTGTAAGTACATGCTCACTCTTTTTGGTTTGTTATGATAGGTTTGTTTATTATTTTGACTGGCTTACTTTAGCTTTGAAAGAATTTGAATCATTATTTAGGATTCTATTTCCCTTTTTATATGTGTTCCATTTGTCATGTTCATGAAATTTAGGACTTCAGCATTTGCCTTCTGTGTTTGGTCTTTCTTAGGTTGACCCGTCAGGTTCATATTTCTCGTGGAAAGCTTCAGCAATGGGAAAGAATGTCTCTAATGCAAAGACATTTCTTGAGAAAAGGTATGTAAAGATTCCATCAAATCCTAAATGAATTTGGGTTCTCTTAGTCTAGATTATGGGTAATTTCTTTGACTTATATCATGCTTATACGTAGCCATTTCAACAAGACACTAATGTGTTCTGTGACACCATTTGATAATGATAAAGTTTCCCCTGGAAATGAAATAATTTATTGTTCATATCATGATTAAGAGTTATATATGCTGCTGGTTTTATTTTGTTTGTTTTGGTTTGTATGTGTCTTTGAATGTATGCATGCATGTCCTACGTGGTGAATCAAGTCAAGGACAGGATCTTACTGTACTGCGTAGCAGACAAATTGAAATGTGGCCACATTTTATAAATTTTGGCTGTCCATTCACCAACTTTAGAGATTAGTTATATTGACCAAAAAAATTGACACGGGGAAGGTGTTTTCTATTTATTTTTGAGGAAGTTTGCCAAATCTCTCATTGACTTCTGTTGATTGTGTGTTCATTAGCTAATACAATGCTTTTAAGTGTCAATTGTGTGTTCATTAGCTAATACAATGCTTTTAAGTTACTGAGCTGCAACTATGTTTGATAGCAATCTTGAACCAGAACGAGGTTAAGTGAGGCCATACTAAAAACGAGTTGAATCAAATTTTGAACATGTCTCCCTAACATATGAGGCAATTGATATTTTTTGGTGACAAACCAGTTTTTAATTTCGGTTCTATACTGATTGGGTTGACACATAAAGCTACTCAACTAAAATATATTCCACACCCTCTTTGGGTTTCTGCTGTTATTTTTTGTTGGCGCATTTCATTCAGCTTCACTAGAGGTTGGTTTTGAGCTGGTTTTGTATACCTAAAGCTTCAATCTAAAACTAGACAAACCCAAATTGAGATTTTGTTTTTGTTGAACCAAGATCAAATTGGATTCCTATATACCCAAGGTGGGTTTTCCCTTAGGATCGCTTGCAAATTTTGATATGAAAATCCAATTTACATAACACCTACATCGACCAAAAATAATATTTCAAGTGAACAAGACAAAAATATTTGTGGATCGGCAAAAACCTGCCTACGTCCTCTTTTACTTCTGGATAGTATCCTGTACAAGAAACATAACAATTCTGAGTTTAAACCCAAACCCAAAACCGTTGTATACCCTATTTTCAATGTCATGTGAGCTTATATTTTTCTTTCCTTTTTGCCTTTCTCCCACTGATGCCTTTTCTCTCTCTGCCCTATCGTTTGCCTCTTGCACCTTGCCTATTTATAAGTGTTACAAGGAAAGATGCATTTACAAGCACACTACGTATGCACTCACTATTAAAGGCAACATCATAAACTCTTTTAAGGTGGCACCGTTAGTGCTGAATTCAGTGCTAACTTTACAAACCCATTCATATGGGTTGCCGACATAATGAGCCCACAAATCTCTTCCTCAAGCCCATATGTGGGGGGCAATACAAGACAAAAAAAGAAACAATTGGTAATTACACTTAGACCAACTACAAATAAACTGAATAAGTGCAGTCCTAACTCCCCTGATTCACAAAACAACCAATGAACATGTATAGCTGCACCGAGTCAACTTCAACCCTTGAATTTGGAGAGGGACCTCGATCATCAATTTATTGGGTCATCATGTCAGTAAGTCCATATGAATGGGGTGAAGTTAGGCGCCGAATTCAGCATCGCCTTTGGCACCAGATTCAGTGCCGTCTTAAAAGACTTCTGATGCCGCCTTGAATATGTAAGCATATACGTAGTATGCTTGTAAATGCTCCTTCCTTGTAATGCAGCACAAGAGGTAGAAGATAGGGCGGAAAGAAGAGAGGCATCAATTGAAAGACAGAGACAAGGGAAAAAGACAAAAAGGAGAGAAAAATGTAAGCTCTTGTGCAATTGGGAATATCGTTCTGGGTTTGGCTTTAAACTCAGAGTGGTTATGTTTCTTGTACGAGGTATTATTCTCAAGTAAAAGAGCAGGTTATTTTTTTCCCTAGACGTGGGCAGGTTTTTGCCGAACCACGTGTATTTTTGTCTTGTTCACTTGTACTATTTTTCTGGTGGATGTGCATGTTGTGTAAATTGGAATTTTTATATCAATATTTGTAGGCAATCCTGGAGAAAACCCAACACTAGGTTGGTTTGGGTTAGTTGGTTCCTTGGTTGAACCTACCAAGGTTGCTTTCCTGTACATTACTGTCTATGAGAAATCTGTGCCACCAGTCAATAAAGCTTCTGCTGAAAGTTGAAGTTGTCTGCATTCCTAGGTCTCAGCATTAAGAATATCACTTTTGTTTGTTCCCCTACTTATTTAATTAATATTGTCATAGAAAACGCTTAAACATACTGAGGGAGTATATGGGGCAGCATAAATAGTTTAAATGGGGTGTCTTTCATAATTACTGATTGGCCCCTCACTCGTGCTAGAGATTGGATATGGTAGCCACTGAAAAAACAAACACCATGGGGAGGCTATCTCACAGATTGTTTATTATATCACCATGTATTGGCTTTGGTGGTGACTAACACTGAAACCAAGAATTATAACCATGGCTTGGTACTAACCAATATCTGTTATATTAGAGCTTGGCATGATTAGTGTGTTTTGTTCTGTATTAAGTGTGTTAATTTTGTTTAGGCAACTAAAATTTAGCAAATAAAATAAAGCTTGGTGGATGTTTCTTCTTCCAAGATAATTATTATTGTATGTGTATAGATGTGCATTGCTATTTCTCTGGTTGAGCAAGAGAAATAAAAGGAGCCCAGTTGAATGTATCACAAACGTTTGCAAGGTTGTACCTCCTGGGGTTCCTGCTTTTAAAGAATTCTTGGGTTTGGAGTTCTGTTTGAAGATTGATTACATATTTATAATTTTATACTGCCTTTTGGCTAGTTTTGCTTCATGGGTTTTTTGCATACTTTTTATTTACATTACACTTGGTCTCTCTCTTTCTACGTAGCAAAATTCAATAGAAAAAAACTCTCATAGGTATACATCATATACGGCTTATAAAATTAATGCTAGTCTGATTTGGGATCAAAAACCAAAATAAAAGGACTTTTCCCACCTAGTTGGGCTGGGTCCAAGAATCCTATTTCTCTATCCCACTCTTTTAAATATCTTATCTTTATTCAGATTGCTTGCATGCAAATCTGTTATGAAGGACTCCATCCAGGTTCATTTTGGTTGGTGCCCTCACTCTTTTAGATCCTTCCATGATTATTGCGTCACACCATGTTGAGGGTGCCTCTATTGGTCTTCATTCCCAACAGTCTTAACCCAGTCTGTCGGATTTGGAATGTATTGATCGAATTGATGGGTAACGGCTCACTTGTATTTGAGTGAATGAGTACACAACTAGATCAATTTCTAATACAGCGTACACTCTTATTTTGAGCTTTGGTTAGGTTCTGCAATAACGTGTGTGGCTAGTGGAGTGAGATCTATTCAATATTGTTACTATGACTTGTTAAAACTTATTTTGTCAGAAGTGCCTACATTCACGGCGTCAGCTTGTTTTTGAGTGTGAATGAGTACACTTCTAGTTCAATTTATAATATTATTACCATGACATGTCGAAACTAATGAGAATAACATCCCTGGACATGTGTGCTTGTCATGTAATGATGGCATCACTATTATTTTATGAAATTAAACAATTTTTGAGTTGTTTATTGCATATACCGTTGCTAAGTTTGATCCTTTGAAAATGCCTTTTCTAAGATGTATGATACTTGTGACAAAGGGTTCAACATTTACACAGCTTTAGACTAGGTCCATAATATCAGAACTAGTAAATATATGAAGCCCTCACTTAGCATGATCTAACATGATGTTACTTGATATAAGCTTAGACACATGCGATCCAAATATATGGTTTACAGTGTCTGGCATTAACTTAGACAATTTAGTAACTTCAGCTTAAGTATGTGCTAACGAGCCCTATAGAAAGGTAACCATACAACTCAATTTAGGAATTTTCCTGTGTTGGAATTTCCAATGATTGACCCGTAGAGCACCTTCTGACACAGAAACTTTATGCCATGTCATATATCCTGCTAAGGCTGCTATTTGAAAGTCTATGACAGGAAAGACCGCAAGGAAATATTCATTAAGAAGGTTCTAGTTTTGAATTTTGATGATTACTCCTTCGAAATCAAATTATCTTGGCTGTCCTTGATTGTCTTGTGTATTTTCAAATTTTTTTGGTAGCTAAATCAAGTTTGGGCAATACTCTGATTGTTAGAACAGAGAATCTATTATGTTTATTTTCATAAAATCTAGAGCATGAGGGTAGTGTTAGTCTTTGCTTCCAAGTTGATGTGCTTGATATTTTATATGGGTAGAAAAAGGTAACCCAATTTATTTCTTTCATATTTCTGATATTCACACTTGTTAGCCGCAGAAATATAGAGTTCCAAAGTTTTGACATGGAATTTTTTAAGTGTCAGATGATGTGCACTTTTCATGGTCCTTGTTATATTCTGGAATAATCATCTTTATTCACATACTACTTCAGTTGACATTGATTCTGTTCCCAATTGTATTTCAGGTACACTGATGACATGGAGCTTGATGATGCTGTGCACACAGCCATTTTGACTCTGAAGGAGGGGTAAACATGTCTGCTTTGATGTTTGGTGCATAAGAACCCTTGTATTGCAAATATAGAAACTTTTTAGAAGCTTTATTTCTGTTATAGTTTTATGAGGCACAAAATACAGGAGATAGTGGGTCCCAGTAACTAGACCTATTACACCACTTTTAATTTAGAATTTAATGTAAGGGGATGAATCTGAATATCCAAATTATTTTTGGATCATTAGATGACTATAGTTAAGGGATCAAAATACTGTTACAGTTTAGGATGTTGTTCACTTGATTATTGCAACTGTTCGCATATTGACCCCAACATGGAAGATGGCTTTTCTTATGTTGCACTGATTTTAATAAACTTTGGCTTTTCTTACAAGTTCTACTGATGTGATATTTTCCGAACATATTGTAGATTTGAAGGACAAATCTCTGGGAAGAACATTGAGATTGGGATCATCGGTCTCGATAGAAAGTTCAGGCAAGTTTCCTTAGATGACTTTCTGAGGCATGACCTGATTTTTCCTTGGACAAAACTTTTGAATTCCATGTGAACCAAATTTTATCTTGTATTTTCTGATGTGTTAACTTTGCCCTTTTAATGAGATGATATGTTTCTTCAGACGCATAAGCATGATATGTGTCTTGTAACTTTGTTGCAAAATGCATGGGGTATATGCACATGTTGGCACCAGGAAAATTCAAGTGGAACTCATGGGAAACGTGTTGCTAACAAAATTAGTTTTTTTTCCCATCCTTGCATGTTTTTGTTAGCAAACCATTCATCTGGTTATTTCTGCGTTATTGCCTAGGAGTTTCTCATTTTGTTTCCCATTATACGTATTTCATGAAAAATTTTGGGGAGTGCTACTCATGTCAGAAATCTCTTATCTGTTCAAGATTGAGAGCAAGGCTTGTGTTTGGGGTTGTTGCCTGATCTAGTTGAATTTCGACGCATGATATTCTGGAGAATGTCAGATCCAGATTTCCGGACATGAGCTTGAAATTCATTCCTGGAGTAATGATACTGTTTTGATTGCGATTAATCTGAGCTTTACCGATTGATGTTGAGTCATGCTTGTTTTCTTTCAGGGTATTGACTGCAGCAGAAGTCGATGATTATTTGGGTGAAGTGGAGTAGATTCATCTTTCAGCATAAGCAGAAAATCAAATGGTCTATTACATTTTGTTATGAGACAATACATTCAACGAGGCCATTTGTTCATGTATTGGATATTGTAGTTCAAAGAGCAGTCAAGCACAATCTGGCAAGATGGGATTACTGGATTAAAATGTTCTGTCATGAATTATTTCGTTGACAGGATCTGTTTGATCCTTGGTGCAATTTAACTTTCATGAATTATTGATAATCAAGTCCGAACAATCCAATAATCCATTCTTCTTAAATGGTGATGAATTGGGTTTTGACTGGGCATTCCAGTCTAGTTTTAAAACATCTGCGTACATTGACACAAAAATAAAACAAATTTCAATGGAGCTTTAAGAAAGAATCAAATTTGGATTCAGACGCATTCTACCATTCAATGTTGAACAGAGCTGCTGTCAAAGGTCTGTGTCCCCATTACCAGTAATCACAACAGGAACAGTTGCCTTCTCTGAAGTGGTGAAACCGATAAGGATCCCTCAGCACAATTTCCCTCCTGACTATTCTGCTAACATACTTGTAAACAGAATGGCAATCACCGCAGACACGAAGGTTCTTGAAAATTCTAAGTGACGAGCCTTCCGGCGTACTGATCAACCCAAATGCAAGGGCAAGCTTCTCACTGTGGTTCCAAAGATTGTGCTCCTTCTGTTCTTCATCCATGTCATGCAATGCAAAACTTGTATCAGGAACATATCCTGCTTCTTTAATCCTCTGCAGAAGCTCCCCCAACTTCGCATAGATCTGCCTCGCCTGTGGGTGGGATCGATCCCCCATACCAAAAGAATTCACCTTGTTCTTCACCTTTAACCAGCTGCAAGCAGGTTGCTTCTTTATGTTACTTGATTTCATTTGCTTTCTTAAGTTTTCCACATCTTCCCACCTACTGTTACTTGCACACACATTTGATAAAAGAACATAAGCTGAGTCATCTGAAGGATCTAACTCAAAAAGATGCTCAGCAGCTTGCATTCCAAGCTCAAAATTGCCATGAGTTCTGCAAGCAGCCAAAAAGCTCCGCCAGACAATGTCATTTGGTGGGATTGGCATGTCCTTGACGAACTTTTCAGCATCAGCAAGCCTTCCTGATCGCCCAAGCAGATCAACAATACACACACAGTGCTCAATTGCAGGTGGGACCCCAAACTCTGAAGCCATTGATGCAAAGTATTTGAGGCCTTCGTCAACTAAGCCACCATGGCTGCATGCAGATAGAAGAGAAACAAACGTAACATGGTCAGGTTTTGGTCCTAGTTGCAGCATTTCATGAAAGGCTTCCCTGGCTTCCTGGAAGTATCCATGTCTGGAAAACCCTGAAATCAATGTATTCCATGCTAACCGCGACCTGTTCTTTGGTTCAGGCAGCATTTTTAGTAAATCATCCATTTCTCCGCATTTTCCATACATATCCATTGCGGCACTTGTAACATGCATATCTGAATCCAACCCGAGCTTAATGATCAGACTGTGAAGCTGTTGGCCTTCCTCCAACACAGCCAAGCTTGCAGTGGCTGCAAGGCTGCCAGAAATGCTGAACCGATCTAAATCTAACCCAGTGCGCCTCATTTCTATAAAATGTTTCAAAGCTTCTTCTCCATGACCATGATAAGCATTTGCAGCAATGATTGAGTTCCATGAAATAGAATTCTTGTTACTTAACCTATCAAAGATGAAGTAACTTGTATTGAGATCTCCACATTTAGCATACATGGTGAGGAGGGAATTCTTCACATAATCATCTGATTCAAATCCTGTCATGACTATATGCGCATGGATGGGCATTCCATGTTTGAGTAGATCAACTGGCTCTGAGCAAGAACCAAGAACATTAACCATTGTGATGTAGTTTGCTGGTATGCCATTTTCTCTCATCATTTTAAAAGCTTTTATCGCCTCTTGAGGCTCTTCATTTTCAGAGTGTCCTCCTATGAGGGCATTCCAAGTAATCTCATCATGTTCAGGCATTGTGTGGAAGACTTGTTTTGCTTCACTCATGATCCCAGCTTTTCCATACATGGTGATTAATGCGTTGCCAACTACCAAATTCTCATGTAATCCTGCACAGATTATGAGAGCATGAATAATCTTCCCTTCAACAAGATATTCAGGGTTTGAACATGCAGCCAGTGCATTAGCAAAAGTCACATGATTCCTTATTTTGCTCATCCCAAACAGTTCAACTAAAAGTTTTAAGGCATACTGGTACTGTCCCTCCTGAGCATAGCAAGCCATCATCGAATTCCAGGATATCAAATCTTTTTCAGGCATGTCATGAAACAACAATTCAGCATCTGCATATCTTCCAGTCTCAGAATACAAAGTTATAAGAGTGTTGCCTACACAAACAACTGAATCCAATCCAAATTTAATGACCAGAACATGAATCCCCCTACCCCATGTCAAATTATCCAGACAACTACAGGCTGATACCAAAATAGATAATGTGGTAGAATTGGGTTCAATATTTGCTTGACGCATGCAATGAAAACAGTCAAGGGAATCCTTACAAAGCATATTTCGTGCATAAGCAGATATCATTGAATTCCATGAGATTGTGTCACGTTCATCCATCTGATCAAAGATGTAATGAGCCTCTTCCACAGCAGCAAAACTACCAAACATGGATATTAGAGAATTGGCAACAGAAACATTATTCTCAAACCCTGAAACTATAACATGTGCAAGAACCTGAAGACCCAATAGTTCATTGTCAAGCAACCCACATGAACTAATCACTGTTGCAAAGGAATTTTGATTGCAACTTACCCCTTCATGCCTCATACGCCGATAAATATTCACGGCTTCCTTTGGATCTCCATTATTTGAATATCCCACCATCAAGGAAGTCCATGAAACAACGTTTCTGTCAGGCATCTCCTCAAAAATCTTCTGAGCATTGGAAGAAAATCCATATGAACCATAGAAATGCAGAAGAGCTGTACCCACAAATACATCACCTAACAATCCCATTTTAACAACAAACCCCTGGACTTGAATTCCTTCAAAAACCATAGATTCCGATCTATTGCACGCCGTTAAAACACTGGATATCACAAACCCACTTGGCTCAATGCCTTGGTCCAGGATTTCACGAAACAGACCTATGGCTTCCGAATAAAAACCCACTCGAACATAACCTGAAACCACTGTATTCCAAGATGCCTCGTTTCGTTCGGGCAATTTATCAAACAGGTACCGAGAAGGTTCTAACTCGCCAAACTTCGAGTACATGTTCATCAATGTGTTCGAGTAGAAAACACTCAGATGGATTAAACCCTTCACGCAGAAAGCATGAATTGCTTTGCCAGTGATCAAACTTGTGATCTCCGAGAACCCCTTCTGGGAAAACACAGAGATCTCGGGGTTGGGGTGTTCGGAGAGGGATTGAATTCCATGGCTTGTGGGTTCTTGTCTCCATTGGATTGAGGGCGATGATTGATAAGGGCAGATGTGGATTTGAGAGCAAAGAAATCGTAGAGAAGTAACGGAGAACGACGACTTGAGTTTGAAAGCCGAGAGTTTCTTACTGTACCCAGCCAGCTCGGGCCGTTATTACAGTTAGCTTTAAATAAAATGGTGAAAGATTTGCCTCAAAATCCCCACAAAGCAATAGAGAGGAAGAAAAGCTTCTCCAAATACTAGAGGAAGTTCCAATGATGGACTGATGGAGCCCCGTTGTTATCGCCGCCGGTCAGTCGACCGAAGGTGGTGGCATAGTGAGGAAGTTGCATGTAGTGAGTCTTGTATTCCTTCAGTCCTCCGTTCTTCCTGAAAGTTTGGTGATCATAGTGGGTAACTAGTGTCCCTTAATACTATACCCAAAGTACCGTCCAAAATCCCTTTAGCATCACACATATGAGAGAGAGAGAGAGAGAGAGAGAGAGAGAGAGAGAGAGAGAGAGAGAGAGAGCTCTTGTCTTGTCTCTATTAGTAGATTTTTTTTTCTATTAATCTCCTTTGTTTTGTTGTGCGCACCGTTATCTTGGAAGATATGGCTTCTTCCAATACAGGGCGCTCATTCTTTTTGCACATTTTAGCACCCATCATCTTATTTCATATACATTCTTCATACCTTCTTCAAAGTTTCAGATACCCAACTGAGAATTCCTACTTTGTAAATCCATGTAAGTTGCTTTCCCTTGTCACATCTTGATATGCATTCCAATTGCTTTGCATTTTATCTTCCTAATAGAGAGTTGAGTTCTTGCACTCTTGGATTGCATTGCATTTCAAATTTTTCTTAAGAAAGGGGTTCTCATTTAAATTTCAGAAGCTGGCAAGCTTGAACAGTTTCTAGATTTTCTTTCATGGTGCTTTTTTTTTTTTCAATCGATTTATTCTGGGTAGTGGGCTTAAAGGTTTACTAGAGATCCTCTTGGTCTTTCTTTTTTTTTTTTTTTTGCGGTAGGATCCTCTTGGTCTTTCTAGTTCTTTGTCTGGGATACTGATTGGATTTGGGAAATTGGTTGAGGATGAGTGCTTATTTCTTTTCAATTTCATGCTCACTATCTGTCAGAAACAATGTTATTTGCTTCCTATTTATAGCAGGCACTAAATTTACGAGATTGGCATCGAGATTTTTGACTTTCGTTGATTATGCAATTAGAGAATGAAGTAATTGTTGTTGAGAAAATCAAAAAGTTTATACATGATCTTTGTTCTTTGACTACCTAGTGCTATAGAAGGTGCAGGAATTGTTGTTATCTGATTCAATTATACAGAACTCAGAACCAGTTACATAGTTGAATGAGATAGTTGAGTTACATTGTTGAAGGCAGACTTGAGTATTTAAGCCTCTAGGATTATTTTGAACAGTAATCAATTGGTTTTGATTCGACTATTTCTTTGTAGGTTGATTGTTGAATGTTCATCCATTCATTCCATTATAGGATTTCGCTGCAGACTCGCTGTCTTTGGTTGTACGAGATATTTCAGCTGGAGAGGCAGTAATTTTCATGGTGGGATTGTTGAGAAGCGCAACCGTGATGGTAGTTTTCTTGACAAACGTGGCAGATTGAGAAGCTTTAATCACAAAAAGCTATCTAGAAAAAAGGGTGATGCTTGGTTCACAATACCATATCTATGTGGGATTACTTTAAAAGCAGCCATTTTCGTTTGAGTTCTTGACAATCATCCGTTTATAGGTGGTTCATTGAGGGGACGAGGGTGGAAATATGGATCTGGTTTCGTTGATGGAATCTTCCCTGTGTTGAGCCCTACTGCTCAGCAGCTTTTAGACTTCTTACAGAAAGAAGGGGATACCAACACCATTTGGGGTTCTCTTGACACTCTTCCTGCAACTCACACCACATGGGATGACATCATTAACATGGCAGTTTGGCTTCGTCTCAATAAGCAATGGAATCCGATCATATCAGTAAGAATAATTGTTGAAATTTACCTTTTTTAAGTGATAAATGTGAACACTAATATAATCTCAGAAGAAGCTTCAGCATGCTGGGGTTGGGTTTGTGTGTTTGAGCTGTAAAAGCTTGGACCTATTAAATCGGGGGTGCACCTCATATTATTTTTCTAATTGAGATGAGTACTTCATTGGTTGCTATCTTGAATGTTGAAGCAAAGTGTGAGGTCATAATCAGTGATAACTTGCCAAAGGGGTACCATAGACATGTTTCCAATGGGAGGGAGATGGACTTGCCATTTGATGATCCATCTGCAGGAGGCTTAAGTGGATAAACTATAACCAAGCTATATTTTTAAGTTCTTCCATCTCATTCTTTACACAGCCCAGAGGTCTGTCACGAATCATTTAAACAAAATAAATTGCTAAAATCATCAAAAAGGAAGGATGTCAGTTTCCAGCTTATAGAATCCCCTAACAGCAATTTGGACTGGTCTTTATGAATGTGTAAATTTGGAAGACTATGCCACTGGGGGACTGTAAATGCTGCTTATCTGATAAGTAACACAGATTTTTTCCTGGTCATATGTAACCAAATGGCACCATCCAGGAAAATTTTTCTTGAAGTGAAGCTAAAAGATCTGGTATTATCTGCTCCTTTCTACCTTACTATCAATCTAAATATACTGATTCAGTAGCAGGAGCTTCTGTGGTTATGTCATTGCATTTTTGCTGAACAAATGTTTTACCCTGTCATTGACATAACTTTATTTATGTTAACTATTTTTTGATTACTTATATCAAATTCATGTCTTCTATCATGTATGTCATTCAACATGAAACTTCATTCTCCTTATGTAAATTTTTGAGTATAATATAACATGTTCAAGATCAGACCAGGTATGCGAGTGGATATTGTACAGGAGCCCCTTCAAACCTGACATCATCTGTTACAATTTACTCATAGATGCTTATGGGCAGAAATCCCAATATCAGAAGGCAGAATCCATTTACTTGGAACTTCTGGAAGCACGATGTGTTCCTACTGAAGATACTTATGCTCTTCTTATACGGGCCTATTGTGTAGCCAATTTTCTCGACAAAGCTGAGGCAATCTTTGCTGAGATGCGGAAACAAAGAATTCCTCAAAGTATGTTTTTCTGCTTTCTGTTATTATCTTAATTTTAGGTCAATACACTCATCTATCCATTCTGGGATATGCTTCTACAAAAGCACTTTTTGGGTGGGAATATTATAAATAATAATGATGTGACGGAGTCTAATTATTGGAAAAACTAATTGGGTTTTGATGTGTTTGATGGGATAATAAGTATTCATATTTTTCTTCTGTTTCTATACCTTGTCCTATGCCCCTGCTCTATGGATCTTTATGTTATTCCATCATATCTATACGTCTCGAGTATGTAATTCATAAATTTATCTTGAAGGAGCCTCAATCTTTCTCAGGTGCGGTTGTATACAATGCTTACATTGACGGGTTAATGAAGGGAAGAAACACGCAAAAGGCACTGGAGATCTTTCAGAGGATGAAGAGAGATGGGTGCCAGCCATCTACTGACACTTACACTATGTTGATCAACTTATATGGAAAGGTAAACTATTTTCTATCAGAATTCTTGTTTCCTCCATCTTTGAAGCCTAATGTCTATGAGTGAAATATCTATAATTGCAGGCAAGTAAGTCTTATATGGCCTTGAAATTGTTTCATGAAATGCGAAGTCAAAAATGTAAACCTAATATCTGCACGTATACTGCTATGGTCAATGCATTTGCAAGGGAAGGACTTTGCGAGAAAGCAGAAGAAATATTTGAGGAGTTGCAAGAGGCCGGGTATGAGCCTGATGTGTATGCCTATAATGCTCTCATGGAAGCTTACAGGTAAATATCTAATGCGGTTTGTCTTGTCATGCTACATATTAAATAATGAATCCAGATAATTGGCTAAAAGTGCTCGAAAATGTTTTCATCCAAAAGTCGTGCAGGTTTTCCCTATGGTGCTGCAGAAATTTTTTCTCTCATGCAACACATGGGCTGTGAACCAGATAGAGCTTCATATAATATTATGGTAGATGCATATGGGAGAGCTGGTCTTCACAAGGGTAAGGTTCTATACTTGTAGCCAAATCTTACTCCGTATCCTTCGAATGTCATTACAATTCTTAACGCAAAATTGTTATTTAACCATTTATTCCTTCTATTTCTAGAGGGAATAGAAGGAAAAAATGGATAAAGTTTTTACAGTATGTTCCTTTTGATTGTTGTGGAAATTTGCATTAGCAAATCTTGTAGCCAATTTATTTTATTCTAAAACTGCTAGCGCAATTGAATAATAAGTGCAAAAAGCATGTATAATCACACCAGAGTGCACCTATCTGGTGGATTAATCTGTTTGAGAAGAACAAAAGCACTGAATCAATTATCAGTGACCAGTTGAGATGGAAGGTTTTATTATTCGTTAAAAAAAAAAATCTTTCCTATTCTTATAATGGATGGGAATGTCAAAGAGGCTTAAGTGGTTTACCGCCCTGCAATTGAACTGGCTTATGAAAGTTCCTTTTGAATAGTTTGCTCATCCCCTTATGAGCTTGTTCATTATAAATGTCCGGTACATTGACAATACAAGCAATTTCAAATATATTCTTCAAACTTCATTAGCTCACATTTTATTTGATCTTGTTGGATCCTTTGTTTAGATGCACAAGAAGTTTTTGAAGAGCTAAAACGACAGGGGATGACTCCAACAATGAAATCCCACATGTTACTTTTATCTGCCCACTCAAAAAATGGGAACATTGCAAAATGCGAGGAAATTGTGAATCAAATGCACAAATCTGGGCTCAAACCAGACACCTTTGTCCTGAACAGTATGCTCAATATGTATGGCCGATTGGGCCACTTTGAAAAAATGGAAGAAGTTTTAAGTGCAATGGAAAATGGCCCATATGCGGCAGATATAAGCACGTATAATATCTTGATCAATATCTACGGCAGGGCAGGATTTTGTGACAGAATGGAAGAGCTCTTCAAGTCACTCCCCTCCAAAAATTTAGAACCCGATGTGGTCACATGGACTTCTAAGCTTGGAGCCTACTCTAGAAAGAAACAATACACAAGATGCATAGAAATCTTTGAAGAAATGATCGATGCTGGTTGTTACCCAGATGGAGGAACCGCCAAAGTCCTCCTCTCAGCATGTTCAAGTGAGGAGCAGATTGAGCAGGTTACAACTGTTATGAGAACAATGCACAAGGATATAAGGGTAGCATTGCCAAGCTGAAGAGAATAACTTACTCATGCTATATCATGCTTCCTGGTACGTCTTTAATATTTAAATTAAGTCAAAATATAGTAACTTGGAATTCAGACTAAATGCAATCAATAAAAGAATCTGGTTTACCATTCACTACCTGAATGGATGATCAAGCTATACAAGAACAGTTACCTGCAAGCTCCATCCTATGGGCTTTAACTAAATTTAAATTTGCTTGTTGTTTTCCAGTTCCTTGGATCTTCATAATGTTTTGAATGCTGTACAAATTGAATCATGTTCACCAATCTGAACCATCTATATATTTTGCCGTCTGTCATGATTGGCCAAAACTGAAAATGGTTTCCAGGTGATGTGATCTTCTTTGTTTTAAGAGCATCTTGGATTCTTGGGTATACAGTTGATATCAAGTGCTGAGAGTAATAATCTGACCACAGAGGCAGCTAACACATGTCTTTCCAACTGATTAATTTGAATAGCAGTTAAATTGTATCTATCATGCAGTGAATAAGCATTATGTAATTAAGAATGGTTCATGATGGACCCCACTCCAATCTACCTTTTTATTGAAGGGGTTGAGAAGAGTAGTTGGTTGGATCAGGTATTTCCATCACTGGATTGTCTTGAACTTAGTTTCTATGAAGGGATACGGTACAGTGAGATCTCAATCTGTCAAGACTGGTTTAAAGAGATTAATTTCAACTTGATCTGGGTGGCTAAAAGACACAAGATTAGATATGCTTTTTGGCTTTAGTGGGGCTAAAGTGGGGTTTTTTTCAAATTAGAAAATTCTATGAGGCAATACCTATTAGGGGTGGCAATCGGTCGAATATGGTACGGATCTGCTAAGATCCGAATCCGATCCAAAAAAAATTTACCGATATCCGAATTCGATCCGATATCCGATATCCGACGGATCTTTAATACTTAAATCCGAATTCGAAATTCAATGAATATCCGAAATCCGAATTCGATCCGATATCCGATCCTAAATCCGAATTCAAAACCGAAATCTGAATTCGATCAGAAATCCGAATTCGAACCTGTTTGAACCTGAAACTTTAAAAAACAATTTTAACAATTAAAGTAAATTTAACTATAAATTTTAACACAAATCCAAGTGTCTAATGATCAAATGATGATTTAACCATTTTAACTTATGGTTGAACCATGGTCTTGGCTAAGTTTATATATATTATAAGTATGTTTTCGGTTCAGATCTTTTTCGGATCGGATACATGTATATCTGAATCCGAATTCGAAAAAATTCGGATCCGAAATTCGAGATCTGTATCCGAACCGTGGATCTAAATCCTATATTCGAATTCGGTAATTTCGGATCGGATTCGAGTCGGATTCGGATATATATCCGACCCATTGCCAGCCCTAATACCTATCACTTTCATCTTGATAAATTTACAAATATGATAAAACCCAATAACAAAATGTCCCTTTAGTGGGTCACCTTTGGTTCCAAACATCCCTCCTGCCAATTCATCTAAATCATGAACCATGTATGAAATCCATATCACACCAATTTTCCAACACTGGTGCACAGTACCAATCAACCTGGCGTCATAAATTTAATATCAAGATTTTGGTTTTGTTTCTTAAGGCAAATTTAATGGCAATTTTAGTCATCAGTCACCACCACTCACCAACCATTCTTGGTGGGATTGCTTTGGTGGGGCTCAAAGGGACCAAACTATTGCTTCCTAGCATACCCTTGCCAATTCATCTAAATCATGAACCATGTATGAAATTCATGTTACTTCAGTTTTCCAAGACTCAATAGCAAATTTTTTTAAAGCAAATTTAATAGCAAGTTGAGTCAGCACTCACCAAGGATGACAACGGTTCGGTTAACCAATAAACTAAAATGAACCAAAGCTGCTGTTTTGGGTCGTTACTAATTGGTTTAGGTTCGTTTTATATTATATAAAACAGATTCGGTTCGGTGCCTTTACCTGCTCGACACATAGCCGATAATGACACTCGCGCCTATCCACTTACCTCCATAAGGCAGCATCAGAGGGACTGCAAGCTTCAAGCAGCAACTCAAACGATAACAAGTGTCTTTAACTAGAGGTGGGGCTGTCAAGCATTACTTCCTTTTGACAAGAGCAGGAGTGGAACTTAGGTCTTGATTATGATAAGTACAAAACTTTACTGCCAGCCCAGGTGACACACTTGGTTTTTACCCTTGGTTTTAATGCTTAAGTCAACCACCAATTAGGGATAGTTTGGTACATTGATTAAAACATATGAACCAAACCGAACCAAACCCTTTTAGTTCAGTTAGGGTTTATGTTTGTAGTATTTTCAAAATCGAACCATTGCGATCCCTACCAACCATGGTTGGTGGGTGGGGTTTATTTGTAACAGGAATATGTCGCATATGATTACAAAAAACTGACTCCTACTTCCATATGGCAGCTAATAAATAAAGGCTTTATACGTTCAAGGGAAAAGCTATTTTCGTATAAGATTCCAAACCTAAAAAACGTGCACTCTCAAGACACTTCACACGAGTGGAAAGAAGCAGAGTTTTGATTTCCATGGCGTCCAGATTGTGGGCTTCAAGAGTTGCTTCTCATCTCAGGATCTCTGTTTTCCACCGAGGCTTTGCGTCTGGTAAATCAATACCCAACGTTTAATCCTTCTTCCAAAAAAAAAAAATTTTTTTTTTTACTGTTTATTTATTTGTTAATGGATTGTGAAAGCAGAACGTGGAAATAATTACGAAAAGGGTATTAATACAGATAGATCTTGTCTGTCAGTGTTTGAAAATGCTTGATCTGTGGTGTTTTCCGGGGCGGTTCTTTTGATTTGGCCTAAGTTTTGTTGTAATAGAAGCTGGGGAGTTGATCTGGCCTTTGTTTACAGAGTTCCTGATCTTCTTTGTATACTCTTGTACTTTTCTATAATATCCTGTTGCTTTTTAGGATTGAAGAGGTGGTCATGGATTGGATTGATACTCTCTTTTTTTACTGCAAGCGTGTAGGAAATTTATTATCTTTGATCTTATGCGTGATTGCTCTTTTTATTATCTAATTTCATTGTTTGAGAACTGTTTAGAATGAAATATGAATTTGATTCTCAATGGGTTTGTGCATTGCTATGATTGATCTTTAGGGGAATATTTCGTATAGCTTGAAGATTTCGTATAGACAGTATTAATATTGTTCTTTGTTAGTTAATACCTACAGCTTAGCACCATATTTGGCTTCCAGCATCGATCAGTTACTCAAGGTTGAATTGACAAGGATGCTATCTAGTTATTGTATAATTGTGGATTGGATCTTTGGTATTATTTGCAGGCTCTTATGCTTAGGATTCACTGCATGCTACATTCCCGCATTATGAACTTTTCTTGGATTCAGACAGTTGCTGGCAATGGGTCAGGCTACCCACCCCACCCAGTTCTGTAGGCTAAAATTAGTCATTGACAGCATTAGCATGCACTGATCAAATATTGCATTGGGTCCAAGTTTGGCCACTCAAAGTCCATCTGGCCTTTATGAATTCAAAATACATCTGGTGCAGCAAGTTTCCTGTGGTAAACACAGAGTAAGCTTTACCACCAGTGATGATTGGCGGTGGCAACCAACCTAACTTTTGGAGTGTCAGTGAAACTTCTTAGTGCAACTTCAGGCTGCCTCACAATTTTTTGTGGTCAGTAGAGGCATGTAGTATTTGGATGCCCAGTTGGAAGAAGAGGGAAGCGGAGGACCACTACAAATAATGACCTCATGAGAGGCTGGTTCCATGTCTCCATCTCGGCCACTGCCCATAACCATTGAAATTTGAGGGGCAGACTGAATCTATTCATCAATTATGCCGATCTAGCACATCTAAAGTTCGTGTCAAGTGGACCGCCAAATGTAGGAAATGCGTCCTCATTTATTCATTGCATATGTTTAATGTTACAAACATATTGAATTCTGTTTAATGTTAACTTCTTAATTTTTTATTGCTTATTAAATTGTGCATTCCAAATTTGCAGATTGCAGATTTATGATTAATGAGCTTTTAGACTGTGTGACTCAATAATATAATTGGTTTCATATGATCTTTATTTAATCTAAACTAAGCTAAGATGTATATAGCATTTTTTTTCCCCATTATTCTTCTAATTGGTTATGGCATCAGTGATTCAACCGAATTGAGGACTTTTCTTTCTTTTGTTTGCAGTTGTGAAGGATCTGAAATATGCTGATTCCCATGAGTGGGTCAAAATCAATGGTAACTCTGCTACTATAGGGATAACTGACCATGCTCAGGACCATTTAGGTGATGTTGTATATGTTGAATTACCTGAAGTGGGAGCAACAGTAACACGGGGAAGCAGTTTTGGTGCAGTTGAGAGTGTCAAGGCAACCAGTGATATTAACTCTCCTGTTTCAGGAGAAGTAGTTGAAGTCAATGAGGAACTCAGCAGCTCCCCGGGTTTAGTGAGTCCCCTTGTGCTATGTACTAGAATGGTGGCCATTATATTATGAGTAATCTTGATCAGATTCTTAATTTTTTGTCCATATATGTGGCGTGTTTTCGTTTACATTCCTTCAGTTACAGAAATTAATGTAGTCATGAACTTGGGTAAGAGAAATAATTTCTCTTCATGTTTTGACTCAGCCACAAGTTTAATTTAGTACAACCAGACGTGTCTTCCAATAAGATATGGTTTTTGACAGGTTGAAAGGACTATATATATAAATATATTTATTTGCTAACCCATCTAGTTTTAAAAATACTTTATTGTTTTTTTTGCTTGTATCTTTCTTTTTCTTCCTTTTTTGTGAAGTTGATATGCCAATACCTAATGCACTTGATGAAGTGTCTAAATATGATACACCCAAAAAATAGGTTGTACTCGAGTTATATTATGGTAGAATGTGTGTGTAATGATTCCATTATATAGTGAAGTTTAAGCTTTGACAAGATAAACCAAGACCAATTATAATGTATTAAATCTGTAATTTAACTGCTTGAGGCTTTTGCCATTGCACTAGGTTAATATTATGCAGATCCAAATTATTATCATGTTATACCAAGTATAAAAACATACAAATTTGAAGTTTGATATCTGGGTCTAAAAGCTCTAAAATCAATATGCAAAAAAGAAAATTATGGTGCTAAATAAAGCTTGTGAAAATTTTACTGAGAGAAATGTATATTTATAACTGGCATACTGATTATAAATCTACTTGTATGTCCCTCCAATAAAGCTGAGTCCTTTTCTCCTGCTCTCAAGTCTCAAAGGCCTGTTGTTACATGAGATTTCTTTAAGAGCCAATGCCATCTTGGAATGCTATAGAACCCCATTATTGTATATGAGTGATGCTTGCGAACTCATCCTTTTCAGCCCTACAACCTGATAATTCCAAGCTTCTCTGCTGTCCTATTCAACCTACTAGATCCTTTGCTACCATGACGAAGAGGTAAGGCAATAACAGGTCCCACGTCTTAGAGCTCTCAAATTTTGATTAAATTAGTAGGAGAGTTTTTCAACAAAATGGCAAAAGAAGAAGAAATTAGCACCATGATAATCAGCTTCCTGTCCTGCAAAGCCCATTCTTGACATTAGAGAATCTGAAATGATGATAGGCCTTTTCCATATCAATTTTGTGGACTGACCCCCCTTTGTAGCTACGCATTAGCAAGCAATTAGAACCATGTCTGGAGCATGTCTTCCTGTGACCAAGGTTCCTTGTGCAGCTTCAAACTCTGAGTTATATGTGCAAACTTTTGATATCAGGAGGGCCAAAATTCCTTGCAACATTTAGAACTAATGCATTGTCATATACCACAGGGTGAGTGGTGCATATCAGTATCTTCAACGCTACATATCACTCAAACAAAACAAAAAAAATGAACATGACATATGCAAGACTTCTGTAAGTGTCATTTGTAAAATAATAGGCCTGAAATTCCTTTATTCATTAGCATACCCAATTCAGTAATAAGACTAATGGAAGTATCATCCTAAATTCCAAACCCTTTTAACATGAAACTGTTAAAATAGATTCTGAAGATCCGTTTCTAAGCTTTATCCCAGAAAGTAGCCACAGGATTCTTTCAAATCCGCCTCATAAACCCTTTTCGGATCTTCGGATATCCAAACTATCTATTGTGGGTCTGACTACATTCTTTAATTGTAGTCGCTCCCTTCTTTGTACAAACTTTTTGTAGTATTTGGATGTAGGTTCTTACAAATCCAGTTCCCATGGAAAGCCCTCTCACCCACTTTACGTCTCCAAATGTAGTTGAACATTCTCGTGAAAGCTGATATATGTTTGATAAGTCATAGTTACTAGCTTCTTTATCTTTCTCTATGTCTATACTTAAAGATTAACAGTTAAAATTCTTCTATCAATTACCAATGGGATGTCTGTTATTGTTCATGAGACCAACTTTTATCGTAAACTGAAACCTTCTTATATCCAAATAGTTTATATTTGTACCGTATCCCAGTTTAATACTCATCAACATTCCACTAGGGCCACCATTTTCATACTAAAGAATATTTACATAACTTCTACTAAAGAAACAAGAATACTGCAGATAGTCTCTTGTTTTGATTTTTTAAGTTCTAAATATCCGTTCTTAAAGATACTTGTATTCTCCAGACAGCCTGTCCGTTAAAATGACTAGATATTGTTTGGTCACAATTAAATTTTCTCCAGATTACACTTAAATAAATCATTTCTTCTACAATCTCTCTGGTATTGATATTTATCGAGATATCCAGTCTGTTCTAGCTTAAGGAACTCGTCATCCAAATAACAATCTTGGTGAAGCCCATCCCAGCTTAGACTTAACAATCTCTCTGGTATTGTTTACTAATATTCATGCCTAACCATCTTATATGCCAATCCTTTATACAGGTTATTCTAGGTCTTTAAACCAAGTTTACATGGTTTGGCAGTTCATGTTCCCTAGTTTATCACCAGTGCATAAACCCTTGATATTAAGCCCATCCGATGTTGTTTAAATAGTAGCCTAGGCAACTTTGCCTTTCTTCTTAGGACCTAGGTGGTGCTTACCTAGGCATGATTTAGGTCAGGAAACTGCTTAGCTTAAGTAATTACATAATTTTGAAATGCTTTGTTATTAAACATATGTAACTTTTTATGTGCTAAAATTTCAAATTAAGTTATTAGTAACAAAGTACTCTTAATTACATAATTATAAGTTAGTCTAATTAATAACAATTAGCATGTTCATTTCTTTTATTTATGAAAACACATTAAAGCTTTATTCATTTGAAGGAGGAAGGATTAGATGCCAAAATAAGCTAGTTTCTTTCTCTTTTAATCATCCATACAGACTGCTATTAGCTGGAGCTTTTAGTAATTTTTTCCACAAGAAGCCTCTTCCCATCATGTCTTATCCTGTTTTGTATTTGAACATTATTTTTTCCTTTCATTTTGTAAGCACTTCATAGCCACTTTTATTTCTCTCTCTTGCATGTAATCAATGACCTATCATTGACTTTATCCATTTTTTTGGATTTTTTTATTAGTACCAAAACCTTTCTAATATCTTTTTGTAATTGTGGTTATGAAATATTCATTTTTTAACCCTTTTGTCTAATTAGTTGTTAATGCTTATTCTCAATATTATGCATTAACTTCTTGTGAAATTAACACATTCCTTTAACTAGTAAGCAGTGAAACATGCATTCCCACATGATTATTCATGAAACATTCATAAAGGCATGCAAGAAACTTTACTTTCTAGCTGCCACATGATTTATTCATGAAACATTCATATAGGCATGCAAGAAAATTTACTTGCTAGCTGTCACATGATTTATTCATGAAATCGGGCTTCTATAATTCCTAACCTTGAGCTTTATTTTGAATTCATCTCATTTTTTGTTTCTCTCATTTAATGAGTTGATCATCTTGTTGGGTTATATTGGTAGGTGTAACATCCTAGAAAGTTAATAGGGGTATTTTAGTCATTTCTTAAATAACCTAATTAATTAATTTAATTTCTAATAGATTAAAAATTTAATTAGAATTAATATAAGTTTAATTTGAATCTAAATATGTAGTTTTATCATCATTAGGTGAGAAAAGGGTATTTTAATAAATATGGTTGATTGGGGAAATTGAAATTGGTAAATAAATGAAGAAATAGGGTATATATATAATATTTAAAATTAAGGGAAAATAATATTACGAAAATTAAAAAAAAATAGAATAATTATTAGAGGTTTTAGATTGAGATGGATATCTAACCTAAGTTGAATTAGGAAACTTAACACCCTATTATAAATACTACATTAGGATTCATTATTGAAACTTTTTATCAAAATTGGAATAAGTCTTAAGCGTGAGAAACCCTAGAAGAAGCTTGGGCGTTGGAGAAAATTGAAGGAAGCTTGTTGATCTAAAGAGAACTCGAGGTTTTAGCGAAAAAGGTAGGTTGATCATGAACTTAATTTTGTTTGGAGATTATTAGATTGTAGATTTGGCTACTATTATTATAATGTTATCATTATATTGATAAAACATTAGCATAAAAATCTAGTTATTTTCTATACCTTATTATTTTCCAACGATTTAAACCACATACGAATTGTTCTAAACTGTTTTCTATTTAATTATTAATTGATATTTAATGGCTGTAAATAAAAATGAATCAGTAGATATTGTTTATTGAATTATATGGATAAAAAGGAATTAGTTGACAGTTCATGGGGGCTAAACGCAGGGTTATTAGAAAATCATACATTACATTTTGATCTTGATCATCCCGAAGTGTCTCTGTTAAGCCCTGTTATAATGAAAACAAAAGAAGGATAAAAAGAAGACAAAATAGAAAGATTTTTATTTTTACAGAAAGAGAGGGAGCATGATGAGAGAGAGAGAGAGAGAGAGAGAGAGAGAGAGAGAGAGAGAGAGAGAGAGAGAGAGAGAGAGAGAGAGAGAGAATCAAAAGAGGGGTTACGGAAGTGAGAGAAAGGGGCTGTGTATGATCGTGTATTGCAGGGGTTTATTTTGTAAATTTAAAACAATTATAGGTTAATTTGATATTTCAATATCTTAAGTTAAAAGAAGTTTTTAAAATTACAATTATACTCCATAGTCATAACATCTTTATATTACAACCTCTAGGGGTCAAAATGCAATATTATACAGATTATAAAGTCTTCATAATTCTCAACATCCTATTCTAAATTATGTGGTTTATTGTTCTTTTGAAATAGATTATTATTTATTTAATTATCTTATTGTTAAAACAATATTGTTAAGGCATGATTACTTTGGCTGATTATACATGCGTATACTAATATATATATTATAGAAATTTGATCCTACAATAAACAATGATGATAATAATAAAATAGTGATGTTAGTAATAAAATATATTTTCCAATGTTTAATGATTTAGGAAGAGTTCTTAGTTACTTTAATTGCGGAATAATTAAGAGTTACTAGTTACTTTTCCAATGTCTAATTGCTAAACAATATTTTGGAAAATATTTCTAAATCATTAGACATTGGAAAATATATTTTATTACTATCATCACTATTTATTGTAGGATCAAATTTCTTTACTATATATATATATTAGTATACGCATGTATAATCAGCCAAAGTAATCATGCCTTAACAATATTGTTTTAACAATAAGATAATTAAATAAATAATGATCTTGATTCAAAAGAACAATAAACCACATAATTTAGAATAGGATATTGAGAATTATGAAGACTTTATAATCTGTATAATATTGCATTTTGACCCCTAAAGGTTTAAAATAAAGATGTTATGACTATGGAGTATAATTGTAATTTTAAAAAGTTCTTTTAACTTAAGTTATTGAAATATCAAATTTATGTATAACTATTTTAAATTTATAAAATAAACCCCTGCATAACATGATCATACACAACCCCTTTTTCTCACTTCTGTAACCCCTCTTTTGATTCTCTCTCTCATCATGCTCCCTCTCTCTCTTTCTGTAAAAATCAAAATCTCTCTATTTTGTCTTCCTGTTACGTACAGGGCTTAATGGAGACACTCCGGGATTATTGAGATCAAAATCTAATGTATGATTTTCTAATAACCTTGCGTTTAGCCCCCATGAACTATCGACTAATTTCTTCCTATCAATATAATTCAATAAACAATATCTACCATTTCATGTTTATTTACAGCTATTAAATATTGATTAATAATTAAATAGAAAACAGTTTAGAACAATTCGTATGTAGTTTAAATCGTCGAAAAACAATAAAGTATAGAAAACAACCAATTTTTATGCTAATATTCTTTTATATGGTAACATTAGAATAAAACTTAATAGCCAAATCTAAAATCTAAAATCTCCAAACAGAATAAAGTTAATAATCAACCTACTTTTTTCGCCAAAACCTTGAGTTCTCTTTAGATCAGCAAGCTTTCTTTAATTTTCTCCAACGTCTAAGCTTCTTTTAGGGTTTCTCAGGCCGAAGACTTCTTCCAATTTTGATAAAAAGTTCTAATAATGAATCCTAATGTAATATTTATAATAGGGTGTTAAGTTTCCTAATCCAACTTAGATTAGATGTCTATTCCATTCTAAAACCTCTAATAATTATTCTATTTTTTTAAATTTTCGTAATATTATTTTCCCCTAATTTTAATATTATATATTTACCCTATTTCTTCATTTATTTACCAATTTAAGTTTCCCTAATCAACTATATTTATTAAAATACCCTTTTTCTCACCTAATGATGATAAAACTCCATATTTAGATTCAAATTAACCTATATTAATTCTACTTAAATTTTCAGCCTATTAGAAATTTAATTAATTAATTAGGTTATTTAGGAAATGACTAAAATACCCCTATTAATTTTCTAGGATGTTACAGTAGGAAGGATATGCTATTTTTCTGAGCAAATGTCGGATATAATATTGTTAAACTTGTCGAAGAGTGCTTAGGAATTATTTAAACTGAATTGGCATAGAATTCATCACCTAGGCAACCACCTAATCATGTAGGCTGTAGCAGGTCTATTGCCTAGCTTTGCCTACATATTTTAATAACCTTGGGCCTATCACATCCCTTGTTGTACTAAAAAGGTATTACTATATTAACAATTGTTACTTGCACCAATCTTATATCCATTTATGATGATTATTCATATAAAATTATGTTAACAATCGTTACTTGCACCAATCTTATATTCATTTATGATGATTATTCTTACTTTCTATATAATCTGTTTAATTTATTCTATATTTTCTGTATGCTATATTACGTACTGGACCTCTTCAATCACTATATCTGCACCCACTTATATGCATGCCGAAGTATTGTGCTTGTCAGCATCTATTTGGATTTACCAAACAATTTATAGTAATTAACTCATCAGGCTGTTTGTGAATGAAAATAAGTTTTCTCGACTTACTTTCCGTTCAGACTAAGTGCCTCCATATACATTTGTTCTTTACCATTTATGAATTTGAAACTTCCATTACAATTATATAATAGCTCTCTAAATCATATCCTAATTCTTTTGATTTGGTTGTGATATTGAGCAAACTTCTTGTTGATTGCTATTCTATGTTAAGATGGTATTGAAAAACAGTACCTGCATACTTCATAAATAAAACAATAAAACTTGTAAGATGATTGATTTCAGGAATTTCCTTAAAAAGGTAAACATTTCTACTAATAAATACTTGCTACTTTCTGTTCCGAATAATATTCCTTCGATGTGCTAAACCGTCTGTAGGCTTTTATGGTTCAAATTCTTAATTTTTAGGCATCTTCCGATACCTGTTCCTGTTGAACAATGTTGTTCCTTCATAACTGTATGCCATTAAAATTTCTTTCACCAATCCATGGATGTCTTTCCATTGAAAAAGGAATTTAAAAATTGGTTTCCTATTCAAGGGCTTCCTGAACTGTTTTAGAGTAAGTGTTTTTTTTTTCTTTTTTCTCTCTCATGATTTCCTAGTATTGTTGGAATTCAGCTTCTCTAAACCACAGAACACCAGTGATGAATTGTTATTTCAATTTTTAATCTATGGTTGTTGCTTCAGGTTAATGCCAGTCCCTATGAAAATGGTTGGATTATAAAGGTTGAGATGAGCAATGCAGGTGATGTAAACTCTTTAATGGACTCGGATCAATACTCCAAGTTTTGCGAAGATGAAGATGCCAAGCATTGACTGACCCTGAAGAATTCATCTGAAGAAGGTACCATATAAAAAGTGGTCTCTAAATTACTTTCTTCAAAAGCGAAAAATTTCAGTTTTGCTATCACCTTTCTAAAACAATATACTTTGAATGCTAATCAAAAGCAACTTATTTTTGTGTACCCCTCATGTTTTTCCTTCATAAGTTCAGTATAGTGACTGTAATTGTCTTGAAAACATTTTTGTACGAGTTTTTATTTGATTTTGTAAAACCAAATTTGACCGAAACCCTACATTGTTCTCTTGGTTGCACTGATCATTATGAATGTCGGTTTTTTCCTTTTTATTTTTCGGTTTTGTGAGCATGTTAATTCTACTGATATCAACTCTCGCTTCACCTCTCTTTCAGGATTTGATGGAAATGAGAAGAATGGCTTGCACGAATTTACTTATTTTTTTGCATTATTTCCGTTGACCATCTATTAGATTGAAACAGAGAAATCAGATGTTTAAAATTAAATAAATTTTGACATGGTTAGCACTTGGCATGTGGCTTTAACCAGACATGGTTGCAGAAAATCTATCTGTAGTATACCATAGATGTTGAGGATGACTACCCATTTGTTTGCACGTATCAAAATATAAGGAGCTTTGCGTGTATGTTTAGATTCAACAAAATAGCAATCCTCTAGTCATAGTTTTGATTAAAGGGAGTTGAGTTGGAAAGAATATACAAACTAATTTGAAAGCAGAAATGATGTTACTGACACTTAAAATGGGCAAACTATATAGTAGATTAGGTATCTTGTTAGGTTTGACAGCAGCATGAATCCCAGTTCCATCATCCCTTTATGATTTAAATGTGATTTTTGGCAGATTGGAATGATGAAACAGAACTTGTGTTTTCATCATAAATGTTATTATTCTCTAGAAAATGCTGATTGACGGATATGGTCAATCAGCTCCTGTCATGAACAAGCCTTCATTGAACTCAAACATGTGTTAGAAAAAAGGAGCAAGATGGGTATTTGGGAATCGGGAATGGAAAAGGATCAAATTCTAGGCAATTCATCACTAGGGCCCCGTTTGGATAGCAAGAGAGTGAATGAAAGTGAAAGAAAACAGGGTTTTCTTGCATCACAGTAACGTTTGGATAACTAGAAAACTGTGGGGCCTACTGTTTCTCGAGAGAAAAAAGGATAATAACTGCCCAAATTTGTTTAATGCACCTAGAGGTTGGATTCTGCGTCGCCAGAAAAGCAAGCACACAGCTTTCCAATGATACCCTTCCTAAATAACTATATCTTCATTGAAGAGTACTTCTCATGATTTCAAAAACTCTATCGATGATACCCTTCCTAAATAACTATATCTTCATTGAAGAGTACTTCTCATGATTTCAAAAACTCTATCGAGAGATTCGAGGCGTACTTCTCACGATTTCAATAGAGAGAAGTGTTGTGGTGGGATTAAATATAGGGGAAATTAGTTTTTAGTGTTAATTTTTAAAAGTAATCCTGTTTCAATCATTAAATGCTTGGTAATTGAAAATTAGTGATACTCTTTAAAAATAATTGAGAATAAGAATTATTTTACTGTTCACATAAGAAAAAGGAAAAAAGATCTTTAAGAGGTTGGGTATCAATTGCATGATTAAATAATCGACACTTACACCAACTAATGTAAGGAAAAAATAAAGTCAAAGCCATGAATACCTGTGAGGGTAGGATAGGAATCGCATTTAACATTCTAATAACATTCTTACTATCCAAACACAAAATTCTAGATATTCAGTTAAAACTATAAAATTTTCTTGTAACATCCAAACAGTATTGAGAAAATTACTTTTCAATTTCTTTTACTTCACTTTTCTTTCACTTTCTTTTCTCATATGTCTTTCTCGCATTCTCTCGGTATCCAAACAAAGCCTAGTAGTTTTCAGCTCAGCAAGAATGTACCCTTCTTTCTACTAGAGGGGAAGCGTATTTGAGACAATAAGATTCTACGCTTTTGTCTTGTCTCCTCTCATCAGATAATCAAATGTTTTGTTGGATATTTTTAAATAAAAAAAACAAAGAATGTTTCTTAATACATATCTATTGAACTCCAAAGCTCTTAAGGGGGTGTGAATCAAAGAAATGGGAATTTCCAATCCCTAAAGAGCAAGCTTAATAATTCCATTGTTTCATAGAAGTTAGATAAGTTCAGAAAGTTGATGAATCAACACCATGTTGTATCCTCAAAATATTTTCCCGGCTGAACAGCTAATTCTCTTGTTTCATTGAAAATTATTGTCATCACTAAACTTAGCTAATTCTCTTGTTTCATTGAAAATTATTGTCATCACTAAGCTTACCTATTGACATTATCAAGTGATGCCCAAAGAAAAAAAAATGGAGAAAATATGATATTGATAACATCATGAGAGATTGCAGTTCTCATTTTCTACAATGAATTGCTTCTTTCTTCTTCAATGGCTATAAGAAGTCATTACAGAGAAGCAGTGTTTATGATTTAGCTTTGATTTCAGATACATATCTTGTTGTCCAAAGAATACAGACTAAAGACTGCAGGGCCACAAATTAAGTTGGTAAATGATTGATTTTACAAAGTGGCAATAGATACAACAATCCCCACTATAGTTAAACATATAATTAAGTACAGCCACAAGTATCCCCACTATAGTTTTCTGTTGCATCCTCCCTTAGACATTGCCTATGCCTTTAAGTGAGAGACAAGGCTTTCAGGCAGCCATTGCAGGAATCAAATCTTCTATATGACACAATACATGAGTAAATTCTTCTAGTATAAGCTTATATATATAACAAAGATGAAAATACACATAATAACTGATCCTGGCTCATGCCATGGTAGAAATTTCATTAGTTCATGCAGTTGGGTATGAAGCATCCATGGCAATACCACAAAGGCCTCCCTTTGCAGGAACATCTCTTTGCATCCTTATGTATCCAGCCTCCCCCCAACTAGTTCCCCATGAATTCTTCACTAACCAGTACTTGGTTCCATTGTTGCTTACCCCATAACCAACCGCGGCGACACCATGGTCGAGTTCAGTTCCACATGGTCCATTGAACACTCCGCTTGAGTAGAACTGGAAGTCGGTTCCACTAGCGTCGATGGCAACGGAAATAGGTTGGTTAGCAACAGCCTTTAGTAGTGCTTTCTCATTGTTAACAGGAACATCTTCATGACCAGTGATGTTTGCAGCATGAGAAGCTTCTTTCTTTTTGTTGCAACTTCCATCAGCCCCTTTGTAAGGGTAGATAGCTTCAGTGGTGAGGCCATGGTTCTGTTGGATGAATTCAAAGGCACTGTCCATGAGGCCACCTTCACAACCTTGATCCTCCTTCCTATCGCAGTCCACCAACTCCTGCTCCGACAAAGATATTAACTTACCAGTATTGAGTTTTGTAACTCCTTCTGTGGCTGCAACTGCTGAAAATGCCCAACAAGATCCTATATTTGGATACAACAAGTCAAAGATCCAAACATTCAAGCTAAATATAAATTACTTCCAGTACAAATATTAAAAAAAATTCTTGGTTTGCCATCCCAATGTATTGAAAAGCAAATCTAGCTTCAGTAATATAAGGTCGTGTATTCAAATTATGTCTAACGGATTGCAACTTGGACCTTCTGTTACCTATATATATATATATATATATAAACAGGAGTAAGTTTTCAGATGAGAAAATTCTTCTTTCTTACCACATTGGCCTTGGTTCTTTATGGGGGTCACAGCTCCTTTCTTTCTCCAATCCATACTAGCCGGAACCATAGGCATGTATTCATACCTGAATAATTTTTCTTCTGAACCAGACCTCAGCTTTGATGTTGCCCTCTTCATATACCCATTATGCGAGGCAATGAACTCTTCATTTGTTTGGTCTGTAAATTCATTGACACTTAGCCTATATGGTTTGTCACCACGATTGTTGTGAGATTCTATATGTTCAACATTTTTCTTGAATATCTTGAAGCGCCTCTCCTTCTCGGATGCATCACCATAAACACGGCCATAGCTTGCTATCCATTGCTCGTACCTCTCAGTCATGGATATGTCTTCGATAGTGCGAGATGTGGTTGGAGTTGCCCACATTCCCAAAATAAAGAGCAATACCAAACAGGTGCATTGGAGTTGGTGTGTAAAAGCCATGATTTTATCAAGTTGGGCTTGAAGATAGAATCGAATGAGTGATTGGAATGCCTGAACTATTTGATGGCTTATGTTTATATAGAAAAAATTTACCTCCTGTGATCTGTTGCTCCGTTTGATTATTGAATTGTACTCTTCTCTGTTGTGCCGTTAAAGACGTTGTGATTCAAATGAGATAACCCATTTCCGTGGAGTAACTTTCTTCCATGTTGTCACAATCAACAAAATTTTAATTTTGGGAAAGTTGCTCCTATATGTTGTAGATTCATAACCTGTTTGTAATATGTATTCTATAATATTTTGACCCCTTAAATTAATACCAATAGTTTATTAACAATTCCGTGCTTTATTTGTATTTTATTAACAATTGATTTTAAAATGCTGTCATCATCCCATTTCACACTTTCAAATTGAGGGTCTTTCACAAACTCATATATTTGTATGTAAACTTATCTATGTTTTATATATTCTTGCCCCTATTTTATTATCAAGTTTGTTCTGTTCTGTGTCTTTCTTGGATGCAATATATAAAGCATTTAAATTAATGGTTTTCCTTGGCTATACTTATGACATGAACTTAACCAAAGAATAATTATATGTTCGTAACAATTTAAACCACTAGATGATGAAAAAACGAATTAGAATAAAATGCCTTGCAACAAACTTGGGTAGAACCCAGAAGATAGAACTAAAAATTATCAAAAAGCACTTCTTTGTAATGATATGACAAATCAGAGCATATTACAATCTAGTGCAAGTGGGATAATCAGGAATATGAGTTTAAGGAGAAAATTAACCGGTTAAATCTGTACTAATTTCATTCCTCAATGCTTTTTTAAGGCAAAAAAAAAAAAATCTAAAATTCAACTTCATGCTAAATATTTACAAACAGTGATGACCCACAATCTTCAATCTTCACCTTAGCTTTGCAACCTTTTAAGATATGTTCCAATGATCCAGTGGACACTCATGCATGAGTTTCCTACAAGCACATGAATAAAAGAGCCATGTATGTTGGCCATCAGGAGGAACCATAGAGATTTGGAGTCTTGAAATACATAAACAAGCGTATTAAAGTTGAAGTTAAAGCATCCATTTTAAATGAAGCTTATGCAAACGTTACCTAATTAATGAATGAATTTAATGTTCTCTGTGTGAGAACTTCGTAACCCCATGGAAACCCATCTCTTATAAATTCCTCATCTCTCCACCAACACAATCCATCCTTCATTAGCAACAGCAGCAGAGACAAAGGTCAAGCATGTCGACATACTTTGGTTTCTCAATGGTGGTGATGCTGTTTGTAGCCTGTGATACAGTTTTGACTGCCCAAAGAGTTGCATCCGATGACGACGGGGTTGTACCTTTTTCCGGCAACTTCGACATTGCAACGTCGCCTGTAGGTGACCAGCTGCCAGCACTGTCCCCGAATGAGCAGCTACCACCAGAACAAGCACCGGGATATTACAAATTTCTGGCGTCATGCACGACAGCGCTGACAGAGAAATGTGGGAAAGAAATTTTCTCAGCTCTATCTGGGAAGAAACCGGTTGATGGACCTTGCTGCTACAGGCTTGTGAAAAAGACCGGAAGACATTGCCATGATGAGTTATCAAAGGAGCTTACTAGAATTCCCGCTTACAAGCCTTACGAGCGCTTAATAATCCAGAGGAGTGATTTCATTTGGAATTACTGTGTTAAGCAAGTAGGAGATGTGCCACCCTCTCCCTCTTTTTAATTAGTTTGTCATACCCTTCTACTAGAGGGAAGAGTATTTGAGAGAATAATATTCTACACTTCTGTCATGTCTCCTGATTTCATCAGATAATAAAATGTTTTAATTTCTGGGGTATATTTATATAAAAAACAAGAATAATGTTTCTTCACACATATCTATTGAACTCCAAATCTCTAAGGGGTTTGACTCAAGAAATAGGGATTTCCTGTCCCTAATGAGCAAGCTTAATAATTCCATTGTTTTATTGAAGTTAGTAAAGTTTGGAAAGTTATGAGGAATCAACACCCTGTATCCTCAAAATTTTTTTGCCGCTCAACAGCTAATTCCCTTGTCTCATTGAAAATTATTGTCATCACTAAACTTATCTGTGGACATCATCAAGTGATGTCAAAAGAAAAAAAAATGGAAAAGATGATATTGTAACATCACGAGAGATTGCAGTTCTCATTTTCTACAATGAATTGTTAGTATGTTCTTCAGTGGCTATAACAAGTCATTACGAAGAAGTAGAGTTTATGATTTAGCTTTGATTTCCCATTTATATCTTGCTGTCCTAAGAACACAAACTAAAGACTACAGGGCCTCAAATTAAGTTGGCCAATGATAGAGTTTATAGAGCGGCAATTTGGATACAACAATCCCCAATATAGTTCAACGTATAAGTACAACTTCAAGTATCTTTACAGTTCTCTAGTTGCATCCTCCCTTAGACAAGGATTTCAGACAGCCATTGCAGGAATCAGATCTTCTATATGACACAAGATGAGAAAGAGAAGATTCAACTTACTTTTTGAATACATGATATCACTATTTTAGTATAAGCGTATATATATAACAAAGATGAAAATACACATAATAACTGATCCTGGCTCATGCCATGGTAGAGGTTTCATTAGTTCATGGAGTTGGGTATGAAGCATCCATGGAAATACCACAGAGGCCTTCCTCTACAGGAACATCTCTTTGCATCCTTATGTATCCAGCCTCCCCCCAACTGGTTCCCCATGAATTCTTCACTAACCAATACTTGGTTCCATTGTTGCTTGCCCCATAACCAACCGCGGCGACACCATGGTCGAGTTCAGTTCCACATGATCCATTGAAGACTCCGCTCGAATAGAACTGGAAGTCAGTTCCACTAGCGTCAATGGCAATAGAAATAGGTTGGTTGGCAACAGCCTTTAGTAGTGCTTTCTCATTGTTAACTGGAACATCTTCATGACCAGTGATGTTTGCAGCATGAGAAGCTTCTTTCTTTTTGTTGCAACTTCCATCAGCCCCTTTGTAAGGGTAGTTAGCTTCAGTGGTGAGGCCATGGTTCTATTGGATGAATTCAAAGGCACTGTCCATGAGGCCACCTTCACAACCTTGATCCTCCTTCCTATCACAGTCCACCAACTCTTGCTCCGACAAAGATATTAACTTACCAGTACTGAGTTTTGTAATTCCTTCCGTGGCCGCAACTGCTGAAAATGCCCAACAAGATCCTATATTTGCATACAACAGGTAAGAGGTACAAACATTCAAGCTAAATGTAAATTGATTGGCAACACAAATATTAAAAGGAGTCTTGGTTTGCCATCCCAATGTATTAAACAGCAAATCTTCAGTAAGGTCATGTGTATTCAAATTATCTCTAACAAAATGCAACTTGGACCTTTTGTTACATATATAAACAATAATAAATTTACAGAGGAGAAAATTCTTCTTTCTTACCACATTGGCCTTGGTTCTTTATGGGGGTTACAGCTCCTTTCTTTCTCCAATCCATACTAGCCGGCACTGCAGTCATGTATTCATATCTGAATGATTTTGCTTTTGAACCAGGCCTCAGCTTTGATGTTGCCCTCTTCATATACCCATTACGCGAGGCTATGAACTCTTCATTTGTTTGGTCTGCAAATTCATTGACACTTAGCCTATATGGTTTGTCACCACGGTTGTTGTGAGATTCTATATGTTCAACATTTTTCTTGAATATCTCGAAGCGCCTGTCCTTCTCGGATGCATCATCATAAACGCGGCCATAGTGTGCTATCCATTGCTCGTACCTCTCAGACATGGATATGTCTTGGATAGTTCGAGACATGGTTGGAGTTGCCCACATTCCCAAAATAAAGAGCAATACCAAACAGGTGCATTAAAATTTGTTTGTAAAAGCCATGAATTTTGCAAGTGGCTTTGAAGACAGAATCGAATGAGTGATTGGAATGCATGAACTATTTGGTTGCTTATGTTTATATAGAAAAACTTTTCCTCTTGTGATATGTTGATATCCATTTTATCATTGAATTGTACTCTTCTCTGTTGTGCCGTTAAAGGCGTTGTGATTCAAATGAGATAACCCATTTCCGTGGAGTAACAGTCTTCCATGTTGTCACAATCAAAAAAATTTTGATTTTGGGGAAGTCGCTCCTATATGTTGTAGATTCATAACCTGTCTGTAATTTGTATTCTATAATATTTTGGCCCCTTATATTAATACCAATAGTTTATTAACAATTACGTGCTTTATTTGCATTTTAAAATGCTGTCATCATCCCATCTAACTCTATCAAATTAAGGGTCTTTCACAAACTCATATATCTGTATGTAAACTCATCTAGATTTTATATATTCTTGCCCCTATTTTATTAACAAGTTTGTTCTGTTCTTTGTGTTTCTTGGATTCAATATATAAAACATTTAAATTGATGGTCTTCTTTGACTATAGTTATGTCACATAAACCTAACCAAAGAAAAATTATATGTTCATAACAATTTAAAAGCACTAGATGATGCAAAAATGAATCAGAATGAAATGCCTTGCACAACCACTTGGGTTAAGTGGTTAAATCTTCTGAATCATTATATCTTACTGATTATTCAAATACTGCAACCTCCTTGAAACACAGGGAAGGATAATGAGTTGTAGCAATTTCACTTCACTAACCTACAACACACTTGGGCAGAACCCAGAAATCAGGACTAAAAATTACGTATTTAAAAGAATAATCATATATTTGCAAAAAACACTTCTTTGTCATGATATGACAAATGAAAACATTATTACAATCTAGTGCAAGTGTGATAATCAGGAATATGACTTTAAGGAGGAAAATGAACAGGGTAAATCTCTAATAATGTCATTCCTTGATGCTTTTTTAATCAAGGCAAAGAACCTGAGAAAATTTAATGGATAATATGGTACAAGAAGAAAATCCTTTGGACTAAGTAAACAAAAGTGTATGGTTTAACCAGGTTTCAGAAATGGATGAAACTGTGATGTATGCTTGATCTATCTTGAGTTGGATTTTCTTCCTTTTAACAAATTCATAGCACACACACACACAGAGTGTCAAGTGTAATTTCTCAGAAGTCAAGTACCCATTATCTGAGAATTTGAAAGAATGAAGCACTGCAAGTATTGAAGTTTCTAATGATGATGACCTTACCATCACAGTATCATAATTGATAGAGACAGCCTACTTTTTTATGACCTTGAATTTGCACAACTTGGAACAAACACAAAACTTTTGATGAGTAAATATGCATTACTGATAATTAATAAGGTACAATGGTCACAGGACCACATCTAACACCTCAAGCATAAAATTTCCTGATCAAAGATTTGTTCTACATAGGATCTGTACATCTGCAATTAAGTCTTGTCAAGACTGAACTTATACACACAGCACTTCCACTAGCAAAGAGATTCGATTAACAAACAGTGATGACCCACAAATATTCAATTAATCTTCACCTTAGCTTTGCAACTTTTTAAGATGTTCCTATGATCCAGCGGACGCTCATGCATGATTTTCCTACAATTGCTGATTTATGAGACTTCTCATGCTGTGCCGTTCACATAGAGATTTAGAGTCTTGCAATTAATCCGTAAACAAGCTTATTAAAGTTGAAGTTAAAGCATCCATTTTAAATGAAGCATATGCAAACGTTACCTAAATAATGAATGAATTTAATATTCTCTATGTGAGAACTTCGTAACCCCATGGAAACCCATCTCTTATAAATTCCTCGTCTCTCCACCAACACAATCCATCCTTCATTAGCAACAGTAGCAAAGACAAAGGTCAAGCATGGCGACATACTTTGGTTTCTCAATGGTGGTGATGCTGTTTGTAGCCTGTGGTGCAGTTTTGACAGCCCAAAGAGTTGCATCCAATGATGACGGGGTTGTACCTTTTTCCGGCAACTTAGACGTTGCAGCATCGCCCGTAGGTGACCAGCTGCCAGCATTGTCCCCGAATGAGCAGCTACCACCAGAGCAAGCACCGGGATATTACAAATTTCTAGCATCATGCACGACAGCGTTGACAGAGAAATGTGGGAAAGAAATCTTCTCAGCTCTATCTGGGAAGAAACCGGTTGATGGACCTTGCTGCTACAAGCTTGTGAAAAAGACCGGAAGACATTGCCATGATGAGTTATCAAAGGAGCTTACTAGAATTCCCGCTTACAAGCCGTACGAGCGCTTAATAATCCAGAGGAGTGATTTCATTTGGAATTACTGTGTTAAGCAAGTAGGAGATGTGCCACCCTCTCCCTCTTTTTAGGTTTTCAGCTCAGCAAGAATAATATACCCATCTTTATACTAGAGGGAAGAGGTATTTGAGAGAATAATATTCTACACTCCTGATCTCATCAGATAATAAAGCATTTTGTTGGATATTTTTGAACAACAGACAGGAATAATGTATGTATCTTCACACACATATTTATGAACTCCAAATCTCTATTGGGGTGTGCATAAATCAAGAAATTCCACTTGTTTGGTAAACCTGATCATAGCTCCATGTGAGACTGCTGGTTTGTGGTTTAGAAGAAAAATAAAAGATTTTGTCTATATTAATATGGATATTTGAATAACTCAGTGTCTTGGCAGACTTTTGTTTGGCAGGACATTAATTCATGAATTTACTTCTTCTTTGCTTTCCTATTTCCTTTTGTTTTTATTTTCATTTAAAAAAAATATGAAAGGATAAACCACCTAGGCCTTCTTTGATTAATGTTCAGAATCCAATTACCACCTCAAGATTTATGTTTACAGTGGCAGATAAACAGGGGGAATGGTTAGATAAAATGGGGGGAATGCTTTCCAAAATTAAAAATGTTACTCTTGTACGTTTATATAAAAAGTTTAACCAACGGGATAATGACTAGCAAATAGACATATAAAAGCGGATTATAAATGTACTTTTTGTAATGAAAATGAAGAAAGTACGAAAATTTATTTTGGAAACATGTTTGGTTATTAATAAAATTCTCTTATATAATTAAACAAGAAAATAAGGACATTCAAGCATTGATTAAAGAAGCTGCAAAACAAATGTGGGGTAAGATGGATAGCTTGAAACAAAATGTGGTTTGAAAATTAAAAAGTGTACCCAAGAAACCTTGTAGAAATTGGCAGCTAAAAATTAATATTTTATATGCAAGTAGAAAAAAGGGTGGCAGAGGAGAGAGACAACTTATGACTTTATTTGAAAGTTTGGAAATAGCATGTAATTTAGGAATCTAAAACATCGTCATACAAGGAGATGCATTGAAGGTGGGAGAAGGAATCAAGGGGTTGGCAGGTATTCCATGGCAAGTGAAATCAATTATGAGAAATGAAATCAAGTGGTAGATTTTTTTGGCTAGATTAGGTTATGGAACAATTGATTAAATCAAACCAAACCGAACTAAAACCCGCTTGAAAATGTGTTATAATAAGAGGCTATTTGGTATAACTTTTCAAAAATAATCTCTCATAAGTCAAAAATAGGATTTAAAAAGTAACTTTTAATAATAATTTTTCTACTTTTTAAGCATGATAACAGCAAGTCAAAATCTACTTGTAAGTTAAGAAGTTGATATTAAAGATAGAGATGGTGATGATGTTGCTAGTATACATGGTGGTGGAGGTGATGGTGGAGGAGAAGGTGGTGGCCGTGGAGGAAATGGAGGTGGTGGTGATAGAAGAGGAGGTAGTGGTTGTGGCGATGGTGGTGGTGGAGGTGAAGGAGAAGGTGGTGGTGGTGGTGGTAGAGGTGGATGACGAGGTGATGGTGGAGGTGGAGGTGGCGATGATAGTGGTGGTTGTAGAGGTGATGGTGGAGGGAGAAATAAAAACGATAAGTTGCTTTTCAACTTTCAAATTTTTTTTTCGTACTTTTCAAAAATTTTAAAAATGACTTTTCAACTTTTTGAAAAGTTATTTTTTAAATAAGGTTGCTAAACTGGCATTTTAGAAATTTATTAAGTTTTTTATTTAGATAAATTAGAAAATAACTTTGAAAAATTATACCAAATAACCTCTAAACTGAATCAAAATTGTATATGTATATATGTTTGGTTTGGTTTTTAGGTTAAAGTGATCAGCTTTTAATTTGGTTTGGTTCGATATGGGTTGACGGTCATAAACCTTTGGTTTTACGTTGATGTCAACCCAGACCAAATCGAACCGTGTTGTACCCCTCGTGTCAGCAGGTGTATGAATGGGATCCCATCTACAATATAAGGATAAAGAGATAGGACAAAGATAGAAAGTTGGGGAATATGATTATTATGCATCTACATCTCACCAACCTACTCGCATTCCATGATTTGGAATCTCTTATTTAGTCTCCAAAGGTTGCTAATGTGTCATCCTTTTCTAGTCTCCAAAGGTTGCTAATGTGTCATCCTTTTCTCTGTCTTTTCTAGCCTTACATTTTAGGTCCTAATGGCCTTATGTGCCCTGCATCCTTTGCAACAAAAAATTCTCCCTTTTTGGGTAGGGATAGGTTGATCCATTAATATAAGAAGTTAATTTAAACATCCAGTGTATAAAGTTGTTTGGATTTTTTAATTTGAATAGACCAATGAAAACCGTGCTGGTATTTTTATGAAACAACTCAAACAAGGGATGACATCAAAGGAAGATCATCAATGATTTATGACTTCCAAAGTTTTTAAAGTAAGTGTTAGACTGAATGATTGTGACATACACATGTTCAATTCCAGTATCTTATGGGTTAAACCACAGAATTACTAGAATTGGTATGTCAGGCGACAAGTAAATCCGAGTCTTAATTAAAATTTAAAACAATAAATCCGAATTCACTCATCTATGAACACTACCAATCATCTTATACCAATAGATAATCCATGCTCATTGAATATATCAGAGTGTGTTAAATTAAATAATGATAAAGCGGAAGACTTAATAGAATATCTATCTGGAAATCATAATCTCAGAATGTAAAATCACTTAAATAAAATATAATTAAGTACAATGAATAAAAATGATAACTGCTATACCTCTAAATCTGGATCTACTCGAAACCAACTGCCAACACTCTGGAATCTGTACAGTCTATATATAATAAACTAAATGAGATCGAAGGCCTCCAGTAAGTCCTCATATGATAAATTAAATACACATGCGGATATATCTCAAATCATAATACATCACAAGTAATCAAGTGCAAGTGAGACAACCCCGTATCCCACTAAATAATATGAATTCACAACAAGATTCAGAAGAATTATAATAATCATCAACTGGAATATATAAATCAATTTATAACTTCGAACCAAACCAATTCGATTCTGATAAACCATATCATATTATATCACAAGACTAATCAAAGTACTGTCTAGTCAGAATTATAGACATCAGTCAGGACTACAACTATAGTATTCAGACTAGGATGCACAGTCCTTGGATCACAAGATAACCGCACACAACACATTTCGGGTAAACGCCTTTCTACCGGGAAATACCAATCACATCGTTTACACTGCCAGGAGGATCAAACGTCTCGACTAGCTTTGCTAGGAGGAATCACACATCTCGACTGGCTCACATCACAAAATAAATGAAAACATGCCGGGAGGAATCCTCAACTCAACCAACTTCGTCGCTACAATTGGTACGACTCCCTCTACTCCCATACTGAAAAGCCCTCACACACTCAAGTTTTAATTATCTTTTTAACATCCATACAAACTACTATATATCAAAAACATAATAAGGATCTCTCTTGAGATCAAATAGTGAAATTCATTTTTCTACCTTACATACTGGTAAAGTGCTAATCCATATAGATAATCAAATTATTGCAGGGCAAAAATATATTTAATTGGGTACAACATGCACAATCCAAACTTATAAATACTCAAGTGTGTGTTAACCTACTCAAATATGCGTATTCTTCCAAATATAAGATATTATAGATATAAATGCAATTTAGGAATCATGCTAGTGGAATTCACATGAAATATTTAATAATAAGGATAAACATCATTGTTTGAAACTTACCATAGATATATAATCGATAAAACTCGATTTATGATTCTTTGATGCAATTAAATGAATTAATAAATCATCTTATGCATTTATATAAAAAGTTTCTTATTTTGGACCAATTTCCCATAATTGTTTTCTTGAATTATGCTAAATTGCACCTACATTACAATTTTTCTCTTTACTTTTATTAAAATGACCTTATCCTATTTTTAAATTAATTTATAAATCCTAAAAATCACTTTTAAACACATTTTTATTGAATTTTGATTTTTGTTTCAATTTGAATAAAATGTAATTATTTATTAACTTAAATCTGAACTAAAAGTTAATTACTTAAGTGCTATACACTAATTTACAAAGAAATAATCCATTACATATCAAACTTAAATATTACTAAAATATATACTGTTTTTGGATTAACGTACGAACTTTGTACTGAAAATTAATTATTTACAACTGTCGCTTCCTGCATTTTTTGTGTGATTAAATGGCCTACTTTGTCGATTTTTCTAGATCAATCCAGGACTTATCTTAACCTAAAATCAGTTCCTATGTTATCTACACCTGGTAAGCTTAAATTTAGGCCATTAAACTAAAATTTACAATAGTATTTGAATAATTTTGCAAACACCCCAAAACCATTTGAAACAAGGAAAACTAAAAAAAAAAACAGAGCATCCGTATTGCTTCGTATGATCAATCCGAAACCAATTCAAAGCTTAATAAAGCCAAGCCACATCAAATCCTTTGAATTCCAAGCAATATATATTACACCTAAAATCTAAAAGTGCACAAGAATTAGGATGTCAAACTTCAATAGCACACGTCATAGCCGAGAACAGTAAAACACCAGCAGTAACTCTATAACCAAATCTAAGCTATTTAAACAAATGTTTTGCTAATTTATAATACGTATAATAGAAATTAAGTCTATCATTCAAAACCAACATAATTGATGGACTTACAGGTTCTGCAGATTCCAAAACTACTGTTACTCCAACTAAACAACCACTCAGGTACAAGTCTCACAGCAACCCAACCAACTTAGACTCCCTTCTCTTAGTGCCAAAACCATCACTTAAAAGGAAGAACTTGATAACCTCTATAGGTTGAAAGGAGGAGGGGAAGAAATTGAAGAGGAGAAGAAGATTGAGAAGAGAAGACGCTCGAAGAACCAATAAAATGCTGCAAGAAAAGGGCTAATCTGTTGACTCTCTTTTTGTTTTTTAATAGTTTATCTCTCTCTTGACCCAGAGAGGAAGAAGTCACTTATAACAACTTTGATCCAGTGTGACGTCTTCCCACATAATTTCCTATACAACCCCCATCGTACTAATCAAATTCAACCCCAAACCAAAGGTAAACCTATGCTCCCACTCATAACACCCCCTAATCATCCTCAACACCTGTTAACCAATCAAATAAAAGAATTGATTAAACTTTATAAATCCCAAAAAATTCATATAAATTTCAATAAATTCCAAACAAATCACCAAAAATCAATAGAAAATATCACGCTTAATCTAAAACAACAAATTTGGAAATTTGGGATGTTACAATGATTTATTGGTTGAAAAAAAAATTATTTCCTTCCTTTATCTAATGCTTTATAAAATCCATACTAATTAGTATGGATATATCTTAATCTCCCTTTAAATTTTTGTAATTTTTTTTTTTGCATATATATAAAATTATTGATAGCCTACTAAGCTAATTGTAAAATTTTTGCACATTGTTCCCTTTGTGTAGTTGTTATTTTATACATTTTAATTAAATATAGGTAAATCTATCTTCTATATATAATATATAGCAATCGGTTTTCATTGAGAGAGCTCCAAATCTTCATCCCTCAACTCTAGTAGCTCCATGTCACTGCTGACATAGCAGTTTACATGTTACTGCATTAAAAGAACCGTTAACAAAAAAAAAACGCCCCTTCAGGAAAAGCACATGTAAGCTTAATAATTTCAAAAATCTAGCCTGTTATAACAATCGCTCAACTTTCCAACTTCCAAGTAACGTCTGCAAACGCTTCACTCGCTCCCTATCTACACTTACATGGCGGCTTTAAATCGCCTATAGTGAGAGCCTCTGCATTTTCTTCTGCTCTTCTCATAACGAGGAGCTTATCCACAGCTTTGAGTCCGAAACTATCCTCCAGAACACTTATCAGTTTCGGCTTAATATGTTTCCTGTTCTTCTAGATCTTGAGTACAGAAACGTCCAGTGGGTTTTCCTAGGCTGCCTCGGTGTCGGAAACGGTACCTATGCCGGCCACCATTGTAAACTGCTGCAATACACACGTCACCACTGGTGATCTCGTTCGAGAGGAGATTAATTCCTTAGGTCCTCTCTCCCAACAGGTTAATTAGGGTTTATTTTTATTGTATTCTGTTTTTTCATTTCTCTTAGTTTAGTTTGTCATTCATTGTCGTTTGAGTAAACAAACGAAATCTGTCGGCATGGATCCATTGTTGACAAAAGAACCATCCTCGTAAGACCCAAGACAATATATATGATTTGTTATTGTATCAATTATTTCTTGCTCAAGGTTTTAAGCTTAATTCTCCCTTGGATATCGTTCTGGGAATTTGATTTCCATTTTTTTTCCTGGTTAGTGGGAATTTGATCAATATTTGTTCTTATTTATTTTTTCGAGAAAAATCACGCAACTTTTGGCGTGAAACATAGTGACCATGTGCCCTTCTTGGATTATCTCTTTTAGTAGACAGAAAGAACTTGCTCAAATTGATTCAACCTGCGGAACACCAGATGAGAGTTATTTCATTTAGAGATCGCTAATTAGCAATCAACAAGGCTTTGGTAATTTATATTTCCTATACTTCCTAAATACTTGTCCAACGGCTTCATGTTGAATCCAATTTTGAGTAATTCCTTTTGTTACCTTGTAGAGCATTTTCAAATTCATTGTCATAAATGCGATCATGTGCACAAAAAGGATGAGTGTCAGTTTAACATATTTCGATCAGTCTGGCTTCTACTGTTATTTCAACCAACTTTGTGAGAATTCTATTACAACCGACTTCGTTAGTTTGAATAAAACAACAAAAATTGCCAGATTCAGTAATGCTTTGTCCTGTTAACATCTCTGGTTGTTAATGCATTGTGATTTTTGTGATACATTGCTAAAATTAGGTGCCTACTCTTGGTTGTCTCTTTGGCAAAGATTTTGGGCAAAGATGTAGAGCTAACATATGATTTAGCTTCTTTTCCTCTGATCTCATCCGTCATATCTCTTATTTTTTGGGTCTCACTTACATCATTAGTTGGTTTCTCATTTTTCCTAACTGCTTTTGAGCTGGAACTGCTATTGCAATTGCCAACTTTATGTCAACCTCCAGCTTAGTTAGAAGGACAGACTGTTCCGTCTTTGCTTCTATTGTCAGCCAAGTTTGAAGGTTTGAATAAAACAACAAAGATAAAGATTAGCAGACTCCGTATTGCTTTATCCTATTACATCTCCGGTTCTTAATGCATTGTAATTTATGTGATACATGTCCAAAATGAGGTACCCACCCTCATACACTTCAAATTAACCTTTTGAAGTCATGCTGTTAATTTTCATTTCTTTTAATAAACATATACCTATTGTTCCTCTACCATAACAACTTATCTCTTTTTGTTCAAATTAACCTTTTAAAGACAGTTTGCTTATATATTGTAATGATTAAAATTTTCTGTAATTTTTCATTTCTTTTAACAAACATGTCTAATATCATATGCATATTTCTACCAATACTTTCTATTCCTCTACACATAACATCCAGTGTGTTCTTCTACCATAGCAATTTATCTCTCTGTGTTCAAATTAACCTTTTTAAGACAATATGGTTATGTATTGCAATGGTTATATTTTTCTTTAATGTTTCAATTTTTTTTTTAATGAAAACATATCTATTGTAATAAGCATACTTCTACAGTTACTTTATATCCCTCTACCCTTGACATATAGTTTGTTCCTCTACTATAATGACTAATCTCTATGTGGTACTCAACAGAGTTGGGTTCTCTGTTGTTGCAATCGACGATTTACCTGCTATTCATGTTGCAGCCAAAATTTGAGGTTTTAAGGAGGAGGTGTTGAGAGGTGTCATGTAGATGGTGAAGAAGAGTTTTACAATCAAGTAATTTGGAAAGATTAAATCAGTAACATCATTCTCATTATATTCAATGATTCAAAATAAAAGCCTAGGCTGGTTGAAATTTTAGATAAGCCCTGTCTTTAAATAATCAAATTAAATTCGGGACATTCCCCTTTTTAACTTTTATGTCTTCATCTAAAAATGATTGTACTCTGTCAAGCCAACCATATGACCTTTGCGATTCGGACAGGAATTAGAACATTGCATTCTCATGTGGGACACATTAAAAAATTAAAAATAAAACGTTACCTCGTTCATCAATCCAAAGATATCCTACAAACCTAACAAATAAAAAATTTATTAGAATGTATACTAATTGCAACTCAATTTTCCAATATCTATATAAGAATCTTGAACTGTACGTGCCCATATACCATGACTTTAGAAAAAGAAATATATTCATTGAAGGGTAACAAATAGTTGAAAGGTGAAACTCAGAATCTCATAACATAGCCATGGTACACATGATAAAGATAATGATTGTAATTGATTATATAATAAGGGAAAGGAGAACAATGACCAAAAACAATAAAAAAAAAAAAAATCACCAGTAGCCACCAATACTATTAACGAAAAATATACTAAAAATGATCAAATCAAAAGACAGAGCTTACCAATAAAAAAATGAAGGAAAAAAAGAACAAAAACAAGTTTGCCAAAAAGAAAAATCAAAACTTAGAAAAACGTTCAACTTGCTAAATGCAGTATGCCTGGTTGCAATGTAAGATCCTGGAATTTTGAGAAAAAAAAAATTATAATTAAGATTAAATATATTAAGTAAGAATAAAATAAATAGAAGATTAAAAATTTAGTTAAGCCAATTGGTGAGTGGGTTGGTTAAGTTGTAGTATAAAGGGTTGGTTTAATTTAGTTGTTGACTCGGTTCAATGGTTCAAAGGTTCAAGTGGTTCAATGTTTAAACCAAAAGAAAAAAACAAAAAAACAAAAAAACAAAACAAAAATAAATTACGTTTTTATTGGGGGGTTTTGTGCTTGGGTCGTTAGGTTTAGAAGGCAACAAAACAAAAGCAAAACCAGGGGAAACGAAGAAGGGAAAAAGAGGAAAAAGGGGGAAAACGTGCGTCAAGGGTTTGGGGGAAAGAAGAGTAAACCGCAGGGGAAGGGGAAAGAAGAAGGGTGTTCGTCCACTTTGTTTTTTTTGTGAGGAGCAGAAGAAGAGGGGAAGAATCGTGAGGAGTAGAAGAAGAAGAAGAAGAAGAAGAGGAAGGAAGAAGAAGAAGAGGGAAAGAAGAGAAAAGGAAGAGGAAAAGAGAGAGAGTGGGCGTGGATTTGCTCCATCGCAAGTAGCAGTTTTCTCGCTCAATCTACTCTTGTTTTGGTTTTTCTTTTATTTCTGATTCTGTCTGTCGATTGATTACTGTTGGGTTTTGATCGATTAATCAATTCCTGTTGAACGACTCCTATTGATTACTGTTTTGATTTCTGTTTGTTATTTCTCTATTGCGAACGAAAAAATTCTCCCATCGGAGGTTACCAACCAAGGTTTATTTTAGTTGATAATAGTATCTAATCAGATTTTACCAGAAGGCAACCTGATAGCATGCTTTAAATCTTTTTTTTTTAGGATTTACAGTTTTCTTAAGGCTAGTGTTCACTTTAGGTTTTGTTAGAAACATCCAATTTAGGTTCTGATTTGGGGTTCTGATTTGAGGTTCTGTTAGAAACATCCAAGTTAGGTTCTAATTTGGGGTTCTGTTAGAGATGTCTGATCTTAGGTTCTGAGTTGATTGGAAATTTTAAATAGGTCTTGTTTATCGGTGAATCGATTTGCTTTAGTTTAAAGCAATTATAAGAGGAGGGTGATTGATCAGACTTACTTTGTGGTTTCTTCCTTAGATTTTTGTTGTTGATTTCGTTAGTGTTTGATGGATGTATTAGCGGGACAGTGACAATTTGGGTCGTTTACTTGATTTGAGGATTGTTTTGGATTCAATTGGCCTAGCGTGGTCTTTCCTGCCTAACTGCTAGTTACTGTTAGATGCGGGTAATTGCCGTCAGATGATTAGAATCTACTAGTGATCATGTTGTGGTAATTTAAAAGGGGAAAAGCCCCATTCCTTGTTCGGAATTGATAATTCAGACTTTGTTGTCTAGAAAAATTAAGGTGGATTTCTTGCTTTTAAGAATTTTAAGGGGTTATTCAAAAAGGTGTTTGCAAGGTTTAGGAGTAGGACAGGAGGTAGGTATGTGTTAGGAAATTTTCAGGTTTGCATAGAAACCATCTGAAGTTTAAAAACAGAACAACATTCTGTTATCTGGTTTTAATTGGTGTAAGATTTCAGTGGCTTGCGAAGGCTAGGAATCTTCGCGTAAAAATTCATAATTGTAGTCTAAAATTTAGTTTAGGGTATTTGTAATTGAATGGAATTGGTTTGGGACCAATCGGAACTCGAGGTATTGCGAGAAAAATCATGAAAAATTGATGGTGTCCGTCCATTTGTTTTCGCGGCAGGTTATAACCACCTGTAGTAAAACAGCCGCATGTTCCTATAGGAAACTCCGAATTACGAACCGTTTGTTGCGTTGGAAATTAGACTCGTAGAGCTTTCCAACGATATATGGCACGTATACTAATTCCTCATAGATTAAATCAGATTTAGCATTGAATTAACTAGTTAAAATCAGTTTTGCTGAGTGAATAACAATTACAAACCAACCGTGGATAATTTGTATCGGTATTATCCGAATAGGAAATTGATCTATTTCTAACTTGTGTTCGAAAGTGGTTTATAAAAGGAATTGAGATTGTAATTGGAAATTGAAGTTGAGGTTTCTTGTTCGTTGAGAAAGGCAATGAGCCTATGGCATCCCGAAAGGCAGAATGGTCTAGGGATTTAAGGGCAAGTGAACAGCGAGGTTCACTTGGATTGAATTTTACTTGGGCAGTTGATTTCTTACAGGTTTTGTTTAGTCAAATATTTGCATGGTTAATTATTATACGAGTCTAGGCCGTGTAGAGTTGGTCGTGGATCCACAGTCCGTCTAGCTTGTGTGTTAGTGATGGCTTGTCGAGTTAACACCCAGGGCCACATGCGCTACCACCGTGTGGGATCGGTGAGGCTCTCTTGTGGGATGGAGGGCTGCGGCAACCCGTTTGCCGTGTGGGATTGGCGGGGTCTGTGTACGAGTGAGTATGCGTGTGTATGTGTGTATGTGTGCGTGGGTGCGTGTATGGGTTGTTTCCTTGCCAGCCCATGCGTGGGTGCTCCACTCCGGGTGAGGACCCTGATCAGGCTCGAACCGTGAGTCGTGAGGTGGCAAACCGGCTGAGGGTGGTTGTCTTGATTTATAGAATCACTAATTCATGAGTTTTGTACATATACTTTATGCTGACATTGTAGTTTAGTGTACTCTGATTTTATCTATTCATTACTAGTATTGTGTAAATGATAATGAACGGCTCATTCGTATGATTTGGATAGATATTTATAGTATGATATGTTAGCATGTTATTTCATTAGCTTAAAGTTGCATAATCAGTTTTATATCATGCATGTGCTACTTATTGGGACATTAGTCTCACCCGTGTTTTGGATTTATCGGTTTTGTTTTAGATTCTGCTGGTGAGCCGCATACTGGGGCAGAGTATCAAGGGGGATCTGGAGTATCGGCAGAAGGATCACTACCTGGCTAGACCTATAGAAGGAAAAATATTTATTTTTGGATAGTTGTAAAATTTGTTTTGAAGATTGTATGTTGTAAATGATGAGAGAGAGAGAGAGAGGGTGTGAAGCTTAGTAAACCTTATTCATAGATCTGTACAGTTGGATGGTTTAGTTTTTGAATGGATGCATGATGCCTATATGTTATGTTTGTGTGTATCAGGTATTGGTTTGAGGGCTTAGCCCATTCTTGTAAATACAGGTGTTATATAGCCGTTTTTCTAAAAAATTTCAGGATGTTATTTTTGTGTCTGGTTAGTTCTTAAGTTAGTTTTTACCACACTTTGAGCCCTATCTAGCGCTCAGGAGCCAATTATAAACCCGATACGGGTGGACCTGGTTCCGGGGTGCTACATGCGATGTTCACATTTTAGTGAAAAGGTCTAAAAAAAAGAAAAAGATGAATTGAAATATAGATTGTGAAGTATGAAGAAGAGGAAGAAGAAGAAGAACACCATTTAGTGACAACAATGTTTAGAACACATTTTAAAGGGGTTACCAATCGCCCATGTTCGGGTTGAAGCACCTTTGTAGATGAGGAAGCATAAACTGATCCTTGAGAATAAATCCAAAAAAAGGCTTAAAAAATGAATCATATATAATTGTTATCAATCCCCGTGCATTGCACAGGGTGTTTGCTAGTTTTAAAATAAAACAATAACAATCAACTCCTCAATGACAAGCTAATGTTTTAACAAGAAAACAATGGAAGAACGGATAATCTTTAAGGCATGATTATGGATATATATGGATTATATCATTTACTTGTATGGTTGACTAGTTTATATCATTCACTTTAATGGATATGGTTTTCATTTAAAAGGATCTCTAATGTTAATTTCAAAATCTATTTTACCCCTTATGCTTTTTTCAGTGACCATTAATTATAAGAAATAAATACAATAATATAATTTACTTGTATAGTTGACTTGTTTGTATCATTTACTTTAATGGGTATGGTTTTCATTTAAGAAGATAAGGTTAATTTCGAAATCTACTTTACCCCTTATGTTGCATAAGGGGTAAAGTAGATTTTGAAATTAACCTTAAAAACTTGGGTGAAGATAGAAATATTGATATATGAAGGAGATCTTGAAATTATAAATGTATTGAAAATGTTCTTTATACTTTGGGTCATAAAATTGTGAAAAGGTTTTTAAGGTCATATCACTCTTATTTGAACAAATTTTTCATGACAACACAACAATCCCCACAAATTTTTCATTACAAAGAAGCAGTGTTTATGATTTAGCTTTGATTTCAGATACATATCTTGCTGTCCAAAGAATACTGACTAAAGACTACAGGGCCACAAATTAAGTTGGTAAATGATTGATTTTATAGAGCGGCAATAGATACAACAATCCCCACTAAGGTTAAACATATAATTAAGTACAGCCACAAGTATCTTTATAGTTTTCTGTCGCATCCTCCCTTAGACATTGCCTATGCCTTTAAGTGAGAGAAAGGCTTCCAGACAGCCATTGCAGGAATCAAATCTTCTTCTATATGACACAATACATGAGTAAATTCTTCTAGTATAAGCTTATATATATAACAAAGATGAAAATACACATAATAACTGATCTTGGCTCATGCCATGGTAGAAGTTTCATTAGTTCATGCAGTTGGGTATGAAGCATCCATGGCAATACCACAGAGGCCTCCCTTTGTAGGAACATCTCTTTGCATCCTTATGTATCCAGCCTCTCCCCAACTAGTTCCCCATGAATTCTTCACTAACCAATACTTGGTTCCATTGTTGCTTACCCCATAACCAACCGCAGCGACACCATGGTCGAGTTCAGTTCCACATGGTCCATTGAAGACTCCACTTGAGTAGAATTGGAAGTCGGTTCCACTAGCGTCGATGGCAACAGAAACAGGTTGGTTAGCAACAGCCTTTAGTAGTGCTTTCTCATTGTTAACAGGAACATCTTCATGACCAGTGATGTTTGCAGCATGAGAAGCTTCTTTCTTTTTGTTGCAACTTCCATCAGCCCCTTTGTAAGGGTAGATAGCTTCAGTGGTGAGGCCATGGTTCTGTTGGATGAATTCAAAGGCACTGTCCATGAGGCCACCTTCACAACCTTGATCCTCCTTCCTATCGCAGTCCACCAACTCTTGCTCCGACAAAGATATTAACTTACCAGTACTGAGTTTTGTAACTCCTTCTGTGGCTGCAACTGCTGAAAATGCCCAACAAGATCCTATATTTGGATACAACAAGTCAAAGATCCAATCATTCAAGCTAAATATAAATTACTTCCAATACAAATATTAAAAAAAATTCTTGGTTTTCCATCCCAATGTATTGAAAGCAAATCTAGCTTCAGTAATATAAGGTCATGTGTATTCAAATTATCTCTAACAAAATGCAACTTGGACCTTCTGCTACCTATACATATAAACAGGAGTAAGTTTTCAGATGAGAAAATTCTTCTTTCTTACCACATTGGCCTTGGTTCTTTATGGGGGTTACAGCTCCTTTCTTTCTCCAATCCATACTAGCTGGCACTGCAGTCATGTATTCATATCTGAATGATTTTGCTTCTAAACCAGGCCTCAGCTTTGATGTTGCCCTCTTCATATACCCATTACGCGAGGCTATGAACTCTTCATTTGTTTGGTCTGCAAATTAATTTACACTTAGCTTATATGGTTTGTCACCACGGTTGTTGTGAGATTCTATATGTTCAACATTTTTCTTGAATATCTCGATTCGCCTCTCCTTCTCGGATGCATCATCATAAACGCGGCCATAGTGTGCTATCCATTGCTCGTACCTCTCAGACATGGATATGTCTTGGATAGTTCGAGACATGGTTGGAGTTGCCCACATTCCCAAAATAAAGAGCAATACCAAACAGGTGCATTGAAATTTGTTCGTAAAAGCCATGAATTTTGCAAGTGGCTTTGAAGACAGAATCGAATGAGTGATTGGAATGCATGAACTATTTGGTTGCTTATGTTTTTATAGAAAAACTTTTCCTCTTGTGATCTGTTGATATCCATTTGATCATTGAATTGTACTCTTCTCTGTTGTGCCGTTAAAGGCGTTGTGATTCAAATGAGATAACCCATTTCCGTGTTGTAACATTCTTCCATGTTGTCACAATCAACAAAATTTTGATTTTGGGGAAGTCGCTCCTATATGTTGTAGATTCATAACCTGTCTGTAATGTGTATTCTATAATATTTTGGCCCCTTAAATTAATACCAATAGTTTATTAACAATTACGTGCTTTATTTGCATTTTAAAATGCTATCATCATCCCATCTAACTCTTTCAAATTAAGGGTCTTTCACAAACTCATATATTTGTATGTAAACTCATCTATATTTTATATATTCTTGCCCCTATTTTATTAACAAGTTTGTTCTGTTCTTTTGTTTCTTGGATTCAATATATAAAACATTTAAATTGATGGTCTTCTTTGACTATAGTTATGTCACATAAACCTAACCAAAGAACAATTATATGTTCATAACAATTTAAACCACTAGATGATGCAAAAATGAATCAGAATAAAATGCCTTGCACAACCATTTGGGTTAAGGGGTTAAATCTTCTGAATCATTATATCTTACAGATTATTCAAATACTGCAACCTCCTTGAAACACAGGGAAGGATAATGAGTTGTAGCAATTTCACTTCACTAACCTAAAACACACTTGGGCAGAACCCAGAAAACAGAACTACAAATTATACATTTAAAAGAATAATCATATATTTGCAAAAAGCACTTATTTGTAATGATATGGCAAATCAGAGCATATTACAATCTAGTTCAAGTGAGATAATCAAGAATATGACTTTAAGGAGGAAAATGAACTGGTTAAATCTCTACCAATTTCATTCATCAATGCTTTTTTAACGCAAAAAACCTGAGAAAATTTAGTGGGTAATATGGTACAAGAAGAAAATCCTTTGGACTAAGTAAACAAAAAGTGTATGGTTTAACCAGATTTCAGAAATGGATGAAACTGTGATGTATGCTTGATCTATCTTGAGTTGGATTTTCTTCCTTTTAACAAATTCATAGCGCACACACACACAGAGTGTCAAGTTTAATTTCTCAGAAGTCAAGTACCCATTATCTGAGAATTTGAAAGAATGAAGCACTGCAAGTATTGAAGTTTCTAATGATGATGACCTTACCATCACAGTATCATAATTTATAGGGACAGCCTACTTTTTGATGACCTTGCATTTTGCAGAACTTGGAACAAACACAAACTTTTGATGAGTAAATATGCATTACTGATAATTAATAAGGTACAATGCTCAACGGACCACATCTAATACCTCAAGCATAAAATTTCCTGATCAAAGATTTGTTCTATATAGGATCTGTACATCTGCAAGTCTTGTCAAGACTGAACTTATACACACAGCACTTCCACTAGCAAAGAGATTCGATTAACAAACAGTGATGACCCACAAATATTCAATTAATCTTCACCTTAGCTATGCAACTTTTTAAGATGTTCCTATGATCCAGTGGACGCTCATGCATGATTTTCCTACAATTGCTGATTTAGGAGACTTCTCATGCTGGGCCGTGCACATAGAGATTTAGAGTCTTGCAATTAATCCGTAAACAAGCTTATTAAAGTTGAAGTTAAAGCATCCATTTTAAATGAAGCATATGCAAACGTTACCTAATTAATTAATGAATTTAATATTCTCTCTGTGAGAACTTCGTAACCCCATGGAAACCCATCTCTTATAAATTCCTCGTCTCTCCACCAACACAATCCATCCTTCATTAGCAACCGCAGCAAAGACAAAGGTCAAGCATGGCAACATACTTTGGTTTCTCAATGGTGGTTGAAAAACACAGTTTAGACTCTAAATCACCTAGAGGGGGGTGAATAGGTGAAGCCGATTGCGGAATAAAAAATCAATCAATTAAAAACAAGTTCTTAATTAATTGGCATACACAAGTCTGAACAAATATCAATTCATCACACACAATTGCAAAATAAAGATGAGACAACACAAGCAATTTGGTGACGAAGGGAAAACTCTAAGAGAACTCTCAAAGAGAAAAACCCTCCGGGCTACAAGGTGCCACCTCTGGAAATCACTATAAGAAGAAGACTTACAATAGTGGTTCAGACGACCCAACAATGACTCTGACTCACAATGTAAATATCTGAAGAACTCTTCAGATTTGCATCCTTGCAACGATTCAGAACTCTGAATATCTCCTTAGTGATGTGCCGAACGAACTCGCTCAGCAACCGTAGGAACTCCCACGAGCAAACTCTTCAACCCGGAACTCCAAGGTAGAAAAGAAAGAAGAAGACTGGTTTTGATGGCTCAAAGAAGAAGAGGAAAGAGGAAGAAGATCTCTCTCTCTTGCACACGTTTTTAGGGTTCTCAAAAACGTATTGGGTAACCCTCACAATAGGCTAGACACTCCTTAAATAGGTTAGGAGAAGGAAGGGAACGAAAAGGAAACAAATCAGAAAAGATCGGATTTCTATAAAAGAAATTTGTTTACGAACGTTCGAACGTTTAGCGAACGCGGCTCGAACGTTCGATATAAAACTCACTTTTCTTCTTCTCGTTCGAACGGACAGAAAACGAGAGGCGAACACTGCTCTCGGGTTTCTCTGTGGAACTTCATCGGTCGAACGGACATCAAACGCTCAGCGAACGCTGCTCTCCAGATTCTCTGAGAAACACCACCGGTCGAACGTTCAGCTCACGCTGCTCTCGGGTTTCTCTGTGTGTCGTCACCGGTCGAACGCTCAGCGAACGCTGCTCTCGGGTTTCTCTGTGTGTCGTCACCGGTCGAACGTTCAGCGAACGCTTAGCTCACGCTGCTCTCGGGTTTCTCTGTATGTCGTCACCGGTCGAACGTTCGGCGAACGTTCAGCGAACGTTGGTCGTAACAATTTCAATTTGACTCCGAAAAAAACCCCGTTTGAACCGCAATACCTCTAACCTATCCCAAATACATTGACAATATTTTTAAGACCTTTTTGACTCGGAATACAGCCAAAACAAAATAAACCTTACAAACTCCCCCTTTGGCTATTCCGTGACAAAATTAACAGGACTTATTCAATTGTTGTGAACCACCAAGCAACAAATTGAACAAGAAAAAAAAATAAAAAAATTTGACATGACCTCCCCCTAAACCTATTAACCCATTCAATTTCACCTGTTCCTTAAACATGAAAAAAATAGAAAATACCAAGTGAAAAGCAAGGGAAATAGAAATATCCAAGCACAAGTAATATAATGAGCTCACAATGATCAAATGTACTGACTTCTCATTCATTTACTTTATACTATCTACATTTGAACATTCATGGACCACCAACAAAAGTTCAACACAATATACATTCATTGATGAATAACAACAAAAATACCATCCATGAGCCATGTTCAATACAAAAATAACATCCATTCAAATTTTGCACAATTACAACTAAGACTAACTTCTCCCCCTTTTTGTCACAAGCAGACAAAGGGATCAACCCACTAACTAGATGGCCCAGCACCATCACCTACTCCACTGCCACCACCTCCACTCGAACCGGGAGCCTCAGGAGCAGGAGCAGGAGCATGAGCTTCATCATCCTCTTCTTCCTCCACATCCTCTTGACGAAAATAATCTTCAAGAGCAGATTCGAGCTTTCCAAACGAAGTTTGCAACGAAGATTGCTTAAGTTCAAGGCGCTAAAACCGAAGAACCATGTCCTTATGATGCCTCTGCAAGTAAGAGAGAATCTCGGAGTTTTGCGCTCTGAGGGACACTAGTTCCTCATGCAAAGAAGCAGGAGGATGTTCCTCAGCAGGATCATCTGGATTTGGAGCCTGAGTGGTAGACAAATGGGCACGACTCTGCTTAAGAGTGGATTCAGTGATAGGGTTTGAAGCCTTACACAGCTCTAAGGGGGGAAAAGCAACATTCAAGGCACGAATAAGACGGGCAATTAAGCACCCGTAAGGAAGACCATACGTCTTCTTGGAATTTAAGAAGATATCAATCATTTTGGAGCAAATAACTGAAGGCAAGTCAATGGAATGTTTCTTCTTCAAAGCATATAAAAACAAGCATTTATCAAATGGGACGGATGATTTATGGGCTACGGGAAACAAATTGTGACTTTGAATACGAAAAGCCACAATGGTTTCAGCCGTAAAATATTTCACAGATAAGGCACCATCCCTAAAAACCCAATTTCCTCGTCCAAGATGAAGAAGAGTATCCACAACCTCATTTTGAAAATCAGGTGTGGGAGGAGGGTAAGGAAATTGAGGTTCCGGGACCCTAGGAAGACCAAATGTCGAAGCAATAACATCAGGGCCAACACGAAAAGGAGTACCACGAAGAAAAGTAGAGAATTCTGAATTTTCAAAATCAATATCATGGATGTTGGAGTAGAATTCTCTAACAAGCTCTACAGACGGAAGGATAAAATTTGCAAACATTGAATCCCAACCCCTATCTTTAAAGCAATCCGTAACCTCATCCGGAAGGGTAGTAAACTTAACCTCTCTTTCTAGGATGACCGACCGATCACAGAAATACTCTTCAAAGTTTTTACCAGCTTTCTTGTCAATAAACAATGACTCATCATACCTAGGTTTCTTATTTGAAGTTTTGGTACCCAGAGATTTCTTCCTAGGCATCTAGGAAGGAATAGAACAAAGGAAAAAAAATAAAAGAAAACAACACAATAAGCACATGTTAGTATAAGGTAACATGGAATAACAAGGAATGAAACTATATGCTAAAAAAAATGCATGAGAGAAAAAAAAAGTTTCAAAGCAAAAAAAATTCAAACCGTTCGATCACCGTTCGAACGGTTGGCAAACATTGAAGACTCACGAACCCAGATTTGGGGATTTTTAGTGAAATCGTCAACTTCAACAAAAATTGCCAAATAATGACTCGAAATCAACAATAAAACATGAATACAACCTTTTAAAACTGATTTGAACAAGGATAAACCATAAACCACGAAAAAATCAAAGATTTCACGCAAAAAAAAACCTAGAAAACCCTAGAAAATGATGAACAGTGAGAGAAAAGAGAAAATAATTTACGAAAACTAAAAAACTTACCTTGGATCACGATTGGAAGGCACGAATCGAAGAGAGATGGCACTGAAAATCAGAAGCCCTAAAATCGCCAGACATTCGAACGACTAACGTTTCGAACGCTCCAAAAAAAACCTAATGCCTTTTTCGCACGCGACCTTTTTTAAAAACCGATTTTTAATTGAACGTTCGAACGTTCGGCGAACACGGGGCGAACGTTAAACAAGAAATTTGTTTTAAAACCAACGTTCGACACGCGTTCGCTGAACGGGGAGGAAAAAACCAACGTTTGTTCAACGTTCGATAGGCCGTTCGAACGTTCATCAAAAGTTCAGAAAAAATTTCCAGATTTCAGCAAGAAAACTCATCTCTTTTCAACCAAAAACACTTCAAACATATGTAAAAACTTGCGAGACATACCAACAACTATAAATCAAGAATAAACTCTTGAAAACTCAAATTTTGACATATTTTGAGAACCATTTTGCTCTAAAAATCAGATTTGAACAAATTTAACTTCAAAACTCCCAAATAATTACACAACAACTCAACCAAATTTCCAATTGTGTTTGTGTGCATGTGCAAAACCAAATACAACAAGTTTTGCCTATATGAGAGCTTGGTGAAGAGGAGTTGGCCATTTATCAAGAAATCCAATATTACCCAAGTCTCTCTAAACATTGAAAAGAGCCCTTGCATGACCTAAGCATCAAGATTTTGAAATTTTCTCCCCCTGTTTCTTACAATTCTTTTTGCACAAAGAGTAGTGTTCCTTAGAATATCTGAGTTTACAGTTTATGCCATGGTTATACTCCTTGTGATTCTCTTTCTTTTTGAACTCAATTTTGCTGGGGTTTACATTTCATCCCAGAGTTCTTTTCATATAACTTTTTCTTTTTAAACAAGAGGGAGAAATCTCTTTGTAAACACAAGATCAAATGCTAGGATCTTTTCAACTTAAGATAGACAAGAGTAAACTCAGGATTGCCTATCCACACAACACCGAAAATAAAAAATAGGCTTCCTCAATTGTATTTGGATGTGTATGTGATATACAAACCACAAATAGAGTTTAGCAAGATGATTGTGAGATTATTAGAAACTGTTGAAATCACATTTGAGAAATCATCTTTGAAAAGTTTGTAGGTTCTCAAAATATACCCAAAAGATATATATTTTCACAACCTTATACTTATCCTATAGTTGACACATGTCAAGACAAGAATACATATAAAAACCGAAAAAAATACGAAAGAAAAACAAATACAAAAACAAAATACAAAATACCAAAAACAAGTAAGCATGCTAAAGAAAAGAAAAATGCATGAAACACCCTAAAGCATGCTACAAAGTCCTTCTTAATGAAGAGGACCAACACCAATAGCTTTCCTAAGAAACTCAAACCTAAGAGCATCTAAAGGCTTGGTAAAGAGGTCAGCTAGTTGATTTTCAGATGGGATGTGTTCAAGAGATATCACATGATCTTCTACCAACTCTCGAATAAAATGATGTCGTATATCAATGTGCTTGGTTCGAGAGTGCTGAACAGGGTTTTTGGAAATATTAATAGCACTTGTATTATCACAATACAAGACAATAGTTCCCTGTTCAATCCCATAATCACTCAACATTTGCTTCATCCAAAGCAATTGAGTGCAACCACTCCCAGCGGCTATATACTCCGCTTCAGCTGTGGACAAGGAAATAGAGTTTTGCTTCTTGCTCATCCATGCCACAAGATTGTTCCCAACATAGAAACAACCTCCAGTTGTGCTCTTCCTATCATCTGCATTTCCAGCCCAGTCGGCATCAGAATAGCCTGCTAGAATTGCAGAAGTGTCTCTAGAAAACCATATACCATGATCAACAGTACCGTTAACATATCGTATGACACGTTTGACGGCAGATAAGTGAGATTCTCTAGGATTTGCTTGGAACCTAGCACACACACCTACACTAAAGGCTATATCAGGCCTACTAGCTGTAAGATACAAGAGACTACCTATCATGCTTCTATAAAGAGTGTTATCTACACTCTTTCCAGATAAATCAGAATTAAGTTTCAAGGTAGTACTCATAGGGGTTCTAGTGTGTTTCTTGCTGTCCAACCCAAATCTTTTCACAAGGTCTTTAGCATATTTAGATTGAGATATGAAAATCCCATCTGTAGATTGAGAAATCTGAAGACCTAGGAAGAAATTTAATTCACCAACCATACTCATCTCAAATTCTTGTTGCATAGCTTTGGCAAAATTTAAAGCAAGAGAATCAATTGGAGAACCAAAGACAATATCATCCACATAAATTTGAGCAACAGTGAAACTGCTCTTATCTTTTCTAATGAACAAGGTTCTATCAACTCCTCCTCTTGTGAACTTGTGATCTAAGAGATAAGCAGTAAGTCTCTCATACCAAGCTCTAGGAGCTTGTTTCAACCTATACAAGGCTTTCTTAAGCCTAAACACATGATGTGGGAACTTTGGATCAACAAATCCCTTGGGTTGTTCAACATATACTTCTTCATTAAGTATCCCATTCAGAAAAGCACTTTTTACATCCATTTGATGCAATTTAAAACCCAAGTGGCAAGCTACAGCAAGTAAAATCCTTATAGATTCAAGTCTAGCTACAGGGGCAAAAGTTTCATCAAAATCAATACCCTCAACTTGGGTATATCCTTGAGCAACCAACCTAGCCTTATTTCTCACTACAGTGCCATGTTCATCTGACTTGTTCTTGAAAATCCATTTGGTTCCAATAACATTAAAATTTTCAGGTCTAGGAACAAGATACCACACATCATTCCTAATGAATTGATTTAATTCTTCATGCATGGCATTAATCCAGCACTCATCAGTAAGTGCTTCTTCTACCTTCTTAGGTTCAAGAGTTGAGACATAGGATGCAAATGACATCTGATTTAGGACTTTCCTACGAAGTCTCATCCCTTCATTTAAATCACCAATTAATAACTCTTTGGGATGATTTAACTTTACTCTAGAGGAAGGTTCTTTTGTAGGACCTGGAGTTGAAGAAAGACCCTCTTCAGAAGTTGAAGAAGATGACTCAGAATTTTGACTTTCAACAACCAAGTCATTTTCTCCTACTTCCAGACTAGTCTCCCCCTCAACTTGAGACTTATCAACCCCTTCATCCACAACAACATTTATGGATTCCATGACAGTATGTGTACGTAAGTTATACACACGGTAAGCCCTGCTATTCTTAGAGTAACCTAGGAAGATTCCTTCATCACTCTTGGCATCAAACTTAGCCAAATTCTCCCTATCTCTCAAAATAAAGCATTTGCTTCCAAAAACACGAAAGTATTTGACAGTGGGCTTTTTACCATGCCAAATTTCATAAGGAGTCTCATTACTCCCAGGCCTCAAATACACCCTATTTATCACATGGCAAGCCGTGTTAATGGCTTCTCCCCAGAAATACATGGCCACACCCTTGGCATGTATCATGACTCTTGCCATCTCTTGAAGAACCCTGTTTTTCCTCTCTACTACTCCATTTTGCTGTGGAGTAATAGGAGCAGAGAACTCACGATGAATTCCCTCTTCTAGACAAAAATTTTCAAGGATTGAGTTCTCGAACTCTTTCCCATGGTCACTCCTCATCTTAACAACCTTAGACTCTTTTTCATTTGAGAGTCTTCGACACAAAGACATAATCAACTCACTTGCTTTAGATTTTTCTCTTAATAGCTCAACCCAAGTAAATCTGGAAAAATCATCTACAAAAACCAAAATGTACCTCCTACCACCAAGACTTTCAGTCCTAGAAGGACCCATAAGGTCCATATGCAACAATTCAAGAGGTTTGTGGGTTAAACACTCAGTGATCTTTTTGTGACTAGATCTAGTTTGCTTTCCCAACTGACATGGCCCACACACATTTGGTTCTACTTTGGCAAGCTTAGGAAGGTCTCGAACAAAATCATGCTTTGACAATTCATTCATGTTTTTAAAGTTCAAGTGACCAAGTCTTTGATGCCACAATTCATGCATATCAACTTTGGAAGAGTTACACACAGCATTAGAATTAGGAATCACACCATAACAATTATCCGGAGTTCTTTCTCCTTGAAGCACACACAAACCATTTGCATCAATCACAGAACACACATTTTTAGCAAATTTAACTTCCATGTTTGAGTCACACAATTGACTTATACTAATCAAGTTAGCTTTCAAGTCATCAACAAATAGAACTTCACTCAAAGTAGGCATACCAGAAATTTCAATAACACCCTTACCTACAATAGGAGCTTTGCTTCCATCACCAAAAGTAACAGTGCCACAAGAATAATCCTCAAAAGATTTAAACAAAGATTTGTTACCACACATGTGACGAGAGCAAGCACTATCAAGATACCACATAAGACTATTTCTAGCCTTCAAAGCAACATGAACTACATGACAAGTTAATTCACTTCTTTTAACCCAGATTTGCTTAGGCTCAGTGGTTTTCTTGGTCATTGAAGCTAATTGTTGACTTAAGAGCTTTGTCTGATTTGAAAGTTCTTTCACTTGTTTAGACAAATTCTCTTGAGGTTTTCTAGGTGAGGATCTCCTAGAGTTTTTGTTTAAATCCCAACAATTTGGTCTGATATGTCCAGAAATACCACAATAATGACAAATAGGGATAAAATTCTGAGATTGGGAACTCTTGGTTGGAACACCCCTAGGTTTTGACCAATTAGACTTTTGACCACGATTTCTACCTTGGTTTGTCTTACTCTTGGAAGAATTGGATCTATTCTTTCCTTTGGTATTCACAACTTGGGTCTTAGAAGATGATGGATTATCATTTGAGACTTCCTGGAATCCTAAACCCCTTTTATCAGTTCCTAATTGACTCATCCCTAGCATATTTTCCAAATTTGCTGTACCTGTAGAAAACTTCTGGAATTGAATTTTAGATCTTTCAAGCTCTTCCTTAAGAGACTTATTCTCAGATTCTAGGGATTCAATCTTCAACTTGTATTCACCTAGACGAGAAGTAGACTCTTCAAATTTTGCTTGAAGATCTTCTTTCTTGTGCTCTACTTCATTTAGCCTTTTGAGATTTGACTTCAATTGTTTCTTTGCTTTTAAGCACTCCCTAAACAATTTATCATAAGCATCTTGAATGCTTTCCTCATCATCATCAGACTCATCATGAGAACCAATTGCATTCTCACTTGGTGGAAAGTCTTCATAGTTGCTAGAGTCACCACTCCCAACAATAGAGGTGAAAGCCATGTAATTTTGATTTTCCTCTGTTTTGGAGTCCTCACTATCCCTCTCAGATGCACTCTCATCAGAAAGAGTGGCATTCATGGCTTTCCCTTGAAGCTTCTTAAATGTGGGACACTCCGACCCAATGTGACCAAAACCCTGACACTCATGACATCTGATTTGTTGGAGTTTTTGCAACCTAGAGTCCTTAGGATGTTTGGACTCCCTAGATTCAGATTTGATTCTAGACTTTTGATCTCTACCACTAGAACTCCCCTTGGATTTATACCTCTCATTTTCACTCCTTGGTTTCCTCCTTCTAAACATTTTCCTAAAGTTCTTTACCAATAGGGCAATATCTTCATCTCCCATGGATTCCTCACTCGAATCATTATAAGCCTTTTCTTTACTAGATTTTAGAGCTATAGACTTATTTTTATTAGTAGGAGGCAGAGTGAGTTCATAGGTTTGAATTGATCCTATGAGATCTTCAACCCTAATACCATTAATATCCTTACTCTCTTCTATAGCAGTCACTTTGGGTCTATATTTTTCAGGAAGAGACCTAAGGATTTTTCTAACCACTCTATTAGGAGGAATTCTTTCACCAAGATTAAAACTAGAGTTCACTATATCACTTAGTTTAGCATAGAAGGAATCAAAGGGTTCATCCTCTCCCATTTTTAGTTCTTCAAACCTAGTGATAAGCATTTGTAATTTTGAGTTTTTCACAAGGACAGTTCCCTCATGAGTGGTTTGGAAAATTTCCCAAATTTCTTTGCTGGTTTGACAAGTGGACACCCGTTTGAATTCATCAGCAGAGATTGCACTAAAAAGTGCATTGACACCCTTAGAGTTGTAGTTAACATCAATTAACTCTTCTCTAGTATAGTTATCTGGGTCTTTGGGTTTTGTTTCACCATCAATAATCACAGTTGGAGGATTCCATCCTCTCTCAACACTTCCCCAAACTTTTTCATCTATAGCCTTCAGATAGGCTCTCATTCTGACTTTCCAGTAGGCATAATTGCTACCATCAAAGAAGGGTGGGGCAGTGGAGGACTTGTCCATGACTAATAGAGTCAAGGATCTGGTTACCCGCTCTGATACCAATTGAAAAACACAGTTTAGACTCTAAATCACCTAGAGGGGGGTGAATAGGTGAAGCCGATTGCGGAATAAAAAATCAATCAATTAAAAACAAGTTCTTAATTAATTGGCATGCACAAGTCTGAACAAATATCAATTCATCACACACAATTGCAAAATAAAGATGGGACAACACAAGCAATTTGGTGACGAAGGGAAAACTCTAAGAGAACTCTCAAAGAGAAAAACCCTCCGGGCTACGAGGTGCCACCTCTGGAAATCACTATAAGAAGAAGACTTACAATAGTGGTTCAGACGACCCAACAATGACTCTGACTCACAATGTAAATATCTGAAGAACTCTTCAGATTTGCATCCTTGCAACGATTCAGAACTCTAAATATCTCCTTAGTGATGTGCCGAACGAACTCGCTCAGCAACCGTAGGAACTCCCACGAGCAAACTCTTCAACCCGGAACTCCAAGGTAGAAAAGAAAGAAGAAGACTGGTTTTGATGGCTCAAAGAAGAAGAGGAAAGAGGAAGAAGATCTCTCTCTCTTGCACACGTTTTTAGGGTTCTCAAAAACGTATTGGGTAACCCTCATAATAGGCTAGACACTCCTTAAATAGGTTAGGAGAAGGAAGGGAACGAAAAGGAAACAAATCAGAAAAGATCGGATTTCTATAAAAGAAATTTGTTTACGAACGTTCGAACGTTCGATATAAAACTCACTTTTCTTCTTCTCGTTCGAACGGACAGAAAACGAGAGGCGAACGCTGCTCTCGGGTTTCTCTGTGGAACTTCATCGGTCGAACGGACATCAAACGCTCAGCGAACGCTGCTCTCCAGATTCTCTGAGAAACACCACCGGTCGAACGTTCAGCGAACGTTCAGCTCACGCTGCTCTCGGGTTTCTCTGTGTGTCGTCACCGGTTGAACGTTCAGCGAACGCTGCTCTCGGGTTTCTCTGTGTGTCGTCACCGGTCGAACGTTCAGCGAACGCTCAGCTCACGCTGCTCTCGGGTTTCTCTGTATGTCGTCACCGGTCGAACGTTCGGCGAACGTTCAGGAAACGTTGGTCGTAACAATTTCAATTTGACTCCGATAAAAACCCCGTTTGAACCGCAATACCTCTAACCTATCCCAAATACATTGACAATATTTTTAAGACCTTTTTGACTCGGAATACAGCCAAAACAAAATAAACCTTACAGTGGTGATGCTGTTTGTAGCCTGTGGTGCAGTTTTGACTGCCCAAAGAGTTGCATCCAATGACGACGGGGTTGTACCTTTTTCCGGCAACTTAGACGTTGCAGCGTCGCCCGTAGGTGACCAGCTGCCAGCACTGTCCCCGAATGAGCAGCTACCACCAGAGCCAGCACCGGGATATTACAAATTTCTGGCGTCATGCACGACAGCGTTGACAGAGAAATGTGGGAAAGAAATCTTCTCAGCTCTATCTGGGAAGAAACCGGTTGATGGACCTTGCTGCTACAAGCTTGTGAAAATGACTGGAAGACATTGCCATGATGAGTTATCAAAGGAGCTTACTAGAATTCCCACTTACAAGCCATACGAGCGCTTAATAATCTGGAGGAGTGATTTCATTTGGAATTACTGTGTTAAGCAAGTAGGAGATGTGCCACCCTCTCCCTCTTTTTAGGTTTTCAGCTCAGCAAGAATAATATACCCATCTTTATACTAGAGGGAAGAGGTATTTGAGAGAATAATATTCTACACTCATGATCTCATCAGATAATAAAGCATTTTGTTGGATATTTTTGAACAACAGACAGGAATAATGTATGTATCTTCACACACATATTTATGAACTCCAAATCTCTATTGGGGTGTGAATAAATCAAGAAATTCCACTTGTTTGGTAAACCTGATCATAGCTCCATGTGAGACTGCTGGTTTGTGGTTTAGAAGAAAAATAAAAGATTTTGTCTATATTAATATGGATATTTGAATAACTCAGTGTCTTGGCAGACTTTTGTTTGGCAGGACATTAATTCATGAATTTACTTCTTCTTTGCTTTCCCTTTTCCCTTTTGTTTTTATTTTCATTTAAAAAAATGAAAGAATAAACCATCTAGGCCTTCTTTGATTAATGTTCAGAATCCATTTACTACTACAGTGTATTTCATTTCTAGCACCACAAGATTTATGTTTACAGTGTCAGATAAACAGGGGGAAATGCTTTCCCAAATTAAAAATGTTACTCTTGTATGTTTCTATAAAAATTTTAACCTATGGGAAAATTACTAGCAAATAGACATATAAAAGCGGATTATAAATGTAATTTTTGTATTGAAAATGAAGAAAGTATGAAAATTTATTTAGGCAATGCATATTTTCGAAACATGTTTGGTTATTATGTAATAAAATTCTCTTATATAATTGAACAAGACAATACGGACATTCAAGCATTGATTAATGAAAGAAGCTGCAAAAAAAAAGCTTTTATATTAATTCTTGAAAAGAAAATTAAAAAGTGTACCCAAGAAACCTTGTAGAATTGGCAGCTAAAAATTTAGTAATGTTTTATATGCAAGTATAATGTACTGGTCTTGGGAGTGTTTTTTTTTTGTTTGTTTTACCCCAATTCAGGAAGATTTTATGTGGAACAATTGATTAAATCAAACCAAACCGAACTAAAACCTGCTTGAAAATGTCTTATAATAAGAGGCTATTTGGTATAACTTTTCAAAAGTAATATTTTATAAGTCAAAAATAGGTTTTAAAAAGTAACTTTTAATAATAAATTTTCTACTTTTTTAAGTAAAAAATTTATTTGATAACAAGAAGTCAAAATCTACTTATAAGTTACAAAGTTGATATAAATGATTGAGACGGTGATGATGTTGCTAGTAGGCATGGTGGTGGAGGAGGAGAAATAGATGGTGGCAGTGACAGTGGTAGTGGTTGTGGTGATGGTGGACGTCATGGTGGTGGTGGTAGTGGTGGTGGTAGAGTTGGAGGTTGTAACACCCCGATAAGCCGCATCTCGTCCCTTTGGACTAAGATCAGCTAAAGGATGTTAACCAGATCCTAATAAACATGATGGTAAAATTTTTCCTTTATTTTTTCGACAAAAGGCGTATATAACGCCTAGAAAATGGACGATATCCAAGTGTGAAAAATGCCTGATAAACGTGGGTGCAACATATACTATATGTGTACAATCAAACTAACTATAAAAGAGGCATTTAAAGTATAAACCATGAAGTAAAGGTATCAAAAGAACCCATTAAAAGTTATATATATAGTTTTACAAAAGTGGGTCATCTAAGCATCTCACATCTCTCTCTTTCTCTCTCTCTATCTACATAAATCCAAAATAAGATATACATTATCTAGGGAGACCTAGTAGGCCTGAAGAAATCCTCCTCTCGGTATCCCAAAGCTTTCTCCTTCCCCTTATCAGCTTTAGCTCCAGACGTCGATGGATCTAAAACAAAACCGATAAACCACGTTTGATGAGACGAAAGGTCCCAGTAAGCAACACTATGCATGCTTTTGCAAACCACAGTTCATGCCATATATTTTCAAATCCATGATGCATAGCAATAGATCGAAAACCGATGCAATAATGCCAATATACATCTTTACATATCATTCAAAACATTTAGCACAAGCATACAAGGGCATTCCTTAATCAATGGACACAAGCATTAAAATCTACTAACTCTTTGCAACAACAACCATGTTGATCTCATTCCATTTATAGAGTTAATTAGGTGGTTTAATTGTAAACGTCATGACTACATCTAACTCTATAAGTTTCCCATATAGGTTAGGCATCCAACCCGATTCCCCTTGGTATTGGGCATCCTAACGCCGATTCCCTTTAGCATAGGGCATCCAGATGAAGCTTGGGCATCAGCCACCGATTCCCCTAGGTGCTGGAATTCAGTACAACCATCGGCTTCCAGCCGGTATCAATAGAAACCACACATGATGAAACAACAGTATCCAAGGTCACGACATTTATAATTAAACACACCTACTTAAGTTATACGGATCCGCATCTTAAGTTAAAATTTTATGCCTTTCATTTTATTTGGTATCTCACACAATCACTTCCATGTCAATAGAACTATATTTCTCAAACACAGCCTGTAGGGCTACTAATTCACAATTATCCAGGCCATTGCCCCAGGGTTTACATTTCATTTTCAGATCATGGGCCTATGCCCTCATGCTTCCATACATTTCATGTATCAATTCATGCAATGCTTTCTTTTGCAAACAGAGCATCACAATTATCTCAAATTTGCAAACATGCTATAGTCATATGCATCTAAAATAAATTGCAACTCATTTAACAGCAACATATAATAATACTAATCTCATATTAGCAACAGAAATCCGAAAATTCATTTTGAATTCAAGAAAACTAAATCAAGGTTTTCTTAGAAGGGTGTTGCTTACCTTGAAGCTATAATCACCTTCTTCCTAGCTTTAGCAACCCAAATACGAAATCAAAATACTGTTTTCTTCAAATTTCCAACTTTGTCTTCTCTCCAAGCTTAAAGTCCCTTCTTAATTTGAGGACTCTACTTCATAGTTCCAATCTAGGCCTCTGAAGGATCACCTTCACAACACAAACCCTGTGTCAGTTATAATATTACAACTACAACTTGAACATTGATTAGAGAATTGGGATCTTACAGAGGTGGAGGTGGTGGTATTGGTAATGATGATGGTGTTGGTGATGGTGGTGGAGGAGGAGGTGGTGATGATAGTGGTGGTTGTGGAGGTGATGGTGGAGGGAGAAATAAAAACGATAAGTTGCTTTTCAAATTTTGAATTTTTTTTTTTACTTTTACTTTTCAAAAATTTTAAAAATGACTTTTTAACTTTTTGAAAAGTTATTTTTTAATTGAGGTTGCTAAACTGACATTCTAGAAATTTATTAAGTTTTCTATTTTGAAAAATTATAAAATAACTTTGAAAAGTTATACCAAATAGCCTCTAAGCTGAATCAAAATTGCATATGTATATATGTTTGGTTTGGTTTTAGGTTAAATTGATCAGCTCTCAATGTGGTTTGGTTCGGTTCAGTTCGGCTTGGGTTGACGGTTGTAAACCTTTTGGTTTTACGTTTATGTCAACTCGGTCCAAATATATCAAACCGTGTTGTACGCCTCATGTTAGCAGGTGTATGAATGGGATCCCATCTACAATCTATATATATCTATATATAATATACTAGCAAACACCCCGTGCAATGCACGGGGTACTAAAGAAAATGACGCATTAAACAGGTCTTTTATAATATCTATTAGGAAAAAAATAATGTAATATATTGTGTAATAAACAAGGTTTATAGGTAGGATATTATTTAAAAAAATTAACCACCTTATAACCAAATTTAGATATGCATACAATGTAATTTATAGTTATAAAATCATCAATCCTTTTATCATATCCAAAAAGGTAAACATTTCATCATGGTTTGAAGCCATGTTACCAACATCAAAACGGGCCTCTCTAGGTGAAGAAAAGGAAAGAATATATTGTTAATTGTTAATTGGCAAGGAATTCACATCCACCGCTTATAGTCGGAGTTATCCCATCGATGGACTCTTAGGCATTTGATGGGTCAGTCTAGGACTCAGAAACAGAGAGTACCTCCATTGAAACCCACATCCTAGAAATCAACATCAATCCAAGGCATGCCAATATATATAACACCACAATTGAGAGAAAAAAAAAAGGTAGCAAAAAAGGAAAGAAGGGCATTGATTTACAACCAAAAAAAAAGAAGGGCGCTAACTCACATTGCATGCTGCGATTGAGAGATAAGCTATCCACAATTCCTCAGGAAAAATTTTCTTATCCTCAGCTATAATTTGTTTCCAAAAAATTATAGTTGACAAATACAATTGGGGCAAAGTTAATAATAAACACACACAAAAAAAAAAAAAAAAGAAGAAGAAGAAGAAGAAGGAGATGACAATTATGATTCCATTAAGCATAATTATACGAATTTAATTCAAAAAATACATCCAAATCTTGCTATCTTAAAATGATCTTATGAGGTAGATTTGTTAGACACTAACAGCCTTTCGATGTTTTGCTAGACGTAGGTCACATTTCTTACAGTATTTAATTTTAGATGGTAACACTCCCAATAGGAGGGGAAGTGGTATTTATTGTACGAGACGTTACGAGAGAGGAAGAGACACGTATTGCTGGGTTAATTGTTTCTTGTGGTTACAGAAGAGGAAGAGGCCAGCAACGGTTACAGAAGAGGAAGAGGCAGGTGTTGGAGCAACTGGAGACGTTCTGGGTTAATTATTTTTGGTGACAAGTAAGCTGCCATGTCAGCTCTGACGTGGATCTACCAGGTTTCAGAGTCTGAACCCAAAACGTCACAGTTGACGTGGCACCTTCCTTTAACAAGGAACAAACCCAAGACGTCTTTCCTAGCTGCAACGCATGCCTCTTCATGTTCCTAATGTGGCTCATCTTCTGCTCCGTTAGGAGAACAAACTGTTCGTTTCGTTTGCTCTTTAACACAATTAGCCCTGTGTGCCTTTTGATCGGCCTTGTCGTTTTAGTCGCCTCTGCAAAGTTGTCTCACTCAATCCCCAAAGATGGTCATTAACGTGTCTGCCTCTTCATTTGGTCTTTTTCCCAATCCTACATCTCCTCCATCCAAGCTGTTCTCTGGCGTTTGTCTTGAAAGTTGCTGCATTGACTCCTTTTACAACGCTCGTGGTTACTGGTGGTTCCATTCCTTACTCCACTTGGGATTCTTGCAAGAACTTCGTCATCGGCTATACTATATGCGAAGAGGACAACTCCCACGACCTGCCTTTGTATGTACATATCGGTGATCCATGTAATGGCTGTTTTCCTCTCCCTTTTTTCAAATAATTGTTTTTCTCTCCCTCACCCTCTCTCCCTTTTACTTGATTTTTCAGATAGTCTCTCAAACTCAGGCAGCGATGGGAACAGTGGCGACTTCACCACTCTCAGTAACTTCCAACCGATTAAATGCATTCTCATATGGCAATTACAGATCTAGATTCATTGATAATCCGGTTGCTACAGAATTCCTATAGGTTCAATCTCAGGTTGTTTCTTTATAGGATTGGATCACAAAGTAGGATCGATCTTCTGTAAGCTATTAGTCTACTTAATTTCTAAAGGTTCATTGCAGGTCTTATCTCGTATTCTGTTGCTGACTCGTGTAAGGTTTAATATTTTAGTTTGGCTTAATTCAGTGTAAAAAAGAATGCGTTTAAGTGTGTTTAGAATGTTTAGGTTAAGTCCAAGAAGTCATGGTTCAAACGGCGTCAAAATCGGAGTCAAATTGAAGAAGTTATGCCCAACGTTTGATCAACGTTCTCTGTCCGTTCGAACGTTCAATTTTTGGAGAGCAACGTTTGCTGAGCGTTCGAACGTTCATGTTCTGCAGACAAACCCGAGACTAGCATGAGATCAACGTTCTCTGACCGTTCGAACGTTCAAGTTTTAAAGGGCAACGTTTGCTGAACGTTTGCTGAGCGTTCGAACGTTCAAACAGCAAAATTTCCGAAAAGTTACGAAAAATTACATAACTTACTCGTTTCAATTCGGATTGACTTCAAACTTTTTGGGGAACCTTTAAATAGGATTAGGGACCTTCTAAACCTAAGAGAGCGCCACGTTTTAGAAACCCTAAATATCCTTTTCTCTTCTGAAAACCCTTCTTCTAGGTTTTCATCTTTTGAGCCATAAAACCTTTCTTTCCTTCTTCCTTCCTCTACCTTGGAGTTCCGGGTTGGGGAGATTGATCGTGGGAGTTCTTACGGATACCAGGTGAGTTCGTTTGGGTGATCGTGTGAGAAGATCTTCAGAGTTCTGAAGTGTTGCTGTGGAGCAAATCTGAGGAGTTCCTCAGATACTTTCAAGTCTGTGAGTTGCAGAGTCTAGCATAGGGATGTTGAGTCGTCTGAACTACAGGTTGTAAGTCTTCTTTTCATATTGGATCTTTTAGGTGGCTCTTGCATAGCCCGAAGGGTTTTTCTCTAGTGAGAGTTCTTATAGAGTTTTCCCTTCGTCACCAAAATTGCTTGTGTTGTCTCTTTACTTTGTTTGCAATTTTGTGTGATTGGTTATTAATTGATCAAGACTTGTGCATGCCTATTAATTAAGAACTTGTTTTTAATTAGTAGAATTTTATTCCGCTGTGCTTCACCTATTCACCCCCCTCTAGGTGTATTTAGAGTCAAAACCCTGTTTTTCAACTCGTAACTTTAATTAATCCTGAGACAACATTGTTCAATTGTGCTCTCATGTTTATTCTGGTGTTTTTTTTTTGGTGGCTCTATTTGTTGCATTCATGCAGATGAGCTGTTTGTATAGTTGCTGCAGAGATTGGGTCCTGATGTCCATGAAGGAGAACACAGACAGTTCAGTTACATAGGTTGGTAGGCTTGTTTTAAACAATCCTCTTTAATCATTTAGGAGGTCCCCTCCCTTTTCTCCAAATATTTTTGTTGATTTTTTTGTTTCTTCTTTTCCTTTTGTGTAGTTTGTGTGTAATTCAACCTGCATCTTAGTCTTTAGTTTGAAAGATTTTGTTCCTTTGTGGTTTCAGTTTTGTTGGATTCGTTGCTTTTACAGTGCTCAATCTGAGTGTTCGGATCATTCTAGGATTCCTTGCGGCTTGGATCACTTGTTGGTTTGTAATTTTTTGAAATTTTCTGGAATGAATTTATTGCTGTGTGATTGTTTTGTGATTTTTTTTCAATAATCTGTAAATGTTTTGTGGTTTTTATAAATTATCTGAGTTTAATGTATGGTTGTATGATTCTTTTGTGATTTATAGCTATTTATGAATTTAATGATCTCATGTGGACTGTTCCATCTTGTAAAGGGTTTGCCCACGCTTCTCCTTGAACAATCTCATGAAAAATGCTTTCATAGCCATGAACATCTACTACCTAGCCATGGGCAAAAGCAAGGTTGCAACTTCACAGACTACTGTTAATTGTAATGACTGATCCAAGTAAAACACTTTCCAGTAATTCAACAAATATATATTGATATATTTTATGCCAATATTTCAGAAATTTCATGTAACAGTTTAAACTTTTTATATCAAAAGATGCAATATTCAATAAAATGGGAAATAAAGAAAGCAACAAGTTACTCAGTAACATTATATGAAGCTTAGGATAAATATCCACCCAACCAACGGATAGATATTGGAACTGCACATTGAATACTATACAATTATCCAAATCAGATGGTTGATTCTAAATGATACTTGGATAGCAGGGGATAAAAAAAGAATGAAAATGGAGAACTTGGACACCATCAACCCCTTTCAGGAAAGATAATTTGAATTAGATCCATGGCTAAGGCAACTTCAATAGTTGATAGACGATGTAACTTCCATGGTTTGCCAACCATATCAGTGTACAAGAAAGGTAGACTACCACCTTGAAGAATATAATCGGTTTATTTTGTGGTTTCTCTGTTGACTTCTTTCATCTCTTGGAATGATGTATCTATTTCGGATGAATGGGGCTTGTCTTGGTGGACATATGATACTACGGTTCCGAAATAACCTGTTTCAATAGTGGAATATCTTTTAAGTGATTGTTCCTCTTTTCTTTGAAGGTAAAAATTGTGCCGCTTTTATGTATTGCTGTTTTTCCTGTTTGTGTCCTTATAAAAATTGTGCCTCTTTTATGTATTGCTGTTTTTCCCATTTGTGTCCTTATAAAAATTGTGCCTTTTTTATGTATTGCTATTTTTATTGTTTGTGTTGTTTAACTTTTTGTTGATTCCATTGCATTTTTATCCCTTTTTTGTTGATGTACTGCAACTCAAACAATTTAAATTCCACCTTTACCAATTTGTGGTCCATGTAAGAAGTCATAAAATTTAAATCTGGTTTAACTTTTATTCCATTATCTATGTTAACTCTTTACTCATGCACCCTAACTGATGTTACCAACAGAAGAAGATGCAGCTAATTGATCATTGGTGAAATTTTATATGCAAAGTTGGATCAGTTATTTTGAACTAAGAATTCATTTTTGATGTGGTTATCAAGCTTTCAAGTGTTTTTCTTTCCATACAAAACATGACAAATATCAAAGCTTTTAAGTGTTTTTCCTGAGTATAATTTGGAATTCACAAGCATGAATTTGTGTATAGTCTGCATTTGTACTTCCTCAATTGGTGGTACTATTTTTTTAGTTGGTGCTTGCTGAGAAAAACCTTTATTAATTTTAAGTTTTTAAAAAACCAATAACAACAAAAGTAAAGAAGTCATTGTCACACATTTGGAATAGAAGAAAGACAAAGATGTATTCACATATCAAGTATGGATCAACAAAATTTAGGAAAAATTTAAAATCAGCAAAATCGCTTCAATAAAAAATAAATTTACTAACCTGCTTCAAATCATTTACTTTTTTTGAGTTTTAATCTGTATTTTATCATTTATTTATGATGAATTATGTTTTTCCTTATTATTTACAACGAATTACTCATTATATGTAATGTCATCACCAAACATGGAATAATCAAATTATATATAACTTTTACCTATCCCATGCATCGCACGGGGGTATTTGCTAGTATATATATATATAGGAATCGGTCTTCTTCCGAGAACTTAGCAGACAGCTTGAAATCTCAAACTCTGCATCCTGGTAGCTCCACATCATTATCTGATGTGGCAGCTTACTTGTCATCAAATTTAAAAAATTAACTAAGGCATAACGTCTGTTGCAAAAACGGCTCCCCTCAACTACCATCAAATTAAAAATATAATAATTAACGTGTATTGTTTGTTAAACGGCTCTTCTTAGTTGGTAGAACCACCACCTTCACTCCCATGTCACCTCAGTTAGCAGAATCGCCTCTTCCTCTCCCGTATCTCCTCCATTCACAGAACGTCGAGGGATATGAAGCGAGCATAAGCAATGCATGAATATAAGTCCGGAAATGAGCGGTAATTGCGTTTGCATCTACTCCTTGCATCTGCAAGAATATGAACCCGTAAGGTCTTCTCCTTTGTCAAAAAGATGGTTGCACGGAAGGGGAAAGTCTCTTGGTGCAGGAGCATGGAAGAAGGCAACATCCCGTAGTTGCAAGACAGGTCTACAGTTTCAACGCCCCAAAAAATCTATCTTCGTCACAAACCCAAAGAAAATTATATCACCGATTTATGTGGGCTAACCTTCTCTGTTGCAACTTTATTTCTTCTATTTTACTCTGTCTTAACTTCATGTCTTTCTTTATTGTCTAGAGCTCTCAATCTCACCATCTTTGTTGTTATTCGATCTGGGGTTCGGAGATTTTTGTTTTTGGTGTTGTGTGTTGCTTCTATTGTCTTTTTGGGTTTTGGGTTTGTTGGAGATGTGATGTTGAAGAAGCAGATGAAAAGGGTTTTGGCGGATCCCTCTCTCGCTTACGACGTTGATGGGGAGGCCACGATGAGATTCAAATATCAATGTCTAACGCAAGATTACAAGGAGTTACAATAGGTAAATTCTCTTTCATGTATTTTTTCCCCAGCCTTGATGTTTGAGATGAGGGATCTAGGTCTATTACAGGTCTATTTATTTCTTATAAGATTTTGATTTCCTTCTATGACAGTATTGAACCATGTTCTTCGATTGTGTTAGGTTTTGTTTTTCAATTTTTTTATATGTATTTTAATTTTTTCTACCGATAAGCTCTCAGACTTTGCTCTTTCTTTGGATTCTTTGATATATGGGTTACTTATTATTTCTCCCTCTCTGTCGTCAAACTTTGTGTTGTGCTTTGTTCAAGAGAAGACACAATAGACCTTAGATTTGGTCTTTAGCGGAGGTTCGTATCTAATCCTTTGTTAACTTTTGAGAAGGGCACAATCCTTCATTTCCCTATACTCTAAGCATGGATACCAATTTTTGTAAGATATAGATTCAATTATTGCTGATGTTACTTCAAGATCTGAGTATTTAATTTCTCCTTCTTTGGATGTTCTGGAATCTGAGCATGATCCTCATCCCAAGCAAAAAATTAAATACTCAGATATTTGGCCAAGCAATACCTAAAAGTTCACAAGGAATGATTTCTTTCACTGACATTCATGTTCATCTTCTTTGACCTAATAGTTTGGTTATGTATCAACACCGCCGTCATTATTATCATCTTGGTTGGGAACTATGCAATTTTGGTCCTATATTCCGGGCTAAAAATTCAAGTAGGCCATTTTAAGTGCCATTACTAAGCTTGAGTTTCAACACGGCGAGGACAATTTAAGAGTGGGACAAGGATAACCTTGGTCAAGCTTGATTACACACCCTTTTAATGTTCTTTGTGTTGCTTGGGCAGCATAAGTAATGCATTCAAAATATATGGCTTATATTTCGTGTGGAGAGACTTGACATTGCAACCAAACTGAAAGAACAAATGATTATTTCAATTGTTAAGGCACAAGATTAGTTGTTTTACTTTATTATAAGAGTGCATTGTATATCAAGAAAAAATTTGTGTTTAAAAAAAGTAGATTTCATCACCGAATTCAAAGTAAGGTTTACAGCATATACAAATTGCAAAACCATTTCATATCATTTTGCAATTAAAACACAATTCATGTATGACTTTTATGATCGTATACAAAAGTGTAGAATATTGTAAATAGGCCACAAAATTTGTTCAAGATTATTGCAAATGGCCCCAAACAAGAACCTTTGTGTTGCTTAAAGTGATCAAAATGAAGACCACTATATAGTAAGCTCAAGAGTTGCTACAAGTTTCATATAAACAGGTAGGAAGACGTATAAAAGAGGCAACAGGAAGAAGTATTAAACAAGCAGCATAAAATTTTGAGGGAACTTAAGGTTTCATATATCATCCATTGATATATTCTTTAATGATACAGAGAGAGAAAAGCAAGTAAAATATTCACCTCTGGAACTTAAAGATGTTATTGATAATTTCAGCCACTTTCTAGGGTCAGGTAATAGCATTTGAAATTCTATGGATTATAGAAGAAACAGTAACAACTTTTGTTTAACTTATTAAATAATTATTAAAAAATGACTCTATTAAACTGAAGCTGTCTCCCACTTAACATATTTTCAGGAAAAGTGTTTCTTTACCGTATTGTTGATTTTTTGAAAGTTGAGTGTATGCGAAGTAACACTCATCCAAATTCTACAATGCACAAAACAAAATTTATTAACATACCCATACAAAGTTTCAGGTTGAATTCATTGGGAGCTTTTAGTAAAAACTTTTAGAATCATGTGTGCCCTTAAAATTCATCTTATCAAATGGCCTAAACAATCCCATATAGCATATCAATTTAGGTAGCTATAAACTATGAAATAGCAGTCCCATAAAAGCTATGGATTAGCATTGTGTGATCGTCCTACTTTAATAATTTCAAACTATGAGATCACTGGGTAGGACATGTTAAATTGTGGCATGCCGTCTTATTATTGAACTAATTAGCCTGATAGCAGACATGAAAGTTGTTTGGAGCCATTTTTATTATGGGGAAATAAGAATCTTGATAACTGCCTCCTAAGTCAAGTTGTTCCCAAGATGGGTTTGGACTTTAAAGCAAGTTTGAAAAATTAGAACTTAGAAAAGAGCGGATATCGTGGACAGACCGTGGTTCTTTCTCACCTTCATCTCATAGTGCCGCTGACTTACCTTCCTCTCATATGCCAACTAGCTCTTCTCATAGACATCTAACCCCATTAATGAGCTAATTGATGAGTTCATGTTGGCACTAAGCTACCTGTTGACATCCATGGTTGTGAATGCTTAGGATTTATGCCTTTTTCCCTTTTTTTTTTTTTTGACATTACGATAACTTTGATATGGTATGAAACAATTTCCCCTATTTTCTTTGTCTATAATGATCCACGACCTCAAACCAAAAAACTTACACATATTCTTCTTTTAAAATACATGTTTCCTTTTACTCTTTTTGCTATTATTTTCATTTCACTAATTTTTTTAATCAATAAAATCACTTCACTCAACTATACATATAATTTTTATCCCTTCCCATGCATCACTACCTTTTATCAATCCCCGTGCATCGCACGGGGTTTTTGCTAGTATAAGGATAAAGAGATAGGCAAAGATAGAAAGTTGGGAAATATGATTCTTATGCGTCTGCATCTCACCAACCTAATTGCATTCCATGATTTGGAATCTCTTATTTAGTCTCCAAAGGTTGCTAATGTGTCGTCCTTTTATATGTCTTTTCTAGCCACACATTTTGGTCCTAATGGCCCTATGTGCCCTGCATCCCTTGCAGCAAAAAATTCTCCCTTTTTGGGTAGGGATAGGTTGATCCATTAATATAAAAAAATTAATTTAAACATCCAGTGTAAAAAGTTGTTTTGATTTTTTTAATTTGAATAGACCAATGAAAACCGAGTTGGTATTTTTATGAAACAACTCAAACAAGGGATGAAGATCAAAGGAAGATCATCAATGATTTATGACTTCCAAAGTTTTTAAAGTAACTACTAGACTGAATGATTCATTGTTTGAAAAAAAATTATTTCCTTCCTTTATCTATGTCTTTATAAAATCCATACTAATTAGTATGGCTATATCTTAATCTCCCTTTAAATTTTTGTAATATTTTTTTTTGCATATATATAAAATTTTAAAATTATTGATAGCCTACTAAAGCTAATTGTAAATTTTTTTAACATTGTTCCCTTTGTATAGTTGTTATTTTATACATATTAATTAAATATAGGCAAATTTTAAAATAAAACAAAAACAATCAATCAACTCCTCAATGACAAGCTAATGTTTTAACAAGAAAACAATGGAAGAACGGATAATCTTTAAGGCATGATTATGGATATGGATTATATCATTTACTTGTACGGTTGACTAGTTTATATCATTTACTTTAATGGATATGGTTTTCATTTAAAAAGCTCTCTAATGTTAATTTCAAAATCTATTTTACCCCTTATGCTTTTTGCATAATGGGTAAAATAAATTTTGAAATTAACTTAAAAACTTGGGTGAAGATAGAAATATTCATATATGAAGGAGAGCTTGTAACTCTACATGTATTGAAATTTTTCTTATAAAGTTGTGAAACTATTGTTAAGGTCATATCACTCTTATTTGAACAAATTTTTCATGACACCCACAACAATATAACCAATGTCAGTCTTTTTGCATGATTATTGTCAATATGTATTGAGTTAAATTTTATACAATTCTTAACATGTTTTAAATAGATGTAAAATGCGTCGACCTTGTCTATCAACATGTTTTCTTCTATTTCTTTTCAAGATGTTGGAGGATGCCAAAAAGATCAAAGTAGCCAAACCTGATTACACCCACCTTTCTAAAGAACCTGATAATCAGGATTCTTTTTGCTTTCCGCTTTCCACAACATAAATCATCCCCTATGACGGATGCGATATTCAGATCTTCAGGCTCTTGCACATCTATCCACTCTTTTAACAATATCTTTTTGCTATTTTTTCTGCATTCATCTACAACAATCTAACAATTTGTCTATTTCAAATCAGATATTGGAAATTTGGTTCGTGGGTTTTGCACATCTACAGGGCCTCAAATTAAGTTGGCCAATGATTGAGTTTATAGAGCGGCAATTTGGATACAACAATCCCCAATATAGTTCAACGTATAAGTACAACCACAAGTATCTTTACAGTTCTCTAGTTGCATCCTCCCTTAGACATTGCCTATACCTTTAAGTGAGAGACAAGGATTTCAGACAGCCATTGCAGAAATCAGATCTTCTATATGATACAAGATGAGAAAGAGAAGATTCAACTTACATTTTGAATACATGAGATCACTATTTTAGTATAAGCGTATATATATAACAAAGATGAAAATACACATTATAACTGATCGTGGCTCATGCCATGGTAGAGGTTTCATTAGTTCATGGAGTTGCAGGAATTGCAGGAATCAAATCTTCTATATGACACAATACATGAGTAAATTCTTCTAGTATAAGCTTATATATATAACAAAAATGAAAATACACATAATAACTGATCCTGGCTCATGCGATGGTAGAAGTTTCTTTAGTTCATGCAGTTGGGTATGAAGCATCCATGGCAATACCACAGAGGCCTCCCTTTGCAGGAACATCTCTTTGCATCCTTATGTATCCAGCCTCCCCCCAACTGGTTCCCCATGAATTCTTCACTAACCAATACTTGGTTCCATTGTTGCTTACCCCATAACCAACCGCCGTGACACCATGGTCGAGTTCAGTTCCACATGGTCCATTGAAGACTCCGCTCGAATAGAACTGGAAGTCAGTTCCACTAGCGTCAATGGCAACAGAAATAGGTTGGTTGGCAACAGCCTTTAGTAGTGATTTCTCATTGTTAATAGGAACATCTTCATGACCAGTGATGTTTGCAGCATGAGAAGCTTCTTTCTTTTTGTTGCAACTTCCATCAGCCCCTTTGTAAGGGTAGATAGCTTCAGTGGTGAGGCCATGGTTCTGTTGGATGAATTCAAAGGCACTGTCCATGAGGCCACCTTCACAACCTTGATCCTCCTTCCTATCGCAATCCACCAACTCCTGCTCTGACAAAGATATTAACTTACCAGTACTGAGTTTTGTAACTCCTTCTGTGGCTGCAACTGCCGAAAATGCCCAACAAGATCCTATATTTGGATACAACAAGTCAAAGATCCAAACATTCAAGCTAAATATAAATTACTTCCAATACAAATATTAAAAAAAAAATTCTTGGTTTGCCATCCCAATGTATTGAAAAGCAAATCTAGCTTCAGTAATATAAGGTCATGTGTATTCAAATTATCTCTAACAGAATGCAACTTGGACCTTCTGCTACCTATACATATAAACAGGAGTAAGTTTTCAGATGAGAAAATTCTTCTTTCTTACCACATTGGCCTTGGTTCTTTATGGGGGTTACAGCTCCTTTCTTTCTCCAATCCATACTAGCCGGCACTGCAGTCACGTATTCATATCTGAATGATTTTGCTTCTGAACCAGGCCTCAGCTTTGATGTTGCCCTCTTCATATACCCATTACGCGAGGCTATGAACTCTTCATTTGTTTGGTCTGCAAATTCATTGACACTTAACCTATATGGTTTGTCACCACGGTTGTTGTGAGATTCTATATGTTCAACATTTTTCTTGAATATCTCGATTCGCCTCTCCTTCTCGGATGCATCATCATAAACGCGGCCATATAGTGTGCTATCCATTGCTCGTACCTCTCAGACATGGATATGTCTTGGATAGTTCGAGACATGGTTGGAGGTGCCCACATTCCCAAAATAAAGAGCAATACCAAACAGGTGCATTGAAATTTGTTCGTAAAAGCCATGAATTTTGCAAGTGGCTTTGAAGACAGAATCGAATGAGTGATTGGAATGCATGAACTATTTGGTTGCTTATGTTTATATAGAAAACTTTTCCTCTTGTGATCTGTTGATATCCATTTGATCATTGAATTGTACTCTTCTCTGTTGTGCCGTTAAAGGCGTTGTGATTCAAATGAGATAACCCATTTCCGTGGAGTAACATTCTTCCATGTTGTCACAATCAACAAAATTTTGATTTTAGGGAAGTTGCTCCTATATGTTGTAGATTCATAACCTGTCTGTAATGTGTATTCCATAATATTTTGGCCCCTTAAATTAATACCAATAGTTTATTAACAATTCCGTGCTTTATTTGTATTTTAAAATGCTGTCATCATCCCATCTAACTCTTTCAAATTAAGGGTCTTTCACAAACTCATATATTTGTATGTAAACTCATCTATATTTTATATATTCTTGCCCCTATTTTATTAACAAGTTTGTTCTGTTCTTTGTGTTTCTTAGATTTAATATATAAAACATTCAAATTAATGGTCTTCTTTGACTATAGTTATGCCCAAAGAATAATTATAACAATTTAAACCACTAGATGATGCCAAAATGAATCAGAATTAAATACCTTGCACAATCATTTGGGTTAAGTGGTTAAATCTTCTGAATCAATATATCTTACAGATTATTCAAATACTGAAACCCCATTGAAACACAGGGAAGGATAATGAGTTGTATCAATTTCACTTCACTAACCTACAACACACTTGGGCAGAACCCAGAAAACAGAACTACAAATTATACATTTAAAAGAATAATCATATATTTGCAAAAAGCACTTTTTTGTAATGATATGACAAATCAGAGCATATTACAATCTAGTGCAAGTGAGATAATCAAGAATATGACTTTAAGGAGGAAAATGAACTGGTTAAATCTCTACTAATGTCATTCATCAATGCTTTTTTAAGGCAAAAACCTGAGAAAATTTAGTGGGTAATATGGTACAAGAAGAAAATCCTTTGGGCTAGGTAAACAAAAAGTGAATGGTTTAACCAGATTTCAGAAATGGATGAAACTGTGATGTATGCCTGATCCATCTTGAGTTGGATTTTTTTCATTTAAACAAATTCATAGGACACACACACACAGTGTCAAGTGTAATTTCTCAGAAGTCAAGTACCCATAATCTGAGAAGAATTTGAAAGAATGAAGCACTGCAAGTATTGAAGTTTCTAATAATGACCTTACCATCACAATATCATAATTTATAGAGACAGCCTACTTTTTGATGACCTTGCATTTGCAGAACTTGGAACAAACACGAATTTTGGATCCATGTTTAGTATAAGAAATTATAGTTTGTTATAGATTAGGTCAAATAACTCTGATGAGTAAATATGCATTACTGATAATTAATAAGGTACAGTGGTCATTGGACCACTTCTAATACCTCAAGCATAAAATTTCCTGAACAAAGATTTGTTCTACATAGGATCTGTACATCTGCAAGTCTTGCCAAGACTGAACTTATACACACAGCACTTGCACTAGCAAAGAGATTCGATTAACAAACAGTGATGACCCACAAATATTCAATTAATCTTCACCTTAGCTTTGCAACTTTTTAAGATGTTCCTATGATCCAGTGGACGCTCATGCATGATTTTCCTACAATTGCTGATTTACGAGACTTCTCATGCTGTGCCGTGCACATAGAGATTTAGAGCCTTGCAATTAATCCATAAGAAACAAGCTTATTAAAGTTGAAGTTAAAGCATCCATTTTAAATGAAGCATATGCAAACGTTACCTAATTAATTAATGAATTTAATATTGTGTGTGTGAGAACTTCGTAACCCCATGGAAACCCATCTCTTATAAATTCCTCATCTCTCCACCAACACAATCCATCCTTTGTTAGCAACAGCAGCAAAGACAAAGCTCAAGCATGGCGACGTACTTTGGTTTCTCAATGGTGGTGATGCTGTTTGTAGCCTGTGGTGCAGTTTTGACTGCCCAAAGAGTTGCATCCGATGAAGACGGGGTTGCACCTTTTTCCAGCAACTTCGACATTGCAGCGTCGCCAGTAGGTGACCAGCTGCCAGCACTGTCCCCGAATGAGCAGCTACCACCAGAGCAAGCACCGGGATATTACAAATTTCTGGCGTCATGCTCAAAAGCGTTGACAGAGAAATGTGGGAAAGAAATCTTCTCAGCTCTATCTGGGAAGAAACCGGTTGATGGGCCTTGCTGCTACAGGCTTGTGAAAAAGACTGGAAGACATTGCCATGATGAGTTATCAAAGGAGCTTACTAGAATTCCCGCTTACAAGCCTTACAAGCGCTTAATAATCCAGAGGAGTGATTTCATTTGGAATTACTGTGTTAAGCAAGTAGGAGATGTACCACCCTCTCCCTCCTTTTAGTTTTTCAGCTCAGGAATAATAATATACCCTTCTTTATACTAGAGGGAAGAGTATTTGAGAGAATAATATTCTACACTCCTCACATCAGATAATAAAGCATTTTGTTGGATATTTTTGAACAACAGACAAGAATAATGTATACATCTTCACACACATATTTATGAACTCCAAATCTCTATTGGGGTGTGAATAAATCAAGAAATTCCACTTGTTTGGTTATATCTTCGCACACATATTTATGAACTCCAAATCTCTATTGGGGTGTGAATAAATCAAGAAATTCCACTTGTTTGGTAAACCTGATCATAGGTCCATGTGAGACTGCTGGTTTGTGGTTTAGAAGAAAAATAAAAGATTTTGTCTATATTTATACGGATATTTGAATAACTCATTGTCTTGGTGGAGTTTTCTTTGGCAAGACATTAATTCATGAATTTACTTCTTCTTTGCTTTCCCTTTTTCCTTTTATTTTATTTTCATTTAAAAAAATGAAAGAATAAACCATCTAAGCCTTCTTTGATTAATGTTCAGATTCCATTTACTACTATAGTGTATTTCATTTCTACCACCACAAGATTTATGTTTACAGTGGCAGATAAACAGGGGGTAATGGTTAGATAAACAGGGGGAAATGCTTTCCCAAATTAAAAATGTTACTCTTGTATGTTTCTGTAAAATGTTTAACCAACGGGATAATCACTAGAAAATAGACATATTAAAGCGGATTATAAATGTACTTTTTGTAATGAAAATGAAGAAAGTATGAAAATTTATTTAGGCAATGCATATTTCCGAAACATGTTTGGTTATTATGTAATGAAATTCTCTTATATAATTAAACAAGACAATAAGGGCATTCAAGCATTGATTAAGGAAGCTGCAAAAAAAGGTTTTTATATTCTTGAAAAGTAGCTGTACATATGTGGGGTAATATGGACAGCTTGAAACAAAACAACCCGCATCCTCTCTTTTCAATGGTCGTTCGAATGGTCGTTCGAACGACCTCAACACGACGCGTGTCCCCCTTTAAAACGAAAACGAAAACGCAAATTAACGATGACGATAGCCCCGTTAGTTGCCGTTTTCGGCCAAAACCCGTTACTTTTCCTTTTCGGCCGAATGGTTAATAAGAACCATTCGACCGTGGTTCGGCCGAATGGATTTTCTCCTTACTATTGCGCCCGCGAAACACGAAACGAACGAAGTTTTCAAAACTCCCTCCCTTGTCTTCTCCGATTCCTGTTGCGCACAGACGATTGAAATTTATTGATTTCCCCTCACGTTTGTTGGAGAAGAGAATGATTGATTTGGCCCACCCACCGATTGAGTTCAAGTTGATTGATTGTGTGAGACTGTAGATTCAGGTGCTTCTTCTTCCCCATTTGGTTTCCATCGACCTGGAAATTCATCTAAATTTAATTGTGCAACATTGTACATTGCGTTCAGGTTGATTAAATTGTCTGAAGGAGTTCATACCTGACATCTTGAGGAACTGCCCGAATTTTGGGAGCTAACGGCTTGAAGGAGTTGCTTCGGAATCGAGTTGCGCGAACGGTGAACGTTTAAATATTTTTGAAAATGCATGGAATGGATTATTTGCTTTTTCACTATCAAGTAATCTTCAAGTGACATTGTGTTTCTTCGTTTTTTTGGTTAGTAAACCTAGATTCTATATTCCAAATTATATTTTCAAGATTTAAGAATCTAAAAATCCTATTTAGATAAGCAAGATTATGAAGTCAGATTTGTAAACTAGAATCTAAAATCATGTTTGATTGACATTGATTATTGAGATTAAATTTGAAGTTTTTGTATAAAAAATTGCATAAAAAATAATATAATATTATATATATAGAAAAATAAATGTCTTACTTAAAGTTGTATATATTATTATATAATATGTATCTTTTTACTTAAATATTCAAATTTATATATTAATAATATTATATATAATATTATATAATAATGTTATATTATGTGTATTATAATAATATTATTGTAACATTATATAATACTATTATAATATTATATAATATACGTAACAATTATAATAATTGCACATTTCTATAATATTATATTATATTATAATATAAATCAGATTATAATAATATAATTTATGTTTATTATATTAGTATAAGAAATTTATTAGAATATGAAATTGTAAAATAGTATATATATTATAATATTATATTAAGATAATTAAATTATTATAAATATAATATTATTTATGGCAATAAATCAATATAATATGTTTATTATATTATAATATGTTTATTATATATTATAATGTTTATAATATGTTTATAAATCAATATAATATGTTTATTATATTATAATATGTAAATCAATATAATATGAATTATTAATATTACTATATTGCCCACCAAACACCCCCTTAGGCTTATATATTTAGTTAAGTTAGTTTCTCATTTTTAGTAATTGTCCATTTGTTATTATTATTCTTTACTAGTGGCTTGATCATGTGCTCGTGTCTGAGTAATGCTTATTTTCTTCTCGTTTTAAATAAACCTTTATTTTATTTAATTGTTTTTTTTGGGTTCAATTTGAATGTACCATGGCCTTGATCATCTTGGATGTTAATTATTTCGTGAATGTTGTTTATCCATTATATTTGTTGGTTTTAAGAAGGATGAAACAAACCTGGCCTCTTATGATCTTTCATTTTAAGTCTGGTTATTTTCTTATACAATAATGAGGGTTTTATATGTAAACAGAAAACACAGTGGAAATGGATAGTGCGGAGGAATTGTCATCTAGATCAATTGATGGCATTGAAGACACCATCGATAGGGATGTTGATGGTTTGCAAGAATCGATGCAGACAGCATATTTACCAAAGATTGGGATGGTGTTTGATTCAGAAGACGACGCACATCAGTTTTATAATGAGTATGTAAGACGAACTGGTTTCGGAACGAGAAAAGACTTACAGCACAAGCATCAACGAACGGGCATCCTGCTGGATAGGGTTTTTTGTTGCTCAAAGGAAGGTTATCGTCGGACAGATAAAAGGGATATGGCGGTTGTAAAACATCGTGCAGATACAAGGACTGGGTGTAAGGCAAGAATAAAAATTGTATTGGAAGTGAGTGGAAAATATATAATTACACAGTTCGAGGAGGGGCATAATCATGAGTTATTTTTGCCAAGCATGGTCCATATGTTACGATCGCATCAGCTGAAATTGATCTTGCAGATTCGACAGGGATACAGCCCAAGAGAACTGTCGAAATGATGAGAAGGGAAGTAGGTGGCGTTGAATGCCTAGGATTCATGTGGGTAGACTGTCAGAATTATTTACGGTCCAAACGTAGGGTAGCCATGCAACAGGGAGATGCAGGAGCCTTATTGGAATACTTTCAAAGAAAACAATCGGAAGATGCATCCTTCTTCTATGCCATTCAGTTAGATGAAGACGATCTTATTAGTAACATATTTTGGGCTGACTCTGGGATGATGGCAGATTATACTTACTTTGGTGACGTGGTTTGTTTTGACACCACATATAGAACAAACAAGTACGGTAGACCATTCGGGTTATTTGTTGGTGTTAATCATCACAGACAAACCAAGATCTTTGGCGCTGCCCTATTATATGATGAAACCGTTCAGACATTCAGTTGGTTATTTGAAAGCTTTGTAAGAGCAATGTCTGGTAAGAGGCCGAAGACAATTCTCACTGATCATGACCAAGCTATGACGAGTGCAATAGCTTCGGTGCTTCCGGATACATTCCATCGCTTCTGTGTTTGGCACATGTTCCAAAACGCTGCAAAGCATCTTAGCGATGTGTTTAACAGTGAGAAATCGTTTGCAAAAGATTTTAGTAGATGTGTTTACGAGTATGAAGACGATGAGGAATTCATAGAAGCATGGAACACAATGATTAACAAATATGATTTAGCTTCCAATAGATGGTTGAAAGCAAAGTTTGAGGAAAAGGAGAAATGGTCTCTGGCATACGAAAGAAACACGTTTTGTGCAAACATGAGTACGACACAAAGGTCCGAGAGCATGAATGCTTCACTGAAAAGTCATCTACAGAGGCAAAAGGATTTATTGCGATTCTTGGGGCGCTTCGATGAATTACTGGATGATAGGCGGTATGAGGAACTGAAGGCTGATTGTAAGATGATAAATAGTACTCCTGCGTTGCCGATTGAGGGAAATCAAATGTTGGAATGTGCACGAAACGTCTACACAGAAGCAATCCTTGAATTAGTTCGTAAAGAAATACTTGATGGTGTCCTTAATTGTGAGATGTATGTTTGTGGGGAAGTTGGCGGATTGGTTTAGTATAAAGTCACTAATGATGCCGAAAGGAGAGTTCGTCAACATACGGTTACATTCGATCGCGAAACTACTTCAGTCAATTGTAGCTGTAAGAAATTTGAATTCAGTGGCATATTGTGCAGTCATGCATTTTATATTCTTCGTGCTAATAGGATAAAGAAGATTCCTGATCAATATATCTTGAAAAGATTGACTAAAGATGCAAAGAGTGGTTTGGTTGCATATGAAGAAAGGAATGTTGCTGAGGAGGACTCCAAAGCAGCAATTGGGAGGAGGTTTAGAGAATTGTGTCGCAATTTTGTTCAAGCTGCAAGGAAGGCCTCACTGCATGAAGAGTCCTCTGCTTTTGCGAGTGATCTGGTTAAATAGATTGAATGTGAGGCGAATAGAATAGTAAAAGAAAAAAACAAAGCTAGAGATATGGATGATGCATCAAGAAAAGAAGGAAGTCAAAGTGAAGTTGGAAGGGTGAATGTTTCACAAGCAAATTCTCAGCCAGAGTGCACACTTCTAGATAGTGTTGGGGACAATAGTGTTAGGGACAATGATTCTCCAGCTACCGGCTTTGACGATAGGGAGATCCTTTCAAGGGCAAAAGGTATTAAAAAGAAGGTAAGGGGTGGTCGGGTTGGCTCAAGTGTTCGTAGGCAAAAAGGTGCGTTGGAACAATCTATCAAGCGTACACGGAAGAAAGCAAAACAAGCGGTCAATGAGTCAGTAGAGGAAACCATGAACCAAACAGAGGTTGCAGCAACTTGTGGGGCATTTACCTCTAGTAGCCAATCTACTCAGAATTCTTGCACTCCACTAACACCTTATATGAGGGATGCATTTATGATGCCTATTGCACCGATGACTCCACATACGCCAGCAGTGCAGGTATACTTTACTCCATTATTTTTGTTTTGCAAACAACCCCAGTCTTGGTGTTTCTTATAAGGCAACTGACAAAATATGCAGGCATATTTTGCTTCCAACCAAATGTCACAAGGTGGTGTTGTTGATCATAGGATTTTCGCCCAGGGTATTCAAGGGAATTATGGCTTCACTCAGATGCTGCAAGTAATAATTCAAATTTCTTGACTCACAATCAATAATTTACAAACCTGTTGTAATAACAAAATTATCGTTTTTGCAGCCATTTGTGATGCAGCATGGCAATCCACCGAATGCAAGCACACAATGGGACAACCTACGGTATTAGTTGAATACTTCAAGTTGTGAATACTCTAACTTGCTCTTGCCGTTTCATTTTATGAAGTCACTTGTTCACTTTTTCCAGGTAGCGGATTCCTTCAACTTGCCCTGCCACTAAAGCAATGCTTCTTGCCCCATAGCTTTGCAGCTTGGATTTGTTTGAACCTGCTCCTATTGTTTTCTTTTGTCCTCCTCCTCGGTCCTAATTGTTAACCCGATATGGGTTCATTATTAAACTTGAGTTAAAAAGTAAATGTAGCAATTAAATGAGCATAGACGTGTGAGTTTGTGTGGTACTTTGAGTTTTATCTTGTATAGATATTCATCTTAGTGGCTTGCTTCAATTTATTGTTAATCAGTTAGACAATTGACAATTACATGTTATTTGAGTTTGCGTGATACTTTGCATGTTTTAATCTTTAATTTTCATATTTTTCTTTTTTTATAATCTAGAAAATTTAAAATCATAAAAATACAATATGCTATTAGCATGGAAAAGATTAATATGAATGATATCTAAGTTTATATGTGAAGATAAATTATTTAGAATTTAGCCACTACTCCTAGATGCTTAATACATATGCATATAATCTTTATCTTATTTTCTTAAAAATGATCACATTTTAAATTCGATCTATGTTTTTTTAAGTACATTTAATATTTTCTCTTTATTGACCCTTATGGATTTAATATTTTCTCTTTATTTACCCTGATGGATCGATCTTTTAAAAAAAAAAAAAGGACCAAATCAAAATCTTGTTAAGAAAAGATATTAAGTTGAACTTTTTTATTATTTTCTTTTACATGTAATGTCTTGCTAATAATGATCAAAAGAAATGCTCCAACTCTACACTTATAAGCCAATAGATTAGATTTAAAATTCCTTTTATTGCAGCCTCTGTTGTTATTTTTATTTTTCTCTTTAAATCGCTATTACTTGAAAAGTTCCTTTTTCCTTTCTATAATCTCTTTAGTAGAACTAACTCCAATGATAAAATCTTACCATGGGGATTCTTAACAACAATCAATCTCATATAATGATGTGTGACAAATTGATTTGACATATATATTTTTGGGGCAAAGTTATTATGAATATAATATATAATATATATGTAGAGGGTCATATGTTAGTTGGATGATATTTCCAAATCTTCCCTTTAAATAACCCAACTCATATGTTTTGAAAAAAAAAAAAAAACTAACAATAACAAGTTCAAATTGTTTTCCAGTTTTTGAAAATAAGTGACAAGAAACCCGTTTGGTAACAAATCAATGATATAGGGTCACTAATCAATTTCATGACTTAATATTAGTTGGAGCATGAGCTCTTTAATTTGCTATAACCAATGGTGAAATATGTGGACACGAGCTCCTGCATACACATTTATCGTAGGGCGACCAGATCTTATATGGAGTAGCTCCGACTGATATGCTTTCATTTTTTCATTGATAGTAAACCCCATCATTTACGGCGCCAACCACAAAACGCCGCGTCGATAAGACACGAGACGTTCGTTCATGTGTACGCTGCTGAACCAATACGAACCGTAAACCAATTTCCAAATACAGTAAGCAAAATATTGCATGGTGAGATGAAAACAATTTTTCTAAGAAGCAAGCTTAGTGTGCTAAATTTGCAAGAGTGCAAGCCAGTAATAGAGTACAACCTTAAATACAAAAAAAAAAAACCAAGCGTTTGGCCACAAAATAGAGCAAATCAAAGCCACGACAAAAAAAGAAAAATTTCTGCTCCCCTCTCTACTTCAGTCTGCCTCACCTCCTTCATCGTCGTCGTCCTCGTCATCATCCTTGTCTTCGTCTTCTTCACCCTCGTTACGGTGCAGTTGAAGTTGCGACACTGCTCCCTGTAACTCTGAAAGCTGCCGGCCTTGCGTTTCTTGGGTAGATCGGATCATCGCCAGTTCTGCACGCGATTGTTGCTGGACTTCATAAATCCTTGACAAATAATCCATAACGGCAGGTGGATCAAATGTAGGAGCAGCCGAAGATGAACCAGAATGAGAGGTTCCAGCCTGGGAAGATGATTGACGCCGTGGACGAAGAGCACCAGCTCGAGTAGCAGCATTAGCATGCGCAACACTTTGTGCTACGGTGGTAGGCCCAATAGGCGGTGGAAGCACTAGAGGTCGCTCAATTTCTGGGATTAATACGTCAAGTCCTTGCATGAGTCGGGTAATGAGGCAAGGAAAAATAAGTTTCCGCTTCCGTTTGATGTGCATTAGAATGTGTAGCATGGAACGAATCATTTGAGAAGGAAGGTCTATTGAATGACCTTGGAGTAACGCATAAAAGAAGCTAAGTCTCTGGAGTGGGAGGGTATGTAAATGACCCACTGGGCATATGTTGGTGCTCATAATCCGAAGAACAACTGACTGATGAGTTGGAATATTATCAATCACTAGATGTGTTCCATAGAAAGGGGTAGTACTATCTAACACAAAAGATGCCATAATAGTAGGTGAAGGGGTGTCTGTCTCATGGTAAGGATATCGAGGCTCAGGCACTCTTGGTATCCCTAATATCTGAGAGATGATACCAGGGGTGATGGAAATTGTGTGACCGCGAAAATACACTTTGAATCTGGGAGGGGTAAGGGACCAATCATGCATGTTTGCATAGAACTCCCGAACAAGGATGACTTGGGGTGCAGGAAGATTTGTGAGCAAAGGCTCCCAACCCCTAGAAGTAAAAACTGAAGTAATCTCGGGATCAAGCTCGCGGATTATTACCTCCCGCTCTAACAGGAGACTCCGGTTGTGCAGGTATTGACGAAACCTCATTTGTGCATGGCGGTCAATAAAATATTCGGTATCAAAATCATGAGGTTGTACGTTATACGTAGACCCTCGGGTGCGTCTTTTAGGCATCTGCATGAACAGTATAGTATTAGATCGCGATGAAAAGAAAGGTTGAGATGCACATATTCAAGCAATGGAAGAAGGAGAAAGGAAATATAACAAAAATAAAATAAATTTTAAAAGATACACCCCACGTGAGAGCAACAAGAGAAGAGAAGTTTATTTATGGTTTGCTTTCAAGCTTCCATCCAGATTTTTGCCATAAGCAGGCAAGTAAGAATCCTCTGTTCCAAGGCCAAAGAAAGAGCTCGTTGGCATAATATAAGCAAATTTTCCATCAGAAGTTTGAGTCTAGCAACAATAAGGAGATTAATTCTATATAAAAAAATTGCAAAGATTGAAAGACCTCAATCTTCAAGGTCTTTTAAGAAAGAGGAAAAATAAAATTTATTTTCAGAGTCTCAATTGAGTGCAATGAATCTAGTGGAGGGAATAAATTTTTTAGTTTTCTTTTGACAAAAAGAACACTTATCAAATAATTATGATAGTTAAATTCCAAATAATATAAAGAAAAAAGGAAAAAACGACTAAGAAAATTTGTCAAATGACAATAATTGAAAGTTTTACCCACTGTCCTACATTATACTAATAATAATATAAATTTTGTTTGCTATGATGATATTTATATTAATTAATCAAAAGGATATCTTCTTTCTAGATCACCTTTTCAATTATTATTAGGCATACAACATATTGCATTTTATTCAACTACTTTCAGTGAGTTGAGCACTATCTCATTGAAAGATTTGCTTCATTTTTATATTAAAATTTTCAATAGCAATATTCTTTGCTTGAGTTAAAAAACATTTTCTCAGACTTAAAGAAAAAGACATAAGTACAACAACTATTTTCATTTTCTAACCAAAATAATATATTTATTAAATTCGATTATTAGTTTTATTAAATAGTAAGGCATAAAAATAAAAGTATAAATACCTAAAACCATAAACTACTAACCAAAGCATATATGAACCACTTTAAGTGTTTGTTTATTTCCACGTATCTAACATACATTACTTAAATTTTCTATTTCGAACGTGTCTGTCTAATTAGAGTTCCAATTTAGTAAAATAAACCTCAAGAAAAAGGAAACGTATAATCCATGAAGAAGATGACAAGAGTCATCTTCTTCAACGTATAATCCATACCTGTAAAGAAATCTTCAAAGCATGGAATAAATTTTAAAAGATACACCCCACGTACCTTGGACGAACGCAAATATGCCTGGATCTAATCCCAAGCACAAATTCGAAAATTCCTGACGAAATCACTGCGAATAGTGCAAGGGGCGGCGGGGGGCGGCGGTTTGAAGGTTGCAATAGGAGAATAGAAGGGCGCGCGCAAGTATTTAGGGTTCGTGGTCGTTTTTTGAAATTTACGCCTTGACGCTCGAGCGGTAAGAAAACGCGTAGAACACGTCACGCTCGGGTTTTCTGAGTTTTGTTTAAATTTGCCTTGACGCTCGAGCGGTCGAAAAACGCACAGAACGCGTCAATCTCGGGTTTTCTGAGTTTTCTAATATTTCCCTTGACGCTCGAGCGGTCGAAAAACGCGCAGAACGCGTCACGCTCGGGTTTTCTGAGTTTTTTAATATTTGCCTTGACGCTCGAGCGGTCGAAAAACGCGCAGAACGCGTCACGCTGGGTTTACCTGTGTATCTGAAATTTGCGCTTGACGCTCGAGCGCGCGTAAAGCGTTCCAAATTTTTTAAAAAACAACCCAAATTCGGCGCTTGACGCTCGAGCGTCTGTAAATCGTCCCCAAATCGTCACCCTTAGTAGTTTTTTTCCATCTTTTACGAATTGTAAGTGGGGTAGGTTGGACTTGTAAGTAGGGTAGGTTGGACTTGTAAGTGGGGTAGGTTGGACTTGTAAATAGGGTAGGTTGGACTTGTAAGTAGGGTAGGGTAGGTTGGACTTGTAAGTGGGGTAGGTTGGACTTGTAAGTGGGGTAAGTTGGACTTGTAAATAGGGTAGGTTGAACTTGTAAGTGGGGTAGGTTGGACTTGTAAGTGGGGTAGGTTGGACTTGTAAGTAGGGTTCGCTGGACTTGTAAGTGGGGTAGGTTGGACTTGTAAGTAAGGTAGGTTGGACTTGTAAGTAGGGTAAGGTAGGTTGGACTTGTAAGTAAGGTAGGTTGGACTTGTAAGTAGGGTAAGGTAGGTTGGACTTGTAAGTAAGGTAGGTTAGACTTGTAAGTGGGGTAGGTTGGACTTGTAAATAGGGTAGGTTGGACTTGTAAGTGGGGTAGGTTGGACTTGTAAATAGGGTAGGTTGGACTTGTAAGTAGGGTTCGTTGGACTTGTAAGTGGGGTAGGTTGGACTTGTAAGTAAGGTAGGTTAGACTTGTAAGTGGGGTAGGTTGGACTTGTAAGTAGGGTTCGTTGGACTTGTAAGTGGGGTAGGTTGGACTTGTAAGTAAGGTAGGTTGGACTTGTAAGTAGGGTTCCTTGGACTTGTAAGTGGGGTAGGTTGGACTTGTAAGTAAGGTAGGTTGGACTTGTAAGTGGGCATGGTTGGACTTGTAAGTAGGGTTTGTTGGACTTGTGAGACTTGTAACATGACAGTGCTTCATCCTGTTCTCACTAAAATGGTGGTGTTGCTTCGTAATGATAATTTGGATTACCAGAAAATTATATAGGAAAAAAATGGGGATATAATGAAAATTATATAACCTAAAATTATGTACAAATATTGTAATTTTACAATTGTTTTCCTCTCACAGATAGAGACCGAAATTTACAACCATCTTCACTCGTTAGCAAAATAAATTTACAAACAATTTAATGTACAAGTTTTCTATACACAATCTTCCGTCCTACTTGGATATTTAAGATGGCCTTCAGCTTCTTCACCTTCCTATCGAGCCAGGAATGCTGGAGTTGTGAATCATACCTATAAACAATGCAATCATAAGTTTATGTACGCACCCGAATGTTATTAGTTTCAAATAACCTTGTTATTGAACATGTGACAGGTACGTCTTACCTCTTCGGCTTCTTCACCTTCACTAGTCTCCGCCTCAATTGTGTTTGCTGCCTTAGACAGAACTATGTCCCGCACTTGGTTAGAAGGGTGCTTAACGAGGTCAATAAGGAACTTATCCCTAAAATGTGCCATATAACTCTAAATTCATAGAAGATGTACTTGTGTGTTACTAGCGACGTACTTCATAACTATAATTATAAAAAAAACCATTTAAGTTATATGTGCACCTGATCAAATTCTTGAGACAAGGTGCTGCCATCCCACACCTCCATGAATTTCATCATGAAAACACCACAATCAGACCTGACGGTATATAATCACATCAATCACTTGTAAGAAGCTAACATATGTATGAAGCAAAAAAAAACGAGTGTCAAGCAAAACAAACCTAACGGCTTACCCGTTGGTTTGGTGTGGGACCTTAACCCGCCGCAACTTCCACAGTAGAAGTGGAAATTGATCACCACCTCCGCAGTCACGTAAGATCTTATCCAACATCTGGATCTACAAGTAACGAAGCGAGTGTCAATATGATAAGTGTTGTAAATGGTATGAGAAAATTTCATTAATAAAAAAATTACCTGCGTTTCAATTATGGATTGATGTACCGCACGACGCCCCCCATCCATTGAGTCAAGCACATCCACTCTCCGCTCTTTTAGGTTTAAAACTAAAAGAAACCAATGATTGCGCAGGCACATGGGAACAAAAATCTACATACAAGTAAGACACCCTTATAAGTAAAGAACTTACTACAGATTGCTAAGTAAGTAAGGGTACAAGCATAAAAAATCTGAAACTAATCATTTGTGAAGGTGGCACATTGCATCCCAAGGAACTTACAAGATTGCATGCAAGCACAGAATACCCTAGTCGCCCTGGATCGAAGTAAGGACGCAAGGATTCAGTGGAACCACGATCACTTTTCATCATCCACTCCTACATAATATATGAAAGGAAATTTTAGTCATTAGTCTAGCCTTGAACAACAACATTTGTACAATCATAACGACTACTAGTGCTATCACAAAAAGTGCTTACACAAATATATGTGGGACAATAATGTCGGCTAACTTTGCGACTAGTCGACAATTGTTGGTTCTTCATAAGACATGCTCCAAAAGCATTGATAGCCTATAAAAAAATACCATGAGCGATGACATGCACAATTGAATAAACAATATATTATTCACAAGATAAGCTTTGCATACCACACTATTAACATGTTTGTTGTCTAACAAACACGCCAATTCAGTTGCCGACGCAAAGATGGAATCAAATTTGAATATTATTTCACTGAAAAACACAAGCAGGAATTATTCACTACGAATTATAATACATAAATAACATTTACAAGTTTATCTTGTATAAATATTATCTTACTCAAACTTCTTGTTTTGGCGAACGTATTTTAGGATTGAGTTTCCTTCTGGGTCCAATTGAGGACGGAGGCGATGGCCAATATATGGAGTGCGACAATGTCTCCCACGTGACTTCTTGCGTGACCCTCTTCGAGGTTTGGTGACCTCGGTCTCAGTCCCAGTGCTGCTTGGAGACGGAACTGTCACCACCTCATCCACTTGCATTTTATCTTTTTGTGCATCCACAAACACCGCCGTGTCAATAGCGGTGGTCACTGCCGTGTCGAGAGCGGTGGTATCATCACCGCTCTCGTGGGCACTATGATGGGAGGGTGGCATCATTGCTTCATCAGGAACATCGGGCATCTCACAGTCGGGAGCATCCATATCATCACGGCTCTCACATCGCACGTGGATATCAGAGGGATCGACGGTTTCCCTTGACTTCATGTGATTTAGCATCTCGTTATACGTGTCCAATATCCTCATGAGATGACCTTGAATAACCTGGAATACACAGCCCCCAATCATAAAACATGCGGAGGTGTTCGTAATAAGAAAACGGTAGCTATAATAAAAATAACAAAAAAAATTCTTACAGGATCTGGATCTCCACGGAATTGGCGAAGATCAATGAAATTTTGTTCACGTGCTTCGCCGGATGCCTCATCTTCCACAGCACTCTCAACACGGTGCTCTACCACCTACAATATAACATACATGTATATTAGTGAGTGCATAGAAATATTGCGTTATTTGCAAAATTAACAATAAAACCTACAATAATCAGTTCAACTTAAATATATATATATGTATACCTTCCCATGTCCATAACCACCGAGTGCCATTTCATCTTTCTCCCTTTGGAAAAGCAATGCATCCGTCCACGCTGCCATACGTGGAGTGGTGGGAGGTGTTGCTTGACCAACGATCATCCGATCGTAATACAAATACTAAGCAACAATCGAAATATCATTACACGCACTATAATTATCATAAGCTAGGGTAAAGAAGCCAATGCATCTTTTAAATACTATACATACCTGTAAAAATAATAAGCAGCCATTCATGGATTTCCGTTTGCCCTTTTGAAACTTGGCTACGTGATGCATCAATGTCTCTAAAAGGTACTTCCCCCAGTTGTAACCTCCTATCCTCTCTACATCGACCAGCAATGGAAGATAGGATGCACTCACATCAATCATTGAAGACGGACTTACTAAGGTCGTCAACGAATATAATACAAACGAACAGATCCACTCATGATCGTTCTCTGGGCTCTTCAAGCTCTTCTCAACATTGTCAATAGGGATGCTTCCATTGCGTACCCCATAAAATCTATGCAACTCTGTTGTATCGGGGATTTCTAATTTAGATGTATCAACATCTATCCCCTCTATGGGTAACCCAATTATAGTCTTCACGTCGTGTGTGTCAAAGAAAATATTCTGGGACCCAACTCTGATACATCTCTTCTTCGTATCTACATTCGGAAGAATCCAATGACAGAGCCGCCGATAAAGCTTCGTCGCGTGTAAATTCAGTAGACAGTGAAAGCCACTATCTCTAAGGCACTGCTCCTGAGAAGCCGTGAATGAAAGACCGTGCATAAACGTAATGAAACGTCCAGGTGAACAACGTGTCTTTATCTCAGCCTACAAAAAGAAAGGTAAAACGGAATAATATATCAGTCTCAACTAATTATCCACAATAATTCCAATTATAGATAAGATATTTTACAAACCTGTTGTTTCTTTCGCGGCCCTTGCTGTGGGATAGCCCTCTTGTATTCGTCCCACTCAAGCCGTGACGCTCGCTTAAATTCTTCTTTTTCAGTTTGACTCATCGACCTCCATGCTCTAGCAGCATCCGCAAATAACTGAAATGCAATAACTAAATAGATAAATTCATTTGCATAGAAACGACGACGTGCAAAATAAATAAAATTAATGATGTCCCTTAACCGGTACCATTGATAATGCCTACCTGCTGCTTCGTCGCGATTTGTTCACCTTCAATACAATTCTTTATTCTTTCGTTTACATAATATTCCCTGAAAGAACAAAAGGAAAATCATGGTCTATAATATATTAAGAATTACAAGGATGCCAAAGGAATTAAAATAACCGTCATCTTGACAACCATACCCAAACTTATACAAAGAGAATGATCCAAAATATTGGATCACTTCCATGCTTACTTCTAGAACAAAACAAATAAATAAGTCAAGGAAACTTTACCTGAAGTGTAGCCAACTGTTGCGCGGCTGTTTTTGTCCTGTTGATGATAATCCAGCAGTTTCCATTGTAGTAGTCAAACTTTTCCTGCACATTAACAAAGGCAATTTCACAATTTATATTTCCAGCTTCAAGCAAAAAACTCTCACTAAAGCCAAGAACATCACGTAACAGAGGAATTTTAAAATGAAGACAAAACTCTCATTAAAAGCCTTTGTATTTACATGGGGCTATATCAATGATAAGTGTTGATCACATGGCATTACAAGTTAATAACTAACAACAAAAGAGATGACTAACATTTCCTTCAAGTACCTGAATTGCTATTGCAAAACTAACCAAAAGTTTACATTACTATCTCAACCCCTTTCAGATCTGAATTCATTACAAAATTAATGACCTTACAAAACTTTAAACAATGTGAAAACCATAATCTTTTACTCATAAGCAAAAATCATTAACACAATTCAATTCTTGTTCTTTGGCTTGCACAGGTGGCTTGGTGGAGTTGTTGTAGCATTAATGGAAAAACAAACTATCAAAAAAAAAGACTCATGAATTCTGGTGATAAAATTGACATAAATTATATAGTAATCATACATAGATTGATTTAAGACTTAAAAGCAAAAGTTCTTAAAAATCATACTTGTTTGTAGCACAGCTCATACCATCTCAACTGAACTCATCTCCAATGGAGCTACTTGTAGCCCCATAAAATAAGTATTTTTCTTATCTGTTTTGTTCTTCTTCTATGCACATGTAACTATGTAAGAAAAAAAAAATAGCAATGAAAAGTAACAAGAAGAATATGAATATGGCATGCATTCTTTAAGAAACAACATGCCAAACCGAGGCGTTGGTTTATTGAGAAATCTGAGCATGTTCATCAGCAAAACATAGGAAATCAAAGAAACTATGTGTATCTCCGAAGATATTAATATTCAAAATATTTTACTTAGCAAAGAACAAACATTACCACAAGAACATTAAACCAGTTGTTTTTCCTCTCTATTGGGTTGAAGATAAGTTGGTCTTGTATATCTATTTTGTTTTCCCTATTCCTGTGTGGTATTATATTTAAAATTACAAAACAATTAAAAAATTATATTTTAAATACAATAAAATGTAATTAAAAATTACAAAAAATTTAAAATTATGAAGATATAAGATTGAATTGCTGTTTATAATTTTAAATTAACTAGCTTTTCGTTAATTATAATTTCTTTTCTATACCTGGAAAACTTTTGGTTTCCTCCAAAATCTCATTTTTTAAGAGAACACAATCGTTCAATAACGATAAATCCATTTCAAGACAAAAATTCATGAGTCTTTGGATTTTTACAATGCTTTATTAGAGCAAAATTTATACACTTTTTAATTTGAAAATATTTGGGCATAGGAACCTTGACAAGGTGGTTACCTAACTCTATTCCGCCAGTTTCCCTATTTTTGTTTATTTTTTTCCTAGAGTGTTTTAGGATATTTAATCAATTCAAATACAATATCATCGGCAACATCCATTTAGGGGAAAATTCCCTAGAGTTCCCCAATGAGAAGCAATGGGGGAAATATGTGGTTCTCTTTTCTTTTCCTTTTTTCTCTGACTTTAATTCATGTATAATGTATATATGGGTGTGGACAAATTCGAAACATAGAAATGTATGTATCAGTCATTTCATGAATATTGCATACAAAAAAACAAGGGAAATGAAATGATACTAATCAAGTCAACACTTACAAATCAGTTAAAGATGCAAACGTTGGAGAGGAAGGAGGTAAACCAAGAAAGATGCAAACGTTGTTTCTCGTTCGTTGGAGAGAAAGGAGGTAAACCAAGAAGTTTGGTGCCCTTCGTTAATTGGAGAGGAACAAGATAAACCAAGAAGCTTGCAAATGTTGATGAGGAAGGTGGTTTTGTATACGTTGAAGGATTTTTTGAAAATCCTCTGCCTCTCGTGCTCGTCGGAACAGGTATTTGGGCGTTCGTCGACTTCGTTTGAATAGGTAGAGGAATGCCTGAGCGAACCACGGTCTAATGCCTCTTTGGTCTAGTGGTTGAGACTGGTTCGGCCGAAAATCAAAAGTAACGGCTCACGGCTGAAAACGTAAACTAACGGGGCTATTGCGTTAATCGCCGTTCGGCGCATTCGTTTAAAGGGGGAGACAGGCGTCGCGTTGAGGTCGTTTGAATGACCATTCGAACGACCGTTGAAAAGAGAGGATGCGGGTTGGAAACAAAATGTGGTTTGAAAATTAAAAAGTGTACCCAAGAAACCTTGTAGAATTGGCAGCTAAATATTTAGTAATGTTTTATATGCAAGTAGCAAGGGGTTGGCAGGTATTCCATGGCAAGTGAAATCAATTATGAGAAATCAAATCTAGTGGTAGATTTTTTGGCTAGATTAGGTTATGGTAAAGAGAATATACTCTTCTATGGACTTTTTTTTTTACCCCAATTCAGGAAGATTGTATGTGGAACAATTGATTAAATCAAACCAAACCGAACTAAAACCCGCTTGAAAATGTGTTATAATAAGAGGCTATTTGGTATAACTTTTCAAAATTAATCTTTCATAAGTCAAAAATAGGTTTTAAAAAGTAACTTTTAATAATAATTTTTCTACTTTTTAAAGTAAAAAATTTATTTGATAACAAGAAGTCAAAATCTACTTATAAGTTACAAAGTTGATATAAATGATTGAGATGGTGATGATGTTGCTAGTAGGCATGGTGGTGGAGGAGGAGAAATAGATGGTTGCAGTGACGGTGGTAGTGGTTGTGGCGATGGTGGAGGTCATGGTGGTAGTGGTGGTAGTGGTGGTGGTAGAGGTGAAGGTGGAGGTGGTGGTAGTGGTAATGATAATGGTGGTGGTGATGCTCGTGGAGGAGGTGGTGGCGATAATAGTGGTGGTTGTGGAGGTGATGGTGGAGGGAGAAATAAAAACGATAAGTTGCTTTTCAACTATTTAAATTTTTTTTTTACTTTTACTTTTCAAAATTTTAAAAATGACTTTTTAACTTTTTGAAAAGTTATTTTTTAAATGAGGTTGCTAAACTGACATTCTAGAAATTTATTAAGTTTTCTATTTTGAAAAATTAGAAAAATTTTGGAATATCAATGAAGCCCCTACTTTTATTTTCTTTTTTTTATTTATTTACTTAGCCCATCTATAATACGAATGCGGGTAAAATTACCCTCTTTAATCTAGAGCAGAACGTAAAAATATTCCTTGAATATCGGGAGTAGTAGAAGTAAAGATTTGTTTTTTATCATTCAATGAGCATCTTGTACTTCATAGAAATTGGGGCAATGTAATCCCTACGTAAGGGCCATCCTTTGAAAAGTTACACCAAACAACCTCTAAATTGAATCAAAATTGTATATGTATATATGTTTGGTTTGGTTTTTAGGTTAAAGTGATCAGCTCTTAATTTATTTTGGTTCGGTTCGGTTTGGGATGATAGTCGTAAACCTTTTGGTTTTACGTTGATGTCAACGCGGACCAAATCAAACCATGTTGTACCCCTCATGTTGGCAGGTGTATGAATGGGATCCCATCTACAATATAAGGATAAAGAGATAGGACAAAGATAGAAAGTTGGGAAATATGATTATTATGCATCTGCATTACACCAACCTACTCGCATTCCATGATTTGGAATCTCTTATTTAGTCTCCAAAGGTTGCTAATGTGTCATCCTTTTCTCTGTCTTTTCTAGCCTTACATTTTAGGTCCTAATGGCCTTATGTGGCCTGCATCCTTTGCAGCAAAAAATTCTCCCTTTTTGGGTAGGGATAGGTTGATCCATTAATATAAAAAGTTAATTTAAACGTCCAATGTATAAAGTTGTTTGGATTTTTTAATTTGAATAGACCAATTAAAACCGTGCTGGTATTTTTATGAAACAACTCAAACAGGGGATGACGATCAAAGGAATATCATCAATGATTTATGACTTCCAAAGTTTTTAAAGTAAGTGTTAGACTGAATGATTGTGACATACACATGTTCAATTCCAGTATCTTATGGGTTAAACCACAGAATTACTAGAATTGGTATGTCAGGCGACAAGTAAATCCGGGTCTTAATTAAAATTTAAAACAATAAATCCGAATTCACTCATCTATGAACACTACCAATCATTTGATACCAATAGATAATCCATGCTCATTGAATATATCAGAGTGTGTCAAATTAAATAATGATAAAGCGGAAAACTTAATAGAATATCTATCTGGAAATCATAATCTCAGAATGTAAAATCACTTAAATAAAATATAATTAAGTACAATGAATAAAAATGATAACTGCTATACCTCTAAATCTGGATCTACCCGAAACCAATTGCCAACACTCTGGAATCTGTACAATCTATATATAATAAACTAAATGAGATCGGAGGCCCCCAGTAAGTCCTCATATGATAAATTAAATACACATGCGGATATATCTCAAATCATAATACATCACAAGTAATCAAGTGCAAGTGAGACAACCCCGTATCCCACTAAATAATATGAATTCACAACAAGGTTCAGAAGAATTACAATAATCATCAACTGGAATATATAAATCAATTTGTAACTTCGAACCAAACCAATTCGATTAATCCGATAAACCATATCATATTATATCACAAGACTAATCAAAGTACTGTCCAGCTGGAACTATGGACATCGGTCAAGACTACAACTATAGTATTCAGACTAGAATGCACAGTCCTTGGATCACAAGATAACCACACACAACACATTTCAGGTAAACGCCTTTCTACCGGGAAATACCAATCACATCGTTTACACTGCCAGGAGGAATCAAACGTCCCAACTAGCTCTATTAGGAGGAATCACACATCTCGACTGGCTCACATCACAAAATAAATGAAAACATGCCGGAGGAATCCTCAACTCAACCAACTTCGTCGCTACAATTGGTACGACTCCCTCTACTCCCATACTGAAAAGCCCTCACACACTCAAGTTTTAATTATCTTTTTAACATCCATACAAACTACTAAATATCAAAAACATAATAAGGATCTCTCTTGAGATCAAATAGTGAAATTCATTTTTCTACTTTACATACTAGTAAAGTGTTAATCCATATAGATAATTAAATTATTGCAGGGCAAAAATATGTTTAATTGGGTACAACATGCACAATCCAAACTTATAAATACTCAAGTGTGTGTTAACCTACTCAAATATGCGTATTCTTCCAAATATAAGATATTATAGATATAAATGCAATTTAGGAATCATGCTAGTGGAATTCACATGAAATATTTAATAATAAGGATAAACATCATTGTTTGAAATTTACTATAGATATATAATCGATAAAACTCGATTTATGATTCTCTGATGCAATTAAATGAATTAATAAATCATCTTATGCATTCATATAAAAAGTTTCTTATTTTGGACCAATTTCCCAAAATTGTTTTCTTGCAATATGCTAAATTGCACCTACATTACAATTTTTCTCTTTACTTTTATTAAAATAACCTTATCCTATTTTAAAATTAATTTATAAATCCTAAAAATCACTTTTAAACACATTTTTATTGAAGTTTTATTTTTGTTTCAAATTTTGACTAAAATGTAATTATTTATTAGGAATTGAACTCATTTACTGAATTTAACTTAAATCTATACTAAAAGTTAATTACTTAAGTGATGTACACTAATTTACAAATAAGTAATCCATTACATATCAAACTTAAATATTTACTAAAATATATACTGTTTTTGGATTAACATACGAACTTTGTACTGAAAATTAATTATTTTACAACGATTAAATGGTTGTGGATTTTTCTAGATCAATCCAGGACTCCTCTTAACCTAAAATCAGTTCCTATGTAATCTACACCTAGTAAACTTAAATTTAGGCCATTAAACTAAAATTTACAATAATATTTGCATAGTTTTGCAAATATCCCAAAACCATTTGAAACAAGGAAAACTAAAAAAAACATTTTTTAAAACTAAAAAAAACAGAGCATCTGTGTTGCTCCGTATGATCAATCCAAAACCAATTCAAAGCTTAATAAAGTCAAGCCACATCAAATCCTTTGAATTCCAAGCAATATATATTATACTTAAAATTTAAAAGTGCACAAGAATTAGGATGTCAAACTTCAATAACACACGTCATAGCCGAGAACAGTAAAACACCAGCAGTAACTCTATAACCAAATCTAAGCTATTTAAACAAATGTTTTGTTAATTTATAATACGTATAATAGAAATTAAGTCTATGATTCAAACCAACATAATTGATGGACTTACAGGTTCTGCAGATTCCAAAACTGCTGTTACTCCAAGTCAACAACCACTCAGGTACAAGTCTCACAGCAACCCAACCAACTTAGACTCCTTTCTCTTAGCGCCAAAACCATCACCTAGAAGGAATTGAAGAGGATAAGAAGATTGAGAGGAGAAGACGCTCGAAGAACCAATAAAATGCTGCAAGAAAGGAAGTCGGCTAATCGGTCGGTCGACTCTCTTTTTGTTTTTTAATAGTTATCTCTCTGCTGACTCAGAGAGGAAGAAATCACTTATAACAACTTTGATCCAGTGTGACGTCTTCCCACATAATTTCCTATACAACCCCATCGAACTAATCAAATTCAACCCCAAACCAAAGGTAAACCTATGCTTCGACTCATAACACCCCCTAATCATCCTCAAGACCTGTTAACCAATCAAATAAAAGAATTGATTAAACTTTATAAATCCCAAACAATTCATATAAATTCCAAACAAATCACCAAAAATCAATAGAAAATATCACGCTTAATCTAAAACAACAAATTTGGAATTTTGGGATGTTACAATGATTTATTGGTTGAAAAAAAAATTATTTCCTTCCTTTATCTATGTCTTTATAAAATCCATACTAATTAGTATGGATACATCTTAATCTCCCTTTAAATTTTTGTAATTTTTTTTTTTTTTGCATATATATAAAATTATTGATAGCCTACTAAGCTAATTGTAAAATTTTTGCACATTGTTCCCTTTGTGTAGTTGTTATTTTGTACATTTTAATTAAATATAGGTAAATCTATCTATATATAATATATAGCAATCGGTTTTCATTGAGAGAGCTCCAAATCTTCATCCCTCAACCCTGGTAGCTCCCATTTCACTGCTGACATGGCAGTTTACATGTTCCTGCATTAAAAGAACCGTTAACAAAAAAAACGCCCCTTCTTGTTTCATTGAATTTAAAAACGCCTGAAAACAAGGAACGACAACGGCGTTTAGAAACCAAAACCGAATAAGCGCATGTAAGTTTAATAATTTCAAAAATCTAGCCTGTTATAACAATCACTCAACTTTCCAACTTCCAAGTAACGTCTGCAAACGCTTCACTCGCTCCCTATCTACACTTCCATGGCGGCTTTAAATCGCCTATAGTGAGAGCCTCCGCATTTTCTTCTGCTCTTCTCATAACGAGGAGCTTATCCACAGCTTTGAGAACAAAACTATCCTCCAGAACACTTATCAGTTTCGGCTTAATATGTTTCCTGTTCTTCTAGATCTTGAGTACAGAAACGTCCAGTGGGTTTTCCTAGGCTGCCTCGGTGTCGGAAACGGTACCTATGCCGGCCACCATTGTAAACTGCTGCAATACACACGTCACCACTGGTGATCTCGTTCGAGAGGAGATTAATTCCTTAGGTCCTCTCTCCCAACAGGTTAATTAGGGTTTATTTTTATTGTATTCTGTTTTTTCATTTCTCTTAGTTTAGTTTGTCATTCATTGTCGTTTGAGTAAACAAACGAAATCTGTCGGCATGGATCCATTGTTGACAAAAGAACCATCCTCCTAAGACCCAAGACAATATATATGATTTGTTATTGTATCAATTATTTCTTCCTAAATACTTGTCCAACGGCTTCATGTTGAATCCAATTTTGAGTAATTCCTTTTGTTACCTTGTAGAGCATTTTCAAATTCATTGTCATAAATGCGATCATGTGCACAAAAAGGATGAGTGTCAGTTTAACATATTTCGATCAGTCTGGCTTCTACTGTTATTTCAACCAACTTTGTGAGAATTCTATTACAACCGACTTCGTTAGTTTGAATAAAACAACAAAAATTGCCAGATTCAGTAATGCTTTGTCCTGTTAACATCTCTGGTTGTTAATGCATTGTGATTTTTGTGATACATTGCTAAAATTAGGTGCCTACTCTTGGTTGTCTCTTTGGCAAAGATTTTGGGCAAAGATGTAGAGCTAACATATGATTTAGCTTCTTTTCCTCTGATCTCATCCGTCATATCTCTTATTTTTTGGGTCTCACTTACATCATTAGTTGGTTTCTCATTTTTCCTAACTACTTTTGAGCTGGAACTGCTATTGCAATTGCCAACTTTATGTCAACCTCCAGCTTAGTTAGAAGGACAGACTGTTCCGTCTTTGCTTCTATTGTCAGCCAAGTTTGAAGGTTTGAATAAAACAACAAAGGTTAGCAGACTCTGTATTGCTTTATCCTATTACATCCCTGGTTCTTAATGCATTGTAATTTATGTGATACATGTCCAAAATGAGGTACCTACCCTCATACACTTCAAATTAACCTTTTGAAGTCATGCTGTAAATTTTCATTTCTTTTAATAAACATATACCTATTGTTCCTCTACCATAACAACTTATCTCTTTTTGTTCAAATTAACCTTTTAAAGACAGTTTGCTTATATATTGTAATGATTAAAATTTTCTGTAATTTTTCATTTCTTTTAACAAACATGTCTAATATCATATGCATATTTCTACCAATACTTTCTATTCCTCCATAACATCCAGTATGTTCTTCTGCCATGGCAATTTATCTCTCTGTGTTCAAATTAACCTTTTTAAGACAATATGCTTATATATTGCAATGGTTATATTTTTCTTTAATGTTTCATTTTTTTTTTAAATGAAAACATATCTATTGTAATAAGCATACTTCTACAGTTACTTTATATCCCTCTACCCTTGACATATAGTTTGTTCCTCTACTATAATGACTAATCTCTATGTGGTACTCAACAGAGTTGGGTTCTCTGTTGTTGCAATCGACGATTTACCTGCTATTCATGTTGCAGGCAAAATTTGAGGTTTTAAGGAGGTGTTGAGAGGTGTCATGTAGATGGTGAAGAAGAGTTTTACAATCAAGTAATTTGGAAAGATTAAATCAGTAACATCATTCTCATTATATTCAATGATTCAAAATAAAAGCCTAGGCTGGTTGAAATTTTAGATAAGCCCTGTCCTTAAATAATCAAATTAAATTCGGGACATTCCCCTTTTTAACTTTTATGTCTTCATCTAAAAATGATTGTACTCTGTCAAGCCAACCATATGACCTTTGCAATTCGGACAGGAATTAGAACATTGCATTCTCATGTGGGACACATATTAAAAAATTAAAAATAAAACGTTACCTCATTCATCAATCCAAAGATATCCTACAAACCTAACAAATAAAAAATTTATTAGAATGTATACTAATTGCAACTCAATTTTCCAATATCTATATAAGAATCTTGAACTGTACGTGCCCATATACCATGACTTTAGAAAAAGAAATATATTCATTTATTCATTGAAGGGTAACAAATAGTTGAAAGGTGAAACTCAGAATCTCATAACATAGCCATGGTACACATGATAAAGATAATGATTGTAATTGATTATATAATAAGGGAAAAGAGAACAATGACCAAAAACAAAAACAAAAAAATCACCAGTACCACCAATACTATTAACGAAAAATATACTAAAAATGATCAAATCAAAAGACAGAGCTTACCAATAAAAAAATGAAGGAAAAAAAGAACAAAAACAAGTTTGCCAAAAAGAAAAATCAAAACTTAGAATAACGTTCAACTTGCTAAATGCAGTATGCCTGGTTGCGATGTTCACATTTTAGTGAAAAGGTCTAAAAAAAAGAAAAAGATGAATTGAAATATAGATTGTGAAGTATGAAGAAGAGGAGGAAGAAGAAGAACACCATTTAGTGACAACAATGTTTAGAACACATTTTAAAGGGGTTACCAATTGCCCATGTTTGGGTTGAAGCACCTTTGTAGATGAGGAAGCATAAACTGATCCTTGAGAATAAATCCAAAAAAAGGCTTAAAAAATGAATCATATATAATTGTTATCAATCCCCGTGCATTGCACAGGGTGTTTGCTAGTTTTAAAATAAAACAATAACAATAATATAATTTACTTGTATGGTTGACTAGTTTATATCATTCACTTTAATGGATATGGTTTTCATTTAAAAAGCTCTCTAATGTTAATTTCAAAATCTATTTTACCCCTTATGCTTTTTTCAGTGACCATTAATTATAAGAAATAAATACAATAATCTAATTTACTTGTATGGTTGACTTGTTTATATCATTTACTTTAATGGGTATGGTTTTCATTTAAGAAGATAAGGTTAATTTCGAAATCTACTTTACCCCTTATGTTGCATAAGGGGTAAAGTAGATTTTGAAATTAACCTTAAAAACTTGGGTGAAGATAGAAATATTGATGTATGAAGGAGATCTTGAAATTATAAATGTATTGAAAATGTTCTTTATACTTTGGGTCATAAAATTGTGAAAAGGTTTTTAAGGTCATATCACTCTTATTTGAACAAATTTTTCATGACAAAACAACAATCCCCACAAATTTTTCATTACAAAGAAGCAGTGTTTATGATTTAGCTTTGATTTCAGATACATATCTTGCTGTCCAAAGAATACTGACTAAAGACTGCAGGGCAACAAATTAAGTTGGTAAATGATTGATTTTATAGAGCGGCAATAGATACAACAATCCCCACTAAGGTTAAACATATAATTAAGTACAGCCACAAGTATCTTTATAGTTTTCTGTCGCGTCCTCCCTTAGACATTGCCTATGCCTTTAAGTGAGAGAAAGGCTTCTAGACAGTCATTGCAGGAATCAAATCTTCTATATGACACAATACATGAGTAAATTCTTCCAGTATAAGCTTATATATATAACAAAGATGAAAATAAACATGATAACTGATCTTGGCTCATGCCATGGTAGAAGTTTCATTAGTTCATGTAGTTGGGTATGAAGCATCCATGGCAATACCACAGAGGCCTCCCTTTGCAGGAACATCTCTTTGCATCCTTATGTATCCAGCCTCTCCCCAACTAGTTCCCCATGAATTCTTCACTAACCAATACTTGGTTCCATTGTTGCTTACCCCATAACCAACCGCGGCGACACCATGATCGAGTTCAGTTCCACATGGTCCATTGAAGACTCCACTTGAGTAGAATTGGAAGTCAGTTCCACTAGCGTCGATGGCAACAGAAACAGGTTGGTTAGCAACAGCCTTTAGTAGTGCTTTCTCATTGTTAACAGGAACATCTTCATGACCAGTGATGTTTGCAGCATGAGAAGCTTCTTTCTTTTTGTTGCAACTTCCATCAGCCCCTTTGTAAGGGTAAATAGCTTCAGTGGTGAGGCCATGGTTCTGTTGGATGAATTCAAAGGCACTGTCCATGAGGCCACCTTCACAACCTTGATCCTCCTTCCTATCGCAGTCCACCAACTCTTGCTCCGACAAAGATATTAACTTACCAGTACTGAGTTTTGTAACTCCTTCTGTGGCTGCAACTGCTGAAAATGCCCAACAAGATCCTATATTTGGATACAACAAGTCAAAGATCCAATCATTCAAGCTAAATATAAATTACTTCCAATACAAATATTAAAAAAAATTCTTGGTTTGCCATCCCAACGTATTGAAAAGCAAATCTAGCTACAGTAATATATGGTCATGTGTATTCAAATTATCTCTAACAGAATGCAACTTGGACCTTCTGCTACCTATACATATAAACAGGAGTAAGTTTTCAGATGAGAAAATTCTCCTTTCTTACCACATTGGCCTTGGTTCTTTATGGGGGTTACAGCTCCTTTCTTTCTCCAATCCATACTAGCCGGCACTGCAGTCATGTATTCATAACTGAATGATTTTGCTTCTGAACCAGACCTCAGTTTTGATGTCGCCTTCTTCATATACCCATTACGCGAGGCTATGAACTCTTCATTTGTTTGGTCTGCAAATTCATTGACACTTAGCCTATATGGTTTGTCACCACGGTTGTTGTGAGATTCTATATGTTCAACATTTTTCTTGAATATCTCGATTCGCCTCTCCTTCTCGGACGCATCATCATAAACGCGGCCATAGTGTGCTATCCATTGCTCGTACCTCTCAGACATGGATATGTCTTGGATAGTTCGAGACATGGTTGGAGTTGCCCACATTCCCAAAATAAAGAGCAATACCAAATAGGTGCATTGAAATTTGTTCGTAAAAGCCATGAATTTAGCAAGTGGCTTTGAAGACAGAATCGAATGAGTGATTGGAATGCATGAACTATTGGTTGCTTATGTTTATATAGAAAAACTTTTCCTCTTGTGATATGTTGATATCCATTTGATCATTGAATTGTACTCTTCTCTGTTGTGCCGTTAAAGGCATTGTGATTCAAATGAGATAACCCATTTCCGTGGAGTAACATTCTTCCATGTTGTCACAATCAACAAAATTTTGATTTTGGGGAAGTCGCTCCTATATGTTGTAGATTCATAACCTGTCTGTAATGTGTATTCTATAATATTTTGGCCCCCTAAATTAATACCAATAGTTTATTAACAATTACGTGCTCTATTTGCATTTTAAAATGCTGTCATCATCCCATCTAACTCTTTCAAATTAAGGGTCTTTCACAAACTCATATATTTGTATGTAAACTCATCCATATTTTATATATTCTTGCCCCTATTTTATTAACAAGTTTGTTCTGTTCTTTGTGTTTCTTGGATTCAATATATAAAACATTTAAATTGATGGTCTTCTTTGACTATAGTTATGTCACATAAACCTAACCAAAGAACAATTATATGTTCATAACAATTTAAACCACTAGATGATGCAAAAATGAATCAGAATAAAATGCCTTGCACAACCATTTGGGTTAAGGGGTTAAATCTTCTGAATCATTATATCTTACAGATTATTCAAATACTGCAACCTCCTTGAAACACAGGGAAGGATAATGAGTTGTAGCAATTTCACTTTACTAACCTACAACACACTTGGGCAGAACCCAGAAAACAGAACTATAAATTATACATTTAAAAGAATAATCATATATTTGCAAAAAGCACTTATTTGTAATGATATGGCAAATCAGAGCATATTACAATCTAGTGCAAGTGAGATAATCAAGAATTTGACTTTAAGGATGAAAACGAACTGGTTAAATCGCTACCAATTTCACTCATCAATGCTTTTTTAAGGCAAAAAACCTGAGAAAATTTAGTGGGTAATATGGTACAAGAAGAAAATCCTTTGGACTAAGTAAACAAAAAGTGTATGGTTTAACCAGTTTTCAGAAATGGATGAAACTGTGATGTATGCTTGATCTATCTTGAGTTGGATTTTCTTCCTTTTAACAAATTCATAGCACACACACATAGAGTGTCAAGTTTAATTTCTCAGAAGTCAAGTACCCATTATCTGAGAATTTGAAAGAATGAAGCACTGCAAGTATTGAAGTTTCTAATGATAATGACCTTACCATCACAGTATCATAAGTTATTGAGACAGCCTACTTTTTGATGACCTTGCATTTTGCAGAACTTGGAACAAACACAAACTTTTGATGAGTAAATATGCATTACTGATAATTAATAAGGTACAATGGTCACAGGACCACATCTAATACCTCAAGCATAAAATTTCCTGATCAAAGATTTGTTCTACATAGGATCTGTACATCTGCAAGTCTTGTCGAGACTGAACTTATACACACAGCACTTCCACTAGCAAAGAGATTCGATTAACAAACAGTGATGACCCACAAATATTCAATTAATCTTCACCTTAGCTTTGCAACTTTTTAAGATGTTCCTATGATCCAGTGGATGCTCATGCATGATTTTCCTACAATTGCTGATTTATGAGACTTCTCATGCTGTGCCGTGCACATAGAGATTTAGAGTCTTGCAATTAATCCGTAAACAAGCTTATTAAAGTTGAAGTTAAAGCATCCATTTTAAATGAAGCATATGCAAACGTTACCAAATTAATGAATGAATTTAATATTCTCTGTGTGAGAACTTCGTAACCCCATGGAAACCCATCTCTTATAAATTCCTCATCTCTCCACCAACACAATCCATCCTTCATTAGCAACAGCAGCAAAGACAAAGGTCAAGCATGGCGACATACTTTGGTTTCTCAATGGTGGTGATGCTATTTGTAGCTTGTGGTGCAATTTTGACTGCCCAAAGAGTTCCATCCGATGACAACAGAGTTGCACCTTTTTCCGGCAACTTCGACGTTGCAGCGTCTCCCGTAGGTGACCAGCTGCCAGCACTATCCCCGAATGAGCAACTACCACCAGAGCAAGCACCGGGATATTACAAATTTCTGGCGTCATGCACGACAACGTTGACAGAGAAATGTGGGAAAGAAATCTTCTCAGCTCTATCTGGGAAGAAACAGGTTGATGGACCTTGCTGCTACAGGCTTGTGAAAAAGACCGGAAGACATTGCCATGATGAGTTATCAAAGGAGCTTACTAGAATTCCCGCTTACAAGCCTTACGAGCGTTTAATAATCCAGAGGAGTGATTCCATTTGGAATTACTGTGTTAAGCAAGTAGGAGATGTACCACCCTCTCCCTCTTTTTAGGTTTTCAGCTCAGCAAGAATAATATACCCTTCTTTATACTAGAGGGAAGAGGTAATTGAGAGAATAATATTCTACACTCCTAATCTCATCAGATAATAAAGCATTTTGTTCGATATTTTTGAACAACAGACAGGAATAATGTATATATCTTCACACACATATTTATGAACTCCAAGTCTCTACTAGGGTGTGAATAAATCAAGAAATTCCACTTGTTTTGTAAACCTGATCATAGATATTTGAATAACCCAGTGTCTTGGCAGACTTTGGTTTGGCAGGACATTAATTCATGAATTTACTTCTTCTTTGCTTTCCCTTTTTCCTTTTGTTTTTATTTTCATTTAAAAAAAATGAAAGAATAAACCATCTAGGCCTTCTTTGATTAATGTTCAGAATCCATTTACTACAATAGTGTATTTAATTTCGACCACCACAAGATTTATGTTAGGGGGAAATGCTTATCGTTAGATAAACAGTGGGAAAATGCTTTCCAAAATTAAAAATGTTACTCTTGTATGTTTCTATAAAAAGTTTAACCAATGGGATTATTACTAGCAAATAGACATATAAAAGCGGATTATAAATGTACTTTTTGTAATGAAAATGAAGAAAGTATGAAAATTTATTTAGGCAATGCATATTTTCGAAACATGTTTGGTTATTATGTAATGAAATTCTCTTAAATAATTAAACAAGAAAATAAGGACATTCAAGCATTGATTAAAGAAGCTGCACAAAAAAGTTTTTTATATTCTTGAAAAGTTGCTGTAATACGGATAGCTTGAAACAAAATGTGGTTTGAAAATTAAAAAGTGTACCCAAGAAACCTTGTAGAATTCGCAGCTAAAATTTAGTAATGTTTTATATGCATGTAGCAAAAAGAGTGGCAGAGGAGAGAAACAACTTATGACTTTATTCGAAAGTTTGGAAATAGCATGTAATTTAGGAATCTAAAACATCATCATACAAGGAGATGCATTACAGGTGGGAGAAGGGAATCAAGGGGTTGGCAGGTAATCCATGGCAAGTGAAATCAATTATGAGAAATCAAATCAAGTGGTAGATTTTTTTGGCTAGATTAGGTTATGGTAAAGAGAATAAACTCTTTTAGGGACTGTTTTTTTTTAACCCCAATTCAGGAAGATTGTATGTGGAACAATTGATTAAATCAAACCAAACCGAACTGAAACCCGCTTGAAAATGTGTTATAATAAGAGGCTATTTGGTATAACTTTTCAGAAGTAATCTTTCATAAGTCAAAAATAGGTTTTAAAAAGTAACTTTTAATAATAAATTTTCTACCTTTTTTAAGTAAAAAATTTATTTGATAACAACAAGTCAAAATCTACTTATAAGTTACAAAGTTGATATAAATGATTGAGATGGTGATGATGTTGCTAGTAGGCATGGTGGTGGAGGAGGAGAAATAGATGGCGGCAGTGACGGTGGTAATGGTTGTGGTGATGGTGCAGGTCATGTTGGTGGTGGTGGTGGAGGTGAAGGTGGAGGTGGTGGTAGTGGTAATGATGATGGTGGTGGTGATGCTGGTGGAGGAGGTGGTGGCGATGATAGTGGTGGTTGTGGAGGGAGAATAAAAACGATAAGTTGCTTTTCAACTTTTAAAAAAAAAAATTTAACTTTTACTTTTCAAAAATTTTAAAAATGACTTTTTAACTTTTTGAAAAGTTATTTTTTAAATGAGGTTGCTAAACTGACATTCTAGAAATTTATTAAGTTTTCTATTTTGAAAAATTAGAAAAATTTTGGAATATCAATGAAGCCCCTACTTTATTTTCTTTTTTTTTTAGTTTATTTAGCCCATCTATAATACGAATGAGGGTAAAATTACCCTCTTTGATCTAGAACAGAACGTAAAAATATTCCTTGAATATCGGGAGTAGTAGAAGTAAAGATTTGTTTTTTATCATTCAATGAGCATCTTGTATTTCATAGAAATTGGGGGCAATATAATCCTTACATAAGGGCCATCCTTTGAAAAGTTACACCAAACAACCTCTAAACTAAAACAAAATTGTATATGTATATATGTTTGGTTTGGTTTTTAGGTTAAAGTGATCAGCTCTCAATTTATTTTGGTTCGGTTCGGTTTGGGATGACGGTCGTAAACCTTTTGGTTTTACGTTGATGTCAACCCGTACCAAATCAAACCATGTTGTACCCCTCATGTTGGCAGGTGTATGAATGGGATCCCATCTACAATATAAGGATAAAGAGATAGGACAAAGATAGAAAGTTGGGAAATATGATTATTATGCATCTGCATCACACCATCCTACTCACATTCCATGATTTGGAATCTCTTATTTAGTCTCCAAAGGTTTCTAATGTGTCATCCTTTTCTCTGTCTTTTCTAGTGTAGCACCCCGGAACCCGGTCCACCCGTATCGGCTTTGTATTGGCTCCTGAGCGCTAATTTAGGGCCCAAAGTTGGTGAAAACTAACTTAAGAACTAACCAGACACAAAAATAACATTGTAAAATTTTTTCAGAAAAAACGTCTATATAATGCCTGTACATACGAGAATGGGCTAAGCCCCTAATCACAAATAATCACCTGATAAACACAGATAACATATATACATCATTCATCCATTCCAAGACTAAACCATCAAGACATACAGATCCAAAAATAGGGTTTACTAAGTTTCACACCTCCCCTCTCTCTCTCCATTTACAACATATACAATATCCAAAAAGGTAATCTACAACTATCAAAAAGAAAATACTGCCTTCTTTAGATTTAGCCGGGGTAGTAGTAATCCTTTGGCCTATATTCTGGATAACCCTCAGCTTCTGCCCCGCTGCACGTCTCACCCGCCTGGTCTGAAAACAAAACCGGTAAAAACAAAAACTCGCGTGAGACAATTGTCTCAGTAAGTAGCATCATGCATGCTATAAATAAGTTATGCAATTTCAAATATAAATAACATGCTCGGATACAACATGATTAAATCTCATCAAATTCATGCTAAAAGCAGTTCAATATAATGAAACAGTTCATTCGCATTTAAACCATAATTGCACTACGCAGAATCATAACAATAAGCAAATAAAAACCCAATTAATCCAAAATACGAGATTTGCATAAAATCTATGTAAACCGAGATAATCACCCTCTACCCTCTAACCCAGATTCAAGGTCTAGCGGAGTGCTCCTCTATGCTACTTGATAAATCAAGATCAAGCGGAATGCGCATCTACGCGACCTAATGAATCCCGGTCAACGGAGTGCCTTTCGACGCTGCCCGATGAAGCAAGGCTAAGCGGAGTGCCCTCAACGTTGCCTATTCATACCAAGTGGAATTCCCTTCCACTTCCCAAATCATATAAAGAAACAATTTTATACATAACACAACTTTCCAGATAAACTCATACAAATCAACCATTGTTAAACAAATTTCACAGTTTTGAGCTTCTGGGGTGAATTTAGGTTCATGATCCACAATGCCTCAAAGCACGTGGTGAACTTAATTCACGATCCTCAGAACTCATATTTGTGGTGGATGGTTCGCGATCCCCTTCTAGGGTGAATAACAGTTCACGATCCCCAACTGAGGTGAACAACAACCCACGATCCACAAATATTCAAATTTTGTGGTGGATGCAGGTTCACGATCCTCCCGCTAGGGTGAACAACAGTTCATGATCCCCAGCCGAGGTGAACAGCCATCCCAGTCCACAGAACATCAAACCATAGGCCCTTGGCCCTTTTTCAGATTAACAAGAAGCCTCAGCTTCAATTTTTCAATTACATAAATCACCCATCAATCACAACTAATGTTATAAATTCCACAACACATATTTCACCCTTGGCATTATTGCCATCAACACTTTTCCTTTCAAATAACCAACCATTGGTTGCCAAAACAATAGTGCACAGTAATAGCAATTACGAACTGTTCGACACTAACAGTCCGACACTAACAGCAATTACGAACAGTAATTAACCAATTACTAATAGTAATTACTAACAGTAATTCCTAACAGTAATTACTAACACTAACAATAAGTACTAACAGTAGTTATTAATTCACCACTTTCGGTTTAACCTAATTAACCAAATACTAACAGTAATTACTAACAGCAACTTCTAATTACTAAAAGTAATTACTAATAGTGATTTACCCATTTAATTAACTAAATACTAACAGTTATTAACAGCAATTCATTTTCGAGTTACTAACAGCAATTAATCTAGGCATCATCTTGCAACCGATTACTAACAGTTACTAACAGTAATTCATTAAAAGTAATTACTAACAGTGAATACTAACAGTGATTTCTAACAGTGATTACTAACAGTAATTTACTAACAGTAAATTACCCATTACCAACAGTCCTACACCAATGGGGTTACCAATGGCTAACAACAATGAAGTTATCAATTCCTAACAGCAATGAAGCTACCAATTCCTAACAGTAATTTATAACAGAAATTTCCAACAGCAATGAAGTTACCCATTATCAACAGTCCTACAATCAGTTACTAACAGTAATTTACCAACAATAATTTACTAACAATAATTTACTCATTACCAACAGTCCTACACCGATGGAGTTACCAATTCCTAACAGAAATTACTTTCCTAATCAATTCTTACACCAACAGCAACTAATTACCCCAACAGCAACTAATTACTAACAATTACTTTACTAATTACACCAGCAGCAACTACCTTAGGTATTTTCCTACAATCAGTTGCTAACAGATTCGAATAACCAATATTATCAATTAATGCTTCACAGATCAGAGGACATATAAGAAAGGACCTGATTTCTCTATCAAGAACCAAGATAATCTGCCTTTTAAACCAAAACCCAATATGAACTTAATTCCACATTCCTTCAGCAAGCAAAAATCCGATTGGGAATTCATTCCAAAACAAAATCAGTTGGTTTCTCAAACCAACGACTCTAGCAAATGACCCAAACATCTTCAGCAAGCAAGCAATCCCCGACCATCCAATAAAATACATAGTTCGGATAGATTTGGTTTGTATTTTGGTCTTCACCAAAGATACCAAAGCAGACAGTCGCAGACAAACGCTGTCAGACGCAGACAAACGCACGACGGAAGCCAAACAAAGACCCAATATAAACTCAACAATCATCGATTGAAATCAACAATAATAAATCGATCAAACATAACTCAAAAGCAAGGGAAAAACCAAACATTAGTCGATCAAACAGAAAAAATTTGCTACTTACAAGATTTCGCAAATCCCACGCCCAGTCTCTCTTCTTTTCTGCGTTTTCCTCCCCTGTTTGGTTAGTCCTCGATGAACAACCAGCTGTTCTCTCTCTTCCTCCTTTCTTCTTCCTATTTTTCCCCACGTTCTCTTCCTCTCTTCTCTTCCTTTCTTTTCTCCTCCTTCTACTTCTTCTCACGATCAACCAAGATGGCCGAACCCTTGCTCTTTTTCCTCTTCTTCTCTTCCTCTTTTGTTCTTCTTCTTCTTCTTCTTCTTCTTCCTTCTTCTCTCCTCCTCTCCACGGCTTCCTCCCTTCTGCGATTTCCTCTTTCCCGCAAACCTTGACGCCCCCTTCCTTAGATGAAACCCTTAACGCCCAATGACAAAACGTGATTTGCTTTTGTCTTAAAAAAATAATCTTGAACTGATTCAACCACATGAACCAATTCCAAATAACCCATTAAACCAATAACCAAATGAACCAATTTAACCAAATGAATTTTAATTCTATATTGTCCTTATTTAATAATTTTAATTAATCTTAATTAAAGTTTCTCAAAATTCCGGAGTGTTACATCGAGCCTTACATTTTAGGTCCTAATGGCCTTATGTGCCGTGCATCCTTTTCAGCAAAAAATTCTCCCTTTTTGGGTAGGGATAGGTTGATCCATTAATATAAAAAGTTAATTTAAACATCCAGTGTATAAAGTTGTTTGGATTTTTTAATTTGAATAGACCAATGAAAATTGTTCTGGTATTTTTATGAAACAACTCAAACAAGGGATGACGATCAAAGGAAGATCATCAATGATTTATGACTTCCAAAGTTTTTAAAGTGTTAGACTGAATGATTGTGACATACACCTGTTCAATTCCAGTATCTTATGGGCTAAACCACAGAATTATTAGAAATGGTATGTCAGGCGACAAGTCAATCTGGGTCTTAATTAAAATTTAAAACAATAAATCTGAATTCACTCATCTATGAACACTACCAATCATCTGATACCAACAGATAATCCATGCTCATTGAATATATCAGAGTGTATCAAATTAAATAATGATAAAGCGGAAGACTTAATAGAATATCTATCTGGAAATCATAATCTCAGAATGTAAAATCACTTAAATGAAATATAATTAAGTACAATGAATAAAAATGATAACTGCTATACCTCTAAATCTGGATCTACCCGAATGACAACACTTTGGAATCTATACAGTCTATATATAATAAACTAAATGAGATCGGAGACCCCCGATAAGTCCTTATATGATAAATTAAATACACATGTGGATATATCTCAAATCATAATACATCACAAGTAATCAAGTGCATGTGAGACAACCCCGTATCCCACTAAATAATATGAATTCACAACAAGGTTCAGAAGAATTACAATAATCATCAACTGGAATATATAAATCAATTTATAACTTCGAACCAAATCAATTCGATTAATCCGATAAACCATATCATATTATATCACAAGACTAATCAAAGTATTGGCCAGCCGGAACTATAGACATCGGCCAGGACTACAACTATTGTATTCAGACTGGGATGCACAGTCCTTGGATCACAAGATCACCACACACAACACATTTTGGGTAAACCCCTTTCTACCGAGAAATACCAATCACATCGTTTACACTATCAGGAGGAATCAAACGTCTCGATTAGCTCTGCCAGGAGGAATCACACATCTCGACTTGCTCACATCACCAAATAAATGAAAACATGCCGGGAGGAATCCTCAACTCAACCAACTTCGTCGCTACAATCACTACGACTCCCTTTACTCACATACTTAAGAGCTCTCACACACTCAAGTTTTAATTATCTTTTTAACATCCACACAAACTACTAGATATCAAAAACATAATAAGGATCTCTCTTGAGATAAAATAGTGAAATTCATTTATCTACCTTACATACCGGTAAAGTGCTAACCATATAGATACTCAAATTATTGCAAGGCAAAAATATATTTAATTAGGGTACAACATGCACAATCCAAACTTATAAATACTCAAGTGTGTGTTAACCTACTCAAATATGCATATTTTTCCAAATATAAGATATTATAGATATAAATGCAATTTAGGAATCATGCTCGTGGAATTCACATGAAATATTTAATAACAAGGATAAACATCATTGTTTGAAACTTACTATAGATATATAATCGATAAAACTCGATTTATGCTTCTCTGATGCAATTAAATGAATTAATAAATCATCTTATGCATTTATATAAAAAGTTTCTTATTTTGGACCAATTTCCCATAATTGTTTTCTTGCATTATGCTAAATTGCACCTACATTGCAATTTTTCTCTTTACTTTTATTAAAATGACCTTATCCTATTTTTAAATTAATTTATAAATCCTAAAAATCACTTTTAAACACATTTTTATTGAATTTTGATTTTTGTTTCAATTTGACTAAAATGTAATTATTTATTAACTTATATTTGAACTAAAAGTTAATTACTTAAGTGTTGTACACTTGTAAGATCCCAACTCTCTGATCAATGTTTAAGTTATAATTGTAATATTATAACTAATAGAGGGTTTGTGTTATGAAGGTGATCCTTCAAAGGCCTAGATTGGAATTATGAAGCAGAGCCCTCGAATTAAGAAGGGACCTTAAGCTTGGAGAGAAGAACAAAGCTGGAAATTTGAAGAAAACGGTATTTTGATTTCATATTTGGGTTGCTAAAGCTAAGAAGAAGGTGATTATAGCTTCAAGGTAAGCAACACCCTTCTAAGGAAACCTTGATTTAGTTTTCTTGAATTCAAAATAAATTTTCGGATTTCTGTTGCTAATATGAGATTAGTATTATTATATGTTGCTGTTAAATGAGTTTGCAATTTATTTTAGATGCATGTGACTATAGTATGTTTGCAAATTGAGATAAATGTGATGCTCTATTTGCATAAGAAAGTATTGCCTGAATTTATACATGAAATGTATGGAAGCGTGAGGGCATAGGCCCATGATTTGAAAATGAAATGTAAACCATGGGGCAATGGCCTGGATAATTGTGAATTAGTAGCCCTACGGGCTGTGTTTGAGAAACATAGTTATGTTGACATGGAAATGATTGTGTGAGATACCAAATAAAATGAAAGGCATAAAATTTTAACTTAAGATGCGGATCCGTATAACTTAAGTAGGTGTGTTTAAATATAAATGTCGTGACCTTGGATACTGTTGTTTCATCATGTGTGGATTCTATTGATGTTGGCTGGAGGCGGATGGTTGTACTGAATTCCAGCACCAAGGGAATCGGTGGCTGATGCCCAAGCTTCATCTGGATGCCCTACGCTAAGGGGAATCGGCGTTAGGATGCCCAATACCAAGGGGAATCGGGTTGAATGCCTAACCTATATGGGAAACCTATAGAGTTAGATGTGGTCATGACGTTTACAATTAAACCACCTAATTAACTCTATAAATGGAATGAGGTCAACATGGTTGTTGTTGCAAAGAGTTAGTATATTTTAATGCTTGTTTCCATTGATTAATGAATGCCCTTGTATGCTTGTGCTAAATGTTATGAATGATATGTAAAGATGTTGTGAGACATAGAAAAAATCAATTTAATGACTTCCTAATCATCACACGGGATTGGTTAAAAACACAGAGTCGCCATCATTCTATTTAGGTGAGAATGGACACTAAAATCTCAAATAAGCACAAAAAGCCAATTTAGGGTAAAAATAACCCTCTTTAAAAAAAACAACCAGAAATAGGTAAGGGGATTAGGTTATGAACATGGGAAGGTGTCAGGCACCCCTATTCATCCACACAAGGTGGTTGCTAGGCATTGTTCATGTTAAAATAAAGGAAAAAGGGCTTGCTACAAAAATCATGAAAAATCACAAAAAAGACAAAAGTGTATGGTTATTTCATACGAATAGCCTAATTTGATCCAGAACTTTCAAATATGGTCATATCATTCCTAGGGTTTCATGATCAAAATAAAATTGAGATAAAATCAAATAAAACCAATCTAAAGTGAAAACTTCAAAAATCTGGCTTCAAGTTAAATTCTAGAAATCTAGAAAAATATGATTTTATAAAATATTGCAGAATTGAACTTGAACAGTCTATGACATAGATATAGCCCAAATTTCACATTAAATCAAGAAATCAAAACCAAAAATACCCACGTTGATGAAGAACATCAAAAGGGGAGAACTTAGACCGTAGGGTCTTCTATCAAAAGTGAAAAAGGACTCAAAAACCACATCATGAAACCCTAAAAGTTACTTTCAGGCTTTTGAATTCAGATCTATCATATAGATCATGATGGATCCAGGATCTTAGCCTAATATCACAAAAATCACGAAAACAGTGCTGTAGGTGCAAAAGTGGTGAAAATCTCAATTTTAGAAGAAAACGAGGATCTCATGCTATAAACATCATGGATTCATATGATTCATTCAGATTTAACATAAAAACCATTAAAACATGAACATGATATTTAAAACAGCCATATCTCACAGATTAGAGCACATGGGGGTCTACCCTACGGATCCACCTGTTCTCTTTTCCCCTAGCTTTCTCTTCACGTTTTACGGCTAGAGAGGATTCTTGAGGTACCTAGAGATAGGTTTAGGTATACAAACATAATCAAAGGCCTTATTCTAAAAAAAAAAGAGAAAAACAGATATGGGGTTCTATTCTAGGGATCCACCTGTTCCCCTTTCCCCTAGCTCTCTCTTCACCTTTTACGGCTAGAGAGGATTCTTGAGGTACTTGGAGACAAGTTTAGGAATACAAGTACAAGATGGCCTTATTCTACAGCAATGGAGAAGATTCTATTATCTCTAGAATTGAAGACAGAAAATAAAAGGGAAAAGGGACTTACCTGGATTTGAGCAAGCAGAGCAGCAGGGATTCCTCTCTTCACTTGGAGCTCCTTAGACTTCAAATTTTCATAGCCCCTTGCTTAAGGATCTCACCTCTATTTATAAGCAAACCCAAGGGTATGGCTGGTCCAGAGGGATATACCCTGATCCCCCCAGATTGGGTTAAAAATAAGGATAATGCCCATCCATGGCCAACAAAGATATTTCGAACGAATAAAAGAGATAATTCGCTTATCTAAAGATATATTGGACTGAAGATAAGGCTCAAAAATCGAGCAAGGATCAAATTCACACAAATCTCCTGCCCCCGTATTTACATTGCGGGCAAGTGGTGTCCGCATTCTTATTACGAGCGCTATGTGCCCGTATACAAATTTCGGGCGCGATTAGCCCGTGGATACAATACGGGCAATGCTTAAATTATTGAATTTCATGCATTTTTTACCTGTTTCAAATCCCAATTAATATTTTAAATTATTTTCTCATTTTGTAGTGCAATTTGGGGTGTCTAAAGATGTATATTGGCATTATTGCATCGGTTTTCGATCTATTGCTATGCATCATGAATTTGAAAAGATATGGCATGAACTGTGGTTTTCAAAAGCATGCATAGTGTTGCTTATTGGGACCCTTCGTCTCATCAAACGTGGTTTATCGGTTTTGTTTTAGATCCATCGACGTCTGGAGCTAAAGCTGATAAGGGGAAGGAGAAAGCTTTGGGATACAAAGAGGAGGATTTCTTCAGGCCTGCTAGGTCTCCCTAGATAATGTATATCTTATTTTGGATTTATGTAGATAGAGAAAGAGAAAGAGAGGGATGTGAGATGCTTAGATGACCCGCTTTTGTACATCTGTGTATATAACTTTTAATGGGTTCTTTTGATACCTTTACTTCACAGCTTATACTTTAAATGCTTCTTTTATGGTTAGCATTACTGTACACATATAGTATATGTTGCACTCACGTTTATCAGGTATTTTTCACACTTGGATATCGTCCATTTTCTAGGCGTGATATACGCCTTTTGTAGAAAAGGAGAAAAAAATTTCCACCATGTTTATTAGGACCTAGTTAACATCCCTTAGTTGATCATTGTCCAAAGGGACAAGATGTGGCTTATTGGGGTGTTACAACACTAATTTACAAAGAAATAATCCATTACATATCAAACTTAAATATTACTAATATATATATTGTTTTTGGATTAACGTACGAACTTTGTACTGAAAATTAATTATTTTACAACTGTCGCCAATAACACTATTCCTGCATTTTTTTGTGATTAAATGGCCTACTTTGTAGATTTTTCTAGATCAATCCAAGACTCCTCTTAACCTAAAATCAATTCCTATGTAATCTACACCTGGTAAGCTTAAATTTAGGCCATTAAACTAAAATTTACAATAGTATTTGCATAGTTTTGCAAACACCCCAAAACCATTTGAAACAAGGAAAACTAAAAAAAAAAAAAAACAGAGCATCCGTATTGCTTCTTATGATCAATTTGAAACCAATTCAAAGCTTAATAAATCCAAGCCACATCAAATCCTTTGAATTCCAAGCAATATATATTTTACCTAAAATCTAAAAGTGCACAAGAATTAGGATGTCAAACTTCAATAGCAACGTCATAGCCGAGAACAGTAAAACACCAGCAGTAACTCTATAACCAAATCTAAGCTATTTAAACAAATGTTTTGTTAATTTATAATACGTATAATAGAAATTAAGTCTATCATTCAAAACCAACATAATTGATGGACTTACAGATTCTGCAGATTCCAAAACTGCTGTTACTCCAACTCAACAACCACTCAGGTACAAGTCTCACAGCAACCCAACCAACTTAGACTCCTTTCTCTTAGTGCCAAAACCATCACCTAAAAGGAAGAACTTGATAACCTCTATAGGTTGAAAGGAGGAGGGGAAGAAATTGAAGAGGAGAAGAAGATTGAGAAGGAGAAGACGCTCGAAGAACCAATAAAATGCTGCAAGAAAGGAAGTCGGCTAATCTGTCGACTCTCTTTTTGTTTTTTAATAGTTTATCTCTCTGCTGACTCAGAGAGGAAGAAGTCACTTATAAGGCTCCGCATCGTCTCCAGCATTGCGTTTACAGCAACGCTTACAGCATTAATTGATGAGCAAACATGTGTCCCCTCACCTCTCTTGTTTGGCAAACCATAACGGAGCCATTTTCGTCTCATTAAACACGACTTTTTTTTTTAAACTGTAAAAAAAAAATCCTTCTTTTTCCTTTACACATTGATTGAGAGGGAAACGAAAACCCCTTGTGTCTTCACCAAAGAACACAAGATAATGACTTTAAACCAAAGGAAGTAGCCAGAGGAAGGAAGACAGAGCAAGGAATCTTCCTTCCAGTCTTCTCTCTTACTCTTTCTTCAGCAAAGAATGGACAAGGAAACCCTAGAAGGATAAACATTTTTTATTTGCAACCACTTTAAGGTGTTTGCCACATTGCTGGTTTGGCTGTTTACAGTCAAACCTTGCATTAACGGGATTGTGCGCCCTACATGGACAGAGCTTTTTCTGAAAATCCATTTTGCTTTAGACTCACCCGTCCTCTCTACGACAAGCACCCTCCTCTCTTTCTTTCCCTCTCCCTCCTCCAATGATAATGGACACAAGCATTACCAAGCTAACCATTCACAGAAGGCATTTCTTATTGGGTATTGATTTGTAATCTTGGCAACGTTACAGCCATGATTTCTTTAAAAGGAAGTTCACACAACAAGAAAAAGATAAAAGAGAGGAAGAGTTGAAGAATTAAGTCTTTTGCTAATTCATCTTCTAATAATCAACTTGATAGCAAATAAAAGAAAGAAAGATTTATTTTTTCTTTTTTATTGATTTCACCGGAGTATGGTTGCAGTTGGAAAATATGCTTTTTGCAAAATGTTAGAAGGCTTCCATCATTGTTGAAGGAATATCAGTCTAACTACAGGTTGAAAATGGGAGAGGGAGAGAGAAGGGAAAAGAGATTTTGAAAAAGAAAAGGGAAAAAAATGGCTTTTCTCTCTCTTAAACGGGTCTATGTCGCGTTAATGTTGCGCCGTATACTTGGATGCATGTCACAAAGCTGTTAACGCTGTGACGGATGCTGTAAATAAAATGCGGTAGACGATGCGGAGCCCACTTATAACAACTTTGATCCAGGGTGACGTCTTCCCACATAATTTCCTATACAACCCCCATCGGACTAATCAAATTCAACCCCAAACCAAAGGTAAACCTATGCTCCGACTCATAACACCCCCTAATCATCCTCAAGACCTGTTAACCAATCAAATAAAAGAATTGATTAAACTTTATAAATCCCAAACAATTCATATAAATTTCAATAAATTCCAAACAAAAATCAATAGAAAATATCACGATTAATCTAAAACAACAAATGTGGAAATTTGGGATGTCACAATGATTTATTGGTTGAAAAAAAATTATTTCCTTCCTTTATCTATGTCTTTATAAAATCCATACTAATTAGTATAGATATATCTCCCTTGAAATTTTTGTAATTTTTTTTTTTTTTGCATATATATAAAATTATTGATAGCCTAATAAGCTAATTGTAAAATTTTTGCACGTTGTTCCCTTTCTATAGTTGTTATTAAATACATTTTAATTAAATATAGGTAAATTTTAAAATAAAACAATAACAATCAACTCCTGAATGACAAGCTAATGTTTAACAAGAAAACAATGGAAGAACGGATAATCTTTAAGGCATGATTATGGATATGGATAATATCATTTACTTGTATGGTTGACTAGTTTATATCATTCACTTTAATGGATATGGTTTTCATTTAAAAAGCTCTCTAATGTTAATTTCAAAATCTATTTTACCCCTTATGCTTTTTTTAGTGACCATTAATTACAAGAAATAAATAAATTCTCAATATTTTTATTCTTCATGACCATTAATTATAACAAATAAATACAATAACATAATTCACTTGTATGGTTGACTTGTTTATATCATTGACTTTAATGGGTATGGTTTTTGTTTAAGAAGATAAGCTTAATTTCGAAATCTACTTTACCCCTTATGTTGCATAAGGGGTAAAGTAGATTTTGAAATTAACCTTAAAAACTTGGGTGAAGATAGAAATATTGATATATGAAGGAGATCTTGAAATTATAAATGTATTGAAAATGTTCTTTATACTTTTGGTCATAAAATTGTGAAAAGGTTTTTAAGGTCATATCACTCTTATTTGAACAAATTTTTCATCACAACACAACAATCCCCACAAATATTTCATTACAGAGAAGCAGTGTTTCTGATTTAGCTTTGATTTCAGATACATATCTTGCTGTCCAAAGAATACTGACTAAAGACTATAGGGCCACAAATTAAGTTGGTAAATGATTGATTTTATAGAGTGGCAATAGATACAACAATCCCACTATAGTTAAACATATAATTAAGTACAGCCACAAGTATCTTTATAGTTTTCTGTTGCATCCTCCCTTAGACATTGCCTATGCCTTTAAGTGAGAGACAAGGCTTTCAGACAGCCATTGCAGGAATCAAATCTTCTATATGACACAATACATGAGTAAATTCTTCTAGTATAAGCTTATATATATAACAAAGATGAAAATACACATAATAACTGATCCTGGCTCATGCCATGGTAGAAGTTTCATTAGTTCATGCAGTTGGGTATGAAGCATCCATCGCAATACCACAAAGGCCTCCCTTTGCAGGAACATCTCTTTGCATCCTTATGTATCCAGCCTCTCCCCAACTAGTTCCCCATGAATTCTTCACTAACCAATACTTGGTTCCATTGTTGCTTACCCCATAACCAACCGCGGCGACACCATGGTCGAGTTCAGTTCCACATGGTCCATTGAACACTCCGCTTGAGTAGAACTGGAAGTCGGTTCCACTAGCGTCAATGGCAACGGAAATAGGTTGGTTAGCAACAGCCTTTAGTAGTGCTTTCTCATTATTAACAGGAACATCTTCATGACCAGTGATGTTTGCAGCATGAGAAGCTTCTTTCTTTTTGTTGCAACTTCCATCAGCCCCTTTGTAAGGGTAGATAGCTTCAGTGGTGAGGCCATGGTTCTGTTGGATGAATTCAAAGGCACTGTCCATGAGGCCACCTTCACAACCTTGATCCTCCTTCCTATCGCAATCCACCAACTCCTGCTCCGACAAAGATATTAACTTACCAGTACTTAGTTTTGTAACTCCTTCTGTGGCTGCAACTGCTGAAAATGCCCAACAAGATCCTAGATTTGGATACAACAAGTCAAAGATGCAAACATTCAAGCTAAATATAAATTACTTCCAATACAAATATTAAAAAAAAATTCTTGGTTTGCCATCCCTATGTATTGAAAAGCAAATCTAGCTTCAGTAATATAAGGTCATGTGTATTCAAATTATCTCTAACAGAATGCAACTTGGACCTTCTATTACCTATATATATAAACATAAGTAAGTTTTCAGATGAGAAAATTCTTCTTTCTTACCACATTGGCCTTGGTTCTTTATGGGGGTTACAGCTCCTTTCTTTCTCCAATCCATACTAGCCGGCACTGCAGTCATGTATTCATATCTGAATGATTTTTCTTCTGAACCAGGCCTCAGCTTTGATATTGCCCTCTTCATATACCCATTACGCGAGGCTATGAACTCTTCGTTTGTTTGGTCTGCAAATTCATTGACACTTAGCCTATATGGTTTGTCACCACGGTTGTTGTGAGATTCTATATGTTCAACATTTTTCTTGAATATCTCGAAGCGCCTCTCCTTCTCGGATGCATCATCATAAACGCGGCCATAGTGTGCTATCCATTGCTCGTACCTCTCAGACATGGATATGTCTTGGATAGTTCGAGACATGGTTGGAGTTGCCCACATTCCCAAAATAAAGAGCAATACCAAACAGGTGCATTGAAATTTGTTCGTAAAAGCCATGAATTTAGCAAGTGGCTTTGAAGACAGAATCGAATGAGTGATTGGAATGCATGAACTATTTGGTTGCTTATGTTTATATAGAAAAACTTTTCCTCTTGTGATATGTTGATATCCATTTGATCATTGAATTGTACTCTTCTTTGTTGTGCCGTTAAAGGCATTGTGATTCAAATGAGATAACCCATTTCCGTGGAGTAACATTCTCCCATGTTGTCACAATCAACAAAATTTTGATTTTGGGGAAGGTTCTCCTATATGTTGTAGATTCATAACCTGTCTGTAATGTGTATTCTATGATATTTTGGCCCCTTAAATTAATACCAATAGTTTATTAACAATTACGTGCTTTATTTGCATTTTAAAATGCTGTCATCATCCTGTCTAACTCTTCCAAATTAAGGGTCTTTCACAAACTCATATATTTGCATGTAAGCTCATCTATATTTTATATATTCTTGCCCCTATTTTATTAACAAGTTTGTTCTGTTCTTTGTTTTTCTTGGATTCAATATATAAAACATTTAAATTGATGGTCTTCTTTGACTATAGTTATGTCACATAAACCTAACCAAAAAACAATTATATGTTCTTAACAATTTAAACCACTAGATGATGCAAAAATGAATCAAAATAAAATGCCTTGCACAACCATTTGGGTTAAGTTGTTAAATCTTCTGAATCATTATATCTTACAGATTATTCAAATAATGCAACCTCCTTGAAACACAGGGAAGGGTAATGAGTTGTAGCAATTTCACTTCACTAACCTACAACACACTTGGGCAGAACCCAGAAATCAGGACTAAAAATTACGTGTTTAAAAGAATAATCATATATTTGCAAAAAGCACTTCTTTGTCATGATATGACAAATCAAAACATATTACAATCTAGTGCAAGTGTGATAATCAGGAATATGACTTTGAGGAGGAAAATGAACAGTGTAAATCTCCAATAATGTCATTCCTCGATGCTTTTTTAATCAAGGCAAAAAAGCTGAGAAAATTTAATGGGTAATATGGTACAAGAAGAAAATCCTTTGGACTAAGTAAACAAAAGAGTATGGTTTAACCAGGTTTCAGAAATGGATGAAACTAAGTAAACAAAAGAGTATGGTTTAACCAACTTTGTAAGATGTTCCCATCATCCAGTGGAGGCTCATGCATGATTTTCCTACAATTGCTGATTTACGAAACTTCTCATGCTGTGCCGTGCACATAGAGAATTAGAGTCTTGCAATTCATCCATAAAACACAAGCTTATTTAAGTTGAAGTTAAAGCATCCATTTTAAATGAAGCATATGCAAACGTTACCTAATTAATGAATGAATTTAATATTCTCTGTGTGAGAACTTTGTAACCCCATGGAAACCCATCTCTTATAAATTCCTCATCTCTCCACCAGCACAATCCATCCTTCATTAGCAACAGCAGCAAAGACAAAGGTCAAGCATGGTGACGTACTTCGGTTTCTCAATGGTGGTGATGTTGTTTGTAGTTTGTGATGCAGTTTTGACTGCCCAAAGAGTTGCATCCGATGACTATGGGGTTGCACCTTTTTCCGGCAACTTCGACGTTGCAGCGTCGCCAGTAGGTGACCAAATGCCAGCACTGTCCCCGAATGAGCAACTACCACCAGAGCAAGCACCGGGATATTACAAATTTCTGGCGTCATGCACAATAACGTTGACAGAGAAATGTGGGAAAGAAATCTTCTCAGCTCTATCTGGGAAGAAACCAGTTGATGGGCCTTGCTGCTACAGGCTTGTGAAAAAGACTGGAAGACATTGCCATGATGAGTTATCAAAGGAGCTTACTAGAATTCCCGCTTACAAGCCTTACGAGCGCTTAATAATCCAGAGGAGTGATTTCATTTGGAATTACTGTGTTAAGCAAGTAGGAGATGTGCCACCCTCTCCCTCTTTTTAGGTTTTCAGCTCAGCAAGAATAATATACCCTTCTTTATACTAAAGGGAAGAGGTATTTGAGAGAATAATATTCTACACTCCTGATCTCATCAAATAATAAAGCATTAATTTTGTTGGATATTTTTGAACAACAGACAGGAATAATGTATATATCTTCACACACATATTTATGAACTCCAAATTTTTATTGGGGTGTGAACAAATCAAGAAATTCCACTTGTTTGGTAAACCTGATCATGGGTCCATGTGAGACTGCTGGCTTGTGGTTAATTTAGAAGAAAAATAAAAGATTTTGTCTATATTAATATGGATATTTGAATAACTCAGTGTCTTGGCAGACTTTTGTTTGGCAGGACATTAACTCATGAATTTACTTCTTCTTTGCTTTCCCTTTTTCCTTTTGTTTTTATTTTCATTTAAAAAAATGAAAGAATAAACCATCTAGGTCTTCTTTGATTAATGTTCAGAATCTATTTACTACTGTAGTGTATTTCATTTCTACCACCACAAGATTTATATTTACAGTGGTAGATAAACAGGGGGAAATGCTTTCCAAAATTAAAAATGTTACTCTTGTATGTTTCTATAAAAAGCTTAACCGACGGGATAATTACTAGCAAATAGACATATAAAAGCGGATTATAAATGTACTTTTTGTAATGAAAATGAAGAAAGTATGAAAATTTATTTAGGCAATGCATATTTTCGAAACATGTTTGGTTATTATGTAATGAAATTCTCTTACATAATTAAACAAGAAAATAAGGACATTCAAGCATTGATTAAAGAAGCTGCAAAAAAAAGTTTTTATATTCTTGAAAAGTTGCTGTACATATGTGGGGTAATATGGATGGCTTCTGAAACAAAATGTGGTCTGAAAATTAAAAAGTGTACCCAAGAAAACTTGTAGAATTCACAGCTAAAATTTAGTAATGTTTTATATGCATGTAGCAAAAAGAGTGGCAGAGGAGAGAAACAACTTATGACTTTATTCGAAAGTTTGGAAATAGCATGTAATTTAGGAATCAAGGGGTTGGCAGGTATTCCACGGCAAGTGAAATCAATTATGAGAAATCAAAACAAGTGGCAGATTTTTTGGCTAGATTAGGTTATGGTAAAGAGAATATACTTTATTGGTAAGATACTCTTCTTGGGACTGTTTTTTTTTTCCCCCAAATGGAGAGGATTGTATGTGGAAAAAGTGATTAAATCAAACCGATTCGAACTGAAACCCGCTTGAAAAAGTGTTATATTTAAAGGCTATTTGGTATAATTTTTCAAAAGTAACTTTTAATAATTATTTTTCTACTTTTTATGTAAAAAAGTTATTTGATAAAAATAAATCAAAATCTACTAATAAGTTAAAAAGTTGATATTAATGATAGAGATAGCGATAATGTTGCTGGTAGGCATGGTGGTGGAGGAGAAAGTGGCGGCGGTGGAGGAAGTGGAGGTGGTGGTGATGGAGGAGAAGGAAGATATGGTGGCAATGATGGTGGTAGTTGTTGTGGTAATGGTGGAGGCCGTAGTGGTGTGTTGGTGGTTGAGTTGGAGGTGGTGGTGGTAGTGGAGGAGGAGGAGGTGGCGTTGATAGTGGTGGTTGGGGAGGTGATGGTGGAGGGAGAAATAAAAACAATACGTTGCTTCAACTTTTGAAATTTTTTTTTTTTTACTTTTCAAAAATTTTAAAAATGACTTTTTAACTTTTTGAAATGTTATTTTTTAAATGAGGTTGGTAAACTAATATTTTAGAAATTTATTAAGTTTTCTATTTTGAAAAATTATAAAATAACTTTGAAAAGTTATACCAAACAACCTCTAAACTGAATCAAAATTGTATATGTATATATGTTTGGTTTGGTTTTTAGGTTAAAGTGATCAGCTCTCAATTTGGTTTGGTTCGGTTCGGTTCAGCTTGGGTTGACGGTCACTGTAACGCCCCGAACCCGGGTCTATGCAAAACAAGCACCAAACCTGAATCCGAAGTGCTACTGGGCCCAAAGCAACTAATTACCAGTCATTTAAAATTTGAATAATTCCACTGAATATGAGAGTGCGAAAAATAAAACATCGAATTCACCAATAAGCGTGGCTTAGTGTAAACATCAAACTATCTCATCAATATAAAATAATAAGTCTAGTGAATGGGTTTTCTAACATACTTTCTCTCATAATCAATTAGATCATAGAGTATCCATAAAAATAACATCTATATCAACCTCTAAATAGAAATCTAATCAAGATAAGAATAATGCTCAGCACAGTAATCAGCAACTCCCCTTGTGCCAACCCCAATAACACTCTCACGAGGATTAGCTGAAAACAAAACAAAATAAAACACGGATGAGATACGAATATCCCAGTAAGTAACACTATGCATTAATAAACAGTTTATATATAAAGAAAATAATCATGCTTTCATGCTCGATAAGGTAAACGAATAATCACGATACAAATTGAACAATAAATCGTGCCCGAAATAAAGTCAGTTCATCATATAACTATCATTTCTGATCTGAAGATATTACCGGCCATCGAAATCACCGTAATCATCCAAAAAATAGAGTACTCCGCAAACAAACCAGATAAATTACTGTAGTTGAAAAGTCAACAATATATATATATATATATATATCTTTCTCTCTCTCTCTCTCTCTCTCTCTCTCTCTCTCTCTCTCTCTATTGTATAACCAAAACCCATAACTCATACCATAACATTAATTCTAGGACTCTTGAGGAAAAGTAAGCCTTTTAAAGTTACTCATTGTTTACTACAACAACATGCGACTTATTTCACAAGAACTCCCAAAACATTAAACAAGTTGACGATACAATATAAATCAATTCTACAAGTTTCCCAAACAACACATATAGTCTTTTCCCTGATCAATGCATTCAGGTTAATCATATCATTTTAATATTTCCTTTCAAAACTATTCTTATCAAGACATGGCTAAACCAATCAATCAATCTCTTTCCTTTTTAAATAAAATCATGTCATTCATATTTAATAAATAAATCTCACCATCCGATAGTAACATACCTCTACTGCAGGATGTAAATACATAGTACCTATATTTCCCCCATAGGAAATAGCTTATCTCACCCTCAGGTAGCAATTCATACACTCATCTTCCATGTAGGATGCAATCATGTAGTAATCACATCTCCCCCACATGTGGTATCTCCCCTGTAGGATGTAGTCCCATCGGAACTACATCTCTCACACAGGAGGTAACTCATCTCACCCTCAAGTGGCAATTCACATACTCATCTCCCATGTAAGATGCAATCACGTAATAATCACATCTCCCCCACATAAGGTACCCCTATAGGATGTAGTCCCATCGGAACTACATCTCCTCCACAGAAGATAACACATCTCTCTCGCAGAAGGTAATCACATATCTCCCCTGTGAGATGCAATCCAATCAAAACTACATCTCCCCCAACAGGAGGTCACATCTCACCCGTAGGTGGTAATCACATATCTCTCCTGTGCGATGCAATCCAATCTTGACTACATCTCCTCCAACAGGAGGTCACATCTCACCCGCAGGTGGTAATCACATATCTCTCCTGTGGGATGCAATCCAATCTTGACTACATCTCCTCCAACAGGAGGTCACATCTCACCCTCAAGTGGTAATCACATATCTCTCCTGTGGGATACAATCCAATCTTGACTACATCTCCTCCAACAGGAGGTCACATACCCTCAGGTGTGTGAGACATGGAAAAATCACCGGGATGATTCCCCCTCCGTCATCACACGGGCTCAACGAAATATGGGAGAGTCACCACCATTCAGTTTTAAAGGTGTGAATGGGCACCAAAAGATTCAAAAATAAGCAAAAAGAGCTAAAAGGCCAATACTAGAATAAAAATAACCCTACTCGAAAATCAAATCTAGAGATGGGTAAGGGGATTAGATTATGAACGAGGGAAGGTGTTAGGCACCCCCATCCACCCACACAAGGTGGTTGCCAAGTGTTGTTCATGCTAAAAAAATAAGAAAGCTTGCTAAATCATAAAAAACCTTGAAAAAGGATTAAACAAATATGTGATATTTTCACATGAGAAATCCAAATGAATTCCAGATCCTCTTTTATGTCAATATCACTTCTGGAATATCACCAATAGATGGAAATCAAAGCAAAAATTGCACAAAACCCAAGTTGAGTCAAATCTGGAAAATTCGGTAAAAGATAATGCCATTTGTCTTGAAATCCTTCAAATCCAATTTAAATTGAATCAGACCAAATTCATTTGAAAGATTATGATAAATAGAAGACTCATGCAAATTTGCAATTAAATCCGGTTAAAAACCTAAGAGTTATCCTCCTTTAAAAATGCTGTTGGAGATAGTTAAAAGTGACAAGTGGGCAAGTTCGGAAAATTATTCAGAAAAATCGGCTCCATATAAATCTATGAAATTTGGTGTGAATGAAGTCTGTATGGCCATCTTTCAAATGAAACTAGCCTCATAAAAAAATTCATTCGGATGTGCCTTGGGTGATCTCCCGAACAGGCCCCGAGGATTACAGGTTTGCCCAGAAAAGTGTTGTTGAGCAGTTCTGAGTAAATCTGCTACCCATGACACAAATGGAGTCAAACAATTATGAAACCAACTGGATTTGAAATTAGACTCCCAAAGGAAAACACAGAAACAAGAATCACTCGAATCGAACTTAAAATGAACACATGGCGCTCAGTCGAAGTGACAGGTTCCATAATCAGACCTGAATTGACCTATCAACTTCGACAGAGAGGTGTCAAAAATCCACATGATAGAAATTAATGAAATTTTACAGACATAAACTATACAGCCTTACCTTTCCCATGGCTCTAGAATCACTCCAAAATTCATCCGGACGATAAAAGTTACGAGTGTCCGAAATTGGGGTACAGATGCTGTCCCGTTTTGCCACTTTTGAGTAAAATCAATTTAAAACAGTGATCAAGTGTGCTTGTTCCGTACAAGATGAATCAAAATCACTTGAAAAAGTGTTGAAGAACCTCTAAGAAAAATAGGGCACAAGCTTGGCTCACCATTCTCTCCGATTGGAGAGAATATGCCAAAAAGACCCCATATTGAGCAAAATTGCCCAAAACCGAGAGGTTGGACCTAGAGGCCTTCAATACTCAACAAAACTTTCTTGAAATCAATTTGAAAACCAACAAGAAATATCCCAGAATTATTTGAGGCTATTTATTCCAGATCTATCACAATGAATGCAATAAATTCGAAATATAAGCCGAATCCGACAAAAAAGTGCTGTGTGCATGTGTAAAAATCCATTCTTCAATAATATAACAACATATACCTGTGAGACATGGGAGAAATCACCGGAGATGATCATCCCTCCGTCAGCACACGAGGCTCAACGTAAAATAGGAGAGTCGCCACCATTCAGAATTTTGGGGTGTGAATGGACACCAAAAAGTTCAAAAATAATCAAAAATAGCTAAAAGGCAAATTCTAGAGTAAAAATAACTCTTCTTGAAAATCAAATCCAGAGATGGGTAAGGGGATTAGATTATGAACGGGGGAAGGTGTTAGGCACCCCCATTCACCCACACAAGGTGGTTGCCAAGTGTTTGTTCATGCAAAAAAGATAAGAAAGCTTGCTAAAAATCATTAAAAACATTGGAAAAGAATTAAGTCAATGTGTGATATTTTCACATGAGGAATCCAAATGGATTCTAGATCCTCTTTTATGTCAATATCACTTCTGGAATATCAACAAAAATGGAAATCCAAAGTAAAAGTTGCACAAAACCAAGTTGAGTTAAATCCGGAAAATTCGGTGAAAAGTAATGTCATTTGTCTTGAAATCATTCAAAATCAATTTTAAATTGAATCAAACCAAATCCATTTGAAAGATCATGGTAAATAAGAGACTCATGCAAATTTTCAAGTAAATCCGGTTGAAATCCTAGGAGTTATGCTCCTTTAAAGTTGCTGCTGGGGAAAATCAAAAATGGAAAGTGGGCAACTTTGGAAAATTATTTAGAAAAATCCACTTGATAAAAATCCACGACATTTGGTGTGATTGAAGTCTGTATGGCCATCTTTCCAAAGAAACTAGCCTCATACAAAAATTCCTTCGGATGTGCCTTGGGTGGTCTCCCGAACAGGCCGCGAAGATCACATATTTACCCAGAAAAGTACTGATGAATAGTTCTGAGTAAATCCGTTACCAATAATTCAAATGGAGTCAAAAAATTATGAAACCAATTGGATTTGAAAATAAACTCATAAAGGAGTGCCCAGAAAAGAAAATCATTCGAATCGGACTTAAAACAAACACATGGCGCTCCGTCGAAGTGACAAGTTCCGTATTTAAACCTGAACTGTCCAATCAACTTCGACAGAGAGGTGTCAAAAATCTGCTTGATAGAAATTAATGAAATTTGGTGGACATAAACTAGACAGCCTCACCTTTCCCATGGTTCTAGAATCGCTCCAAAATTCATCCGGACGATGAAGTTATGAGCGTCCGAAGTAAGGGTACAGTTGCTGTCAAGCTAAGCCATTTTGAGTAAAACCAATGCAAAACTGTGACCAAGTGTGTGTAATTCGTGCAAAATGAACACAAAACCTTTAAAACTCATTTAAAAACATTCCAGAATTGATTGAGGCCATTTATTTGTGATTTATCACAATGAATGTAATAAATCCCCAAATGTGAGCCTATCCCGCCAAAATAGTGCTATGTATGTGCAAGTGTGAAAAATCATACAAGATCAATATAACAATATAGCATGCATACATATTCATCAAAATAAGGTTCTAAAACAACCTAGGGTTCCGTTCCATTATCGTTTCCCTTTGTTCTCTCTCCCCGTTAAACACAGTTCTTCAAGATAATCATGGGGTACTTTGAATATGAAACGATTTTCAATCATTCAAAAAGGCTTTATGCTACATAGGTTCTAGCACTAAGGTCAATCCCCAGTCTCGTTTCTCCTAGATCCTGCCTTCACGTTTTACGGCTAGGGGGAATCTCGAGATACTTTGAGCCGGGGAAGGGTTTTCACACACATAGAAAGGCCTTATTCTACAGAAAGGTAGAAGAAGAGATCTAGATCTAGGAATGTAAAAACAAAATTTAAAAAGAGGTTTGAGGCTTACCTGGATTCTGGAAGCACTTCCGCAGCGGTTTCCCTCTTCTCTTGGAGCTCTTCTTGGCAAGAATTATTGGCAAGAGAGTTAATGGCCATTTGCTTAAGGAGGAGCCTCCTATTTATAGGCAAAGGCTAGGGTTAGGGTTTGCATGATGGTAGACACAACCTAATGTCTAGAGCCCACCAACCTTAACCCTAAGGCCATTTCCGAGATTTCCTCTCATTTAATGAGGGATATGATGGTAAAAAGTGAAATCTCTCGGAAAACCCTAATTTTGAGCAAAACTTATGTATCCGGCATATCAGGCCGGATACACAAGGGCCTTAATGTATCCGGCATATGATGCCGGATACACTGAAGTCTGCTTGTATCCGGCATGTTCCATCGGATACGAAGAAAAACACTTGTATCCGGCCTGAGTTGCTGGATACAAGGAAAAAACTCATTTTCTCAAATTCTGTGTTGGCCTTCAAGGAGATAATGATTTTTTATGATTATTGATCATTTTGACAGTGCAATTTGGGGTGTCTACAATACCATGCATTCATATCAATCAAATAGGGTTCTAAAACAACCTAGGGTTCCGTTCCATTATCGCTTCCCTTAGTTCTCTCTCCCCATATAATGGTTCTTCGAGATAATCTTGGGGTACTTTGAATATGAAACGGTTTTCATAGAATCAAAAGGCTTATTCCAACAAGGTTCTAACACTAGGATCAATCCTCAGTCTCGTTTCCCCTAGATCCCACCTTCACGTTTTACGGCTAGGGGGAGTCTCGAGGTACTTTGAGTAGAGGAAGGGTTTTCACACACATAGAATAGGCCTTATTCTACAGAAAGGTAGAAGAAGAGAGCTAGACCTAGAATGTAAGAACAGAAAAATAAAGAGAGGTTTGAGGCTTACCTGGGCTTCTGGAAGCACTACTGCAGCATTTCCCTTCTTCATTCGGAGCTCTTTGATCTCCAACTTCTTGGCAAAAGTTCTTTGCAAAAGTTATTGGCCATTTGCTTGAGGAGGAGCCTCCTATTTATAGGCAAAGGCTAGGGTTAGGGTTTGCATGATGGTAGACACAAAATAATGTCTAGAGTCCACCAACCTTAACCCTAAGGCTATTTCCGAGATTTCCACTCCTTTAATGAAGGATATGATGGTAAAAAGTGAAAACTCTCGGAAAACCCTAATTTTGAGCAAAAAGCTTGTATCCGTCATGTCAGATCGGATACAAGCAATTCTCTTTGTATCTGACATTATCTGTCGGATACATCAAAGGTCCTTTGTATCCGACATTATCTGTCGGATACAATAAAGATGTTTTGTGTCCAGCATTATCTGTCGGATACAAAAAAAAGAAGCTTTTATCCGAATTTTAACAGAGGCAATACTTATTTACATGTAATATCGTTTAAGTAAATGTCCTCGTATTTTTTAATCTCCATTTACTTAAGATATTACATGTAAATAAGCAAACACCCCCCCCCCCCCCCCCATTTGAATCCATTAAAAATAGTTCCAGACCCAAATTCCAAGTGAATAAAAAGTCAACTTTCCAGTTCCAGGCTAAATTCCAGTTTTTCAGGTCCGGTAAAAAGATTCAACATGTTAAAACCAAGGTATTCGTCTAGATTTAAAATCTCAAAAAATTCTTTTATGCAATAACATGGCTAAAACCTAATTACTGGGAAAAATTATCTTGAAATCTTACTTTAAAAAATATTTCATTTTCTGGGGTCAAAAGTCAACAAAATTCAACCGGAAAAAGTTTGACTTTGCACAAAAGATTGAATTCGGGCCTTTTCCTTTGCGGTTTTGGATTCAAATGGGTTAAGGATCTCAAACCCAATGCAAAGAATTGAAAATTCCAATAAAATATTTCTCTCCTTCAAGATTTATCAAAAATCGTGCAATTTTGAAGTGTCTACAAGGTGGTAATCACATATCTCCCATGTGGGATGCAATCCAATCTGGACTACATCTCCACTACATCTCACACACAAGTGGTAATCACATATCTCATCCGCAGATGGTAAACAATTCTCCCATTGTCATCATGGCATTTAATCTATTCTTTGGTTCACGAAAGAGTATAAATTCACAATCCAAATCTCATATATAAAACAGTTTGTTCATGATCAATCTATAATCCAAAATCTATTGGCAATACTCTTTATATTTCAAAACATGGGCTCGATGTACACAGGTCTATTATAAAAGCATTTTTATGAATTTCAGGACTTGAATCAAACCTAAAATAATGTGTTACATGTGTATAAGACAACCAAATCAATTTTAAACTGATTCTAGAGCAAGAGTTTTCCTTTCAAACCAAATTAAGACCTATTCTTATAGAGCGTACACAAATTATTTTGAATCAAACAATCAGTGGAAACAGTTCTTAAATACTTAATATTAGTTGGTTCAAATATTTAATAATATTAAAAGTCATTTTATATTGAAATTTCTCTCAAAATTCAGAAAAATGAGAATCTGTGATGGTCGCTCGACCCAGGCGCTTAGGCGATCTGGTTGGGCATCCTCACATTAAATAAATCAGAAAACAACAACAGGCGCTCAACGTGGGCGCTTAAGCGATCAAATAGGCGACTTAAATAATTTTCCAGATTTGAACTATCGCTCGACCCTGGTCGCTTAAGCGATCGGTTGGGCGACTATTCAACAAAGATTTATGGGCGAGTCACTAGACAGGATCGCTCAGGCGATCGTGTCGAGCGCTTTTACAATAGCGGCTAAATCCAACTTCCGAAATAGGTTTTTACGCAATATACTACATTTTGTACATATAAATCAACTCTAAAGTATTCATAAACATATATTCAACACTTCCAAATCATGCTAGACGATCAAACCTAAGTAAAACACAATATCGACTAAACGAGTGTGCTACCTACCGCTCGATCGATCGAGGAATACTGTCTCTCCTCTTCTTCTTCTGTTTCCCTTTTTTTTTAACCCAATCTCTCTTCTTCAGAAAAACAGAACTCCTTCAAGCATCCAAATCTCCAGCCAGCAACTCTCCTTCTGTCGTTCTTCCTTCTCCTTTCTCAGCCGCCAGAGACAAAATAACACATACGATAGGGTATACGATTCCTTAAGAGAGAAAACCGTATTTTAATAGGAGTTATCCCATGCATCCCATTTCTACCACTCACCATACATCTACCCAATAAGACTTGAAATAACTCTTTAAACTATACTCATCCTTATATCTCAAGATCCAACGGTCAGATCTGCTTCATATTCTGGATCTCCTTCTTCCATCTGATCATCTATATAACCCAATCATAGATTTAGCACAATCACATTAAATTTTAAGTTATTTAATTAATTAATAATTCCAGAAATTTCGGGGTCCTACAGTCGTAAACCTTTTGGTTTTACGTTGATGTAAACCTAGACCAAATCGAACCGTGTTGTACCCCTCATGTTAGCAAGTGTATGAATGGGATCCCATCTACAATATAAGGATAAAGAGATAGGACAAAGATAGAAAGTTGGGAAATATGATTATTATGCATCTGCATCTCACCAACCTACTCGCATAATTTGGAATATCTTATTTAGTCTCCAAAGGTTGCTAATGTGTCATCCTTTTCTCTATCTTTTCTAGCCTTACATTTTAGGTCCTAATGGCCTTATGTGCCCTGCATCCTTTGCAGCAAAAAATTCTCCCTTTTTGGGTAGGGATAGGTTGATCCATTAATATAAAAAAATTAATTTAAACATCCAGTGTATAAAGTTGTTTGGATTTTTTAATTTGAATAGACCAATGAAAACCGTGTTGGTATTTTCATGAAACAACTCAAACAAGGGATGAAGATCAAAGGAAGATCATCAATGATTTATGACTTCCATAGTTTTTAAAGTAACTGTTAGACTGAATGATTTATTGGTTGAAAAACAATTATTTCCTTCCTTATCTATGTCTTTATAAAATCCATACTAATTAGTATGGCTATATCTTAATCTCCCTTTAAATTTATTTATATATATATATATATATTTATAATTTTAAAATTATTGATAGCCTACTAAGCTAATTGTAAAATTTTTTAAGGTAAATTACACTTACCTCCCTTGAGGTATGACATAATTACACTTACCTCCCTTGGGGTTTCTGATATAACACTGTCACCCCTTGACATTTATGTGTGGGTCACACTAACACCCCCTCACTACATTTTTCGTATTAAAAAATAAATAACTTTTGAATATATGACTAAAAATTAATTTTCTAAATTAATTTTTAGTCATACATTCACAAGTTATTTATTTTTTAAAATTAATTTTTAGTCATACATTCAAAAGTTATTTATTTTTTAATACCGAAAATGTAGTGAGGGGGGTGTTAGTGTGACCCACACATAAACGTCAAGGGGGGACAGTGTTATATCAGAAACCCCAAGGGAGTAAGTGTAATTATGTCATACCTCAAGGGAGGTAAGTGTAATTTGCCCAATTTTTTAACATTGTTCCCTTTGAATAGTTGTTATTTTATATAAGCATGCGCGGTGGGCCTGACGTGTCGCGGGCCTGGCGGGCCCAATACCCCAGCCCGGCGGGCCAAACCGTTTAAATTAAAAAAAAAAACTTTAAAAAATCCCAAAAAATTTCTGTAAAATACTTTTATTATTCACAAAATTGTCTTACACATATTGGGATAAATTTTGCTCAAAAAAATATAAATTCATTAATTATCACAAGTATACTTACAACTTTGCAAAAATTACATAATTACTTGAACAAATAATACTGCATCACTATAGTATAAACACATCCCAACTAGGTTGGCACCCACTCATCTATCTATCATTTGCAGTTTAAAAGGAAAAAAAAAAAAGAAAGAAAGTACAATTCCTATACTTTGATTACAAAAATTATAACAAAACTTAGACTACTCTGGTTGACTAAAATCAATATTCAAATCATCAAAGTCTCCAGCAAGTTGATCATCTTCATATTCTTGTTCTCTCAGTTCTGCCCTTAACCAATCTGTAAGACTTACACATGCTTGCACCATTTCCGGCATTAATCTGCTCCTGTAATCATCAACGGTTCGTCCACCTGCACTAAAAGCTGATTCCGATGCAACTGCGGACACCGGAACCGTTAGTAGATCACGTGCCATGACGGAAAGCACAGGATAATTAACCTGATTTTGCTTCCACCATATCAAAATGTTAAAAGCATTATGCTCTTCTATAGTATTGAAACTCATTGGGGGGCTTTCTAAAAAAATCATTAATTCAGATGATCCCCCACTGCTAGATGCTGGTTGTTTTCCCTTTCTTCTCCCACTTAAAAATTTCCAAGGGGAATTATCTGGTAGTGTTTGTTGGGTTTACGTATGACCTTGTATGCTACTACTAGTATCGTATTCACAAAAAAAGTCTTTCTAATAGATTTCTTATTTTACTTATATCTATTTAAAAAGTAGAATTCATATTCTCATTCATTCCATCTATTAAGTCTTCAACTCCTAATTTAACCCTAGGGTCTATTGTAGTAGCTAAACAATATAAATTAGGCATCTCTTGCCAATATTTTAAAATTTTAGTTTCCATTGCAGGGTAATTTCCTTAGCAATGGGTACATTTCTATATTGTTTAAAACAAATACTTATTTGATATAAACAAGTTATAATACTTGAAGATGTTGGGTAATAAACCACTGATAAATATCTTGTTGCATCATAAAAAACTTTTAAAAAATCTCTTAAAATTTCGGCTATTTGCCAATCAAGATCCTCTAATTCACTTTCAGGCATTTTAGTTTTATAAAATATTGCAATTTCTTGTTTTAATCCTAGTGCAGCTTCTAGCATTAAATATGTTGCGTTCCACCTATGTTCAACATCTAGGGTAATTTTTTTATATTTCTTTCCTAAAGTTTCACAATAATATTTAAATTCTCTAGCGGTTGTGCTAGATTGTTTTATATATCTTACTGTATCTCTAATATTTATTAAATGATATTGAACAATTTTTAATCCATCTTGTACAACTAAATTAAGGATATGACAAGCACACTTAACATGAAATAAACTTCCATCTATATTTAAGTTTAATTGTTGTCTTAATATTCCTACTGTAACATTATTTGCACTTGCATTATCAAATGCTAGAGCCATTATTTTATTGTGTATTTTATAATTTCTTAGATTTCTACTTATAGCATTTGATATATTTAGTCCAGTATGGCTAGCATCTAATGGTTCAAAAGTTATTATTCTTTTTTCCATATTCCAATTTTCATCAATATAATGTGCAGTTATAACTAAATAACTTATTTGTTGTCTACTTGTCCAAATATCTGAGGTTAAAGCTATCTTAAAGGTATTGTTTGACAAAGTTTCTATTAATGCAGTTTTCATTTTTCCATATAATTTTATAGCATCCTTTCTTAAAGTGTGGCGTGAAAAAGGTTTAAATTCTATTGCTAAATATTTAGTTATTAAACGGTGAAATCTTTTAGAATCTATTAATCTAAAGGGTAATTCTTCTTGAATTACCCACTTTACTATTTCAAGCCTAGTTTCTTCTTAATTAAAAACAAAATTACTCATAGCAACACTACTAGTAGAAATTTGGGTTTGCCTACGGTCAATTTGGATATGTTTTGGAAGGCATTTCTGCAAATGCCAATTCAAGTGGCCTGTACCACCTTTGCCTTTACAATTAAAATTTTTTTTGCAATGGTTACACACTGCCCTCTCTTCACTCCCTACACTTTCAATTGTAAAATTGAGCCAAACACCGGAGGTTCTACTCCTCTTGGTGCTCCTAGGTGGTAGGGAAGACGATCCCATATCTTGTGAAGGTAATTCTGTTTCAAGATCTTGGATGGGAGAGTCATTATATTGGGGTTGGGTTATATCATCAGAAAATGTTAGGTCAGAAAGGGGTCTAAGATATTCCCTTTCTTCAGTGTCAAAAAACATAGGATACCTAGGGTCTATTATCAAATTTTTGGAAAAAAAACTTCTTAACAAATAATATTATAATAAATATTTGGTGATACTAATTTATAAGAAAGGTAGAAGGAGAGACTTACTTATAATAATAATATTTATACTAATTTTAAAATCATAAAATTAAATAGAAGAATACCTCTTTAGAATGAATCTTGAACTTTGCAATTGAAGCCTTCAACCTCCAGAGTCCAATTTCCCACTTTTGATGCTTGAACAATTAGAAGAGATCGAGTATCACCAATTTCCAATTACAACAATTAGAGCAAAGAAACTATTTGATAATCAATTAGAAGAGAGTAGGAGATTGTAGAAGTGGTGTGGTTTGGAGTGGGAAAGGGAGTGGCTATTTATAGAAAATTAAAAGTGGCTTTTTAACACCTCTACCCTTCAATATGACTGTTATTTTGCAGTTGGAAGGGTAAAAAAGGTCTTTTAATCATCAATTACAACTATAGCCCCCAAATATAGCTGTTATATGGCTGTTGGGGGGGTAAAATGGGCATAAAAGTGGCTTAAAGCCACTTTTATGGAGGGAAAAGAGAGCTGGCTAGCTCTCTGGCGGGCCGGCCCACATGCCCAACGGGCCCGCTCGCCTGGGCACGAGCGCGCCCGCGCCGCGCCCCGCGCCGCGCGCGCGCCCGAGATGGCACGCGGCCCGCGTGCCCTGGCGGGCCGTGCCCCCAGGGCCCTAGGCCCGGCACGGCACGGCACAGGCATGTTGGGCCGCCCAGTACTCATCCCTAATTTTATACATTTTAATTAAATATAGGTAACGTTTAAAATAAAACAAAAACAATCAACACCTCAATGACAAGCTAATGTTTTAACAAGAAAACAATGGAAGAACGGATCATCTTTAAGGCATGACTATGGATATGGATTATATCATTTACTTGTATGGTTGAGTAGTTTATATCATTTACTTTAATGGATATGGTTTTCATTTAAAAAGCTCTCTAGTGTTAATTTCAAAATCTATTTTACCCATTATGTTTTTGCAAAATGGGTAAAATAAATTTTGAAATTAAATTAAAAACTTGGGTGAAGATAGAAATATTCATATACGAAGGAGAGCATGTAACTCTATATCTATTTGAAAACTTTATATGCAAGTAGCAAAAAGAGTGGCAGAGGAGAAAAAAACCTTTTTAAGATGTTCATATGATCTAGTGGACGCTCATGCATGATTTTACTACAATTGCTGATTTATGAGACTTCTCATGCTGTGCCGTGCACATAGAGATTTAGAGTCTTGCAATTAATCCATAAAAAAGCTTATTAAAGTTGAAGTTAAAGCATCCCTTTTAAATGAAGCATATATATGAAAACGTTACCCAATTAATGAATGAATTTAATATTCTTTGTGTGAGAACTTCGTAACCCCATGGAAACCCATCTCTTATAATGAATGAATTTAATATTCCTTCTACTAGATGGAAGAGTATTTGAGAGAATAATATTCTACACTTCTGTCATGTCTCCTGATTTCATCAGATAATAAAATGTTTTAATTTCTAGGGTATATTTATATAAAAAACAAGAATAATGTTTCTTCACACATATCTATTGAACTCCAAATCTCTAAGGGGTTTGACTCAAGAAATAGGGATTTCCTGTCCCTAAAGAGCAAGCTTAATAATTCCATTGTTTTATTGAAGTTAGAAAAGTTTGGAAAGTTATGAGGAATTAACACCCTATATCCTCAAAAAATTTTTGCCACTCAACAGCTAATTCCCTTGTCTCATTGAAAATTATTGTCATCACTAAACTTATCTGTGGACATCATCAAGTGTGATATCAAAAGAAAAAAAAATGGAAAAGATGATATTGTAACATCATGAGAGATTGCAGTTCTCAGTTTCTACAATGAATTGTTAGTATGTTCTTCAGTGTCTATAACAAGTCATTACGAAGAAGCAGTGTTTATGGTTTAGCTTTGATTTCCCATTCATATCTTGATGTCCTAAGAACACAGACAAAAGACTACATGGCCTCAAATTAAGTTGGCCAATGATTGAGTTTATAGAGCGGCAGTTTGGATACAACAATCCCCAATATAGTTCAATGTATAAGTACAACCACAAGTATCTTTACAGTTCTCTAGTTGCATCCTCCCTTAGATATTGCCTATACCTTTAAGTGAGAGACAAGGATTTCAGACAGCCATTGAAGGAATCAGATCATCTATATGACACAAGACGAGAAAGAGAAGATTCAACTTACTTTTTGAATACATGAGATCACTATTTTAGTATAAGCGTATATATATAACAAAGATGAAAATACACATAATAACTGATCCTGGCTCATGCCATGGTAGAGGTTTCATTAGTTCATGGAGTTGGGTATGAAGCATCCATGGCAATACCACAGAGGCCTTCCTTTGTAGTAACATCTCTTTGCATCCTTATGTATCCAGCCTCCCCCCAACTGGTTCCCCATGAATTTTTCACTAACCAATACTTGGTTCCATTGTTGCTTGCCCCATAACCAACCGCGGCGACACCATGGTCGAGTTCAGTTCCACATGGTCCATTGAAGACTCCGCTCGAATAGAACTGGAAGTCAGTTCCACTAGCATCAATGGCAACAGAAATAGGTTGGTTGGCAACAGCCTTTAGTAGTGCTTTCTCATTGTTAACAGGAACATCTTCATGACCAGTGATGTTTGCAGCATGAGAAGCTTCTTTCTTTTTGTTGCAACTTCCATCAGCCCCTTTGTAAGGGTAGTTAGCTTCAGTGGTGAGGCCATGGTTCTGTTGGATGAATTCAAAGGCACTGTCCATGAGGCCACCTTCACAACCTTGATCCTCTTTCCTATCGCAGTCCACCAACTCTTGCTCCGACAAAGATATTAACTTACCAGTACTGAGTTTTGTAATTCCTTCCGTGGCTGCAACTGCTGAAAATGCCCAACAAGATCCTATATTTGCATACAACAGGTAAGAGGTCCAAACATTCAAGCTAAATGTAAATTGATTGGCAACACAAATATTAAAAAGAGTCTTGGTTTGCCATCCCAATGTATTAAACAGCAAATCTTCAGTAAGGTCATGTGTATTCAAATTATCTCTAACAAAATGCAACTTGGACCTTTTGTTACATATATAAACAATAATAAGTTTACAGAGGAGAAAATTCTTCTTTCTTACCACATTGGCCTTGGTTCTTTATGGGGGTTACAGCTCGTTTCTTTCTCCAATCCATACTAGCCGGCACTGCAGTCATGTATTCATATCTGAATGATTTTGCTTCTGAACCAGGCCTCAGCTTTGATGTTGCCCTCTTCATATACCCATTACGCGAGGCTATGAACTCTTCATTTGTTTGGTCTACAAATTCATTGACACTTAGCCTATATGGTTTGTCACCACGGTTATTGTGAGATTCTATATGTTCAACATTTTTCTTGAATATCTCGAAGCGCCTCTCCTTCTCGGATGCATCATCATAAATGCGGCCATAGTGTGCTATCCATTGCTCGTACCTCTCAGACATGGATATGTCTTGGAAAGTTCGAGACATGGTTGGAGTCGCCCACATTCCCAAAATAAAGAGCAATACCAAACAGGTGCATTGAAATTTGTTCGTAAAAGCCATGAATTTAGCAAGTGGCTTTGAAGACAGAATCGAATGAGTGATTGGAATGCATGAACCATTTGGTTGCTTATGTTTATATAGAAAAACTTTTCCTCTTGTGATCTGTTGATATCCATTTGATCATTGAATTGTACTCTTCTCTGTTGTGCCGTTAAAGTCGTTGTGATTCAAATGAGATAACCCATTTCCGTGGAGTAACATTCTTCCATGTTGTCACAATCAACAAAATTTTGATTTTGGGGAAGTTGCTCCCATATGTTGTAGATTCATAACATGTCTGTAATGTGTATTCTATAATATTTTGGCCCCTTAAATTAATACCAATAGTTTATTAACAATTACGTGCTTTATTTGCATTTTAAAATGCTGTCATCATCCCATCTAACTCTTTCAAATTAAGGGTCTTTCACAAACTCATATCTTTGTATGTAAACTCATTATATTTTATATATTCTTGCCCCTATTTTATTAACAAGTTTGTTCTGTTCTTTGTGTTTCTTGGATTCAATATATAAAACATTCAAATTAATGGTCTTCTTTGACTATAGTTATGCCCAAAGAATAATTATAACAATTTAAACCACTAGATGATGCCAAAATGAATCAGAATAAAATACCTTGCACAATCATTTGGGTTAAGTGGTTATATCTTCTGAATCATTATATCTTACAGATTATTCAAATACTGCAACCCCATTGAAACACAGGGAAGGATAATGAGTTGTATCAATTTCACTTCACTACCCTAGAACACACTTGGGCAGAACCCAGAAAACAGAACTACAAATGATACATTTAAAAGAATAATCATATATTTGCATAAAACACTTCTTTGTAATGATATGATAAATCAGAGCATATGACAATCTAGTGCACGTGAGATAATCAAGAATATGACTTTAAGGGGGAAAATGAACTGGTTAAATCTCTTCTAATGTCATTCATCAATGCTTTTTTAAGGCAAAAAACCTGAGAAAATTTAGTGGGTAATATGGTACAAGAAGAAAATCCTTTGGACTAAGTAAACAAAAAGTGTATGGTTTAACCAGATTTCAGAAATGGATGAAACTGTGATGTATGCCTGATCTATCTTGAGTTGGATTTTTTTCATTTTAATGACCTTGCATTTGCGGAACTTGGAACAAACACAAACTTTGGATCCATGTTTAGTATAAGAAATTATAGTTTGTTATGGATTAGGTCAAATAACTCTGATGAGTAAATATGCATTACTGATAATTAATAAGGTACAGTGGTCACTGGACCACTTCTAATACCTCAAGCAAAAAATTTCCTCATCAAAGATTTGCTCTACATAGGATCTGTACATCCGCAAGTCTTGTCAAGACTGAACTTATACGCACAGCACTTCCACTAGCAAAGAGATTCAACTTCATGCTAATATTAACAAACAGTGATGACCCACAAATATTCAATTAATCTTCACCTTAGCTTTGCAACTTTTTAAGATGTTCCTATGATCCAGTAGACGCTCATGCATCATTTTCCTACAATTGCTGATTTATGAGACTTCTCATGCTGTGCCGTGCACATAGAGATTTAGAGCCTTGCAATTAATCCATAAGAAACAAGCTTATTAAAGTTGAAGTTAAAGCATCCATTTTAAATGAAGCATATGCAAACGTTACCTAATTAATTAATGAATTTAATATTGTGTGTGTGAGAACTTCGTAACCCCATGGAAACCCATCTCTTATAAATTCCTCATCTCTCCACCAACACAATCCATCCTTTGTTAGCAACAGCAGCAAAGACAAAGCTCAAGCATGGCGACGTACTTTGGTTTCTCAATGGTGGTGATGCTGTTTGTAGCCTGTGGTGCAGTTTTGACTGCCCAAAGAGTTGCATCCGATGAAGACGGGGTTGCACCTTTTTCCAGCAACTTCGACGTTGCAGCGTCTCCCGTAGGTGACCAGCTGCCAGCACTGTCCCCGAATGAGCAGCTACCACCAGAGCAAGCACCGGGATATTACAAATTTCTGGCGTCATGCACGACAGCGTTGACAGAGAAATGTGGGAAAGAAATCTTCTCAGCTCTATCTGAGAAGAAACCGGTTAATGGACCTTGCTGCTACAGGCTTGTGAAAAAGACTGGAAGACATTGCCATGATGAGTTATCAAAGGAGCTCACTAGAATTCCCGCTTACAAGCCTTACGAGCGCTTAATAATCCAGAGGAGTGATTTCATTTGGAATTACTGTGTTAAGCAAATAGGAGATGTGCCACCCTCTCCCTCTTTTTAGTTTTTCAGCTCAGCAAGAATAATATACCCTCCTTTATACTAGAGGGAAGAGTATTTGGGAGAATAATATTCTACACTCCTCTCATCTGATAATAAAGCATTTTGTTGGATATTTTTGAACAACAGACACACACATATTTATGAACTCCAAATTTCTATTGGGGCGTGAATAAATCAAGAAATCCCACTTGTCTGGTACACCTGATTGTAGGTCCATGTGAGATTGCTGGTTTGTGGTTTAGAAGAAAAATAAAGAATTTTGTCTATATTTATATGGAAACTTGAATAACTCAGTGTGTTGGCAGAACATTAATTCATGAATTTACTACTTCTTTGCTTTCCCTTTTTCCTTTTGTTTTTATTTTCATTTTTAAAAAATGAAAGGATAAACCATCTAGGCCTTCTTTGATAAATGTTCAGAATCCATTTACCACTATAGTGTATCTCATTTCTACCACCACAAGATTTATGTTTACAGTGGCAGTAAACAGGGGGAAATGCTTTCCAAAATTAAAAATGTTACTCATGTATGTTTCTATAAAAGTTTAACCAACGGAATAATTACTAGCAAATAGACATATAAAAGCGGATTATAAATGTAATTTTTGTAATGAAAATTTATTTAGGCAATGCATATTTTCGAAACATGTTTGGTTATTATGTAATTAAATTCTCTTTCATAATTAAACAAGAAAATAAGGACATTCAGGCATTGATTAAAGAAGCTGCAAGAAAAAGTTTTAATATTCTTGAGAAGTTCCTGTACATATGTGGGGGTAATATGGATAGCTTGAAAGAAAATGTGGTTTGAAAATTGAAAAGTGTACCCAAGAAACCTTGTAGAATTCGCAGCAAAAAATTTAGTAATGTTTTATATGCATGTAGCAAAAAGAGTGGCAGAGGAGAGAAACAACTTATGACTTTATTCGAAAGTTTGGAAATAGCATGTAATTTAGGAATCTAAAACATCATCATACAGGGAGATGCATTGCAGGTGGGAGAAGGAATCAAGGGGTCGGCTGGTATTCCATGGCAAGTGAAATCAATTATGAGAAATCAAATCAAGTGGTAGATTTTTTTGGCTAGATTAGGTTATGGTAAAGAGAATAAACTCTTTTAGGGACTGTTTTTTTTTAACCCCAATTCAGGAAGATTGTATGTGGAACAATTGATTAAATCAAACCAAACCGAACTAAAACCCGCTTGAAAATGTGTTATAATAAGAGGCTATTTGGTATAACTTTTCAGAAGTAATCTTTCATAAGTCAAAAATAGGTTTTAAAAAGTAACTTTTAATAATAAATTTTCTACTTTTTTAAGTAAAAAATTTATTTGATAACAAGAAGTCAAAATCTACTTATAAGTTACAAAGTTGATATAAATGATTGAGATGGTGATGATGTTGCTAGTAGGCATGGTGGTGAAGGAGGAGAAATAGATGGCGGCAGTGACGGTGGTAATGGTTGTGGTGATGGTGGAGGTCATGTTGGTGGTGGTGGTAGTGGTGGTAGTGGTAATGATGATGGTGGTGGAGGAGGAGGTGGCAATGATAGTGGTTGTGTTGGAGGTGATGGTGGAGGGAGAAATAAAAACGATAAGTTGCTTTTCAACCTTTGAAAAAAAAAAAATTTTCCAATTTTCAAAAATTTTAAAAATGACTTTTTAACTTTTTGAAAAGTTATTTTTTAAATGAGGTTGCTAAATTGACATTCTAGAAATTTATTAAGTTTTCTATTTTGAAAAATTAGAAAACAACTTTGAAAAGTTATACCAAACAGCCTCTAAACTGAATCAAAATTGCATATATATATATATATATATATATATATATATATATATATATATATATATATATATATATATATATATATATATATATGTTCAGTTTGGTTTTTAGGTTAAAGTGATCAGCTCTCAATTTGGTTTGGTTTGGTTTGGTTCGGTTCGGCTTGGGTTGACGGTCGTAAACCTTTTGGTTTTATGTTGATGTCAACCCGAACCAAATCGAAATGTGTTGTACCCCTCTTGTTAGCAGGTGTATGAATGGGATCCCATCTACAATATAAGGATAAAGAGATAGGACAAAGATAGAAAGTTGGGAAATATAAGGCTCCATATTTTTCCATAACCAAACACACAAATTTCATTAGAAACTTCTGTCCCTTTTCTTTTCTATGAATTCCATCAAAAGAAATACGCCCTCAATCACATGCTAATGTTTTAACAAGAAAACAATAGAACAACTGATAATCTTTAACGCATGACTATCGACCAATGGGTCCTAATTTTTTTTTTTTCAGTGACCATTAATTGTAAGAAATAAATAAATTCTCACTATTTTTATTCTTCATGACAATTAATTATAAGAAATAAATACATTAATATAATTTACTTGTATGGTTCACTAGTTTATATCATTTACTTTAATGGGTATGGTTTTCATTTAAGAAGATAAGGTTAATTTCAAAATCTACTTTACCCCTTATGCAACATAAGGGGTAAAGTAGATTTTGAAATTAACATTAAAAACTTGGGTGAAGATAGAAATATTGATATATGAAGGAGATCTTGTAATTATAAATGTATTGAAAATGTTCTTTATACTTTGGGTCATAAAATTGTGAAAAGCTTTTTAAGGTCATATCACTCTTATTTGAACAAATGTTTCATGACAACACAACAATATAACCAATTTCACTCTTTCTGCATGATTATTTTCAATATATACTGATTAAATTTTAGATAATACTTAAATGTAAAATGGGTTGAACTCTTATATACCAGTTCAATATTTCTGTTCCATTTCTTTCCAAAATTGAAGATAGCAATGAGTTGTTGGAGGATAATAAATGATCAAAACACAATGCTATTGTTTACACCCTATACAAACCAACGAATAAGATAAGGCCACGTGGTATCTATATGGCCTACTTAGGCCATGTCATAAACACACGTAGGCTTTTTGCAGTCAGATAAGCCATGTCAGCGTACACATAGACCAGGAGTTCAGTTAAGGCCACGCAAGCCCATATGACGAACCATACTCATGACTATCAAAAGATCGTATCATCGGTCGTTTGAGAATAACCAATTTAAGATCGTGGCCGGGCGGTTATCTTTCAGGAGCAGAAGACTGCGGATGACCAACCTCCATGAAGATCGTGCAAGAGTGGGACGTTAAGCAACCGTCAAAGATTGGCTATAAAAGGCACAAACTCGAAGAGCTCGAGGACACAATCCATCCAACCGCTACCGGTTATAATATTATTTTGATCATCCGTGATTTTTATCCCCTCTCCTACACTGTAGCCAGAAGGATAAACTAGGACTTCTCTCACTGCTTCTAGTTGTAGTGACACCTTGGACCCCTCTTTACTCCGATCAACACCAAAATCCTGCCACCGAAGAGTAAGTTGAGGCCGCCCTTGACTGCCAGTTCTGTACCCCTAACAAGGCTCCAGAATCCCGAGCAGCCAGTCCCGAGACTCACTTTGATCAAGCCAGGTGACTTGTGTATTTTCGGTTAAATAGCAATCCAAGGTGAACCCCCCGAATTGGCTTTGTTAGCAACCGCCCCTTCCTCATGCTCTTATACCCTGATTACGGCTATAAGTCCAGGACAGGCCAGTCCTGCAAGCTTTGTCAGTTTTCTTCTTGCTTTTTGTTTCCTTTTGGGGATTATCTTTTGTAGCTTTCGGCCGTCGGCCGATTTTATAATAAAAGAGTTTTGTGCCATTAGTTGCTTTCGCTTTCAAACACTTACAAGAACCCAAACAAAGACCGAATCCCTAGTCTTTATATTATCACCTGACCGGTTTTATTACAGGTGACTTGCAGTACGACTGAACCGACACCCCGGTTTAGATTTGGAACAGGTGACCGGGGTCAGGACCCAACCCGAAATCATTGTATCAAATGATACTGGCACGCCCGCGCAAAAACACATCATCAACATCGCTACGTGTCCACACCGGCCCAATTTCGGAGGAACAGCTATACAAAACAAAAGGCTGGATATTGATAAAACTTAGGAATGCATAATTATTGTTATTTATTATTTCTTATATTACTTTTTATTTTATACAATACTATTCTAAAAAATTATAGTTTTTTAATTAAAAGCAAAATAATTAATCTTTTGAACATATCTTATACATACTTCTCTATTTTAAGATAAATACTTCACTACTCATAAGAAAAAAAATAACAAAAACAAAATGATTAATTACAAAATCTTTATAATTTTGTTACTATCAAGAAATTGCTTTAGGCTGTAAGTATCCTTTAATTTATTACTACAGTGGTGTTGAAAGTACAATCTATTATGCAATATAGGTAAGAAGAATTTTATTTCTCATCTTCCAAACTTAATAGCACCACCCTCCTAGTCATTAGACTCCTAAGTATTTTCTTGAACTCCATTTTTTTCATTATAATACAAAATTTAGTTGAAACAATTTTTCTTTATTTTATTATATATTATTTTTAGGGCTTTTTACATTCATACCCCTATATTATGATATATATCCTCTTGTTTTTAATATTTATATTTATACCCATCCATTCAACATAATTGTTGTAGATGTACCCTAATGTCAAATTCCATTAAATTTTGTTATTTATTTTTATTAAATGGTTAAATTAACCTTTTATAAGATGAGAAAAAGATTTTAAATAGCCAAATGACTATGGGTCTCGGTGGAATTCCAATGAAAAATTATTAATCAAACAAATTAATATCAATCACTTAAAGTATAGGGAAAATTAATTTTAAGTGATACTTTTTCAATATAATTCAGATTTAGTCAGTAAAGTTTTTAAATTTAATTTTTAGTGAACCTTTATCAACATAATTCATTTTTAGTATCTTTTTACAATTACAAATCAACTATTCCAAAAATGCCCTTACATCACTTATCCAAATGACTTGTATAAATCACTCACTCAAGATACAAGTCATTTTATTGACTTGTACAAGCCAATTTATTGACTTGTAGAAGTCTAAACTGGCTTGTATAAGTCAATTTATTGCTTGTATAAGTCCTGGAAGTGAATTGTATAAGGGCATTTTCGGGAGAATTTATGCGTAGCAGTTAAATGGTACTAAAAATTAATTATTTTGATAAAGGTTCACTAAAAGTTAAAAGACAAAATGTTACTAACTGAATCTTAATTATGTTGAAAAAGTATCACTAGAAGTTAATTTTCCCTAAAGTATATACAATCTCTACTATACATAAAGCGAGGCGCCCTTTTTGGGAAGTGTGCCAAACTAATTTATAACACTTTCCATGTAAAACCCCGACCCGGATTATATCTTAATTATTAAGATTAATTATCTAAAGTGTGATTATTAGACTAATTAAGTAATTGTGTTACGAAGATGAGGTAAATGTGGATTATTCTTGAGGATTTAAATAAATCAAATGAACTGTATGAAGGTTATTAAGGAAAATTTAATCAATGTTATTTCTCAATTCCAATTGTCTAAGATACTTTCCAATTAGCTTAAATGAATTGGAAATCAAATTCTGAAAAATTGGACTTATGTGTACCTAGAGTAATTCCCAAAATATACCCAAGGTACCCTCTCAAATACCACTAAAGTACCTCTTGTATTACCCAAGGTACTCCCATTGTATACCCAAAGTACATCCATGTACTACTCAAGGTACCATCTAAGTATACCTAAAGTATCCCCTAATTATACCTAAGATACCTCATTTGTATTGTCTAAGGTATCTCTTTATTTTAACTAAGGTACCCTACTATTTTACTTGAAGTACCCCTTGTTTAGTTGAGGTACAGCCCCTTATATAGCTAAGGTACCCCCTCTTGTAGCTAAGGTACACCCGTCTATAACTCAGGTAACCCTCTTATATTACTAAGGTACACCCCTCATGCTACCAAGGGTACACCTCCTTGTATTTCCTAAAGGTACCCCATGTATAACTAAAGTACACCCCTCAATAATCAAGGTACCCCTCCTCAATATAACTGAGGTACACCCTCCTAAGCTTATTCAAAGTTTACCCCTTAGAATAACTAAGGTAAATCCCTTGGAACATCAAGGTACCTCCTCAAATAACTAAAGTACCCCTCATATAACTGAGGTACCCTTCTGTGTTAACTGAGGTACACCCCCCAAGCATTCCTAAAGCATGCCTTTTGAAGTGGCTAAGGCAAACACCCCATTTAACACTAAGGTACCCCACTTAATACCAAGGTACCCCACTTGAATAACACTAAGGTACCCCTGGTATGCCTTAGGTACACCCTAGGGTTTTAGTTGAATAAAAGCCTTGTTTAGGGGCAGATTTGAAAGACCCAAAACTTGGGCATATAAAAGGATGCCCTAATTTCTAATTAAGGGTTTGAAAACCAATTTCTCTTGTCTTGGACGTATAGATCAAGAGAGGAAGATTGTGAGCTCATATGGAAGCTTGAGCAAGAAGAAAAAGAAGAAGAAGGAGAGGAGAACTTGAAGAGAAGTTGTGCTTCTCCATTATCAAGTAAGTAGCAAACCCTTCCAAACAAAATGAATTACCAACTTTCGTATTCTCTCTCTAGGGTTTGGTTTATTTGATGAAATGATCTTGCATGATGGTTTGGACTTCTAAAATTCGTAGGGTTTTGATTGTATGATGATCTTGGTTATTTTTCTATTGATTTGCCATGGACTTCCAACTCTATTGATCCTATTTTATATTAGGGTTTGAGATTTGTGTCTTGAATGAGGTTTCATGCGTTTGATTTGTGTTCATGTGGATTTGAGATGAATCTTTGTTTCAGAAGATGTTTTTAAGTGTGTTGGGATGTTTTGTAATCACCTACTTTGATATTGGAAAGGTTGTAAAGGATTTAAATGAGTTTTGTGTTGAAATTAGTCAAAATACTTCAAAATCCCGACCCCACGATTAATCCTGAAAGTTGGCGATTAATCCTGAGCCAAACCCCTAAAAACAAGTCTCTGTTATCATTAAATCGCGAAACAGGATTAATCGCCCAGAGCTAATCGCGACCTTAGCGCGCGAACGTAAACCTTCAACGTGCACGCGCTACCTTTGTTTTAAACCTCAAAGCCCGAACTTTAAAGCTCAACGCCCGAACACTAAAGCTAATCGCCATTGGACGATTAATCCACAACCTAATCGTGGACCCTGTTTCTTGAGTTCTTAAGCCTTTTTCTCCCCAAGCATTTCTTAAGTAAATGTCCTGTGTATTTATTGCTCCATTTACTTAAGTCTTTACATGTAAATAAGGTTTTACCCCCCATTTGGAACCAATAAAAATACTCTCAAGGCCCAATTCCCAACCAATAAAAAGTCAACTTTCCAGTTTGTGCCTAATTTTCCAGTTTTCCCGATTTTCATAAAAGGCCACTTTTTGAGTTTGATATCCAAACGAGTGATTCAGAAGCCCAGAAAATTTTAGATGATTTGTATACCCTCCAACAGACTACAACCAGAATTTGAGCACCAAACTCCTTGTAGATCTGTCTAGAAAAATTCTACACCGAAAAGTCAATGTTTTCATCCAGACTTAGAATATTTTCGAGGTCCAAAACTTTTTGTCTCGGAATCCATTGATTTTTGGTAGGATGACTTATTTGAGCATTCTAAGACTACTCCACTCGCCCGAAATGTGTTTGAGGATTTTATGGTACCTGTTTTGATTGACTTTGGATTTCATGAACCGGGGCAGCGTAGAAGTATTCCACTAGGCCTTGATTCATCGGGCAGCGCAGAAGTATTCCACTTGGCTTTGATGCGTCGGCGGTGTAGAAGTACTCCACTTGGCCTTGATTCTGTCGGCAGTGTAGAAGTACTCCACTGGGCCTTGATTCGTCGGCAGTGTTGAATTACTCCGCTTGGCCTTAATCTTGGACAACGATCATTAATTTGATTTGGACATTTGACTTGGAATGGTTGATTTGATTTCATGAATTACCCGATTGAGATATTTGACTTGGAATTTCACTTTATATCTGTTTGAGATGTTTTGGTTTACATTTGGTATCTTATACTTGTGAATATTACCATGATATTACGAAATTGCATAAACTATTTCTCTGCATGCATGTTTGCTGCTTACTGGGACTTTATGTCTCACGCGTGTTTTGTTTTCCCGGATTTGTTTTCAGATCCGCTTGGTGAGCCGCGTATTGGGGCAGGCATTGAGGGTGAGCTTGAGTAAAGGCTAGAGGGCTACCATTTCTACTCGTAGTAGGGTTCTTATTATGATGATGTATTTTGTCTTGGGGATTGTATATGGGATGTAAATAATATTTTTGGACTTATACTCTTGGAAGAATCTTTTGGACATGTCTATATATTTTGGAGAGATCATTGTAAATGGTTAGTTGCCTTAGTTGTATTTTATTCACATATATATCATGTTTTGGAGATTATAGTACAGATGACTTTTTGATTATATGGAAAATTTTTATTCCATGCTTCTTTAGTCATGCACTCTGATAATTACATTGTAATTGCCCAGGAAATTGTGTTTATCAGGTTCTATTGGGCCCACAAGTAGGTCTCGGGTACGGGTTGGTGCTGTGATAGGGCAGACCCGGATCTGGGGCGCTACATTCCACCTTTGCCCACACAAATCAACACCACCGTCACTAAATGTAGGGATATGCAGGGATATAATTGGCAAAAAAATTTATCCGCTCTCTGAATCCTAGAATTCAGTTCCGCAACTACCCACCCACGTCCACTGTTCCCTCCCGTCTACCTCGCGATGAAGACCTCGCCGGATAGCACACAGTCCTCACAGAATCCTCCATTATGCATTATCGTTTCCGCCAAATACCCCTACTTCTTAACATTCGATTCCAACACAAAAGCCAGACATCTACATCGTAGGCTTATAGAAGGTGTCGCCGGAAAATATCCTCTAACGGATTATACTCGCCCCTTTTATCCTGCTATCATCGGTACCGATATTATCCTCATCTCCGACCCACAAAATCGCATTTTATTCTCAAATTACAAGGTACACCTCAGCATCGCCTTTACTTCTTAATCAGGTTCAATCGTTTTTCTTCTAATTTTCAAGAGTTCTTATGCTAATTGTCGGCTTTCAATTCTCAAATGTTTGTAAAATAAATTAAGGTTTTGATTTCAAGATTCTCAATATCAATCGTCTCAGTGGTTTCCCCCAACTACACCATCAATGTCCTTCTTCGATCAGTTGTCACACTTACATTGCTTCGAAGGATAACGAAGAGACGGCTTTGAGGACGACGAATCAGGTATGAATATGATAGCCCTTGACAACCCATTCGTTCGTTTTGAGTCGTTTACTTCAAATGCAACAAATTTGAACATTAATTATAATGTATGAAAATGGTGTGGACATTTATTGAGAACTTGGTTGGTCTGGATGAATGAAAATGGTGTGGAACGTGATTAAAAACTGATTTCTTAGTCTCTGTTTTCACCTCTCCACTTTCATACTCCACTTACTAATTCCTTAGTCTCTGTATTCCTCTCTTTTTTATCACATTTTCATCTCACCAATTTCCCTCTATATTCCTGTTCATTTTTGTTTCATTTTTTACCTGGATTCATGTGGTGTTTGTACCCCAACCCATTCTTCCCCGCAGGTATGAATATGACAACCCTTGACTACCCGTCCTTTCGTTTTGCATCGTTTACTTCAAAAGCAACAAATTTGAACATTAATTATAATGAATGAAAATGGTGTGGAAAGTTATTGAGAACTTGATTAGACTTGATGAATGAAAATGGTTTGGAAAGTGGAATAAAAACTGATTTCTCAGACTCTGTTTTCACCTCTCCACTTTCATATTCCACGTACTAATTCCTTAGTCTCCGTATTCCTCTCATTTTATCACATTTTCATCTCACCATTTTCCCTCTATATTCCTGTTCATTTTCGTTTCATTTTTTACCTGCCTTCATGTGGTGTTTGTACCCCAACCCATTCTTCCCCGCCGTTAATTTACATATTACTTTATGCAATTATAGTTGCTTAAAACCTTATTATATGTTTACCTACTGTTTGTTGAAATACCTAAGATATCATATGTTAAAATATCTGCCACATTCGTTTGCCAGAGTACAGGGAGAATTTCTGGTTTTTAAACTTTTTATAATTCTACACATGGGTCTCGGTCGCATAGTCCAGTTACCTCACTTGGTTATACCAATCGCCATTCAATGATCTCCCCCAACTCTACCATCACCACCCTTTTTATCTGTCGACAACATTGCACAAATTGGTTTATAAACTGAAATTTTTGGGTCTCGGTGTGGTGGTCAAAATGGATTACACACCTGAAATTATTTGGGCACGGTGTTTTCCGCCACTCTTTCATTTACCAGGTGCTCAGATTCGTTCCAATCACTATTTTGGTCCTCTTTGTTTATTTTCTGATGTCGCAAGAGGTTTGGCATAAAAAACTTAATAACAACAGCGAGTAGAGAACTATGGAAACTGAGCATCATTTTCCTCCTCCCATCATCAGATACGTCAATTTCTTTTAAACATCTACATCTTTTCCATTTCGAGCATTTTTGTGTTTTCTTGCTTATGCATTATATTTGGGTAGTTGGAGGCCATTGAGAAATATGTCAGATTATGCATTATAAGTTTAGAAATATTCCCCATTGGTTGATAGAACTATTTTTTCTTTCAAATAGTACACTACCATTTGTGTGTACATAATTTTAGTTATGTAGCCACACAAGCATATCCATATGCTCTCATGCATTATGGATTTTCAAATTTTTACTTGGTTTCCCATACTTTTTATCTCTCAATTTGCATCAAGTAAATGCATCGTATAGGTCTCCAGTATAATAAGATACACTCAAGATAAGGTCTCCAGTATAATAAGATACACTAATATAGTTTCAATCTTACTGGAAAGTAAATGAAAAGATAACTAAGCATGTATCAAGGGAACACGCAACAGCATATGAGAGAACATGCATAAAATCAAATCTTATTCCTAAGACAAAGTCTGATTACAAATTACTCACATAATAAAGAATATGAGGAAATGAAAGATGGTGCCAAGAGTGCTCATTTCACCATAAGAAAGTATTGAAATCACTGTTACTGAGTCACTTACTGGGCACACTCAGCAAGTTTTCCAAGGTTTTGATTATCCAATATTGCCAAAATCAACTTCTTATTTTCATCAAGGTACTGCAACACACATAAAACAAACAGTCAATGCATAGATTTGTTGACACAATTGAATTGAAAATAAAGTAAGCAGTAACCTTAGTGATCTGATTAACTATGCATGAAAACAGAACTATCTAGGCCTATGTGAAAGTAATAAGAACAAATTAAAAAAATAAAATACGAACCCAGGAATTCTGGACACAACAACCATTCTATAAATTCTTTTTTATCATGTTTCCAACAGATAATAAATTTCTGGTAACTGGAATGCTTTGAGGAATTTACTGCAGAAGGTTACTTGATTATAAGCATAATAAAGCCATCTGAATTGAGAATAAAGTAAGCATTAACCTTAGTGATCTGATTAACTATGCATGAAAACAGAACTATCTAGGCCTAAGTGAAAGTAATAACAACAAATTAAAAAAAGAAAATACAAACCCAGGAATTCTGGACACAACAACCATTCTACAAATTCTTTTTTTTCATGTTTCCAACAGATAATAAATTTCTGGTAACTGGAATGCTTTGAGGAATTTACTGCAGAAGGTTACTTGATTATAAGCATTATCAAGCCATTTGAATTGAAAATAAAGTAAGCAGTAACCTTAGTGATCTGATTAACTATGCATGAAAACAGAACTATCTAGGCCTAAGTGAAAGTAATAACAACGAATTAAAAAAAGAAAATACAAACCCAGTATTTCTGGACACAACAACCATTCTACAAATTCTTTTTTATCATGTTCCCAACAGATAATAAATTTCTGGTAACTTGAATGCTTTGACGAATGTACTGCAGAAGGTCACTTGATTATAAGCATAATAAATGCATTGTACAGGTAATGGAATTATGCTATGTATCCAAACATCTCATAACTTTTGTTGGCATGAGATTTTGTTTTAGAAAATACTTAACTAAGGTGCATATGCCCAGCTTCCTCTAAATCTTGGTTACAATGTAAAATTTGAAGACAATTCAGTGAGCCCATATTATTCAAACTCCTACTTTAATATTTCTAAATAGTTTTCACTACATAACAATAGGGTTGTTCTTATTAATCATGTTTATTGTCTTTGTTTATTTTCACATTCTCATTCAAGATTTCATTCCCATTATTTTCAGTTCAACGGGATACAATTAACTTCTTCACGTTGGAATAACATGTTTTTCATGATGTACTATTGCTTAGTAGTTGAAGGTATCTCTTTAAATTGAATTCACATTCTTTTTTGTAATTTCAGCTCATCTTTTGGTATTCCAAGATGCCGTGCTCAAAGGAAGTGCATCATATGTGAGCGTGGGACTACTAAGGAAGTACATCAAACACAAGTGACAACCGGTATGCAACTTCCATGCGTCTATTACATGTATTCAATTAAATATCGTTTGGTTCTATATGTCATGCAACTTTCCTTTAAAATCAATAAATATTTAAATATCGTTTTAAGCATGCTTCCATGGAATAAATATATTCAAGGTTTCATGTTCCACAAAATTCGGATTCGGAATTGTATGTTACATGCGTATGCAAATATTGATCAATTGCTCATAACACTTGAATATTGGAAAAAAAAAACAAATACTGAAATTAGCATTACTAATATCATTGTCACTTTTCTTATGAGCTATATTGACAATTCTCATTTCTAGCAAAGTCGATATTGCATAGTCATTATTTCATGTTTATTTCTTACACGTTAAATTCTGTGGTGTTATGCCAGTAGTATTTTGCATACAGATATTGTGCATAATTTTCAGCTTCTTAATAGTAATATTATATATTTTTTATAGTAACCCTGTTATAAGTTCATTATTTTTCTCATATAGAATCTGATCATCAAGCCACTCATAATTGTATAGACTACCAATACAATTCATATATTAATTAACACTTTCCTAAAATATGCCCATATACAAATATTACATAATCATGAAAAAAGGAAGTTCTCATACTATTACATACCCCAAAGCTTAGCCCTGCTATGAAGCTTTGGTTATGTTAATTCTTTTCAACTAAATGAAACCATGCATTATTAATTAATGCATATACCACCAAATGGTACGGAATTTATTCCGATCCATTGTCCATGCAACTATATCTCCTGAAGTTCCCCCATATAACATGTTAAGAACATTGCTTTTGGGGTGTCACTTCATAAATCCATCTCCCCATCTATGTTTACTCATTTAAAATCCGTCCTCTTTACTCATGTTTTAACATAGAAAACCAAATTTGTTAGGAAATGGTTCGAAGCCAACATCTTCCAGCTGTCTCGATCAACCCCACCACCTTTAACCCTTCGAGCAGAAGATTTACGAATGTGAATCGAGCTAGCCGTCACTCTATATCAATACCTACAACAATCAATACTGGACGTATCCTTCGCTTGAGCCATGTAAGACGTCAGGCACGTTCAATTGCACAACAGCCAGATTTTAATTTGGAAGAATCTCACACGTCAACAGAAGGTGGCCCCAGTCTGCCTATTGAAATACGTAGTGGTACGTTAAAAATATTTCCTCAACGCATATTATCTACTCGCTCACATTAACAATACTTAAATTATGCAACACAGGCGCTTCTGGTTCCACAGTTCAAGAAACTTCACTCCCCAATGATGTTCCTTTGCAACGTAGACGCCGCCGAACAGTGCAAAACTGTGCAAGGGACTTCATGGATAACAACACTTTGCACATTGACATGTTACCTGAAGGAAATGTCTGTGCATATTGTGGCGCTAAGCTATTTAAGTATGAAAAGATGGAGCTATGTTGTGCAAGTGGAAAGATAAGATTGCCATATGTTCCTGTACCGGCAGAATTATTACATATCTATGCGGATCAAGGCCCCGAAGGTTTAAACTTTCGGAAAAACATTCGTATCTTGAACCATTTGTTTGCATTCACGTCAATGGGAGTTCAAATAGATGAGAACCTAGCCAACGCTCAACATGGTATTTACACGTTTCGAGCTCATGGTTCAATATACCATAAAGTTGGAAGTTTATTACCACAACAAGGTTGTAGACCTAGATATCTGCAACTTTATATTTATGACACTGAGCACGAAATGGATCATCGAATGTTGGAAAACAACTCCGTGGATATATTGTTGGTCGAAAAGATCCAACACATCCTTAATCGGCACAACCCATTCGTGCATATTTTCCAACAATTGGGAATGCGTCAAGATTTGCCAGATTGTCGGCTTCTCATTAAGGAGTTGCGCCCTGCACAACACCAATACACAATGCCGAATGCTTCGCAAGTCGCAGCAATAATTATTGGAGTCGATAATTTATCTGAATGCGCACAACGGGATATCATCGTACAAACACACGGAGATATGTTGGAAAATGTACCAGATACCACAAGCTATTATGATCCATTACAGTATCCACTTCTATTACCTTATGGAAGTTATGGTTGGGATGTAAACACATCGACATACAGTGGCCAAAACATTAGCTGTCGAGCTTTCTATGCTCATAAGCTTCAGGTACATTATCATCTACTTGCTAACATTTGTGTTTCACACATATTGTTGCATCCATACCACTAATTGCATTAAAAATTTACCTAGATACGGAATGGATATGAGTCATTACTATTGCGAAGAGGACGTCTGCTGCAACAATATGTAGTTGACAACTGGGTTAAGATTGAAACCCAGAAGCTGCGGTATATTCGGGACAATCAAAATACCATACGCGCAGAATTGTATCAAGGCTTACAAGATTCACTGCAAGCTGGTGAAACTATAGCAGGTATATTTAGAAAATTTTCCTTCAAAAACACTACATGATATTTTAGGCCTTGCATAATTAAATTTCCCTTAGGCAATGTTGGACGACGCATCATTCTTCCTTCTTCTTACATTGGGAGTCCAAGGGATAAGTACCATCGTTATCAAGATGCAATGGCTTTAGTCCAGAGATACGGCAACCAGACTTATTCATCACAATGACATGCAATCCAACATGGGATGAAATAACGAGAGATCTCCTTCCAGGCCAAACAGCCCAGGATCGTCCTGATTTAACAACAAGGATATTCCGTGCAAAGTGTGAAGAACTCAAGAAGGACGTTTTAGACAGAAAGGTACTTGGTGTCGTAATTGCACATGTTCACGTCATTGAATTTCAAAAACGAGGCCTTCCTCACGTACACATGCTGATCATTATGGCTGAGACTGATAAACTCAATAATCCTGATCTCTACGATGGTGTTGTACGAGCTGAAATTCCTGATGCAAATATCGAACCCAGTTTACATGTTGCAGTTTCACGACATATGCTTCATGGCCCGTGCGGACAGCTTAATTCAAGGTGCTCATGTATGAGGGATGGCAAGTGTAGCAAAGGTTATCCACATCAATTTTCACATTCAACAATGCAAGGCAATGACTCATATCCAATTTACAGAAGACGTGATAACGGATTTTTTGTTACAAGAAATAGCTATCAACTTGACAACAGATGGGTTGTACCTTATAATCCTTGGCTCTTGAAGAAGTACAACTGTCACCTCAATGTTGAAATTTGCTCGAGCATCAAATCAGTTAAGTATCTGTACAAGTACATTCACAAGGGTCCAGATCGTGTAACAATGGCAGTTCGTCCAAGAATCAATTCTTATAATGATGAGATAATGCAGTTCATTGATGCACGTTGGGTTTGCCCACAGGAGGCCATGTGGAGGATTTTTAAGTTCCCAACCTCAAAGATATATCCTTCTGTTTACGCAATGCAGATTCACCTTCCCAATAGGCAGCAAGTGACATATTATAGTCATCAGCCTATTGAAGCTGTTTTATCCGATGAGAACTTATCAAGAACGATGCTTACTGAATTTTTCCATAAAAATTCAACAGATGCAGAAGCTCAATAGTCATTATACCGTGAATTTCCAGAAAAATACCGATGGATGCAAGGACAAAAATGTTGGAGAAGAAGATGTACTACACAACGTGTAGTAGGAAGGATATATACAGTTTCTCCAGTAGAAGGTGAACGATATTATTTACGCATCCTTCTAAATCATGTTAGAGGACCAACATCATTTGATGATCTCCTAACTGTTCATGGGAATATATGTTCGTCATTCAAGCAAGTGGCTGAGCAAATGGGACTGCTAGAAAGTGATCATAGCATTAGAGATTGTTTGCAAGAGGCTTCGAGTGTACATATGCCTACGGCACTGCGTAGACTGTTCGCAACAATCTTAGTTTATTGTGAGCCTACAGGTGTGCGTCAACTTTGGGATGAGTTTTATCCCTACTTAACTGAAGATTTCGGTTCATCAAGCCGTGGAAACACCGCATCTGTTACAAATCGTCTTCTAAGTGAAATTAATGATGTGTTGCGACAGTATGCAAAATCTGTATTTGAATATGACTTACCTACATTTCATGATGATGGTCAAGAAGGAATGACAAATCAGAGAATGATATATGAAGAAGAAGCAATCTCTGTATCCGAAGAAGATTTGGCTGCTGTGTCTGTATTGAATCGTGGACAAAGATATGCATTTGATAAGATTATCGACGCTGTGCACCAAGCCAATGCCTCGGTATTCTTTATCGATGGTCCTGGTGGAACAGGAAAAACATTCTTATATCGTGCAGTACTAGCAACTCTTAGAAAAGAGCATAAAATATGTCTCGCAACTGCTACATCAGGAATTGCTGCAATGATACTTCCAGGAGGTCGTACGGCGCATTCAAGATTTAAGATCCCAATTCGATTAACCAGTGCTTCTTTTTGTACGATAAGCAAACAATCTGAATTGGCTGAATTGTTGCGTCGTGCATCTGCTATTATCTGGGATGAAGCTACAATGACACATAGACATGCATTTGAGGCTTTAGATAGGACGCTTAGAGATCTCATTGGTGTTGACCATCCTTTTGGAGGTAAGATTGTTATTCTGGGCTGAGATTTAAGACAAGTTCTTCCTGTAGTTCCGCGTGGGACACGTTCAGAAACATTCAATGCATGCATTATTAGGTCACAAATTTGGGCATATGTACAAATCATTCACTTGACCGAAAATATGCGTGCCGTAACTGATCCTCAATTTTCAGAGTTCTTATTGAGAATTGGTGAGGGGCTCGAGCCAACTTTGGATGACAACTTCGTCAGAATTCCTGAAGACATGGTAATCCCTTGGAGCGATAACGAGGAAATGTCAGCTCTAATTGCTTCCATCTTCCCATCTTTGACTAGCAATGCACAAGATCGTGCGTACATGACAGAAAGGGCTGTATTAGCCCCAACAAATGAATGTGTGGAGCGATTTAATGAAGCTGTCATTTCTGTATTTCCAGGAGAAGAAATCGTGTACCACTCATACGACACAGTTGAAGATGATACTCAAAACCTGTATCAACAAGAGTTTCTTAACTCAATCGCACCAGGTGGATTACCTCCTCATAAACTACGGTTGAAGCTGGGATCGCCAATCATTTTATTGAGAAACATTGATCCGAAAATTGGCCTTTGCAATGGGGCAAGGATGCTATGCCGGGGATTCCAGCGAAACCTAATTGATGCAGAAATTGTTACTGGTCATTTTATTGGAACACGGGTCTTCCTACCACGAATACCTCTGAGAACATTCAGTTGCCTTTCACCTTAATAAGGAAGCAATTTCCTTTTCGGTTGAGCTTCGCACTTACAATTAATAAAGCCCAGGGACAAACCATACCACATGTCGGCGTATATTTTTCTGCTAATGTTTTTAGTCATGGACAACTTTATGTTGCATTGTCCCGTGGAGTTTCAAAGAATAGTACCAAAGTCATGGTTAAGCAAGGAAAAATAGAACGACAAATTGGAACTTACACAAGGAATGTTGTCTACAAAGAAGTTCTACTCAATCATATGGAAGGTCACTGAAGGTATGCAACTTTTATCAATTACGGCATGCAGAATGCACGTGTAGTACTACAAATGTAAATGCACATTAATTGAAATGTACAAACTTTTTAAGTTCATTTTTAGAAATGTATTTTTAGTTACTTACCTGGTTCTTTGACCTTTTAGGACAATGCCAACTAATAAGGATCTAAAGGGACAGTGCAAAGCATCATCCAGTTATGCCACGAGGACTCATCGTCGTCCCCCCCACCCTGGGTTCGAGCAGTTGAGGCTATTTTTGGATAAAATGCCTCCAACCTTTAGTGGAGCTACGGAAAATGTGCTCACTGTTGATGAATGGATTCGGATTCTTGATCATATTTTGATGCGCATGAGATGTTCGGAGGTTTACAAGACTATTTTGGCAAGCATCATGTTACAGGGAGACGCAAGTGAGTGGTGGCGTATAACATAAAAAATGATATTGCAGGGCGCGACTCCTCCGTGGTGTACATTTGTAGATATGGTATTACAACGCTATGGTTCTACAGAGGAAAGTCCTCAACGAACGGGATCCTGGCGTCCTTGGCCATGAGAATAACATGATACATTGTGTAAGTATGATTTCTCATGATAGTTTTACTACATTTCATCAAAAAAAAATTTGTACTTCTTTATATTGTTGCGTAATTTTCCCCCTATCTTTTATCTATCAGGTAAAGATGTAAATAATGTAATATATTAGTGTCAGTCCATTTGCTGTACAAGTGCATTTTGTTACATCAGCAATTCGCCCTCATGGCAGTCATATCAACATCCAATGGTGTGCTACTAATGCTCCTTCAAAATCCAAAACATTCTAGCTCAAAAAGTTTATACCTGCCAGTGTAACCAAGCACAAAGGCCATATTTACAGATTCAGGTATCTTAATTATGTAGTCTTCACATTTATGAAATGTATTTTTCATTTCTATTGCATTGAGTAATTTTTTCTTCTTATCAACAAATTCTTTATCCATGAAACGGATGTGGTGAAAATTTTAGCTTCTTTATTGTCTTCTTTAGTATCTATTTGCTATATAATTTTCTTCTGCCAACTTTATCATTTCCTTATGATGGACAATTTGGATTATTCATGGCTTATATTATCATATTATCCAGATTCAGCATGTACTGATATGGTGATTGTACATTTTGTTTGTGCAGATTATGTGTACATTGATAAGTATTATGCATTTTGTAGTTTTATGAATTGCTGCATACAGCTTAACAATGTTATGTTGTCACAAAGAAGCACTTCATATCATTAATTGTTACATGTAGAAAGCATGTCTGATGAGCATGTACAAGTTACTCAGTAAAATGAGGAAACCAAAAAATCAGATTTATAAGAAAGTGTTATAAATGTCACTGGTAAGGTGCTCTAGGTACATTGTTCTTCTAATCTATTTTGCATCATCAAGTATCATTGTTTGCTTTATTTGTGACTGATACAAATTTCATGCTTCCATACTTGATGAAGCTAAATTATAAGGGCATATTAGCAACCACAGAAACTATAACTCTTTGACTTCATGTTGTTTTGTTTGTGATGATATATTGAACTGTCTTAACTATATCCATTGCTTAATTGGCACTAACAATAGATTGTGATTGTATGATGGTAACATATCCTTGAAGCTCTGACTATTGGTGTTTATTAAATTCCAGGTTATTCACAAACCATGATGTTTTAGTACCCTGTTTCACCTTTTGGAACTGGCCTATTCAATAAGTGGAAGTATGAAGCTACCATTTAAGTAGTGGAGATGTAGTAAGCTGGGAATAACAGACAACGTTAACAATTACTATCAACTTTGCAATATTGTATAGTGTATGTTAGATTATTCTTTTTCTGCATACTTTGCACATTTTTCTGTGGTCCAGTTTGCTATTTTTCAGATGTCGGTGATATTCCAACTATTTGGTTCTGTGAGTTCGTGTAACAAGGCTTATCAAGATACCTGTTAGTGATGAAGGCAATGCAGTCAAATTTGAGTTTTCCAATGGCAGTTATTTTTTGGAATTTTTCTTTGATTTTGGTTTTGCTCTGTTCGGAATCGAGGTCAGACTGTTGTGTCCAAAAGCACTATATGCAGGTGCTCCAGGTCGAGGGTATTATGTCGATCTGATATATTAATCCATTTCGTCCAACTACTCATCGAATTAACTTGATCAAGTTTACAGTTTTGATATATAGAACTTCTGCAATGTTGTTGAGATTTTGCAATGCTGAATGATGCGGCTTTCGATCTTTCAAATGGATAATAACTGTTCCAAGTAAACAAGATCTCCTCCTTTTCATGTTGGTATTTTTTTTAAGTTACTATTACCATGTTGAAAATGATTTTTTAATAGATTTTTCTCAAGGAGTTTATCCTCTGAGTGATGCTGCTATTTTCTGTGAACACACCTGTAGAAACCTGTTTACTGTCAAGTCTTTTGTATAACCAAGGTTTCACCGGTGGCCTACCTTTTAAGTTTTAAACATTGTGTTTTTTGCCCTCATTTTATGACAGTGAGGTTTATCTGCTCATGCTTTCAAATTTCCTTTCTCATACTTCAAGAGTGATTAAATTGATCTTTGTCAATTAGGTTTTCATGTTCAGCAGAATTATTTTATGCTTATAGACATTTCGATTTTCCTTGGTTTTCTCCAATTACTCATTCTCAGATGCATATAAACCACATGCCAGAACAATATGTTGGCATCAGCAGTAAATTGAATGCCCTTTTACAAGGTAGGCATCCTTGCCTAGGAGATTGCCTACTCAATAGATTGACATGATTAATGTTCCTATATCAAGTTATCAACTAATGAAGGACGCTGAGTTTATGATCTCTTTTACACAATGACGTTAGTAACATGGTGCTATGGACATTCCCAGGTTTCTTCTCTATATCTGTTTCCTTAAGTGCTAAGCAACCTTTTCCTCCCCTTTTTTTTTCCCTATTTGATGAGAAGCAGTTGTGGCGTTTAAAAGGGTTGAAATAACGTTTTGTTTATTTGATTTTTTTTACTGAGAAGCAGCTGAAAAAATTGATGAATAGAGCTTCAGCTAAGAAGGGTTAGACCACATATGAAAATTTACTTGATATATATGGAAATTGCTACAAAGAAATGTTTTGTAGCTGGACGGAGTATTCTTTGTATCCACATTCATTGCTTTTCCTTTTTTTTTTAAATTAGTGTACTATAAACATGTTTCCAAAAATGGGTACACCTCATTCTACTGGTGCTCTTTCAACAACTCGATTGATTATATACTTTCAAAAATTGCTATCATGTGATAGGATTCAAGTGTGGTCTCGCTCATTTTTTTCTGTAAGTAGCCCAATTTAGTTTCCAAGGCATTGTGCATTATTGCTTCTAAACAATGTTGGGATTTTATTTTACTTATCTTATTTTATTTCTTGCTTTCTCTTTTCTTTTTTGATAAATTTCCCGTAAACAAAAACAACATCAATTTTATATACAATCTCTAAAATAAACTCAATCATAAACTTCTTCCAAGGGAAAAATTAGACACATGGATTTCACCAACTTCCAAATAACATTCGTGCAGTACTGCACGTGCACTCCGCTAGTAAATATAATAATACAAAGACGTAAGTGAATTTATAAGATAATATAGGAGGATAAATACAATATATTTTTATTTTATAGAAGATTATTTTAGTCATTTAATAAAATAAACAACAAAATTTAACAAACAGTAATGTTAGGGGTATGATTGTAATGATTATACAAAACGAAAGGGTATAAATACAAATATTAAAAACAATAGGATATAGATTTAACTATAGTATAATATAAAGACATGGTTGGAAAAAGCCCTATTTTTATTGAGAACTCATCACCATTTTATGCACAACAGCAATTGTCAGTGAGCTCTGCTCGTCATCTCTTCTAATTAACAATAATCCTTTTGCTTTTTGCTCTTTATCCTGAATCCATCTTCAGCTTTTATATAGTGTGGAACTTCAATACAATCTGCCAGTTGGTTATTCCATATTAGAGACAATCGGAGCCTCATCTGCGCTCAGCCACCATACTTATAGCTTGACTTTCTTCAAGAAGGCGGCTACCTGTCAATGCTTCAACAGACTTGTACTCTAATGGCTTCCCGAGATTGACAAACTTAGTATATATCTTACCATTGTTATCTAATCTGTCTTAGATTCTAATAATTTTAAAGTTAATAAGTTTCATCCAATTTTTCTTCAGCATGGATGCAGGTTGTGGCACTGATGACGGATGATGGATCATCATGTAGCTTAAAAGTATTTTTCGACGTTAAGTAAAAAGTAATTGTATCAACGATAAGTGAATACGAAAACCTCAACTTAGACTTGAAAAAGGTCTCTTTTTGTCGATAATTATGAAAACAATCCATCATAATTATAAATTACAAAACAGGTCGCTTTTTAGAAATAATTAAATTATAGGGTCACTTTTAAAAATAATTAAATTAAAGGATCACTTTACACAAACTCTCCAACAAAGTGACACTATTTTTTTAATTTTTATAAAAGTTCTTTAATTTTTATAAAAGTGAAGTGACTATGAGATATTTATGGACTTTTTAAACTTGCAAATAAAGGAGTCAAAATTTGTCAAATTTAACTTTTTAATGATTTCTTTAGCTAAGGAACTTAGTTAAAAATACATTTAAAACAAAGTGCGCCAACAATAAAGAACAATTATTATAAATACAAATATGAAATCATAATGAAAAAGGTCAATATATGGGATTAAATATATTCTGATATACAGTGTTTAAGGGTAAAAAGAAAGGGTTTGAAACAGGATTATAAAATGCAAGATCTATAATGAGAACTTTTCCTTGTGCATCCTCAACTTCATTTAGGTGCATCTTGTAAATATATCTTTAGAATTCAGACCTCGTAACTATCCGTCTATTTATCCCACAAAAGTAGTTTGCAAGTTTTAAACTATTGCTCCTAGATAGTGAGCATTTCTTCTAGAGCTAAAATCCGGTGGTTCAGTGAAACCACCGGCTAGGATGCATTTTGGGGTGTGGGCCCCACTATTGAAAAGGGCCATCCATCCGCACGCTTCACGCTGGAACCACTGAGTGGCTCCAAATGAAACAGTCTCAGATAGATAAGTTCATAGTACGGTTATGAATGAGAACGTAAGCTCATCATAAACTTCACTAAGCGGACCCAGTCGTGTCGAACCCTAGGTTACATATCAATAGCATATATATTGAATTGGAATTTCAAAAACATAAATGGTCATAACATGGAGGTTTTATTTACCAATGCAGATTAGCAAGTTAATTTTTTATATATATTCATAATTGGTGAAACTTTAAAATGCACTTGTACCTGAAAAAACAAATGCAATATGAAAAAAACTATCCATGCTAACAGCAAATAGCCACACCAAATGTAATTTAAAAAGAAAAATTTGCCAAAGCCATCCCCAAATATAAAGCCTTTACAAAAAAGAAGCAAATGTGGATGAATCCCATCAGTCACAAGGAGCTTCTCACTGGATCATTCTCAGAGAGCTTCTCACCTGCCTTAGTGACATTTAATAGTCGTAAATCCTTCTTGAAAATAAGGCCAGTTAACTCTTTACAAAAAGTGAAAGCTAACCCACCCTCTCCGATCTATTAAAATTTGCCCAAACAATGATCAAAATACATCGGTTCCCCATCCAACAGACTCAAGCGGCGTTTCACCACTTCGGTTAGCAGCTACGTCTAACCTCAAGTGTACGATCCGCTCCAATTCAAAACCAGATATTGTTGAATCAGATTTCAAAATGCCTTCTATCTAATCCTAGCTAGCAATAATCAGAATCATATTGCTATGCTGGAATCTAAAATGTGAATCCCCATCAAACGACCTTGCCCAGACCTCAACTCTATATATTCAATCACTTTTTCATATATCCAGTTTGTACAGCACAAGTTACAGATAATTTTCATTTATTCACGCCAAAAACAGAGAACCATACTTGTCGACATCAATACATGGACAAACTTGTATTCTTGTGTCAATATAAAATGGTGTTCATGCGTTCTGTCCAACTAAAACCTCATTAAAGCCAGAGGGGCTCCTTGCGCCTCCCCAATTCTTCAAGCTTTGCAGAACCTACTCCTTTAACTACACTCTCCTCATTTTTCTCTTCCTCTATTTGTATCATCTCTTTCTTCACAAGTCTGTACATGACCTTGTACTCCATTATAAAAATTTCTTTAATGATTTTGCCCACCAAATATGTCCAAGAGTGCCAGTGCCTGTACAGAAAAATAACAGTTCTTAAGAGATTTTAAGAATAAATGACATCAGGGCAACACCAACATGACCATTTCTAAAAGCATTTCATAGTTTAAGCAAAAATACCTCCGGAATGTTTAGTTTAAGCCAGAACTTGGGACCATCATAATGGTGGAGAATTGGCCTGAAAGAATCCTCCTCCAATGGATCACAGATTTTCCTTGTAATCACCCGGAGTTGTTCGCAACAACCAGTCACGGATTAGATTCTTCAAACCTTTAACTTGATTTTTCTTTCTGCAATTCAGATAAGATCAATGGAAATTTCATCTCCCAAATGAAAACATGAATCAAAAACAATTTTACCTGAGCAGGGAAGCGTGATTCACTGGAGCATTTTTTATCCTCCCAAGCAGTCGAATCAATGTTCGTTCCTCCAAAGCTCGCAGCCTTAACAAACAAGAACCAAAAAGCTGCTATTAGAATTTATCAAATGATGATCCAACAGAGAGTGAAGTCTGAATGGTTAATCCACTTTTGGATAAAATTAAATTAAAATTATAAAAAAAAAATTCACAAACCTCAAAAATTCTATGGCATTGGTGGGTGGAGTAGTTGTAGAGGAAGAGAGGCAACCCTGGAGTTATTGCCCTTACTGAATCTTGGTAGCGTGGAGGAAGTCCTGAAATTTTAAAAATCACAGAAATTTTTTTTTTTTTTTTTTAATACAAGATTGTTCAACAAAATACTCCAAAACATCAAATAAATAGAAAGGACAAGAAACCAGAATCAGAATAGTAAGACCTACCAAAGAAATTATTGCCCTAACTAAGAGTAATATTGTTCATTATTATTATTATTAAAAATCAAATTTTGAATTATTCAGCTTACAAGAATTTACAAGGATCTCATACTACAAACAAGATACTCTGATATTTCTACAAGATCATTGAAACATAATCAAGTTGCAGAGAGAAAAAATAAACAAATAAATAAAATCAGACGAAAAAGAAGAGATTTTACATACCGAAAAAGCTGCCTCTTGAGGTTCTGTTGCATGGTATCGTTGTTGCAGACAAAAATATAGCCACAAATAGTTTCGTTATGGGGCAGGGATTCCGATGGAGGAAGCATCTTGAATCTCTTATCAGGTGCTGCTCTTTCTATTGTTGTTTCTGTTATTGAGTTAATAGAATTGTTCTTATTCTTCTTCCCTCATTTGTTATCGCGACCATCTTCGCCCTTTCTACTGTTATCGTTGTAGTTCTTGTTGATTTTGCCATTGAAGTTGTTATTGTCGTCGTCGTTGTTGTTGTTGTTGTTGTTGAGGAATACTCCTGGCTTGGAATAAACCCCCTTGTTGAAAACCCCATTAACACAAACATTCTTGTGGTGTTATTTCTCCGACGATACTCCCAATCTTCCACACCCCCCCGTTAAACAAATTGCAATCAGATCCCTTCTGCAGAACACTACTATTAGATGAATTCCTCTTGCCCCCAACCCTGATGTCGAAATTCCGTCTCTCCTTAAGCCTTTTTGGAGGGTTTATCTACCAATGTAGCTTATCAAGTAAATTTTTTATAGATATTCATAATTGGTGAAACTTTCAAGTGCACTTGTACCTGAAAAATCAAATGCAATATAAGAAAAATATTATTGATGTTAACAAAAAAATAGGCACACCAAATGTGATTAAAAAATAACTGCCAAAGCCGTTCCCAAATATAAAGCCTTTACAAGAAATAAGGCTGGTGTACATAGCTTCTTGTTTGTTGATCACGACTAACTTTATTGTTAAAAAGATAAAGGCAATTGAAATATATATGTCACAACTCTAATTTCTTTTGTTATATATCTAGCTCATATACTTTGTAAAGAATAAGGATAAACGCATTGATTTCCAGAGGCGACCAATATAATAGAAACAATATATATATCCTTCCCAATGCTAACGGCTTAATATACTTGGGATTACTGACCTATTCATAAAATTCAAAGGAAAGCTTGTTGCCCTTAAATCACTTGTTATTGTGGACTTTAATTGAATGAACGAAGATTTAATAAGGGGAAATGAAAGTAGATGAGAAACACAGACTAGAAAAGAATGTCAAGAAATAAAAGCATAATCAAGGTTACAATAGTAGATGAGAAACTCTGGATAAAAAAGAATGTCAAGAAATAAAAGCATAATTGAGGTAACAGCAAAATTAGCACACCAATGCAACTAAATACTTAATTGGACTATGTTTGGCTTAACAAAACAATGCATGTAACCTATTTCCTTCAGATTTTTACCTTCCAAATATTACAAATATAAAATAATTGATAAAAATGAGGTCCATGACAATAGCTTCTCATTTTTTGAGTAGTTACAAATTTGTTGTTAAACGCAACAAATACATCACTGGATCATTTTCTAACTTCCCTTCCTATAACTCTAGCTTATATAGACGTAGAGAATAATGCATTAATTTTCCATAGGTGTCGAATGACTCAAGTAAAATTCTCCCATAGGCTACTAACGTCATATATATTGGATCACCCACCTATTCATAAAAAGGTGAAAGGAAGGCTTATTGGTTTTCATAGAAGAGCCCTTTTTATTGTTAACTTGCATTGGATGGCCACATACCCACAAGTAAAAATGATTAGAGACTCGGGCTAGAAAAGAACCATCAAGAAATAAAAGCATAAGTGAGCCACCAAAGAAGTTAATGAACATAAATAACTAATTTTCAGATTGAACAATTAACTTTATGAAATATTTTTGGCATTAATTTAAGAGATTACTTCTGGAGTTCATAATCTCTTAGCCAAAATAGAAGTTAATTGCAGTATTAATTATAATGAATGAACAAGAAATCAAATTGTCAAGTACAAGCTTTTTTTTTTTTTTTCAGTAATAGTGGCATGGTTCAAAGTATCGTATCGACGTGCCGTATCGGACGATCCAAAATTGGAAACGTATTGAGGATACGCACGGATACACACTAAAATGGTGGATACGCATAAAAGATGGTGGATACATAAAACAAAACATATCTAGATAGAAAGATAAGTAAAAAATATGACAAATAAACATGTTTCTAACATCATAGGTCTACACAAATATATTATGTATTATGAAAACAACATATATGCAAAAAGACTTTAGGAAATTTAATAAAAATAAATAAAAGCCATAATATGCTAAATAAACAAATAAATAGAGTAAGAAAGGTTATTGTGCATACCAATTTAAAATTTAATATTAGAGTAATAATTATGATATATTATTATTAATAATTTCAAGAAATATATTATTAATAATAAATGTATATATACGTGTTTGTAAATAATAAAAAAATATTTTTTACAATTATGTATGTAGATTAAATATAATTATCTAATACTATATTATATATGTGTGCACATAAGAATAAAATTTTTATAACTTTTTACCATTCAAATATTTTTTTGTATGTAAAATATAATTTTCTAATATTATATATATATAAATACATATTTATAATTTTTCAATTATTTTATGTATATTTATAATTAATTTTATCGCATTTATCTGTCTTTATATTCTATTTATTATATTTATATAATAATTATAAAAGAAAACTCTTTTTTTCTTTTATATATATATAAAAGCAATCCTTTTGTATATAAAATATAACATTTAATGTTCCCTGAAATGTTCCCCTGAAATGTTCAAATCGTCTGTAATGTTCCCTTGAAATGTCCCCTGAAATGTTCATTCCATTTTATAACATTTCTTCAATTCAAGTCGACTTCAACTCAAGCAATTCAAGTCGACTTCAACTCAAGGAAGAAGAGGCGACTTCGACTCGAGGAGAAATAGGAGGCGGCGACGGCAAAAACAAGTTACGCCACCCACCCCTCTACTCTCTCTCTCTCTCCCTCTTCCGCTACTCTCTCTCGCTCTGTGTCATTCTCATTCTCTCTCTCTCTCTCTCTCTCTCTCTCTCTCTCTCTCTCTCTCTCTCTCTCTCTCTCTCTCTCTCTCGTTCCCTTTCTCTCACTCTCTGTCTCTCGCTCTTTCTCTCTCTATCTCTCTCTGTCTCTCGCTCTTTCTCGTTCTCTTTCCCTCTCGCACTCTTTCCCTCGCTCTCTCTCGTTCTCTTTCCCTCTCGCACTCTTTCCCTCGCTCTCTCGCGCTCTCTCTCTCGTTATTCTCTGTTTTTAACGACTGTATCGCGAAACTGTATGGTGTATCATGCCGTTAGGCACGAAACACGAAACATATTGCGCGATACGGCACGATAATTTTGAACCATGAATAGTGGGGGTTACATTAAATCAAAAAAAATGATGCAAGTCTAGAAAAAGAAATATATATACACCAAGAGTTTACAGGAAGTCAAATTGTCATGTATAAACTTAGTATATAAATAATGGCTCTCAGAAAACAAATTAACAGTAGAAAGTCTGGAATGGAGCCTATATTACTACTAATGATCGTATCAGAATCCTGACCTCTCATTCTAAAGTTCCCTAATAATATATGCTTCTAGGATGAGAGCAGATGAAAGGGCTTATTGTGACTAATATTTTAAGGTTTTAGTGGCATTTTATAAAGTTGCAAGTTCCCCATTTCCAATTTTTAAGACCTAAAACAAAGGTTTTCTGATTGTTTTCTCCCATTATGTGTTTTTGTTGTTGACAATATAGCAACATTTATTGAGGGAGAAATTTTCTTTTTATGAAATTACTATTGTATCAATAAGGATAGATATAATGTACAACAAAAACCAAAAAACTAACAAACAAAAAACAAAAACCAACAGCTTGTGGGGGTCATAGCCAATCAAATTAAGTAATCATCTACACTGCTACCAACCCAAGATAACATACGGGAGTCTCCTTCAACTTTGAAGTCTTTAAACCCTTTTAGTTTGGCCACTTTTAACCCTAAGAATGAGCACCTCTAACTCTTGGCAATCTCGATAGGTCTTGAGAAAGCACACATCACCCTTTCTTGGACATCTCTAAAATTTCCCCATATACTGGTAAGTCTAGGACTAACAATGCTAGTACTGTGGAACTTTCAACTCCACCTATCCATGAAGATTTCACTGTCCCAAACTCAGTAAAATTAAGAAGCTGCCCAAAAATCCAAAATGCAATAATATTTTCAGACAAGACGTTGAGGAAAGGGAAAAATAAAATACCTCCCAAGTTTATTTCTCGCAAATAAACGCTCTTTTGCTTATGAACAACACCCACATTTGTTCTACTCTATACTTCATAATAAACATGTATGAGATTCAACAAACCCAACTATCTAGTAGTTCTAAGATAATATTAGGCAAAGAATGTTACGGCCAAGTAAAATAAATCAGTTATGACAAATTATCAAATAGCCTTATTTACCTAAAGATACACTTCAAATTATACATTTAAAAAGGTAAAGTAAATCAAGTATAAATAACCTTCTTAGAATTTGAAAGGACAAAGAGATGTGTAGAGAAAGATTATACCTGCTTCCTAAATGAGCTCGAAGGTGATCTATCATATTCTCCCCATTATTATGAAAGTTACCATGTTTCAACCCCGCATAAGGCAGTTAGTTCATCTATGCCTGAAAATTTTACCACATCTAAACACTAAGTAGGTGAGAATATGTTTAATAAAATTGATAGTTGAATTCACGTTGCCTCAATTGGTAATTTACTATATTGAAAATAGTAATCAAGAGACTAACGACATATTGAAAAGTTATGTATTCATATTCCCCGAAATTTCATTACGTCTAGCCTTATATACTTGTAAAGAAATGAACACATTAAATTCAAAGATGTGAACAATAATAGAAACAATATACATTTTTAGGCCAATGGCATAATACAGTTAGGATAACCGACCCATTCATAAAGCAAGGAAGGCTTGTTGCCTCATAACCCTTTTTATTGAGAATTAACATTGGGTGGCCAAAGGCCAATAAGGGAAAAAATGGAAGTATAAGAGAAACTCAGGCAAAAAAGGAACCATCAAGAAATAAAAGCATAATTGACCCTACAGCAAAACAGGCACACAAAAGGGAATAAATACTTATATCCAAATCCACTGCTAATACTGGACCATTTTTAGCTTGGCAGAGCCATGCATGTAACCATGCTTCAGATTTTTTTTTTTTTTTTTTAATCTTGCAAAGACCACAAAGATAAAACAGTTGATGAAAATAAGGTTGTGACTATAGCTTCACATTTGCTGACGACTCCTTAATTCCTCATTAAAGGCAAAAGATACATTTCTGCATCATTCTCTAATTTTTGTTGCTATACCTTTAGCTGATATACCCATAGAGAATAATGCATAAGTTTCCCAAAGATTTTGAATAACTGAAGTAATTATTTCCCTCGAACTATCAACTTAATAGACATTGGATCACCCAAATATTCATGAAAAAGGTCAAAGGAAGTGTAATTAGTTTTTTTATAGAAGAGCCATTGTTGTTGTTAACTTACATTCGACGACCACATACCTAAAAGAGAGAAAAACAATGTAGATAAAAGACTTAGGCTAGAAGAGAACCATCAATAAATAAAAGCGTAAGAGAAACAAAAAAGAAAAATTTATGAACACAATCATATGATTTTCAAATTGAACAACTTATGTTGTAAAAGATTTTTGGCATTATCTTAAGAGGTTAGTGCTGTCCTCCATGATGAACAACATATTGTTAGGTGCCAAAATAACAGTTAGTTTCAGGATTAATGCATTGATTTCTATTATAATGAATGAGCTGAAAATCAAATTATCATGTATAAAATTTGGCCATAAATAATGGCACTGAAGGAACTAATGAATGGTAGATCTATCTCAATTGTGTACCTACAAGCCATGTAGGTATAGAAAGGAGTCAACATTTGGTAAATTAACTTGCCAATAGTCAAGCAAAATTAGCATGTTTGGAAAGGTGGAAATCAACCCTGGGCACATCCTGTTGGGGAATGTATCCCATTCTTATGTATCACTTTCTTGGGACATAAGAATGGTATACATTCATAAGACAGAGCACAACCTGTTGGGGAATTTATCCCATGTATATTCATAAGAATGTATCCCATTCCTATGTATCCCATTACAAAGGCCCTTATGTCTCAATTCTCCTTTCTAGAAAAACCATTCGAAAGGCTACTTTAATTCTCATAAATTCTGATTCAGTTTATACATATATGAAGTACTTTTATAGAAAGGAGTCAACCTTAAAACTCTAAAAAAATGGAGTTTTGGGGTTATCCTGCCAAGAACTAAGAAGTCTACAAATTAAGACACCGCAATGTAAGCGATTGCATTCTGAAATCATTACCGAAAACATCAAAACTATAAAGATAGTAAAATTTTGAAAACTTGTTTCTGCCAATCAAACAATAATGTTCTCTTGAGTATCAAAATTAGTACAGGAACTAACCTTTTCCCAAACATGGGCACTTTCAAGGATGGGACCCTGACGTAACAAATTCTTCTAGCATGTCCATAGTTCAAGTAGACGAACCTGTGCTGATGCCTCTTGTTTTGCTAATCTGCACATTGAAATATAGTTATAAGTAATTACTGAAGGCCAAAATGCCAGAGAGCAGTTAAAGCAGGAATAGTTGGATAAAGCGTATAATCAAACTAATGGCTGTAAAAAGTCCAACAACTAAGCCTCAGGATAACTTATGCTTACTGAGATGATGCTCAAATTCCATTGTTTCACAATCATTGCAGACTCAACACTGTCATCTTCAAATCTAATATAGAACCGAATGACTGCAAAATATTCAACACACATTTGCTGTCATATATTGTTTCCCTTGATACTTGAATGAACTCGGTTACTCTAGGCATGGAAGGTACCTGGCCAAAATATATATATGTATATGGGTGAAGAGGGTCAGCCTTGGTGCAACAGTAAGGTTGCTCCATTGCAGTGGCTGGAGCCTTGTGCACTGGGCTTGGCCCCTTATATATATATGGGCGAACTCAATTCACAGATGCTCACCATAATAAAAATTAAAAGTAACAGTTCAAGGATCATAATATTGTTGACCTGGTTACATTTTGAAAAACTGAGAACACATGAGCTCACCATTTAAACAATTACTTCCAACTCATACATTTCTAAAAGAAACATGAACATAATCGGAAAAAACATGTATCAAAACGACCAAACAGATATACTTGTTTTCTATTATTAAGTCTTAATAAAATATTAAGATTTTATTGAACATAATAGATTCAAGTTGAGCCTTCTCACAGGACTCCCATGGTATTAGTATGTCTGTAGGGCATACTAATACTAAGCATATAAAAATGTACCCTAAATGAAGATAATACAGTTATTCTGTATTAATGTTTGAATTGGCTACTTCATTTCTCTCAACTATACAATCAAGTTTTTTTTTACAATGAACAATTTCATGCTGGTCATTTTAATAAAAAGGTTTCATCACTTCAACCAAAAAAAAAACTAAACCTTCATAAAACATAGTACATCAATAAATCTATGAAAAGCTGTTTATATGCTTAATAAATATTAAAATATACTTAATAATTCCAATTTTAATACTAAAGCACTCAAATCACCACCAAAAGATCAATATCTGTTCGGTATGATGATACGGAACAATGCACGTAGCATATAAATATCAAAAAATCTTTGAAAATTACACGTAGCATATAAACATCAATAAATCTATGAAAATTACAGTATTTTTTCTCTTTCAATGTCATTTTAATAAAAAGGTTTCATCACTTCCAGTTGCAATATTTTTTTTTTTATGTGAAAAATTTTTACTTCTCTATTTTGAAGGTTCAAAATTTTTAAAAAATAATTTAAAGGTTCAAAATTTTAAAAAAATAATAATTTTAATTAAAGATCAATATCTGTTCTCCGCGAATTCAAAATTTCTTTCAATTTAAATAATTTTCACCTTTAAATTATTGAAAAAATAATTTTAAATAAAGATCAAATGTAAAATAACAATAAATAAAAAAATTAAAGAGATACACAAACCATAAACAATGTGGTAATGCTCATGATGTTGATGATAATGGCAAAAAGAATCAATTATTAACACATTCAGAATGGATGTGTGAACAGTAAACTTGATGGCATCAGCTGCAGCACGTGACCGTAGATAAGACATCCCTGTTTTCAGACCCTAGTGTATCCAGAAATATTATTTCATTGGGAATTAAACATATAAACCCCACCCAAAAAACGGTATTTAAGAGAGGAAAGGCCACTCAAAAATCTATGCCCAGAAACAGAGAAAGTTGGCTACTATTTTATTGATCAATCAGAAGTATAATGGGCCGTTTCTTCTTGAGCATTAATGCCTCAAATCAATAAAACAGTTAGATAATCTACACTTCCTCCAAGATGAAATTGTGATTTAGAAATCAATACCTTGGACCAAGCATGGAAGTGCATGCATGTGCAGGCGCAACAGTCAGCCATACAGTTTTTTAGAGCACATTAATAGAAAAAAATATATAGTAATTATAGGTACATGCCAAAAGAAAAGGAAATATTAAGGATTACTGCATCTCTTTCTCATGAGCTATGATAGGATGTTGTGGTGAGTTTAATTCCAAGTCCCAAATCATCAATTGGTGACCATCCCCATTTGGCACAAGTAAATTTTCATGTTTCTAATGCCATGGTACATCATAAACCAAAACCACTTTGTTGTGAACCTATAACCATGTATAATATAAAAAAATCTACAAATAGGGCATTCATAAATTAAAAAATCCAAATTCAAAGATTAATTACCAAATCATATCACATGCATGCTTGATCTATGACCGTAGGTGGGATCTGCAGCTGATCTTCACCCCATACAAGCAATTTTAGTACATAATCCAAAGAACCTCCACAAGTAGCTGAATAAAGGCAATTGAATTAGTATATCTATAGTAGTCCAATTGCAAAATAAAAAAATAATAATTTGCACAAAAAACCAAAAAAAAAAAAGGAAAAGAAAATACAGAGATAGTAGAAGAAGGAGATTCAAACCCTAAAGAAAAATTTGCTTGCTCAAAATTTCCACAGTTGCCAACTTTATGCCAACTTTGTACCCTCGAATTAGTGCAAATCCAACTTATTCAACTGTGGCCTAAACAAGCCTTAACTCAACCAATGTCCCTACCATCCACAGCAGGGCCTAGCCATGGCAAGCCTTTATAGTTTCCACATAGAGCTGCCCGTGTGCTAGGAACATTTGGTACTTGCACAAAACCTGAATATTCCATTAATTATGTTTGAAATATAATACGGCAATCTCCTTTTCTATGATATATATTCCATTAGAACATAAGTTTGAAAGAGGATTTTGACCTTGTAATGGAGAGGAGACTAATGCTTTACTAATGTAGCTTACATCTTTTGCATGTATGATTATCATTCTCCTTGGACTGCATTTATAATTCGGTAACTGTCTTTCATATACGCATATACACAGATGTACATACACACACCAACAAATGCATGTATGTATGTATGTGCATCTATGTATAAGAATACAAAAAAAAAAATCAAAGGTACATGAATATATAAGAAAGTTAAATCAATATAAAGTTTCAAAGTTAAGGCATTGCAAGAGGAATGAAAAACTTGTGCAGATCTCTGTTCCAGTCACTCTTATCCTTTTTGATGGATTTCTAATATATATCAGTTATATAATATCTAGAAAAGCTACTACCATAATCCTTTTTTTTTTTTTTTTGCCACTTGTGTACATATTAGTCAAAAATTCCCATCGCCTATGCTCTGCTTAGATGACTTGAATTGACGGGTACTATTTTGTAGCAAAAGCATACAAAAGCAAGTAATAAATAAATAACTATGTTTCTTGAGCTTCAACCCATGTTGGGCAGAAGCGACTGTAAGCAGGAAAATCAATGAAAAACTATCTTTGAAGTATCAAAATTCACTTCTCAATATCAATTAAGAACAGTTTCTAAAGTCCCCAATGTATTTCACCATCTAAGCTAACTCAATCTTCAGTAGATATGCAAAGAAATGATAAACAAGCCTATTCCATAATGGAAAGCAAATTAAGAATATCCCCAAAATAAGAAAAGACAGCATAAAAATTAAACAAAACAAAAATCAGAAAGCAGCCATATATAATTCTCACATATGCTCATCATGTGTTAATCGAATACAAAATCCATATAAACACAAAATTACAGCAAAACACATGCACCCCCATCAACATTGGCAGGTATTTGAGAAATAGATCACCATCAATTCATACAATGGAAGATATCAAAGAATCAATTTAACCAATAAAACGTAGATAAGGCACTCAACCTGAGTTTTCCTCAAGTCAGATTCAAGGTCTACCTCATAATCCACATGCTTCAAAGGCTGTCTCTGCACTGGAGGACCTTTTGCTGCATATAAATTAGTGAAATTAATACTTTAGACAAAATTTTAACCTCCACAGTTAAAACTTTACATTTGGCTTAAAAAGAAAACCCAAAATAAACGAAGAATAGAAAAAACAAAGAACATGGACGGTCATGGAGTTACATTTGGATTTGAAGCGGCTATCCTCCTAAATCACAATGAAGAAATGACGACCAGCAAGTAGTGGGAAAGAGAGAAAAAGAAAAAAAGATCTGATCTAAACATTCAAAATTAGTAGAAAATCACTCTCGTCAATCATAGATTTCTATAATCAAACTTGTTCCTCCCGCTCACAGACTCGTTCTAAATACTCTCCTCAACTGAATTTCCTTCGGAAAGTACTGTCAACTCCAAACCACCTATTTTATATACATGACAATGCAATGGTTTTCCATCTCTTCATACACAAGAACCATAATACAATCTTGAACTCACATCACCAGGTTGAGACATCTCTTTGAAAACCTGATCGAGTCGACTTTCAACTCGAACAAGTAAAAGGATTGGTGATCACCACTCAGAAAACTATGAGATATAAAACACCAGCATTTCTTCAACAATATATACTGTAAGAGAAAAGGGATAAGAAAAATCAAATACTCTCTTCAATGGAGAATTGAAAATCAAATAAAGCGAAGCTCAAAAATTAATAGATCTTTCTCATATGATCAAAATCAACTTAAGCAAATCCATATCGGGAGATAAAACTGACATGTCTCTTCAGTCTAATCCCTATGCTTGTTCAGAGAGAGACAAAACACATTTCAATCAATAAAGGTAATGATGTTGAAGTACCAAACTTTTGTTAGCCAGAAGCTGTTAAAAAACTGCCAATGGAGCTACTTCAAATTCATCCAAATTCTCCCATAAAATGTACTAACTTAATTTGTTACTTGTCAAAACAATCAAATTTTATATTCTTTTCTATTCCCAAATTTTTAATTTTATTTTTTAAATAAAAAGATCGGGTGAGTAATTTCAACGCCTTCCATATAATTGAACCATTTAGTCATTATTTACCAACAAAGCAAACAAATAATGAAAATTTGGGCTTCAATTCTAGCAGGTGTATTAGCATGTGTTCCACACTGTTAGGTGCAGAATACAATCAGGCATCAAACTTAGTGTACCTGCACCATTGATGATGCTAAATGCTTCACAATGTTTCACGTATGGTTCCCAATGTGTATATAAACATATAAATAAATTCCAAATCATAAAGAGACAGACCTTGTTATTGGAGTGATTCTTGGAGCAATAATTGATTGAGGTGCTTGAACTTTCAGATGGGAAAATTCTATTGCCACGAAGTATGGACTTAGCGCAGCTGATTGAAGAAGCCATGAATTATTTTGACGAGTGTGTGTCAATATCTACATTTGATCATTCGGATTTCTCATCACTGGAGGATCCACTACAGAATTTATCAAAGATGAGATAGAGAGAGAGAAAGAGAGGCGCGTACCTTATGATGGATCAGTATTGACCTGAGAAGTAGGGCTACCAGCTGTAGAACTTGGGGAAGAAGAGACTTTTCCTAGAGGAAGGGCAAAGAAAAAGACACCCCTGCAAACCCTGTGAATATATGGGGAAAGGAAGGGCTAACCGGTCGGTTCGAAGAGTCGGACGAAAACGGGGAAAGTGTTCCTTTTAAGTACAGGTTTGTAAAAAGGCTAAAAAGTGACCCTTCTTCATAATTTTCCTTGTCATGGAAATTGTAAAAAAATGTAATCCTTGTAGATGGAAATTGTAAAAAAAATTGATAATTTTTTGTAGTTGAGTTATAATTTGACTTACCGTTTGCTTCTACTGACCTAATTTTCTCTGGCTCAACCCTAGTTCGGCAAATATTTCGAAATTTTCATTTCATTTCCCTTCATAACCAAATCAAACAAAAAATCAAGAATCAAATGACAAGATTTTGTCAATGTAAAGAGTATTAAATTACCCATTACCACAAATGTTACAAAGCCCTCAAATAAATTCAAGTAACAGCTCAAGCAACACCAATCCCAGTTCAGCTTAACCACTCCTAGTCTCTGCTTTCAAATTCTCAATTACAGTTGCCACTGATAAAGACAACCTTGCTGCTGAAGCTAAAGACTTCACCACCGTCTCCAATGATCTCAGTTCTTCATGGAACTCAGGGTGTAAGACCAATGACGAGAACTGCTCATCAAGAACCAATCCAAGACACCTGACAACAGATTCAAGGGAAGGGACCCATTCACAGGCTTTCAATCCCAAAACTGATGCCCCTTTAGAACATGGAACTGCTTGAGGAAACCTCTCATACTTCCTCAACCACTTTCCCAAATACCCAATCAAACTCAACATCTCCGAACCAGTTAATCGCCTGATTGAAGTCGAAAACGCTAGATCATCCAGGTTTGGAGAAGCAAACAGATAATGCAGACAGAGTTCCGGCGACGAGAACCCATCATGAGCAACCATGAGCAGAACTGAAGCTTGCTTTGCCAACTGGGATTTCTTCTCTGGGAGGCTTTTAGAGGTGGCCTTCTCTATAGCTAAGAGTGCTTGACTTTCCCATTCCTTCCTCACATTCATCATAGTCGTGTATGAATCTTGAGAAGGGGAAAGGAAGTACTTCAGGATGCAGAGAAGGTCCGATTGCCGAATATCAGAAACGTGTTTGATACAAAGACAAAGCAAATCCGATCTATTCTTCTCGATCAGACGATTCACCAAGCTCGAAGACGAATGGGGAACAAGTCCCTGGATTATCATGGCTTCCAACAGCTCCCAAAGCTTCAGAACCACACAAGCCTCCAGAATCAAAACTGCAACATCACGAGCAATCAAAAACCCCACCTTTTCAATCAATACACGGGTGTAATCAGAATCAGTATGATCGACCCCAACTGAAATTCCAATCTTTTGCTGGTTTTTTTCTAGGAACGAATTCAGAAGACCTAGAAATTCCTCCCGGTTGAATGATTTAGGGTTCTTGAGCTTCCGTTTCAATTTTTTAGTGATGCGAGTTCCCAAATCGATGATTTCCAGATCAGTTTCCGAAATCCTCCATCCTCCGAAACGCTTGATCTGAGCGGCGTCATTCGCAGCTTCGTTCTCGGGCTTCAAATCGCGCAAAACCTCATCGGCATTCAGAATAATGGGATATTTCGATTGGGAAGCGAAGGCCTGGGAATCGACCGCAGCTTTGGTAATGGTTTCTAGCAACGACATGAGAACCCCTCTGAATCTAACTCGAAATTGTTCGGAGAATAAAAGTAAATTCGAATCGGACAGTGAAAACAAAAAGGCGCGTTTAGGGTTTTGAAGAGTTTCAAATCGATTCGCGTACTTAAAGGACCTTAGAGTTGTAAGCAAGGTCGGGTGGGCGAAATGTAAAAAATCTAAACAACCAGAAAACAATCAGAGGGTTCAGATGGGATTTCACTTCTTCTCTCTAATCTCGGTTTTCTCTCTTCTCAGAAAAAGAGATGAAAGCAAGCAAAAGAGGGTTTCACGAATTCAAAAGAGGGAGAAGAGAGCTGCTGAGATTTCAAAGAAAGGGTTTTCAGATCTCATATATTAGACCTGTTCCCAATGAAAAGAAGAAGATAATAGAATGAGAGATCAAAATGAAGAGAAGCTGTTTTCGCAGAGAGCAAAACTAGGGTTCGTCCCTTTCTCTTCTCACGTTTTTTCAGATTTTCTAAAAACTGATTCTCAATAAAGCAATAACCCAATTAAATAGTTGAACCGGGCGAACCAGATGGCTGGTTTGTCGGTTCAGTTACAACCAAATCAGAAGTTAAATAACGTTTTATGAACTCGGGCTGGTTTGGCCCAAATTAAATTCAACAAATTTTAATTAAAAACAGGACCTTTTGCATCAATATCCTTAAATCATAATATATTTGCAAATTTGTACCCTCTTGTTTTAGTATTTGTATTTATATCTCTTCATTCAGCATAAATGTTACGGTCATATCCCTAACATTAAATTCCATTAATTTTTATTGTTTATGTTTATTAAATGACTAATTAACTTGTAAAATAAAAAATTTGTCGCATTTATCTTCCTACATTATCTTATATTTTCATTTACATTATTATATTTATTTCATTTATATCTTAAGTTATTTAATTTACTCAATTAATAATTATTCATTGAAACTTAGCATGGTCATATAATCATTTGACTATGTAATAATTTTTATCTTATAAAAAGTTACTTTGGTCATTAATAAAAAAAACCACAAAAGTTCATTGAATTTAAAATAAGGGGTACAGCTATAATAATTATGCAAAATAGAAAGATATAAACATAAATACTAAAAACAAGAGGATATATATGCAAATATATTATAATATAGGGGTATGGATGCAAAAGGCCCAAAAAAATCTACGTAATGTAAGGTTTAATAATTATTTCTTCAAAGTTATATTGAAAATATGTAGCTTCATGGTTGAATATTGTTTTCACATTGTAAAGCAAAGTGAGATTGTTATGACTAGTTTTCACACATTTTATATTTTGAATGATCTTAACAAATTATGTATGTGAATGAAACTTATAAATATATTACTTAAGATAATTGCTACTTCCACAACATTCACCACCACTATTCCATAGATATCAATTTATATTCCTCTCTAATATGCATTTAATTAATGACACAGGTAAATCTATTATCATCAATAAGTAAATAAAATTTTTTAAGAGTTATATTTACTCTATCTCAATCTAATTCTTATTAATTTTGCTTTCCCTTAATGAATTAGTCTAACTTATTTAATTTTGTTTGATTCTTGTTTGCCTTTTACACATAACTTGGCTGAGATATTGGAGCAAACTGAATGTTCAATAATTGTAAGGTAAATAATTTATTTTATTATTTTTTATTTATAGGGTAATAGAGAAATTAGCGATAATATTAATACTAATCATCTTAACTCATGGTTATTTTTATATTCAATAGATTAATACCTATCAAATGTACCATACACATTTGTTTTAACAATCAATATGCATATATCTTGTACATAGTATTTGTTAAAAAATAAAATGTCGATAGTATATTCATCTTTTAATCTCATAATTTATTATGTAAATTGATAATAAATTGCTCTCAAGTTGTCATACCATGGTAATAATCACTAATAATAATAATCAAATATTGGGAATTAAATTGAAATTCTACTCTATTGGAACACGTGTTCACACGAACACACATCTGCACATTTGCACACACACACACATATACATATATATGTGTGTGCAAGCAAGTACACACACATATGTTTGTATTAATTTATCAATCCATTTATTGTGTATGAATACTTAAAATATTTTAATTCATTTTAATTAATATATTTAAATTATATTTTATTGTTTTTATAATTTATTTCTTCTAACTTATTTTTCAAATTTAGCATTATGTAAGGAATACTAAAATAAATCTTTTTAGTAGACTTATAGTTCTTATGTTGGAGATATATATGTTAACTAATATGTCAAAATCATTATACTCAATTACTTCCTGAGATTTATTTTTATCATCTTAAAAGAATTTATATTATGAGAGGATTTTAAATTGGAAATTATTTTGTAAAAGAATTATGGAGTTTAATATGTTTTTCGGTTATTTTTTTAGAAAATATTAAGAGCGTTTCTTATTACCAAAACAAAACAAAAAAGTTTGTTTCTTACTACTTTTCGATCCCTTTTTTTCCTGGATAACTATTAGTTAAGGCCCATTTTAATTGCTTAGGATTTGGAATAAACATATGATTATGCTGTAGTATGTTGTAATAAATAAAAATTTTGATAAATATTATAAATTTTTTAGAAAATAAAAAAGTTGTTTTATCACAATAATACTTTTTTTTCCCTTTCTTTAAGCTTTGCTTAAGTTGAAACTCTAAATATGATAAGGATGTTGGAAATTAGAATCTTTAAAATGTACATTTTGGACTCGTGAAAATTTGTGAAAATAAAAACGCTTAAAATAATTCATGCTATAGATATATTATTATAATTAAAATAATAATAAAATAATTTTACTAATATAGTATTATAATGTATTAATGTAACATAATTAATATATAATATTAGTATATCAATTATTTTGTTAATAATTGTCAAAATACTTATTTATTAAATAAATATATTAATTATTAACTTAACATGAGACTTAAAGCCATAAAATAGATCTGTATGAAAGATGTAGCTTTGATATATTAGTTAAACAATGAAATTGTTATTGTAAATAGCTGAATATTGCTTTCCCATTTTAGAAAATGGTGAGAATCGTGATATTAATTGTTAGGAATAGTATTTTACACATTTTATATTTTGAATGATCCTGATAAGTTATATAAATGATTCAGACTATGAATATATTACTCAAGATAATTGCTACTCCTACAATATTCATCAAGATAGCTTCATCGTCAGTATCCCAAAAACTCAAATTCAATTTCTGAATCTTGAAAACTCAAATCTCATTATTTCCCATATGTGCCAAGGTTTCAGACAGAAAGGAAATAGTATATTTATTTGAATACCATCTATTAACCAGTTTTTCGGAATTTCTGTTTCTGATAATCGAACACCATTATAGGTGCATTTAACATGTATTTTTCTACTCCAATTCTTTAAATCTTTGGACCACTCGGGCAATTGAAATAATAATATACGGCTGATATTTTTAGCAATACAATATATTTTCTAAGAATCGATTGGATTACTAACATGGAACCCCTTATTACTTGAGCACAAAGAATGCTATACCAGGTTTCTGCAGAAAAAGGTTTGACAGTTTGCTGTCTTGATGCTAAACTCAAATTCTTACAGCTGCAGATCCCGCTGCTGATCCATTTTTTCTGCAAAGTGGTGACACTCCAGGTATGAATTTGGTTTCCAAGATTCTGACAAGAGACAACTATCATGTCTGGAATAGATCAATTACTGTAGCCCTTAACGCTAAGAACAAACTCAGCTTCATCGATGGATCTATTTCTCAGCCATCTGTTGATGATCCAACTTAGAAATTGTGGAAGCGTGGTAATGACATGGTAACTTCATGGATCTTGAACTCTCTTTCTGGAGACATTTCTTCAAGTGTGTTGTATATGAAATCAGCCAGGGATATGTGGCTTGATCTTGAGGATAGGTTTTCTCAAACCAATGCTCCACGCATTTTTCAATTGAAACAATCCATCTCCAACCTCACACAGGAGCAAAACCCTGTTAGTGGCTACTTCACCCAACTCAAAACCTTGTGGGATGAGCTAATGAATTACCATCCCATACCTGAGATGCTGCTAATGCACATAAGATTCTCTTAGAATATTAGAATGAATGAAGATTACGTGATGAAATTCTTGATGGGACTCAATGATTCTTTTGGACACATAAGGGGGCAGATTCTGTTAATTCATCCACTACCACCTATAAACAAGGTTTTCTCACTTATCATTCAAGAGGAAAGACACGAGAAATAGTTTATTTTCCACCTGTGTCTCCGGATGCAATTGCTATGTTGAGTAAGAACACTGGAAGGCCACCTGCCAAACAAAATTTTCGTAGAAAGGAGAGGCCTCTGTGTTCCCATTGTGGAATGTTGGGACACATTGCAGACAAATGTTACAAACTCCATGGTTACCCTACTGGATACAAATCCAAGCCAAGAAGCCAACCTATTGCTGTCTCAGTGAATCAAATGGCTGTAGCAACCAATGTTAACCGGCCAGGGGAGGTTCTGGAGCTTCCTTTCTCACAGGAGCAATTCAAACAGCTTTTGACTATCATGCAACCACCTCAGCCCACAGCTGGACAGGTTAAAGGTCCTAAAACTAAGGATCATTTATTCACCAATATGGCAGGTATATCAACATGCTCATCTGCTTCATTTGAAAATGATAAAACTGAGATTACATGGATTATTGATACGGGTGCCATTGACCACATGGTAAACTCGGTGGAATGTCTTTCCACCATTACTTCTAGAATTAACACATCAGTCAAACTTCCTAATGGTATGTCAAACCCTGTCACCCACATTGGTACCATTCAGATTACACCTAATCTAGTTCGAACGGATGTTTTGGTGGTACCTTCATTTGCCTTCAATTTAATCTCTGCCAGCAAGCTATTGCAGTCCCTTGATTGTCGTTTTATTTTCTTTGGCCACCATTGTTTTATTCAGGACCTACAAACTTAGAGGACGATTGGATTGGGTGAGGAAAAGGCAGGTCTCTATCATTTGCTAAAGAAACCTAAAGCCCTCAATGCTGTTCAATCATCAACTGCGCAAAGCTGTCAACAATCCTTTGATAAATGGCACTACAGGCTTGGCCACTTGTCAACTTCTAGATTGAATCTCCTTAGTAAAAGCATTCCTGATGTAAAAACTAATCATTTTGGTCCTTGTTTAGTCTGTCCTCTTGCCAAACAGCAGAAGTTACCTTTTCAAGTTTCACAAACCCAATCTGTAAAACCTTTTGAACTAATACATAGCGATATTTGAGGCCCTTTTTCAATCAAGTCTCTTACGGGTGCCCACTATTTTCTCACAATTATAGATGATCATTCTCGATGTACTTGGACTTACTTGATGCAATCTAAGTCTCAAGTTAGGCATTACCTTGAATTTTTCTTTGCCTTAGTTGAAACCCAATTTCATGTTAAGATTTAGTGTATTAGGACTGATAATGGAGCCGAATTTGACATGCCACAATTTTATCATTCAAAAAGAGTTCTACACCAGAAAAGTTGCATCTATACACCTCAACAAAATGATGTGGTTGAAAGAAAACACCAACATTTGCTAAGTGTTGCAAGGGCACTTCGTTTTCAAGCATCTTTACCTTTAAAGTTTTGGGGGGTGTGTGTTGACTGCCACACACATCATTAACAGACTTCCCAGTCCGAATCTTGGAGAAAAAAGTCCTTTCGAACTGTTATACAACAAGCCTCCAACCTATTCCCACTTGAAAGTTTTTGGATGCCTTTGTTATGCTTCAACCATTTCTCATGGAAGGTCAAAATTTGCCCCTCTTGCCATTCCTTGTATCTTCATTGATTATACTTGTGGTGTGAAGGGTTTTAAACTCTACAACTTAGAAACTCAAGAAACATTGGTCTCTAGAAATGTTGTTTCCATGAACTGTTTTTCCCTTTCAAAAATCCACTGATATGCCTCTTGCACCAGTTCATGCCACTTCAGCTCTTTTATCACAAACTGTTCTACCAATTTCTTCTTCAGATGATGGTTCTACTTTTCCCCCCTGTTATATCTCAGCCAAGGACAGACACTACTGGTCCTAATTCTTCTAGTGACCATGCTCATTTATCTCCCAATGATCATGGTGATTTCCCTACTCAAACAACTTCTGTTTCTCCTGTTGTTGAGCTTAGGAGATCCACCAGATCAGTTAAACAACCCTCCTACCTTAAAGATTACCAATGTTCACTGCTTCGTCCCTCACACCAATCCATCACCTCCTCCGTGACAAGTTCAGGTAAAGCCTATGATATTTCACCTTATTTGTCCATTTCAAATTTATCTCCTGCACACCAAGCCTTTACTTCCTCCATTTCATCACTTAATGAACCAAAAGGCTTTGCTGAAGCAGTCACACAGCCTGAGTGGTAAGAAGCCATGCTTGCCGAGATTAAAGCCTTGGAGGACAATGGGACTTGGACACTCACTCAATTACCCCCTGGCAAGACAGCAATAGACAACAAATGGGTATACAAAATTAAGTATAACTCTGATGGCAGTATAAAGAGAAGGAAGGCATGCTTGGTTGCCAAAGGTTTCACTCAGCAAGAAGGGTTGGATTACACAGAAACATTTGCACCCGTGGCCAAGTTGGTGAGTATGAGGTGTTTATTAGCTATAGCTACTATCAAAGGATGGCACCTTCATCAGCTGGATGTGAACAATGCCTTTTTGCATGGTGATTTGGAGGAAGAAGTGTACATGAAGGTGCCTCCCGGGTTTGATAGCAAGGGGGAGAAAGTGGTATGTAAATTGAATAAGTCACTTTATGGCCTCAAGCAAGCTTCTTGTCAATGGTATTCAAAATTTTCCACTTCTTTGCTTAATTTTGGATACACACAATCCTTGGCTGATTCTTCACTCTTCATTAAGAAAAATGATCAATCTTTTACTGCCCTCCTTGTATATGTGGATGATGTCATAGTGGCTGGAAATGATTTGAGAGAAATTGACAGCTTAAAGAATTTCCTACACAACAAGTTCAAGATTAAGGACCTTAGAGTTTTGAAATATTCTTGGGAATAGAGGTTGCCAGATCAGTGAAAGGAATTTCCATCTGCCAAAGGAAATACACATAGGACCTTCTAAAAGATTCAGGCTATATCGGGTGCAAACCTGCCAAGTTTCCAATGCAGCAAAACTTGAAGTTGAATTCTACTGATGGACAGCCACTAGCAGATCCTACTATCTGTAGAAGGCTAATAGGCAAATTGCTATATCTAACCATAACGAGGCCAGACATCTTTTATGCTATTCAAGTACTCAGTCAATATATGGACAAACCTCGAGAGCCTCATTTGACAGCTACACATAGGGTGTTAAGGTATCTCAAGGCCACACCTGCACAAGGTTTTTTTTTTTTCAGCATCTTCTAGCTTGCATTTGAAGAGTTTTTGTGACTCAGATTGGGCCGGTTGTATTGAAACTAGAAGATCAGTTACGGGATATTGCATCTTTCTAGGAGATTCCTTGATATCATGGAAATCAAAGAAACAAAAGACAGTCTCAAGGTCCTCTGCAGAATCTGAGTATAGGTCGATGGCTTCCACTGTTTGTGAAGTTACTTGGCTTATTAATTTGCTGAAGGACTTGTCAGTTGAACATTCAAGACCGGCTCTAGTTTTTTGTGATAACCAAGCAGCGTTACATATTGCTGCAAATCCTGTGTCTCATGAAAGAATGAAACACATTGAGATCGATTGCCATATAGTAAGAGAGAAACAACAAGCTGGACTGATCAGAACATTGCATGTATCATCTCAGAACCAACTTGCTGATATACTTACCAAACCACTTGGACACAGTGCATTCATTTCTTTACTTCCCAAGATGGGCGTGATCAATGTTCACACTCCCTCTTGAGGGGGAGTGTTGAGAAGAGAAGGTTGAGTTAGTTAAAGATACCTGCAAGTTGATGTTGTGGAGTCTCTTGTACAGATGTAAAGTTAGTTAGAATAACATAACAGAATGTCTAGAACATTCTGTAGAATCTTTTCTTTTACTTAATTTGCTACTAGCATTCTGCCCGTGCTTTGCACGGGCAAATAGTTTCGAAAAATTATTAAAAAATAAATTATTCAATATATTATCTTGAAAGTTAATATTATTTTTTGGTAGAACTTGAAAGTTAATATATTAACAATATATAACAGAATTAGAATTAATTATCTAAACGGCAAACACTATCTCATAAGAACTTTAAAATACACCTGGTGTGACAAACCTCATATAGTTACATGAACGTGAAAATGGATATAAATACATGGATTAGTAGTATGTGCTATGTACAGGAAACTTCAAAAGTGTGAGTCATAGGAGTAGTAGTTATAAATATATTGTCTTGAAAATGGATATAAGAATTCCCTTCTTATAAAACATTGCAAGCTCCATGAAACAGTTGTGAGGTCCTGAAATGAAAATGAAATAGAATAAGAATAAAGTAAAACCAAAAGATATGTGACTACTATTAAGCATTAAAAATGTTGTTTATTAAAAGATCTGATAATTTCATAAATTGTAAACGTTGAATTTTGTGGGATTTTCTAGGAAGCAATATATCAAGTCATAGGAGTGGCAGTAGTTTGATCTGTTTGACAATGCGAATCAATGTCTATCCATGCAATGAAAGATGTCCAGCTAATTAGAGTACTACTATTAAAAAAAAACTTTTGGTGAAAAAATTGAATTGTCTACATTGCCAAAATAATAATAATAATAACATACTAATAAATAGTTGAATATCTCATTAGGAAACAGCAAACTCAAAATTGAAAACAATAACAAAGTCTTAACATTAGAAAAAATGCCACATCCCAAATAGTTGGGGTCAACACGATAAATTCAATATTCAGATCCCAAATCTTGGCACTTTTCCATAATTGCCATTTTAGGCTTCTGATAAGTCGAAGCCATGTCAGAGGGTGCTGCTCCTAATCAAGGCAATGAGATTTCTAATGCAAAGAGTTTGCTAGATTTGGCAAACGAAACGTCACCGGGGTGGTTCTAAATTCTTTAAAAATAGTTGTTTCAGATGATATAGAAAAGAACTTCACTCATGCTTTGTGTACTTAATGAAGAAAAAAAGTTTATTATTATTATTTTTTGTGCAACCACCGCCGATGACTTCGCCATTGCCAAGGAAATATAGCAAGGGCTTTCGATAAGAGAGAGAAGATCAGAAAGGAAGATAGGAGATAGAGAGGAAGGAAAGGGATTTGGCAATTCTAGGACCTTCGAAAGAGGTTTCAAGAAAGAGCCTCTAGAACAGTCAAGAAGAGCCCGGAGACTGCAAGTGGAAACTTGCAGGAGAAGGAACCCCCGCTCCCGTATCCCCCTTCCACAATGGGAGTGAGTGAGAAAGCGAGAGGGACGAAAGGAGGATAGAGACCGAGAAGGGGAGACAGAAGGAGATGTAGAAAGAGGGATTCAAAAACCGAAGAACGAAAAGTTGCGGCACGTTTTTTTTTTAATTAAATAAATGCTTTAAAACTGAATAGGAAGTTGTTTTTGTTTATTCCTGATTTGAAATTATTATAAAATGATATGACTAAATCTAAATTATTTTTAAAAACCGAAGAAAGTCAAAAGTTACGGCAGTTAAATAAATGCTTTAAACCGAAAAACGAAATATTTTTTTGTTTATTACTGATTTGGAATTATTATAAAAAGTATATGACTAAATCTAAATTATTTTTTAAAACCGAAAGTCAAACATTGCGGCGCTTTATAAGAAGATACGCCTGATTTTAAATTACAAAAAAACTTAAACACTGAATATGAATTATTTTTGTCGTTTGAAACCAAAATAAAAAAACGGCACCTTTTTGTCTGATTTATTGGGAGGCTCGGGAACGCCGAAGCACGCGAGGCTGTCCCGAGCCTCCGAAGCAACGGGGGGTGACACGTCAATCGCCACCCCCCTTTCCTTTAATATATAGATTTTACAGTAAATATAAATACCAGTTGTACTCTCATTGAATCAGTGAACAGAGAATTCAGTTCTTCCATCTTCCTTGAAGTTCCCTCTGCACCTTTTCTTACCACCGTGATAGCTTCGGATTCCAAGCTTCTAGTCTGGATCTAATACGTTATTACATTTTTATAATCTTACATTTTAAGCACCAGAATAAAGAAATTAATCAATAATTTATAAAATTTAAGCAACAGATGGAATCAATATAATTTTGCGAAAAGCGCACCAGAATAAAGAAATTAATCAATAATTTATAAAATTTAAGCAATACAATCAGGTTCAAAATTTTAGCATTTTAAAAAGTGATTTATGATTTCATCATTTGATTCTTAATTGGATTGGTATCACATATCATAACTAATAGGTTTTGGATTGATTCTTATTTATTAGTTGATTAATATGTTATCTTTTTAATTGATTAATATGTGATGCAAACTTACAAAGTTTCACCTTTTATGCATGAGCTTGGCGTATGCATTGTTATTTCCAACATTTACATGGCTTCAAATAAGGTTTAAATCAAATTTGCTGAATTTATACTAAATAAAACCGTTTTACCCTATAAAGTTAATTGACTGAATAAATCTCTAACTGGGGATGAATTTTTAAAAATGAACAAAAAAAAAAGACTAAATAAATCTCAATTTTACAATTAAAAAAAACCCAAATATTTCACTACCAGAAAACAAGTTTCCAAGGGAAATAAGAATTCATTTTATATCAGGGCAAAGAACCACAAAATCCTTTTGACAAAGCGTAGCACTTTGTGACCATTTGTACATGCGTTCCTAGAAACAAAAATCACCAACCAAACCAAACCCTGTAGAATCAAATCAAATCAAGTGCTAAATGGGTAAACCAAATGTGATCAATTCCAATGGAATTGCTTTTCATTTTAAGAATAAATACTAAATTGGAACTTATCCAATTCTTCCGTGCATTATTTTCTTAGATCCAAGAAAAAACCCGCACAATAAATACGAAGATATATTTCATGAGACAAACGTAAGCTTTCGCAATGGTTTCAAGCAAAGACATGAGAACCACCAAGCTAACTCGAAATTGTTCGGAGAAGAAACGTAAGCTCAAATCGGACAGTGAGAGTCGCAAGAAAATGGCTCGTTTAGGGTATTTAGGGTTTGAAGATCAATCGATACAGAGGACCATAGCTGTAAATATTGCAGGTTGGGTGAAATATAAATTTATGAACTGAGGGTCCCTTTTTTTTTTTTTGGGTAACCGAGGGTCCTTTGGCCCAAATTAAATACAACAAAATTTTAATTTAAAACAGGCCTTTTTTCATTTATATAGTCATGTTTTTAGTATTTGTATTTATATCATTTTATTTAGTATAATCGTTACAATCGTACCCCTAATTATAAAGTCTGTTAATTTTTATTATTTATATTTTTATGAAATGATTCAAATAACCTTCTGTAAATATTCATATATTATCTTATATTTTTATTTGCATTATTATATTATTAATTTATTACATTTATACCTTAAGTTATTGATATTAATTTGCCCAATTAATAATTACGTGAAACTTAGCCTAGACATATAGTCATTTGGCTATTTAGTAATTTTTGTCTTATAGAAGGTTATTTTGGTCATTAACAAAATAAACCACAAAAGTTATTTAAATTTGACATAAGGGGTACGCTACAATAATTATGCAAAATGGAGGGATATAAATATAAATACTAACAACTAACAACAATAGGATATATATATATAATGTAATATAATATTGAGAGTGCCACCTCCTTTGGTGGTAAAGACCATGCTGGTAATAGCACAAGTCATGGGATCAATTCCCACCCTCATCAAGTGTGCGTGAGTCCCGGCTTTGTGCCGATCCCTATCCCCCCAACTTGATTCATACCAAAGAATATATATATAATAATATAAGGGTATGGATGCCGAAAAACCATTAAAAATTTTACTTAATTGAATGAAAGAAGAATTGATCTTCTACATTTTCAAGCTATGGTAACAAGTTAGCAACAAGCAAGTGATTGAGGCTTAGGGCATGTGCATTGGAAATAAGAATGAAGAATAACGCAAAAGATGAATCATACTGTTCATTTATAGATCTAGTCTTTAAATAATGCTTTCTATTAGCCACTTATTAAAGTCAATGAACGATTCATGTCTTACATTTACACTACTATTTGAATCTTAATCTTATTTCCACATGCTTAAAATATCCTTTCCTTGAATCTTAATTTCAGAATTACCTTTTTTACTATTGATATGAGTCATTTAGTTGGCCACACATGGGCTTCTAGACTTCTTCTCGGATATTTTTCTAACTGAAATAATTTTAATAATTGGAATTACTAATAAAATCCTATTAACCTTAAAAGAAAAAAAAAGGTTTGCAATTATGTGTTTCTAAAGATCTGAAATATATAGGATGGCTGGTACTCCATGTTCCAAGTTTCGTTTAGTTGCCACTTTCAAGGTAGGGATGATTTTGAAGTATACTTATATAACTAAAAGAATTTTAGTGCTTGAAATTTTACAATAGAAGTGTATACTTTTTTTTATTATGCCACGATTCATTTAATTACTACCCTTGGGTGTGCAAACTTCTTCTCCAATACTTATCTAACTAAAAGAATTTTTAATAATTGTAATTATCAATAAAATCTTATTAAATTAGACTCTTCTCTAATAATCAATAAATAAAAGAGTTTTGATAACTAGAATTACTAATAAAATCCTTCTAAATTCAAATAGAAAAAATTTGCAGTAACGTGTTTTCAACCTCCAATAACTTGAGGAAGATATCTAATATATAGCATGACACATACTCTCATACTCCATATTCTAAGTTTCATTTAGATGCCACTCCAAAGGTATGGATGATTTGAAATATTGATTAATATTTCTATCATCTCTTGTTCCCTAAGTGCAAACTCATATTGCACACTTTTCCAAGATGGTGTTTCCACTATGATTGGATATACTAAGCCAATCAACATCATCTCAGAGTATAAGGGATCATAATACAATAATAAAATTAATCAATAATATATTAATAATAATTTAATTATTAAAATATTTTAATAATTATCAAAAATTCGTATTATAAATAATTAAACATATTAATTATTAAAATAACTAATATTCATAAGTATTATATTAGTATATAATAAAATCATATTAATATACAAATTAATGTAATTAATATATTAATTATTTTGTTAATAATATAAAAAATAACTAACAATTATTTTTGATAATATAATTACTATAATTGAAATAATAATAAAAATAATGTCAATAATATAGCATTCTAATGTATTAATATAATATATTAATTAATGTATTAATTATTTGTTGATAATTATCAAAATTCTTATTTTAGTTAATTAAATATATTACTTATTAAAATAATTAATATATTTAACATTAGACTTAAGGCCATAAAATATACAACATGAAAAATGGAGCTTTGATATATTTTAATATTTTCAAATAATTATTATATATAAGACATTCTAATGAAGTCACTTACATTCTAGAATTTTTTATGGGATTCATTTATTTATTTTAATGTACTTTGACTGGATTCAAATCCTTTCTTAATTATTTTAAATGTGTTCTTATAATTATTAAATAAAATTTTAATGATTTAATAATATAAGCTTTAGTAGTTATTTTCTTCAAAGTTAGCTTGAATGATATAGCTGCATGGAAAGACACATAGTTGCATAATGCAATTGTTATTGTAAATGCCAAAAGACTGTTGCTAAAAGCTACACGATTCGGAAGCTACACGATTCGACAGTTGTCCGCCGATGAAAGGACTGTCGCACGGTCTTTGATAGCAGTCCGCATCCTCTCCACCGAATCGTGCGTCCCCCTCTTCCTCTCACCTCAACGAACAGCAACGTTAGTCTTCAGCCCGTTAGTCTTCGTTTTCAGCCATTTCCCGTTAGTTTTTGTTTTCGGCCGTCTCAACCAAATGGTTAGTAAGAGCCATTCGACCGTGGTTCGCCCGGTTGCATTTCTCCTTCGTATTGCGCCCGCAAAATGCGAATCGAAAGAAAATTTCAAAACTCCCTCCTTTGTCATTTCCCATTCCTGTTGTGCCCAAACGACCGAAATTTGTTCATTCCCCTGACGTTCATTGGAGAAGAGAATGGTTGTTTTGTCCCACCGATTGCGTTCAGGTTGATTAATTGTACGAGACTGTAGATTTAGGTGCTTCTTCTTCCCCATTTGGTTTCCATCGACCTGGCAATTCATCTAAATTTAACTGTGCGACACTGTACATTGCGTTCAGGTTGATTAAATTGTGTGAAGGAGTTTGTACCTGACATCTTGAGGAACTACCCGAATTTCGGGAGCTAACGGCTTGAAGGAGTTGCCTCGGAATCGAGTTGCGCGAATGGTGAAGGTCTAAATATTTTTGAAAATGTATGGAATGAATTATTTGCCTTTTCACTATCAAATAATCTTCAAGTGACATTGTGTTTCTTCGTTTTTTTTGTTAGTAAGAAAATGAGAATATTATTTAATTGAAACAACTCTGTCAAAAGATCTCCCATGAGCATCATCAAAAGGAGATTGCTCAAAATCAACGCATCTGGCACTTGATTTCCTCCTTCGTAGATGTGTAAGAACTTCACAATCATGAAACAAGAACACAAGTTCTTAATTTTGTTTTTTATATAATTTAAAATCATGGTGATTTTCTTTCATATATACCGAGTATAGGTGGGAGATCAAGTCTTGTGTCATGTACCTACCAAAAGACAAAAGGAAGAGGAAAACATTGATGCCTTTGCTTCACTTGGGGTGGCTTCTGTTTCTAGTTTCCATTGCTTGTGATTTGTAAAATTGGGATTTGATTCCTTTATTGGCTGCCCAATCTATCTAGTTGCTTAGAGGTGTGAGAAGTTCTTCCATTTTAAAGAAGGGACCCAATATTTAATGTTTAAATTTTTAGAGATTTCTCACCAACTTTTATGCTTGTCCCTTTGCCAATTCCCAGAAGATAGAATGACAAAAAGTATGGATGGTAGAATCTAAACACAAGACAACTTCTGTAGCAACAGTCATAATCTTTTTATGTTATTTGTCTCTCTCAATATTTGTCTTGGCATGTGTCTTGTAATGGGGACTTTGAATGGTTGATACTCAACTTGGGAAGCCTTTTGATAAAATTATGGTGTGGCACTTACAATACTGCACATACATACTTAAAATCTTTTTACAATTTTTTTTAATGAAATACACAAATTGTTATATAAGTAGTGGTATATGGGTAGTTATTTAGGGGATGTAGAAGCCTTAAAAAATTTCAACAAAAATTATGTGTGGTTAGTTATTCAGGCGATATGGGGGCTTTAAAGTTTTCAAAAGATTTTTTGGACAAACGAAAATGTCAGGTTAGAATTATTTATGTTGGCTTTTAGTAGTATATATTTATGTGCTTGAAAAGGCTTAATCACTTATAAAGCAGTCATACACCTAATTGTGATTCCTTCTTAACAGGCAAATCCAACCCTAATCAATTTTATAACCTACCATTTGATTTCTTGTATCCCTACTTAGATTTCATAATCAATGTTAACAATTGTATATTATTCACACAATAAAAATTGTAATGTTAAGTATCAACACATTGAATAATAATGTATGACCCAACCTACAAACCTAACTGATCTTGTTCAGTTTCAAATGGATTTGGTTGTTGGTGTGAGATGTTTACATTAACTTCTTGTAAATCCATTTATTAGGTAAAGTTGGGTTGTGTTTGGTCATAGTTTGGGAAGGTTAGAGTTGTTTTTCTAACTTCTTATATGTATAAACAAATTGGATTCATTGCAACCCGACCCGAATCCCTTAATTGTCACATGTAATGGCATAACTTTATTCAGGATAGGAATAAAAATAATTCAATACATTGTATATGAGACAAAACCTCTTTTTCTAAAGGGTAATGGAGTGTTGTTGTCACCTTTCACTCACAATGTCGCCTTTCTTTTTGGTTGAAAAGGGTACTAACAAGAGACAACTTATGGTATTCCAACAAAATACAATGTAAAAATATGTACAAGTATGATCATGGCCCACTCTCTCTATACTTGTAATATAACACAATATGATACTAGGTAAAGGTTAAATGGTTAGGATTATTGATGAAGTAGTGTCCATATGTAGAGTATTGGATGGGTATGACCGTATGAGGAACCCATTTAGAAGCAACAAGAAAATGCAAAAATGTAGGAAAAGTTACTTTTTCTATATATTGCATTATTATTAGGTACCTGGACGAAAGTCAACAGGAGCCCCTGGCTAGAAGATCTATTGGTGCAACGATAAAGGGTGCCTGCCACACCCTTCACTATTGAAATATATACACAGCATTCATTATTGAACTAACAAATCTTCCAACGTAAAGCTCCAGTTGATATCGGACCGTACCTGGAGAAAATATGGTAAGAAAAGTTACTTTTTCTACATGTTGCATCATTTATTTGGAAAATGCAAGAACTTGTATAGCTCACTTGTGAGGAAACAAAGAAACAAAAATATTTATTTTTTTGACGCATTTGGATAACAAATGTGGCTCATTCCTTAGGTTTTAGTAAATTCATTTCTTTAATTTCCTAACAGTCTCCAGAAATCCAAACACAGCCAAGAGGTAACATGATTACTGTTGGAATCCCTGTCCCTAAAAAAAGGGTAAAGAATAAAAAGAAGAAGAAGAGGAAAAGAAGAAAAAGAATGGGTAAATTGGTCTCCTTGGATTATTTACGGGATTGGTGCTGGTCCATTGCATTTCAACATTTGAGTTCCCAAGGAAAGGAAAACAAGAAAGAGCTATTTCGGAGTCATGTAACATACATGAATCATGCTTTGTGGATTGTTTGTAGTCCCATATTGGTGGTTTTACACCCTCTTTGGGTCTACATGTTTAAACTAGAAGTGGTTTTAAGTTTAACCTCATTGGTGTTGACTTTTGACTGAGATTACAAAGTATGCTTCATTTTAGAAATTTCAGGTTCAATTAAATATTCAAAGTGCTTAGATTTGTCCCATATAGGAACCCTACTTAGGTGGCGTTTGGTGGGCATTGTAGAAGCTGGATTCTGATTATAAACCTAGATTCTATATTCTAGATAATATTTCCAAGATTTTAGAATCTAAAAATCCTATTTAGATAAGCAAGATTATGAAGTCAGATTTGTAAACTAGAATCTAAAATCATGTTTGGTTGACATTGATTATTGAGATTAAATTTGAAGCTTTTGTAAAAAAAATTTGCATAAAAAATTATATAATATATATAGAAAAATAAATGTCTTATTTAAAGTCGTATATATTATTATATAATATGTATATTTTTACATAATATATAAATTTATATATAATAATATTATATATAATATCATGTAATAATGTTATATTATGTGTATTATAATAATATTACTATAACATTATATAATACTATTATAATATTATATAATATACATAACAATTATAATAATTGCACACTTCTATAATATTATATTATATTATAATATAAATCATATTATAATAATATAATTTATGTTTATTATAACATAAATTTATGTTTATTATATTAGTATAATAAATTTATTACGATATGAAATTTTAAAATAGTATATATATTATAATATTATATTAATATAATTAAAATATTATAAATATAATATTATTAATAATATATTATATTATTATATTAATGGCAATAAATCAATATAATATGAATTATTAATATTACTATATTACGTAGGATATATTAATATATTATTATATTTTAATATATTAAATATTATCATATATTATAATAATATATTAAATTTATTATAATATTATGATTATGAAATGTGTTTATTATATTAATATAATATGAAATATTAATATTATGATATTAAATATAATATACTAACATATTAATATATTCTAATATTATAATATATTACATTATAATACTTTTAACGTTATTATTTATTATAATATGTTTTATATAATCTGTTATACATAATCTCTAGAAACACAGATTTTGGAAATTTAAGCACCAATATCCATAATCTCTATAATCACCAAAAAAGTAGATACTGATTATGGGCTTGATTATGCAATTGGATAGTAGAATCCGACCTTAAAATCCCAACCAAACACGGCTTTTAGATTATGAAATCAGATTCAAGTATAATCCAGATTCTATAATGCCCACCAAACACCCCCTTAGGCTTATATATTTAGTTAATTTAGTTTCTCATTTTTATTAATTGTCCATTTGTTATTATTATTCTTTACAAGTGGCTTGATCATGTGCTCGTGTCTGAGTAATGCTTATTTTCTTCTCCATTTAAATAAACCTTTATTTTATTTAATTGTTTTTTTTGTTCAATTTGAATGTACCATGGCTTGATCATCTTGGATGTTAATTACTTCGTGAATGTTGTTTATCCATTGTATTTGTTGGTTTTAAGAAGGACGAGACAAACCTGGCCTCTTATGATCTTTCATTTTAAGTCTGGTTATTTGCTATACAATAATGAGGGTTTTATATGTAAACAGAAAACACAACGGAAATGGATAGTGGGGAGGACATGTCATCTAGATCACTTGATGGCATTGAAGACACCATCGATGAGGATGTTGATGGTTTGCAAGAATCAATACAGACAGCATATTTACCAAAGATTGGGATGGTGTTTGATTCAGAAGACGACGCACATCAGTTTTATAATGAGTATGCAAGACGAACTGGTTTCGGAATGAGAAAAGACTTACAACATAAGCATCAACGTACGGGGCATCGTCCTGGATAGGGTTTTTTGTTGCTCAAAGGAAGGTTATCGTCGGACAGATAAAAGGGATATGACGGTTGCAAAACATCGTGCAGATACAAGGACTGGGTGTAAGGCAAGAATAAAAATTTTATTGGAAGCGAATGGAAAATATATAATTACACAGTTCGAGGAGAGGCATAATCATGAGTTGCTTTGCAAGCATGGTGCATATGTTACGATTGCATCGGAAAGTAACAGAGGCTGTAAAATCCCGAATTTTAATAACATTAAAATTTAGGATTTTATGCTTTTAAAACTTATTTAATAAATGGAGAACTTTAGAAAAAAAAAGGAAATTAATTAGAGTTAATTTCAAAATGTTAAATAGGATAAATTATTAAAATGGGAAAATTTGGTTATTGGACTTCCATGGATTTGGATTTTGGCAATAGGGTGTTGGAACAAGTGAGGGTAATCTCGGAAATTCCCAAGCCTAAATTGTGAAGGTTTAAAATTAAGTTAAATAGGCATCAAATATTGGTTTAAATAAATCGATAATAGTGTGATTGAAATTTATTATAAATTGGAAGGTGCTAATGTAGGTTATCTGTGGAGTGGCAATTACCTAATCGCACACTCAAATGAGTTGAATAGGTAGGAATCTTGGTGGGCAAGCATTACACCAAATCAAGTGTATATAAGGTAAGTAAATACCTAGCGTATTTAACTCGTAGGGTTTTCTTTTCGTTTGCGGATACCTTGAGTTGAAGGTTTGCGGCTGCGGCATTTATTAGGGTTCTTCGAGAGAAAGGAGTCGGGGAAAGTTCTGTGGGAGAGTAGAGATGGGGAAGACTTACTGCCAGTAAGTTGTTGCTGATAAGAAGTTGGAAGGGTTTCCTCCTTTCAGAAAACCCCTGCGCGACCGGAGCAAGCTTACGGCCGAAGCGATTGGGGGATTTCTGGGTTGCTGTTGCCAAGGCTTGGAAGCATATAAGGTGAGTGGCATTGTTTTACAACCGAGGTTTCGGATTTATTCGTGTATTGGTTGAATGATTGCATGGTGTTGATTTGCATTGATTGAGGTTTTCTCGGTGTTCTGGGCAATAACAGTTACGGAGGGTTTTGTACAGTGAAATTGGGGATAACTGGGAAATCATGTAGATTAAATCCAAATTAGGTTTGGATGTATCCTAGGAGTATTAGGAGGCTATATAAGTGGTTACAGACTGAAAAATTCCAGCCAGAGTTGGATTTCTGGGATTAACAGAGACCTGGGAATCGAAGTGGGCTACCGCCCACTTGGCGCCTACCTGGCACCCACCTAGGAGGTGAGCGCCAAGAAAAGAAGACCCGGCGCTGAGCTAGCGCCCACCTCGCGCTCAGCTCGCGCCTACCTCCATTTCGAGCGCCTTTCTCGCGCTCTTCTCACGCCCGTCTGGCGCCTGGCTCGCGCCCACTCGTCCACGAGTGAGCGCCAGCCTCATTTTAATGAAAGGAGCCACCGCCCACTTGGCGACTACCTGGCGCCCACTTCAGGAAGTGAGCGCCTAGTCCAATACACTTACCAAATTATAGAATTTGTTGAAAATAGCCCCTTAATTACATGAAAGACATTTAAGTAAATGTCCTGTGTATTTATTGCTCCATTTACTTAAGTCTTTACATGTAAATAAGGTTTTACCCCCCATTTGGAACCAATAAAAATACTTCCAAGGTCTAATTCCCAGCCAATAAAAAGTCAACTTTCCAGTTCATGCCTAAATCCCGGTTTTAATCAAAAAGCCCGGTTTGGGTTTAATATCCAGATGAGTCATTCAAGAGCCCAGAAAATTCTAGGAGATGTGTTTACCCATCAATAGACTACAACCAAAATTTGAGCCCGAAACTCCTTGTAGATTTGTCTAGAAAAATTATATACCAAAAGTCAACGTTTTTAACCAGACTTAGAATATTTTGAAGTCCGAAACTTTTTATCTCAGAATTGATTGCTTTTTGGTATGGTGACCTTATAGGGGATCCTAAGACTATTCCACTCATCTAAATTGTGCTTTGAGGTTTTCACAACATTCGTTCTGATTGATTTGGATTGTGAAAGCGAAATTGAGAATCTAGATGTTTTGCTGATTTATGTTTAATCGAAGATTGGATACTGTAGTAGAATCTGTATAATGTGTTTACTTCTAAAAAGCCAGTTTTAAAACCATATTTGTTTTACTGAAATTTCATCTACACTATTATGCTAGTTCACCTTTGAATGCACGGTGCACTTCAGGAATTTATTGCATGAAAATGTTATTGTTCTGGTTGGAACACTTGTGAGGAATTATTGTTCTGGTTGGAACACTTGTGAAGAATTATTGTTCTGGTTGGAACAACTTGTGATGTGCATACTGAATGCGGTGTTTTATCGGCTATTTATCGGTTTTGGTTTAGCTTGTCCTGGATCCAGAGTCTAAGCTTAGTAATGTGATGTATATGTTTTATTGGTGTAATGGCATGGCCATGGAGTGTTGCCACGACCGGTGTAGAGCAGCCAGAAACCCTGAGTAGGCCTGGTTGTCAGTGCCGATACCCGGAGTAGGCCGGCATTGGATGACGATACCCTGAGTAGGCCGTCATTTCAGAGTGTCCGATACCCTGAGTAGGCCGGAACTGTGTACATGGAGGTGTGGATGTCGCTCTGGCATGTCGATTAACCAATTCAAGCAACTACATGACATTGACCAATGTTGGTATTTGATTTGTTTGACGTGGTACGTTTTATTCGCTGGTCTATTGGTGCGGAGTGGCCCATGATAAACACTCTAGTATTTCAAAAACCTGAGTTGTTGAACTATGTTTTCTTCGATATGTTGCTACCTGGTTATACGTGACTTTACGGCTATATGCATGATTGATATCGTCTTTACTGCGTGGTTTATACAATGGTTTTCCTCACGGATGTAAATTGGATCGTTGAAGTTTGGTCGGGTTATACGGGTTATCATCGTTGTATATGGTTTGAAATCGTGGCATGTTTTAGAACTGAACAAAATGTATTTGTGCATGCATGTGCTGCTCACTGGGATATTCGTATCTCACCCCGTTGCTTTCGTTTTTGTTTTCAGATACTCTCGGAGAGCTCGATACTTGCGGGTAGTTACTTGGACATGTGAGTTTTATTTTAGTTTGGGAATATTTTAGCGCACTCTGTCTTATAGCTATTATTGTATACATGTTTTTCCTTCACTCTGATATTGCGATCCTGTGTTTTAAATTAACCACCGGGGATGAGTTACGGTGTATTTCGTGACTCGGATCCGGGGCGTTACAGAGGCCCAGGCAGCGGAAATTGATCTTGCAGATTCGACAAGGATACAGTCCAAAAGAACTGTCGAAATGATGAGAAGGGAAGTAGGTGGCGTTGAATGCCTAGGATTCATGCGGGTAGACTATCAAAATTATTTGCGGTCTAAACGTAGGGTGGCCATGCAACAGGGAGATGCAGGAGCCTTATTGGAAAACTTTCAAAGAAAACAATCAGAAGATGCATCCTTTTTCTATGCCATTCAGTTAGATGAAGACGATCTTATTAGTAACATATTTTGGGCTGATTTTGGGGTGATAGCAGATTATACTTACTTTGGTGACATGGTTTGTTTTGACACCACATATAGAACAAACAAGTATGGTAGACCATTCGGGTTATTTGTTGGTGTTAATCATCACAGACAAACCAAAATCTTTGGCGCTGCCTATTATATGATGAAAGCGTTCAGACATTCAGTTGGTTATTTGAAAGCTTTGTAAGAGCTATGTCTAGTAAGAGGCCGAAGACAATTCTCACAAATCATGACCAAGCTATGACGAGTGCAATAGCTTCAGTGCTTCCGTATACATTCCATCGCTTCTGTGTTTGACACATGTTCCAAAACGCTGCAAAGCATCTTAGCGATGTGTTTAACCGTGAGAGATCGTTCGCAAAAGAGTTTAGTAGATGTGTTTAAGAGTATGAAGACGAGGATGAATTCATAAAAGCATGGAACACAATGATTAACAAATATGATTTATCCTCGAATAGATGGTTGAAAGCAAAGTTTGAGGAAAAGGAAAAATGGTCTCTAGCATATGGAAGGAACACGTTCTGTGCAAACATGAATACGACACAAAGGTCCGAGAGCATGAATGCTTCACTGAAAAGTCATCTACAAAGGCAAAAGGATTTATTGCGATTCTTGGGGCGCTTCGATGAATTATTGGATGATAGGCGGTATGAGGAACTGAGGGCTGATTGTAAGATGATAAATAGTACTCCTGCGTTGCCGATTGAAGGAAATCAAATGTTGGAATGTGCACGAAACGTCTACACAGATGCAATCCTTGAATTAGTTCGCAAAGAAGTACTTGATGGTGTCCTTAATTGTGAGATGTATGTTTGTGGGGAAGTTGGCATATTGGTTGAGTATAAAGTCACTAATGATGCCGAACGGAGAGTTCGTCAACATATTGTTTCATTCGATCACGAAACTACTTCAATCAATTGTAGCTGTAAGAAATTTGAATTCAGGGCATACTGTGCAGTCATGCATTTTATATTCTTCGTACTAATAGGATCAAGAAGATACCTAATCAATATATCTTGAAAAGATGGACTAAAGATGCAAAGAGTGGTTTGGTTGCATATGAAGAAGGGACTGTTGCTGAGGAGGACTCCAAAATGGCAATTGGGAGGAGGTTTAGGGAATTGTGTCGCATGTTTGTCTAAGCTACAAGGAAGGCCTCACTGCATGAAGAGTCCTCTGCTTTTGCGAGTGATCTGGTTAAACAAATTGAATGTGAGGCGAATAGAATAGTAAAAGAAAAAAACAAAGCTAAAGATATAGATGATGCATCAAGAAAAGAGGGAAGTCAAAGTGAAGTTCGAAGGATGAATGTTTCACAAGCAAATTCTCAGCTAGATTGCACACTTCTAGATAGTGTTGGGGACAATAGTGTTAGGGACAATGATTCTCCAGGTACCGGTGTTGACGATATAGAGATCCTTTCAAGGGCAAAAGGTATTAAAAAGAAGCTAAGGGGTGGTCGGGTTGGCTCAAGTGTTCGTAGGCGAAAAGGTGCGTTGGAACAATCTATCAAGCGTACACGGAAGAAAGCAAAACAAACGGTCAATGAGTCAGGAGAGGAAACCATGAACCAAACAGAGGTTGCAGCAACTTTCAGGGCGTTTGCCTCTGAAAAACACAGTTTAGACTCTAAATCACCTAGAGGGGGGTGAATAGGTGAAGCCGATTGCGGAATAAAAAATCAATCAATTAAAAACAAGTTCTTAATTAATTGGCATGCACAAGTCTGAACAAATATCAATTCATCACACACAATTGCAAAATAAAGAAGAGACAACACAAGCAATTTGGTGACGAAGGGAAAACTCTAAGAGAACTCTCAAAGAGAAAAACCCTCCGGGCTACGAGGTGCCACCTCTGGAAATCACTATAAGAAGAAGACTTACAATAGTGGTTCAGACGACCCAACAATGACTCTGACTCACAATGTAAATATCTGAAGAACTCTTCAGATTTGCATCCTTGCAACGATTCAGAACTCTGAATATCTCCTTAGTGATGTGCCGAACGAACTCGCTCAGCAACCGTAGGAACTCCCACGAGCAAACTCTTCAACCCGGAACTCCAAGGTAGAAAAGAAAAGAAGAAGACTGGTTTTGATGGCTCAAAGAAGAAGAGGAAAGAGGAAGAAGGTCTCTCTCTCTTGCACACGTTTTAGGGTTCTCAAAAACGTATTGGGTAACCTTCACAATAGGCTAGACACTCCTTAAATAGGTTAGGAGAAAGAAAGGAACGAAAAGGAAACAAATCAGAAAAGATCGGATTTCTAAAAAAGAAGTTTGTTAACGAACGTTCGAACGCTCAGCGAACGCGGCTCGAACATTCGATAAAACAACTCACTTTTCTTCTTCTCGTTCAAACGACCAGCGAACGTTCAGCGAACGTTACTCTCTGTTTTCTCTGTGTAACACCAACGGTCGAACGTTCAACGAACATGAGGCGAACGCTGCTCTCTGGATTCTCTGTGGAACACCAACGGTCGAACGTTCAACGAACGTGAGGCGAACGCTGCTCTCTGGATTCTCTGTGGAACACCAACGGTCGAACGTTCAGCGAACGTGAGGCGAACGCTGCTCTCTGGATTCTCTGTGGAACACCAACGGTCGAACGTTCAGCGAACGTGAGGCGAACGCTGCTCTCGGGTTTGTCTGTGGACATCAACGGTCGAACGTTCAGAGAACGAGAGGCGAACGCTGCTCTCTGGTTTCTCTGTGGACCCTCAACGGTCGAAAGACCGGCGAACGTTCATCGAACGTTTGATGAATCTTTACCAATATGACTCCGTTCAAGACCCCGTTTGAACCACACAACCTATAACCTATCCCAAATACATTGACAACATTAATACGACCTTTTTGACATGGAATTGAAGCCAATAACATAAACCTTACAGCCTCTAATAGCCAATCTACTCAGAGTTCTTGCACTCCACTAACACCTTATATGAGGGATGCATTTATGATGCCTATTGCACCGTTGACTCCACATACTCCAGCAGTGCAGGTATACTTGACTCCATTATTTTTGTTTTGCAAACAACCCCAATCTTGGTGTTTCTTATAAGGCAACTGAAAAAATATGCAGGCATATTTTGCTTCCAATCAAATGTCACAAGGTGGTGTTGTCGATCATAGGATTTTGGCCCAGGGTCTTCAAGGGAATTCTGGCTTCACTCAGATGCTGCAAGTAATAGTTCAAATTTCTTGACTCACAATCGATAATTTACAAAGTTGTAATAATAAAATTATCGTTTTTGCAGCCATTTGTGTTGCAGCATGGCAATCCACCGAATGCAAGCACACAATGGGACAACCTACTGTATTAGTTGAATACTTCCAGTTGTGAATACTCTAACTTGCTCTTGCCGTTTCATTTTATTAAGTCACTTGTTCACTTTTCAGGTAGCGGATTCCTTCAACTTGCCCTGCCACTAAAGCAATGATTCTTGCCCCATAGCTTTGCAGCTTGGATTTGTTTGAACCTGCTCCTATTGTTTTCTTTTGTCCTCCTCCTCGGTCCTAATTGTTAGCCCGATATGGGTTCATTATTAAACTTGAGTTAAGAAGTAAATGTAGCAATTAAAGGAGCATAGACGTGTGAGTTTGTGTGATACTTTGAGTTTTATCTTGTATAGATATTCATCTTAGTGGCTTGCTTCAATATATTCTTAATCAGTTAGACAACTGACAATTACATGTTATTTGAGTTTGTGTGATACTTTGCATGTGTCTGATGCTTTGTTTTATGCACTCATCCTCTACTTGTGGAATTATCCATCCGATTTCCTCTACGGCGACCCTCTCTAAGGCATTTTTATGGTGTCAATCACAAAACGTCGCGTCAATAAGACACGAGACCTTCGTTCGTGTTTACGTTGCTGAACCAATACGAACCGTAAACCAATTTCCAAACAGAGTAAGCAAAATATTGCATGGTGAGAACAAAACAATTTTTGTAAGAAGCACGCTTAGTGTGCTAAATTTGCAAGAGTGCAAGCTAGTAATGGAGTACAACCTTAAATAAAAAATAAAAAATAACCGAGCGTTTGGCCACAAAATACAGCAAATCAAGGCCACGACAAAAAAAGTAAAATTTCTTCTCCCCTCCTTGCTTCAATCTGCCTCACTTTCTTCATTGTCATCATCCTCGTCTTCATCCCCGTCTTCGTCGTCTTGATACTCGTTAAGGTGCAGTTGAAGTTGCGACACTGCTCCCTGTAACTCTGAAAGCTGCCGGCTTTGCGTCTCTTGGGTAGATCAGATCAGTGCCAGTTCTGCACGCGATTGTTGCTGGACTTCATAAATCCTTGACAAATAATCCATAACGGCAGGTGGATCAAATGAAGGAGCAGCCGAAGATGAACCAGAATGGGAGGTTCCAGCCCCGGAAGATGATTCACGACGTGGACTACGAGCACCAGCCCAAGTAGCAGCATTAGTATGCGTAACACTTTGTGCTACGGTGGTAGGCCCAATAGGCGGTGGAAGCACTAGAGATGGCTCAATATCTGGGATTACTACGTCAAGTCCTTGCATGAGTCGGGTAATGAGGCAAGGAAATATAAGTTTTCGCTTCCGTTTGATGTTCATTACAATGTGTAGCATGGAACGAACCATTTGGGAAAGAAGGTCTATTGAATGACTTTGGAGTAATGCATAAAAGAAGTGAAGTCTCCCGAGTGGAAGGGTATGTAAATGACCCACTGGGCATATGTTGGTGCTCATAATCCGAAGAATAACCGATCGATGAGTTGGAAGATTATCAACCACTAGATGTGTTCCACGGAAAGGGGTAGTACTGTTGCACACAAAAGATGCCATATGAGTAGGTGAAGGGGTGTCGACTTCATGATAAGGATATCGAGGCTCAAGCACTTTGAGTATCCCTAATATCTGAGAGATGACATTAGGGGTGATCGAAATTGTTTGACCGCGAAAATACACTTTGAATTCAGGAGGTGTAAGGGACCAACCATACATGTTTGCATAGAACTCCCGAACAAGGATGGCTTGGGGAGCAAGAAGATTTTTGAGCAAAGGTTGCCAACCCCTAGAAGTAAAAACCGAAGTAATATCGGGATCAAGCTCGGTAATTATTACCTCCCGCTCTAACAGGAGAGTCCGGTTGTGAAGTTGTTGACGAAACCTCATTTGCGCATGGCGGTCAAAAAATATTTCTGCATCTACCTCACTAGGTTGTATGTTAGACGTAGACCCTCTGGTGGTTTTGCGTCTTTTACACCTCTGCATTAAGAGTATAGTATTAGATCTCGACGAAAAGATATGTTGAGAAGCACATATTCGATCAATAGGAACACAGAGAAAGGAAATATAACAAAAATAAAATAAATAAGATGAAATCAGTTCAAATATATATTTCTTTCTTATTCCTTTGATTACAATCGTTATTTTTTGCCGACATCCAAAGTTACATTGTTGAGTACTGTGATTAGGTCTTTCCGTTTTACAAAATTTCAGAGAAAAAACGACAAGAGTCGTCTTCTTCAACGTATAAACCATCATAAATGAAATCCTCAAAGCATGGAATAAATATTAAAATATATACCCCATGTACCTTGGACAAACGCAAAAATGCCCTGGATCCAATCCCAAGCACAAATTTGAAAATGCCTGGCAAAACGACTGCGAATAGTGGAAGGGGTGGCGGTTTGAAGGTTGCAACTAGGAGAATAGAAGGGCGCGCGCACGTTTTTAGGGTTCGTGTTTTTTTTTTAAATTTACGACGTGATGCTCGAGCGGGAGGAAAATGCGTAGATCGCGTCACGTTCAGGTTGGCTAAGTTTTTTAGTTTAGCCTTGATGCTCGAGCAACCAAAAATCGTGTAGAACACGTTACTCTCGAGTTGTCTGAGTTTTTTTCAGTTTGCCTTGACGCTCGAGCGGCCCAAAATCGTGAAGAACGCGTCACTCTCGGGTTTTCTGAGTTTCTGCAAAGTATGCTTGACGCTCGAGCGAGTGCAAAACGCTCCAAATTTTTTGAAAACCTTGCCAAATTTGGCACCTCCCGCTCCAAAATCGTCACACTTGTCTTTTTTTTTCCAATCTTTACGAATTTAAGGCCCAGGCATAATTGGACTTGTAATTGTGCATGGTTGGATTTGTAACCAGGCATTGTTGGACTTGTAACCAGGCATGGTTGGACTTATAACTAAGCATGGTTGGACTTGTAACCAGACATGGTTGGACTTGTAAGTAGGCATGGTTGGACTTGTAATTAGGCATGGTAAGACTTATAACTAGGTATGGTTGGACTTGTAAGTAGGCATGGTTGGACTTGTAACTAGGCATGGTAAGACTTATAACTAGGTATGGTTAGACTTGTAACCAGGCATGGTTGGACTTGTAAGTAGGCATGGTTGGACTTGTAACTAGGCATGGGCATGGTGGGACTTGTAATGGGGGCATTGTGGGACTTGTAACATGACAGTGCTTCATCCTGTTCTCCCTACAAAGGTGGTTTTGCTTCGTAATGATAATTTTGATTACCAGAAAATTATATAGCAAAAAAATGGGGATAGAATGAAAATTATATAACCTAAAATTATGTACAAATATTGCAATTTTACAATTGTCTTCCTCTCACAGATAGAGACCAAAATTTACAACCATCTTCACTCGTTAGCAAAAGAAATTTACGAACAATTTAATGTACAAGTTTTCTATAGACAATCTTCCGTTGTACTTGGATGTTTAAGATGGCCTTCAGCTTCTTCACCTTGCTATCAAGCTAAGAATGTCGGAGTTGTGAATCATACCTATAAACAATGCAATCACAAATTTATGTACGCACCTTAATGTGATTAGTTTCAAATAACCTTGTTATTGAACATGAGACAAATAGGTCTTACCTCTTCAGCTTCTTCACTAGTCTCCTCATCATTTGTGTTTGCTGCCTTAGAAAAAACGATGTCCCGCACTTGGTTTGAAGGGTGATTAACGAATTCAACAAGGAACTTATCCCTAAAGTGTGCGATATTACTCTGAATTCATAGAAGCCATACTTATGTGTTACTAGCGACGTACTTACTAACTATAATTCTAAAAAAACATTTAAGTTATATACGCACCTGATCAAATGCTGGAGACAAGGTGCTGCCATTCCACACCTCCATGAATTTCATCATGAAGACACCACAATCATACCTAACAGTATATAATCACATCACTTGTAAGAAGCTAACATATGTATGAAGCGAAACAAACCTAACGGCTTACCCGTTGGTTTGGTGTGGGACCTTAACCTGCCGCAACTCCCACAGTAAAAGTGGAAATTCATCACCACCTCCGAAGTAATGTAAGATCTTATCCAACATCTGTATCTACAAGTGATGAAGCGAGTGTCAATATGATAAGTGTTGTAAATGGTATGAGAAAATTTCATTAATATAAAAATTACCTGTGTTTCAATTATGGATTGATGTTCCGCACGACGCACCCCATCCATTGAGTCAAGCACCTCCACTCTCCGCTCTTTTAGGTTTACAACTAAAAGAAACCAATGATTGCGCAGATACATGGGAACAAAAATCTACATACAAGTAAGACAACCTTATAAGTAAAAACCGATTATAGACTGCTAAGTAAGGATAAAAGCATAAAAAATCTGCACCAAGCTTCTTGTGAAGGTGGCACATTGCATCCCAAGAAACTTACAAGATTGCATGCAACCACTGAATACCCTAGTCGCTGTGGATCGAAGTAAGGACGCAAGACTTCGGTGGAACCACGATCAATATTCATTATCCACTCCTGCATAATATATGGAAGGAAATTTTATTCATTAGTCTGGCCTTGAATAACAACAATTGTACATTCATAAGGACTACTAGTGCCATCACAAAAAGTCCTTACACAAACATATGTGGGGCAATAATGTCGGCTGACTTTGCGGCTAGTCGACAATTGTTGGTTCTTCATAAGACATGCTCCAAAAGCATTGATAACCTATAAAAAAAAATACCATGAGCAATGACAAGGTGCTGCTGAACAACCAATATATTATTCATAAGATAGGCTTTGCATACCACACTATTAACATGTTTGTTGTCTAACAAACATGCCAATTCAGATGCCGATCCATAGATGGAATCAAATTTGAATATAATTTCACTGAAAAAAAACGATGAGGAATTATTCACTACGATTTATAATACATAAATAACATTTATAAGTTAGTTTAGAAATATTATCTTACTCAGAATGTTTGTTTCGGCGAACGTATTGTAGGACTGAGCTTCCTTCTGGGCCCAATCGAAGACGGAAGCGAAGGCCAATATATGGAGTGCGACAATGTCTCACACGTGACTTCTTGCGTAACCCTCTTCGAGGTTTGGTTACCTCGGTCCTGGTGCTGCTTCGAGACAGAACTGTCGCCACCTCATCCACTGGCATTTTATCTTTCTGTACCTTCGCAAACACCACCGTGTCGAAAACGGTGGTATGATCACCGCTCTCGTGGGTGCTATGATGGGAGGGTGCCATCTTTGCTTCATCAGGAACATCGGGCATGGAGCAATCGGGAGCATCCATATGATCAGGGCTCTCACATCGCACGTGGATATCGGAGGGGTCGACGGTTTCCCTTGACTTCACGTGATTTAGCATCTCGCTATAAGTGTCCAATATCTTCGTGAGATGACCTTGAATAACCTGGAATACACAACACCCAATCATAAAACATGCGGAGGTGTTCTTAATAAGAAAATGTTAGGTATATTACAAAAAAAAAAAAAAACCCAATCTTACAGGATCTGGATCTCCACGAAATTGCCCAAGATCAATGAAATTTAGTTCATGTGCTTCGCTTGATGCATCATCTTCCACACGGCTCTTAACACGGTGCTCAACCACCTACAATATTTAACGTGTATATTAGTGAGTACATAGAAATGTTGAGTTATTTGAAAAATTGACAACAAAACCTACAATAATCAGTTCAACTCAAATATATATATATATATATGTATACCTTCCCGTTTCCATAACCACCGAGCGCCATTTCATCTTTTTCCCTTTGGAAAAGCAATGCATCCGTCCACGCTGCCATACGTGGAGTAGTGGGAGGTGTTGCTTGACCAACAATCATCCGATCGTAATACAAATACTAAGCAACGATCGAATTATCATTAGACGCACTATCATTATCATAAGCTAGAGTAAACAAGCCAATGCATGTATTAAATACTATACATACCTGTAAAAATAATAAACAGCCATTGACACATTTCCGTTTGCCCATTTGAAACTCGGCTACGTGATGCATCAATGTGTCTAAAAGATACTTTCCCCAGTTGTAACCTCCTATCCTCTCTACATTGGCCAGCAATGGAAGATAGGATGCACTCACATCAATCATTGAAGATGGACTTACTAAGGTCGTCAATGAATATAATACAAAAGAACGGATCCACTCATGATCGTTCTTTGGGCTCTTCAAGCTCTTCTCAACATTCTCAATAGGGATGCTTCCATTTCGTACCCCATAAAATCTATGCAACTCTGTCATATCAGGGATTTCTAATTTAAATGTATCAACATCTATCCCCTGTATGGGTAATCCAATTATAATCTTCACGTCATGTGTGTCAAAGAAAATATTCTGGGCCCCAACTCTGATACATCTCTTCTTAGTATCTACATTCGGAAGAATCCAACGACAGAGTCGCCGATAAAGCTTTGTCGCATGTAAATTCAGTAAGCAGTGAAAGCCACTATCTCTAAGGCATTGCTCCTGAGAAGCGGTGAATGAAATACCGTGCATAAACATAATGAAACGTCCAGGTGAACAACGTGTCTGTATCTCAGCCTACAAAAAACAAAGGTAAAACAAAAGAATATATCAGTCTCAACTAATTATCTACAATAATTCCAATTATAGATAAGAAATTTCACGAACCTGTTGTTTTTTTCGCAGCCCTTGTTGTGGGATAGCCCTCTTGTATTCGTCCCACTCAAGCCGTGACGCTCGCTTAAATTCTTCTTTCTCGGCTTGATTCATGGACCTCCATGCTCCAACAGCATCCACGAATAACTGAAATGCAATAACTAAATAGATAAATTCATTTGAATAGGATCGACGAAGTGCAAAATAAATAAAATAAAGGATGTTCCTTAACCGTTACCATTGATAATGCCTACCTGCTGCTTCGTCGGGATTTGTTCACCTTTAATACGATTTTTTATTATTTCACATAATATTCCCTAAAAGAACAAAAGGAAAATCATGGCCAATAATATATTAAGAATTACAAGGATGCAAAAGGAATTAAAATAACCATCATCTTGACAACCATACCCAAACTTATACAAAGAAAATGATCCAAAATATTGGATTGCTTCCATGCTTACTTGTAGAACAAAACAAATAAATAAGTGAAGGAAACTTTACCTGAAGTGTAGCCAACTGTTGCGTGGCTGTTTTTTTCCTGTTGATGCTGATCCAACAGTTTCCATTGTAGTAGTCAAACTTTTCTTGCACATTAACAAAAGCAATTTCACAATTCCAATTTCCAGCTTCAAGCAAAAAACTCTCATTAAAGCCAACAACATCACGCAACAGAGGAATTTTCAAATAAAGACAAAACTCTCATTAAAAGCCTTTGTATTTACAACCCTTTAGGATAGGATTTACATGGGGTTATATCAATCAATCCACTTTATCAAATTGAGAAGGAGTAAGTCCAAACTAGTGGACCATTTTGTTATATAAAACTCCACTAATTAAATGTAATAAAAATAATCTATTCTTTCAATTGAAACCAACGAAATCATTATAATACAAACGATTTGCATCTCTTTTTCCTTCAATTTCAACTGTAAAAATCTTAATAGTAATTAACAAGGTAGACAATAGAATTGGTCATTCGAGCCAATTGAGCAAATCTTAGGTCTGGGTATGTTGTTGATTGTCAAGGGTGGCTATGTGTTATGCAAAACACTAACATCAAGCTCTTTCGTATAGGGATCCTGAAAGTGAAATTCAGAGACTCCTGAACCTATCCTTCGTTTGGGATCAACCCTTTTTCCTAAGCAATGTTTCCCAATTGCTCAATGCTCATGAGTTATCTTCAAAGAGATTTTCTTAGGCCTAAGTTATATGAAGCATGTAACCTCACCGTGCATTGTTCAATTAGACAGAGCCCTGTCCAGTTGATTCACCAAAAGAGGTTCTCTCTTGGGATGACTCCTAGTAGACAAAGCTACAAGTAGAATCAAGTAATTGAATCACAAGCATTTTTTTTTATCAAGTCACCATCCCACCCCTTCTTCAGTGACTGGTGATGACTTTTGTATAGCTGTATAATTAATTGGTTATAAACATCCAACTGCTAAAGATGTTGGGTGAGATTTATTCATCTCCTCTATTGGAAATTACAAATCCAGCGTATGATAATTGAATTTATGCATATCAACATCCAACGTAAGATAATTGAAAACTAAAGATGTTAGAATTCAAAATATTTTAATGCAAAAAAAAGGAAAAATAAGAAAAAGAAAAACAACTGAAGAACTTAACAAAAATTCACTGTAGAAATTATATCATGCTAGATTTTGTAGTTTTGGATGCAAGCAACAAAATGATGCAGATGTTTCTTGGCAAGGTAAGAGCTGTCATGTGAAATAAGCATAATATTAAATCCTTTAAGCATAAATATGTAATATGTTCAGAAGGAAGTGTGAATTTTCCTAGATATTTGCAGGTTCTAGCACTAAGATGCAAATTAACAAATCAAGAACCTAATCTAATTTAGACTTAGATGACACTGACATGGGCAGCATGCTACCCATTGCAGTATATGAATTTGGTTTAATAATGGGATTATATTTATCCTTCTCCAACAATTAACAACAAATGGGTTATTTTTTTAATAAAGGAAAGGCAATAGTTTAGTTTATTATATCATCCTCTGTGCCCTACTATTTTTATTTTGTTTTACTGGCAAATGCTTGAAAATATTCGTTCAATATTACTAAGGGCATTGGTAGATAGCTGATGATTAATAATGAATAAACATGATCGTGAAGGTACTTTTCTAGGTGGATAATTAGGTATCAAAGGCACAGTTTGTCAGCTATGTTATGTCTCTAATCTTACTTTCTTCATGCTGTAAGATGATTTTTTTTTAAACAATGAGGTTCATATATTTAGTAATGGAAAAATATGGCTTAATAAAGGTTTTAACTTCTTATCTTGCAGCTGAACAGGAAAGATTCAGAACACTAACGAGCTCATACTACAGAGGAGCACAAGGGATCATTATGGGTATGAAATTTCTTCATCTTCACTCATTAACGTATCATTTTTCTTGTTTTTATATTAGCATTATATAGTCTCTGTGCTTTAATGAGGGAAAGGAACTACTTTGAATTTAGATTGAAGATCTCAACTTGGCATGGCTAATTAAAAGTGACTGTATAATGTTATTTCAGTTTATTCTACAATCAACAATCAGACAGACATCTTTGAATTCCTTATGTAAAGATGATCCAAAGGAACCAGGCTTTGCATTCTGTACTGTGCATCACAAGGCTCAAAATGCCATCTCATCACTTTGACAATAGCCGTAGAGAATAAACTATTTCACTGAGAAGAATGTCTCTAAAGTGTGCTTCGACATGATTTCCAGTATGTGTTTTGATTTGTTTTGAGCCTAACAAGGCTTTTTAAATAGTTATTTTCCTAGACGATAGAATTTCTCATCATCTAATTAATAAATTTATTGTTCCTTAGCAATTAATAGGTATCTATTCAATTAGATGTCATCCTCTTTAGTTCACAAGCTGACTCACTAGCCCATTGACCCATTTGACTCTTTCAAACCTTAGGTCAATGTATCAAAATTGAATCCTCTATTATCATCAAATCCCATAACATGGCCTCCACACCTTAAGGACCACCAATATACCACTCCCCTCGAAAAAGAGGTCTCTTATGGGACAGATATCTTTTCAGTAAGTATAATATGTTTCAATAAAAAAAGAAAAAAAACCATAAGAAAGCGAAAGAGAAAGGTCTCGGTTGGGACAAAAAGATATCCTCTTTGATTGGGGTCTCAAAGTCTATCTAGCACAAATATTGATCGTTAATGTGTGAAACTTAGAAAAATTATAGAAATGCAAGATATTGGACTTTCATGATCAGAATTTTGGATTTTTACAATGCTTTATTAGAGATGTGCGCACCTCGAGAGCGGTGAAAAAGCGTGTTACATGTATTATGGAGTCGCCACTACCTGAAATGGTGCAGGTAAACACCTTGTTGATTTTCGGTCTGCACCAGTGATTCCGAATAAGTGACCCGATTACAACCCAGGGAAGTCTTTGAACATCCTGGGTTGCCCCACCGAAATGGGTTCCCTTAAATTAGTTGAATATTCAAAAGGCTCTCTTATTTATTATTTTTATTTTTTTATCATTTTAAGTGTACAACAAATATTAATCTATATGTACAAGGCCTCCACAAAATTACATCGAAAGTAAAGCAATATGAACAAAACGAAACCATGCTAAAACAATTTTCAACCACAAGAAAAAATCATCGTTTCAATGCTTGTTTCATTTGCTTTTTCCCTTTCTTATTATTTATTATTTTTGTTTTGTTTTGTTTTCTATTGTTTTTATCATGCAAGATTAACTAATTACTAATTTACAAGGCAAGAAAATGAGACCACCTGAACTACTTTTAACCATGGCCTAATTACTAATTTACAAAGGAAACAAAAAAAATGAAACAACCTGAATTACTGCGCTATCCACATTCAAAGATTCATATCTCCCTCAATTCTTAACCAAATTGTGCGAAATTTGATTCCTTAGAATCATGAATTTAAACACTAAAATAATCTACAGCAGTTTTCAAAAATTCATTTTCATTTAAGAGATATGAAGTTCCAAAATTTACTGTTAGACATTTCCAATTGAAAATCTGAACCAAAGAAAATTAAAAATAAAATACCTACTCATAGTGTAAGGTCTCAAGCATATTTTTAGATTAAACTAAAATAAAAATACCACAAATCTCATGAAGAACTCCAGACTTGAATCAAACTAGAACTAGGTGAAAAAAATTGGTTTATCTGGAAAACAAGTGCAAACCTAATGCAGGAAAAAAAATTCAGAACTTTACATCTTTGTCTTTTTTTTTTTACATGATAAAATTACCCAAAGCCATCAAACATATATACATGTCTCTCATCAATCATGTAATCTTATCTCAAAAATTGTAATGAAAGAGAGGTCCCATACAATGTATTAAACAAATGACTCACCTATTATGGATTGACACTTCAAATCAGGTCTTGTAACCTTGATGTGTCTTGAACAGCAGTTTTCCTTTCTCCCTCCTTGCAAGTAGACGTCCCTCTTATTTTCTCCACTTCTTCCTACTTGCTGCTTTTTCTTTCAAAGAACTCTCTTACTTTTTCTCCTCTCTTTTGCTCCCAACTTCAAGCCCTTTTATAAAGAATTCCCAACCCTTCAAATTCTTAACCCCTAACATTTCTTCTTCCTCTCCTAAACCTCTTCTCTCCCTAACTTCCTCTCTTAAACACCTAAACTCCTAACTCCTCATCTTCCTCTCTTAAACATCTAACCCTTCCTCTTCCTCTCTTAAACCCTTAACTCTTCCTCTTCCTCTTCCTCTCTTAAACACCCACATTTATTTAGGTTTGGTCAAAGTCTATTTTGTCCCACATTTTTATTAGGCTTATATATTTTTTTTAAAGCTTTGTCTCAATATCTCAAGAGAATATGAGTTGGACAAATTCGTCCAACTCATTTCTCTTTGTTTATTTTTATTATTATTACTTTTTTAATCTTAAACTTTTATTAACTTTGTTATTTATTTGCATAAGAAACCCCATTAGGAAACTTACTTATTTACTAAAACAACCCACAAATTTTTAATTTTTCATTGGTTACATGGCAGCCATCATGGCGTACACGTGGCTGCCATGTGGCATCCAATTTCTGTTTTGTAAAAATCCCCAAACTACCCTTTATTTCTTTTATTCATAACTTAGCCGTTTGACATCCGATTTGAGCACAGTTTGGTGCATCGGAATCAGCTCAAAATTCTCTTTATTATAGACTTGTTATTTCAAAAAGACGGGTCCACTATAAAAACCTCAATTTATGTGTCCACATATATGCCAGTTTAAGATATGCTTCTTGGGCAATTTTATAGTGCAAAAATGGGGTGCTGACAAGAGCAAAATTTATACACTTTTTAATTTGAAAATATCTTGGCATAGGAACCTTAACAAGGTGGTTACCTAACTCTATTCCGCCAGTTTCTCTATTTTCATTTATTTTTTCTTGGAGTGTTTTAGGATTTTTAATCAATTCAAATACAATACTTCTATGTTCTTCGGAGGATTTGAAGTAATCCATATGTTATGGAGACCTAGATCTTAAGGAGGATCATTGAGTTAAATAGACTCTACGATGAAAAGAATAAGAACTTAATTATCTAAAGGAACTTATTAGGCATAAAATAAGAGACTTGAGACTAAAAGATGATATAATCCAGTATTAGTGAGGATATTATCAGAATGAATCTCACCCAAAGATTTGATTCTTCAACAAAATCGAAAGAATCAATGGTGGCATCATTTTTTCTATATATCCCACTTTCTTAGTCTTTCACCACTGCCTAATTTCCATGTCTTACACACCCACTTCCCTTTTTTTAAACAAGCAACACTGGGGGAATGACTGCATTATTACAGTTCGGCTCTATACTAGATCAGTCTCTGTCTTATCTGATTACAGCTCGGCATACATGTCATCATTTTGCCACATGTACCATAAGCTTGTAAGGCAACCACAAATTCAAATATGTTGATTTTTCACTTGAAGTTGAGCATTTTTAAAATATTGACTTACCAAAGATGATCACATGCTAATCTGGGTAACAGTCACGGCAATAAATATAGATGGTGATATAACTTCTGATGGCGTTGAAGTTTGTTGTTCAGGTTATATTTTATTTATATTGAAATTTTAGTTGGAGCAGAAATCTGATCACAAGCAATGAGAATTGCATGCTTGTCTTTTTTCCTTTTGTATCAAATGGCATTGCATGCAAGGAGTTACATTTCTGATTTCACCAGCATATCATCGGCAACATCCATTTAAGGGAAAATTCCCTAGAGTTCCCCAATGAGAAGAAATGGGGGAAATATGTGGTTTTCTTTTCTTTTCCTTTTTTTTTTGTGTTTAATTCATGTATAATGTATCGGTGTGAAAAAAATTGAAGCATAGAAATGTATGTATAAGTCATTTCATAAATTTTGCATACAAAAAATCAAGGGAAATGAAATGATACTAATCAAGTCAACACTTACAAATCAGTTAAAGAGTATAATACAATTACAGTCATATATCTTGTACATTCCTCATCTAAACGTAGATTAGAAATGAGATCCACGAAGAAATTGCATTAAAATGAGGAGAATAATGAAGAAACGAAGAAAATGACGGAATTTCATGATTTTTGGGCAAAATTCCATCGAAATGACCATAAATAGGGTCATTTCAACCCTTATGTGGCTTGAAATCCCTTCATGCTGCCAATTTCAACGGCATGTTGGGAAATATGTCGCAAGGGGCTTTCTCCTTGCATTTCATGCCACCAAGCCACCTATAAGGAAATTTCTCCAACATGCCAGCGAAATTGTAAACCATGATTGCATGGACCTTTATGAGAAGGTCATTGCAGGATTTATTTATTTTTATTAAAGCATGTATCCAAATTATGATGTTGGGTAATAATAAATCTTTTGATTGCTTCAATAGCCAAAAGACATTATTGAATGGCAGTTAACTGCATATATTGGTTACAATGATGGATTACAGAATGGTGAGAAAGCTTATATATTAGGTACAATGATAGATTACAGAATGGTGAGAAAGCTTATATATTAGGGATTGTATCAGAAGCATGTGGATAACATAACATGCCATCATTGCAGATGTTGAGGATATCAATAATAAAACTAATATTTATGAGTGTCATAATTGGCATGCATATCAACAATCATAAAAGAGATGCAAATCGCATGTTATTTTTATTGGTTTCAATTGTATGCACTGAAATCATGTGTTGATGAAATGGACACAAATCTACCATCACAAACTCTCTCAAACAAAATGGAGCCAAAACCAACGTTTATCACCAATGTTCTTTACTCAAAGCAATCAATAGCAAAAAAACGATTTGAAAATAAAAAATTGTTTGCAACGTACTAGCTAAGTCGTATTTCTCCGAAAACCTCTCACTTTTGTGTCTTTCGTTCGTTGGAGAGGAAAGAAACAAACCAAGAAAGATGCAAACGTTGTTTCTCGTTCGTTGGAGAGAAAGGAGGTAAACCAAGAAGTTTCGTGCCCTTCGTTCGTTGGAGATGAAGGAGATAAACCAAGAAGGTTGCAAACATTGAAGAGGAAGGTGGTTTTGCAAACGTTGAAGGATTTTTTGAAAATCCTCTGGCTCTCACGCTCATCGGAACGAGTATTCAGGGATTGGTCGAGTTCGGATGAATAGGGAGAGGGATGCGACCGGCTGAACCATCGCATGGTTCTTATTAACCGGTTGAGACGGCCCGAAAACTAACGGACCATTCTAACGAATGGCATTCAAACGGCCGTCGCCGTTCGCTGAGGAGAGAGATCGAGGGGGACGCGTGTCGCACAATCGTCGTTCGAATGACAATTCCAACGACGATTCGGTGGAGAGGATGCGGACTGCTTTGATAGCTCTAGCGGCGGTTTAGTGACCGCCGCAATTATGATATGTTTTTTTAAAAAAAATTTATTTAGCCCACACCCCTGCCCCATGCCCGTGCCCGTGCCCGTGCCCGTGCCACATGCTCCCATGCCCTGCCCCTTCACCGCAACCGCCCTTCTCTCTATCTCTCCGACCTAAGGGCACTTGGTCTGGTTTCCATGCCATGAGTGGTCATGCCCATGTAGCATGTACCGCACACCTCTTTGTTCCTTGACGTCCCCGGAGGCACACACTTGCACGTTAAACAGCACGCCCCGCAAGCTCTCGCATTGCACAACCCTCCACAATTTACAACCAAAACCCCCAACCCATTATTACAACAACAAATCATGCATTATATACGCCTGATCAATGAAAGAAGAAGACAAAGGGAGAAGAGCAGAAGAAGAAGACCCACCTATGTCAGTCATAAGCCGTCTGTTTCCGCCTCTAACAACCTGGGGAAAGAACAAAAGCTAGCTAGCATGAGACACATTTCATCAACTAACTCTTTAGAAAGGCAGAAAAAGAAAGCGCCCTGTAAAGATTTGGCTTTGGGTTTTTAATTACCTGGTTAATCTGGGGAATTTTTTCCTCTGCCTTATCTAATATTGGATGAAACCTGCAATACGCAGACAGATCAATAAGACTGGTTAGAAGGAAAACAAGCACAATACAGAAAACCTTGCCCAATGCCAACAGCACTCTCGAGCTTTAGCAGCTTGTACCTCGGCTAAGCAGAATACCAAAACCGCCGTCACGAGAACCACACGCCGTAACTCCATTGTAGCCCGGAGTGAAGCTAGCTTTCCGATTACCGAACCGCAATGAAAGCGTTAAGAGCTCCCTCGCATTTATAGCACTTTCATCAGTCATAAATCAGATTTGAGAATATTAAATCCGAACATTTAAGGACAGAAATTGAATTTTAACTGATAAATAGCACCAGATCTGTTAAAAACGTTCAATTGAAGAATAGAAGAGCGTTGCCACACTAGTACTGACCTGCTAAAAACCTGCGTCTATTTTGGCGATTCTTCCTCCATCAGATGACCACATTAGAGCTTCAGAAGTAAATACGGTCCCTGAGTAATGAAGAGTCGGATCAGAGGATTCCAATGATAAGGATTTTCCCTAAAAGAAGCACGATTATCTGACTGAACAATCACAAATCTTTTGTGGCCCCTTACTTCTTTGTGAACTGTCCGATTGTCCACATACAGACATTCAGCCATCGGTCAGAAAACGGCAAGCATTGTATCTACATTTCTGATGCCGTCGAAGAATGTCAAGTCACCTCCACAGGGATTAACCGTCTAAAGAGAGAGATTCATAAAAAGGCCAGACTGTTCCTGTTTCTGATCGGAAAGCAGAACACACGAATTTAATTAAGGAAGAGAAATAACCTAATCGATCGATTTGTTCTGGAGTCACAGGACAATTTTACACTTCAAGTAGAGATTTCAAGAGCAGAAAACATTATCTTAATTTGATCAACGTCGAGACGAAATAACTACATCGATCGAATGGAGGAGAAAACTGGAAGAGGAAATTAAGAAGGAAAAAGGCATTGGAGATTTGATCTAAAATGCATAATATATTAACAGGATATCTTAAACATGACTTCTTATTTGCAGAGAAGACGTTAAAAATAGCCTAAGGAGATCATCGATCAGTTACTTACCTTTTTGGAGGCCTCAAGAGAAGATAGAGAGGTGGAAGACGCGAGAAAGAGACGAAGTTACAGAAGGAGAGAGACCGAAGAGAAGATAGAGAGGCGAAGAGAGTTGGAGAGAGGTCGGGAAGATTAAAATAAAAAATATAACTTTTAGTGGCGGTCATGAAAAGACCGCTGCTAAAAATTGCTAATCTCCCGTCGCTGAAACACTGTATTTTTGTAGTGAGCTAAATATTGTTTTCTCATTATTAACACCGTATTTTTGTAGTGAGCTAAATATTTTTTTCTCATTATAAAGCAGTGTGAGATTGTTATGACTAGTTTTCACGCATTTTATATTTTGAATGATCTTAACAAATTATGTACATGATTCAAACTTATAAATATATTACTTAAGATAATTGCTAATTCCACAACTTCACCACCACCATTCCATAGATATCAATTTTCATTCCTCTAAATATATATTGCATTAATAGTATAGGTAAATCTATTATCATCAATAAGTAATAAAATTTTATAACAATTATCTTCAATCTATCCCAATCTAATTCTTGTTAATTTTGTTTTTCCTTAATGAATTAGTCTAACTCTTGTTTTCTTTTGTTTTATTTTTGCCTGCATTTTACATAGAACTTGATTGAGATATTGGAGCAAACTAAATGTTCAATAACTTCAAGGTAAATAATTTGTTTTATGATTTTTTATTTATAGGGTAATAGAGAAATTAGCCATAATATTACTAAACATCTCAATTAATAGTCTCTCTCTATCGAATAGATTAATACCCATCAAATGTACCATATACATTTATTTTAGTATTCCACATGCATATACTTTGCACATAGTATTTGTTAAAAAAATAAAATGTCAATAGCACCATTTTCTTTTATATATCACAGTTTATTATGTAAATTGATGATAAGTTTTATAATAAATTGCTCTCAGGTTGTCATACTACGGTAGTAATCACTAATATTCAAATACCGGGAATTGAATTGACATTCTACTCTATTGGAACACATGCGCACATGAACACACATCTACGAACATGCAAACACATGTACACGCACGCGCACACACGCGCACATATATTAATTTATCAATTCATTTATTGTGTATGACTACTTAAAATATATTCATTTTAATTAATTAATTTGAATTTTACTTATTATTTTTATAAGTTGCCTCTTCTAACTTACTTCTCTAATTTAGCATTCCGTAAGGAATACTAAAATGAATCTTTTTGGTGGGCCTATAATTCGCATGTTAGAGATCTATATGTTATCTAATATGTTAAAATTATTGTACTCAATTACTTCTTGAGATTTATTTTTATCATCTTAAAAGAATATATATTATAAGAGGATTTTGAATTTGAAATTATTTTGTAAAATACTTATAGAGATTAATATGTTTTTGGTTGTTCTTTTGGAAAGTAGTAAGAGTGTTTCTTATTACCAAAACAAAAAAAAAAATGTGTTTCTTACTACTCTTAGGTCCTTTTTTGTATAGATATTAGTTAAGGCCCATTTTAATTGCTTAGGATTTGGAATAAACATATGATTATGCTTTAGTACAGTAGTTATACAAAATGCAAATTTTTATAAATATAATATATTTCTTAGAAAATAAAAGTGTTTTTTTATCGCAATAAGACTCTCATTTTCCCTTTTTTAAAGTTTTGTCTAAGTTGAAACTCTAAAAGTGTTTTTTTATCACAAGAAAAATGGCTTCACGTATATTAGAGATCTATATGTTATCTAATATGTTAAAATTATTGTAATCAATTACTTCTTGAGATTTATATTCATCATCTTAAAAGAATTTATATTATAAGAGGATTTTGAATTTGAAATTATTTTGTAAAATACTTATGGAGATTAATATGTTTTTGGTTGTTCTTTTAGAAAGTAGTAAGAGTGTTTCTTATTACCAAAACAAAAAAAAAATATGTTTCTTACTACTCTTAGGTCCTTTTTTTGTATAAATATTTGTAAAGGCCCATTTTAATTGCTTAAGATTTGGAATAAACATATGATTATGCTTTAGTACAGTAGTTTTAAAAAATGCAAATTTTTTATAAATATAATATATATCTTAGAAAATAAAAAGTTGTTTTATCACAATAAGACTATCCTTTTCCCTTTTTTTAAGTTTTGTCTAAGTTGAAACTCTAAATATGATAAGGGTATTTTTGGATGGTAGGAATTGGAAGGTGGGAATTGGAATTGCCAGTTAAGAATTTCAATTCTTGTGTTTGGTTGACCAATTCTCATGATAATTAGAAATCACGTGTGAATTCTTTAGGTTTCAATTCATTCGTAAGAATCATAAGTTTTCTTTAGGTTTCAATTCCCATGATTCGTAAGAATCATAAGTCAGATGGAGGGGGCGTTTTTTGTAATTCCTGTGCGTTAAGATTCACGCAGGAATTAAAATCGGGTTTATAAAATTTTAGGAGCAAAGCCTTCGAGAGCACCTCTTCATCGTTGATTGGAAGCCTTCGTTCAAGTCTCTTCTCCATCTTCGGGAGCAAAACCTTAAGATTGGCGGCAATGATGGCTGCTTTCGGTCGTCCTATCGTCAAATACTCATCAAGGATGGTTCAAGTCAGCAGCCCCAGCAGAGCAAGGTTATCAAGGGAAAGGAAGTTCAAACTCCGTTTATGGCAAGTCCGGCCAAGGAGGCGTCAAATTCTTCTAATCCTACTTTGAAATTGCGTACAACGCCGGATATGGAGGGGAATTCTGCGGATTCACCAATTGTGGCATTGTCACTTGGGTTGAATCGGTTCAAACGAAATCTGGGCCACTGCCCAGGAGAGCTTCTCTGATTTCCGTACCGATAAGGTTTTGACTCTTGGTCACAACAGTATTTCGAGAACTTGATCATAGTTTGATGCAAAGATCAAAACCATTCGTAGTGACAATGGGGGAGAGTTTAACATGAGAGAGTTTTATCTTGAAAAGGGGATCATTCACCAAAAGACCTGTGTAGAAACTCCTGAACAAAATGCTATAGGTGAAAGAAAACATCAACACATCTTGAATGTTGCAAGGGCTCTTAGATTTCAAAGCAGTCTTGGAGTCAAATACTGGAGTGATTGTGTCCTTACTGCTGTGTACCTTATCAACAGAATACCTTCATCTGTCATAAATTTCAAAACCCCTTTTGAGCTCCTATTCAAAACCAAACCATCTTATAATCATTTGAAAGTCTTCGGATGTCTAGCTTTTCCATCAACCCTCACAAACAGCAGACATAAATTTGATCCTCGAGCCAAAAAATGTGCATTCTTGGGGTATCCTTTTGGCATCAAAGGCTTCAAACTACTGGACATTGAAACCAAGAAAGTCTTCATCTCAAGAAATGTGGTGTTCTATGAGAATATTTTTCCTTGCAAACTAACCACCATTGAAGCCATAGCAACCAATATTTTCAACTTGCCTTTCACTCAACCAACTATTGTAGACTTTTCATATCCAACAGACCAATTTTCAAATCAAAATATCAACAATGAAAGCACACAGTTACATGCTACTGAACCCATACCAACCAATGCCTTTTCACCTCGTGAGAGCAATTCTCTTGAACCTTCCTCAGATCCACAAAGCCAAGAACATGGAATTACCACAAGTCCCCATTTAGCCAAAAGATCTACTAAAGCCAAAAAAGTCCCTTCATACTTGGAGGATTTTGTTTGTCAGCAGGCTACTTCTCTCACTTATTCTTAGGAGTTTAACAAGGAAAAGGGTTCTATACCACTAGGTAATCCTTACCCTCTTTGCTTCACTTTGTCCTATGATAGACTTTCTTCTAGGCATAAGAGTTTTGTTAATTCTATCACTGCTCAAATCTGTGAGACATAGGAAAAAAATCAATTCAATGACTTCCTAATCATCACACGGGATTGGTTGAAAACACAAAGTCGCAACCATTCAATTTAGGTGTGAATGGACACCAAAATATCAAATAAGCACAAAAGACAAATTTAGGGTAAAAATAACCCTATTAAAAAAACAACCAGAGATGGGTAAGGGGATTAGGTTATGAACAGGGGAAGGTGTTAGGCACCCTTATTCATCCACACAAGGTGGTTGCCAGGCATTGTTCATGTTTTTCAAAGGAAAAAAAACTTGCTATAAAAATCACAAAAAAAACAAAACTGTATGGTTTTTTCATACGAATAGTCTGATTGATCCAAAACTTTTAGATATGATCATACCATTCCTAGGGTTTCATGATTAAAATAAAGTTGAGATAAAATCAAATAAAACCAATCTAAAGTGAAAAATCCAAAAATCTGGCTTCAAGTTAAATTCTAGAGATCTAGAAAAATATGATTTTTATAAAATATTTCAAAATTGAACTTGAATAGTCCAAGACATAGATAAAGCACAAATTTCACATTAAATCAAAAAAATAAAAATCAAAAATACCCACGTTGATGAAGAACATCAAAATGGGAGAACTTAGACCGTAGGGTCTTCTCTCAAAAGTGAAAAACGATTCAAAAACCACATCATGAAACCCTAGAATTTATTTTCAGGCTTCTGGATCCAAATCTATCATATTGATCATGATAAATCCAGGATCTTAGCCTAATACCACAAAAATCACGAAAATAATGCTGTAGGTGCAAAAGTGGTGAAAATCAAAATTTTAAAAAAAAATGGGGATCTCGTGCTATAAACATCATGGATTCATAGGATTCAATCAGATTTGACATAAAAACCATTAAAACATGATCAGGATATTCAAAGCAGCCACATCTCACAGATTAGAGCACATAGGGGTCTTCCCTACAGATCCATCTGTTTTCTTTTCCCCTAGCTCTCTCTTCACGTTTTACGGCTAGAGAGGATTCTTGAGGTACTTGGAGATAGGTTTGGATACACAAACACAATCAAAGGCTTTATTCTATAAAAAAGAAGAAAAACAGATATGGGGTTCTATTCTAGGGATCCACCTGTTCCCCTTTCCCCTAGCTCTCTCTTCACGTTTTACGGCTAGAAAGACTCTTGAGGTACTTGGAGGCAAGTTTAGGAATACAGAATAAAAAGATAGCCTTATTCTACAGCAATAAAGAAGATCATATTATCTCTAGAATTGAAGACAGAAAATAAAAGGGAAAAGGGACTTAGCTGGATTGAGCAAACAGTGCAGTAGGGATTCCTCTCTTCTCTTGGAGCTCCTTGGACTTCAAATTTTTGTGGCCTTTTGCTTGAGGAGAGCTCCTCTATTTATAGGCAAACTCAGGGGCATGATTGGTCCAAGGTTTGGCAAGATAGAGTTTCAGATTGAGTTAAACACAAGGATAATGCCCATCCATGGCCAACAAGGATAATCCGAACGAAATAAAGAGATAATTCGCTCATCTAAATATATATTGGACTGAAGATAAAGCTCAGAAATCAAGAAAGAATAAAATTCGCACAAATCTAATGCGCCCGTAAATGATTTACGGTCCAGTGGTGTCCGTATATGTATTACGGGCGCTGCGTGCCAGTATACAAAATTCGGGCACACTCAGCCCGTAGGTACAATACGGGCAAGACTTAAATTATTGATTTTCATGCATTTTTGGCCTATTTTAAATCCCAATTACATGTTTTCTTTATTTTCTCATTTTGTAGTGCAATTTGGGGTGTCTACAAAATCGAACCCAATTCATATGGTGAAGCTTGTAAGAATCCAGATTGGCAGAGGGCTATGCAAGCTGAGTTAGCAGCACTTGAACAAAATAAAACTTGGGTACTTTCTGATCTACCATCTGGGAAGAAAGCTGTGGGATGCAAATGGGTGTACAAGATAAAATACAATGCTGACTAATCTGTGGAGAGGTTCAAAGCAAAACTTGTAGCAAAGGGTTATACCCAGGAAGAAGGACTGGATTATCATGAAACTTTTTCACCTGTTGCAAAGATAGTTTCTATCAGAGTGTTGCTTGCTTTAGCTGCTGTAAATGGATGGCATCTTCACTAGTTCGATGTGAACAATGCCTTTTTACATGGAGACTTGAATGAAGACGTTTACATGCACTCACCTCCTGGATATCCCACTGCAGATAAGTCCATAGTGTGCAAACTATTGAAAAGCTTATATGGCCTCAAGCAAGCATCACGCCAATGGTATGCCAAGCTCTCAACCTTCATTATCCAACAAGGTTTCTAAGGCTGACTACAGCCTTTTCACACAGTCAAACAATGGCTCCTTCACGACTGTCTTGGTGTATGTTGATGACGTAATAGTAGCCAGCAATGATATGAGGTCTATCAATCATCTAAAGTCAGTACTGAATGACAAATTCAGAATCAAAGATCTTGACAACCTCAAATACTTTCTTGGTATTAAGGTAGCAAGATCAGAGGAGGGAATTCACATTAGTCAACGCAAATATGCTCTAGATGTGCTAACAGATTCTGGAACCATTGGATCGACACCTGCAAGGCTGCCTCTTGATCAAAATCTTAAGATTTCTAAGGAAGATGGAGAACTCCTCGCTGATCCATCTATTTACAGAAGGCTTATTGGGAGATTGATGTATTTGACTCTCACAAGACCAGATTTATCTTACTCTATGCAATTGCTCACCCAGTTCATGGACAATCCCCGAATTCCTCATTTAAATGCTGCACACAAGGTCTTAAGGTATATCAAGAGAGCACCTGGTCAAGGTCTTTTCTTTCCTTCCAAGTCTACTTTACAGCTTCATGCTTATAGTGATAGTGACTAGGGAGCTTGTCCAGATACACGAAGGTCTGTTACAGGGTATTGTGTTCTTCTTGGTTCATGTTTGGTCTCTTGGAAATCTAAGAAGCAACACACAATTTCCCGCTCTTTAGCAGAGGCAGAGTACTGAGCCATGGTAGCAACGTGTTGTGAATTAACCCGGATACGTTACCTTCTTCTTGATCTGCAAGTTAAACATCCACAAGCTGCTGTATTGCATTGTAACAACAAGGCTGCACTGCATATTGCGACAAATCCTGTGTTTCATGAGCGTACGAAACACATAGAACTTGATTGTCATCTCATACGTGAGAAAATTCAAGATGGAAGTGTTATCACTGAACATGTAAGCAGTGCTTTACAAATGGCAGACATTTTTACCAAACCTCTATCTTGTTCTTTGTTCTACTCCCATATGTCCAAGATGGGAGTAGACAATGTCTACTCTCCATCTTGCGGGGGGTTGTCAAAGAATACCAGGTTACTACCACGTCATATGCCAACTCAAGACAACCAACCAATGAGAGAATCATCTACTGATATACAAAGACACAAGCCACAAGAGGAGCATTCGTGCAATATGCCAACAGATTCTTGATAACCATTCTGTTAGGTTCTGTTATTAGTAGATTCCTTCTTGAAAGGTTGTTAGACAGTTATTTCCCTCCTTCTAGTCTCTTCTAGTTTCTTCTTCTTCTTCTTTAAATATACCAATTGTAATTGTACAGAAACAAGACAATACAATCAGAGCACTTCAAGATTCTCTCCTCTTCTCTGAGTTTTCTTCATCTTCTACATTTCTGCAATATTTCGAGAACTTGGTCACAGCGGTATTTCAAAAACTAATGGTGGCGAGCATTCTTCTTGCCCCGCATCTTGCTCGATGGTGCCGAGTAACAGTGGAGGGACGACAAAACTTCGGTAAGTATTCTCATCCCTTGTTCTCTCTTTATCATTAAACTATTCTATTGTGTTTTTTCAACAATCAGCTTTTGTATTATGTTTATCTTTTTGTTTTGTAACCCATCTCTCTCCCTGGTTTCGAGTCTCTGGTTTAGGTCCTAGCAGCGCAACTGTACCCTCACTCTATCTTCTCCTTTCACACAGCAACCCCAAGACAGAGCATCCCCATCTTCTCTCTTCATTGCAGATAATCCAAAAACCTTTTCTCCTGTAACTTTTCATTTGGATTTTTCAAACACAAACCCCCATCTTAAGGATGGAGCGAATGATCAAAACTTGATATCCCGGACATTAAAGGCATGGACAACAAATCTCCATATACATTAATCCTCCTTTTTCACAAAGACGACCCACTAACCAGCTCTATCACCTGTGGTCGCTCAAATCCCCACTTAAAGCCTCCACCTTGAAATGCGAAGATAGAGAAAAGAAAAGCAAAGATAGAGAACTTGAAATGCATATTTCCAAATGGTGAGTCCCACCATTAGAGCAACATATCGAGCCTTTAAGTAGATAATGTTTGTCGAGATTTGTATAAAAAAGGACAATTACCAAGAAAATAAGGTTGAGCCAATGAAAAAAGAAATTTGTATGACAATGTTTATGTACATCAAATTGGATACTTGTATTATATTTGTTTATATGCATGTTCCCTGAAATATAATTTGTCCACCTTATACAATTAATTTATGTATTCAGTGCTTTGCTTTTATTTTAACATTATAGATCCTTCCCACTGTGTTTGAGAAGGTGTAAGACTGTAGCAAACTGCTACAACCACAAAAAACATTTACGTGCCGATGGCTAAATAACTTAAGGGTGATTCTGATGGCTAAAAACATTTACTACCTGTTTATATAGTTTCTCAATTAATGTGACGTTGCTGTCATTAGGATGGACTTGCTTCTACATCCCATTCATTGTCTTCTTGACAATTCATGCTTTGAGCCGTAAACTCTACCAAAGGTAGATGTATATGGAATCAAATTGGAATCTTCTTGGTGTCAATGTTTTTTAAGCTTTCTTGTGTCGTAGGCTTACAAAAGGAAATGAGACTTATCTCTTTTTATTGGTCATGGAAGTACCATCCGTCTCTCCTACTCACTCCATACTTTGTTTAATTGGTGTTATTCTTATGAAAAGTGGTAAAATTGGCTATGCTGGTGGGATGGTTGTTACAAGATGATGGATTCTTTGTGATTTCATAGGAGCTTTTGATGCTGGGAAGTATTCCTTTATGCACTTAAAAGAGTTTTTCTTTCATTTTCCATGATATGAATTTTGGGACTCACTTAAATTTACAGGTGGAGCCTGATATTGGAGACCGTTTCATCTAGAGCCACTCAGTGGTTCCAGCATGAGACATGCGGATGGATGACCCTTTTCAATAGTGGGGCCCACACCCCACAATGCATCCCAGCTGGTGGTTTCACTGAACCACTGGATTTTAGCTTTAGAAGAAATGCTCACCTGCAATTGGGGTAGTATTGCTAGCCTAGAATTTTTTACTGAAGGAATTAGAGAATAGCTACCTTTGTTCATATTATTAAGCCGGTCCTCCAACACTTACCTACACCAAGTGTTGGTTGGATGTGACAATGTGAAGCTAACAAAAAGATAATCATGACAGCAAGAGAAGCTGCAATGTTGGAGAAAGCCATCTTTGTTGAGCTCTTTGAAGGGATTGTATTGTGTCGCACGTATAATTTTGATGGGGGAAGTATATTTATATATATTAGCGATGCAACAGGAATCAAATGGTGCCTTGGGTTAGTGGGGTGGTTCAGAAAATGTAGTTGGGTTACGTGGCTTTAATTTGCTCAAAGTGTTTAAATATTTCAATTCTTACATATTTGTTAGCATCCAAACGAAGGAATTGGAATTCACGTGTGAATTTCAAGTCAATTCCATAAACTTAGCCAAACACCAAAATTTTAATATATATGAATTCAAATTCATTTTATTTCAAATTCATGTGTATTCGAATTCTCATGGATATTTAAATTCATGCAATCCAAGAGTTTTTGAAATTAGAATTTTTAAAAAGGACATTTTGGACTCATGAAAATAAAAAAGTTTAAAATAGTTTAGGCTTTTATTTGAACAATAGATATAGATATATTGTTATAATTAAAATAATAATAAATAATTTCACTAATAATTACTATAATGCATTAATATAACATAACATAATTAATATTTTATATTAATGTATCAATTACTATGTTAATAATTGTCAAAATATTTATGTTAATAATTGTCAAAATATTTATTTTAATTAAATAAATATATTGATTATTAAGATAACCAACACATTTAACATGAGAGTTATAATCTGCATGAAAAATGTAGCTTTGATATATTGTAATAATTTAAAGTGATTATTATATTTAATGCATTTTACCAAAGACATTTTCATTCTAAGTTTTTTTATATGATAAAATTATGTAACTTAATATATTTCATTATATTCCAATTCTTTCTTAATTATTTTAAATGTCTTCTTGCAATTATTAAATAACAATTTAATAATTTAATAACACATTCTTTAATAATTATTTTTTCAAAGTTAGCTTGAAATTGTATGGCTTCATGGCAAAAAACATAGTTGAACATTGCAAATGAAATTGTAAACAGTTGAATGACATTGAATGGCTTCACGGCAAGAAACATAGTTGAACATTGCAAATGATATTGTAAATAGTTGAATATTGTTTTCTCATTTTAGAACATGTAACATTGTTATGGATAGTGTATCACACATTTTATATTTTGAATGATACTAATAAATTGTATAATGATTCAGACTAAGAATATATTGCTGAAGGTAATTGCTCCTCCCACAACATTCATCAGCATCGTTCCATAAATGTCAATTTCTGTATCCCAATAATGTCCATGAAAAACTACCAAAATCTCTCCCATTCGTAAAAACTCAAATCTCCTTATTCCCAATTTTGCATAAAGAGAAAAACTGGCTGTCTCGTTGCTTGTTATAAACGGCACCAGGTTTGGATTCCAAGCTTCGAAGTTATTATGTGTTTCAATGTGGATGAGGGTTATATTTATAGCGAGTGGATCTGTAATACTATTACGTTTTCAAAAATTGTAGCATTTCAAAAAGTGATTTCTGATTATTTCATTTGATTCTTAATTGCATTCATATCACATATGATAACTAATCGGTTTCATGAGTAAAGTGATAATCCAATTCTAAGTTTCTAGTACATGTTACTTAATGGATTAATATGTGATTCATATTTATAAAGTTTGTATTTGCATATGTCACATTTGATGCAAGATGATCCCTTTTATGTATGAGTTCGACTGAACCTTGGTGGCAGAATAGAACGAACCGCCCGGAAAATTCTGAAAAAAAAAAATTTTGCTAAACAGGTTCTTAATCGTCTAAAATCTAAATAAAATTTTACTACTGAAATTCTAACATTTTACTACACCAATTTAAATAAAACCAATTAAAACTTGCCCAATTTAAATAAAACTTGTACCAGGTTACATTTCTAGGCTAGAGAGTTGGAATACGAAGACCAATGTTTCAACGTTTACTAATTTTACACTGATTAAAACTATTTTACTTTATAAAGTTAATTAACTAAATAAATCTCAACTGGGGGCGAATTTTTTTTTAAAATGACAAAAAAAAAAAAAGAGACTGAATAAATCTCAACTTTTACAATAAAAAAAATTTCAAATACCGAATTACCAAAAAAGGTTTCCAAGGTAAATAAGAATTCATTTTATATCAGGACAAAGAACCACAAGATCCTTTTGACAAGAATAAAAGCACCTTGAGACCAAAAGGTCCATGTGTTCCTAAACACAAGAATCACCAACCAAACCAAACCTTCAAGAATCAAATCCAAATAAGTCCATGGCTTTGCATAAACACTTACACAAACAATTCCAATTCCAAAGTGAAGTGCTTCATGGTTGCTGGTTCCATTGCTTATGCTAAATGTGTTGACCAAATGTGATATCATGGCAAACAGTTTGTATAAAGCAATTCATAATAAATTCTCACGAAATTGCTTTTCATTTTAAGAAGCAATACTAAATTGGACTTTACCCAATTCTCCTGTTCATTATTTTCCTAGATCCAAGAAAGGACTCGCACAATAGATATCAAAATATAATTTCATGAAACTAACACGTTAAGAAACGATCTATATAGATAACACCATCAAAACAAGTTCTCAATAGGGAGTTTAATCCCACACAATACATCACCACTCATGCGTGGGAGCAGATTCCCCTTATTCACGTCGGATTTGCACCTCTACAACATCAGCTCCCGCTGCTCTCCTACTGTTCTAACAAAACCCAGATTAAATTGTATCATGAAAGCTATTAACTCATCTGAAGATCAGAAGAAAGCTCAAATCTAAGCATCATCAAGAGCAAGAACACCAGGAAGCGATTTCCCTTCAAGCAGCTCCAAGCTCGCACCACCCCCAGTAGAGATGTGGCTCATCTTGTCTGCAAGCCCAGCCTTCTCCACAGCCGCAACAGAGTCACCACCACCAATGATTGTAGTCACCCCCTTAGTAGTGGTAAGATCTGCCAACTTCTTAGCAATTACCTGCAATGCCAATATTATAAACCCTTAGTTCTATCATCTATCACTAACTTCACCCTACAGGTTATTGCATGGTGAAAGTCTCTTAATCTGCAGCTGGAGTATGCAAACTCATGAAGGCCGATCCTATCAATGAATCACAACTCGAATACATTCTCATTGGAACATCCTAGCTCTTCCCCCAATTATATTTTAGGAAGGCCAGTATAACCATGTAAGTATTCTTTATCCCAACTCAATATACGCACTCTATGGTTTTAATGATGATGATTAAAAGCTCAAAGAATAGGTAAATCATTTGATGAGAACCACGAGAAACTAAAAACAAAATAGGAGCATTTATAAATATCATCTCATGCTTGGTTAATACGTACATCAGTTCCAGCAGCAAACTTCTCAAACTCGAACACGCCCATAGGACCATTCCAGATGATGGTTTTGGTTGTATCCAGGGATTCACTGAATGTCTTTATTGAATCAGGCCCAATATCCAATCCCATCCATCCGTTGGGAATACCCGATGCTGGCACAACCTACAAAAGCATAAAATCACATTTATATCCTCTATAATTTCCCAAGGTGAAAATCGTCAAATAATAACAAACTCATAATCCTCAGATACACACACCAACATAAAAGAGAATATATAGCCTGCCTATTATCAGTGTAGCAAAACAACCTATAGCTTGTTCTAATAGTTGTCAATTTTCTTTGGATTCAATGAATTTCAATGCAAGTAACCTGAAGCCAACGAAAAACTCAAAAGAGCATCAGAAAAATTGACCTTGCTGTTAGCATCAGCAGCAAACTTATCAGCGATGACCACATCAGTAGGCAGCAGCAAAGACACGCCCTTAGACTTGGCCTTCTCAATAAGGGAAGTTGCAAGATCAAGCTTGTCTTCCTCCACAAGCGAAGATCCAACAGAGTGACCTTGGGCCTTGTAAAAAGTGAACATCATTCCACCACCTAGCAATAGGATGTCAACCTTCCCCAATAGTGACTCCATCACCCCAATCTTAGTTGATACCTTTGACCCGCCTACAATGGCAGCAAATGGCCTCTTGGGATTTGTTACAGCTCCAACAAGATAGTCGAGCTCCTGATACAAGAACAAGAAACATGATATGATCTCAAACATACATGATCTTTTATGAACTATACATCAGGTTTCAGACCTCATGTATCAAAAAGTTTCAAAAATCTATACATAATGCAAAAAATAAATATATATTCGTTTTACATGACAGCTATTAAACCACAACAGAAACTATTTTCCCTTGCAATGAGTACTGTTACATGCAGACGTATTGGATAAGGACCCACCTCGTGGTGCAATCTAAGATTAGGGTGAAACCTGATGAAATGGTCCCTCCTTTTCAGTAAACAGATAATTTTTGTTTATGATGATGATGGACTACATTACGGCCATGATAGGGTTGGCTAGAAAAATACCAGCCAGAATTCCTTAATGCTTGTGTAACCCACTACCTCGTCACCTTTACCTGTACCTTACACCTTAAGGGTAAATGTGCTATCAACTTCCTTTCCCATTATCCTGACATAAGCATTTACTTACTCCAATACAAGCCAGCTTGAGCTTATTGATTTACATCGACTAACAGAGCAACTCCTCAGACAAACATTCCAACAGCACTAACCCTCTTTCCTTCCCTCATTTCAAATGATTCAAACAATTCAATCATTGAGGTAGAGAAATTTCTGGGCTAAGGCAAATATAAACAATGCTACAACATTGACAGAGTACAAATCATGAGCAAATCTTGCTTGCATGTATGTCAGTAGCATATAATGCTAGAATTTTTCTGTGGGACAAATTTCAAATTGAAGGGAAATACATAAATAATAAAAAGGTGCAGAAGGCCATACTTTCTGCATAAGGAAACCAGCAACAGCAGGCTTCAAGAATTTGGCTACTCCCTCGGTAGAGGCATGGGCTCTGTGAGCAGTGCCAAATGCATCATTGACATAGAGATCAGCAAGAGATGCTAGCTTCTTTGCAAACTCAGGATCATTCTTCTCTTCTTCCTTATAGAACCTTACGTTCTCAAGGAGCAAAACACCACCATCTGGTAGTGCAGCAACCAGCTTTTCAACCTCCTCACCAACACAGTCATTGGCCATCTCAACCTATTTCAGGTTATATGAACAAAATGAGAAATGATAAAATTCTTCCAAAGCAACAATGAGTAAAACCGGAAACATAAGCTACGTTTGAGAGCAAATGCAGCTACCTTGACTTCAAGAAGTTCAGAAAGCCTAGGTACGAGAGGCTTCAAGCTGTACTTTGGTGTTACACCTTTTGGGCGTCCCTGGAAAACATATTTCAAATACACAGATCCATTATTTGTGGACAAGCAATGAAAACCACACCACCAAGGCATATCTTCATGAAAGAAAGAAAAATTATTCTGCATGAATTGTTCTGAGAGAAGTACAATAAATACAATACACCAATTCAAATCCATACACAGGGAAAAGAAGTCCAAGACAAAAGGAGAGGCAGTAAACAAGGACAGACAAATGGTCATTTTATTTATTAAGGAAGTTGTATTTCAAAAGATATTTTGGCTGCTTCAACAGATGTTTCAAGTGAGAATCATTTAGAATGAATTACAAGATCTTAGAAGCAGCCAAAACAATTTTGGCAAAGCCATTCCCTAACTATTATCCTAAGTTCATATCACTGAGCAACCAAGCTAGTACAAGTCACACTTTTTACTTGAAAAAAAATTGAAGGTGATACTAAAGACACTGCTCAGCCTTTGGGGCTCATCAGCTTGTACGCAAGACATGAAATAAATTCATTCCTTTGATGGCATTTAATGTGCCTGTTGTTTGTGTTATTGACTTACCATCTTTTCCTTCCACCAAAAAAAGAAACAAAGAAAATAAAACAAAAAGAAAAAAAAAATACCATGCTTTATGATACATTCAGATTAGGGTCCGTTTGGATCGCACGAATTGGAGGGTGAGAATTGGAATTGAGACAAAAAAAATTCCAATTCCGGTGTTTGGTTCACCAATTCCTATAGGAATTTAAAATCCCACGTGACTTTTTTAGACCTCAATTCCTGCATATCATAAGAATCATAAGTCAGACCTGGGGGGGTGTAACACGTCTGTTCTCTATCAACATTCTGAGAGTTTCTTCTTCGTAGAAGAGGGGAGGTTTTCTTCACCACCGTCGCACGTCTGTCAACATTCTCTTCATCTCAAGAGTTTCTTCTTCATAGAAGGGGGGAGGTCTTCTTCGCCACCGTCGCACTCTATTCACTTCCTATTTCTCTCTCAGTCGGTTTTACCTTCTTCTTCTTCATCTGCACTTTGCCGTTTCTCGATTTTCTAACAATTAGTATGTCATCCATGTCTTTTATTCTTCGCCTGCACTTTATTGTTGTTTTATTTTTTTCCCCCTATTTAAAAGAATGTTATTCAAACCATTTTACTTTCAATTTCGTTTTTATGTTGTCCGTGTTCACTGTTTCTGAATTAGTTTGTTGGTGGAAGACTGAAATATTTTGTTAGCTTTGTTAATTTCACCATTTGGTTCTTTTGAGATGGTGATTTTACAAAGGGTTGATGCGGCTTAGAATTGATTATTAATATTTATAATTACCATCTGGTTCGTGTTCACTGTTACAGAGGGTTGATGCGGCTTAGGGTTAATCAATTCTATTGATTCGGCTTAGGGTTCGTTTTCACTGAATTATTTGTTTTTTTAGCTTGATTTCTATGTAACTTGCATTCCTCTCTCTTCATTTATTTATTTTCTTTCTTCATATCATTTTTCTGGGGCAAGAGTGCTACAGATCCTCTGTGAGTCTGTGTTGTTGTGAATAGGAACCACTTTGTCTTTAGTTGTAGTGAAAGTGGTACAATTAGATGTAGGCTTTGAGGAGCTTCATTGGGGAGAATTGAGAGCCGGGATTGAAGACATGGTTTTGGCCTGGAATAGCGATGGTGCCTGAAGAACTCACATGGGTTCCTTTCTAATGTGTTTATGTTGAGAAATGAGCAGTCAAATTGTATAGAAGGAGCCTATTCTTCCTAAACCCTGGACATGTAACTGGTCTGTTCTTTCAGGGGATTTCGTCTACATTGAGCTAATGATGAAGTGAATAGGAACCACAACTTCTTATTAGTCATATTCTTGCTGATGATCACAATGTCAACCTGTGCTTGCTTGCCATACTGGAGATTAAGTGATCTGGGATAACACTCTATTAATGGTGGCGAAATGAACAGTTTTGGTTAATTGGTGGGACAAGTGCACACCCAGCAGCTGTCTTACAAGGGCTATTAAAGGTGACAGCAGGGGTTGACATCTCATTTACATTGACATCCAAGTCGAGCACACCTAATGATGGGGATGATGATTTTGCCGAGCTACACGAGATAAAATGGAGCTTCTTAATGGTCCCACCAATTACAATTGTGATGGTGAACATGATTGCAATTGCCGCAGGAGTAGCAAGAACAATATCCACAATGGAGCAAGCTTGTTGGAGGAGTTTTCTTTAGTTTTTGGGTGTTGTGCCATCTCTACCAATTTGTAAAAGGGCTGATGGGAAGGAGAGGGAGAGTCCCTAATATTGTCTTTGTGTGGTCTGGGTTACTCTCTATTACCATTTCCTTGCTTTGGGTGTATATAAGCCCTCCTTCTGGGAGGCAAGATGACAAGAAATTCCAGTTCCCCTGATGTTGACACTCCCATGGTCACAGTTTGTTTTGCTTAAGTAATAGTGGTGATGAAGTTCCTCCACTTCATGTAGCACTTTTTCGTTGTATGTTTGTTCGTTTGGAATTTGTGTACTTGTGGCTTCCACATTTGTTTTTTTTACCTTTGATAGCTTGGGAGCTAATGATTTTTAATAGTGTAAATTCTGTTACAGGCATCAAATATTGCTTGAAATTTTTTCAAGTCAACAAGTTGTGATCCTTGTGCAGTTATTAGATGGTCATAAACCTGTTATATTTTGGGTCATTTGCTGCTCTTTTTTTTCTTTTCAGCTTTGTGTCCATCATAGATATAAACTAGATTTTAACTTATTTTCATTTGGAACTAGAATTTTTGTTGTTAAATTCACCCTAATCTACTATGAAACAGATGAAATCTATATGTGGTGGCAACAGATCATTTATGTTATCCACATATACCCAAAAGGGTCTTTAATATATGCATCCAAAAGAAATGCTTTCTTAACTTTAGACCTTGATATAAAATATGTTTACTTTGAACTTTCAGGACCTTTCTACCAACTGTTAGAATTTATTTTATTTACTATTAATTGGGCACATTAATGATTATTGGTTGTTCTTGCTCAATTCATGTTGTCTAGTCCATTTATGAGGTAATAATAATTTTCAATTTGTTATACTTCTTACTATAAAAAAAAATAACTATATTTGTGGATTAGGTATTTCACCTAAAAGCACCAAATGCTTATATTTGATTGGTTGTTGCCTATTCCGGATGACACCTTTTCATGATCATCTTGTATTGTGTGGGCTCGACAAACCACGTATTGTTGTAAGTGCGTACATCGTATCAAGTATCTTGATAAAATCAACAACAAAGATTTTTACGGATTTGTTTTCATCCAAACGGTGGAATTGAAATTCACGTGTGAATTTCAAGAAAATTCCATAACTTATCCAAACACCAAAATTTAATATCTATGAATTCAAATTCATTGGATTTCAAATTCATGTGTGTTCGAATTCTCATGGATGTTTAAATTCACGCGATTAGAGTCCCAAAAAAGGGAAGAAAAAAGAGGGATATGGTTTTGGGATATATTCATATCAGAGTCCCAGCTTTCTGGAAAAATTCTCCATCCACAGAAACCTAGTTTTAAAAGTCACCCCTGGAAGCTTATCTTAACAACTCAGTTCTAGGTATACAATTTCAGTAAACCACACATCTGCCATGGCAGAAAGGGCTATCCTAAAACTAGTCATTTTATACATGTAGAACTTAAGAAACATTAAAAATAAATAAAATATAATAAAACAGCTGATAACCATTAACACGCGCAACAAAAATAAAGGAACATATCAAGCCCAAATTATTTTCAACATGGCCAATCTAAAGGATACCATCTATCAGGTATACAGAATGAAATTGGCAAAATCATTGTTCCATGTGGCAAAAAGGGTTGACATCACATTCCAACTAAACCTGCTGAGTTACAACAAGCTTTTTGTGTCTCCATCTTAAATCGTGTGCTCATTTTTCAATATCAGATCACCCTAAATGACAGAAGGAATTATCACCAAAAAGAGCCGAACAAAACGGGAACCAAACGTTAAGGCTCAAACCCACAAAGGAACAAGCATGGATTAAAATATTGCCAATCCAAATACATGTCCAAAATGATTGACTGGATTGGCAAAACCATTTTTCCGTGTCGCTAAAGATGACTTACATCACTCGCAGCTAAATCTTGTGAAGAAAAACCAAATCATTTGTCTTCATTTTAAACCACGGGTCCATTTATCAAAATCCAAGAATCTTAACCGACACAATAAATTCATCATGGAAAAGAGACAAACGAAAAGGGAACCAAAAGCTAAGGCTCACACAAAGACACTAACTGTACACTACAATACACACAATCCCCGAATTCAATGCTCCCGTGCTCAACAAAGCCAACTATAAAGAAGCCTTTCTTCCCCTTTTAATGATGAAGAAGAATAACAAAGAAAAAAAATTAACGAGGGCTAGAAAGGACTGAATCAGAAAAAGTTATAGGTGTCAAATAAGCATTTCATTCAGATGAATCAGATCTAGTTGTAACTAAATCAAATCCAGAAATAAAATTCTAATCTGCATTAATCCAAAAGGGCACTTGAAAAAAAAAAGAGGCGGGGGGGGGGGGGGGGGGGGGGGGGGGGGGGGGGGGGGGGGGGTGACGATTAAGCGGTAAAATACCATAACAAAAGACTCAGAAGAACAAACAAGAAAGAGAAACCATAATGGCTATTTTCCTGTTCATAAAAAACACACTATGATCGAAGGCACCAACTCAAACAATAAATTTCCAAAACCCCAGTTTATGACTGATAAAACGTAAGAAGAAAGGGGAAAATGTCCAAATATTTCTCGCGTAACTATCAGAAACCGCAGAAGAACCAGGCCAACCAGCACTGGTACGGACCAAAACAAAAAATGGAAAACAACAAATCAACCAACATAAGTATACACAAATTAAAAGAGGAAAAATCCCATTTCAGAACAAAATTCAGGAAAAAATAGAAAAAAAAAGTGGCACTAAGAATTAAGACCGACCATGGATCGCATGATCTGCTTACCAGGTGACTTGCAAGGATAACCTTAGCCCCATGACCCATCAGATACTTGATCGTGGGAACTGAAGCGCGAACCCTCGTATCATCAGTGACGTTCGAGTTATCATCCAAAGGGACATTCAGATCAACCCTTACGAACACCCTCTTCCCCTTCAAATCACCCTCCTTTAGATCCCCAACACTTCTCTTTACCGCCATTAGAGCACCTTCAAATCCAAACCAGAAAAACTCTTTCAAAAAGGGGAAAAATAGATCAAAACAGAGATTTAAAATAAACAAAGACGATCCGAACTCACAACGATACGAACGAGATCGAACGAAGAAATCAAAATATCGAGGTTTATCTGAACTTTCTAAAAGCTATGCAACACCAAGCAAATGTGGGAAGCTTTGAGACTCGTAACGGCTTTTAAACGGAGAAGGCGTACCGTATTCAAGGATGCTATATTACGCAGGATGTGTTATTCGCATATGCTCTTCTTTTGTACTGTATTTCCAAGTCAACGCAGCACGCCTACGTGGCGTAATCAACGATGCCGATTGGTTTAAACAACGATTGTGCAGCGAGAGTTTTGATGGTGGTCACTCGCGTGGGGTCCGCCAGAGATCACTGTGCGACAACCAGGGGCGTTGGTTTCGGTGGGCTGCAAACTGATGAGAATGTATGGTTTAGGGCTTAATTAATTTAACATGACATTTGGTGGTCATTGTAGATTCTAGATTCCGGACAAAATCAACTTTTAGAATCCAGGTGATTGGTTAGATTATCATAGAGATTAATAAATCTGACTCTAAAATCCAACTTATAATCATAATCCACTATGGAATTGGTGTGATATCCCGATCCTATATCAGAAACGAACAAATGCTCAGTAAGGTACAAGAGTCAAGGAAAACATTTAACTTATTAAAGTGTCTTTTGAGAATAAAACCGTACAGGCTTAGGCCCAAATTGAACAATACCTCACTGGATTGGGTTGTTACAAATAGTATCGGAGCTGGATTCGGATCCAGTAGTATGTGGCTGGTGTAGGTCCTAGAGTTGCTCATTAGAGGTGATTGGACCAACGAGGGTGGGCCTATGAGGGGTTAGCAGACTTCTAGGTGGCTACTGAGCGGGAACATGCAACCTTAAAGGAGAGGACATTGTGATATCTCAATCCCACATCGAAGATATCTCCATCCCACATAGAAAACGAACGAATGCCCGCTAAGGGCTTAGGCCCAAAGTGGACAATACTTCATTAGGTTGGATCGTTACAATTGGATCATGGGATTCCTATTTTCCTACCTGGATTTTGGGTGCCTTACATCAAATCTCTAAAATCCAAGATTTTAGGATTCTAGCAAATACATTAATTATCTTATAAAAAACTTACAATATTATATAATTATATATATATGAATATAATATAATATAATAAATATTACATTATATATTATACGTGATATATTATACATTATATTATATTATATTACATATAATATATATTATATATTATAATATTAGATATACAAATATCATGGGTATTATAATATAATATATATTGTATACAATATATAATAAGATTATACATAATATTTAATGCTTTTTTATATTATATTATATAATATATTTAATATCATATATATTATTTTATATACGATATTAATTTATCAATATAAGTTATATTATTTTGTGTGCTATTATTGATTTAAAAACTCTATATTTAATCTCAATAATCAGTGTCAACCAAACAAGATTCCAATCTAATTTTATAATTAAATTCTAAAATCCACAACATGCAAACAAGATTTCGGATTATGAAAATCAAGAATGAGAATTGAGATTTTCAAAACCTAGATTATAATCAAGAATCCATAATAAGTAATCTCAACCAAATGCCTCTTAAGTTTATGTCAAACTAAGGGAAAGGCATGGTTATATATGTGTGTGTAGAAACTGTATGCACACATACAACTAAGGGCGCTGTTTAGACACCGTGTATGTCTAGACAACTAATTGGAAGATAAAAATAAATATAAAGGAAACATGAGGTACATTTTGGACAGCAAATGTGAATCAAGAATGATTTATCACTTCTACTTAATCAAGATTACACCTTCGGAGACTATCAATGAGTCTTGACATGTAGGTCCTTACAAGGAAATCTCATCCGCATGAAAACCCTTGAGTTTTGGATGACAAAAAAAGTATGTAGGTCCCCTTTTAAATTAGTGGAAATACCTTCTTTTCATTTTGATATTCAACAAAATTTTTATTTGATAATCAAACAGAAAAAGAAAAGAAACTGACGCTTTATTTGGAGGCAATGCCGAGGATCCAAAACATGGACTCATGTTCTCTACCATATCACATTTCTCTTACAAACCCAAACAAAAAGCATCAATGAAAGGGAAGAGAAAAACAATGAAACAGAACATTTCGAATTTTTAGACACTGACAGAAGCGACCATGGCTTCATCCAGAGCAAGAACTCCAGGAAGCTCTTTTCCTTCCAACAATTCCAAACTTGCACCACCACCCGTTGAAATGTGGCTCATCGCATCGGCAACTCCTACTTTCTCTACGGCTGCAACAGAATCTCCTCCTCCAATGATCGTCGTCACGCCCTTCTTGCTAAGTTCTGCTAGCTTTGTTGCAATTGCCTGCAATTAGAATCAATATGTCAATCCAACATTCTCTCTTCCATAACTATACATCTCCAAGAAACTGTCTAAAATTCATCATCATTGTCAATGCCATTGTCCCAACAAGTATGGAATCAAACCCATAAAAAAACATAGATATGACAACCCAATGCATGCAGTCTCAATGTTAAAGTTGAAGCAGTTACATACATCTGTTCCGGCTGCAAATTTTTCAAACTCGAAAACTCCCATCGGTCCATTCCAGATAACAGTCTTGGTAGTCTCCAAGGCATCACTAAATGTCTTAATAGAATCGGGTCCAATATCCAATCCCATCCAACCATCTGGGATGCCAGATGCTGGCACAATCTGAAATCCAAAACAATTTCTCTTACTTGATCATGTATGTGAACTTCATAAATCACAAAAAGGAAGCAAGCAGTTATACTAAGATGCAAAGATAAATCCATTTGTCTTTAAAGCTGAAGTATCAAACCTTGCTGTTGGCATCAGGTGCAAACTTGTCTGCAACTACTACATCAGAGGGTAACAAAAGAGAGACACCCTTTTCCTTGGCCTTCTGGAGGAGAGTTGTTGCAAGGTCAAGCTTGTCTTCCTCCACCAGGGATGCACCGACCGAAACGCCTTGTGCCTTGTAGAAAGTGAAGATCATTCCTCCACCAAGGAGGAGGATATCACACTTTTCCAATAATGATTCAATCACACCAATCTTGGATGAGACTTTAGAGCCACCCACAATGGCAGCAAATGGCCTCTTTGGATTTGAAACTGCCCCGACAAGATAATCAAGTTCCTAAAACAAGAAGAAAATGAATAACATGTGGAAAATCAAAGTGAAGATCTATAAACAAATAATGGTAGCTTTATCTCCAAGATTTTTATCAACTGAAAGGTGGCCATAATCGATGGTAGACCCAACAGCCGTTAATGTATCTAGGATGAGAAGGATGGATAATTTCTTCTCAGTTCCCAACCACCTCCTCACACCTAGTGTGTTCTTCAATTACATGCATAGAGTTGAGAAAAACACACTTTAAACTATTACCTTCTGCAGAAGGAAACCAGCAACAGAAGGTTTCAAAAATTTGGTAACTCCCTCTGTTGAGGCATGGGCCCTATGAGCAGTCCCAAAAGCATCATTAACATAGAGATCTGCTAGGGACGCAAGATTCTTTGCAAACTCAGGTTCATTTTTCTCTTCCTCTTTGTAAAACCTCACATTCTCAAGAAGAAGAACACCTCCTTCAGGAAGTGCAGCAACCATCTTTTCAACTTCCGGACCAATACAGTCATCAGCTTTCTGAACCTGTTCAGATCTCACATTGGAGTAAAAGGAGGAAAAGGAATACATCTCAGCTACCATATCCAAGATCCTGATACAATATTTGTTTTTGATTTCCAAAGGAAGAAGGAATCATGCCTGAATTCCAAGAAGTTCAGATAATCTAGGAACGAGAGGTGCCAAGCTGAATTTTGGCGTAACACCCTTTGGACGTCCCTGAAAAACATACAAAAACAATGAATTCAGATTGAATAGTTCAGTAAGTTTACAATCAAACAATTAGGGAAGCTTAATCAGTAGCATCATAATTATTATTGTCTATAAAAATAATAAGTTCCCGGATCAATCTGAACCAATTAAAATTTTAGGTAAGAAACTAGACCAGTGTTAAACTACATGCATCTATACCCATAAAGCCAAATCCATAACCAACCATCGTGAAGCAAGAACCAAATGCAAAACCAGCTTACAGCAAGGAAAAGGACAATAACATACTTAAAATTAGCACAAAAAAATTTTTTTTGAAAGAAAATAGAAGGGAAAAATAATAAATGAGCTTTAAAATTGTCTAAGTCCAAGGCAAAAAAAATTAAATACAATCACAGAGAAAGTAAATCGCCTGATTAATCCTCAAAACTATCAAATACACCAGCTGAAGAAAGAACTCCCAGGATGAAACAAAAAGGAGCATGACAAATTAAAGAAAGCAAGGATATCAAATCCTAAAAATACTAACATGAAATTAAAGTATGAAATTCAAAGCACACTCACGGAAATATCAAGTTCCCAATTGAGCGCACTGCATCAAAAACGAGATACAATCACAGGTTCCGACCAACATGTGGCTGATGAGTATTAACAAGACCCAATTTAAGAAAACTAAAAATTTTATTGCAAAATTAAGATACCAAGAGATGAAATTAAGGAAAAGAACAGCAAATTGAAATGAATTAATCAAAATAAACGAGATCCCACTTACCAAATGGCTGGAAAGAATAACCTTAGCCCCATTTTCGATCAAATGCTTGATAGTTGGGATTGCAGCTCTGATCCTGTTATCATCAGTAATCTTCTGGTTATCATCCAAGGGGACATTCAAATCAGCCCTCACGAGGACCTTCTTCCCCTTCAAATCCGCCGCTGTCAGGTCTCCAACACTCTTCTTCGCCATCGACACAACACCTCTCATTCCCTTCCCCTTAAAACCTCGAATCTTGGCTGCAACATGAAGAGCAAGCAAAGGGTCGACCGCAGCTGCAGAGAACCCAAGCCGGTTGAGTGGCACACGGAGGCCGGCACTCTGGAAGCGAGAAGTGGAGATAGACGCTGCTACATGGACTAATGAGCGATTGCAGGAGGTTGAAGAGGAGGAAGAGGAGGAGGGGAGGAGAGAGAGTGAGGTGGGTGTTGTTGCAGAAGCCATTGCTACAAAAAGAAGAGAGCTGGGTTGTGAGCTGCTTTGTTTCTTCCTCTTCTTGTTGTTTCAGAGAGAGTTAGAGGTGGAGAAGCTTTGTGGGTATTTTGTGGAGGTTAGAATTGAAAGATTGGTTGATTTGAAGATTCTCTTATCGTCGAGGTGAGGTTGAGATGTTCGATGTTTTCAGAAAGGGTGTATATGAGATTTTCCCTGCCTTGAGTTTTTAAATTTTTTTTTTTGGTAAACTGCCTTGAGTTTTTAATGGTTGGAGTATCTTTCATCCTCCTTTTTAAGTTTTTGACCAGAAACAGAAAGAAAAAAAGAATTGGAAAAATTTTTCAACGTCGATTTTATGATTTTTTTTAAAGAAAATCTAACAATTTCAAGTTCTGATATCCAACATCCATAACATAAAAAAGAAATATAGTGTAAATTTCAAGGAAAATATAAACATTTGAACATGGATTCTTTGGAATTTCCAAAAAAAAATTTACAAAAAAAAGATAAAGAAAAATGAAATTTGAACATAACTTGGTTTTCGACAAAATTCCATGCTAAATTTCAGCAAAAAAATCATAAATTCAAGATTTTTAATTGCAAAGATTCAAGAAATTCTGTATGGGAAATTTTTTTTTTCCCATTGATATGTTAAATTACTTGGATTATTCACTCCTCCAGTATAAATCCAGTTTTTGTACTGCTCTGGGAAGATTTAACTTCATGGTATGCATGCAAACAAAAGGATATAGGCCACAGAAGCCACTCACAGATGAAGAAGGGTATTTTCATTTGATAGGCCTTTTCAGGCAATAATGACCTGGTCAAGAGGTGGGCCAAGGATTGGATGGTCAATAAAAAGCAAGAAAAGAAGATTGATTTTTTTTTTTGGGGGGGGTAGGGGGATGAGGTGGGGTTGTACAAAAGAAGATTGATAAACTGATGCATCTTAACTCACAATTCCTGCTCAATAAAGTATGACACTGATTCTGTTTACCAACATATCTGTGTTGTAGATGAACAAATTTTCCATCCTCGTTACATGGATGTTATCGTTCATAACTGGTAATGATCAGAACCTGCATTCACACATTCCATTGATTCAAAGTGGAAAAGGGGCATCTGCTCTGAACATAATTCCATAAAAACTTGAGGCAGAAGTTCCTTTAATACTGTTATACAGTTCCAAATGCACTCTACAACTGCTTTCCTCACCTTGCAAATATGAGGCTCTGAAGCTCATGGGCAACGGCTGTTAATCATCTACCTTCATCAACAAATCTGTAATCAAAGACTCTCCATGCTTGCTAAGATCAGTGCTCTGAACTTGTCTTTTTAGCCATTCCTGTTGCTTTCCCCAACCCCCACTTTGCATACGTTGCAGCAAGTTATATAAATTTACAGGCTAACACATGAGGTAACTCACTGTTTTGGTGCTGTTCGTTGCTCTTTCAATGACAACCAATTCTCTGTCTTGTGATAAGCAAGGTTGCAGGACAACTCAGAGTTTTGGAAAAAAACAAAGGCCTGAAATAAGTTTCTCTTTCCCATCTTTCATCTACTTGGTCGGTCTTGTAGCTAAGGAGCTATTCCAGGAACAACAGGAACAGGCGGCTTGGGCTTCTTTATTTTCTCAACCAAAATCGCTTGGGTTGTGAGGAACATCCCAGCAATGGAAACTGCATTTTGAAGTGCACATCTTGAAACCCGACAAGGATCAATCACTCCCGCTTCAACAAGATCTTCAAACTCACCCGTCATTGCATTGTATCCTATCTGCCAATCACAATCTTGGAGTTTCTGCACTATCACTGATCCTTCAACTCCAGCATTATCTGCAATTGTGGACGCTGGAGCAAGAAGTGCCTGTAACCCACCATCAACAAATTTATTTGAGTCCAGAAGCCAATTTCAGGTCCCTTGATCAACTTAATTTTGGAAATAAGAATACAACAATGTGAAAGCAAGAACTTTTACTCTGTAAAATATCTGTAAAAAGGAACATTACATGCAAAAGTTCCAGAACCATATTAATAATAGGGACTAATTTCCGAAATTCCTCTTCCAAGCATTTGACCAGGCCATAGCATTGAAAATGTCTCAGTTTAACTTGGCCTCATATTGAATAACTTTTGGTAAACAAAACGTCATATCTAGGGTGAATTAGGACATTATCTTCACTTTTGCCAAGGAGACAACACTAGAAGTTAAGCCATGGCATTTTCCTCAGTATGCTCCGAATAATCATATTCACCATGAAAAAGGAAAAATAAATAATACCTTTCCAACGATGTCAGCACCAATCTGCTCTTCTGGAATTTCAATCAGATCCTTTATATTAGGTATCAGTTTCGAGAGATATACATACGTGGATCCACCACCTGGCACTATTCCTTCATCCATGGCGGCAAATGTGGCATTCTTTGCATCTTCAATTCTAAGTTTCCGATCTTCGAGTTCTGTCTCACTGTGTGCTCCAACCTAAATTTCATGCACTTTTTTCCCCAGTAAATCACATTATAACCCTTACATACACATGCACACGCAGAATCTGTGTGTGAGAGAGAGAGAGAGACCTCACAGCCAAAATATCAACATGCTGGAACTTAGAAGTGAATAGAGATGGATGTAATATCAACATATATCACTCCATTGAAATTTTCTCTTCAAGTTCTAATTAAAAATCACGTATTGTTCCTCATACTCTACCTTCATATAAAATATTTTAAACACAGTTTACACATTATAATTTATAATTCTTGGAAAGGCATGTCAAATTATGGGGCTAATCAAGTATTCAGATCCTTCATGATTGCATGTTAGTGCACTGCAAATTTTATCTCAAGGTTACAGCAAGTTAGAGGGTGCAGGTACAGCCCCAAGAATAATTATTTGACACTCCATGGAATAACAACTAGTTCAATATCAAGTATAAATATGTAGTTTAATCCTCATAGTCATACCTTGATTACAGCCACACCACCAGAGAGTTTTGCAATTCTTTCAGAGAGTTTCCGTGACTGGTATGCACTATCTGTTTCAGCTAGATCCTTCTTTATCTGTAATATTCTTGCCTGAATTTCAGCTTTAGTAGAAGGATCAGCAATAATGGTAGTTGAATTACTTGTAATGGTGACTTTTTGTGCAATACCAAGCTGATCGGAGGTTGCACCTTCAAGCGTCAGACCCAAGTCACCAGCAAGAAAATCAGCACCTGTTTGATGTTGCTATGAATGTCAAGAAAATGGGAGCAGAAATTGCAATCAAGATCCTAGGAAGGATAACCAGATAAACAAGAATGTTATAATTCTAATGTCATAGGAAATTCTAATTAGACATAAATGCTCATCCTTCCAAAACATAAATGCACCCTAAGAGATTTGTTGGCCAAGAAATTGAAGCAGTTGGATGTGTGTGTGTGTGTGTGCATGTGTGAATATACATGTGCGTATTTTATACTTGGGATCATCTCATTTGTTAAAAAATATATATTTGTCTCCAAGTAAGGTTACCAAAAATATGCTTAGAACAAATAATGTAGATTCACCTGTCATAAGGGCAATATCTTGCAAAAGAGCTTTCTTTCCTTCTCCAAATCCTGGACATTTCACAACAGCAACATTAAGAACACCTCGCATTTTGTTCGTTATCAATGTTTCCAGCACTGTCCTTGAGATATCCTCAGCAATAATTAATAGTGGAACACTCAGCTGGGTAGTCTTTTCTAGTAAAGGAATGATTTCTTTGACGGTTGAGATCTTCTGATCAGTTATTAGAACCTTAGCATTCTCAAATTCCACAATACACTTATCCTGGTTTGTAATAAATTGAGGAGACATGTAACCCTTATCGATCTGTAAAGAAAGGAATATTAACAGAATATTATTATTATTATTATTATTATTATTATTTATTAGTAGTAGTAGTAGCTAGAAGTAGGAGAGGGTGGAGTAAAAAAAATTTCAAATATGGAATAATCCATGCTATTAATGTCATTCACTAACAACAGCACCATGCAATCAGACATGCAGGTAGCCAGACCCACAATCCAAGCATCTGAGATATCAAAATGAATGAACTCAATCATTCCAGAAATATATACTTTTGAGTTTTCCAAGAAGTATGATGATGTTCCAAAATGAGGAGTGAACAGTTAAGATCACCTAGTACAGGAAGACTTGGTCTCAAAAGATTTTCATTGCATTATCATTCACGCGTGACCACTCAACTATTATGCTTTTAAACTAGACTATCAAAGATTGCCCATGGACTTCTTAAGTATCAAATAGATTACCTTCATTCCTTCTTCAACCACGACAAAAGTTTCAGATGAAGAAGATGATTCAACCGAGATCACTCCATTGGGGCCAATCTTTTCAATAGCCTCAGCAATTAAATTCCCAATAAAGTCATCATTTCCACCAGAAATCGATGCCACGGCTGAAGTAGGAGATAGGGGAAAAAAAGATAATTCATGTCAGTTTGGGAACTCCGGAAGGATTGTGATAAAACTGTTCTGAATAAAAATCAATAAGGAAAACTCATGACCTTCTATCTCCTTTCTCCCCTTTACAGGCAAACTTTTATCCTTCAAAATTTTGACCAACTCAGCCACAGTTTTATCCATTCCTTTCTTCAGAGAAATAGGGTTAGCCCCAAAAGTAACTGCCAGTAACCCAGATCTGATCATTTCCCGAGCCAAAATGATGGCAGTGGTAGTACCATCACCAGCAGAATCATTCGTTTTACACGCCACCTGTAATTAGGGCATATAAATTTATAGGACTATTATCGTTTATGCTATAACTGCAGCGATACGAGCATTTTTTTTTTTTTTTGATGCTGAAATGTAAGGCGAATATAAATGACCTCTTGAATAAGCATAACTCCTGTGTTCTCAATGGCATCTGAAAGCTCTATTGCCCGAGCAATCGTTACCCCATCATTAACTATTTTTGGCGTTCCCGATTCTGAAAGTACAACATTGCGTCCTGCATATCTCAACTTAAATCCAATGTATTCATTTTGTATGAGAATCAGCATAATCAGAAGATTAACCATTTACATTAATGAAGGTAAATACTAAAACATCCAAACATATTAACATTTTGGGGAAACAACTGCTCTGTTGGAAATATGCCTGTCAAATATTTCTTTCCATGGACTCGTCATGAAAACGTTTAAAAGGAAATTTTGCCAATGTTATTTATACAAACACAAATAAGTTTTTCATGCTATTAAAAGGAAGTAAATGAAAGCAAGAACGTATTGACTCTGTTTCACCACATTATTTTCCCAAATGAGTTTTCCAGAAGCCCTCCAACATCTACTTTTGGACCCTCAAACCTCTGAATATAGAGAAGCAAGTAGGTACCATCTACAGAAATTCCCTCAGAAGATGGATCATACAGACAACTTCTACAGAGAATCTTCACTATAGGCTCCATAAATAAAGCCCTTAATTAAGCTAAGAAAGCTTCAACAAAACTATCCACCCTAGGGACTGAAGAGAATGAGATGTTCATTAAGGGAGCTAGAACATGGATCTCATTGATAATACATTCAACACACCATTGACCTTTCGGACTCCTCTTCCCCAATTCTATAGCATTGCATAAATCACACTCCACATACATGTGGTGCTTAAGAGATTCAATCCCTTTAACACAACGAATCTTCTGCTTTACGTGGTTTTTTTTTCATGAGGCTTAAAACCACAATGCATGGCATTGTAGTCTCCAATGAGATCACCAGCACCTGAGTCACTTGCATTACCAGAAAAACACCAATCCAAGTTACAATTTAACCTACACATTGGTGAACAGGATCAAGGCATTGAAGGGATTTACAAGTGGTATGGACCAAACCATCTTCCAATCTTTCATGTTGCTAAGAGGAGTGCCCTTCGACTCATTGGAGCTAAAAACCCTAAGGGACACGAGATTTTATCCTATTGATTATGGAACAATACACCCCATCTTCAAAGATTTTTTTTTGATAAGTGATGAGATTTTATTGAGACAGAGGGAGATACAAAACTAAAAAACAACAAAAGGTGCCGAAAACAAGGGCACCACTCAAAGTAAAGTCTACTCCCATCTTCAAAGATTCACATATTATTTTCCTTGCAAATACACAAGAGACCAGCAGTATTTTGTAGGATTTGGTCTCATCGTCTGCCAAAATGTCAACTCCAAAACCTGAAAACATGCCTCACGTCAACTGAAATAACCTGAACATTAGGCCAAAAATCAAAATAATTTCTAAGGCATCTTGCAAGATAATTCTCCATCATCCATACACAAAACACAGAAAAAAGAAGAGATGGCCATGGACTTCTTTGCCAAGCACATAACAAAATTTATCTTTCCTTTGGTTGCTGATCACAAGAAAGATTTCTACTCAAGCACTACATCATACAAAATGTTCCTAAAGCTAAAGGATTGATCATTTGGGAGATCATTATTATATTTTTTTTTTTTGGTATGCTAACAAATGGTCCTTCGACCACCACCCCCAAGGAGGACCAACCTAGCCCACAACATGCCCTGTGTTAGAGGCATCTAAGAGTGGGTGAAGGAAGGTTTGAAAGCCAAACCTTGGGAATAGCATCCCAAGATTTTACCGCTGGTACACTAGCGGCTTTCATTTGAGAGACCATCAAAGTGAAACAAAAATCAAACCCAATTTACACGTGAAAAAGCCATTACAGGCAGGAGACCAGATAGTAAATACTGGGATCACCTAAAGAAGACAAGACTAGACATCCTTGCAAGGAGATATAAAGAAAGCAGGCACTGAGTTCAGACATTATTAAAGCATTAATTAGTTGTTACATTAATTAAAGAACTAATTAGTAAGTACCAATTAAAGTGCTAAATTCAGAGATTTATCCTCTCCGTCTTCCAGCAACAGTCATACATAAGCAAAAATTTTCCAACTCCACCTGGAATAAATACAACTTTATGAGACTAAAATCCCTTCTCAATGCTCCATCAATCATAAGATTTATCTCAACCTACATTTATCATCTCTCTTCTTGCTCTTTCTTTAATTATTTTTTGGTCTTCTACAAAATTATGAAAATCCACTAAATTACCAAATTTGATCTTAACCCAAAATCCTCATTAGCCAATCACTAAATCTTTTACATGTGGTTTACAGACTCCACCAATCACTAGACTGAATGCCCCATGGAACTGCTTTCCTCTACCAATACACATGAAATTCAATCAATAAAAAGATTGCACATACCTATAATTCAAAATTTCATTATTTCAGGGATAACATAATAACAGTGGTTTTCCCTTAAAAACACTTACTTACAATTGTTGACAGACAACTCAAAAGACAATGTCAGTTATCATGACACAGAATAATCAGAAATTTCATGCCTTTCAACAAACATAATTCCCTATTAAAGAGAAATTAATTTTGGCCAAGCTAATATCCAGAAAACATAACCTAAAAGGTTATGTAGTTGGGGAAGAGGCATTGGCGATTCATTAGTTAACTGAACAACGAAAGATACTTGAATTCCTATTTCATCAGCTTATCAACAAGTCCAAAAAAATACAAAATATAAGCTTTCACAGAATAAAAACGATTTATAAACTGCAGCCAAAAAGGAAGAACATGAAAACCCGAATACCTCTCGGCCCTAAGGTAAGAGAAACAGCATCAGCTAGCTTATCTATTCCAGCTTGTAAAGCCTCTCTGCAATTTCTACCAAAAGATATCCTTTTTGGCCCCGCTCTCACGGTTAAATTCATCCTACCCATATGGGCATTCCTCAAAAAACCAGAAACACTTTTCTTTGCATCAAACTTCTGCAGCAATAACCATATTTGCAAGAACATATATCGCGTGAGATTAAGAAAATCAAATTAACTTCCACACGAAAGCGAGAGAGAGAGAGAGAGAGTTTACTCACAGTGAAGAAAGCAGTTTGAGGAAGGAAAGCTGGATGCGTGAAGCAGAGAGACATACTAAATAACGGAAGGAAGCAAAGGTCGGAGCCTCTTCGCACAAAATTTTCGAATGTTTAGGGACTTCGAGGGACCGGGAAGAAAACTAGACTCGGTTTCGAGACCGATTGCTTGGTCTTGTTACTTGTTGAGCGGCGGGGTCGTTTTAAAGATGGACCGATCTGAACCGGGAATGGAATTGCAGTTCAATTGTTCGACATTGCGGTTCAACGGTCCACCAGTGGTTCATTGCGGTTCCGTAGCATGCCGCCATATGCCGGTCGGAATTCATCCTACTTGGATCAAACAGGGGGTGCGTACTTGAGAAACAAGAAATAAAAAAAAAAGATGTAAAATTTGGTTATACTTTTTAAAAATAATTCAGATCACGATCGCTTAATTTTAGATAATTAAACATTAGTGATACTTTTTTTAATAAAAAATGAGTGTTGTTTTACTGATCATGAATAACAAATTTTACATGCCTATAAACTAGATTTACAAGTCTATTAAAGGGGTTTAATGGTCTCTAAAATAGATTTACAAGTCACTAAATTGAATTTATAAATCTACAAAATGGATTTACAAGTCTCACAACATGATTTACAGTAAAGTGATTTTACAAGTGCTTGAAGTTGATTTACAAGAAATATAGATTGAAAAGTTTAAAAAATATTTTCTATTTTATTTTGTACATTAATTTAAATTCTTTTACTTTAGTTTTTATTTTTATACATGTTTTATCAACTATTAAATATTCAAAATATAAAAGAAATAGAAGATTGAAAAACCTAAAATAATATTTTCTCTTTGTTTATTTCATAAGATTGAAAAATTATAACTATTCTAAACAAGGCAAATCAAGTCAAATAAATAAATATTAAGAGAGAGAGAGAGAGAGAGAGAGAGAGAGGGGGGGGGGGGGGGGGGGGGGGGGGTGATATTGTCAATTTTTGGATTTGTTTTTACTTTTACATTTTTAGAAATGTTTTGTACGGTGGCACGAAGAAATCCAACGAGATAAGCGGCATGCCGGCAAATTTTCTATGAAACAACATATGGGCCTCAAGGGAAACATCACCAAAACTGGCATGCCAAACCATGTTAGGGATGTTAATTATGTCGTAGGCCCATAACTCACAAGAACAGTGTTTTGTTGTGCTTCATGTAGTATTTTTATAAATTGTGATGTAGTTTTGTGGTATGCCTACTGTACCAATGCTCCAGCCCGACACGACCCACTAAATTTTTCTCTCTATGCCATCGAATTTTTCCTAGCTTGTGTCAAGGTCATATCAGCTGAAGCCTATGCTAGAAGATCTACTAGTCGAATAGTGAGTAAGGTGTACACGTTAGCATCATTCATAGACATGCCCTCACATCGGCTGGAGCCTTTTTCGTGGAAGATCGGCTGGAGCATCTACCAATCTTCGCCACGTGTCCTAATCATTCATCATACTAACCTATCATGATGAAATGAGTTGTACCCAACGATAAGTTGGGTTGTATCCCATGATGAATGGGATTGTACCTATGATAAGTTAAATTGTACCCTATGATATGTATATTGGGTTGTACCCACGATGAGTTGATTTGTATCCTATACTAAACTTTGTTGTACCCTTGATAAGTAAGTTGTATCCAGTGATTAATTTGGTTATAGCCAATAATAAATTAGTGACACATGGCGAAAATCTGTGGAGGCTCCAGCCGATCTTCCAACATTAGGCTCTAACAGATACGGGGCCCACAGACATGTACACTCCATTCACCGTTGGACCAGCAAATCTTTTAACAAGGGACTCCAGCTAATTTCAAATTGCTCGTATCATGCGTGGGCTTGGGCCATGCCATGCTTGGGCGTCAATCATGCTTTAGCATTCCCGTGTATATATTAACTATCAAAATAGTCCTAAGGTGGGTTCCTTTCGATATTCCACAAAAGAGTACCTTCCACCTCTGCTCATTCCGTCATTCTAAAGGCTGGATTAGAACATTTAAAAAGCAAACTAGACATGTAGCTGGAAGAAAGTTTCACGTTCCTATTTCTAGGCTTGTATCATGTTGGCTTTATGTGTAAGCCAAGCATGTCCTCCACCATCCTCTTGAAGAGACCTAAAAAATTACATAAAGTCCGCCACAAACTCAACCAGGCTCCGCCAGTTCATCATCACCTCCGACTGTAAAAAAACAAGAAAGTCAACCATGTGGTAATATCGAGGAGGAACTAGGAAGCTGGTTGGTCCCTTGTATCCATCCGTTTATGCAATTTTGCCACGTTTCAGTTCTTCTAGCAAAACCAATTTTGTCATTTGTCTGTCAAACAACACTCGTAACCATCCAAGTTTAGGAATGAAGTTAGTACTCGCATTAGTTTCTGTAGTTCAAAGAACGTTATTATTGCTTAAGCATTACAGCCGTATTTTGGATGTTGAGAAAATAGATAATAAAAAATAATTTAAAAATGACAAAAAAAAAGTAAAAGCAAAGAGCATTTTGAATAGCAGATATCAAACGAAAATGGTAGATAGAGTGAATGCATTTCCTTTAGCACTAGATCAATCCAATAGTACCATAAAACCACAGAATATATAGGATATATTTAGGGATGCAGGCCCCCATATTGAAACGAGGCATCCATCTGCAAAGTTCACATTGATACCACTGAGTAGCACTAGATGAAACGATCTCAAATAGAGTTATCAAAATATATGCGTATGTGTGTAAGAGAAAAAAAGTAAGTAAAAGTAAAAACGAGGAGCATTTTGAGCGGCCGATGTTAGGATTCTTAGATGCCTTTTCAAATGGGCCCTAGTTCAAATGTATTACATCTGTATCTATATCTATATTATTAATAAAGAGAAGAGGGGGGAATATTCCCTCTAAATTCTAACCTCCATTTTCTTTCTCCAAATATTATCCTTCCCAAACAAAACAATCTCCCACTATTTTAAACATGTTGTAACTACCTCAAGCTGTTTCTCTAAATGGGCCCACGTTTTCTACGCGTGTAGCCCGCTAGTACCATTTGATCAAAAGAAACTCAAATTTGATGAGCTGTTAAGCTCCAAACCCTAGATGTTTGATCAAATATAATTTCACTTTTTGAAGCCCTAGATTTTCACTCAAATCTAATTTAAAATTTGGTGATAGTTTTTACTAAAAGTTTTGATGACTACTATTACACATGAAAATTTTAAGTACAAGTGAAAAAAGAAATGAAGAACGTACAATAATGTATTTATTGAGCTTTGATTTCAAATGATACGTGGAAAACCTTGGCATACACTTTTGTCTAATGCGTATGAAACCTTCCCTCCTTGTTTGAACTTATTAAGAAAAATAAAACTCAATTAACTTTTTGTCATATGGACCTTTGCAAAAAAAAACCTAGTATATCAAATTCTTTACACAAACCAGTATAAGATATCCCAAAAACTAATATTAAAATAAAGAAATATTTATGCAACTAACAAATTAAATGTTTCCGAAATATGATAAGATTAGGAAGAAATGGTTTAAAAAAAAATTTTAAATTAATTAGAAATAAAAAAAATATCATTTTCTAAAATACGAAAAAAAAAGAAATAAAGGAAAAATAAATAGAAAATTTAGAACTGAAAACGAAAATGTTCCTAAATTTAAAACAGAAATTACCTAAATATTAGAAATTAAAGGTTTAACATAGAGGTTAAGCAAACTATATAAATTTGAAAATTGAAGTTAAAAAAAAAAATAGATGCACGTATAAATAAGAGAAAAATGGTAAAATAAGGTCATCTACGCCTTTACGTCTGATACTAGTAGAATTAGAAACTTATAGTTATTTAATCAAAACCTCAAATATTTGGCTTTATGTGTAAGGCAAGCATGTCCTCCACCATCCTCTTGAAGAGACCTAAAAAATTACATAAGGTCCGCCACAAACTCAACCAGGCTCCGCCAGTTCATCATCACCTCCGACTGTATAAAAAAAGAAAGTCAACCATGTGTGGTACTATCGAGGAGGAACTAGGAAGACTGGTCGGTCCCTTGTATCCATCCGTTTATGCAATTTTGCCACGTTTCAATTCTTCGAGCAGAGCCATTTTTGTGATTTGTCTGTCTGTCAAATAACACTCCTAACAAGCCAAGTTTAGGAATGAAGTTAGCACTCGCTTTAGTTTCTGTAGCTCAAAGATCGTTATTGTTGCTTAAGCATTACAGCGGTATTTTGGATGTTTAGAAAATAGATAATAAAAAACAATTTAAAAATGAAAAAAAAATGTGTAAATGCGAAGAGCATTTTGAGTAGCAAATATCAAACGAAGATGATAGATAGAGTGAATGCATTTCCCCTAAAGCTAGAATCTGGTAGTAACATAAAACCACCGAATATATAGTATATATCTAGGGATGTGGGCCCCCCCGTTGAAATGAGGCATCCATTTGCAAATTTCACACTGATACCATCGAGTGGCATCAGATGAAATGGTCTCAAATAGAGTTATCAAAATATGTGTATATATGTAAGAGAAACAAAAGTGAGTAGAAGTAAAAGTGGAGAACATTTTCAGCATTCGATGTTAAGATACTTAGATGCCTTTTCAAATGAGCCCTAGTTCAAATGTATTACTGTTCCTCCCAAATTGGTCCTGGTTCGACACATGGCAGTGGGGATGATGTGTTTTTGCGGGGGTGTGCCAGTAACTGTTGATACAAGATTCAGGTTGGGTTCTGACCCCCGGCACTTGTTTAGGATCTAAACCGGAGTCGGTTTAGCCGTATTACAAGTCATCTATAAATAAACGGATCAGATGAAAGAATGAAGACAAAGGGTTTTGTCTTCGTTTGGGTTCTTGATAGTATTTGAAAATGACAGTAGGCAATTGCAAAGAGCTTTATTCAGGTATTGGTCGCCAGAGACGCAACCGTTGGTTACAACAATCTTTCAAGTAACTCGAAAGAAATAAAACAAAAGAAAACCAAACAAAGTCAACAGTATCGACCTCCCCTGATCTTGTAGCCGTAATCGAAATACAAGGTAGGGATATAGGGGGCGTCTGTTAACAAAGCTAATTCAGGGGTTCACTCAAGGATGCCGTTTAGTCGACATTTGTTAGTCACCTAGCTTGACCAAATATGGCTTCGGGACCAGCTACTTGTAATTCTGTAGCCATAATCGGAGTACAGAACTAAGATTTAGGGACGGTCTCCACCTCCTTGTCGGTGGCAGGGTCTTCACTTCGATCGAAGTAAACAGTAACATAGAGCATCACTGCGACAGAAAGCAGTGAGAAGGGTCCTAGTTTATCCTTTATTGCTACAGTGTGGTTGTAGGAGACTGGATGGAGATCATGTATGATCGAATTTTAATCATAGTAACCAGTTGCGGTTGAGTGGATGTTCTCCTTGAGTTCTTTGCAACTGTGCCTTTTATGGCCGAATTCTGACGGTTGCCACCGATCCATGTTTGTATGAACTCTATATCTATTCCGAAAATTATCCATTTGTTCCCTCTTGTCCGTGTAAGATAACCATTTGCCACAATCTTTAACAAATAATTTCATCGTCCATCGTTGCCTATCTACATGATTTCGGTAGTCAATCCTGTATTGACGATAACGTCATCCCTTAAACGTAAGAGAACAGTTTTCCCGTTATATGTGCTTACGTGGCTTAGGTTGTGTGTCTAGCCGATGTAGGCGTTGATGTGGCTTCTCTGGCGAGGTTAGTCCACGTAGGTGCCACGTGGCTCTCTTTCATTTGCCGGGCTATGGCGGGTGTAAACAATTATATACCATTTGATCAAAAGAAACTCAAATTTGATGGGTTGCTAAGCTCCAAAGCCTAGATATTTGATCAAATATAATTTCACTTTTTTAAGCCCTAGATTTTTGCTAGAATCTAATTTAAATTTTGGTGATAGTTTTTACTAAAAATTTGGATGACTACTATTACACATGAAAAATTAAAAATTAAGTACAAGTGAAAAAAGAAATTGAGTACGTATAATAATGTATTTATTGAGCTTTTATTTCAAATGATATGTGGATAACCTTGGCATGCACTTTTGTCTAATGCTTATGAAACCTTCCCTCCTTGTTTGAACTTATTAAGAAAAATAAAACTCAATTAACTTTTTGTCATATGGACCTTTGCCAAAAAAACTAGTATATCTAATCCTTTACACAAACCAGTATAAAATATCCCAAAAACTAATATTAAATAAAGAAATATTTATGCAACTAACAAATTAAATGTTTCTGAAATATGATAAGATTAGGAGGAAATGGTTCTAAATTTAAAAAAAAAATTTCTAAAATTAATTAGATATAAAAAATTAACATTTTCTAAAATAAGGGAAAAAAGAAATAAAGGAAAAATAAATAGAAAATTTAGAACTGAAAACGAAAATGTTCCTAAATTTAAAACAAAAATTGCCTAAATATTAGAAATTAAAGATTTAACAAAGAGGTTAAGCAAACTATATAAATTTGAAAATTGAAGTAAAAAAAAAAAAAAAAAACAGATGCATGTATAAATAAGAGAAAAATTGTAAAATAATGTCATTTATACATTTACAAGAAGAAATAATTTCTTAACCTTTAAATGCATTATGTGGTAGCATCTTCCTCAAACTTCAGTTGCACCATGCACATCATCTCTCTTAAAATGCACAAAAAGAGTACAAGAGAAAGGTCGAGAGGGAAAGCATTTCCTCTACAGCCAAAATCTAATGGTTCCGTGAAACCATCGGTTGGGATGAAATTTGAATGTGTGGGGCCTCCTCTTAAAATGGCATCCATCCGTGTGTTTCACGCTAGCACCATTGAGTGGCTCTAGGTGAAACACTCTCGTTGAGAGGATGTTAAACCCAAATGGGGGTGGGAAGAAATCGTATACTGCTTCCTCCTACAACAAACCATTTAGCTAGTGTTAGTAAGAGATACTGTCATGTGGAATATTTCATGACTACAATTTTCTCATTGAGAACAAATTTTCACATTTAGAGGATGTTAAACCCAAACAGGGTTGGATTAAATCATTTGTTGCTTCTTGTTTCATCAAAGTCAAGTCTAGCTATTTTTTGGGAAAATAGTTATTATATTTTACATAGAAACAAACACTTGAAAAACCTCATTTTATAAAAAAAAAAAAACATTTTCATTGTTATATTTTACATCAAAATAAATAGAGCCTAAAAGAACACAGCTGATGCTCCATGCGACAGCATCTCACATATCAAGAAAAAAAAAAAAACATTTTCCATGTTATATTTTACGTCAGAATAAATATTGCCTGCCTGAAAGAACACAGCTGATGCTTTGATATCAGCTTGATGCGGCAGCATCTCACGTTACAATTCATGGAAGCACCAGTCGATTTCAAACTACACAGAGTCGATCATATATTACCATGGGTCCCACAACAATGAACGCTTCTGATTAAATGCATAGGGTTGTTTGGTACACATCTTCTGACGGTGAGTGTCGTACGAGAGTAGTCGTTTCCACGACGAATCATCATAGACTTGTTTACTAACAGCGCGTCTCCGCTCGACTAATGAGACGAATTGCGGTCCCTGTCTCAACACCTAAAAATCGAATTCCTGTCTTTATGTTGTAAAACCCAGCTTCAATGGCTAAACAACCTTTGAACTCTTTTTATCTGCTTCTCTCTGGTTTTGCATCACATGCTCAGATCTGAATTTCATGCTTTCGATCTGTTGATTTTAAGCTTTAATGGCAACGAGGAACCTATTCTCTTATTGAAGTTAAAACTCTTACTGATACCCTTCTTCCATCATCTTCTTTGGTATGTCATCTTCTTAACTAGCGCTGTTTTTGTGCATGTGTGTGTAAATATATACTGTGTTTTTTAAATTTAAGTTCTCTGCAACATTTACGTTCAATGTGCTTCCACAGTTGTACCCCCTTTTCCTCCTTCAAATCTGATGGATTTTCATTGAGTTTTCTGGTTTGCTTGTGTAATGAATTTTGAATACAACAAGCAGGACGAACCCCAGAAGAAGAAAAGGAAGATAAATTTCGAGATGGCTTGCTTGGTTTCTTGATTGAAAGAGTAGAGCATGTGAGAAAAAGATAACATATTTGATCACGGGGTTTGTGGTTTATGGTTTCAAGCCTGTAACCCTTATGTAATTTGCAGAGAGTTTTTTTACTGATTATTCATGGCGAAGTCAAGGCAGCAATTCCCTGCCCATGATGCATCACCCTCGTCTGTAAGATCAAGGGAATGGGATGGTCCATTCAGGTGGTCCGAGTATTTGAGTGCAGAGATGGCTTCTCCGGCAACACCTATAAGCCGGAATCATGTCGGGTCCGAGACACAGCCGCAGAATTCTGCTGGAAGTCAAAAGGGTTTGAACTTGAAGTGGGTGGGACGGCTCACTGAAGTTGCAGAAGGTCTAATGGTTAAGATGTATAGATTGAACCAAGTGTTGGATCATCCTGATTTGACTGGGCATGTGTTTTCTGATGCATTTTGGAAAGCGGGTGTGTTTCCAGACCATCCAAGAATTTGTGTTCTACTCTCAAGAAAGTTTCCAGAGCATCCTACCAAATTGCAACTGGAACGAGTATGAACTCTGTTGTTTCAGTGTCAAATGGTTGGTTGTGTTTTAATTTTTTTCTGATGAAAACATGATTGGTTGGATTCTTATTATGGGGAAAACGTTGATCAGGTTGATAAGCTTGCCCTAGATGATTTACACGAGAATTCAGAAATCTATTTTCAGAGCTTGGAACCCTGGGTCCAGGTATGAAATTACTCCTTTTTCAACTTCCATTTTCTCATTTTATGCGATTTTCTCATTTTAGATTTATGGCTGCAGCTAAGTCTCGTGATACATCAGCAACTGAGATATGTTTAAACTCCTTCCTTGAGCAGACCCAAGCTGAGGCTATGGCAATGCGTCGTCCAAAATCATCGTTCTCTACACTTATTTTCCATGAAAAATACGCCTATTTTGCGTTAGCCACACCACCCATATTGTTTCAGAGACAATGGCATTAACTAGCAGCCTTCCTTTCCTTTTCAAGGACTGGAACCTCCACTGTTCTACCATGTCAGGCAGGGTTCTAGGCCATACCCAATTTACCCCCAGTATACCAGAAAAATATAACCAACAGAAACTCACCACCTCACAATTGATGAAGGTATGATCTACTGCTTCTCCACATTTGAGGCATAGGATGCAAACACTGGGAAAGATAGAAAGGACTTTCCTCCTTTTTTGAATATTTTCCAAAGTGTTGCAGTCCATAGGAAGGCCAATACTTTAGGAGGGGCTGGGATGCGCCAGAGAAAAAGGGAGGAAATGGGCATGCAAAAGAAGACTTGGAACACAAGAAATCTGAGAGTGACCATGTGGAAAAAGAGCTACTGGGGGAGATGGTCTACTTACAGATCTCAGAACTTGAAGAAGGATCAATGACTATATGGCCTAGGTCCTCAAGCATAAGGGCAAGTTCCTCCATCTCCAAGGATCTGAGACTCCAACAAAATTTTAGGTTCCATTGCAAAACCTGTAGAATCCCAAGAGAGTATACCTGGCACATGAAGGTTCACTACGAGTCTCAAGCTGAAAGTTCTCGGGTATTCGTGGGAAAGAAAAGTCTCCCCCCACTGCTAATCTTCCCAAAACAGCAAGGAAGACTCAGAATGAAGAATGACTCTAACCAAAAGATAAAATGGAGTCAATGAATAGATTGCTTTGCAAGGCTTGTGATGTTGAATATTCATATTAGGATTTATATCTCATCCATTTCTATGAACACTATATGTGGCTGTGATGACTTTATGCTACAGTGACCGTCCTTCTTCACCAAATCTCCATAACCATTTTGCCAAAGGGGCAGGAGTTTTGAAGCGGAGAGTACCCAAACTGAGCCCCATTGGCTTTTACTAAGACAAACCTTCCCCCAACCCACTAGGTGAGCCTTTTTACCCTCTTTTCCTTCCCATAGGAAATTTCTTTGACGCTTCTCCAACTTCTTCACCACCTTAACTGGGGCCCTAAAAATAGAGAGGAAATAAAGGGGTAGATTCGCTAAAAATGCTTTAATAAATGTGATTCTCCCCCCAAGTGATAGGTAATTCTTCTTTCAATAGGCTAGCTTTTTCTTAGTTTTTTTTTCCATTACCAGTTGCCTAAAATTGTCGGCTTTCAGGTTAGATGGAAGATCCCAATATGTAATTGGCCAATCCTGTGATTGACACCCCAATGCCTATGCATAGTATTCCACTACCCGCTTCTCAATGTGAACACCTAACATCTTTGACTTCTGTAGGTTCACTCTTAAGACCAATAAGCATTTCAAAACAATTAACAATTAAGTAGGCTTTTTAGCCAAAACATTTACTCTTTTGAAGCTTCTAGGAGAATCAATTTATCATCTGTAAATTACAGGTGTGACACAGAAATTTTGGCTCTACTAATTGCTAACTATATTTCTAAGAGTGGGTGAGGTGAGACTCCACAGTTAGGGATTATCCCAATGATGAGGATGTTGGACAAGAGGCTATTATTCTTCGTTTGTTTTTGTGGTTTCTTTTCCCTCTTTCATTGTGTATGTCTGGTTAATCTTATATTTTGCTTCTCATTCAATACAATTTTCTTAAATCATCAAATGTAATTTGTTTATTGGATAAAAGATATGCTAGTTAGATCTATATAAAGATCAACGAAGAGGAAAGATTTGTATTTTTATTTTGATTTTGCTGGAAGTTTTACCCCAACAAAATAGAGAAATTTTGAAATTGCATAAAACCATGGAAAAAATCTGGAAGATGGGAGGTTCATATGAGTTTCACACGTTTGGTGATTTCTGGGTTCCACTTAAAGGAATTTAAGGTATAGTCATTGGGCCCACTATGATGTGTGGATCCAAATGTAAGGCTACAAAGAAACAACATATACGGAGGACAAAGATTAATGAGATGTGGACGTTGAGATAGGTGTGTGGAAAAGCTAGGAAAGATAAGGTATGGAGTTAACACATGCAAAAGCGGCCAGATGCCCAAATAAGTGATCAGATGAGGAAAGTGTGGTTAATATAGCTTAGGTATGTGAAGCATAGGCCTAGGGATGCAACTGCGAGAAGGTTTGAGGGGGTATTGTCAAATGATCTAAAGGCCAAGGGGAAGACCAGAATTACTGGATGGAGTTAGTCAGAAAATATGTAGATAACTCTAATATGATTGAAGATATGGTTCTTGATTGATTGAGATGGAGGAACAAGATTTATGTTGCTGACCCTTGCTAGTTGGAATGCATTGTGTGTTCTTGGTTTTTTGGTTATTTATTTATTTTTAATGCTTTTTGAGAAGTAACTCTAAATTATATGATAAACTGCCATACACTATAAGTAAGATAAATTGAGGCCAAAAGAATGTGCATCCAGGCATATATGATGCACTTACATCAACATTAATATCGGTTTGTCAGTGTTTCTGCTCAAAATTAACAAATTTGCCCTATATATCATGTTTTTTCCCTCTAAAAAATGTGTCAGATCAATCATTTGACACATGTTTTTTGGTTCTTGATTTACTTTCATGTGGATCAGCTGCTTCTCGACTTGATGGAGTTCCGGGAACAGGCTTTGCGGCTTATATTGGACCTTAGTAGTACAGTAATTACCTTGTTGGTGAGTTGTCTTAAGTTGAAACATAATGCTTGAGGTGTTTTTAGATTATACCTCTAAGAAATGGGTGCTATTTTCCTGCAGCCTCATCAAAATTCTATCATCCTTCATGCTTTTATGGATCTCTTTTGTTCTTTTATTCGTGTAAATCTCTTCTCTGAAAAGGCAAGTCCATTACCCCATTTGACTTTTCATCTTTTACATATTTAATTGAGCATTTCTGTTGGTCGTTACTAACTAAGTCTTTTATGTGAGACTATGTGAATTATGTTAACTTCCATTCCTATGGAGCTATTCAATGCCCATTAGGTGGTAGCTTGGCCCACTTAACTCTTGTGGGCCTACCTGCATAAGATAACCCCAACAAGCTGATGCTTGAATTATGAGGCTTTTCTTCCTTCAATCCGGCTATTGAACATGACATTCTCTCAACAGCTATGATAAAAAGGGCCTCCCATTTTATTAGGGGTCAGAATTCTATGAAGTCTGTTCAAGATATTTATGGTAGATGCGACCATTAGCTGTGGTACATAGAGAATTGGGTGTGTTCAAGCATTAATTGTTGACGGAACAAATTCAAAAAAGTTGGTGTTGGGAGTTGATATACCCTTCAAATTTTTTAGCCATGCTACTCATTTTTGTTTTTCTTTAATTAAAGGAATTCATGCCCTTTCTACAGATCCCAAGGAAAATGATGCTGCAAATGTACAATCTTTTGCATGCAATGCTAAAAGGTGGACGAGACTGTGAGTTTTATCATCGGTAGGAACCTTTATATGGTTGAGTTTTCATTAATACCATAGATAGATATGTTGATTTTTTATTTTATTTTTCTTTGGAGCTTGAGAGTCTAAGTTTTTAATATATTAAACTTTTCTAATACCCTTGATGTTTCTGTAATGCATGCTTATTATTTTTCTTTATTACCCAAGTAATAGCATTTTGTATTAGATCCTTAAAAGTTAGTTCATTCGTTGATCCATTTTGAGTCACTTTGAGTGTTTTACATTAAATATGGAAAGCATGGTGTTGACCTTACTATTTTTTATGCTAATGAAGAGGAAAAATCAAGTTTCCTAGGACATCAGATATTATTTTGCACTTTTAGATATGTCATATGCAGGGAATTATTTGTGATTACATTCTGATAAATGTTATAAGTTTTTGGTACCTTAAGTGATTATTTGGAATGGGAAATTTTTGCTAGAAAGTTTTGAATTGGCTTGGTTTTGTGCGTAATTGGAAAAACTGGTCTGGCAAGTGTCATAATATTTTGGTGATATTTATAAAATTTTAAATTTTAGAAAAGAAATGAATACATAGTTATGACTAAATTGAGTATGAAAAGAAAACCATGTCTATATTTGATGGAAAAATTTACATGCTTGTGATCCTAATGGTAGATTTTTTTTTTGATAAGTAATGAGGTATATTATTAGAAAACTTAGAGAGAAATACAAGAGATAGGAGTGGACCCAGGAATATTATCATAATGATAGATTTTCCATATACCTATATGTGTTGAATGGTTGTATCCCCATTGATTCATCAAAAAAAAAAAAAAATGGTTGTATCCCCATTGGTAGGTATGTTGAACTTTGGGCTTGAGAAACATATCATGGAAATGCATGTAATTGTGGGAAAACAAATGAAAAGCATCAGGGATCTTATTAGCAAATATTGGAACATGTGAAAACTTTAAGGAAAATTTTATTATCTCAAGATACCATAAATGAAAAGGATCAAGTTATCACTGATATTGAAAGATGTGAACTTCAAACTTAAGAAACATATCATGGAAACACATTTAATTATATGGAAGCAAATAAAATGGTCCAAGTAATATTGATAAAGTCGACATGTAAAAGCTTTAAGGATACCTTGTCTTTGTGGCAGTGATACGTTGAGAGGAAATTATCAATGAAATGCAATAGCAAACATAGTTCTGTTTATGTAAGCAGAAAAGATTTCTTCATTGTCATTTTCCTAAAATTCGCATTATAAGCACTTATTTGGAAATTTTTTTTAAACTTAAACTTTTCATTTGTGGGTATGTGTGTGCATGTCTGTGTTTAATCAATCTACAAACCGTTGAAATTTATATGAAACACTTGCAAATTTCAACTATATGACTAGTGCCATATTTTTTCGTTGAAAGGTGGAGAGATGCACCATACATATTTCAGATTGGCTGCATATTAAAAATGGAACAGTAGGGGAATTTCTGGGTACTTTGAACTTATTGGGAAACATAGGAATGTGAATACCAAGAATTGATGATAAATATTGTTGATGTTTGATGAGGACTGATACATTTGACTTGTACATGTCACTTGATACTTTGGCGGATCACATGTTAACTGTTCTAGGCGCCCCTTGACATCATTTTCTTGCTTCTTAGGTACTTAGGCAAGTGGTTGGGAGATGATAAAAAGAATTTGAATTCTTGGGTTGAAGATGCTTTTGAATAGGTTTGGAGATGCTTCAGAATAAGTTAGCTAGATGGTAGAGGACATACTCGTCTTCAGGAAGGAGGATCAATCTCTTACTAGTGTGGCTTTGGCTTATCGTTTTGTCAATGTCATGTTAGCCTTTGAAATGAGTGGGAAAGTATTCAAGATGATAAACAAATTTGAAGGTCTTATTTGGGGGATCTAATGGATAAAAGGATCATTTGGTAGGATGAAAAGTTGTGCTCTCCCTTTCAATGGGTTTTGGTAACCCATTGTTGTACTCTCCCTTTTATTTTTATTAATCTACTACTAACTTTCCTCAAATTTGGAAGGATGTAAAGTTGTTAGCAAGAAAAGAACTTAGGGCCTTCAATGTTAATACTACATTGAACAGAAAAATCAGGAGGTGGCTTTGGAGGACTAACAGTTGGTGGCCTATGGTTATTATCAGCAAATAAGGCATTATTAGAGAGAATGGTTGGGGTATTAAGATGAGGGTAAAAATTCCCATGTTTAGTCCCTCAAAAGACATTGTGCTTTGGCATCTATCTTTTACTGTAATGACCTATAAATCATCATAAGTGATTAATTAAACAACCATTGGGCTTGAAAATGTAGTTTGACTTCCGATAGGAGATCGGGAGTGAGACATGTTCTTGGTATGAAGTTGAATGGCTTGTTAAGCGTTGGATTAAGGTGTCTTGAGAGGTGCTAGATATGGTTATGATATGTACAGTGGAGTGACATTGTTTTTTATGATTTTGGGGTCCGATGGGGTCTTGTGTGGATTTTGTAGAGTGTTCTTTTGTATTTATGATTGTATACTCCATACTCCATATTCTTACATACATATATATACACACATCTTCATTATTCATTAAAAAAAAAAAAAATACACCAAGGCACATCATCTTGAATATGACTTGTCAACTCATCCATAACTAATATAAAGGCTAATAGCTGACCCTTGATGCAAATCTATCTTAACTGGAAAATCAATTATCTCCTCGTCAATAGTTTTCACTTTAGTTAAGGCTCCCTCATACATATCCTTCTTACATCAATATATTTCATTGATACACCTTTCTTGTACAAAGTCCGCCAAATTAATTCTCTTGGAACCCTATCATATGCTTTTTCTAAATCAATAAAAACGGTATGCAAATCTTTTTTCTTTTCTCTAGGATTTTCTATTGATTGTCTAAGAAAAAATATAGCTTTGGTAGTGGATCTACCAAGCATAAATCCAAATTGGTTTTTTGTCATTCTAGTTATGAGCCTTAATCTATGACTCTATGTTCAATCACTATTTCTCACAATTTCATAATGTGACTCATAAGTTTAATGTCCCGGTAATTTGCACTCTTGCACATCTCCCTTATTCTTATATATTGGTATTAGACCCCTTGAGGTTTGGGAATGGGGCACGGACACCCCCTGAGGTTTAAAATAAATCACTTACTACCCTTCAAGTTTCACAAAGGTGCACTGAGTACCCTTGCCGTTAGTGGACAAACCAACATGGTTATAAGGATTTTAAAAATACCAACAATGCCTTTCTCAAAAGCATACAACAGTCATCTTCTTCCCCATCGAAAACACTCTTCTAACCCATTTTTAACCCCTTTTCGAAATTGAGAAGCTATTTGTGAAATAAAAAACCCAAACTCCATGAAGAAGAGGGAGAGTCTGCAAGGTTCCAAAAAACCAAGAAGAGAGAATTGGCCATTAAAGAAAGAAGGGAGAAAAGAAGGCAGAGAGTTTGCTAAAACAAAAAAAATGAAGGAAGAAAAAGATAAAAAAAAAGAGAGGAAAGGGAATAAAAACGAAGAAGAGAGATAAAAAAGAACAAGAAAGGAACTCTAGGCTCTTTCTCTTTCTTCCGATTTTTGTCTTTTCCTCCAATGATCAGCAACCAAGGCATCCCAACTGTTGTCAACTACTCTCAATAGCTTTCTGAACTCTGGTTGAACTTCGGTGAACTCGGGCAAACTCCGGCGAATTGATCCCAAACCACCAATGAATGTCTAACACCCAAGAATTTCAAGATAGCTGCCAATTCTCTACTTTCTGGCCAATCGATTTTTTCCGGTGGCATCGTCCTCTTTATCACTAGTTATACTACCCAGCAAGTGCGAATCAACGGCAAATATTCATTTAGATGATCTTCGATCTTCGGCAACTGCTTGCAACTTTAGATTCCTTGATTCAGCCATAAATCTAGCATAAATTCTGGTGTATGCATCTAAGAATGACTAGGACACATCTCATGTTTCTTAATCCTGCGACCATCACCAATCTTCAGTGATTGTAATTACCCATATGAGTCAGTCTAGGATTCTAGTGTTTTGACCTCCGATGAAGCCTTTTTGTCAATCGTTGATTCCTGAAAAGTGTATCTCAAGCCCAACATGCATCTTTATTCAAGGAGTCTTAAAAGGACACTGATCATGGCTTTGAACCTCATCAATTTATTAGCCCATTAATTTTTCAGCTAGCATCGTGCATGTACGTTTGATTTTGGGTGGCTTCAATCGACTTGAGGTTACAGTTGTGTTGTCAGATCATCCTTTGATTATGAAGAAGACGACTGTTTTGGAGGGCATTGTTGGTATTTTTAAAAACCTTTTAGCGGTGTTAGCTTGTCAACTAACAGCAGGCGTACTCAGTGCCCTTTTATGAAACTTGAGGGGTAGTAAGTGATCAGTTTTAAACCTCAGGGGGTGTCCATGCCCCTTTCCCAAATGTCAGGGGGCCTTGGTGTAAATTTCCCAATAATTTAGTCAACCAAATTATTGAGCACATACAAGGAGTAAACTTTGGAGGAGGTACAATTGTGAACCACCTACTTTTTGCCGATGATATTTTCGTCTTTTGCGACCCATCTCAACTCTCCATTTCTTGGTTGAAAGGTGTGCTCTTATGCTTTCAAGCATGTTCGGGTTTGAAAGTGAATCTAGCCAAGAGTGAAATGTATGGAATTGGTGAAGTAGAAAATTTAGAGGACTTAAGCTTCTCCCTAGGTTGCAAGGTGAACAAGTTGCCTATGACTTATTTGGGGATCCCGTTGGGAGCAAGATATAAGAGCATTTCAGTTTGGAACCCACTAATTGAAAGAATGGAGAAAAAACTTGATTCCTGGAAGAGCTGTGTTTTATCCAAAGGAGGAAAACTGACTTTGGTTTCTAGTGTGCTAGCAAGTCTCCCTTCGTTCTATATGTCAGTGCTAAGGATGCCCATGTCTATTGTTGGTAAGTTGGAGCGAATCCAAAGAAAATTCCTATGGGAGGGACCAGGGGGGTCAGGTAAATACCATTTAGTATGCTGGAAATCAGTGTGCAAGTTGAAAGAAGAAGGAGGGCTTGGATTGAGACCCCTAAATGTTTTTAACAAAGCTTTGCTTCAGAAGTGGATTTGGAGGTTTGGCATTGAGACTGAGAGCCTATGGAGGAAGGTCATTCATCAGAAATACGGTTCTTCATTTGGTGGGTGGTTCCCTTGCAAATCGAAAGCCTCTTTTGGGATGAGCTTGTGGAAACCAATTGCAAAAGAAATTGATTCTGTTCAGAAGGATTGCAAATTTACTCTGGGGCACGGCAGGAGAATCCGGTTTTGGGAGGACAACTGGTGTGGTGACGGACCATTGAAGGACAAGTATAATGACTTATATACAATCTGCAGAGACAGGGAAGCTGCGGTGAATAATTTTATGGAGATCACAAATGCTGGAAGGGTGTGGAATATAAGATTTAGAAGAGATCTGCAAGATTGGGAGGTGGAAAGGTTTGAAGAGATGTTGCAACAATTGTACAGCACACTCTCGGTCCAGGAGGAGGATGGTAGAGTGTGGTTTAAAGGTAATTCAGGCTTGTTCTCCGTCAAGGAGGCTTTTTCAAGCTTGCATTCCACCGGGGCGAAGATTACTGAGCAGAAATTGATATGGTCAAAATTTATACCAAGTAAGGTGTCCTTTATTTGGGCAGCAAGATTAGATAAAATCCTAACTGTGAATCACCTAAAAAATAGGGGTTGGCAGATGCCTAATAGGTGTAGTATGTGCAAGGAGAACGAGGAAATTGTGGACCATTTACTCATCCATTGCAAGGAAGCTTGTACCCTATGGAACAGAATTATTGGAAGATTTGGACTAAGGTGGACTCAGCAAGAGAACTTTGCCAAGGTCCTACAGGCTTGGAGTGTAAAGAAAGGATCTTCTCCAAGATGTCTACTGTGGAATGTTGCCCCTGCTTCTATATCCTGGGTAATTTGGGGGGAAAGGAACAATAGAATATTTAAGAATGTAGAGAGGGGCCTACAAAATCTAGAAAGGAAAATTATATCACTCATGCATAACTGGCTGGCAGCTCATGGCATGTTGGAGAAAGTGCAAATTCAGGACCTGATTCAATGTCAACTGTTTCCAGAGTAACGAAGGGTGCCCAGCAGTAGATATGAGGGACATGTTGGGTCATTAAGTTTGGGAAATCTCAGATGGGAGAGGGTGCAACTGTTATGTAATACCTTTGTTGGTTTGTGAACCTACAAATGCTTCATAGGTACACGTTGTGTGTACTTATGAATCATGATCCTATCTATATACATATATAAAATATCTTATTTACCAATCAAAAAAAAAATAATTTAGTCAACCAAAATACACCAATATTTCCTATGCACTTTTACACCTCTATAGGGATGCAATCTGGGCCCAGGGTTTTTCCTATTCTCATTTTGCTTAGAGCATCTTTAACTTCTATAACTCGAACCCTATGAATAGATGTTTGTTCCTTAGTTTCATTACTGCTATCATCCATGTAGAATCTGGATCTCTATGTACCATACCCATTTAATAATTTTATAAAATATTCCTTCCTCTTAATCTCGTCATCTTTGATCAAAACTCTTAAATCTTCATTTTTAATACATCTAACATGATCTAAGTCCCTTGGTTTTCTTCTTTTTAAATCTTGATAATTTATAAATAAAATTTAAAAGTATATACTTAAGCAAGTCTATTAAAATATACATAATATATAAATATTAATCTTAATAATATGTTCATGTTCCGTGCTGTAGTGTGGTACATTTGGTTGGAGAGGAATCGTAGGATCTTTCACGACATGAGTAGCAGTGTAGAGCATGTCATTGAGACGATCATAGTGGCAGTCGCTTAATGGGTGCTTTTGTTACCATAGTTTAGGGGAATGGCTGTAGTTGAGATGATAAGGAAGTGGAACACTGTTTGTTTTTCATCCCCATCTTAGGAGATCCATGTCTTGAAGTGGGAGGCGCTAGGGCGTGGTATGGTGAAGGTAAATTTTGATGGATGCTCTTTTGGAAATCCAGGACCATCAGGCATAGGAGTGTGTTAGAGACCACTTGGGCGATGCTTCTTTCATCTTTTGTAGGCCAGTGAGTAGGGAAGATTTAGTGCAGGTTGAGCTTCTAGCACTACTTTGTGGCTTGATTGAGGTGAGATGAGGAGGGATCACGAATTGTGTAATGGAAGGCAATGCTTATCAGCTGGATGGTGTCAGATCATGGAGGTTTTCTTATCTTATTCATTGAGCTAGATCCTTGCCTCGTGATTTGAACGTCTCATTCAATTAGGTGCCAAGGGTTGCTAACCATATAGCAGATCGTTTGGCCAAGATGGGATCCATAAGAGCATAATTTTTTTCGGGAGCTCCATATAGGGAGTTTATGGAGGTTGTGTGGGATTGGTGTGTTTCTCATGTTGGGAATACTATGTTTCTTCCATTTTGGAGTTGTAGTTTGGCATGAGGAGTTATCGCTAGATCTCCTCATTTTTTATTATTCTTGTACTTTTTATTCTTTCATCTAATATATTCCTTCATTATTCATCAAAAAAATATAGAAATATATGTATATACTATATATACTTAAAGTGTATTCATTAGGAGCTTACATACTTTAGTATAATAATAATACGAATCCACAAATTGGAGCATGATTGGAATTCTCACATCACGTGAGAGTTTAGCATGCACTTGTACAATTTTATTGAAATCAATGTAAACATAAAATAATAATTAAACTTTAAATAAACTGAAATTAGGCACAATTAAAAGTGTTGACATGTCAATTTTTATAAATATTGACACGTGATTTTTAAAAAAATAATAGTAATAATAATAAAATTAAAAAAGAAAAAAAGGGAGAGGAGTGGGGACGCTTGTGGGAAGTTAGAAAACTTCCCACACATGCCCACTTCGATAGGCAATTATCAGGTGGTTTGGTAACTACCCTATTGCCTATAAAAGTGTGATAAGTTTCAAAATAAGAGGGAACGAAGAGATTGCTGGAGAGTGGTAGAAGAAAGCAGAGATAAACACAAGAGAGAAAAGAGGAGATAAAGATAGAGATTGAAGAAGGAGAGAGAAAGGAAACTCTTTTTCCTACAGTAAGTTTGGATATGGATGGAATTCTCTCTCTTGAATCTCTCGTAAAGTTCTTGGATGTCTGGAAATAGAGTCCAAATCTTTTATTGGTGTTCTAGATTCTCCCGGGTTCCAGATTCCAAAGAGTCTTCGTCCAACAAATCACCTAAAAAATGGGTGTTTATCGATTCAGATGTCATCTCATCCCTTAGGGTTTGAAACCCAGAAAAAGGAGTTTCAGATATGCAGAGACTCATTCAACATATCAAAAAGCGTCCAGAAGCAGAAGAAAGGGGCCAAAACGCGTCTGAGGCACCATGGCAGCGCTCTGACACAAATTCCCAGCGAGTTCGTCCCGCTTGGGAGCGTCTAAGGTGCCATGGTAGCACTTAGGCGCGATTTTCCAGCAATACGGGTGAGTTACTGGCGAGTTTTCCGGCGATTTTGGCTGTTGGTGGAAGGTTTCTAGTGAAACAGGCTCGGCAAGGAGTACTTGGGGCGCACGTGGGTTGAGCACAGGCACGGGCCCAATGCGTCTGGGAGCAAGCTGGCGCGCGCGCGCGCCCATCAGGTCCAACCCAAGGCACTCCCAGCCCAAAATAAAAAAGAAAGAAAGAAAAAACAAGCCAAACAGGCACTTAGGCGCATCGGGTTGGGCTAAGCACGCATGTCCGTGCGTCGTCATACAACTTATACTTCAAAAGAAACCAAAGTTAAACCATTTCTTTTATGGTTCAAATTTCTAAATCAAACCAAAACCAAACCGGATCTTTATGTTCCAAACAATTGAAACCAAATCAAACTGTTTTCTCTACGGTTCAAACCAAACCTAAACCGGATCCTTGTGACTCAAACCAAATTCAAATTCAAAACTCTTTTTGAACTACGGTTCGGCTTGATCCCATAAATGGGTACGTAGGCAGCCCGAAATAAAAACGGGTTCAGCTGTAAATAAAAATAAACCAACCCGATTTCCATTAGTAAACTTTGAGATTTAGAATCAAAGGATTGACCTATAGCCTAGGATGTAATTAAGGATCAACATTTTGAGTGGGTTTGCACCCCAAAAAATAAAAACCAGTACAAATGGGTGAAATCGTGTTCGGCCAAAAAGATTACAATTTTTGGTCAACAAAAAGCAATCAAAGTATGATATTAAATAAATAAAATTGCGGAAATAGTTCTCTAATAATGAAATATGCAATTAATTAATTCAACCTATGAAAAAATAAATAACCTTTGAATCAACATAACAGAAATAAGATTGAAATTGCAGTCATCTTCTCTTATAAAATAAATAAATGCTAACTATTTTAATAGACTTTGATTCCAGATTACCTATCTTTTATATGAACTCGCAAACTTAATTTTCTTCTAAAAAAATCATTTTAATGAACATTTGACACACTTTTTATTGAAATTGCAGAAATATTGAGGGCATTATTTTCCAAATCTTTTTTTTTTGTTTTCTTTTGTTGTTTTGCTCTAAATTATATGCAAATATATGCCTGTTCACATATATGATGAAATAGCATGCATTGCATTATGAATTTGCAAGTTTGGGGGATCAAAATCCTGAAAAGATTGGGAAAACCAAGAATTTTTTGGGTTTTTTTAAACCTGAAGTAGTGTTTGATTCTCTAATAATTATGCATATGTTAAAAGGCTAAGTCGCATGTTGCTTGGAAAAAGATATTTTTTGGATTAAAAAATTAATTGTATGGTTTTTGGATCTAATTTTTATCTATATGAAGTTAATTTTATAAAATTTCGAGAATAACACTTTTTGTTGTTTCATATGTTTAGTATGAAAACAAAATTATAAATTAATGGAACAAATATTAGCCAAGATGCGCAGTGGGCTGCCAAAATTTCGACGATTCACTGAAAAAACCAATTTCTAGTGAATCAAGCGAAACTTTGCTAGATTATTTTATTTTTGCTTTTTTACATGAATGAGATAGAAATAGATGTATATAATATAGAAAATGCATATGTAATATTATATATATGTAGAAATACATCACATTCATTGGAATTTAACAATAATTATGAATCATACACTTCAAAAGGTCATACAATTGTAAGATAGATATGCTGATAAACCATAAAATATGAAATGAAACATCAAACATGACATGTAAAGCAAAATAGCTTGTAGCATTCAAAATTCAAATGAAAGAATAATACAAAAACATACAATGGTAAAGAAGTGAGTTTGGTGATGAACTGAATCGATGAATGATGATGATGACTTAGTATTGAAATGAGTGGCAAGGCTCAAACCCTTCTTTTTCATCAATAAAATGATAGAAATGCTTCCATCCCATGTGATATCTATGCTTTTTTGGTATAAACTACTGTGATACTCATACTCCTGTGTCGTGTGTCATGATACCAATTGGAGGAAAATTGGGATAGCAGCTACTCTCCGGCTCCAGCTCCGGCTCTGAAGGTGATGGAGGACGCATATGATAACCGCATACCAATATAGAAGGGCTGATACTCCATCGGGTATATCATAATAACCATATGGATAAGGGTTCATTGGAAAGAACCCATACGTATCAGATGTCTGCATGTGTGGTCTAGGATATTCGTATGAAGTACCATAGCTACTACTATCAGATGAATTTGTTGGCTCAGGCTGTTGAGGATAATAGAATGGATAGTCTCTTTGGCCTTGCTATGGATACTGTGTTCCATAAGAATTCGATGATCCTCCAACATCTAATGATCAAAAACTTTGCGCTATGGAGGACGAGTCATCATGAACAGAAGATGTTGCCTTTCCTTGCCTTTCCCCCTCCTCTGAAAGTGAGGGTCCTACAACTACTGTTAGCACCATAATCTCTAGTCATGTCGTCACTGTCCTATGTGGCATGATTGAAAGCCACTTCTCTAGTAAAAGGGCTCAATGCTGGGGCACTACTTCCAACACCACTCTGAGTGCCACCATCACCATCATTGTCTGATGCTGATCCTAATCTTGACCTGGACTCATCATCTTCATTTGTGTCCTCCTCCTCTGACGAATCAATATGTTCATGGGATGAGGCTAGGGCTGGAACTGATGTTGCTGCTGGCTGCTGCAATGGAGGGAAGAACAACTCTCGTGGATCGATCAAGTGAGTCTCCATTGCCTTTCTCCTTTTCTCCTCCATAACTGCATCGACATTGATGCCCATCTTTGCTGTAGCATGGGCAATTACTGGGCTAGGAGGACCATTTGGCCTATCCATCTTAACACATCTAATTCAGTTTGCAAATGGATCCTCGTCATCAACTTCATTACTGAATAAAATGGAGGATCCTTCACAATTGTGCTGCGCTGCTTTATCTCCAGCTGTCTTGTCCTTATCTTCATGTTATAATGGGAGAAGTCTAACTTCTACAACCTCTGATAAGCTAGTTGGTTCCTCTTCTTCGTGTGTATGAGTACCAACATACTCCAATTACGCCCACAAGCAGACGAAGATGTTGTGTGAGCCAATACTCTACATGCTAGCTTCCTGAATGTAGGGCATCTATCCGATAAGTAGTCCACCAGTCACCTAGAATTACAATTGGAAATTAAGTATTAACATTTAAGAAATTAGAATGTAGGAAAAGCAGTTAATATTCACAAATAAATGCCACTTATACGACATCATCGTCGTCCTTGACGCAATCGGCATGGTCAACTCGAACAAGCCCAACGTGTCTCTAAATAGTCTCAATTGGCATTGAAAGGGTCAAAAGGGTTAGTATTTAACTATTAAGTATTAATTATTAAAACAATACAAAGTAATTAATAACTTGTAGATTCATTACTATTCACAAACCCCTAGTCCCGACCTCATTTCCAAACTTTCCAGTAGCATCTGAATGGGGGGTCCAACTTTATGAAGACCTTATGGACTGCACTGCGTAAGATCGCTCGAGAGGCAAGGTTATCCTTGTAATGATATTTAGGATTCAGGTAATACGCTGCATTGATGATTACAAGAAAAGTATTTATACTATTAAAGTATAAACATTCTTGAACATATTAATAAAATATGCAAATAGATTCAAATTTCATAGTTTATACTGGCCGAATGCAGTGGATAGCCTAAAGTCTTGAACTGTTTATCATCTATAATCTTATGCACCCACTTATACGATTTGGGTGCTGCGGCCTTGATCAGAGATTTCATCACCTTCATACACTGATAAATAGATCCTATTGTGGGATAGGCACATAGTTGTTAAAACGCCTAGGCGATAGACCTGCTTGTAGCCTAGGTGACTGCCTAGATCGCCTAGGCGATAATTTTTTCATTTCAAAATAATCAAAATATATTCATCATCCATTGTACATGGAAGTATCAAAAATAAAAAAAATCTAAAGTATCAAAAGGTCTAAATGCCATCATCCAATGTAAAATCCATATCAGTTTCTTGAAGCAAGCATCCTGCAATCCCATCACCCATAAGTTCCTGATTATGATTAGCTTCATCTCCATCTTCATTATCATCTGACTCTAAGTATGTATTTTCTTCCTCGCCTTCAGTTTCATCAGAGTCGGTCCATTGGGGCTCTTCGTTTCTTCCTCTCCTTCAAAATGTCTACTTGAACTTCTTGGAGTGCTACTACTAGTTGCACTTGACATGTTGCGTTGTGGTCTTGACGGTCCATCAATACCTTTAGAAGCCCCCACAGCAATATCAACATCTAACTAACTAAGCCCTTCATGGACAACGTCTTCCGACGACTCTTTTCCTGTGAGCCACTCACTAGAGTCATCAATTTCATCAAAGCAAATGGGGTCATAGGCTTTAGGATTTTCCTTCCTTGTTAAGAATCTCTCTCATAGTCGCTGATTGTATTGGACGAAGACAAGATCATTCAGCTGCTTCTGTTCTAGCCTATTCCTCTTCTTTGTATGAATCTTTGCAAACAAAATAAAAAAAAATTACTTAAGAATCTCAAATTTTAATAAAACTTCAAATTAAAGATACAAATGAGATATATATTTTCACTCACAAATTCAAAAGTACTCCAATTGCGTTCACAATCCGAAGAAGTGCATGTAAGCCCTAGGAGTAGGATCCGAAGTGCTAGACGTCGAAGTTCCGGGGTATTAGCTCCATAGGTATCCCACCATTCAACTTCAAAAAGTATTAAAATAATGAGTAAAGGATCAGTTGTTAATTGTTACAAATAAAAATTCAAATTTAAAAGCATTACAATGAACTTACTTGGCTGCTCCTTCTCTCTTTGCCTAATTGCTATATCTTTTCCAAAAAGGTCCCTACAATTTTTGTAAGTATCCATTTGTCTAGAGATCTTATCTTGTAACTCTTCATCTCTAACCACTCTCTCTAGACAATCAAGAAAACCCACTTCAAAATTTCCAATAGAATCATCTGAGATGTCTTTAGCTTTAAAATACAAGCTTGGATTGAGAAAGAAGCCTACTACATGTAGTGGCTGATTGAGTTGCTCTTCCCATCTCTTATCAACAATAGTTAAAATAGGTTTGTAATCTCTTTATTTGTGTCCAAAAAAGCTTTGGATTTGATCTCTTGCTTGTTCCATTGCAGCATAAACATAACCCATTGGTAGCTTCTCATCACCATCAACTAATCTTAAAACTTGTACAAGTGGATATGAAGCTTTTAGACAATAACTAATACCTCTCCAAAATATTGTTGATAAAACAATATTTGCAACTCTTTTCCCATCTATTTGTTTTTGCCCATTTACTAGTATTACAATTAGAGGAAACAAATAAAGCTCTCAAGGCTTGTTTACGTGTAAACAAACTTTGAAGATTCAAGAAAGCAGTAGCAAACCTTGTGACTGCTGTCCTTACTAGGTCCTTTCCTATCTTGGCTCTCATTTGATTAAGTAGGAGAGGATGCTTGTAGATGAAAGAAGTGACTAATTGGGCCTTGGCAATGATAACCTTTGTTCCCTTAAGATTCCTAATATCTTCTAATATGAGATCTAAGCAATGAGTAGCACAAGGTGTCCAAAACAGTTGTTTTCTCCTATCCATCAATTTTCTACCTATAAAAAGGCATTATAAATATAAGTACAAGTAAGATAATACACTTGAATTCAAGTTAAAGATGAAATAAAATAAAAAAAAGACACCTAAATTACCTCCAGCAACATAAGCAGCATAATTATCTGTAACAACTTGAACCACGTGCTCTTCTCCAACTTCTTCTATCACATTATTAAGTACTTCAAACAAGTATTGTGCATCATGTACTTTACTAGAAGTATCAATTGATTTCAAGAAATATGCCCCTTGGGGACAATTCACTAAGAAGTTGATTAAACTTCGTGTCCTCTTATCAGTCCAATCATCAGACATGATTGTGCATCCATACTTTTTCCAAGATGTTTCATAAACTTGAAAAAGATCCTTGGCTCTACCAACCTCAATCTTAAGAAGTGGTTCTCTCAACTCATAAAATGATGGAGGTCGATAACCTGGTCCAAATTGACCGATTGCTTCCACCATTACTTGAAAACTTCTTAATTTCATTGTATTGAATGGAATTCCAGCTTGGTAAAACCATCGAGCTACATATTGATTTACTTTTTTCCGATCCTCCTTTTTGTATCTATTATTAATGGTGGTCTGAACTGTATTTCCTTTAGCCATCTCTGCAATTACTTCTTTAGGATTCCTTCCCAAAAAGCCATTCATGGGTCCCTTTTCATGTGGTTTTTTTTAGTCACATGACTCACTTGTGTGGACTTCTCCTTGCCTGTCCATTTTCTCTTTTCTGCACTACATTCCCACTTCAACATCTTCACTTTCTTCAACCTTAATTTCCCAAGGATCTTGGCTAAAAGGGTCATCAAGCAAGTCATTTTGGATTCTTTTATTACTTGCCATATGATCCGATAATTCTTTAATTATCTCCATAGATGCCTTTGGGCATTTCTTGACATTCCCATACCCACCAATCAAATGTTGCTTTTGTTTATAAATACCTCCATTTGTTATAGCCCTACATAACTCACATTGAATTTTGTTCTTATCATTAACAACATGCCAAAAAGAATACTTCCACTCTGGATCCTTAGAATTGGCTTTTGGCTTGGAGCTACCGGAAGATGACATCTCTTCAAATAGACAAACACCAAACACTTTTATTAAGTAATTAAACAAAATAGTGTAGATTTTAGAAAAGAAAAACAATAAAAGCTAATTGACTTAAGGCCTGAACCATACGTAATTATGTAGGACTTTTGGGTGAGGCTGGCCCAGCCATGGATACTCATTTTTCACACATCAAATTTAAAATCACCAAAAAAACACAGGTGTTGTTCACTATTAAAAGAATAAGAGAGAGAACGAGAGATTGTGAAGTTGGCCACTGAGGACGAAAGAGATAGAGAGAGAACGAGAGAGACAGGTGTTCTTCACTGTTAAAACACAGGTGTTCTATTCTTAGTATTAAAAAAAAAAGAATAAGAGAGAGACAGAGAGAGATAGAGGGAGTAGGGAGTGAGAACGAGAGAGATAGAGGGAGCGAGAGGGAGCACGACAGAGGGAGCGAGAGAGATAGAGAGCGAGATAGAGAGAGGTCGAGAGAGATAGAGGGAGTGAGACAGAGAGGAGTGAGAGAGATAGAGAGCGAGACAGAGAGAGGTCGAGAGAGATAGAGGGAGCGAGACAGATAAGGAGTGAGACAGAGAGAGGTTGAGAGAGATAGAGGGAGCGAGATAGAGAGAGGTAGATAGAGGGAGCAAGACAGAGAGGGAGCGAGAGAGATAGGGAGCGAGACAAAGAGAGGGAGCGAGAGAAACAGAGATAGCGGCAGAGATAGGGAGCGAGACAGAGAGAGGGAGTGGGAGAAACAAAGGAGACAGAGAGGGGGAGAGAGAGAAACAGAGGGAGCGAGAGAGATAGGGAGCGAGACAGAGAGAGGGAGCGAGAGAAACAGAGGGAGAGAGAGAGAGAGAGAGAGAGAGAGAGAGAGAGAGAGTGAGATAGAGAAAAAAAACAGAGGGAGCGAGACAGAGAAGATAGAGACAGATGAAGCGTTGGAGAAGAAGAGAAAAAAAAAACACACGCACACATAGCTCGACGAAGAAGAGGAGGAGAAGGTCGACGTACCTTGCACCTTGCGGCTTGCGATGAAGTTCGACGACAAAGACGACGAAGCCTGTTTCTCCTTTCAATTTCTCCTTATTTCTCCTTTCAGTTTCTCCTCTTGCCTCTTCAGTTTTTCCTTTTTTGCATGTTGCGTGTGGACGAAGGTTGACGCATATATTTCAAACTCTTTTCTTCTTTTTTTTTTTTTTTTCCTTGTTTGCTCGCCTGGGCGAGCAATCGATCGCCTGGTCGCCTAGGCATAGCTCGCATAGGCGTGGTACCGCTCGGGCCTTGCGACAACGCCTAGTCGCCTAGGCGCCTAGGCGACCGCCTTTAATAACTATGGATAGGCATATGTATCAACTATCTTCAGCACACGATATATCAGCTCTAGCAATCTAATCAAGTCTCCCATTTTGTCTCAAAAAGTGCTGGATAATATGATATCCTCTACTTTCCTCCCGATCTCCTTGTGGCTATAAGAATAGCCCGTCCAATCCTTACTAGTGAATAACAACTTCAATCCCTGGCTTCGTTTCAAAATACTTTCCAAAGCAATGTAGTTCATGCCGAATCTGATAATCCCCTACTGAACTATATTTCCACCACATTTCTTTCTCATTCATACAAGTACATAACTGTGATTGTACATGAATGTGGTGAATGCTGGTGCATCCTGTAGGACACTAACCACATTGCTTCTCTGTGCATCAACTCTAGCATCAAGTTGATGCAATGCGTGGTCATGGTTCAAAATATCGTGCTGATGTGTTGTATTGATCAATCCAAAAATGGACACATATCAAGATACGTATCGGATAGGCTATAAAATGGTGGATACACAAAAAAAATGACGGATACATAAAACAAGACCGATTTAGAAAGAAAGCTAAAAATATGATACATAAACATGTTTCTTACATCATAGGCCTATACAAAATACGCATTGATTTGGAAACAAATTGGCATAGGTGCAAATGAATAAAAACTTCAAAAAAAGTAATAACAGATTAATAAAAGCTATAATATTCTAGATAAACTAAAAATGGATTAATGATATTTCCAAAAAATAATTAGATCCATATATTTCACTTGAAATCAGTAGATTCATGTAAAGGAATATCAAATTATATTTAAACATTAAAAAATAATGATTTATCAAGAAAAACTTCAACCTCCATGAAAATTGTCAACCAATACAATTTCTTCATTTGATTCATTCAAAGAAGTTATTTCTTAAAAATTATCTAAGAAATTAGGCCGAAAATAGACTTCAAACAATGGGATGTAAAGGTTTCTCTAAACTCTTTTTGGTTTGAGAGAATAGGCCCTTCTTTAGAATGGCCTTTTTTGTCATTTTTTTTAGTAAGTATCGATTGTATCGAGAGTATCGGCTATGTATCGAGCGTATAGATTATGTATCGAGTGTATCGACAACCGTATCGATTATATCAACCAGTACAATTGATGTAAGGATACATTGTTGTGTATCGTGCCATATCACACGATACAGGATATGTATTGACCGATACGGCACGATATTTAGAACTATGTGCGCAGCACATGGCATCCAATGGAGGGCGTACTACTGTTGTAATCTCAGGCTGGCTTTCTTGAATGCATTACCATTATCTATCGCAACCTGAACCATGTTCTCTTTGCCGACCCTGTTTATCACACTCTTTAGTAGGCTTGCAATGTACGATACATCCTTGATATTATCTAATGCGTCGACTGATTACATAAAAATTATCTTGCATTTGCAATACACCATGAAATTGATGATGGATAGTCTAGTAGGATTTTTCCATCCATCAAACACAATAGTAACTCCAAACTGCTCTCAGTGAGGTCGGAAGGAGATAATAAAGTCTCTCATTTCGTGCTCTTCCTCATCCAAGCAAGTCCCCATAATCTCGCAAGGCGTAGGAGGTATGACTTGAATACTTGACTCTGAATTATATCCACCATGTTCTTGAAATGTGGTGTTGATTATGCATTTGCAGGAATGTGATTAAATATAAACATTGAAATAAACGTTCCCATCCTCTGTCTGACATTGCCCTTGCTTTAGACATTTCTTAGTCTCTTCTGCCTGGAACCATGTGAATAGAACAATGAGGGCTCCATCGGATTATTCGGAATCCTGGTGCTCTATGAACGAGTGAGCCTAGGTTAATCAGCCCTATGCCCAAGAGCATCAAAATTAATAGCATCTCATCTAGAGGTACCATCCCTATGAAATCTGTATCTTTCAGCGTTCCTCTTCTCATACTTAGATTGCAATGATGCTCGTGCGTTGGCTCTGAATGAGACCCTTTCTACCTTAGTCGCAATATCGTCGGGGTATATAATATCATCATTTGAATCCTTAGTTCCATGGGATGGTTATACATGCTTTGTTAATCTATGCCTAATCTCCTCCTGTGATGTCTTTCTTTCCTGCCTGCCTGTAATCCTTGACTGCAAATGCTCTCTCATTTGCCTCTTAAACTTTGGAGGCATTCGAGGACAGTTGGCCACATTCTTCTACTTGTGCTCCAAGTGTTGCTTGAGCTGTGATACTCCACCACCCTTTATGATTTGGTGGCAATAATTATAAACCTTCTTATTTCTCTCTCCCTCGTATCTGGTGCCATGGCTCCAGCCCCACTACCAGATGCCATACTGAGAGTGCTATTGCTATATACTTACTCACAAACAATCCACAAGGTCCACAACTAGATCAATGAATACCTGAACGGTAAGCAAAATAGAAAAATGTCACAAGTTAGTAACAAAAACAGTAATAATCCTCAACATTTTTCCCATTTTCTTTTGAATTTTTAACCTTATTAGTGCAAATTTCGAAGTAATATTAATTCCCATTTTATAATATTGTAACTATAATTTATCAAAAATTCTAAATATATATTATAATTATTAATTAGCAAAAATAAATTAGTATTACTAATTATTATAAAGCATGTAGATTCCTCATGCCTATTACACAATTTAATGTGAGGATTTTAGATTTTTTTTCAATTTTTCTAATTATTTTTATATTTTGTTACTCAATTTTAATGTAAAATATAAATACATAATCACCAAATGTTGAAGTTTTTTTTTCTTATAATTAATAAATTAAATTTTCTAATTTAGTTTGAGTTTTTGTATTTTTCTCTATTTTTCCTTTTTAATGAATTTTCGATTAAAATTACTCTAATAAGTTATTATTTTTATGGAAAAAAATTGCTAATACCCATCAATAGATCGGGATATACATAAAATTCATCAGATTATATCAAGTTTAGAGCAATAAAAAATATAAAAAAGGTTTTTATTCAATTTATCCTTAAATAATATTAAAAAACAATTTTGATAAAAAAAAAACTAAACCCATCGATAGATCGGGTGTCTCTCTATATTATGTATAAAAGTCATCGAATTATACCAAGATTAGAGCATTAAAAATAATAAAAATTGTTTTTTTATTCATTTTGGCCTAAAATAATTAAAAAAAACTGGCGACACCCATTGATCGATTGGGTGTTGCTCTAACACATATCCAAAAATCATCGCAAAATATGGTGTTAGATCAATCAAAATAAAAAAATAAACATTTACTTTCAATGGAAGTAACAACAGATGTCGACGAATGCTAAATCCGTTGCAAATCACTTTTATAAGTCTTCTATTACGTAGATTGGGAGATATCTGGGAGATTTGAGTAAAAATGAAGATTTGGAAGAAATAGGAAGAGTTTGGAGAGATTTGCCTAAATGGAGTGGCATATATACCTGTTCTCTCTCTCTCCTCCCCACAACGCCCGGAAGAAACAAAAAAAAAAAAAAAAGATAGAGAAAAAGAAAAAGGATGCTGACGAAATGTAGCAAATTTCGTTGCGTTTCTTTGACACTCCACGAAAAAATTGCTAGATGAAGTAGTCCAGCAACTTTTCCTAGTGAAACGCATCGCTTGGGGGGTCCTTATCGAAATTTCAGTGAAGCATAAAACAATGATATTAGCTTATTGTATATTAGTAACCAATTTCTGCATGTTAAATCTGAAAAACGTTTTTAGAGTATAGATTTATGATGGATAACTAGTCAGATAATTGGTTAACTATTTATGTTTATAAGTGTAGTAATTAACTTTTTGTGACCAACAATTATTTTTTGAAAATCGTAAAATTGTTAAAAATCATCATGTACTTATTCTATACTCTATAGTTTTCACCGATCATTGTTTTCTGCGTTTAAATCACTATTGCATTCATTACTCAGCTAACATGATTGTTTTTCTGTAATGTCATGTTATCTACATGTAAAAAAGAGTCTTAAGTAAGCATCTCATTTATATTATTTACATGTAAAAAAGAGTCTAAGTAAGCATCTCATATATGTTATTTACATGTAAAAAAGAGTCTAAGTAAGCATCTCACACTGTTTCATTCAAAAACATCCTTCATTTCCACAACAATTTAGATGTCATCAGTATTTTCATTGATTTATTGACTAGCAATGTATCTAGCAATTTCGATGTTTTCAGACTTTGCCAACATCCTTCATTTCCACAACAATTTAGATGTCATCAGTATTTTCATTGATTTATTGACTAGCAATGTATCTAGCAATTTCGGTGTTTTCAGACTTTGCCTGAAGTGACGGTGCTCCTTTGCCGGGGATTATGACTGAAAATGCGTAAAGTACCAAATTACTTTTCACATAACAATACATAAGGTTGATGTCTAGATTACCTGCATGTTGCCCAAAGAAAAGAAAATGCAATATGAACAATTCATGATATTGACCAGCTATGTCTTGTTACATCTTTCTATAGAGAATACTAGTGATCCAATGACCAAATATTGCTTGATCAGTAATTTTGAACACAAAAAATAATGATGGTGTATTCCACTCTCGTAAAACTTGGTTCAGCATTTTCATTTCTTCATTATGTTTATCGAATTTAAGGTTAGTATAGGAGTAAATTATATGAATCTAAATATTTTTTAGACTGACAAAGAAAGCTCATGTATTGTTTACTGATATTGCTCTGTATTCATGACTGATTTAAATGTTTTGAATTCTTGAGTGCTACTTATTTTGTTTAGACCTGGAAAAAATATGGGTTTGGGTTGACCTGTGTAATAATTGGGTCGGTTTTGGGTTGGGGATTTAATAACCCGTTTGTATTCGGGTCAACCTGAATCTAACCTAATGATGACCCGTTTAACCCTAAATTATATCATGAATTCACATTCTTTTCTATTGGTAATAAAAAAAATATTAATCAGGTTGGTGGGTTGAAACCCAACCCACCAATAACCGACCATTGCTCAACCCGATAATGACCCGCCTGAACCCGACCCATTGCCAGGTCTAATTTTGTTATGTTTCTCTTTAACGTATCTAATTTTGACAGGATTCTGCTTTAACAAGTAGCTTTTGTTTTCCTATTACTGGTTTATATATATTTACCTGATATTGTGCTTTGCATGGCAGGCTGGTTCAGTTTATTGACTCTTATGATCCACCTTTAAAAGGGTTACATGAAGATCTCAATTTTGTCAGCCCTCGTGTTGGAGAGGTTAGCAATAATTGGAATGGTTGAAGTGGTTTCTCTATCTTTGAACTATAATTCTTGTTGCCAAGGCACCTGTTTGATGTTTTTGGTTTCTGTGTAGACTCAACAGGTTCTATTAACTATATAGAATAAAATCGATGAAACCTTGGGGATATTTTGCATATCTGAAGAAAATCTAATTACTTAACTTACTCACTAGGCATAGATTGAATATGAATATATTATATATTATAATGGTCAACAAAATCAATTCATATAAGAAGAGCTTGAAATATTCTTCTTGAAAGAGATTAGAGTTCAGTATGTATTCAGATTTCAAGTTTTGCCTTTTTTGTAGCCTTGTAAAATTGTGGCTTACAAAATTGACATATTGTATGGGTATCCCTTAGTAGGAAAAAAAGGAATGAAACCATGGTTTGCAATTTCGCGAAACTTCGCCGATATTTCGGTGAAATCTCTTTGAGTTTCATGGCCAAAATCAGGGAAAATTTTCCCAGATTTCTCCAGTGAGGGGAAAATGGGGAAATATTCATTTTTATTATATATATTTTTTGGTTTAATACGTTTATAATGCATACATGGATGTGAATAAATCCAAAACATCTAAGAAAAACACATCCACTGTTCCACATTGAATGTACTAGATGTATGATTGTAATTGTATTGTACTTGGTCTTTAACTCTTTTCTATGTGCTGAATTGATTAGTATTATGATATTATCTCATTTTCCTTGATTTGTATGTGCAATATGCATGAAGACTTATACATTACATTTCTGTTTGTTTTGGATTTTTTTACACTCATTTTGCATTATAAACGTATTAAACAAAAAAAAAAAAAAAATTTACAAAGAAACACATATTTCCCCCATTTCACCTCATTGGGGAAATTTTCCTTGATTTCGTCGAAATTTCTTGGTGGATCCCGCTGGCAAAATTTCAGCGAAATCCGAAATTGCAATCCTTCAACAAAACTTTAATGACATAGAATTAATTAATTTAGTCTTTTTCTAATTAATTTAATTGATTGATTAACTAATTACTCAACCTTCTTGGGTTTAAAAACCCAATTGAACTTAAGTTGGGTCTAGGTTGGATCCAAATAGTTTGGTATGCAGCCCATTAAGAGAATAAAGAGTGTTTTGGTAATATTACTTGATTAAGGAGTCTCAAGTAGTATTTAAAGAACTAATGCAATTAAGTGTTGTTTAATTGCCAAATAGAAAAAGGACAAGAATGGGGAAGAGATGTGGACGTGTGGGCTGAGGAAATATTTAGAAAAATAAATATACTTTAAATTAAAGAAACCCTACTTTTAATTCAACTATAACTATAAGTCTTTCATTATTAATTTACAATTATTGTCATTATTCTTATTGTTTTTTGATAAATAATGAAGTGAGTATATATATTATATGGAAAGGAAAAAGTATAGAGTATGGAGTATGAAGTATGGGATATACAAGTGTAACCAAAAAGAAACGACCGCTCTACAAAGACCACATGGTCCCCCACTTTGCCGTAAACTCAAAACACTGACGAGGCACTGTACATAACATACCATAGGAACACCACACAAAACTCCATGATCCAAGCTGAACAAGCTATTCAGCTTAAGACCACCAACCCCTCGCACTCCCGAACCCATCATCACCTAGGACATAACTGCGCTTAAGCCTCAAGTCATGCCATCCTTCCAAATAAGAGACAAAAAACACAACTCTTTCCAATCCTTCACAATCTCTGTAGGCCATAACCCCTCGAATTCTGGTAGAACCGAAGCCCATGATGCCACAACAATCAACATAGAATCAAACACCTGGTCCACCGGCGCCCTGATATCCCTAAAGATCCTACTATTACGCTCCAACCAAATGAACCAGACAACTGCATGGAATAACATGTCATATAACAATTTGCCCCTCCTACCTAGGCCCGTAACACACCATTGAGTAATCCATGCCTCAAGAGTATTTGGTAGCACCCAAGAAACTCCGATCATCTCAAACACTCGCATCCACATAGAACTGGCGAACTGACAAAGGAGAAAAAGATGATCAATGCTCTCTCCATAATGCATACACATGAAGCAAACATGCGGGGATAAGGCGATCCCTTTCCATCTTCTTTGGATCAGATTCGCTGTGTTTATCTTGTAAAGAATGGAAGTCCATAAAAAGGCCTTAATCTTTAGAGGGACCTTAAGCTTCCATAGCTAACGTAATGGGAAGGATACACTAGGATGTGATAAGCCAAATGAAACCAATTTGAAGAAGGATTTACAAGAAAACATACTATTAGGTGAAAGAGACCAAGAGACCTTATCAGAACCTAGGGGGTCAAGAACCACATCCTTTAAACCATCAATGAGTAAAGAGATCTCTTCCATTTCAAGAGGTCGGAGATTTCTCTGAAATGGAAGATTCCAAGAGGAACCAGAAGAAGACCAATGCAAGGTATCAGCCACAGAAGCATTAGGAAGAAGGGCAAGGGAGAATAAACGAGGAAATTGGGTAGATAACTTCTGATTGCCCCACCACAGATCGTGCCAAAAGAGAATCGAAGATCCAGATACAATGCTGAACCTAATATGAGGGTAAAACAATGGTGCAACCATTTAGCAAGAAGAGAGGAGTTACGGTGGGCTATCATACCAACCCCAATCCCTCCCATTTCCTTATCAAGACAGACCTTATCCCACCTAACTAAGTGACACTTCCTATTCCCCCCACCTTCCCACAGAAAGTCCCTTTGGGCTTTCTCAATAATGGCCACAACCCTCCTAGGCATCCTAAACATAAACATGAAATAAACAGGGAGACACAGCCTTGATTAGGACAATTCTCCCCCCAAAAGATAAGTAGTTCCTCTTCCATAATGCCAGACGCTTCTCCACTCTTTCAATGACTGGCTCCTAAAAGCTAAGATTATGAGGGGAAGCCCCCAGAGGAAGACCAAGGTACGACATCGGCCAACTACCCACCTGACACCCCAAAATCCGATTAAAAGACCGAGCCTCATCCTCATCTACGTTCAAACCCACAATTGAGCTTTTCTCCCAATTCACCTTTAGACCTGATATCATATGGAATGTGTGCAATATGCTCTTCAGCCAGATCATTTGGTCCTTAGAAGCTTCCAAGAATACCAAGGTATCATCCGCAAACTGTAATTGGGATATTGTTACCTCATCCCTTCCGACCTTGAAACCTTTAATCAATCCCTGACTCCTTCCAATCATGATAAAGCTTTGCAACACCTCTGCTACCAAAGTGAATAAGAAGGGGGATAATGGATCCCCCTGCCTTATACCCCTAGAAGAAGGGAAAAACCCTCTCACCACTCCATTAACCAAAATAGAGAAGTGAACATTTCTCAGACACCCCCGAATCCACATCCTCCACCTTTCCCCAAAGCCTTTCCATTTCAACACAGAGTCTATGAATCCCCACTCAACCTTGTCATATGTCTTTTCAATATCCAATTCACACACTACCCTTGGCTCCCGAGCCCTCTTCCTACTTTCCACACACTCATTTGCAATTAATGCACAATCCATGATTTGGCGATCCTCCACAAAAGCACTCTGATTCAAGGATATAATCTTAGGCAATACCATCTTCAGCCTAATAGAGAGAACCTTTGCTATGATTTTATAAACACTAGTGGTTAAGCTTATAGGCTTGAATTCTTTAATACCTATTGCCTCCACTTTCTTGGGAATAAGAACAAGGAAGGTCGCATTTGTAGCCTTATGAACCACGCCATTCCTGAAAAACTCTTAAAACACCTTAAACAAATCATCCTTGACAATCTCCCAGTTATTTTTGAAAAATCCAATTGTAAATCCATCGGGCCCGGGAGCCTTATCCCCCTCCATCTCCCAAATAGCTTCCTTAATCTCCTCCAACTCAAACCCTCTTTCAATCCATGCACTCACCGCCTCACACAATTTTAACTGATCATTCTCCTTTAATTTGAAGTACAAGTCTTGCTCGGACTTGTAAAGATTGGCATAGAATTGACACAAAGACTCCCCAATTTCCTTGCTATCCTCAACAACCCTACCGTCCACTTCCAATCGCACAATTGAGTTATTAGTTCTTCTCCCCTTCACCATCCTATGGAAAAAGGCTGTATTCCCATCTCCTTCCTTTAACCACCTTATCCTTGATTTTTGCCCCCAATGCATTTCCTCATATTTTAGAATTCTTTCCAGGGAAGCCTTAATCTCCATTCTTCTTTCCCTATCTTGGGGTCCCCACACCCCACTTCCTTTCTTAGAGTCCAATTCGGCTATTTCATCCAAAGCCTCCTTTTTCTGAATCTCCACCCTCCGAAAGGTTTAATTATTCCAAAGCCTCATTATTATTGGGAAGTCTGATTATTCCAAACCCTTTATCCAAAGCCTCATTATTATTATTGGGAAGTCTTGGATGTTAGAAACATGTGGAAATAGAGGGGATGTTGGAGACTTTGGAGGCTTAGGAGTGTTTTAGTAAAACTAATCAAATTACCCTAAACTGAATAATATATATAGGCTCAGTATTATATTTTCGTAATTTATCTAGTTTCAAGTGGGCGCCTATGGGAGAAAAAGGGAGAACAGTGGACAAGCAGCCTAGGCTTTTACTTTCTGACAATTTGAAAAATAGGGGTTGGCAACTCCCTAACAGATGTAGCATTTGCAAGGAAGAGGAAGAGTGTGTGGCACATCTATTGGTGCATTGTGAAGGAGCAGCAAGACTTTGGGATGTGGTGCTAAGACGACTTGAAGTGTCATGGACTCAGCCTAAAGAATTCAGACAGGTGTTAGAAGCGTGGATTTGGAGGAAAGGAAAGTCTTATGAAGATATTATCTGGAATTCAGCACCAGCAGCTATTTCATGGATAATGTGGGGTGAAAGAAATAGAAGGATATTCAAAAATGTGGAAAAGTCCTGGGCATCCATGGAAAAGGCTGTACTAAGAACTCTACATAGCTGGCTACATTGCTGTCCGGAGGGAACTAAAATCCCTCTAGAAGACTTTCTAAGATGTAACAGGTTCTCCGAATTGTTTTTTTTGGGGGTGGGTGATGTAAGGGATCCGAGGTAGGATTAGACCTATATGTAGGTAACCCATGTGGGGGAGGTAGTCTAATTTGTCCTGCTATGGTACACAGTTTGTGTACCTGTACTTTTTCATAGTATATATTATATATAATATCATCTCCTTATGATAAAAAAAAAAAAACCAAAAAAATTCTGATTCTTGTTGAAAATCTAGTGTATAAATTACTTCGATTCTTTTGGGTGTTTTAGATTGGTAGATGAATCCAAGATTGATTATTAATGAAGTTTTTGAGATTTCTTGATAATCTTTATTCTGAAAATCTGTGCTAAAAATTTTATAAATTTAATTGGCTCTTAAATCTTGATTTAGCAAAGAAAATCTTAAGTCTTTAGTTGTTTTATCATTCTATATAATATAAAGTTAATTTAGGGTATTAAGAATCATGATTTGACTCTAAAGTTTTGGTTTTTTATATTACAATGTAATTATTGTGAGAAATTAGGTAATTCTAGAAAATTTGGAAATTATAAAAATTTATTTTTAATATTCTTGGATGCCCTTGGATCATATATTAATCATCTTTGAAGGGTTTTAGGAAAAGATTAAAGGTCTGGACTTAAATTTATAATGTGTTGTATTAAAAAGAATATTATTAAGTGTTAATATGATTTTGAGGAAACCCAAATAAATATGAAAAATGAAAAGTGGTCAGATGAAAGATTTAGGCTTTCATTCCCATTCTATTATTTCTCTAAAATTTAGGATGCTAATTTATATAATGATAAATAATAAATCACTACCAAAATTGGTATGTTATTGGTCCTACAATAAATTTAAAAAGTATCTACAATCCCTATTCATGAAAATTAGTTGATAGTTGGTTATTTAATTAATTATATAATTAATTGGGCATGTTATTAAGAAATCCTATGTTGGGGATGTTGGGACAAAGTCCTACATCCTGCTAATGGTACAAGGAAATAAAATTGCACTCTAAATCAATAACTCAAGTTATTGGTCTAGTGGTAAGCACTTGATCCTAACAATTGGTATCGGAGTGTAGGTCTCGGGTTCAAGTCCCCAGAGACATGCTGTGCGGTTTGTGTAGGTGTGTCCCTAGCTTATGGTGCATAGGTGTCAGGGGAGTTCAATCCCCAATATTGCACATTGTGGTTGTGATAGGTGTTTGGTTGTCCGCCTACGGTTCATATATGCAAGGAGGGACCTTGGAAAGGTGGGTTTGAGTCCCACCGGGATATCCTAAAAAAAAGAGGCATGCTGTTGTGGCAAGTTTTGGCCAAGTCCCGGTTGGCAGATGTTCGCTTGCAGTTGTAGGTGCTGAAGGGGTGCCCTGGGGGGGGGGGGGGGGGGGGGGGGCGCGTGGGGGGCGGGGCGGGCTTGTTGGGGATGTTGGGCCAAAGTCTAGCATCCTGCTAATGGTATAAGGAAATAAAATTGCGCTTGATCCTAATAACCTATTCTCTCGGTTATACGCATTGAAAAATTAATTAGCTTAGATATTTATTAATTAAAAAGCTTAATAATTATAGGCCATGTGCTAGTGATAGTTGTTAATTACAAGGTAGTTATTAAATAAAAAGGTTTAACAATAAGAGGCCCATTCATTAGGGATTAGTTGGTTTATTAACAGATTACTTAGTTAATTATTAGAATTATCTCTTAATAAGATGATTGGTTAGTTAATAATTAATTAAATGGTAAGTTACAAGTTGTTACAACAGGATTTATTTTGTTGATTAGTTACTTATTGCGAGATTCTCTCTAATGACTAATTAGTTACAAGAGAATTTTTAATATGGTTAGTTAGTTAATCATGGTAGTTACTATGAAATCATATGATTTGAGAGTTAATGTAGTTAGTAATTTAAAACAAATAATTTACCAAGGGCCCTATGGACATGGGGTTAGTTAAATAAAATATTCTAATTAATACTGGGATATTGTCTAGTTTGGTAGGCCTTAAATAAAGTGTAATTGATTTTATTTAAACAATGTTTTTATCATAGAGTCGCTTCCCCAAATAACAAGCCCTATGAGTTGTGATAATTCATTATTTAATTTATTTATTGTCTATAAGATTATAATTTACTTAACCCAATAATATGAGGATTTCTTAAGTGACAGGCCTTATTTAAGTGATGGTTATTTAAGTTAAAAGAATTTACTTAATTATAGAAAAGAGAGTCTAGTTGATAGACCCTATACTCTACTTGTGATAAATCACTAAAAGTAAGAATGATGACAAAGCATGTTATGTTCTATACTATGTGAAATATTGTGATTAATATAAATTATGTTATTGAATACTTAATGTGAATGACTGGGACCTATTGTTGATTCATCCACAATGATATTATCTTGAATTTATTTTATTTGAAATTCATGAACACATATAAAATTTTTCATTATTTATGAGATGCATATATGAATTTTATGGAAGAACAGTTGCGTGATTTATGAATGAGAAACTTGTGTACATGAAATTGCATTAAAGGAGGCACTACCTGATTTACGTACTCAATTAGAGAGTGAGGTGTGGTCTTTGGAGCCCAAACAGTCACCTAGAACCTGATATATTATTGTTTATCCTTGCATGTCACAATGAATGTTTCATAGTTCCAAGACCAGCTTGTAGGGTGTGGTATATACTTTATACTGAGAACCTAGAGTTGAGATTGAGCCAGGAATTGTTGTAGATGAGATCGTGTTGTGATTTGGAGTCTGATTGTTACAGGGATGTTTGTGACATTTATAAGCATATTTCCTTTGTCAAAAATCATCGTTCGGCATTGTGATTTGGTTGGTTGAAAGCTTGTAGAACTGCAATATACGTATAGAATACTATAGCGTAAGTCCGTTTTGGTGGGAGGGGACCTTACAATTGGAATGTATGCTGTCTGATGTACTCTAAAGACACATCATATGCATTGCATATTTTTGTGCATGTATTTACTTGTTTTGCATGGCATGGAATACTAGAAGGTAATTGTTTAGGACATGATGCATCATAGGTTTGCATTAATTGCGCTAGAGGAGGCATGTGCACTACTGCACATCTGCACGTCTACACAATAGTTAATGTGGGATCATAGGTAGCTTCTTTTGTAGGTAGTTTTTTTAGGGGATATGGGCATTTGGCGGGTAGTTATTATTGGACAAAGGAGTCTTTTTAGGATTTTGGGAGGACTTGTTGTAACTATGAAAGAGGCGGGCTAGAATCTTTGGGGAATATTCCCAGGTTTGGCTTTATAATAGTATAGATGAAGACATATTTGCATTATTTGTATGACATTGAATTCAGTTATTGCATGTGTTTGATTTTACTTAGCTGAATTTTATGTCTAAAGTTACCAAGAACTATGTTTGTAGAATATTGCTTATTGAGCTTTGCTCAATCCTAATTTTAAGAACTACAGTATTGATGAAGATTAGGGTTTGGAATCATAGACAACAAAAATTGACGTGCTAAGGTGTTGAGTGAGATTAGCCTACTTAGAGCAGATGGGGTTTACTTTTGGTGGATGGAAATTTATTGGATTTTATTGTTTTATTTCAATTGTTTTTAATTTTGGGAAAGTTTTTATTTATTATGTAAAATGAATTTTTGTGGTATTTAATTACACCATTTATTTGGTTGGCTTCTGCTGGTTTTATCTTAATATTTTTCTACTCTAATTGACTTTTTGATGTACCTGATCTCAATTTTATTTAAATTGAATGCTTACTTATATTTTAAATTGATTACAATAGTATAAGTTCATGTGCTTGCTTAATTCTCACACGAGGTGAGAATTGCAATCACACTTCGAACCCGAGGGAATTATAGTATTTTTTATATTATTATTTTGATTTGGGGTGTGACAAAAACTATGCTAATCAATGTGACTATGATAAGATCTCCTAACATTGTAGATTCCAGTATCAGGTTGGACTCAAATAATATATCTTGCAGGTTCAGAATAGACAAAAGAATGGCCACCTGAAAGTACTGTAAACTCTGGATGCGGTGCTGTCAACAATTGTTTTCCACTGGCTATGCATGTATACTGGAAATAATTCCATGACTTAAAAAGTAGAAAATAATTTTCTATATTTAAACTTATGTGTACTTTGATTCAATTTGGTTGACAAAATTATTTCCAAATAGAACTCTTTAGTTTTCACTGTTCCTTTTTGCTAAAAGCATATTTGTCACCTTGCTGATTCTTCTGAGTTTCATTTTCCAGGTTTTAGAGGCTGTGGGTCCTATTATTTTTCTTTCCACTGATACAAGGAAATTGAGGAATGAGGGGTTTCTAAGTCCATTTCACCCTAGATATCCTGATATACTTACAAATTCTGCTCATCCAATGGCAAGATTTATTTTATTCTGAAATAATCTTGAAAGTTGTTCAGATTTATCAGTTTGAGTTAACCATTTTATTCTGTAATTACATGAATTTTATTTAGTGTTCACTTATTGACTTTCCTCTGCATTTTCACGTCAACATTTATACAGAGAGCACAAGATTTGGCAAATGTTACTTCTTATCGGGAATGGGTGCTGTTTGGTTATCTTGTTTGTCCTGATGAATTACTTCGTGTCACTAGCATTGATATAGCTATGGTATACCTCACTTGTTTCTTACTTTTATTTCCTCTTATAGACTTTTGTTGTTATTCAGAAATTTTGCCAAAATCTAATGGTGTGAGAATGTTATCCATAATTCCATGTAATTGAAGAACTTAGTGTAGGGGAAGACAGTTGACTATGTCATTTTATTTTTCTAAGTATATTATGCGCAGAATGAAATATACTGATTGTTTCCCTCCTTTTCTATGTTTGTTGTATGCATGGAATGGCTTTGAGAAATACGGAATGCTAAAAACATTTAAAAAAATGTCAATTTTGGCTGCAAATCTTGTTCCTTACAGGAATTACCCACCCTGCTTTAGAGCTATGAATTATTTTTCTTAAGCAGTTCTATGTTCCATTATGGTGAGTCCATTTTGTAGACCTTTACTAATCCCTTTTATTCATATATGGATAACATTTACGTTCTGCTTTCTGCACTTGTGGTTGAGGGTCAGCATGAGGAAGGAAATTAGAAATACAATCCTTACAAAATACCCCTCAAGTTGGTGCAAAGTTGTCTTTCATACTCTGCCTTCTTAAAATCTCTAGTAGACAAGTATTATTGACAACTTTATTCAATATGTATGTGAACTGCTCTTTTGTTCCTGCATAAACTGTGATCTGCTTTCAGCTTCTTTATTGTAAAGTGCCTGTCCACTTCTATGTGCATTGCCCTGCCATGCAGGGTTGCATTATATGCAATTCGAATTGCAGCTTTGATATCACTGTAGTATAATAAATTGATTTTGAATTTGATGTTCATTTGTAGGGCAGTATTCTTGATCATGTAAACTAATAGTGGTCTTTTGTTCAAGAGATGTTTTATTTCCACGTTGAAGCCTATATGGATAATGATTGGGCTTGTGATATCATTGATAAAAGGTTTGCCTCATGGTATTGCACATTTGTTAGTGGAATTCTTGTTACTTGAATGTGTAAGAAGCAAAATATTTTTATTATTATCCAATATCAAATCTGATGTTGTAGTGATGACAAAATTGGATATGTAAACTGTTGATGTTGAAAACTCTCTGAGAGGAACTTGGATTTACTTTCAGTGGTCATATGGGATTGTATTGTGATAATTATCTGTCCATTAGCAATACCCAAAATCATTTAAATTGGTAACATATAGAGATCATCTACATTTCATCAAAAAGAATCTCCATTCTGGTTTTGTCTGCATTCCATAAATTCAATCCAGTGTAACTACAAAATACCTTATCCCAGCTAGTTAGAGCTACTTGCATAATTTTTCTTATGTTTTTCGACTTACCAGATTTATTGGTTTTCAGGTTGTATTGAAGGAAAACTTAATTCTCACATTGTTCAGGGATGAGGTAAAATTATCTCTCTGTGTAATTATTGTCTTAAATTCTGTTGGTTGATTGTTGTTGTCATCTTAAATATGCAGTATCTATTATTGCATGAATATTATCAACTATATGTTCTACCGAGGATATTAGAATCAAAGAAGATGGCAAAATCTGGCCGGACAAAGCAAAAAGAGGCAGATCTGGAGTATAATGTTGCAAAGCAGGTTGAGAAGATGATAAGGTATGTACTTTTTATTTAAATTTTTTATAAAGGTTGTATGAGATATCTACTTTAGAACGAATGCCATGCAGATTATCTACTAATAAAAAACAAAAAGGGAAATATAGCTAAGATTTAGACCATAGAGAGATATCAAATTTAAATGCCAAAGGTGATGCGTCTTCCAATGCTAGAATTTTGTGCTATGAAGTGAAGATGAGAGAAGCTGGCATTTTTTCTTTTATTATTTAAAAAAGGAATTTTCTGTTAGTTTATCGGCTTTGACATTTTCTTTTCTTATCTTTATTGCTTCTTCTTTTTGATGACTTGTCGAATAGGAATTGTGTTCTAGTCTTGCTGGTCAGAGCCTTTGCCATTCTGAACTTGGAGCAAATAATGCAAGCTGTTTTCTTCTTTTAATTAGCAAAAGTATTTTTTCTCATCAAACCCTAGTTTGTTTCTTGCATGGATAATTGAAAAGCAGGCTGCCTTAATCATGCCTACTCACCAAGCCTGAAGGACAATAAAATCAGATGTATCCCTGGTTTATATTAGGTCGGGATCACCAGGTCTTTTAGGTTGGTAATAAAAATAAAAAGGGCTGGTGATAAAAATATCATCCTTAAGCAGAAGCCAATTGCAGTGATAAGTGAGCAAGGGTTAGGTCGGATGCCTTTTATAAACCAGGAGATGCATATTCTTGGTTGCAAGTAGGTAGAGGTTCTCTTATGAATGTGGACTAACATGGGGGAAGAAGCTAGTCCAAGTAGGACTAAAATAGCTACTTGGAATGTAGAACATTGACAGGAAAATGTGTAAAATTAGTAAATGTAGTGAAAAGAATCAAAATTGTTGTAATATGCAGGATATTAAATGGAAATGAGACAAGGCTGAAGAGGTCGACTTTTAACTCTCATACGCAGAGAAAGTTGAAAATAGAAATGGTACAGAAATTATGGTGGGTAAGGATATGAAGAATCATTTGGTGCTAGTAGAACCAGTGATGGGTTAATGGTAGTTGGCTAGCTTGAGGAAAGGGGCAAGGTTAAGAGGTTGATGAGTTTAAACTCTGATAGGTAGGGAAAGTTAATAGAAGCAATATGGTTACGTATGTATATGAAGGATGGTTAGTTAAATTCGCTTAAAGACAATAGATTATTGATGTCATTAGTGCCTATGCACCTCTAGTAGGATTAGAGGAAAACATTGAAAAACAACTTTGGGAAGAAATGGATGGTTTCATTTAAGGAATTATTGATTTAAAGAAGACATTTAGAGGTGGGGATCTGAATGTTAATGTTAGAGAGGAGGGGGAGGATACGTAGAATAAATGGGAGGCAAAGCTGCAGGCCTGGGAATGTTATAGGGAATGCAATCATTGAGTTTGCAGTGAGTCAGTGACTGCTCTTGCATTAGAAAATAATTTCTTCCAAAAACAAGTTGAAATGGGACTGAAATTGAATTTTTTTCTTTACTAGGAGAAATGAGTTAACAACTTGCAAAAATTGAAAAGTCATTTTAGGAGAAAGTCTTGCCTCACAACATAGGTTGGTAGGGGTGATGACTGTTTGTAGGAATTGGAAGAGAAGAAAACATATTAAAAAAATGGTCCAAAATAAAAATAGTGGAAACTAAAAGGAGGTAAAATAGATGTTTAAAATAGTGGAAACTAAAAGGAGGTAAATTAGATGTTTTCAAAGTCAAACTAATGAATCATGTTACATGGGATCGGGAATAAACCTTGCCTTGTTATCGAAATAAGTGGTCAATTGCATTAAAAGGGTGGGAAAGTGGTTGGAGGAGAATCTAGGATAGAATTTAATCCCAAAGGAACTTGGTAGAGGAATGACAAAAGACTGCTAAAGAGAAATGGCTCTATTTCAAGTTTTGGAAAAGAAGTAGGAGCAAATAAATGGTAGCAAAATATAAATATTAAGGAATTTAAAAAAATAAATGAGGCTAAATTGCATGCATATAATAACAAATTCGTTAGGGTAGGTAGAAAAGAGTGTAAAAAGGCATTTATAAACTTGGAAGACTAACATAAAGATATGAGATATTTAGATCAAGTTAGATTTATTAATATTGAGTATTTACGTCTTTTTTATCCATGGTTCTAAACATCGTGCATATTGCGTGATATATATCGTGTATCGTGCGTAACAGTGCAATACCTGTTTATGTTTCGAGCATTTGACCTTATTGGTCGATAAGGTTAGAGTATCGACTGTATTGTGCGATACAATCGATACACCACAGTAGGTCTGCAACTTGGTGCGGTTTGGTCTGGGTTAGCCTCAACCCAAGACCAAACCGAGGTTATTGATTCTAGACCCAAAACTGAACCGAACCGAACTTGGAACCGAAGTTCTCAAACCGAAAACTGAAGTGAGTATATATGGAAAGCCCGTAACCCAACCCAACCCAAACCAAATTGCAAATTTGGTTCTGTTTGGGTCAATTTCACATTCTTCTCAGTCTTCTGATCAAAAGCAAGCTTTGCACTCTCAAAGCAACCACAAGCCATTTACATGTTTGACAGAGTGGTACCAACTATTGCATCAAGAATCAATCCAGTTCTAATCACATAACAGTATATTTGTCTGCCAAACTCCATAGATGAAGCATCCATGACAGTCTTTAAAAGGCTAATACAAATCGAAGAATTTCGTCTATTTCCTGCCACTTGCATCTCTGAGAAAATGTCAAATGCTTTGGCAAAGAGCCCTTTGTGTGCATAAGAGGATATAATTATAGCCCAGGAAGCAGAACTCTTTGTGCACATTCCATCAAACAGTTTTTGAGCATCCGATTATGAATCAATCTCCCATAAGACAAAGATCCCAACAACCTGCAAGTTCCGAAGAGGCACTCATACGAGTGATTGTTAACAGAAATACTAGCCCTATCCATGCCTTGGAGAAATTTGTAAGCTTCTTTCAACTTACCTTGTTTGGACAAGAAACTAAATGTAAATTCCCAATGAATCCTCTTTGATTTTGATGGTTTTCAATCGACGAAGAACAGCAATTCAGAGAAATATAACAAGGAATCCGAGTAAAATTTGTTGTCAGAGTTGAAACCTTGTTGCTGATTAATACTTCAGAGGAATTCGGAGCTCGAAGAGGAAGAACGGCGATTGATTGAGAGCATTCCACATATTTGAGTTCCAATCAAATAGAAAATAGATAAATAGACACATATATCATCATGAAATAGAGAAATGATAAACTGGTTTTGGGGCTGAGTTGTCTTAATGGAGGAGCAACTTGTTTGACTTTCTTTATATATTTTATATAGAATATTATATTCCTCGGTTTGGTTTTAAGCTTAGGATATTTGGTTCAGTTTTCGGCTCGGTTCGGTTTAATCGAGCCTTCAACCCAAAACCGAACCAAACAAATTCGGTTCTATCTTTTTAGAATCAAAATCGAACCAAAGACTTAAGAACCCAACCCAAACCGACCCAATGTCGGGTTGGGTCGGTTTGGTTTCGGTTTTAAGTGACCCAAGTTGCAGCCCTACACCACAGTATATTAACTGTATCGCATATACAGTCGAAACTGGTAAAAAAAAAGATGGAGAGAAAAAGAGAGGAGATGGAGGATGGAGGTGAGAGAGAAAAGAGAGAAGAAGGGGACCAAGGGAAGAAAGAGATTGAGACAGCAAACTAAGTGATAGAGAAGAAGAAACAGAGCGAGAGATCGAGAGAGAGAGAGAGAGAGAGAGAGAGAGAGAGAGAGAGAGAGAGAGAGAGAGAGAGAGAGAGAGAGAGAGAGAGAGAGAGGGAGGAGAGAAGGGAGAAGAGAGGAGAGGAGGAGGGTGTGGTGTACTTGGTTCGTTGCACCTCTATGTTCTCCGTCAGTTCAGGTCACCTCTCTTATAAAACAGAACTCTTTTATATATAATATGAGAGATAGTCTCTTTTAAATAAAATGTATTTTAGAGAAAGGTTCTATTTAAATAATATTATATTTATATATTAAGTATAAATATAATATTAGATAATTATTTTATATCTACATATATAATTGAAGAAATAAATTTGAATAATAGAAAATTATTAAAAATTATAATTATGTATACACAAACACACACACACACATATATATGTTTTATATTGTATACATAAATATGAACATATATATATATATATATATTAATATTAGATAATTATATTTTATCTACATATATAATTGAAAAAAAATATTTGAATGGTAAAAAATTATTGTTATGTACACAATACATAGAGACACGGCACACACACATATACACATACATATTATATAAATCCATATATAATATATATATATATATATATATATATATATATATATATATATATATATACACACACGATAATATTAGATAATTATATTTGATCTACATATATGACTGTAAGGAATACATTTGATTGGTAAAAAATTATTATTTACACACACATATATTATTAATAATATATTTCTTATTATTTATCTATAATAATATATCATTACTATTACTTTAATGTTTATTAATTTTCTTATTATATTTATTTGTTTATTACATATATTATGGCTTTTATTTATCTTTAATTAAATTTTCCTAAAGTCTTCATTCATTTGTGCATATGCCGATTTTTTCCATATCAATATGTATTCTTTTTTAAGGCCTATAATATGAGAAACATGTTTATTTTTCATATTTTTAGCTTATCTTTCTATCTAAATAGTTTTTGTTTCATGTATCTATCATTTTTCATGCGTATCCACCATTTTATAGCGTATCCGATACGTATTTTGATATGTATCCATTTTTGGATTGACCCATATGGCACATTGGCACGATATTTTGAACCATGCTTTTATCAGGGTACGGAAGATTAAAGAAAGGTGGAGAAAGTTTGTTTTTTTTTAAATTATTAAATGTTGATTGCATGGAGAGCTATGTTTCAACTATAGATATGTTTTTAGAGTGAAAAGATAAGTGAAAATGAAGTTTAGCCATGATGAAAATAGGAAAAAGTCTTTAAGATCAGATGGTATTCCTATTGAATTAGTTGAAGTTTGGGGAGGAGAGGTGACATTATCTATAGCCTTCTTTTTCATGCGGTTTTATGGCACATTTGGATGGAGCGTAATAGGAGGATTTTTCAGGACTCTTGGAGGTCGGTGGAGTAGTTGAGTGAATCCATTCGTATCGCTATAGCTTCTTGGGTGACGGTGTTACCGGAGTTCCGTGACATCCAAATTGTAGACATTGTCAGACATTGGTGTCATTGGTGTTTTGCGTCCCTTATGGTGTCGGGTGGAAGGGGTAGTTTAGGTCAAATAGCAGTCATTATTGATTGTCGAGAGGAGTGAGGTGGTTTTTTGATGTTGAATTTCTTATTCAACATATTTTGCGGTGTTTGTTTTTCTGTGGGTCGGGTCAGTCTCAGGGCCGACAGCTTTGTCTTTTTGTGATTAAGTTACTTAGGGAGTAGTTTAGGGCAATTGCTATACTCATACGATTAGGATGCGGGTTGTGCATACTTTGATCCGCTGTATATTTTTGCTCTCTTTATATTTATACAATCATACTATCATTATTCATAAAAAATAAAAAAAAAATTAGTTGAAGTTTCATGGGAAGTATTTGTTTATTGTTATTGGGTTGATGGAGTTTTGAGGAATAGAGAATGCTAAATGCTTGGTGGAAGAGCATGATGGTACCTGTAGCTGCGAATAAACTAAAGAGATGGTAGGATAGTACGAAATGTCAAAGTTGAGATTATGAGTCATACTAAGGCCTCGTTTGGCTTTCATTCCGGATTAGGAACTCATTCCGAGAATGAGTTCTTAAAACTCATTTTGCGAATCAATTTTGAAGTCTTTCTAATTGCGTTTGGTTAACACATAGCAGAATGAATTTTCACCTAGAAAAGTGTTTGGTTAACAAGTACAAAATGAGTTCCATGAAATTTGTTTTTCCTTATTTTTTTTTCTTTTTCCATGAATAATTATACGAAATTGGTTGATCCTTGAAAGATAAAACTTGAAACACCTAAGAAATGAAAAAGGAAAAAAAAAATAAAAGACGAGTTTGCTGATTATGTCTATTAATTTAAAACACATAAGTATAGCAACTATCAGTAAAGTCACAAAGTCCTATCACATCCATGATTTATAGCAAAGTTCATTACATTAATACGAATAATACTCTCAAGGGCAGTCACTATTGCAAGCATGCGATATAGCTTCAACAATTGATTGTCTAAATGCATCCATCCTCCTTATTCCTTGATCTTGTACTACTCCATTTGGATTTGGTTCATCATCAATGTGCTCTTTTTCACTGAAACATAAAAGTGAAACATGAATTTTGATCTTCGCATTGCTTTATTCACTTTTTCTTTAAATAATCAATAACAATTCTAGTTATAGAACTAGTAAAGAAATCAATAACACTTCTAGTTATAAATATGACTAAATCATTCTTGTGGTCGAAACCAATAAACAAACCCAACAAAAAGAGAGAGAGAGAATGAGATTTAAATCATGATCCTTGGGATCAAATATAAAAAGAATAACTACAAGTGTCATCTGACCTCACGAGTGATGGATCAGGTGGGCTTTGGGTCTTGCCATCCGACACCAAAACAGCACACATGACCCATGTGATCAAGTATTTAGTTCTTTCAGAAGCACGACAGAAGATGCAATGAAACCAAAAGAATAAGGACTCTACACCCTAAAGTATTTAGTTCCAGAAGCTGAGAACATGAGAAGAGAAGGAAAAGAGAAGAACAGGGAGCTCCCTTCAGTCCAAAACAGAGCATTGAGGCAGTAAGGCAAAGATCATGGACTGTTTTGGGCTGGAAGGAACCCCCACTTCTGCAATTTTCTTACTGAAACAAGCTCATGGAGCTAACAAAGAGAAGGCAAGGAGACTGAAGCTGGGTGCAACAGAAGGAAAAGGAAGAGATACAAGTTTGCATTCAAAAAAGAATTTTTGCAGTAGTCTTTAATTTCTAAAACAGCTGCCTTACTCTTTCACACTCTTTTTTCTTTTCTTGGATGTGAAAAGGGCTTTATCCATTTAAGGCAACTGAACTTGACATGGATGGACCACAGCTGCAACGTGGTGAGGCTATTGCATATCACGTTGCTATTCTAATTGCCAAATTACAGAGATTAACACATACATGGCACCTTGTAGGCATGGGCATGAAAGTAAAAAATGAAAAACAGGGCATGGAAACAACCTTTAGTATATTTAGCTAGAGTATCCTTTAAGAAAACAGGGCATGGAAACACTGAAATTATAAACTAAGATGGTGATGGATCTCGTTCAAGTTGTTTATGGTGACTACTAGGCCTAAATGATGTGAACCATAATGATTACAACATGACAATCTATTCCTAAGCTACTGACTTCAAATTCGTCATATAGGGTAAAACTTAAAATACCTAAAAAAATTTAAAATGAAAACTTAAATCCTTCTTATAAAAAAATTTGAATATAAATAATTGAAATATAAAACACCTAAAGACAATGTTTCCAAACTCAAATCCAAAATGATGGCCAAAAGAAGGGTAAAACCTTGCTAATATTGCCACAAAAAGTAAATGAAGAGCAAAGCAAAGTTGGCAATGCTGACCCCAACAAAACAAATCCAAAACACGGCTACAGAAAATAGGGTAAAGAGAGTGATGGGAGTGTGTGGAAAACTGGTCTGAGCTACATTCCACTAGAAAAATAAAAGAATAACAACAAAGAAGATGAAGAACTACTAGTAAGAATATCTAAAAAAATAACCTTTCTTGCCGGGCAACTCCTTGCAGTCTTTCACATAGAATTCTCGAATGTTGACTACAACCCTTGCTTGCCAACTTCTCAGCTTTAACCTTCCTACCCTTTAAAAACTACACACTTAACAAAAAAATAAATGAGAAACAGAGTTAAAATGGTAAAGCAAAAAAAATGAGGGAACCGCCTCATCCACCTCCTAAGCACCATTAAAACAAAACAAAATTCAGAATGAATAAAGAGAACGACCTCACATATAACAATCTCGTTACTGTCGTCGTCATGTTTCCTTGCGTTAGAGAGAAAGCAGCATTGATTGAAGAAAAACCTTTTGCGCTTCTCAGCTCACCGTTATGCAACAGCTATGATAGAACAAGAACAGATTCTTCCGGATTTAGAAGGAAACATTTTGTCGATTACCTCTGGCCACGATGAGAATGGTCGTTGAAACCCCTTTGATTTCAGCGTGTGGCGATGGAGGCTTCCTCTGCGTTGAAGAGGAAGGATTGAGGAGGAAGTGTCGACTGCTGTTCGTTGAAGAAAAAAGGTGGATTAATATATTTACATTTCATGCCACTCTTTAAAAAGCTCACTCATTTTACAAGTTTGCCACCGCAAAAACGGCAAACTCATTCCTAAATTTTAAAAACGGGGTCAAAGCCGTTTCCAAAAATCAGGGTTTTTCTCATTCTCATTTTAGGAGAATGAGTTTTGGAACACTTAACCAAACGCCTTTCTATCTCTCAAAATTAATTCTAGGCTTTGGAACTCATTCCAAGGTCTGGAATGAATTCCCAAATGAAAGCCAAACGAGGCCTAAGAAGTTATGTATTAGAATGATGGAGCAAGTTTAAGAAGAATTACCCATTATCATAAATAAGTTTGGCTTTAATCCATGGATGACTAATTTGCCGCGTCGTCTTGCTGATGTCCCCATGTACCATTATGCGGCACGCTGCTCGTGCTGCTGCATTTTTTGCATTGTTGTGCCAAAAAATTTAAAAATCCAAAGAAATTAAAAAAATATAAAAAATATTATAAAAATTAGAAGTTAGAAAATTAATAATAAAGTAATGACAATGAAATAATGATAATAATTATAAAAAAATATTAATAGTATATATAGCTATATATATCATAATTATATTATTAGGAATATAGTAATATTTCCCCATCATTATTTCATGTTATTTATAATTTTCAATTCAAAATATTTTTCACACACATACACACACACATATCTACATGTATGTATGCATATAAATATTCAAAATTTTTTTTCAAAGCAAAAACTATATATATGTCTATTATATTTAGTATATATATTTATATTATTTGTTATAAAATGGGGTTATGCACTTCGTTCTTATAATTATATTTTATATATTAAATATATTATATACTTTTTTATAAAAGAGGGGCTTATGGTATTCCTTTCTTTCTTATATTTATATTATTATATTTAAAAAGGGAGCTTGTGCCCTCGTTTTATAAACGACAAGCATGTGCAATTCATTCTTAACAGAGTTTACACTCGACATTCAATGGAGAGGACGAAGCCGCTTAAGTAGGCATCTTTCTTTTCTCTCTCTCTCCCTCCCTCTCTCCATCTCTGTTTCAGTCTCTTCTTTCTTTTTCTTTTTTTCAGAGGAACAAAGGATGGCAATAGTGTGCCCCCTCCTCACCATAGCCCTCCTTCATTGTCCTCTCTCTTCTTGCTCCCTTTCTATCTCTCTTCTTTCTTTCCTTTTTTCCTTTTTTTTGTTCATAGGAGAATAGGAGGGTGACTGTGCACCCCTCTTCACAGTTGCCCTCTTCCCCTCACATCTCTCTTTTCCTTTGGCTCCTCATTCTCTCTTTGTTTTTATTTTATCTTTTTATAGATTCAGCATGGCACATCCCTGTGTCATGTGGAATTAGATGATTTTGACGGCACACATAACCTGTTATTGAAACCATTTGATCTTTGACTGGAACAAGACGAGATTTCACTTGTTCTGGAGTAGTTTTTAGCAGATCACTGAAACTAGGTGATTTTGGTGCCGCTTCAGGCTAGCACTGGCGAAATTTCACCAGCACGGCATACCTATATTAGGAATATGGGAACAAGTTGTGCACCAAAGACAAGTAACATCCACGATTTTCGCAATATTTATAAGACAGAAATTTAGAAGACTAATATACATAAATTTACAAGTCTTTCCTCTTGTTCTCTCTCTCTCTCTCTCTCTCTTCCGAGCTATATTGGTGAGGGTTTAGCCAATCTTTAACTTGAAATGTTAAAATGGGATCATGAGCTCATAGCCCAATAAGGAAACCCCACTAATAACAAATATATATACAATTCAATCATGCATATATATCTCATGTGCTATCAACAGAATATTTCATCACATCTCACCATGCCATATCAAGTAACATAATGAACAGGTTATAACCCAATGCATAAAACAATCAAATATGCAATGCATGTATGTCATGCTTCCCACGCACGCACTGTCCATGTTTGACATGATGGGACAAGCGGAGGTTTTCTCCTTACACTCGTACACAGTCCATGCTCCTTTTGATTAGGCGGTGGTGTAGGACCTCATAGAGAAGCTAGTCACCTTACCCTCCATCAACGGTGGCCTGGGACTGATTATACAACCGGATTCACTATGGCTAGCTGGAGGTTGTGGGAGCACTCCTCAACTACATCTTGTGTAGCCACTTACAGGGTTTAGGGGACTTTCAACTCCAAGGGTATTTTTTCTCTTCCCTTCTTATTTTCTAGAGAAACACGGGTTACCACCCTTTGGGAGTTACACCCTGACATCCCTAGATAGTGCCATGCACTCTATCAGGTCACTCTGAAAACCCCATTATGTCAGGTGATGCAATATCATGCATGACCACTAGGCAATAATCATCTCACAAACATTTTATAGCATTTAACATTTCCAAGTAATCCAACAATAATTGTAACATCAAATCCGTAAGCATGAACTCATCCTAATGATATATAAACCCAACAAATAACATGCTTATCAAATGCAATTGATTTCAGACTGAAATACACAATAATTCAATCTCACGATTAATCGACCACTCTTAAAAATCAGTAACTCTTTTTCTAATGCTCTCCTAAGGTATCCAGGATGTCGTACGTATTTCTTTGCATTGAATAACATTCAGTCTCACCAATTAAATCATATCACATCTATATAATACATAAATATACAATTATAACAAAATTTCGCCAATCATTCATCGCATTAGTAATTCAAATGTAAGGATTATGCAATCTGAAAGAATCACTGATAGTATATCACAAGAACACGGATTCCCAATCCACACACAGAGCATCGCAACATCATCAAGAGTTACTGTAATCACTTCATAAAGGAATTAGTAAGACTCCCTTACCTTTCTTCTCTTTCTCTCTTCTTTTTCTTTTTCTCCTTCTTTCTTTTCTAGAGCTCTCGTTCTTTTCTTTTCAACTAGCTTCACACACGAGTGTATAAACCATCACCTACCTGCATGGGTTTATATAAACGTTTCTCGATTCGGTGTAGCGTCACGCCACCAAACCCAACTACACAACTAATCAAATCTCTCCAACACACACGCTAATTCAAACTGAAATAAAATAATCTCATTGGTCAATCCAAATATACAGAATTAAGATACAAAAGACTATAATGCCCTCTTCATTAACACTAAAATACACAGATAAAATTATAGGATATTACAACATATACCAACAAGGCTGTTACTCCCCCTGACATCGAGTGCTTAACAAACAAAATATGGTCTCCTTGGCTTTGTTTATATCCCATTGTGAACATAACTTTATCAAATCTCCCAAACCAGGCTCGAGGTGACTGTTTTAGACCATATGGAGCCTTATTTAGTCTGCACGCCTTCTTTCCTTCTAGATTTCTTCATTAAGGTCGCCATGTAGGAAGGTGTTCTAGACGTCAAATTGCTGCAAACTCCACCCAAGATTAGCAGCCAAAGATAATAGTATTTTCAGTGTTCATTTTTGCAACTGGGGCAAAAGTTTCTAGATAATCAACTCCATAAGTTTGATTATATCCCATGGCCACCAACCTAGCCTTATATCTCTCAAGAGACCCATCCGCTTTATACTTAGCAGTGAACAAGCATTTACTCCCCATTAGGCTCTTTCCCTTGGGTGGTTCCACTAATTCCCAGCTTTTATTTTTATCAAGAGCTTCCATTTCAACCCTCATAGCATCTCTCCATTCCTAATGACCTGAGGCCTTTTTTGGGATGGTTATGGCGTTCAGGTGTGTAAGAAAGGTTTTGTGACTATGTGATAGTTTTTCATATGACACAAGGTGGGACAATGGATATAATGGATATTGGGTGCATTTTGTTGTGCCTTTACGATGAGCAATAAACTATTATCACGGGGGTCATGAGAGTTAGAAATAGTTTCTTGAGGAAGTGCAGATAGACTAGTTACCTCATTACCAGGGCCTGGTTCAGAATCTTGGATTTGCATAGGTTGAATGATGGGTACCTTCTTCCTTGAATAAACCAGCAATGGGCAAGTAGAACTTTGAACCTGATTATCTTTTGCCAGAGTTTATGATTTAGGAGTATACGGTGGCTTAGGTTCAATAGAAACCAGGGGCGGAAACGGAGTTTGGAGTATTAGAATTTTGAGAGGTCTGAGAAGATGGAGTAGGAGAAGAAGAGTGAGAATCAAGTTCCAGTAAGAATAAGTCCCTGTCCTTATCTCCCATACATGTTATCTCCCCTTGAAGATAAGGCTGTGTAAAATAGCTTTCCCTTTCGACAAATGTTACATTTGATGACACGTAGAATTTTCGAGTTGGAGGATGATAACACTTGTATCCTTTTTGAGTGGATGAATATCCTACAAAAACACATTTAAGTACCTGTGGATCTAACTTTACCCTGTTATGGGAATGGATATGGACAAAGGACACAACCAAAAATTTTTGGAGCAATATTATTGGTACTGTTGAAGTTGGGAAAATGTTCAGATAGAACTTGCAGAGGACTTTTGAAACCAAGGACTCTAGAAGGCAACTTATTTATGAGATGAGCAACAGTTAGACCACCTTTTCCCCAATCATTTTAGGAACATGTTTCTGAAATAAGAGGGCTCAAGTAGTGGCTAATATGTGGCAAATTTTCCTTTCTGCCACCCCATTTTGTTGGGGTGTGTTGACACAAGATGACTCATGGAGTATTCCCTCTTCATGGAAAAAATATGATAGAACTTGATTGAAGAAATCCTTAGCATTATCAGATCTGAACTTTTTAATTCCAACCCCAAACTAATTTTTTACCATACTGTGGAAAGTAGGAAACACTGAACTTACATCAGATTCATTCTTTAGAAGAAAAATGCATGACACACGGGTACAATCATCAATGAATGAAACAAACCAACGAGCCCCAGATATATTAGGAACAATAGAAGGGCCCCAGATATCACTATGGATGAATGAAAAAGGAATAGATGTGATTTTATTGCTTGTAGGAAAAGAAGCACGTCTGTGCTTTGCAAGTTCACAAATATTACAATGAAGAAATTTCTCATCAATCCCTTTAAATAGCACTGGAAACATAACTTTAAGAGTGCCAAATGCAGGATGTCCTAAACGAAGATGATAAAGCCAAATCTTGTCTTTATTTGAAAGTGAAGACTTTGAAAGAAATAACAAAGATGAATTATTCTCAGTTTTATTTTGCTCACTTGATTCTTCAAAATAGTAAAATCCTTCTTCCTGCCTAGTATGTTCAATCGTCTTCCCCGTTCCTTGGTCCTGAAATACACAATGTGAGGGAAAGAATATCACACTACATTCAAATATTTTGTGAGCCTATGTATGGACAAGAGGTTAGTGGACAGTTTTGGGACATGAAGAACATTGTCAAGTTTTTTTAGGCACCTTTTGCTGGTTTTTTTTTTCTTTGTATCTTTCTCTTTTTCAATAAAATTTGATCACTTATAAAAAAAAGGACATTGTCTAGTTTCAAAGTCTAGTTTATTATAACACTTCTTGGCCAGCAACTGTTATTAAAGTGCCATCGACTGTGGCTATTTTCTTGTTGGTAGGACATGGACTATGAGAGGTGAATTTGTGTGATGAATGGGTCATATGGTCAGTGGCCCCTGAATTAGTGACCCAGGACCCAAAAAAAGAGGTTATGCTTGAGACACTAAGGACACAAGGGGAAGGATACTTACCCGAGAATGCGAAGGAACAAGCACCTGTAGTAGTAGGCCTTTCCAAGGACCTCAACAGATTCCTCAGCTTCTCTATCTCACTTTTATTGAATTCACTTTGCTCTTGTGGCATGTCCTCCTCTCCGGGTTGTGTGCAAGTCATATGAGCTTGCCCCCTTCGCTCTTCATTCTTCATGGTCCAATTTTTGTTGGACAATTGCGGCTTTCCATGAAGCTTCCAACAACGCTCTCTTGTGTGAACGAGGCTTACAGAATGCACACCATAAGGCATCCCTGCTTGTAGTCTTAGACAGGTTATGTCTTCATTCATTCTCGTAGTTGGTTGGTTAGGGCCGTGATTTTTCACCCTTTCCCCTTTTGAGACTGTAGTTGATGCCTCAACAGCCTGTGGTTCCATCATTACTCCTCTCCGTCCTTTTGTTTCGATTATTGCAATAGTCTCATATAATGAGGGTAAATCGTCTTTTCGAAGAACTTGTACTGGATCAAACTCCATATTCAGACCTGCAAGAAAATTATAAATCCTTTCTCTACGAGTCTTTTTAACATGGCTGCATCATCACTGCATTTCAGTTTAATGCATTGATAATGATCCATTTCTTGACACAGATTCTTCAAGAGATTGGCATATTCTTTGACAATACGTTTTCCCTGCTTGTTGGATGAAATCTTGATTTTGATTTCATAAATCTAAGTAGCGTCACGAACCTTGGGATAAGTTTGTCAAACAGCATCCCTTATCTTCTTTGCTGTGGTTAGGAACATACGTGTGTGGCTGATCTCGGGTAGCATTGAGTTTCGTAGCTAGGTGTCACATCCTCTTTCATTAATTAAAGTTAATCGGGGATACAACAGTTATCACGCTATCTCGATAGGTACTGGCTTTCCCAGATCGAGACAACTGGCCATTGGAGTACATAGAAATAGAATACAGTGGAACATGGAGACTAGTTGTGCACCAAAGACAAAGTAACATGTACTATTCTCACAATATTTACAATACAGGAAATGTAAAAGACTAATATACATAACTTTACAAGTTTTTCCTCTTGTCCTCTCTCTCTCTCTTTCTCTTCCCAGCTATACTGATGAAAGCTAGCCAATCTTTAACCTGAAATGTTAAGATGGGGCTATGAGCTCACAGCTCAGTATGGAAATCCCACTAAATCATAATCGTACAACCAATACAATCAAGTATAATGATTATGTAATGCATTCAAGATATCTCATCACATTTCACCAAGTAATGCTGAGTATTGTGGATAACAGTTATAATAAGATACACATCTCAATCAAATATGCAATGCATGTATGACTTGCTTTCCACGCACACATTGTCTATGTCTGACATGATGGAACAAGTGGAGGTCTTCCCTCTACCCCTTGTGTACAGTCCATGCTCCTTCTGACTAGGCGGTGGTGTAGGACCTCACAGAGAAGCCAATTACCTTACCCTTCGTCAACAATGGTCTGAGATTGATTATACAACTAGACTGACTATGGCCAGCTGGAGGTTGTGGGAGCACTCCTCAGCCACATCCTGTATGGCCACTCATAGGGTTTAGGGGACTTTCAACCCCAAGGGTACTTTTTCTCTTCCCCTCCTATTTTCCAGAGAAACACGGGTTACCACCCTTTGGGAGTCGCATCTTGACATCCCTATATAGAGCCATGCCCTCTATCAGGTCACTCCGAAAACCCCATTACGTCAGGTGATGCAATATCATGCATGACCACTAGGCAGTTATCATTCTAATGAATCATCAACTTAATTATCAATTGACAATTCATAAAGCACAAAAGATGGTATAGAATTACATCATAGTTACATGCTTTACATCCTTATCTCATACTCAAGGAATAATCAAATAACAGGGTAATCATGCACCATTAAAGTCATGACAATTATATACAACAAAGTGGTCTGACAATTAATCATCCACTACGATTACCTTTCTAGAGCACTGTCTTGCTCTCTCAGGATTAATTGTATGTCATCTATGATTAATCTACAAGACACAATTAATTACCACGATTAATCTTCTAATCATGATTAGATTTGTAGAGTTCGTTTCAATCGTACAAACAAGAAAACAAACATGAATTCCACATTCAACAATCATATAAAATTTCATTTGCATATTTCTCAACTAATATTGGCAAGTATTCAAAACTAGAAATTCTACACAACCAGTTAAGACACTTATCATCTAATTTTTCAAAACTAGAAATTCGAATAGGTACATAGATAGTGTACCTATTTGAAAATGTTTTTCTCTTTCTACTTTCATAATATATATATATATATCATCTGGATTACTGATAAAAAAAAAACTTTTCGACAGATTATCAAGCACCTCTAAGGAAGTACAATCCATCACACAGAGATGAAGTATTAGCAATATACACACCAAACAGTTCGCTGTACAATCATTCAATTTAGTATGAGTCCCTTACCTCTTTTTCCCTTTCTTCTTCTTTCTCTCTTCCGGAGCTCTCTTTCTTTTCTCTTCGACTAGTTTTACACACGAGCATATAAACCCTCACCTGCTTGCTTGGGTTTATATAAACTTTTCTCGATTCAGTGTGGCGTCACACCATCGAACCCAGATACACAGTTAATTAAATCTCACTAGCGCACATGCTAATTCAAACTAAAATAAAATAGCCTCATTGGCCAATCAAAATACATAGAATTATGATACAAAAGACCATAATGTCCTCTTCATTAACACTAAAATACATAGATAATATTACAAAATATTACACTAGGACATCACCATAGAGTCCTCATCCCAAGCATCAAATCTGGGATCACCTACTTTAGGTCTTGCACCAAGCAAGTGACTCAACTTACCTTTCCCTTTCAAGAATGTTCGGACCACCTGCGACCGTTTCAGAAAATTCTTTCCATTCAATCGATAAGCTGCCTGTAGGTTTTGTAAATCTCCTAATGATTGAGCAGAATTTGATTCAACAATCTGTGTCTCTGAGGTATTGGTGCTGTCTATGATTTTTGCCATGGCTGATGGAGATTAGAGATGATGGGAAGATCAATAAAGAGATCTGTTTAGGTAAAAAAAAAAATCAGAGTGGTCAAAGGGAAAGAGAAAAAATAGCAATTAAGGCTGTAAATGCAGGAAAAAAAATACTTGGCAATGAAGGCCAGTCAAGATGAAAAATGTGCAATTCCTTGAGAACTCAAGGCTCTTATACCAGGTTAAATGACCATTGCACCTAAAAGCTTAAGCTAATAGGTGAAGGTGCAACTAGGTATTTGAGAGGGCCCAAATATGATATTTCAACACATGTTATTGATAATTTCAACACATGTTAATGTTTATGTTTATGCGTGTGGTTTTTTATTCAAATTATTCTACAGGTCTGAGGTTCATTTTGGGCTTCTACTCCATCCTAATATCTTTTCAGGTGTAGGTAAGGATGTATATTAGAGTAGCAAAGTGGCATCATGGTGTAGAATGTAGACTTATACATTGTAAACCATCATTCTGAATATATTTGATCGTTAAAAATTCATTCATCTCCACAATATATCATCAATCACACAGTTCTCGTCGTGTCAGATCCATAGAACATATATAAAATATTCATAAACAGCCTAAAATTGAGCTATCATGCTATAAAAAGCAAAATAACATTATATACCTTAATATATCGCGTTCAAATGTCCCAAATCTTTAGAAATGCGTGTAGAGTTGCCCTTTATTCTTCTTCCCTCTTGCCTATATGTCTGCAACTCTTCAAATTCCCATAAGAAAGCCCCACGTTAGTGAAAAGTTGAATACACACACACACACACACACACACACAACACACACACACACACACACACACACACACACATATATATATGTCTGTGTGTTTTTAGATTAATCCTATTTTAACCCTATTTTGTCTTATGAATAAAAAGACCTATATGTCCTTCATTTATTGTTTAGATCTCCATCTCATCCTGGGCTTGATATTTGATCTCAACCCATAATTATCTTGGATTATGTTTAGTCTAAATTATGATCCTAGGAGTGTGCAACTAGGAATCTCCCTACCTTTCCTCCAATGATCAGCCTTCTCATTGGAGAAGGTGGATTGGTCAAGGTCTTAAATTTGACCAGATCCTTACTCCTTACCTTACACAAACTAAATTTGATTAGGCATTTGAAACATGTAGCTTTGGTGGCAAGTCAAAAGTTTGAGGATCTACTTGATGGCTAATTTCATCATTCAATGGCTTAATGTTGATATCTTCATGAGAACAATGCTTTTGTAGTCAATGGTTTTGTAATGGTGCCAAAGGCTGGATATACAAATGACACTTCCTTGTTTTGCACTCTTCTAGATATGCTTTTACCCCATCTTTCATACCATTAAATGTTTGTCACCTCCCTTCCACTTTGTTACAAGCCCAATTTGATAGAATGTTGAACTTTTAGTCTTTGAAGTGCTTGATGGATTATGATTAGGACAATAAAATTTGGTTGAACCAAAGGATTTTATATTCAATATCTCATTATAGTTTGTCTTATGGTTGAGTAACATAGTGTTCATGCTGGATTTTTTGGAAAGTATTTAGTTGCCAAAAGATTTATTTCTCAAGACTTGGCTTGATGAAAGAATTTTTTGCTATGTTAACATGGAAGGTATGTTTTTTCTTTTACTTTGCATATGCTAAAGTGTGTTCACAAGAAATTGAAGTCTACTTCTTTTGCATACCTAGGCATAGGTAACAAGATGAAATTCTATGTGAAAAGTCACAACGATTACCTTCATATGACTTCCAATTTGATGCATGTTGAGTATATAAGTTAGGCAATCTATTTAATGTTCTGAGATCCATGTAATGGGATTTAGCAATGTTTCTCCATTTTTTTTAACCTTGGGCTGGCAGTACACAAGCTAAGCAGATGCATATTCTTAAAGTGTATATGCAATAGCTTATTATTGGAAACAATAGCTCGTATTCCAGGTCAAAGCGGAGAGGGACTTGAGGGGCCCTTTGGGCGGAGATTTATATCAATACACGGGCTGGGTTGTAATGGGAATTTGGAAAGATATATGTTATAACACTAATCTTTTTTTATACCAGTGGAAAAACTCTTCTCTCTCCCATGGACAGAGGCATACTGCTGAACCATGTAAATCTATGTGTAATTTCTGTTTGATTCTTCTTTTACATTCATAGATTAGTATAATCGCAATATCAATCCCAACATTTATCCATTGGATATGTTAATTATAATTATGTTTCTAAAACTTCAGTTCCCTTTTTAGTTCTAGATTGCTTTTAATATACATCATATGTTTACATAGACAAAAATGTCAGAGAATTGAAAATCAAAAAAATCAGTTTCCCTTAATTTTTGGCTTTTCCCTCTTCAACTTTGAGATACTTGTTTTTAATCAGTTCATATACATTCATCATCATCCTTATCATCATAAGCTAGTTCCCAGTTCCCACCCAAGTGGGGTCGGTGACACGAATCTTGTCTTTCTATCCTGCTTTATAAAAATCATATCTTAATTAATCTATGTTTTTGTAAGCATTGTTTTATATACTCCATCCATGTCTTTTTAGGTCTTCCTCTTACTTGCTTTGGCCTTTCAATATGCATATTCTAACACCTTCTTACATGTACATCTCTAGGTCTTCTCTTTACATGTCCAAACCAACTTAACCTACTCTCCTGCATTTGATCTCTAATGCATATTATGCCTAACCATTATCAAATGTCTTCATTTCTTATTTTGTCTTTCTTGGTTTTGCCACAAGTCCATCTTAGCATCCTTATTTTGGTAACACCTATCTTCTGATCATGTTGATTCTTTACCGCCGAGCATTCTACATCACACCGAAGTTTACCATTTTCGGTGCTGTCGTTGAAATGTTGGAAAAATCAACAAAGACAAAAACTGTGGTTTTTTTTATTGTATTTTGGGGAAGTTTCATCAAATTTCGTTGGCACGCTGCCCCGTTTAGTCGGCATGCCATGAAAAATCGCCAAATTTTTTTTTCGTTTCCCTTTGCTTTGCTCAGCACGCCACCAAAAAATACCAGAAATTCAAATGGGCGATTTTCTAGCTGTGAAATGCATTGTAACTTTAAAAAGAGAGATTTTTCAGCGTGCCTTTGTGGCATGCAGTCGAAACTGTAAACACGGCACTACACAACATAGCTAGTCTAATTGCTGTCTTATAAAACTTACCTTTTATTTTAATCTGAACATGCTTATCACATAGAACCCTAAAAGCAAACCCATCGAATTAAGCCAACCAGCTCTAATTCTATGTGCAATATCTTCATCAATTTCTCCATGTTTTTATACCATTGATTAAATAGATAAAATATGTATGGACTGAAGCAGAAAAATCTGAACTGGAATGACAACTGTAGCTTCTTCACATAGGGAACCCCTTATGATCTCGTTTAAATTGATTTTTTAGCTTCCAAAATTTTATATAGGAGTTGCTAGATTTTATGTTTACATGAAAATCTTTAAAGGAAGTTTTTAACGAAAAAGCAATGAGTTGTAGGAGGTTTTTTCGACTGTTGCTGAATCTGCTGGTGCTGAAAAACATTTTGGTGTTATTCTAGCCCTTGAGATCCAACTTTTACCCCCTTATGCCTTCTAACTTGTGCTTCCTCAGGTCTGCAGTTTAGATATCTGAAATTCCTCAAACTACTTTATGTTTGTTAAAAGTATTCTGGACTTCTATTTTATCCCCATCACATGGTGTGATGGCAGAAACCTGAGGCTGCCAGCATGAGAATCCTGAGGGAAGTCTGAACACAGATATTTTGTGCAAAAATACCAAAGGTTAGGTCTATTGCTAGTCCACCCTCTTGGGACCCTACTTCAGCAGGAACTATAGAGGGCTGTAATTCTTTTTTATGTCTTATTTTCTGCTTCCTTGTCTTTCCACACGTCCACTTCAGCTTGTCACATGAACCGCTATCCGTTTATTAAATCCTATTTTGTTAGTATAATATTAGTATGTTTGTTTACTTTCATGAAAGTCTAAACATTTTTCTTTGCACAGATCAGTTTATTTTCTATTTTTGAATTTTCTGTGTGGACAAAGTTAAAATATTCAGTTACCTAATCAGTAGTCTCATTTGTGGGGTCCTAGTGCATACTTTGGAATTTTAGGTATTTTTGGTGTTCATTGGGTTGATTTAATTTGGGTACAATAGATCAATATTGTAAGGGGCCATTTAAAGCTTGATTGATACCATACTATGGAGGCTTCATCTGTTACATTTCTTAAAGCTTATGGAAGGTAAGCGACCAGATAATTTTTTAGGACATAAAGAATACAGATCTGGGTTGGATTTAGTGACTAGCCTCATGTTCCACTGGGCTTCAGCCACATTTTTTCCCAGTAGTTTTCTGATTTATTATCTGGTTGATTCCTTTTTCCCTTCTTGTTAGTTCTTCATAGCTCTGGCAGGTAAATATTCATTTCTTGCATCCTTGTTGGCTCATAATGTACATGGGATTGCTCCTTTTTTTTTCTTTATGAAAATCTTATTTTACTTGGCAGAAGAAAAAGGTGATTATCCTTTTTGCATATGAATCTTACATTACTCATCAGAAGAAGAAGCTGATAATAATAATACTTGTGGTTGTGATGATAATGCATAATTAGGTTTTCCTATTACAGTTTCTTGTACAAAGTATTACATCTACCTAGGTTATGACTGGTACCTGTTTGCATTATTTGGAATTATGATCCTATTTTTTTTTTTTTTTGAATTAGTGGACATGCATTTATGTGGTGTAATGTTGACAATTTCAGTGAAGTGCATGATCAAGCATTGGGATGTTGTGATGCAATACACCGTGAGAGAAGAGTACTAATAAAACAAGAGATCGGAAGAATGGTTCTGTTTTTTGCCGATCAGCCAAGTTTATTGGCTCCTAATATCCAGGTATGTGATTTCTTTATTATGGGATTTGTTCATATGACTCATGTAGTTCTTTTTCACTAAATGATGCTTAAGAAGTTATTTTTGTGGCTCTGGTCTAATACACCTGGATTATTATCATTTTTATATTATTTTCTAATTGTCACAATTATTGATTTTTGCAGTTTCTTTATACATTTCTTTTAAACAAACATATTATTCTTGTTTATCAGGGGACATGTTCCTTTCATCTTACTAGACATAAAAAACTATTACTGCAACGTATAACATGAGAAGTTCTTATAGGCAACCCTTTAGCCAATTGGTGTGCCTACTGAGTGCTGCCAAGGGGTTGAGAATCCTCTCATCAAAGTTTATGTCAATTGTATTGGCTAATACCTTATGTAAAAGAAAAAAAAGAAAAAATAAACTGAGAAATAGCACAACTTTTCAAATGAGATGATCTTTCTTCTCAATTGTAAATTTTTGAAATTGATTCACCTTGTCATTTGGCTCTTATTTTCATTCCATTTGGTTATGATTTTAGTCGGAAAATCCTTTATTTGGATATCAGAAGGGATTTGGTTCACGTTTTGGAGTTTTTTAAGGTTTGTTTTTTTAAACTTCATTTTCAATATAGATCATGATCTCTGCAAGCAGATAGATGAATTAATGCTGTATTACATACACTTTTGATGATTTTTGGCATGTGAGAAACACTTATTTTTCTTTGCTTTTAAAAGTTACTAGAAATTGATGTTTACATGAAAATTTTGATCAGCTTTGAAGACCAGTAGGTTCTCAGCTCTGTTATTCTTCTAATTTTCTATTTCAAATTAATTTGTAATAATTACTTTTTGTACATGGAAGGTTTTTTTTGTCTATAAATTCTTTGGAAAATCACTGTATAAATTGTCACTGTCATGAGCTTATGGATATTTTTATGTAAATTAATTTATTAATTACATTCAATTTTATCAAAACAACAAAAAATCTGATTTTTTTTACTTGTTAATTGTATCATTTAGTGCTCAATAAGTTTTTCTTGCATGCTATTTAATCTTTGAACAATTTTTATCTTTGAACTTATTTTTTTTTATATTAAACCATATTTTAACTTAATTTTACTCAAAATAATTTAGGCACTAGCACTAGGTCCGCGATTCGTTACTTTTGGAGGAGTTATGGATTGGGATTGATAAAATCTTGGAAATTTTGATAGTATCTTTCTGTATGGGAGAAAATATTTAGAGATATTATATAAGGCTTTAGTGATCAAGTTGCCTTTATTGTAGGGATTACATCTGAGCCAGGTATAAGAAATGAGGTTTGAAGCTTTGGGGCTACCAGGTGTTTTGCATGGGGCCATAGGAGAAATTTTTCTTTCCTTTTTCTTTTGGGCAAAACAGGTGAAAGAAAATTCAATTTGTTTTAAATATTTTTTTTGTTTGAAAGTAAGAAATACAGTTGAAAGCTTATAAATTATGGATGAATAAAAACATACCGTAAAATGGATATGTAGTCATTCACACTCATAAAAAAATTACAATCGAACATTTTGCTTAAAAAAATAAAATAGACATATTTGGTTGAAAGTTAAAGGTGATGAGAAATAATATTCTCAAAATATTTCATATGTTTTATCATATATTTTTCTGAATTTTTAAAGAGTTATTGTATTTTTAATGTATTTTTGTTATCTTCACATGGTTTTTTCTACTTAAAAAATTAAATAAAATTTTGCTGAACAAGATTTAAATAAATTTTTAATTATTTTTAAGTGGCTTTTCTTCTACCAAACTTTATGTACAGGTTCTTGAGTATAAGATATAATTTTAAAACTGTGCTCCAAAATGATTAAGTGAAATTTACCCTCCTAAATGTTGATATATGGAATAAGTGCCGTGGATCCCGATGGTTTATGAAAAGTTTCATGTACGGCAGATATTGGTGATTCATAGCGGGTTTGGTATTGACACTATCTGATAAATGCAGTTAATAATATCTCTTTAGTGACACGAATTCTTAATTCCAATTACAGTTATATTCTGTGGATGAGGGCAAGTTGTATGTTTTGCACTATTTTTTTTTTGCCTAAATAATGAAGACTTTTGCATTGATTTTTCGTCTTACAGATGGTATTTTCTGCATTAGCTTTAGCCCAATATGAGGTCATTTGGTATTTCCAACATGTGGGGGTTTTTTCATCGAAACCTAAAGCAGTTCGGATGGTAGCAGTTGACATAGTAAGCCATGTTCTTTATTATAGTCACTTAAATCTGGTTTCTTAAATTGTCTCAGGGTTTTCCTTGACAGTTGAGAGTTTGAAAGATAAATGGCATGGTTAACTGCTTTACTGTTATTTGTATGGTTTTGGATGCAGGATCCAAATGATCCAACCATAGGGTTCTTACTGGATGGAATGGATCGACTTTGCTGTTTGGTCCGCAAATATATTGCTGGTAAGATTGTGTAAGCTGTCAAACAACTACGAAGCTAATTGATTTGTGGTAGGGAAAAACCTGGGTGTACATTAAGGCCTTTGGAGTGTTTTAGCTTGTTTAATTAACATATATTTGTAGAATGAATCGCAGTCATCGTGTCTGTGCTAGGTCGGACTTGCATTGCATAATGTACTCACTGGCATATTATTATGTGGACACTTGTAGGATATGATGGTTTGTATACTCTTTCACTACTGATTGTTTTCAAACTTCTTGATTCTAATGTTTTAGTCTTTTTAATAAGTAGAATATATATTATTAGAGATTCTTGTCCAGTTTACTTTTAGTGGTTTGCAGCTGTTGGAATCATAAACAGTAAGTGAGAAAAAAAAAGAAAAAGAAAAACATTTAGCCATGTGTCAAGTATTTACTCACATGAAGTTATTTTGTTTCAAAATTATGGATTATTTGAGAAGAAAGGAATAAAATACAATTTTGTGAACAAAAATTTGAGAAAGATACATGTCTTAGAGCATAAAGTGACCATCAGTTGCTTTGTGGCCCCTATATATAAAGATTTCAAGGGACACATTTTTGAAGTATCCGTTGAGAGTTTCGGTAGTTGGATATTTCACCTAATCTATCTTACAAATAATCTCGTATAATATGATATGGTTAAGATGCTGTTTGGTATAGCTTTGAAAAGTAGAAAAGTTGATATCACAAAAGCTAGTTTGGTAACATAAATTAAAGGTATATAAGAAAAAAATTCAAAATGTTTGAAAAGCAAAAATTTTTTTAAAAAAGAACCTTTAAAGTTTTCAAAAGTTATTTTGACTCCATCACAGGCAAATCAAAGGCACTTCACCATATATGATATTGTTCAAATATATATAAATATGTGCTTAAGTTTATATTATACATATATAATAAATTTATATTATACATATATAATAAATAATATTATGCATGTGATGTTATGCTATATATACACACCTATATGTACATAGGAAATCCCTATATATATATATAATATAAATATGTAAAATATAAAATTAATTTAAATTAATTTTTTAATAAAACTTAAAATATATGTATATGACGTAAATATATATTGTGCTTACATATTTAAATACCTGTATATATTATTTACATATTATATATAAGAAAATACTAAATATATTTTATACATATTATATATTATATATAGTAAATTACACTATATATATTAAATAAATATGTGTATTTTCATTATAATATCTACTATTATTATACATGATATACAATATTATAATATATGTGTTAATATTTACATAATACGCGTTATCATTGATATACAATTATACATATATATGCATTATGGCGAAATGTGTGTGTTTATGTACTGAAAATTTAAAAGCGAAGTGAATTAATAATGTTATGAAATAATATTAGTGCTTATAGAAGTAGAAAAGTTGAATTGAAAATTTACTTTTTAAAGTAATTTTTATCTTATCAAAAATTAATTTTCGTAAGTTATAGCAAACAAGGCCTAAGGATATGGATTGTGTCTGGCACATTTAATCCGTATTCACCTTTTTGGTGACATTATCATCAAATTATGTTTGTAAATAGATTTGTGAATATACCAAAACTAATGGGCAATTAGTTCAGACAGTTAAAAGGAGTACATGTTTCTTGACATAGACTTATTTTAGTTATTTGGTGTAAGGGAATTTTTGGCCTCTTTGCCTTCCATGCTGATGCCTTTAAATATTGTAGACACTTTTGGTGGTCCTAGGTTAGAGAAGCTATGAGAGAACAAATTAGGGCTCTAGAGTTGTGCATGAAAACTGGTATATTTACTCAAAACATAGGCATTCCATGGGCTGTAAATGTGCCTTTATAGTTAATTAGAAGGTATATGGCTTTGTGGAAAGGTTCTAATCGAGGCTATCTGTAAAAGGTTATACCCGGACATGCGGTTTTGACTATTTTTTTTTCTCATGAATGATGAAGTATTAGTATATTAAAATAGAATGTACACAAGTAGTGTAAGAATGGAGGATGACCTGACCAGCCCACCCCTTCCACATCGACTTCATCTTTAAAAGCCTCCACTACAAAGCAGGCGATATACCCAACATACCATAATAGTGCGACCTCCCTCCTCCTCCCCCCACGGATTCCTGAGACCCTAATTCCAGCACATCTCCATGAACTCCCTAGCAAGAACCCCTATGAATAAATCTGCTCTCGATGCCCCATGCTTTGCTAGCCGGTCTGAGACAGCATTGACCTCTTTATGCATAGGACTGAATGAGGCGTTCAACTCCCAAGCCAGAGTTCTAGTCCTACTGATGATATGTGATAGCTTTTAGGAGCCACTAACATATTTGATCATCCATCTAATAATGGTAGCTGAGTCCCCTCCGCCACTAACTCCCTGATATCCATTCTTTTAGCCTCTGACAGGCTAAACAGAAGGGATATAAGCTCTGACTGAACAGAATCCCCAACTCCCACTAGGCCACTGACGATTCTAGAGATATTGCCCTTATGGTCACAGAACACACCTCTGATACCTGAAGGTCCAGGGTTGCCCATAGAGCACCCGTTGATGTTAATCTTGATGGTACTCACCTCCAGCTCCCTCCACCTATTCACTCAGCCCTCCTGAATCAAGGATGATAGGCATCAAATTGATCACTCCCTGACCACCTAAGAGATGCTCAATCCCTGGAACTTTAGTCGAAAGGAGACCACGATGCTAGTCTCTAAAATTGACTCCATTACATGCTCTCTAGATGAGCGACTGTCAAGATAGATCCTGTGGTTTGTCTCAATCCATATGGTTATTACTATTGGGAGACATTTAATTTTGTTATAAAAAAAAAAATTGTCGAGAGTGATCATCCATAGCCACCAATAATTCGCGTCCATCAAAATGACATATGAGAACTCTTTTTCCTGAAAATTTAGGATATACATGTGGAGTGTGGACACTGCAAGATATTCTGTTTCCAGGTTAAGGGAGAAGAGTTTCTATAGTCAACAAGGCAGTCTACGTACAGAAAATAATCTCCTTGAGCATGGTTTGAATGATTTAGTGGGGCCTTAAATGAAGTTTGATGTTGAAAGAGTTAACCTCACCGTACTTTGTTTGTAAAGCATATGAAATACCGTACAACCACCGTCATTATATGTGTGGATGACATTGTTGAAAAAGATACGAGTCCAATCAATATTAGCTCAAAATTCATCTTAACTGAGAAATTGAGACTCAAATCTCAGTTTCTGATGTATTTTTTGAAGTAACATAGTCTAACATTATCACCTTCACTTCAAAAACTATGTATTTGATTTACTCGTGCAAATTGGAAATCTAGGAACCAAACGAGTTGATAGACCTATTAAACAGCATCAAAGACTCAATGGTAATCAGAGATACATTGGGAGGCTAATGTACTTAATCCTCACTAGGCTTGATGTTCCTTACAGAGTGTTGTGGGCCACTTTGTGTATGATTCATGAATCAAATACCTGGAGGCTTCATTAAGGGTGTAAGGTAACTTAAGGATGTCTTCTTTTGCACCCCAATTATGCATGCACAGAATCCCATATGCTTGTAATGACCTTGAATTTACCTAGGGATGATTTTGTCTTTTCCTAATTAGTTTAATTAATTAGTAAAGACTCAAGGGCGACAAAGCACCAGGAACGGATGGGTATCCCATAGCATTCTTCAAGGCGTGTTGGAGCATTATAAAAGCTGATTTGATGGCTACTATTGAGGAGTTTCACAGAAATGGTAGATTCGTCAGAAGTTTGAATGCTACATTCATAGTACTAATCCCAAAGAAGGAAGGATCGTGCAAAATTAATGAGTTTAGACCTATTAGTTTGGTCGGCAGTGTCTACAAGATTATAGCTAAATTATTAGCCAATAGATTGAGGCCGATGTTACAGTACTTAATCTCTAAAACTCAAGGTGTGTTCATTGGGGGAAGGCAATTATAAGACGGAGTACTAATGGCAAGCGAATGCATAGATTCGTGCATGAGGAGAAAGGAGAACATGGTTGTGTGTAAGTTAGATCTTCAGAAGGCCTATGACCATGTGAATTGGGAATTATTATCTTATATGCTAAGGCATATGGGTTTGGGCTAGAAGTGGAGGAATTGGATCACATCTTGTATCTCAACAACCACAAGTTCGGTTCTTATAAATGGGGTGGCAGCGGGATTCTTTAGAAGCTCAAGAGGCTTACGTCAAGGAGACCCCCTATCCCCACTCCTCTTTACCATTATTATGGAAGTGTTTAGTAGAATGGTTTCAAGAGCTTCGGAAGGTGGCATGATAGGAGTGTCGTTTGGAAGATCCACTTCAATTGATCACCTTCTATTTGCTGATGATATACTCATATTTTGCAAGCCAAACCACCGCCAGATCATGTGGCTTAGAGGCATTCTAATGAGCTTTGAAGCATGCACTGGGTTAAGGATAAATCTGGCCAAGAGTGAGATGTTTCAGATCGGGAAGGAGGAGAATACATTTAACCTTAGCCGGACATTGGGCTGCAAAGTAGGGAAGTTCTCGACTTCTTATCTTGGGATTCCATTGGGAGTTAACTATAGAAGGTCTAATACTTGGAATCCAATGGTCGAGAGTATGGAGAGAAAACTTGCAACATGGAAGAATCGTAGTCTTTCAAAAGGCGGAAAGTTGGTATTGATCAAGAGCGTATTAGCAAGTCTTCCGGCTTTCTACATGTCTATCGTAAGGATCCCAAAATCTGTGGCAAAGAAGTTGGAACAAATTCAAAGGAATTTTCTATGGGAAGGCAAGGAGGGAGAAAACAAATATCACTTAGTGGCTTGGAACCAGATTTGTAGATCAAAGTTAGAAGGGGGTCTTGGGTTAAGGCCAACATCAATATTTAACAAAGCTCTCCTCCAAAAGTGGATATGGAGGTTTGGTAGTGAGAGCGGGAATACATGGAGAGACCTAGTTCTTGAAAAATATGGCTCCTCATCCAATGGCTGGTTTCCCACACCTTCTAATCTTCCTTGTGGGATGAGCCTTTGGAGGCCCATTGCCAAGTTGGCAAGCTCAGTGGAGAAGGAATGTAAATATTTAGTGGGAAACGGTTTGAGAATCAGATTTTGGGAAGATATATGGTGTGGAGAGGCTAAACTGAAGGAGTCTTATCCCTTGATCTACAACTTGTGCACTAATAAACAAGCAGTGGTAAGTGAATATATGTCTAATTCGGAAGCCGGCATCGTATGGAGCATTGATCTAAGAAGAAATCTGATGGATTGGGAGATTGAAAGCTTTGAGGCCTTATTAAATGTACTGTATAGCAAGGTAGTAGGGCAAGAAGAAGACTCTAGGAGATGGATACATGGCAGATCTGGTTCCTTCTTAGTCAAGGAGGCTTTTGATCATCTCCACAAGTCAGGTTTGGAGCAAGCAGTGTTCAAGCATATTTGGTCAAACATGTTTCCAAGCAAAGTAGCCTTTGTTATGTGGATGGCAGCTCTAGACAAGATATTAATGGTGGACCATTTGAAGAGTAGGGGATGGCAATTGGCAAACAGATGCAGCATATGCAAAGAAGAGGAAGAAAACGTAGCCCATCTGCTATTGCACTGTAGAGGCGTTACAAGGCTTTGGGGGACTATTTTCCAAAGGTTAAAGGTAGAATGGGCCCATTCAAAGGAGTTTAAACCAGCTTTAGAAACTTGGGGGTGGAAGAAAGGGAAATCATGTGGAGAAATCAGTTGGAATTTGGCCCCTGCAGCTATAGCATGGGTAATATGGGGCGAAAGGAACATGAGGATATTTAAGAACTTGGAGAGAAACGAACAATTGCTAGAGAGGGCTGTTTTGAGTTTGATGCACAGTTGGTTGATTGGGCAAGTAGCAGGAGCTAACATATCTATCGAGGAGTTTCTGATATGTAATAATTTCTATGACCTGGGAGGGGGATGTATTGGTTGATGAATGAAAATTCTTGGGTCCTAGCCATTGCTTCTATGCATAGGCTTCAGTAGAATCTAGGTTCGGGTACACTTTTTTTGTACCCGTGTAAGTTCTTTCTATCTTATATATTATATCCATCATTTACTGATCAAAAAAAAAAAAAAAAAGTAAAGAATTAAGCTTATTGAGCCTGGTTGTTAAGTTTGATTACTACTTAAGCCCAAATTGCAAGTGTGTAGCCCATTAGGTATTTTGGTAAAAAAATGTAATTAGGAAACCTTAAACCCAATAATACATAAAGGCTTTGTGTTTTATTTTTATTATTATTCAAATTTTGAAGTGGACGGCTATGGAAAAAGGAGGGAGAATGGCTGTGATGGATCATCCATGCTTTATATATAAAGGCTTTATGTATTTCAATTTTGTCGGAGAAAAGACAGATCATCCATGCTTTATATACACTGTGATGGATAGACTGCCATCCAAAACTATGGCTGACTAGTCTGTTTCTATGTATTGGCCATGGATCCCATCACATCCACATGGCTGGTCAGGCCATGTGATAGACATGGTGATCAGCCATGGAAGAATGGCTGGCTACACATGGATTTGTATTAAAAAAGGACATTTATCGGTGTTTTATATATATATAGTTTTAGTTCGTAGGACTTGGTATTGGCTTAGTTGATAGATCCAATTGATAATAACTAATTGAATCAAATCTTTTAAGGTATATGGTTCCTAACTTACAGGCCTTATTATAATGACATTAGGTACCATTAAACATTTTCAATTACCATGGGGTTACAGGCCCTATTTACAAGTGAGAGTTAAATCAAATTATTTTTATTTACTCATCTTAAAGAAACTGTTTAATTTGGCAGGTCCTTAATAGAACAAGCGTGATTTTGATTATTTAATGTCTTTATCATAGTGTTTTTGTCCAAATGATAGACTATATTTACATAATTAGCTGGTGGCTAGTTAGTTAATGATTGTTCAATAAATCAGTTTAGTTATTAAAGGACTCTATTATTAGTGAGAGATAGTTAAGTTAATTATTTAAAATAAATGATTATCCCTGGGACCACTATCTTAGCGGATAGTCCCTAAATAAATGGAGTTAAGGAATTTTAAATTATCAAATAAATACAGGATATTGTCTATTCAATAGGCCCTATTTAAATGATAGCTTATTTATTTAGAAGTTTTATTTAATGGTAGGGAAGAGAGTCCAGTCAATAGACTTTGTACCTGTTATAAGTTATTACGTAGGAATAACAGCTAAGTAGGTTTTGTTCTGTATTATTTTGTGAAACACTGTGATTGATCAAAATTATGTTATTGGATAGTTGATGTGAATGACCTGAACCCATTGTTGATTTATTCATGATGATATGACTCGATTTTCTTTTATTTAATGTTTATGAATAAATGTGATATGTTTTATTATTTATGAGATGCATATCTGACCTTTATGGAAGAACACTTGTATGATTATGAATTAAAGAACTGTTGCATACGGAATTGCATTAAATGAGAACATTGCATGTGATTGTGTTGGAGTGTGGCTAATACTAACATCTGGGTCCAATTGCTGTGGTAAGACTGCATTAGTAAATTTCTCTAATATACTGGGATTAGGCACAACACTGAACCACGTAAATATGTTCACACATTTTTTTGCTTGATTTTTTTTAGTTATCACACGATTTAATATTTCAACAGATTAAATACCCCATGAGAGAGTGGGGTGTGAATGTTGGAGCTCAATAACGCTATTATTATTGATTACCTCACATGTTGTGGGGAGGGCATCCGTGATGTGTAGGACCCAGCTTGTAGGATGTGGTTTATGATGACAGCCTTGAAGGAAGATTAAAAAAAAGGATATAGATGAAACTTTGTTGTGATTTAGTCTCAAATTGTCATAGGAACGTCTGAGGTATCTGCGGGTGTATTCTCCTTTCCAAAAATAGTGGTTCGTCTTTGTTATCCAATCGGCTGAAAGTCCATAGAATTTATTCTGATGGGGGATGGGCTTATAGTTGGAATGTGTGCTGTCTAATGTATTCCAGAGTCACATCATGCATTACATACTGCATACTTGATAACGCGTGTTTGTTTGTTTTGTATGGCATGGCACATAGAAAGTCTTCTAGTTTAAGACATCCATGCATTCTCGGTTTGCATTAATTGTATTCAAACATCTTGAATTTAAATTTTGCTATCGTCTGTGTGTTTGATGTTGTTTGGCTTATTCTATATGTCTATGGTTTTCAATGGGAGGTTGGGAACTAAGTCTATAAAATACTGCCTACTGAGCTTTGCTCACCCTTTTTAAATAACTAAAGGTACAGAGGAGTAGGGTTTTGGATAGTAGACTACACCAGGATCAAAGTACTAAGTTGTCAAGATGTGTCTACTTAGAGTAGGTAGGGATTTTATTTAGTTGATAGGAATTATTTATTGGTATTATTGTATTTATTTCAGTAGAGTTTTGTTTATAGGTACTTTATTAATTATATATAAGTTAGATTATTTAGATTTATTAAATATTGTCGGTCAGGACTTCCTAGAACATGTTGTATTCTATCATTACATGCATCAAAACCCCGTCAAAGCATCATCCATATAATCATGCCTGGATAGACATGGATCTTTTATGAAATCTAGTGGTATATGTATACTTTTATGAGCATGAAAGCATATCTAATCATGCATATTTAATATAAACAATCATCTTCTGATCATAGATCATTGATTGTATGTTTTCCATGTTTTCAAATCAATATAACATAAAATAACAACCTGAAATAACTAAGATTCAAGCAATCACGGTAAAAAGTATGCAATAATACCACCTACCTCAACGAGAGCGTTCCAAACAGGGAGAAATCCTGGTGATAGTGTTGAACTTCTCTTCGTCTTCCTCCTTTAGTTCACACACCTGCTGCTCTTCCCAAGGCAATCCCAACATGAGTGACAGCATATTGGGGGCGTGGGATATTAACCCTAACCCCACAAAAAAGGGAAAAAAAAACTATTTATTCAAAATACTTTTCCCACTTTGGTGGGAACTGGCTTATGATGATGATGATGATGATAACTTTCCCTACCCTTTCCTTCTAATTAGGGGTGGCAATTTCTAGCCCGGCCCGCCCAGCCTGACCCTCCCGGCCCCGTTTTAATCGGGCTTGGGCATGATTTTTAGGCCCAGTGGGCTAGCCCGGCCCGGATTTTAAGAGCCTGTAATATTTAGGGCCGGGCTTGGATGAGTTTATTTTAGCCCGAATCGGCCCGGCCCGGCCCTATTAATATTATGTTTACTAAAAAACATAATTTTAGACTCTCCTTATCACTCTCCAACAAGACATCTCATTTAAAGTTGATTAGTTTAACATATTTTACATGTTTTGATGTATTTGGATTGTGGGATTTAATTTTCCTAGGTAATATAGAAACTTTCCAATAGTACATCTATCTTTTGTATTCAAGTCTCAAAAAAACATTTCTTATCAAATATATGTTGAACGTGCATCAGAATTTCTGTGTTTCGGAATGTTAAATACAACAATTTGTTAGTGAACGTATGGCCTCATTGTCTTCTTTTGGGATTTAACTAACCCTCAAAATGTCTTGTTTTTGGTTTCTTGATTAAAAAAATTAATCATTTGTAAAGAAACCGGGCCAAATAGGGCCGGGCTTGGACAACTATACTTTTATTAGGGTCGGGCTTGGGCATGATTTCCAAGCCCAAAATCAGGGTCGGGCCGGGCTTGGGCAAAGTACTTATATATGCTCTTAAGCCCAGCTTGAACCCGATCCAGCCCGATAAATTGCCACCCCTACTTCTAATCGTATGCATGAAATTTAATCTCAGCTCTTCATCGCATTTGATTTATTAAATCACTCTTATGATCCTATGGGTATGCAAATAGAGATTTCCCACACTTCCACCAATGAACACAATCTCATTGTGGAAGGCTGACTGATCACGGCTTTGACTCTTGGTCAAAGTCATGGTTTTGATTAGGTCTGTACAGTTACAGTATGTTTTCTTCTAGTGTAGTCCTAGTTTAACAAATATAATTGGTTAGAACTATAAAAAGGAGTTCTAATTAAACTCGAATATACCATGGTGACTAATTAATAATATTTAGCTATTAAAGAAAAAAAAGGTTCAAATCTCCAAAAGTTTCAATACTTTTTGGGTTCTAAATTTCTATTTTCAGGTCCTAGATTCTCTTTTCAAAGTGTGCATTTGAAAAAGAAAAAAATTGGGAGAGCATGTATCCTTATTGCACAATGTTTTTTTAGAGTTTTTCTGTTATTAAAAACAAGAACTTGGGAGAAAGGTTTTTGAAGTATGGCATGTAGCAAATTAACAAGAAGAGCTTCACTCCAATATTTAGGTTTATAATAATTTTATATTTTTATAGATTATTTTTTTTTCTCATTCTATGCGTATCATCATAATAGATTGATTGTGTTTTATTCAAAACAATCATACAACTTCAATAAATATAAAAATAAGGTAAGTTTCTAGAAGAGGTTTAATTTTGTTTTTTTCATATTTATGTTTGATTTAATTAGATGTAGTTTTGCATACTTTCATTGAAATACTATATAAGTTTTATCATCAAATGGATATAAACAATTTTATTTGTGAATTAAAACTTTTATTAATCAGATATACTTTTACAGACTTTCATATGACTTCCTTAATTTTAATTTGCCTCATGTTCAATTCTTATCTGATTACTAAAATACTCCCATTTGTAATTATTTTTTTTCTAATTAGGTTCTCTCCTTTTTTTGATAAGTAATGATATTTGATTAAAAGAAAGTCGGTACATAGTGCCGCCGAGTGTGAAAATACAAATGTGTATGAGGATTCCCTTTCCAAAAACAAAAAAACATCGAAAAGGGCTTAGAACTATAACCTATCTCTGAAGCTATCCACAACACATGTACAAATAACCCATGACCCATGTAAAAATCTGTCAACAAAACTAAAACATCATACTATACTGAACACATCCCAAAAAACTCATCTGTAACTGGGCACAATAGAAATTCGATCTTTGAACTCCGTGCTTTGCTAGTTTATCCGCAATTGCATTTGCCTCTCTTTGTACGTGACTGAACGAGGCATTCAGATCACGTGCCAAGAATCTTGCGCAATTTATGATATGTGATAACCTCCATGACCTAAGGACATCGTTGCGCATCCATCTCATGATCGTAACTGAGTCTCCTTCAATGATGCAATGTGTATAACCCTTTTTCTTGGCCTCCAATAGGCCAAACAGAAGGGCCAACATCTCCGCCCGGGTAGAATCACCAACACCCATCGGACCACTAAAAATGAAGGAAATCAGACCCATACTATCCCTCCCAACCCTTCAAATACCCGAGAGTCCAAGATTGCCGAAAGAACTCCCATCAACATTTATCTTCATAATAGCAGACATAGGCGCTTTCCAGAAAACCCCACTCCTTGCCCTTGTCCCAAGTGAAGAAAAACAACACACCATCCAATCTCTCATGACTTGGGAGCAAATCCAACCTTGGAATTCCGGACTAACATATGCCCAGAAAGCTACATCCAATAGAACCTTATCAATCACCTGCTCTCTACTCATGATAACATCGCGGAAGATCCTCTGATTACGCTCCATCCAAATATGCCATGTCACTACATGGAAAATCCACCCATATAGAATGCGACCCTTGCTCCCAAGTCCCGGAATCCTCCACTGCTAGAAACAATCTCCAAAAGACGCGAGCAATACCCACGGAATATCAATCATCTGAAGAAGGCGGCTCCACACTCTCCAAGTAAAATGGCAATGAAGAAAAATGTGGTCAATACTTTCCCCTGCCTCCCTGCACAGAAAACACATATTGGGAGATAAAACATACCTTTTCCACCTTTTCTGTAACATATCTGCAGTATTTATTTTGTACGAAAGAGCAGTCCAGAGGAACGCCTTTATTTTTGGGGGCACCCTAGGTTTCCATAATTTTGAAGCCGGAAAAGCTGCAAATGGGGAGGAGAGATCCGTGTGGTGAGTGGAAGAAAAGGATTTGCAAGAAAAAACCCTAGAGGGAGACGGGGTCCAAATGACCCTATCCCTAGAAGTAGAGTGAATAAAACAATCTTTGAGGGAATCAACTAAAGAGGCTAAATCCTCAACTTCATGGGATCGTAGCTCTCTTCTAAATAACAAGTTCCACGATAAGCCCTCACTAGACCAAGCCAAGATGTCGAAAACAACAGCATTAGGAAAGCTGGCCACATAGAATAGAGATGGAAATGAATTAGGTAAAGGAGAATCCCCCCACCATAGATCATGCCAAAACAGAACAGAAGATCCAGAGCCAATACAGAGATGAATGTGGGAATAGAAGGAGTCTCCCAGTTTGATCACAGCCTTCCATGGGCATGTACCCGTAGGCTGGGCCCTTATATTAATAGCCCACCAATTAACCCTTCTTCCATATTTGTTAGTTATCACTTGGTACCATAGACTTTCCTGATCAAAGCTATACCGCCACAACCACTTAACCAAAGGAGATGAGTTACGAGAGGCTAAATTTCCAATGTCCACCCTACCCCTGACCTTTTCCTTGCAAACTGTTTTCCACTCAATCAAATGCGACTTTCTTTCCCTCCCACCCCACCCCTGACCTTTTCCTTACATGTCTCTTTTTAGGATGCCTAAAAGAGTAGTAATTAGGATCTCTCCTTAGGTAAAGGTCTTTATTCTTACATAAAAATTCAGGGCGTTACACTTTCGAACGTTAGAATTCCCCATGTTTGTTCTGTAGTTTTAAAATTAGTTTTGTATATTGCTCAACATCGCAACCTGCTGCTATGTCACATGTCGTGAAATATAGCAAAGTGTCATTGTGATTTCATACATATGACATTTACGATAGAAGATGGAAACTTTGTGAATTGTTGTTTGTTCCATTGACATTTCATTGTGAATTTGAGGAACCCATTAAAATTTTTTTTTCCTTCTATAATCTTTGTTTTTCAAATTTTCTTGGCTTTTTTTCTTTTCTGCACACTTTGGAAACATCTCATGTAAGAGGTTTAGTAATGTCTTGAGATAGCAACATTTTCAACCTTGGCAGTGCCTACTTTTGAAAATTTGGATCATGCTTGTGCATTTTCAGGTTGTATGCTCTTAATTTCTTGTACATCTTGTTTTGAAAATTCAGTTGTAGGACTGATTTTGTTACTATATATATGTGAATAGAACACTCATCACCGAATTTGTTTCTGTGTTTGTTTGGTCACCTATTCATTATATGTAATTATCATCCTAGCTACTTGATTTTGCTATAATTGTTTAAATGCTGGAAAGTGGTTCTTGTTCCGACAGATGAGTTTAGTTACTATTATTCACGTTTTATTGCAGCAATAAGAGGTTATGCTTTATCATATTTATCATCTTGTGCTGGTAGAATCCGATTTTTACTGGGTAGTCCTGGCATGGTGGCTCTAGATCTGGATGCAACATTGAAAGGAATTTTTCAACAGATTGTTCAGCATCTTGAAAACATACCAAAGCCACATGGTGAAAATATTTCTGCCATTGCATACGACCTATCTGTAAGAAATAAATCCATCAGACTTCCATTAGACTAGCTTCTATTATTATTGTAGTCATAATTTCCCTACATTCTCTCTTTCAAGTTGCTGTGCAATGTTATCCATGAACTGCATGGTTTTTTAAATTTTGCTATAGGTTACCTTACATTGATCCCAAAGTGGAGGAGTTCCAAATTTTTCATTAGGTGAGCTAGGGTGGATGCACTGTCCAATTAGAAATGGATAATTGTTGGGTCTTCATGGCCTATGGTACCCCAGAACAGGTTTAGGAAACTGGGGATCTTCAAGAGTCTGCCTTGACCAAATATATTTTATTTTTCTAATTATTATGGCTTCTCAGCCTCCACTTTTCTTTTCAGTCTAATCTTTGATCATAAGAATCATCGACCTCAGTTGGGATGAGTTTTAGTTTATTATTTCTGCTGTCTTCTATAATTATATTTATTAGAAAAATTTGAAGTATGAAAATTGTTTTATAATATGAAATTTCATCTCCATTGCAGATTTGTTGACAAAAAAACATGAATAATGCATTCACTGCACTAGCTGGGATTGGCAAAATTGATCCTGTTTTGCTTTTCCAATCTGTCAACACACACACATCTGTGTTTTTGTGGATATGCATATAATATGAATACTCTTACATATATTTGGTAGATGATTGTGAATCTGAGACAAAAAAATTGGCTCTTATAGAGTTTTTGGGGATTTTGGCCATACCAATGCTGTATTAAACCAAGAACTGGACCTTTTTAGCATGATGTTGTAGTTGATCACACAAGCATTTTCTCTCTTATTTCTTACTTCTGGTGGGTTTATATGTAACACAGCGCATATAATATGCTGAAAATGGAACAATATTTCAGCAGTATATAGTTTCATAAGCACTTTACATTTATTTGTGGGTGCTCATATTTTAAAGACAGTCAAAAGCAATGCCACAAATGAGTGGCACATGGTGCTGGAGTTTCAAACTCTTTAATGTAGGCTTCAAGGTGTGAGGCTTAAGCGTCATAGTCCTATGCTTAATAAAGTACATAAAGTTCTAAGATAAAGACTAAAATAAATTCATCAAATTAATAAATGATTCCAATGTTTATGTGTATTGGACAATATTTCTACAAATTCAGCCATCAAATAGTGGAAAATAATCTTATTGCCAGCATACATAAAATATGGTTCGATTATAATTTATTTATTTTAGTTCATTGGCATAATGAACTTCCTACGAGTGGTCAAGGTCATATCAAAGGCGTATCTAACCTGGTTCCCCCCACCAACCCCCTCCTCCTACAATGGTTATGGGAGGTTTGAAAATGTTGTTTGAGGATGATTCTTTTGTACAAAAAAAAAATGGGAAAATGGTTGTCAAATTTGTCTTCTAGGAAATTCTAGCTCTATGTTTTGTAAAAAAATGAAGGCTTTGAGTGATTATTAAAAGAAATGGAACAAAGCAGTGTATGGGTGGGTATAAGAAAGTGCAAAACGCTTTGAAGAGGATTAAATTGTTGGACAAAAATGTTGTCAGGGCATTAAATATTGAGGGATACATCAGTGTCACCAAAAAAAGTTATAGAGACATGGGAAGAATTAAGAAAGAAGTTGAAATTCTGAAAGAAATCTTATGGGATGCTTTTTTTTATTTTCACACTGAAATAGCTCAAGAAATTGCAAAAATCAATGATATTGGACAACGGATGTATAAGCAAAAAGGCACGTGTTGTCATGCATCCCTTATTCTTAAAACTTCACATGTTATACAAAAAACATTTTTTGAATAAAAACTAATATATTGTACATTAAAAGTTGCAAATGTGGGCAAAATAATTAGACTATTGGTTTCATGGTTGTGGTTTAGATTAGAAATGTTCCTTTGGTAATAATTGTATACAGTAGAGGAATTCAATCACTTCGTCGGGTATAAATCCAAAATATTTCATATTGTCACTACAGTTGATTCAGTATCATACTAACTAATATCTTAATGCCTCCCAGTTTGTATCTCAGAGTTTATAAGGGATACAAATATAGTAAAAACGTACAATGATCAAATGAATATTGAATGAAAATGACATTCTTGAGAATTTTTTTCCTATATATATATATATTTGAAATTATTTCTTTAATATTTGCCATTTCAGCTATATGAACATATAATATGAAATAATCTTTTCTTGCATTTTCTACAAATTATATTTTATATTTTTCATATTAATGCTTTTTGATAAAAGGTAGAAAAAATCATATTAATGCTTTTTGATAAAAGGTAGAAAAAATTTCATCCTTTTCTACAAATTGCTTTTAGTCTTGTATCCTCCTTTTCTTTCAATAAAATTTCATCACTTATCAAAAAAAAAAAATTAAAGGGAGAAAAAATAGCTTACTTATCTATTGCCTATGTATTAATGATTAAATCAAATTAAAATCCTTAACTTGTTATTTTTCTAGGTATATTTGATAATAGATAATAACAAACTTTCATTATTTCAAAAAAAAAAAAAAAAATACAAGTTTTAATTCAAGATATTTTTACAGCAAGCTTTTCAATTTGCCTCACATCTAATACAAACTTATTTTGTGGCCTGAATGCATATATCTTGATTAAAAACCCAGAAAATTTGGTTTATCCAGAGTCCAGATCCTTTAGCTTTTCAAGTCCCAAAAACAATCAAATCCCCTATGAGTTGCATACCAGTCTTTACATAGTGACTTGACATGCAGGCTAAATGAACAATAAAAAGCAAATGATAATAAGTATCAATCATATTATTAGCTTCACCTGTTCTTAAATTTTTTTGACTAAGAGTGGAAAAAATTTGCGGTCTTTCGGAAAAACTTGCATTGGTTGATTATTAAATCCTTAGAATTTTGTAAGGAAGTGATTTGGCCAAAAAAAATATAAAATTTTGAATATCTGAGTTTCTCGGTTTCTCTGTTGAACTGTGATAGATCTCCCTTATTTTGGTTGATATATTTGTTAACATTAAAATACCATTGACAAGGGATATATTGCATATATCATGAAATAATATATTTGGAGATACATCGCAATGTATTGCATATATCATGCAAGATATTGCATATATTAGGTATTGGATGCACACCAATGAGAAGGATAAAAATCGTATTCTTTTCTGCAGCTTCTTTTGGCCTTCTTTTTTAATTCTTTTCGAAGGTTATACAACAATTGGTTTTATTAGTATAAAAATCAATTTTTATGTTTACAATGATGCGGGGTATCTGAGGATACAATTTCTACATGCAGCCATATCTAATTGAACATTTGTTCCTTTAAGCTATAAATCATGTACAAGGCCAAAAATAATAAAATCATCTTCCACATTTCCCCCTTCTGCTAGTAACATGAGTCAAGTGAGGTTGCTACCTTTGTGTCAACAGTTTTTAAAGATGAAATTCCATCTTGGTGTTCAGTTCTTTCCTTCAATAAATTCAATAAATAGCATAAGGGAACATGAAAAGGCCACTCCGCTGCATTGCAATGGTCTTTCTTGTTCCTTAATTTCTTGTTGGAGAGCTCTTGTTGATCCTTTAAAAAGGAACAGATAGGAGGTGATCCACTTATTCAACCACATTTCTTGTGACATAGCCAATTCACTCCTAATATCACATGGTTTTAACTACAAAGCTATTAGAGATGGTATGCTGTGGGCGACAAGAAAATATGATCCTTAGTCTTAAAGATAAAACCCAAATTCGCTCATCTAAGAACATGTTATATCATCTGATGCACATCACAATATAAGTGATAAAATGGTGATAAAGTAAATAAACGAGACATCATAATCAAGTCCATGTACATCACAAATAACTTGTGCAAGTGAGAATTACAACTATCTCACAAAATACCATAAATCACATCAAGGTTCAGAAGAATTACAATAATCATCACTGGAATATAACCATTTATAACTTAGAACCAAACCAACACAACTAATAAGATAAACAGTTCATAATATAGCTTAGGATGATCAGTGTGATGCCTAGCTAGAATTATAGATATCAACCAAGCTACATCTATAATAGTTAGGCTTGGATGCACAACCCTTGGATCACTAATCATCACACATATACAAACTTTTAGGTAGAATCCCTTTAACCAGGTAATACCAATCACATTGCTCAAAATCTTACCAGGAGTAATCGCTCAATTTAACTAGCAAAGCCATAAAATCATAATAAAAATGACCATGAGGATATCTCAATTCAATTGGTGTCGTTGCTCACTTAGTACGACTCCCTCTACTCCTATACTGAAGAGCCTTCATACACTCGTGTCTTAATTATCTTTTTATGCACCTGTACAAAACTACTCAATATCCAAAATATAATAAGAATCTTATCAAGATTAAATAGTGAAATTCATTTGGCCTTTACTAACCAGTAAACCGCTAACCCACTATTGATAAGTTAATCTTATTGTAGGGCAAACAATTAAATAAAGTTCTAAATACACAAACCAACCAAAACTATAAAATCCCCAAGTTTGTAGTTCACACTTAAGTATGTGTATTTTGATTGTATAATGAGTATAAACTATAAAATGCATTTCTGAAACATGATTGTAAAATTCATATAAAACTCATAAAGCCAAGGGTAGAAAATATTGTTTGAAGAATTATCATACATATATAATTGAGAAGAATTAATTTATTATGCTTTGAATGAAATAAATATGACATGCATTCACATCATACATTTCCAAATAAAAACCCCATTTTTGGTCTTTTTGCCAAAATTCCCATTCCTATTCATGAATTCAAGCAATAATATGTTTAGACACTGATTTAGGGTTGGAAACCGTGCTTTGAAAGCTTCTTATATGATAACCACCTATGGTACTCTTCTTATATAATATACCATTATATATTATCAAAATTAAAAATTGCAAGCACTAATTCAAAAAGAAAAATATAGGGAAAAAAAGGAAAAACAGAAATATGAAATCTAAGTTTTTAATTGGCATTATTAACATTTAGTTGGATACTTTTCAACCGAATCCCAGTATCCTTATCCAAATTTTGGACACCTCTCCACCGAGTCCTTGTATCCTAAATTTTAAGGGTCAAGTGAATCCAATTCCTAGACACATACCCACACCTGACACTCGTACCCAAGTCCATGTAACATAGGTTGGGCGTGTTGAGGAAATTTGAAATGCCGAAACCTTTATGTCAAGACACCACCTTGGATAGGTTTACTATGGATTTCTTGTTGAAGGGTGCTTGATATGTTGAATTGACATGTAAAGAAATTGTGGACCAACCCCAACCTAATTGGATATGTCGAAGCTATAGATATGCTAAACATTTCTGTTCGACATGTCAAACGATGTGCCGAAGCTGCAACAAGCCTATTTCTTGGGTTCAAACCTGTTTAAACTGTTCAATATCTAAGTCCAGTTTCTGGTATGCAACTCCAACCTACAAAACAGATGAAAACTCCTTATTTCTGCCTATATCAATTCCAAAGTTCCATACATACAATAACAGAGCATTCATAGAACATGTTGTGCAGAAAAATTAGATAAACCATATAGAACACAACCAACCACATATGATATGTAAACATATGATCATACATATCATATGTTCACACAATTATTTGCTGAGAGAAACACAGATGATGAACTTACGTTATCTCGTGCAGATATCAGGTTAACAAAAACAGAATACAACTTTGACAGAACAATCCAACCAACTCAACAAGCACAACCCAGAGCTCTCTCATGCAGAATCTAGTAAAACAATGACAAAAAACACCCTTTCTAGTTGCTCAAACCCCCAACTAGACGAAGATGAGAAATGGAGCGAAGAACAGAGTCGATGGGGAATCCTGTTGAGTTCTCTCGACAAATAAAAATATAAACTTGATTGCACGCATCACAGATCCTTAAAAGCACACTCTACAGTACTCAATCACCCCAATCACCGTCTGCCACATGGCTCATAGCACACACTAGGGTACAAATACCCAACACCACGTAACTGACCTCAAACCATAATAACCAATCATAATAAAGATAAATTATTGAATACTCAATAAACACCAAATCACCAATTAAATCAAATAAAATCCCAATAAATAGCAGAAAATACCAAAATGTACACGAAATTATCATAATCAGATATGAACAGTCCTGAATCCAAATACATGTCACATAAATCACAAAAAAAATAAATTATTGAGATTAAGTACTCATGATCATTCCAATGAATGACACCATATTCATCAGAAAGTCCCAAAATAATTCTGAAACATCCAAATCATATCAAAGCACGGAAATTTCAGAAACTGGGATGTTACTTTTCCAGACATAATGCATCTGTCTGATCCTGCAAGCTACTATTTCAATATTCCTGCAAAATCAACACAGAATTATTGAGTTGAAACATTTTCTGATAGATCCTTAACCCGCACTCTCAATCGAGCTCCTCAGGTGTTATCTCACCCTTGTAAATGATGCTGAAAAGTCTTTGAAAGTAGTCACTGTGTGGAAGATCTGCCTCCTAATCACTGGATTTCAATAAACCCATCCCCCACACTATGTAATCTGCCACTTGTGCTTCATAGTTTGATGCAACCTTGTAAAGTCCCGAGCACAAATCTAATATATTCAGGACACAATTTGTCCACCCTAATTGTGCCTTTTCAGGGATCCATCCAAAAGCTGATATCCACATAAAAGAGCTTCCATGCATTCCTATCAATCCTGTACATGAATGAGACAACATTCTATCATAAGCTTCCTCTCTCTTCACTAAATTTCCATAGCCGTTTGACCGACAAGGCCTTATTGATTACAACTAATGGTCTAAAGCCTATTTCCCTCTCTTCTTTTGTCTTGCATACCATTTTTCAGTCTGCTACATGGTATTAAAATATGAAAACTGTAATTGTCATTTTCTTTAGAGATATGTTTTGAATATTTTGTTGTTTGTTGTTGTTGTCTTTAATAATGGAATTACTTTGTTAGAATATAATAATATAAAGGCCATTTTTTGTTATTAATCTAGGATTTTCGCAAGGACTGGTTGTCCATATTAATGATTGTCACATCGTCTCGGTCATCCATAAATATTAGACACTTAGAGAAGGCTACAGTTTCCACTGGGAAGGAAGGCTTACTATCAGAAGGGAATGCTGCATACAATTGGTCCAGGTGATTTTTTTATTTATTTATTTGTTATTCATTTCGTATTTGATTTGGCATCATCCCATAATAAATAAATATTATATTTGCAATTGTTGATTCTGAATTTCATAAAAGCTGAATGTTTTGTTTCAAATGAAAAGAAATGATGTTGCATTCTGTAGAATACTTTGAAAGAAGGGAATGCAAATTTAAATTTAGACTTTCTTATGGAAATTATGGTTATATTTTGGAATGAAATTCTGACTGTAGGTTTTTAGCTGAGGTAAGTTCTTGGAGCACTGCCAAGCACCAAAGAATGAATTTTTAAATGATTGTGTAAATTTGTAGTGATACCTGCAATGATAAAGCATCCTAGTCAACATTTATTTGGTACGTTCCTATGAAGTATTAGAGAAGCTAGAACTGTTTCATGAACTTAACATGATTAGAAGCGACAAGAAGATCTTGGCAGAACTATTTGCTTGCAAAGGTCTTCAAATTCATTATCACCTTTTCTGAGGGGGCATTCTTTGGTGGAAAGTGGCAAACTAATGGACTACTTTATTTAAAAGCGATATTTGGAATTTTGGCATGCTAATGCATTAGTTGATTATTACCATTCTTACTTATCCCTTGACTAAGCTATTGACTTATATCATATGACAGATCTGAGCGCCTAATTCATCTTGCGTTCAATGCTTATTAATCTATCTCTGCTTTTCTTGGGTTGATCAATAATCCCTTGCTTCACTATGGAAAGGGGTGAAAGGTGATTTCCTTCACTATTGAGCATTCAGTCATAGCCAGTATCCTTCCTTCCAAAGAAGACTCTAACTAAGAATTTGCAATTGAATTGAAACCTGACTTTGTAAAATCTTTCCTGATTCCTTAGCAGCTATCTTATGCTTTTTCTGGCTCCTCACCTGACAATGGACTTCTGATCTGCCATGCTGTGCCCGATATTGAAGATCAAACCTAGTAATCAATCTTGATTTACACATGTGGCTGAAGAGGTTGGGAGTGGCAGATGACCCCTACCATTTTTTATACTTTTATAAATGGTGGTGGGCCGTGTGAGTGGCAGATGACCCCTACCATTTTTGAAGAGGTTCACCAAATCTAAACATGACATGATTCTTGAATTAGAATCCCATGTACATGCTAGGTCGCTGCCTGTTTTATGTGGCGCGCTGCAACCGAGCCTGGTTGCAGTGAGAAATTAACAAAGGTTGAGGGCGTCCTCCACAAACAACACGTTGCAGTGCTGTTAGGTTGTAGTAAGAAGTAAGCAAGGGTTCTTGCGTCAAGTTGGACGAACGGGGGTAAAGAAGCTAGTCCAAGAGAGTAGGATTTGATTAGGTACTTGGAATATAGGAACCTTAACAGGGAAAAAACTAGAGTTAGTAAATGCAATGAAGAGAAGGCGGATAAATATAATGTGTTTACAAGAAACTAAATTGAAGAGAGAGAGAGAGAAGGGGGGGGGGGGGGGGGGGGTTGGATAAGGCTGAGGAGGTTGATGAGTATAAACCTTGGTATACAACAAAAGATAATAATAGAAATGAGGTGGGAATAATGGTAGATAAAAAATATGAAATATAACGTTGTTAGCATTTGGAGAATTAGTGATAGAATAATCTTGCTTAAGTTAGTCATAGGTCAAGAAGTTGTAAACGCTATTAGCACCTATGCTCCTCAAGTAGGTTTAGATGAAAGCATTAAAAGACTTTTTTGGGAAGACATCGATGGTTGATACAAGGTATACCTGAAAGTGAAAGAATATTTATAGGAGGGGATTTAGATGGTCATGTAGGAGATGAGAGTGATGGTTATAATAGAATCCATGGAGGAAGAGGCTTTGGTGAAAGGAATGAGATGTGAAGATCAATTCTTGAATTTGTAGTGGCCTATGACCTTGCTTTAGCGAATACCTTTTTCCAAAAGAGAATTGAACATTTGGTGACTTTTAAAAGTGGGTCATAATGGAGTCAAATTGACTTTTTTCTTCTTAGAAGGATTGAACTATCTACTTGTAGAGACTGCAAGGTTATTTCAAGAAAGAGTTTAGCTTCAAAACATAGGTTAATGGTGATGGATATTTGTCTTAAAAAGTGGGAGAAAAACAAATATACTAAAACAAACCCAAAAATAAAATTTTAGAAGTTGAAAGGAGAGAATCTAGTAATTTTAAAGAATAAGTTAATGAAAGAAGCTAATTGGAACTTTATGGGTGACCCAACTAAGATGTGTAATGGAATGGCCAATTGCATCACGAGACTTGGAAAAGAAGTATTAGGAGAATCGCGAGATAGTATTCCAACTCATAGGGAAATTTGGTGGCGAAGTGATGTAATCCAAGAAGCTATCAAAGAAAAAAGACTTTGTTTTAAAATTTAGCAAAAGAGTAAAACCCAGGAAAACTTAGAAAGATATAAAAATGTTAAAAAGAAACAAAGAAAAGGTTAGTGAAGCTAAAAACCATGCCTATGAGAACTTATATGATAAGTTAGGTACTAAAGAAGGTGAAAACTTTATTTACAAATTAGCAAGATTTCGAGAGAGGAAAACGAGGAACTTAGATCAGGTTAGATGTATTAAAAGTGAAAATTCAAAAGTTTTGGTCAAAGATGAGGAGATTAAAGAAAGGTGGAAAGAATATTTTATGAACTATTAAATGGGGACTGTACACAAAGATCTGGCTTCTGCATGGATGATAGTAGTAATGGAACCAGAGAACATGTAACGCCCCGGATCCGGTAGTTTTTTTTCTTTTTTTTAACGGATCAAGGCATTACTTAGTGATAACAAAACAATTAAGAACAAAAGCATAAAAAGATAAGGTAAATTAGAGTACGCCAAAATTTAAAAAACTCCTTCATTAATTCAATATAAAAGTGCTATTAATCCTCAAAATAAACTTCTTAACTCAATACATAAAATTTGAAATTTAAAAGATAAACTACCTATTCTAAACATTTCTCAAGACCTATCATGAAAGAAAGAACTCCTAAAACAAATCTCCTAACATAATATAAAAGAAACTAATGAGCTATAGCATGCTCTTCTAGATCATCTGCAGTACCTTCAAAATTCTCTACCGCAGTTGGCAAGTCCTCTCTAAGAGTATCTGAAAATAAAATATTGAAAAACAGTATGAGATATAAAATCCCAGTAAGCAGTAACATGCATGAGAGAAAACAGTCCATATAATTTGAAAACCTTTTTCATAAGGTTCCAACGATAAATCCAAATACCAAATATCCGTGAATAATAGAGCATGAAATACAAACCGTATATTTCCAATTTTCCAAAGTAAACCAATAATTAATACTTAAATAATACAATTAGCACACCACACAATCGTGACATTATAGGACTCATGAAATAAGATCTCTTTAAGAAGTTAAGACCCGTACCAATTGCCACCTCACGTCATATGTTGGCCGAGGTATATGATCTACAACATAGAGGAGCACTCAACCAGATACAGTATTGGGTTAGCATGTACAATCCAATTAAACTGCAACAATATCCAAAACCAATGTGGGAATACTAGACTGAGATACACGGGAGGTAGCCCAAAATAATGACTACGTCGAGATACACGACGGATGAGATTGCTGCAGTACGACCAGATACAGGAAGGTCTCACCAAGATACATGATGGAAACGCATAAATGGCCACGAGATTAACTAAACAAAGAATGACTCATTTCGCTATCTAAATAAACTATGGATTCATAACAAGCTATTCCCGCTAAACGCAAGGCAAACATCCCAAATATCCAAAATAATTCCAAGTAGTTTAACTATGCTAAATTATTATATAAATCACTCTAAGATACATGGAGGAAAACCAAAACATTATCTCAAGATACATGGAAAGTCAAATCCTCAACCAAGATACATGAGTAAGAAAATAAGCCACTTCAAGATACATGGAGGAAATACATGTAATTCTGCCATAGCAACCTTGAAAACATCTTTAGATAGTTCAAATACAAGTGTATAAACCATTAAAAACAAGCTAAGTTAAAATGAAATGAATTTGGAACAATAAACCCAAAACAAGAGTTATTTCAGCAAAACGTACCCAAATTCTTTATAAAAATCCAATTAATGTTTTGGCCAATGTAAATACTTTCAAAACATCCTAATCTAGTTGGTACATGAGTTAGAATTCCATAAAAACAAATTTAAAATAAAAAATTAGGTCAAAAGGCAAAAATCTAAAAATCTAGCAATGGGTGCTTGAGCCTAGGTTATGGGCACTATATTGGGTGCTCGTTCAAAATCAATTCAAGAAGATGTCACTTACTGTCGCGCTCGAGCGACAAGTTGGGCGTTGGGAATTTTGGGTTTCTACTTCGGCGCTTAAGCCACATCTTGAGCGTCCAGTCTAAATCTAAATTTCAACCCTCGGGTTCTAAATTAAAAAAAAAACACAGGTACGGCACTCGAGTGGGCACTTGAATGGTGTTGGCATCCATTCAAAACACAAGGGCACCTGATCTAGCGCTCTAGCCAGATGTCGGGCGTCCGTTCAATTTTGTAAAAATCTAGGTTTTTCACTATTTCGTGAATTTTTGTTTCAAATCCAAAAAACACCAAACTAACTCCTCAAATCACTTAGAAATCATGTAATATCATCCTCTAATCATGTTAGAGCATAACAAACACATCAAAACATGGATTGACAATAAATTCATACAAAACCAAATAAAAATCCACACTTTAAACATGCTTGACAGTTCTTGTAAAGTTCATATATGTTCAATAAAAACCCACGAAACCATCTACACAAATCCTCAAATCAGATAAAAATACATACAACAAAACCCTTAGAATCTATATTTGTTGATTAAATATAAAATCATGCAATCTTTTCCAAGTTGTAAAGGTTACTACTTACATATAAAACGCAATAAATCCTTCTTTATTCTCTCTCTCTCTCTCTTCTTCCTCTAGCCGATTACTCTCTTTCTCTCCTGTTCTAGACCTAGCCATGAGCTCCTCTCTCTCTCTCTCTCTCTCTTGATTGTGGGATCCTCCAAAGAAACCCCAAAACTTTCAATCTCTCTCCTTTTATACAATCACCCAACTAAGAGTCCTAATTGTATTTGGAAACCTTCCTAGTAATCCAACTTTCATATTTTATCTTGAGTCTTCTTTTAAATCCTTTCTCATAATTCTCCTATAAAACAAACTTCTAATTTAATCTATTTTCGTAATATTTTAAATCCCTATTTTTAAATATTACCAAATCACCCCAAAATCTCTCTCTTTTTCAAATGTAAGGCCCATAATTAATTATAATTACCAATAGGCCCTTTTTCCATTAATTAAGCCATAAATCAAGCTATCTAAATCCAAATTCAACCTAACTTAGATCTAATTAATTATTTTAGGTTTAATGATTATTTAATTAATCAATTTATTAATTGGCTTAATAGAAAAAGACTAAAGTACCCTTTTTCTTTATTATATCATATTTAACCATGGAATTTTTTCCAAAATTTCCAGATTTATTCTCCTTATTATTTCTTTTCATAATGGGAATTTAGATTATAATATTAATCCTCCAAATACTTAGATTAAATCTTTATTCCTCAATATTTCAAATTTATTCTTCCTATATTCAGATTTAAAATTATATTATTATTTCTTCGAAATTCAGGATTCTACAGAACAAACATACATTTGTAGGGTTCAAGTTGTAGAAGTTAAAAATGCTTTAGTCAAAATGAGAATAGGAGAAGCCTTGGGCTCAGATGGCATTCTTGTAGAGGTATGGAAGTGCATTGGAGATTTTGCTGTATTTTGGTTGACTAAATTATTTAATAAAATTTTAAGGATTGGAAAAATGCCAAATGCTTGGAGGATTAGTACAATAATTCCAATATATAAGAATAAAGGAGATGTATAGGAGTGTGCAAATTACCATAACATTAAACTTATTAGTCATACTATGAAATTGTGGGAAAGAGTGATTGAATATTAGATTAAGGCTAATGACTAGAGTGACAAAAAACTAATTTGGATTTATGCCTGGAAGATCCATTATGGAAGCTATATTTTTACTAAGACAATTAATAGAAAAGTCTAGAGAAAAGAAAAAAGATTTGCATATTGTTTTCATTGATTTATAAAAAGCTTATGGTAAGGTTCCAAGAGAATTAATTTAGTGGACTTTGTACAAAAAGATGTACCAATGAATTATATTAATGTAATGGAGAATATACATGAGGGAGCCTTAACTAAAGTGAAAAATATTGGTGGTGAGACAATTGATTTTCCGGTTAAGATAGGTTTGCATCAAGGGTCAGTTATCAGCCCTTATCTTTTTGCCTTTGTTATGGATGATTTGACGAGTCATATTCAAGATGAGGGGCCTTGGTGTATCATGTATGTTATTTGCAGGCGATGTAGTACTGGTGGGTCACGTTAGAAAAGTAAATATTAAGCTATGATTGTGGAGAGATACCTTAGAATCAAAGGGTTTTAAAATAAGCCTTGCAAAAACTGAATATATGAAATGCCATTTTAATACAAATAACAATATAACTAATGAAACTATTAGAATTGATAATCAAGATATCCCTTTAAGTTATAAGTTCAAATATCTTGGATCAATGGTACAAAAAGATGGACAAATTGATAAAGATGTTGCACATAGGATTAGAGCTGGTTGGCTTAATTGGAGGGATGCTTCTAGGGTTTTGTGTGATAAGCGTGTTCCATTTAAATCAAAGAGTAAGTTCTATAAGACAGTAATTAGACCGGATATGTTGTATGGAGTAGAATGTTGGACAACAAAGAACCAACATGTTCAGAATATAAGTGTTACTGAGATGATGATGCTAAGATGGACTTGTGGCAAAACTAAGAAAGACAAATTAAGAAATGAGGACATTCCAAAGTGGTTAGACATAGCATGCATTAGGGATAAAATGGATGAGAGTAGGTTAAGGTAGTTTGGTCATGTGAAGCGGAGATCAAGAGATGCACCTGTAAGAAGGTGTGAGAATATGCATATTGAAGGGCTTACAAAAACATAGGTTAAGTGAAGATATGATTTTTTATAGAGCGAGATGGAGAGACAAGATTCGTGTCGCCGACCCCACTGTGGTGGGAACTGGCTGATGATGATGAGGTGAATTTAGGGTTGATCAGTTCCATAATTCTTTTTAAGAATGCAAAATCGTATTTAGAGATGTAAAAAATACAATGAAAAAACATGAAAAAGTAATTTGTATGATAACTAAGTAAAACTTCAAAAGAATTTTTGTAAAAAAGGTTAGCTTTTAAAATCTGCAGAAAGTGCACCTGGGAAACCTCCTACCCTTTTTTTTATCTTCACTATTACTACTAAAATCTGATCCCTGATCATTTGAGGACAAAACAAATTTCTACAACTCATTACATTTCTTCCTGGAAAGACCCCACAAATTAAAGTGTCAGTTTTGAGACACTCATTGTTGTGAAAGCTCTTGTCATGTATTTAGATGAGTTTAATGACCTAGAATTAACGTAAGGTTGATTTATTCTTTTTTTAATTAGTTTAATTGATTAATTAATTAACCTTCTAGTTGTACACAAAATAACCTGCAGAGTCTCTCCTTAATTGCACATGAAGGTTACTTTTCAATGCATTTAGGTAACTCATATACTTAGTTATGTGGATACATATATCTATGCACAACTGAATATATAACTTTACTCTGGATCTATAAGAAGCTGTTTTTGTGCAGATGTGTTGATGAGCTTGAAGCTCAACTGTCAAAGCATGGTAGCCTTAAAAGGCTTTATTTCTACCACAATCATCTTACAGCTGTAAGTTGTCATGTTCTTGTTTTCCCCCTTCCATATATAACCATGTTCTGGGCTTGCTACCACTTGATAACTTTTAGTTGTGATTATCAAAATCAATTTTTATCTGTCCATGGGAGAAGCTTTTATGTTTTTCTGACTTGAACAAATCGTGTCAAAACAGGTCTTCAGGAACACCATGTTTGGTCCTGAAGGACGGCCACAACACTGCTGCGCATGGCTTGGAGTTGCAAGTAGTTTTCCAGAATGTGCCTCAGTCATTGTTCCTGAAGAGGCAAGCTACTTAACTTATTTTGTATATTTTTGGATTTAAATTTCAATATGATCCTGGTTGAACTGGAGAGGCCCAAATTTCCACAATATCATATAATTACTTATCTTAACCTTTCTTAGGTACCATATGATTAGATACCATAGGAGCAGGCCCCGAAAAAACCTTGTACAGCCTCTTCTATTGTTTGATAAAAAGAAATATGACTAACAGTGGTTCCAATTTATATAGAAAGAATTTCTTTTTTCACACTTTTTACTTTTAGGCCCCGATTGGTTCAAGGAATTAGGGGTGGAATTGGTAGTAGGAATTATAATTGGGTTCTTAATTCCAATTTTTTTGATTGGTTAGATATTCTAGAATTGGAATTTGAATTACATCACAATTCCGCAGAATTGTCTTTAGGCTATATTTAAGATTACCTAATTCCCAACTTAATATATGCGAATTCGGGATTCGCTACCGAGAATTAGGTAACTCGATAAAATACCCGTTTCCGTTCTTCCTTCGTTTTCGTTTTTCATGGATTGCTGCTCTTATTTCATCTTCATTTTCGTTTTCTGGTGGTGCAATGCCTGTGGTGTCTTCTTTCAATTTCGTTTTTGTTTTTCTTCTAACGCACTGCTTTCTATTCGAAGGAGCAATATTATATGTTCAGCAACAGGCTTTTTGTTCCTCTCATCAAAAGAACTTGTAGATCTCCACTGCCATTAGCAAAAGCTTTTTGTTCCTATTCTATGGCCCTGCAAAGCCTTCGTGGTTATTTATATCACAACCAAACCCACACATCACCTACCCATAGACGCTCTTGGCCTCAATTAACAACTCCAAACCTCTAACCATAGCCCCAGGAAACAATGTCCACATTCAGTGGACCTCAAACAATGTTTATAGAATTATAACAACTCGACCTACTCCTTTGATCTTGCCATTGATCGTTTTGTTCGTAAGCATGCTTTGCAAAGATGGTTCCCATATTTGATTGGGTTTTGGTTTTAAAGGAAAGGCAATTGACAACGAGAAAGTGAAAACTAGGCTTCTGGTTGAATTGAATTCAAAAAAATATTCATTCAATCAATGCAATTGAAATTTAAATCAATTCTTTAAGAATTTCTAATTTTAAATTTCAATTCTCTTGTCATCCAATCACAATAATTTTAATTCTATCCAATTCCAATTATTAATGAATTGGAATTAGATTTAAAATTCTTAGTTCTAATTCCAATTCATTGAACCAATCGGAGCCTTAGATAGTTCCCATAAACCTCATGTTAGGTACCCAAAGATACATAGTGAGCTTCGATGGGAACTTCTCTTGATGCATGTATTGGTTTTTTTGCAATGGAATGAACCAAGTGTCAAAACAATGGCTGGAACGCAAACACTATTTCCAATTTGTTTCAGATGTTTTTGGACTTCATTATATCATATTTTTTTATGCGTTCTGTGAACAATATATGCTTTGAATGATTCTGGATAGATGCATTTTGGACACATTTTTTGGTGCATTCTGGAGTCATTTCATGAAACTGATCAATATACTGATGTTTATATTTTCGTCTCAATTACTGAATTCCTCTTCTAAGTATTTTGAATGATTCTGGATTGATTATCACATGTGAGCCTGTACTTGACATAAAGGTTTACCATTTCAGTGCCACGGAAACGCTAAAAAAATCGAAAATATATTAGAAGGGTTTTGTTGGATTTGAGGAGAATTTAAATTTTGCTATATTTCGCCAATTTAAATGGCAAAAAATAATTTTTTGGTAAAAAAATAGTGCTTCCTCTGTTTTGCCCCGTTTTGCTTGGCACGCTGCTTCCGTTTTGCTCGTCTCGTCCGAAATTTCGCTTGATTTGTAAAAGAGTGAAATAACCCCATGAAACACATTGTCAGGGTGTCTTCGAGGGAAATTTCGGCAGCATGCAACACTACTTGACATGCAATGAATGGCAACTCTGCATCAATCAAAACCAAATGCCCCATCCCAACTAGAGGGTGGTCGTAACATGAATCTTGTTCCTTCATCCCAATCTATCAAAGACAATATTTTCGGTCAATTTGTGAGTATTCATATCCATTTTAACAAACTGTATCCATTTTCTTTTTCATCTTCCACTTGCTTTCTTAGGTCTTCCAGTAGGAACTGTCCCGCACTTTATCATAGTTGCCTCCAAAGGTCTTCACTTTACATGCCCAAACCATCTGAAGGTACTTTCCTAGTTTCCTTTATCTCATCACTTATTTGGTTATCATGTAGCCACTCTCTAATATATTTGTTATTTATCTTCCGGAGTTCTCTCACATATCTATCTCATCATCCCAACCTTGACAACATTCATCTTTTGCATATGTTTCTTTTTATTTGCCTAATGTTTTGATCCATACATCAACAAGGGCCTAATAACGCCTAATAACTGTATTCTAAAATTCTCCTTTTAGTTTCAGTGGGACTCCTTGATCACATAAAGCCAGATGCCCCTCTCCGCTTAAGCCATCCAGCCTTAATTCTATATGCAACATCCTCATCAATATCTCCTTCCTTATGAATAATTGATCCAATATAACGAAGTTGATTTCTTTTAGGAATCTCTTGATTCTGTTTTCTTACTGTTTCTTTATCTCTAGCATTATTCATATTAAAGTTATACTCCATATATTGAGTCTTAGTTCAACTTATTTAAACACTTTGATTCTATATCCTTCCACAACTCTAATTTTGATCTAACTCCTTCCCTAATTTGGTCCACTAAAACTCCATCTGCAAATAAAAAAAACCCACATGCTACCATCAAAGGAAAATTGTTTCCAAGTGAAAACCAGGGTATTCTGGACATCACACCTAGACTTCATCCCATCTCAAGGCAAAGTAACTCCTAATCCAAATAACTCTTCTGTGGTAAATTTGAAGATAGAGCAATTATTATTCTCTTAAATCTACACATAATAGGATAGTATTAGTAGTTACATAAAATAATTACGAAATAAATAAACAAAGACTAAAAGCTTCATTAAATAACTTGTAAGTTGTAACTCATATCATGATATTAATTTAACACGCAAAAGTGAAACATAGGAAAAGGATGACGGTTTATTCACTGGTTACTTCCAAATAATCTATTAAATTGAGTCATCAGAGGCAGAAACATTACAGAAAGAAAAAATGGTAGAAATAGTGGATTGATCACTAGTATTACCAATCTACTTTTTACCATTGTCTCATGATCATGGTTCAAAATATTGTTTGCACGATACGTATCGCGACTGTCAGCACAATACACGTGTTTGTTTCATTAATCTGGCCTTATCGATCAATAAAGTCAAAGTATCGACTGTATCGTGCGATACCAAAAAAAATACAAAAGAAAAACAAAGGAGATGGAGGATGGAGGATGGAGGTGAGAGAGAGAGAGAGAGAGAGAGAGAGAGAGAGAGAGAGAGAGAGATAAAGGATAGGAGAGAAGTAGGAGAAAAGAGAGAAAGGGGAGAGGCGGGAGATAGAAAGTGGAGGCGTTTGTTGGAGGTAGAAAAGAGAGAAGAAAGAGAGTGAGACAATGAAAGAGAGAGAGAACAAAAAGAGCGAGAAAGATTGAGAGAGTGTGAGAGAGAGCTAGAAAATGGAAGGGGGTGGGGCTAGCGCACCTGCTTCGCTGCCCTTGCCTCTGTCTTCTCCGCCAGTGTCAGGGTCCTTGAAGAGTCATAAAAGAGAGAAATGGTCTCTTTTTTATAAAATTTCTCTTTTATATTAAAGAGAAAGGTTATCTTTACAAAAATAAATATTATATTTTAAATATAAATACAAATATATATAAATATATTATATAACATTAGATAATTATATTATATAAAATTGAAAAATTATATTTTTATATTAAAAAATTACTAAAAATTATTATTATGTATACACAAACACACACAGAGACACGCATATTTATACACTACTAGTAATTGTGAACGTGCGCTGCATGTTGAGAACAATTTCTTATTAGTTTGTGATTTTTTTGTTGTTCCTAACGAAACCCAAATTTAAAATTTATTTTATGGCCCTATTATGTACTTATAAACATATATTTATACTTTAATATTGAAACTAGAATGAAAAAAAATTATAAATTTATAACTTTTATTGGAAAGTAATATTTTTTTCATAATGTGAATAAAAAAACAAACTTAATAAATATATTTCTTCTAGTAGAAATTAAAATAGTTCTATTATTGCTTTATTTTGGAAACATCTTAATGGCAAGAATTATATTTGTATACATTTAAATACAATTACAAGCTTCCTTTCATAAATTATTATGCTATTTTGATTTAATTAAACGTAGATAAAGATTTAGAATTATAATAAGACTTGCTTAAATAAAGTAGGACTCTGAAAAGGAAAAAATTTGTAGTTTTATCATATTGTACTATTAATTAATAATCTACTATTTTGCTAGTCATTGTAATTAACTAATAAATATCATCATAGTAAAAATAAGTATATTACTTAGCTTAATTTAATAAAAGAAAATTGCTAAAATTTTCTTAATCTTCCTATCTTTTTCTTTATATTGTCACGAATTTTGCAATTATAATTATTTGGTTATTTTTTATGTTCTTAAGGATTTATTATTGAAGTATGATAAATATATTTATTATTATTTCTTATTATTTAATATAAGAAAACTATTTGAAAAAATTAAAAGATATTTTGCGTCTATCTTGAAAATTCATTTAGAACTCTAAATAAAGACAAACATTTTGTGTATTTATTTTTATTCAATGTCATAGATAGAGAATTTGAATTTTAGTAGGATTCACTTTTTCTTTGAAACATTAATTCAATAATTAGAAAATTAGAGATAAAGATTTTTATAGTGAAAATAAAATAAATATAGATTTTGTAGTAAATTGTTATCATGAATAGAAAAATAAAAGATAAGAACAAGTAATACTTATCCGTTTTTCTCTTTTACTATAAAAGGATAAATTATTTGAAGATAATATAAAAAATTAGATAGAATTCCAAGAATGGTAATGAATTCTCTTTTCCTTAAAGACTTATTTCAATAATTCGAGACTTAAAAAGGATAACTATTTTCTATCAAAATATAATAAAATATAAAATTCAACAGATTTCTTAAAAACATAACAGATTATTGATAAAAATTTAAGATAAGAATAAAATTAAAAATATCTTCCTATATAATAAATTATTGTTGTAAAATTATCTCTTCTCAATTAGATATGATTTCCAATTATAATATGATTCTCTTTTTCGTTTTGTTAGAAAAGTATATGGAATTATAGTAAGATTTATTTAAAGACGTAGGATACTAAAGAGGATAGATATTTTTATTTAATATATCATGGGCATTATCAATTGATAATTTAAATTGATATAGATAGAAATAAGAAAAGGGGTTAGTCTTTCTTTCTTCAAGATTATTTTTATGTAAATAATATAAAATAAAATATAGAATTATAAAAATAGGTTGCTGTTGTAGTTATTTATAAAAATATAAGATAAGAACAAACTAAAGAATTATCATCTTACATTATTAATTAATAATCTAAATATACATTATTAATTAATAATCTAAATATACATTATTAATTAATAATCTAAATAATCCCCAATTATCACTTATTTTTCATCTTGATTGATTAATAAATATCTTCATAGTAAAAATAAATATATTATTTAAGATAATAACATTTCTAAATTTCTACTTATTATTAATTGACTTATTTTCTTACTCCTCATTCTTTTATTTTTCTTATATTATTAGTGAAAGTAATATAAATAAAAATAAAATGCTATGAAATTAAAATAAGCATTTTAATTATCTAATGGTAAAATCATACTAAATTAATCTATAGTATTAATGAGAGGCAACTTCTAGATATTAAAGTACCTTTTTTTGTTGGTAAAATCCTACTATAATTAAATAATAACTGAAAAATATTTTATCATTGCCATGAGTCATTCAAAGATAATCAATCTCTTCCATGGTTTATCTTCTAGAAATATGTTATATTATATTACTAATATATATAATTGTGTTAATGTAAGTGTAAAAAAAAATTTTTTTTGATACATTTAAAGATTGGTAATTTACTTTTCATTTTTTAATTAAAATTCTAATTAAGTAGATAAGTGTTAGAGAAGAAAAATATAATTTACTTTTATATTGTCCATATTTTATTAAAATTATTTTAAGTAGATAGGTATAAGTTGTGGAAAAGAAGTCTACACGCCTAGTAACATTAAGTATTAGATAATAAAAATATAAGACGAGTATAAATAACGATTGGTAATTGTGTATTTATTAAAATTATTTTTAATAAATAAGCATTAGAGAATAAAAACCTAAATGTGTAATGTAATCTACTTATATTTTTATTAAAATTTTTTTAAGTAGGTAAAACTGTAAATATCTAACGATATTAAATTGGTAATTTACTTTCATATTTTGTTTATTAAAATAAAATTATTTTAAGTAGATAAGTATTAAAGAAGATAACTATAATTCTATAAATATGTTAAGTTATGAGATTGGTAATTTACTTATCTTCTTTTTAGTAGATAAGTGATAAGTATTCGTTATAACATTGGTAATTTATTGTTAATCAACAAAGGTTAACGTTTGGAAATTATTAATATTTCAATGGGTCAAAAAATTGAAAATTTTTCAGCATAGTAAACCCAAGTACAATAGGGTTAACCGTATGGCAGATTTCTTTGATTAAAATACCCTGTAAATTATTATTCACAATTTTATAAATTAATTTAAGCTATTAACTAAATATTAATTTATTTTAAAATTACCCATCATACCGATCAATATAATTCAATGTTTTTGATTTATTTTATAGGATTATACCTATTTTAAGCATCTACTTAAAATTAAATAGGTAACGATTTGTAATGTACTTTCTTTAATTAGTTTTTTTTAAGTGGATAAGTATTAGAGAAGGAAAATGTAATTTACTTTTATATTTTTTATTAAATTCTTTTAATTAGATAACTTTTAAAGAAGATATAAATATCTAGTATTATAAAATGCTTATTTAGTAGATAAATATTATTAAAATTTTAAATTAGATAAAATTATAAATATCTAACATTATTAGACTGGTAAATTACTTTTCCGTTTTTACTAAAAACTTTTTTAAGTAGGTAATATGTGAAATTTAAAAACTATAGGAAAGGACAATTAGGGTATGTGAAAATTGAAAACACTTAAGGTAGTTCATGCTTTTAATAGTAGTATAGATATGTATAAATATAAACGTACATACATACATAGATACATACATACATACATACATATATATATATATTGTGGTATCAGAGCCAAGTTCTTTCCCAAGGATAATAAGTTAGGATTTAAAGTTTTTAACCATTTCTTAGTTTCAATATCTTGACTCCGTCTGACCCCAAGTTGCGTAGCCACTTAAGGCCGTGTGGATTAGGCCGTGCTTTGGTGTAAATCGTTGACAGTTCGGGAGAAAAGATATTGTCTTCTAAGGAAGAAACTATAAAACCAAATCTTTAATGAATTATCTGTGGAGAAGTATGTCTCAGAAAACTTTAAACTTGGTCAAACTTTAAATGTAGAAGAAAATAATCTTTCAAATATAGAAAAAAGATTTAAATAATTGGACAATTCCGAAAATTCCAATAGACCAAGTATACAAAAAAGGAAGTTTCAAATTCATTTCAAATTATACAATCAAAACAGCTGAACAAACAATTTCTTTAACAAATGAACATGAAAAGATTCATTTATTAAGTCAAAAAACTTTAGAAAAACATAGACAAAAATTCAATTATATACACATAGGTATGGTACAAGTAGCTGTTAAACCATTAACAAGAAAGATTCATTGAACAGCTACTTGTACCTATGTGTATATAATTGTATTTTTGTCTATGTTTTCTAAAGTTTTTTGACTTAATAAATGAATCTTTTCATGTTCATTTGTTAAAGAAATTGTTTGTTCAATTGTTTTGATTGTATAATCTGAAACGAATTTGAAACTTCCTTTTTTGTATACTTGGTCTATTGGAATTTTCGGAATTGTCCAATTATTTAAATCTTTTTCTATATTTGAAAGATTATTTTCTTCTACATTTAAAGTTTGACCAAATTTAAAGTTTTCTGAGACATACTGCTCCACAGATAATTCATTAAAGATTTGGTTTTATAACTTCTTCCTTAGAAGAAAATATCTTGTCTCTCGGACTGTCAACGATTTACGCCAAAGCACGGCCTATTCCACACGGCCTTAAGTGGCTACGCGACTTGGGGTCAGACGGAGTCAAGATATTGAAACTAAGAAATGGTTAAAAACTTTAAATCCTAACTTATTATCCTTGGGAAAGAACTTGGCTCTGATACCACTATAAACAGGATATTCAAATTAAATGCATGGAGAAAATAATGATAAATAAAGAATATAGTTTTCAAACAATCACCTTAGTTGATAGTGGCGTTGATCTGAACTGTATACAAGAAGGCATAATTCTATCATTGGGATGGAATTAAGCCTTCTTGTATATAGTTCAGATCAGCGCCATTTGGATGGAATTAAGCCTTCTTGTATACATGTGTTTCCCCTTTTGGACTTGTTATTCTGACTAAGGGATCAGCCATTGTAGTCATACACATAGGTATGGTACAAGTAGCTGTTAAACCATTAACAAGACAAGGTTTAAATACTGCAATTTTATTATGTTTAAGAGATTTTAGACATAATCAATTTAATGACCCCCTTTTAGGAATGATAGAGTCAAGCCTTTACAATGGTCCGATTTACTTCAATTGCTTTCCAAATTTTTCTGTATCTTTAACAGATCTAGGAATCCTACAATCATTAGTCTTAAATTTGAAATCTTCAGGCTATGATATGCTTCCGGGCTCTCTCCCGTTTGCTATCATATATAGAATCCATTACAAAGCAATGACTACAATGGCTGATCCCTTAGTCAGAATAACAAGTCCAAAAGGTGAAACACACCTAATCCAAACTAACATACAAGACTCAAATGTAATAGTTCCTAAAACAATAAAATGTGTATATATATATATATATATAGATATGTATATATATTAATATTAGATAATTATGTTTTATGAAACATTAGATTGCATCTTCTGATGATAATGGCCTTCTACTTGTCAAGACATAAGCCAATGGCTTTAAATGTGCAGAGCATCTTTCATATTTCATTGATGTACATTACTTGTGAAAATGCTACGCATAGTTCCACAAGCTACACACTCTTCAATCCATCATCAGATGCCATGTCCCATGTGCATAAAACAACTCAATATCAACCGCAGTATCACCTGAGGCTGATACCAAGTTGATTTGGCAATACTGACGGTATTGACTGATACCAGCCAATACCAAGTCATTGACTTGGTTGACCCAAAAAAAATTATTGCCTGAAAAATTAGAATAAATTAAATAAAACTGCATTCTAAAGCTATTATTGCCAAAATATTATTAAGAAATTAATCCTAAGTTCGAGTTTTCTTTATTTTGCTCTAAAGGGCTGACCAATATGTATTGGTTGATACTGATATGTATTAGCTGATACATATGTATCGATCAATTCCAATACATATCATCCAATATGGTATTAGTATCGGCTAAAACTGTTCTGGTACCATCGTTTCTTGTGAAACCATGGAACAGAGGGCCCGTATTGGATCAGTCTAAGCTGATAGCGATAAGCATGTATGGGTGTCAGCGATTACTTTAAACTGTGGCATAAAACCTCACACTACATTACCACAGATTAGTCATCAGATTACATTTTCTGTTTTCTTTTCTAAATGCAGATAGCAAGAATTGGCCGAGATGCAGTTTCATATGTGGAGTCTCTGATTGAATCCATCATGGGAGGATTAGAAGGGCTAATCAATATTCTTGACTCTGATGGAGGATTTGGCTCCCTTGAGTTGCAGGTTTATACTTATGTTTTTGCTATTAAAATCATGGGGTCTAGTTGGAGGCAACAATACATCTGAAATTAATTTTGGATAAAATTTTCAGCTACATCCAGAGCAGGCAGCTATACACATGAATTACGTAACAAAATTCTCAGTTCCTTCAGCAAAATCACCAAAAGGTATCTCTGGTTTGTCATTGCCAGGCCATGAGAGCTATCCTGAAAATAATAATTCGATCAAAATGTAAGATGCTACAGTTTTAGTACCAGACTATCCTTATATTTTTTATTAAAAAAATTGACAAGTGTTCTTGCTTGTGTATAACAGGTTAGAGGCTGCAATGCAGAGGCTGACAAATCTTTGCTCGGTTTTAAATGATATGGAGCCTATATGTGTTCTGAATCATGTCTTCGTACTGAGGGAGGTTAGGCATCTTGTCTTTGTTTCTTGTATTTGCTGTTGATGAATGATAAACGATATAGAGCCTTTGTATGTTGCATTTGCATTTGCATTTGTCTTATATTACTTTACCATTTGAAAATGAAACAGTTCAATCCAAATTTATGCTCTAAATGCTTAAAAAAAGGATAAGCTTGACCTGCTCAAAGAAGGGCTTCAAGAGCAGAAAGCATATAACATCAAGTTATGCTCTTTGGAATTCCCATGTCTGTTCTAAGTTCGCGAAGGAAAAGGTGACGTTGAAGGCTTTCACGAGTCCGCGACAGCGACAAGAAGGCTTTTACGACGAGAAGGCTTTCGTTACGATGAGAAGGAAACGACTGCGTTTCGAGAAAGAGTCGATTGCAACGAGAAGGAGACGACTGCTCTGAGAAGGCTTTCGTGACGAGACGATTGCGTCTTGGAGTTAGCAAAGGCTTCGTGACGGCGACTGCGCTCGAGTTATCACTCTGGGCGACTGCATTCGAGCTTCTGTTCTCAACGAAGGAGAACGGCTACTGGCGTTCGTGCCTAGCCATCGGAGAAAGACTCGTTGCCTGACTGTCTCCTGTGTCATCGGCTGTTAAGGAAGGCATGGCAGCTCTCTCTTCTCCTTTACCCCTCCTTCAGTTTCCCCCTCCTACTAATTGTACTCCTTGGCGTTCTCGTGGGCCTTTTGGAGGAAGAAACCGGAATCCTTCAACTCGTCAGGAGAGCTTACCTTCGACCGGTGTAGTCAGAAGGGACATTCGTATTGGTGCCAAATGTTTCACGTTTGAGTCGTTATGTGTTGCTCAACATCCTGCAACGAGATCTCAGAAAGACGTGGAGGGATGCATATCGATGTCTTCTTGGATAGTGATGAACTCATGGGTTTGCAGAGAAGGCATCTACTCAGATCGAGAGAGGCTAATGGTTTTTTGGGGACTTTTAGAAGTAAGAGTAGGACTTTATTAATGGAAAAGGGATCCAATGCAAGAGGACAGTTCTGCAAATTGTCCATTCTTCACTCCTCTGGGCGTAGCAAATTTCTTTTCTTCCCTATAGAAAACAGCGGCAACAGGTGGGAGTATATGCTATGGGGGATCAACAGGGGTTCTTTGGTCGAGGGACAGTTCAAGAATGCTATGGAAGTGTATCAAGAGTGGTTCAACTGGAACAAAACTGAACTCCTCAACGAACCAGGCCCATCTGCAGATTTTGCTATCAAGCGAAAGGTTGAAGCCGATGCTAGATGGGATTTTCCTTTATTGTGCAGAGTTGATAAGCCACTGCATAATTGGGAACCTGTGACCAAGTTTCTGAAAATCCCAGCCTTCATCCCTCTATCGCAACAATCAGCTATCTTCTTCTTGAAGTCAAAGGACGAGAAGATTAGTTGGCTGGAGAAAGGGTGCCTGAAATTCAATAATCTATCCATTAAGATGACCCCTTAGACAGAGGGATATTCTGAAGGAGCGGAGCTTGGCATTGACGGAGGAGTTTGGGTGATTGTAAAAGGGATCCTGATTCACTTATGGGCTAAAGAGACGTTGGAGATAGTGCTCAAAGCTGCGGTGGATTATTAAAAATTGGTAGGTTCTTGGTTGAAGGTCCAGCTACTGGTTCCTTTGAACTAAAGGTGAAAGAGTCTCTTTTCCGGTGTATCCCTAGGTCCGTTAGCATCTGGGATGGTTGTAGACGTTTTGATCTGTTAATTGAGATATCTCAAGGATTATCAGGACATTCGAAACAGGGGATGTATGTTTCATCAGAGACACAGGTTGAAGACGATCGGAGGTGGGCTCCAAGCTATGCTGACGTGGCGAAACAAAATTTGAATTTCGATCCAACTGGTCACGACTATGAGCTGAGTTATCCTCGAAGGAGTTTCGGGTCTTTCCGAGAAGGTGGGTTTTCTCCTACACATAGTTTCGTTCTAGATGCCTTACTTGTCTTTGCCACCCGACATGGTGATCTCGTCCCTCAAGCAGACAGGTCTTCTTCTAGAGGCAGTCTTCAGCCCTCTTTCCCTCCCTGTTTAGGCGAGCAGGTCTCTCCTCCGGCAGAGAATCTCGTTGCCACGACGAATCAGATCCAGGCTTCACGTAAAGTGCTTGAAGACGAATCTTTGGTGGAGAAGATGGATAGGCTGGTAGAAGCTTCGATTGAGAGAAGCAAGCATTCTTTAATGGATGTGATCTCTGCAGCAGTCTCTAAGGCAATTGCGTTGGAGAGAGAAGTCATGAAGGCTTCCACGCCAATCTGGAAACCCTCTTCGCCTGCTAAGATCATTCAAGCCTTCAAGATGTCTGCTGAAATTGTGAGTGTTCCTGAGTGCATCTCTCCCCTGCGCATCTCTGCTAGTGAGGTACCATTGGGAGAAAAGGATACAAGGACATCGCCATCATCCTCTAACGTAGAGCCTCCAGCTGTTCAAGTCATTGAGCCCCCCGTTTCTCCTACCAAGCAGATGGAAACTTTTAGTCCTTCTTCCTCCCTAGATAAATCTCCTACAGTTGCAGATTTTTCGAAATATTCAGGGGACGCATCTGCATGGATTTCTAAAAACATCATGAACTTAAGCAGGGCACTTGGACTATCCTTCGATGGCTTTGAAAATGAAGTTCAGGCGTTGTTCACTGCAATTGAGGAGGAAAGAGGCTTAGGGAACAGATCAAGTAAGAAAGTTGAAGGAGAATTGAGCAAGTTATCATGGTCAATGATGGAGAAAGGTGAGCAAAATAAAGGGGTGCTGAGGAGTAGATCAAGTGCCAGAAAAGGGAAAATTGTTGTATCATGATCCTCAAAATTCTCACATGGAATGTAAGAGGGTTAAATGCCCTTGAAAAGAAATTGGGGGTAAGGGCAAGCCTTGAAAGTTGGGATCCTGACATAATTATTCTTCAGGAGTCTAAACTTAGTAGTGTGAACAGCAAGGTTTTGGAGGAAATCTGGAGGGTAAAGGATGCAGATTGGATCGTGTTACCAGCTCAGGGAGCATCTTGGGGGATCATCCTAGCTTGGAAATATGCAAAATTTCAAAAGGCCCAAGTAAATATAGGCCAATATGTAATATCGGTCTTGCTAAAAGAAGTGAATGGGAAGGAGATGCTGTTAGTGTCTGGAGTTTATGGTCCAAACGACCAATCCAAGTCCTATAAAATTTGGGAGGAATTAGCTGAAGCAAGGGGCATTGGTGGTACACCGTGGTGCATAGGAGGGGATTTTAATGTTGTTTGATTCCCATATGAGAGGACTGGTGGAAAGTATATGTCTCATCCTATGAAAGACTTCTCTGCATTTGTAGATCAATATCAATTGATAGATGTCCCCCTTAAAGGCTCAAGGTTCACCTGGTCAAGAAATCAACAATTCTCGACTCTCTCAAAGCTAGATTGGTTTCTCGTGTCCCTAGAATGGGATGAGCTCTTTCCTAAGTTCAGTGCATCAGCTTGGCCTAGAACATTGTCAGATCATTCCCCTATAATGCTATCAAGTGTAAATGAATTTCGAAAAGCCTCTCCCTTCAGATTTGAAAACATGTGGCTTCAGGAACCCACTTTCATGCATCTAGTGGGGCAATGGTGGAGGGAGTTTGAGTTTCAAGGATCTCATTGTTTTGTTCTGGCTAAGAAATTAGGGGCTTTAAAGTCCAAGATTAAGATATGGAATAGAGAAGTATTTGGGAAGATTGACAAGAAATTGGAAGACATTTCTACAAAGTTGAAAGTGCTAGAAAGCTTAGAGGAGGAAGGAACATTACAACTAGGGGTGCAACTCGGTTCGGTTCGGTCCGGGTTGATATCAACCCAAGACCAAACCGAAACTACATATATTCAACCCAAAACCGAACCGAACCGAACCGAACCGAAACCCTAAAACCGAAAACCGAACCGAAGTTGAATGAAATAACCAAAACCCAAACCGAACCGAACCGAATTACATGAGATCGGTTCGGTTCGGATCGGTTAACCCGATCCGAATTACATGACTCTCTACCTTTTGTCTCTTGAGAAATTCCCACATATACTAAAACAAAAACAGAAAGAGAGCAATCATCAATAAACCGGAAAACAACACAAAATATAGATTAGTTTTACAAACAATGAGCTCTTCTTGGTCCTGTTCTTCCTCCTCTTTACTTTCCTTAAAAACCCTTCGTCCATCTCTAGACAAACCCCTGGGTCTCTCATTGTCACCTTACTTCCCAATAAAATGGAATTGTTGACACCCTGAACATTGTTGTTTACATAAATGTTAATGGTGCAACAGTTCAGGGACTCACCTGTTTGGTTTTGCTGGATGATCATCTTTTCCCCCATGTTTCTTCCTTCTAATTTGATCTGATCTGCAGAGCCACAACTGCCACCAGGGGACATGAGACCAGTGATTAAAGTTTCCAGATTGATGCTTGAAGTGGCTTCTTGTTCTTTCTCTGAACATGGGCATGACTATCTGGCTTCATAGAAACCCCCAACAAAATTCTTGGTCAAGAGAAACCAATACTTAATTGTTCAAAATTACTATAACAACACTTTGGCAAGACAAATATTTGCCAGTGACGAAACAAACATGAAATATACAAATCAAGCAAACAAACCCTATAACTCATAAAAAACAGAACATTAAAAAACTAGCAACATCGCCAGTAATATCCAAGATGTTGTATCAATTGTCTTCAGATTCATACTCCACAACAGATTCAAGAACAAAAACTTCTCGTCCCATTTCAAATACAAAAATACGAACACAATAAAAGCGCATAAAGATAGAGATTAACATCAACCCACTTTTCATGCGAAACTTTATAGAATATTCAATCGAGAAGAACAAAGAATAAAACACAGCTTCGCCGGGATTACTTCTCTCGCATCTTCGGATTTCAGAAGTCTGAAAAGTTGATGGCCACTGTGTCCTTCGAAGAGTTTTTAACATGTGATAAGTTCCCAGATTAGTGAGGGAGGGATGTGCTTTGTTTCTAATTTCCCTGTTCTTAGTCTTAGGTACACAGATTGTGTACCTATACGAAAATGTCTTTCTCTATCTAAGTTCATAATATATATATATCATCTGGATTACTGATCCAAAAAAAAAATCTTTATCTTTATTAATGTCTAAGATTAAATAATAGAGTGCATACATGACTGGAATACTAGCTAACTGTTACCTAATTTTTCATCAAGTCAGGTCTTTGTGGTTCCTTAACTGATAATTAATTGGATTTCATTTCATTTAAAGTCTTTAAAGTTTGTTATGTGATTGCTCATCTTGTGAAGCTGTGTTCTTGCAAAAAAATTTATATTAATTATTTTGTCAGAATTGTGCATGTGATGTCAGTAGACATGCTATGGATTAGGTTTGTTTATCAAGAAAATTTGATATAGGGCTTCTTGCTGGGCAACCACTGGATCACCTTGGCGTTTTGAGGAATCAATAAACAGGTCAAACAAATTAAAGGTCATTAATTACTTAAATCAAATGTGATTATATCTCTGAACGACTGGTCATGAATTACTTAAATCAAAATGAGATTTTATCTCTGAATGACTAATAAGTACTAAGTAGTAAAGAGGTTAAACCAGAATCTTAATAAGTAGTTATCAACTGTGTCTTACCAATAAAGCACTTATCTTGAATAGCACAGTATCACTCTGCAGTACATGAGAGAATGCTTCCTCGGGAACTTCAGGAGGAGACTGCTGGCGGTATTGAAAACTGATAATGATCTTCAGCGGCCTTCCATTGTGGAGTCACTTATTCGTAGGCATATGAGCATAGTCCACCTAGCTGAGCATCACATCAGCATGGACCTTACCCAAGGCATACGAGAAGTTTTACTGGTGGAGGCCTTCTCAGGGCCAGTTTCTTCCCTACATTTGTTTGAGAAGCCTGCAGATCAACAGACTGGTTCTGCCACTGAATCTGTATGCAACTGGTACATTGAAAACATTGTCAAGGATGTATCAGGTGCTGGCATCTTGTTTGCACCCGTCCACAAATCCTTCAAGAGCACAAGGCCTGTAGGTGGTTACTTTGCACAGTCAGTTACGGATCTTAGGGAAATGAAAGCATTTGTTCATGTTTTTGGTGGCTATGGTGCTGATAGGCTTGATAGAATGGTAAAAGAACACACAGCTGCACTGTTGAATTGCATTGACACATCATTGCGATCAAACCGTGAGGCACTTGAGGCGCTTGCTGGAAGCATGCATTCTGGTGACAGAATAGAAACAGAGTCAAATTTGAAGTTGATTGTCGACATGGACACAGTGGTTGGATTCTGCATTCAGGCAGGCCAGGCGGTAGCATTTGATTGCCTTTTAGCAGAAGCTGCCGGAGCTGTGCTGGAAGAAGGTGCGCCATTGATATTTTCATTGCTATCTGCTGTTGCCAAGCATCTACCTGATGAAATAACTGAAAAGGAGGAAATAAGGAGGTTAAGGGGGGTGGCAAATGGCATTGGTGCGGCTGGGGATCATGATGCTGAGTGGGTCAGGTCAATATTATTAGAGGTTGGAGGTGCCAATGATGGTTCATGGAGTTTTCTGCCTTATTTATTTGCTGCATTTATGACGTCCAGTATCTGGAACACTACTGCCTTCAACATTTCCACTGGGAGCTTCAACAACAATATCTACTGCTTGGCAAGGTATGCAGGCTTTTTGGATTAAAAATACCAAGTTTCCTTTCTTAAGCATAAGTGATTATAACATCAAAGTTAATGCTTCCACTCTAATATGCTATCATGGCAAGCTACCAAATACCAGCTTGTTTGGATGACTCTAACCCAACAAGAACAAGTTGTATATGGAAACATCCAAGTATCATTTGAAATTGAAGAATCATATATGGAAACATCAAGTATCATTTGAATATCCGTGGATGTAAGAGATGCACGCTACTTATACTATTGATAGATGAGGCAGAATGATAGTTCTCCCCTTGATTGCAAAATTAAACATTCAATTATTCATGGAAGAGTTTTGTTTGTGCAGGTGCATTAACGCTGTGATTGCTGGGAGCGAGTTTGTCAGATTGGAAAGAGAACATCAACAGAAGCGTTCTATGTCAAATGGACATAGTGATGAGATTTTGGAGCCTGAAATTCAGGGCCACTTACCAATTGAATCAAATATAAAGTCTGTGATGCAGGTCTTCATCAAATGCTCTGCAGGAATTATTTTGGACTCTTGGAGCGAGATTAACAGGTCTCTCTTATATGCTTGTATAATGGTCATAATACCACATATCTTGTTAAAAATATGTTTTCCCAGTGTGGTTTCTGTTGGTATCTAGGCCAAATTCCAAAAAAAGACTTCTAAATTGATGCTGGTAGAATCTCAGGGACTAAAGAAAAATGACAATAGCATTGCTGCTAACTCCTATCTGGGGATCAACCTGTGGTTCTTATGTTTGCTTTTTGCTGACTGTCGAGTTCAGTTATGTCTTTTGATCATTAATTCTACAAACTGATTAGAAGTTCCTCGTATCTTTCGCAGGTCTCATCTAATAGCGAAGTTGATCTTCCTCGACCAGCTCTGTGAGATCTCCCCGTACCTCCCAAGAAGTACATTGGAAGCCCATATTCCATATGCTGTGCTTCGTTCAATATATAGCCAGTACTACGGAAATTCTCCATCAATGCCACTGGCATTACTAAGCTCCTCACCTCGACAATCACCTGCTATATCTTTAACACATGCATCTCCTGCATTCCGTCAGAATCGTGGCGATTCCACACCCCAGAATAGTGTTACCAGTTCAGGCTATTTCAAGGCTGCCTCAACCCATGGCCATGAGCAGCACCATGACACCGATACTCGAGGCTTTGGAAGCAGTGACAACAACAAACACCGCAATATCCGTCGCTCCGGACCCCTGGATTACAGTTCAAGCCGGAAAGTGAAGACTGTTGAAGGTTCAACTTCCGGGAGTACCGGCCCCAGCCCATTGCCAAGGTTTGCGGTCTCAAGGTCTGGTCCTCTATCATACAAGTAGAACTGTTCTAGCCAGATGTACCGGAATATATTATTTGTTACTTCCTATTAATTATAAAAGAAAGAAGCCACACAAATTTTGGTCAACCTAGGACCTATTGTTAGAAAAATTCTGTTAAATATAAATAACAATTAAACCCCATTACCAAACCCCATCTCCACCTGTGATGGAACTTTCTTATGTCAGGTTTTCTCATCTAGAAACCTAGCTTTGCCTTGCTGAAATGAAGGTAGACGCGCTCGCGCACAAGGGGACACACTGGTTCATATTCAAACCTAGGATAAGCTAGACATTGGCCTCCCCTTTCTGAGTGAATTAAACTTAAAATGTTGCTTTATGAGAGTAAAAGATGCTCTTATATTTATGGTCATTCAACTTTCCCACTCTTTATTTGGATTTTCATCACCTTTTCTTCTTTTAGTTATTCTTGATACATTTTTTTTCCACATAAGTCGCATATATGTGGTATGTATGGATCGATTAAACTCAGTTTGAGCCACATTGTAGAACCAGGAGAGACCATGTCAATCTGGTCAACATCATCGGAGAAAACTAAGCAGCAAAATGCTGCCTGGAATTCCTGTAATGAGAAAGTTCCATCAGAAATATTTGAACAGTCCAAGACACAAATTGATTTTCCAATCATCCTTGCTTTTAATCTCAGACTACCAAAATATAGCATAAAACCAGTACGTGGATCTCCCAACAACAATATTTTCATGCACATATATGAATCAAGAAGACAACACCAATTTGGATATAAATTCCGACGCTATGTGGTTCCTTGCATTACAACTCAATAATCCATTTCTATTCGGTAGGCACAGCCGTACAGCTACCTATGTATACTATATATAAAAAAGGGAAATTTACAGCAACACCCCTTGAGGTTTGGCTAAAGGGCACGGATACCCCCTGTGGTTTAAAATCGATCACTTATAGCCCTCAACATTTTGTAAACCGTCTTTCATTACCTCTACTGTCAGTTGAAGTTAAACGGTGTTAATTTTATAAATTTTAAAGGCAAAAATGCCCTACCCTCTTAAACACTCATGCACCTCTCTTCTCCAACTAAAAAAACCCTTCGTTCCTAACCTATCTAAAGTAGCGATAAGCGTTGGCTGGTTTTCGGCGAGCTGAGCGTGGGGACGGCCATTGCGACCAAAATAAGCGTGTAATGATTTGGGGGTTTTAAAGATGGTTATTTAGAACTAAGATTTCAATAAAGAAGAGGTTGCAGTTTTACCATAAAGCTCTTGCAATTTCTGTCATGATGAGGTTGCATTTTCGTTTTGTAGTGCTGATTCTACGAGCTCTGGTTGTTCTGTGACTAGAATGTTCACTCCACCAATTCTCTATCTCTCTTGTAAGCACCTTCAGTCATGGATACTTGGATTTACATACTAGCTACTCTGTCTCTGCTTCACATTAGCACAACCCTTATTGAGGGTTTCTTTAGCTGTTCTTGGCCGATTGAGTTGGCCTTTATTTGGGGATTTGGTGTTACAACGCATGAAATCTTCTTCACCGCCACAAGGTATCAAATTGATTTTTTCCAATTGGACTTGTCTGAACTTTGTTATGCTTGCTAGTGGTTTGTGGATGTACAAATCAATGGGTCTTCAAGACTTTGGGAACGCAGAGAGTTAGACCATCAGTGGAGAAGTATCTCCAAAAATTCTACCATACAGAAATCCAAAAATTCTACCATACAGAAATGGTCCAAAAATTTCAAACCATCAATGGAGAAAATCTCCAAAACAATGGTTTGGGTTCGTTTCCCTGAGCTACCAATCGATTTTGCCAGATGATTTTAACAAACGATCTCAACAAATGATCCACTAAACGATCTTAACAAATGATCTAAACAAGTACTCGTTTGAAACTTTTCGGCACCACCCAAGAAAAATTATTCCATGAAAGGTCAAGCACGCTTTGAACTTTCCGAGAAAATCTAAAATTTTTCTAGTGGGAAGGTTATGACCCAATTCAAGGTACACGAGTTTTACTTAACATTGTCGCCGGAATCGCACCGATAAACCTATCGTGAGAGAGTTTGAGAATCGAGAGATCGAAGAAAATCCCAGGATTCTTCATCCTCGAATCTCGTCCGGAGGTTGAGGACGAAGGGCTTACTTCGTTGAAGACGACTTAGAATAAGTCTTTAAGTAAGGGTATTATTGTCTTTAAAATTAGTAAAATTAACACCATTTAACTTCAACTGACTGTAGGGATAATGAAAGACGGTTTACAAAATGTTGAGGGCTATAAGTGATCAATTTTAAACCACAGGAGGTGTTCGTGCCCTTTAGCCAAACCTTAGGGGGTGTTGCTGTAAATTTCCCTATAAAAAAAGAAACTCCTGGAAGCGTTTCAAAAGCCATATCTTTTTTGTGAATAATATCCTTATAAATTATTGTTAAAGTTTATTAATATAATAAAATCATCTACCACATGATCCTGCGGCAGATGCTATCACATGCAGCACCTCGCAGGCCTTGTTTTTTTATTGTGAAAAGTCTTCACATTGAAAAATGTGAAAAAATTTGAATTGTAAGATGCTACACGTGATAGCATCTCACATTGGCAGCAATATCTACCACAAGCTCATGCAACAGCAGTTTCATTTTTCAATAGAGGGGATATATCTGTTTTTTCCTTTTTCTCCAATGCATTTGACGTTTCCCTAAATCAGAAGCCACATAACACGTATTACCTGCTGGTATTAATTATTGTAAGCGAAGCAATGCATGTGGCATGTGATACGAATCAACGCCAATATGATTGAAGTTGTAATTTACAACAATAACTACATCCAAATTCATTTCTTTAACGTCCGCATAAAACTTATGCAATGGTTTTCTTCTCTCTAATAATAATAATTTTTTTTTTGTTTTTTTGGGCGTGGGATAAGTAAAAGAGGAAAAGGACGGAAAGCCGAAGGCCAAAAGCTGCCTGTAAATGCCTTGACGCGGTATACCCATTGAGAGTTGGGAAGCGAGGCCCTGACCTAAATTTTTTGGGTACCATATAATGTGGAAATACTGGTATTCCACAGTGCAAGACATTGAGAGATCTACCGCAGTGTTGATAACTTCTTATGTAAGCTCCAGCGAAAATTTTCAGCTCCACCTAAAATCTGTGTTTTGTATTTTGTTAGTTCTGCTCTTTGTTATTTTGTGATCTCGTTTGTTATTCTGCAACATCTTAGTTACAAGCCTGTATAGATTTTGATACACATATCACCATTCAGAATTGTGCTAACCTCAACAAAAATATGTACCACTAAACACATTATAACTCCAAAATATTAGTCACAACTCAGCGAAGGTGATGCCTGCAATAGGTAAACAATACAGGTAAATGCGCATGGTAAAGCCTAAATGTCTTGCAAGTGAAGCTAAAGGCAAAGGGATTGACAATGTTGATAGAATCTACCTGAGAGTTTCTTTTGTTCCACGGCGAATTTTACAACGGATTGTTGGAAGCCCTAGGCGCTGGTGAGCCTCATATCGATGACAACCAGAGAAACCTACACATAGATCACAAGGAGGTATAGGCTTGGATCTTTAGAACATAGACCATAATTGGTTAGAAACCAAAATTTACGATTCGTCATGCCTAATTAAACACATACCATAATAGACTCCGTCAACGTCAAGCACATCAATCTGCATGATTGTAATAGGAATGAGCAAACTAAGTTCATTGGTTCAAATAAAAATACCATCACAATTTGCATTGTAAAGATACATAATGTCAGTCTCCAGACAATAGAAATAGATAAACGCGAGCTTTGTTGTCACCCATGTAACAAAGAGATTCAATTGAGATTTGGAGGAATCTATAAAGACTTTAGAGGGAAGGCTATGTTATTACAGTGGACACAGAAGCTGTGCTTTTGGGTCTCAAAGAGGCCACAGGACCTCATTTGTCAAATCTGATTGTTGAAGCTTATTCGTATTCAGTGATAAAATGTTTGAAAGGAATCGATACTAGGTCATTGGGCGGTGATGTCTTTGGAGAAGATGCAAAAGTAGACTCATTTATGCAGAGTTCTGTAGCTTGTTTGCCACCTTCTGTTCATGCTGCTGCTTTTTGTATGTCCTAGTGTTAAGGAATAAAATTAAATATATAAAGTTCACCCCCTATTATAAGCTTAAGCTTTTGGTAAAATTGGTGTTCTATATGGTATCAGAGCCTTAGGCTAACACCAAGATCTTGGATTCAAACCTCCACTCTACCATTGAAAAAATATTCCACGTGTAGGGCCTCCCTAAAATGGGTTTGAGTCCAGCCCATACGTGAGGGGGACTGTTGGGAACATAATTAAAAATATGAAAGTTCACCCCTTATAGAGCACCAATCCTACCAAAAGATTAAGGTTATAATAGGGATGAACTTTATATATTTAATTATATTCCCAACACTCTCTCCCACATGTGGGCCAAACTGAAACCCATTTTAGGGAGGCCCTACACGTGGAATATTTTTTTTCAACAAGTGAAGTGTAGGTTTGAACTCAGGACATCGGCATTAGCTTAAGGCTCTGATGCCATATAGAATACCAATCCTACCAAAAGCTTAAGCGTATAGGAGGGGTGAACTTTATATGTTTAATTATATTCCTCAACACACTGGTGCACTATTTTGAGGCTTTTTGCCTCCCTTGGTGTGCCATCACAGTATCTTTTTTTTTTTTGATAGGTAAAAGATATTTTATATATGATATAACTAAAAGCAAAGTTCAAAGGTACACCAAAAGTGTACCAATGGACAATAGACTGAAACCTACAGCACAGCCAGGGAGATTTACAATGCACTTCTCCTACTCACATCCCACTCCCAAACACTGGGAGCAACAGACTACCTCACATATCTGCAGTATGTTTTCATGACTAGACTGGAAATAATTGATAGAGAACGAAGTCCTAGAACTGAACACCAATCATCGCACCATGGACTGCTAGCCAATCGTACATGAGCCTAAGAACTTTCCTTTCTAAAATTGGCAAATGTCTCTCAGTGTTTCTAAAGATTCTATTATTCCTTTCCCCCCATACTACCCAAATAATGGCTGCCGGGGCAACATTCCACAGCAAGTTCTTCCGACCTTTCCCTTTCATTGTCCCCCAAGCCTGTAATACCTTTTTAAGGCTCTTCTCCTGGACCCACAATATTCCAAACCTTGCAATAATTCTGCTCCATAGGTTGTAGGCTTCCTTACAGTGGATGAGTAGATGCTCTACTGTTTCTTCTTCCTGTTTGCACATTGTACATCTATTAGGCATCTGCCAGCCTCTGCTCTTTAGGTGATTCACAGTTAGGATCTTATCTAACCTTGCTGCCCATGTAAAAAAAGCTACCTTGCTTGGGATGTATTTTGTCCAAATAAGCTTATATTTTTCCCCCTTTGCTTTTGGTCTTTCCTTGAATAAAATTACAGTCTTTTCTACAATTTTTCTTTTAATGATACAACAGCTTCGGTAGAGAGGCGCTTCTGAAATGATAAGTGATCAACTTATTCCAGTCAAAGTATTAAGGAAAACATAAATTACTGTATGTCATGAGAAGATAAAAACGTCCACAAAAATTTTTTTATGATATGACAGCTTCAATAGAGAGGTGCGTCTAAAGTCTTAAGTGATCAACTCATTCCATCCCTCCCTCCCTCTCCGAAGAAAAAAAAGAGAGAGAGAGGAGGAAAAGAAAAGAAGTTCAACAAAAAAATTTTATGATATGACAGCTTTAGGAGCGAGGCGCTTCTAAAATGTGAAGTGATCAACTCATTCCATTCAAAGTATAAAGTAAAACTTTACAGAACAGCTATTAGGCCTAGTATGATCTATATGGCAGAAAATTAGGCAATAAATACATGACATTTTTCATAGGATGAATGCCGCTAAGATGAGGTAGTTAAAATAGGAAAATAAGATTAGAAACTATAGGGTAAGAATAAATGTCAGAGAGTTATTAAGAGTATCCAAATGAGAAATGAGATAAAGTAGGTTAAGATGGTTTAATCATATAAATAAATACCCAAAGAGGCACCTGTGAGAATATGCAGGTGGGTGCATAACAATGGTTCTAGATGGATGACAGGAATACCAAAAAGAATTTGGATGCAGCTAGCTATAAATTGTTTATAAACAAATAATCCTACCCGATATATGGCTTCTAGACAGATAAGGATAGGCTTGAGGATTCACGTTCACAACCGAACTAGAAGCAATATAAAATACTAACATTTCAGGGTCAACAGTTAGAAAGAGCAATATAGATAATTAATTTATAGATCAATTACGTAGTTATCAGAAAGAAAAATATTAATCAGTTAGTCATAGAATGATAATTTTTCAGTCAGAAAGTGCAAACTAGGCATTTTCTTTTTACTTTTCCTCTTCTTAATTTTCTCTCCTTTGGATTATTTGCACTGATGATGAGTTTGATTCTTCTTCAAATTTTTTTTTTTAAAAGTATAACAGACATGATTGGCCTCTAAAAGAAATTTACATCACTATGACCTTTATTTTCAGTCAGAAATTAAAAGAGAATTCCAAAAAAACCAGGGATGCTACTGATCTTTATTGAAAATGCCCACACCTTTGACCACACATTATGGTGGTCAAAGATTTTATTTTTCTTTATCATGATTCAAGCACCAGATCAAAGAGTAAAACCTATGGATACTAGATACAAGCATTAGATGGATTATGACTTGGGATCTTCCTTAAGTCTTTGTTGGTAGATTCAGATCAAGAATCAGAGATTCTACTTAAGAAGGAAAGGAATCGGAGAAAATCTGAGGATAAAGACTAAAGAGGAAATCTCTATCAAGTCTAATGTTTGCCATTTGATAATATTTGGATAACTACCTACCAAAGATTTTTCAGGCAAAAATTGAGATCTTGGAGATGATTTTGTTTTACCAAAAATGGTATCCAACTGCAAGTAAAATGAATCTAGGGTTCACACTAATTTTTCAAAATTGTAAATCCTTTTGTTAGGGTTTTGTAATTCTTCCATGCCTACACATGGTCAGATTTGAATTTAACTTTGTTATGCAGCCGTACTCTAAACCAACAAAACAAGATTCAGAGGAAAACGAGGTGAACAAGAACAAACTCAAAGAAAGCATTGATTTCCCTTACAGGTACTTGGAGCCCTATTGCTCGAATGCTATCCATGAGTTCCTTCACCTTTTCGGGATCATTAGCTCTTGTGCGCATCAAAGGTCTCCTTATCTTATCCAGTGGAAGCTCCACAATCACTGGCCCTCCAGATTGAGATGTACTGGAAGGAGCCCCTGAAACCAACACAACACACTCGAATAAACTCAACAAATTTGACTTCAGATTCTTCAACCCAATTGAATTGGTACTCTTAAATCTAGTCAAAACCCCTAATAAAAGATTGAACAAAAACCTCTGAAGCCAGAAATTCTCTTAATTACCGGCTCAAAGTTGAAGAATCAAGAAATCGAACGAAACAAAGGAGATAGAGTGAAGAAAGGATTTAGAATTAAGGGCAACCACAACTTGTGCGCTAGAACACTCCAAACCCAAAAAATTGAACATGGATTTGCCTTCGGAGAGAAAAGTGAGAACAAATGATCCAAGGAACGAAGTGAAGGAAAAATCTCTGAAAGCATAAACAGAGAAAGGAGAAGGTATTACAGTGAGTACAGCATACCGTTCGATGAAGCCGTCACAGAGAAGCTCCTGAAGTTGTTTGGGAAACGAAGCAGACTCGCCATGTCCAACCAATCCCTGTGTCTATTTCGGTCGCTCTCTCTCTCCGCGCGCGGATCCTGTGTGAAGCGCATCGCCTGTGAAGCAAAGGCATCCTCTGTGAAGCGCAATCCAACGGACCAGAATAAGCGAAGGTTATAATAGTAATTTTGATCCAAACGCTTAAAAAACTATTAAAACTCTCCTCGGCTCTCTCCTCGGCAATCTCCTCGTCTCGATGAAAACGTGCGAAACATAGTATTTAATTTTGGATCCTCTCCACGTCCGCAACGTGCGAAACATATTATTTATTTTTGGATCCTCTCCACGTCCGCGCTTTACCCGACATTGCGCCATTTCTGGACCTTCTTCGTCTTCGTCTTCGTCATCCTCATCGCATACGAAAGGGACAGGATCATACTCCATTTGCTTCACAGAGGTTTCCCTTTCTTACAAACGCGCGCGCCCACTTGACGAAAGAAAGGGACCACCACCATCACAAGAACTTTGTAATTGAGGGACCACCACGACAGCCACCAGCCTCATTGAAAGACGACTGTAAGTCGTTATTTAATTTTATAATATAATGAGTCAATGACCAAATGTATCATAAGGAGCCATGGGTACCAGGCGAAATAAGCCAAAGGTACTGCTCCAAATAACGATGGGTACCTTCCGAGTTAAGCTTTAGGTACGCCCGAAGAGCTCCCCAAAAAACATTTTCGTAGTCAACAAATAAACCTAAGGTACCCCACAAATCAGATTAAGGTACCCCACTCTTAGCCCAAGGTACCACATATAAGCCTAAGGTAGCTCCCATATAAACCTAAGGTACCCCATGGTAAGCCAAACCCACTCACGAAAATTAGCCTAAGGTACCCCCTAAACCTACAGTACCCACAATATAAGCCCAAGGTATCCCCAATATAGGTCTAAGGTACTTCCTGAAATCGTGATTCGGCGATTTGTCCTGAGACCTAATCGCTACGAAACAGAGACAATGTTTCACTGCTTACAGTTAATCGCAAATCTGCGATTCGTCGTCTGATTAATCGCCGCACCTAATCGCCAGGTCACGATTAATCCTGTACTTAATCGTGATGAAAATCTTGGGAAGTAAGGCTTAGATTCCTCTCCCCTCCCCAATTAATTCATAATTGGTGGGTTACTCAAGGCTTAGGGGGCTGGTACCTAAGGCTCACTTGTTTGTACCAAGGCATTTTTGGGGTGTACCTAGAACATTTTGGGTGGGGGTGGGGGGGGAGGATATTTGGGGATACCCAAGGCTTATTTGTGGGGTACGAAAGCCTTATTTTGTTGGGGGTACCGAAGGCTTAATTGGGTTTTGGTAAGCCAATTTGTAGGTGTACGTAAACCAATTTAGGGGACCTATTTGTGGGTACCCAATTCTTATTTGTGGGGTACAAAATGCATATTTGTGGGGTACGTAAGGCGTATTTCAATTTACATTTTGATTTTATAGATGGCACATGTAAATAGTCACATTGCAAAGTTTTTTTTATCAATTTATGTATTTATTTGTAGATAAATGGCACCAAGCGGGGAAGGAGTTCGCAATAGATGTAGTCCTCAACGACTTCTAAAAATTATCAAAAGGTTGAACGAGTCCCAGAAGCTAGCTGTTAGAGAAATTGGGCTGGGAAGCCTTCTGGATATGACGATTAAACACTGTTATAAGGGCAACATTGTGTCCTTATTGGCTTCATTTGATCCCGAAAAATGTTGCCTTGAAGTAAGTGGAAGGACGTTTGAGATATCACCTCCTGATGTTCAGCGGATATTGGGGGTGACCTCTGCCGGGGAGAGTATAGAAATCGATGAGGTGGAAAATGACCTCACAGAATTAAAGAAAATGTATTGTGATGATAAAGGTAAGATACCTTTAGGAGAGCTGGAGAGAAGACTGCAAGAGAAGGAGACGGCGGATGAAGATTTTTTGAGGCTTTTTGTATTGCTTGCATTGGGCTCATTTTTATGCCCTCAAGCTAAGCCGGAGGCCAGCACAAAGTTCTTAAATCTCATAATGGATATGGAGGGACTCCGTACCCTCAACTGGTCGAAGTTGGTTCTTGATTGGCTCATTGCTGCAATCCGCCGATACAAGGAGAAGCACCAAATATATGTCGGTGGTTGTTTGGTTTTTCTAAAGGTAAATTATTGTTATACACACATTTCATATATTTGGTATGCTTAAATTGTAATGGAAGAAATGTTTAATCAATCGCAGATGTTCTATTATGAATGCTTGCGCATGGATGGGAGCGCGATAGAGTTGGATGCAACAGCTCCTCTCATCACCGTGTGGAATGATGAGGATGTGTTGGAAAGGGAGAAAGAAGGAAAGGAAAAGGACATGAATATTCCGGAACATATTGACTATGAAAATGTTCCGGAGTCCGATAAATCAAAGGGGAGGAAGAAGGTATATTATATTGTATTGTATTTATATTTTCGAATAGGGGGTACTCAATATGAATATTCATTATACGTACATGGACATAAATTTTACTTGATTATGTGTTTTAGGAGGATAAACTGAGGGCAGCGATAAAGAAGCTAACAAAGGTAGTTGCTGCCCTTCAGCGTGAGGTAGCCAAATCCTCGAGATTGAAGGCTTTGGAGAAGGAGGTAATGGAAATCGGTTTTTGTCATTATTCATTATAAGTTCCAGATCTTATAGAAATGCAAATGTTTGTGGCTTGATTTGTTTAGGTGGAGAGATTGAAGTTGATGATAAGCAATCTTGGAGTAGGGCAAGCTGAACTAAGAGAGATGGTTCTCGAGCTTGTTGGATATGCTCGTGACTACCGAAGCTACCCTACCCCTGAATGTCCACGTGAACCATTTGAGGTTCCAGTGAACGTTGCTTCTGCACCGGAGGGCCCTTGCCCGGTGTCGCCGATGGAAGATATTGAACCTAGGGCGGAATGTATCCCGGATCCAACAGCGGGAGAATATGAAGGTTCAATCGTTCCATTTCAACCCGTTGAGGCTCCGAGATTGAAACGAATGAAGATTCCCGGCAAGGCAAAAAGGAGTCCTTTTACAACCATCACTGGGGAGAAAAAGAAGAGGGCCAGAAAGAGTAAGCAACCGCTCGATGCCGAGAGGCCAACGCAAACGGTAAGTAGTATATAATTGGATGTCTAATTGCATGTCAACCATTCATGTAAAACTTTACCATAGTAGATTGAAGAGCAATATTGTCGATGTAATGATCATTGTGTGACCTACATGAAATATATTTCAGGTACCATCTTACGATGATGATAGTGCGGAGGCTAGGTTGTTGCCGGATCTGAACACTGCAGATCCGTCCATAGAGCCATTGGTATGTTTGTTCTCAGTTTTTCTAAAGGAATTGTTTTTGTTTTTCGGTTAGAATTAGGTTGACAGCCATATATTCATTTTTTGGAATTTTTAATAAACTTGTAGGCAAGCGAACCAGCGGATGCATCTTCTAGTAGGACGCCTGTGGATGCTGGAAGCGCGGTCTGCAACTATGCATTCCGTGAGGACCTCGATCCAGAGTAAGTACTTTCGCATATTTATGTTTGACGCGTTGTTGCTTTGTAAATTGTTGTGTATGGTTTGACTGTTTCTTTTGTGGGATATATATGTAGCGAGGTTTTGGTGAGATTCTTTGATGTCTTCATTGCCCGCGGTGAGTTCGAATGTTTGAAGCCTGAGAAATGGGTTACCAACTGGGTAGGAGTCTAACAACCTAAGTATCTTGTCAGATCGCATAAATATTTGGATTCTTAGATTTTATTTTTTTCTATGTAGATCTTGGATTGCTACATGCGGATGCTGAATTTCCAGGAACAGCAGGTTGGAGGCCCATGTTACTTCTTCCTGTCAGATATTGGGGTAATTATTACGACATTCTTCAAAAGAATTTGACACTGTCTGTAATACTCCTGTTGAACCTATATTATAACTTTTCAGACTTTTTGCGCGGCAGAAGAAAACCGAGAACTTACCAGACTTAATGATCAATTTGATCCATCGTACCTACTGAATATAGTGAACTACAAAATGGTAAGCTTAACTCACCATTGTTGCTGGGATCTTTTAATAGGGTAGGGCTAATAAATATGTTTGTATGCAGTTGTTTTTCCCTATATTGGAGCAAGAACATTGGTACATGTGTGTTGTTGACATGAATAAAAAGAAAGTCTTTTTTTTGAACTCGATGAAGGTGTGGAGAACCCGTGAAGTTCTCACTGGAGTGGTAAGTGATCAGCGTAATAATTTCTTGTGTCACTAATGTTGTTATTAAGTATCAATTTTTATATTTCAGCTAAAAGCAGTAGATATTATATGCACCTGGCAATGGGAAAAGCAAGTTTTAGTAAGCAAATTTCCAAGGACGAAAGCAGATGCTCTTAAGCTTCCTCGGCAAGGCAACCCGTACGTTTTCCACCTATTCCTTCTTTTCTATACTTACTACGATATGATATTAATAGCATTAACTTGTACTCGCATCTTTTGTAGCAATGACTGTGGAATCTTCGCCATGAAGTTCGCCGCTTTCTGGAGAGGAGAACTTTCTCCTCGATTCACGCAGGTACGCTACAACTCCTAACCTATCCAGTTGTGTTTTCAAAAGCTCCAAATGATCACATTATTAATATAGTTTTGTTAATTTTGAATAGAATGATATTCCGGGTTTCAGAAGAAGCATTGTGAGTGAGATGATCCTCCACGAAGAAAACACGGTGAAGGATGATATTGTGAAGAAGAGTTCTACCTAGGGGGAGAGTTCGATGTATTAACATTTTTATATTATACATGCGTCACACTACAAACTAAAATTTTAATTTTTGGGGAATCTGTATGTATTTATTTGAGGACAAGGATGTTCCTGTAATGAATGCTGTAGCTGAATCAAGCATTCACTTGGATTTTACTTTTATGGCATGTTTAGTTTTTTATGATGTTTCACGATCATATTTTTGTAAAGTATTGTGTACATAGGACATTGTATCCATTGAATAAAAGCTTGGTTATTTTGATTGCTTAAGTTCTGCCACAGATTCGTCAAACTCGTTGATCGTAAATTATGCCAAATTTTAAAACAAGTTACTATACATTAGGTACTCCCCCCCAAAACAAAATGAAGGTACGGTTCGTGTGAAGTTTAAGGTAACCCCGTAACCGGCACAATGTACCACCCCCACCCCATATAAGCTTAGGTGTCACCTAGTAAGAGTTGCGTACACGCCGAAATAAGGCCAAGGCGCCCACGAAATAAGCCTAAGTTACATCAGCAAATAAGCCAAAGTACCCCTAAGTAATACCCAGGTACCCCCAAAATTAATATTAAGGTAACCCATAAGTAAGCCGGAGGTACCCCCAAGTAGGAACTGATAATGAACAAAACGCGCGGACGTTAATCATTAACGCGCGGACGTTAATCATTAACGCCCGCACGTTGCAGCTTTAAAGTGCACAGTACGCGCGAGCGTTACCAGGAAAGATTCGCGCGTTGATTATGCTCCCACTATTTTGTACGTGTGGGTACCTTCGGGTTTCTAGTGGGGTACCTCAAATTTACCCTTGGGGTACCTAAGTGTTACTTGGAGGTACTCTCCCCTTAATTTGGAGTATTTTTTGTGGATAAATTAAGGCTCGTGTGGGGGGTACCCTGGGCTGATTTGGGGGATACGTAGGCACGTTTGGAAGGGTATCTCAAGATTAAGATTAATATAAGCTGACTTTTTTTGCATTCCCCGTCTTCCCACGGCCTTCGTTGCAGATTTTAATCATTTCGTATAATACCTTAGTCTTGTAGGTGGAAGTTCATTACCATAGGCTAATATAACCAGCAACTTCGACTGGTTGTTTTGCATGTACACGCATTACGACGTGCTAGACCCAATGTGTGTGTATTGGGGAGATAGAGGAATATGACAAATGAAAGCTAAGACCAAACAATATTTGCTTTGCATGCACTTATCGCAACGTTTTACAGGCACATAAGTAAAAAAAGATGGTCAAATAAGATGCATTCGATACTCAGATGACATGAAAAGAGGTTCAAGACTATGGGGCAGGCCCTGCTGGATCAGGAACTTTGTGTGCAGGCTCAAGGGGTTCAAGCAAGAAATGTTCATCTCGAATGTACTCCGCATCACTTGGAGGAATATGCTCTCCAACGACACCTTGAGAAGCTGCATCGACAACTGTCCTCCGTTCTCCCTTGTCCCTATTCAGCCTGTGAAGCTCCTGATTTTCCAATTCAAAGTGCTTCATGGCCCGGCTGTAGTCTTGTTGCATCTCCAAATATATCTCGTTCAGCCTGATCTGCTTCTGATGCACTGCTTTTAGTGTGTCATCAGAATTCCATACTGTTGACCTCACCCAACTCAACTTGCTGTCAATTTGTGCAAACTTCGGCTTAATCACTTCTCGTACATCCTTTCTCACAGAGTAGGTGTCACTTTCTACGTTCTGAAGAAGATGTTCCATCTTAGCAACGTGGCGATCAGTTTCATGCTTGTATGCAAGCTGACCATCGTACAATTGTTTTATCTGCTGCTTCATCGTCTCCTGGTTCTCAAGAAGTAGCTTGGTTTGATTCATCAACTCACATTGCATGCCCATAACCTGTGAAAGGATTGATGCGAGTCCACGAGGAAATTGGGAAGAAGTTGTTTGGTCTATAGGAGCAGCAGCAGGAGCAGGCGTCGATGAGGATGGAATATCATGTTCCACAGGTTGATCATGTGTAGCAGACTCCAGGAGAGGAAGATCATGCTCATGTCCTATAGAAACATTGGGGGGAGGAGATGGAGGAGCAGGAGCATCTTCACCAGCAGTGGGAGGAGATGGAGGAGCAGGAGCATCTTCACCAGCAGGGGGAGGAGATGGAGGAGCAGCAGCATCCTCACCAGCAGGGGGAGGAGATGGAGGAGAAGGCGCATGGACCCCTGAAACAGGGGGAGGGGGTGGAGGAGCAGGAGCATCTTCACCAGCAGGGGGAGGAGATGGAGGAGAAGGCGCATGGACCCCTGGAACAGGGGGAGGGGGTGGAGGAGGAGGATGAGACTTGTTGTATTGCCCCTTGGACTTATTGTATGTTGCAGTATTGATAGGAGGAAGGGGAGCAAGTAACTCATACTCGGGGAAGTCAATTTGATGCATCTTGACTATCTTTGCAATGGCACACCCGAGAGGAAGTCCACACCTACGTTTGGTATCGAACAAACAGTCAAGCATAGTCGAAATCATGATGGTGGGAACATCAATTGAATGCCTGTTGACCAATGCATAAAGCAAGAGTGCCCTCATAGGAGGCACAGTTGATCTGTGACTCACCGGCGCAACGTTAGAGCATTGGATTTTGTATATGAATGAGGTGTCAAATGTAAACTTGGAGGAATCCAGAGCTTTGCCCTCATAGTCCCCCTCCCTCTCAGTGGTCAGTAAAAAAGCAGCCACTTCATTGAGCAATTGTGGTAAGGGAGCATCAACATACGGGAAGTCAGGATTCTCAACTCTCGGAATACCTAGGGCCCCAGCGATGGTATCAGAATCTACATGGATGGGCTGCCTTCTGAGAGAGGTATCGAAGGATGGACCGTCTGCGATGTTGTGGATGTTTGAATAGAATTCATATACTAGGTGTTGGGATGGGAGCAGGAAGTTGGTGAAGAGGTTATCCCATCCCCTCCCGGTAAATGCTGAACTAATAGACTCGGGGAAGTCTTCTAGAATAACCCCTCTTTCAAGCAAGATTTGTCTGTGGCTGACATCATTCTCGTACAGCTTCTTGGCCTGCCGATCGATGAAGATTGAATTATCAAATGAATCAATCCTGCGTTTCTTATTGGCTGTCCTGGAGGATTTCTTAGGTTTAGAAGATGAGGCTCTGGTCTTAGGGGCCATCTAAGATTTCAGAAGAAGAGAGGAAGAAAAATAAATATGCACAAAACAACACATAGCAAACGATAATGTTAGACACAGAAAAGATGAGTGCTACCGAATGCAAATAATATAGAATGTGAATAATATGAATAATTGTGTGGAAAAAACCCACTCCCTATATACATAAAAAAAAAACCCCAACACTTGAGGAAAAAGTGCAGGCGTTATTCACGCGTCAGGGAGATAACAATAGGGATGTGTACTTGTCAAAGGCTTATAGGAAAAGTGAATAGTAACTTGATTGCAACCGATAATATAAACCATTCCGACGAAGATAAACCAAAATGTACCTCTTGAAGACATTAGAATAAACACATAGATCGGAAACCCTAAATGAACAAATTAATACCCTAATCGTAACATATAAAATCAAAGCAGTAAAGTTCGTAAAGCATCTCGTAAGTCCTACGAACCAGAAATATAGGCTTTGGAACTCTTCCAGAAGAGAAGTGGTACCCACCCTGAGAAGACTTTATCGCAATGAAGATGAAGCGCTTCGGATGGCTTTGATTCGCATGGACGAAATAACGCGCCAGACCTGTTTCTTTGTAAATATAGGCAAACGCCCGAACGCACGCGCCCAGCACGTGCGCGCGTTGATATTAAATATGTACCAAAACATAAGGAATTCTTCAAAGGGTACCTTCGGTTTATGATTGGGGTACCCCAGGCAAAATGTGGGGATACCTCATGCAAAAACACGGCGGTACCCAAACCCGAAGCGAACGTCCGAGCGTTCACGAGAACGTGCGCGCGTTGATATTAAATATGTGTCGTCCCCAGAGCCTCTTAACTTTTTTAAAGTGTCCCAACGGGTTTTGTTCACGAGAACGTCCGAGCGTTCATGTATGTACATTTGTATATGTGTGTACACATGATTGTACACATGTGTGTACATGTGCACACATGTACATGTATATATGTGTACACATGTACCCAGGTCTGTACATGTGTACACATGTACATGATATATGTGTACACAAGTACATGTTCTTTAACGTGTACATGTACGGACATGTGTGCACATGCACACACATGTCTACATCTGTTCAAATGCATGTAAATGTACATGTATGTGTACAAATGTACACACATGTACATGTGTGCTCATATTGACATGTGTAAGCGTGTACACATGCACACACATGGGCACATGTGTGTACACACACGCACATGTGTACACATATACATATGTGTAAATGTGTACACAGATGACAATGTCCATGTGTACATTTGTAAGGTACATCAGCAAACAAGCCAGAGGTGCCCCCAAATGATAACTTACGGTAGGGACAATTACGAAAACAAGTACGTCATAGGTACCCCACATAAAACGTGGGTACCCCAACAATAACATGACGGTACCCCACACGTAAGGCGAAGGTACCATATATAAGGAATTACAAGGAAACATTAACGCGCGGACGTTAAGGTCCAACACGCGCGCGTTAAAGCTATTAATGCGCGTCCGACAGCTGTCTAATTCGGCAGGAACGTTCGCGCGTCCATGACCAACGTCCGCGCGTTGACGTCTCTTCCACTTTCCTTCTACAGGGTACCTTCGCTTTTAAAACAGGGGTACCTTTGTATTATATCCTTGGGTACCCCCCTAATATTTGGGGTACCTGTGTCCTACCATAATTTACGCTCCTGTGCTTGTACATACATGTGTACAAATACATGAAAGCAGCCGATACACATCAAAAAATGTAATAACACGTGTGCACAGATGACAATGTCATAGGAACCCCAACTAAAACGTGGGTACCCAAGGATAAGGAATGAAGCTACCCCATACGTAAGGCGAAGGTACCCAATATGAGGAATTATTAGGAAACGTTAACGCGCGGACGTTAATGTCGAACGCGCGAGCGTTAAAGTTATTAATGCGCGTGCGACAGCTCACTTCTTCGACCGGAACGTTCGCGCGTTAGAGACCAACATCCGCGGGTTAACGTCTGTTGCCCTTTCCTTCTACTGGGGTACCTTCGCCTTAACACCTGGGTACCTTCATATTATATTTTGTGGTACCTTAGGTTTAAGTGGGGTACCTGTGGCCTACCCTAATATACGCTTCGGTACATGTGTCTACTTGTGTACACATACATACAAGCAAGCCTATACACATCAAAGAATGTACTTACATGTGTGTACACAATTACACACATGTGTGTGCGTGGGTATACGTACATGTACACAAGTACATGTTTACAGGTACAGAAATTTGTAGACATGTACAGACATGTGTGTACATGTACACATGTGTACATGTGTTAACATGTATGTACATGTACATGTGTACACACATGTACCTGTACCTGTGTACACACATGTACATGTGTAAACATGTATGTACATGTACATGTGTACACACATGTACCTGTACCTGTGTACACACATGTACATGTTTACAAATGTACACACATGGACACATGTTTACACACATCTACATGTGTGCACATTGGTACATGTCTACTCATATATAAATGTACATGTTTAAACATATATGAGTACACATGTACACACATGTCTACATCTGTTCAAATGCATATAAATGTACATGTATGTGTACAAATGTATGGTTAGGCACAGTTACGAAGAAAAGTACGTCATAGGAACCCCAACTACTACGTTGGTACCCAAGCATAGGGAATGAAGGTACCCCATGCGTAAGGCGAAGGTACCCAATATGAGGAATTACTAAGAAAAGTTAACGCGCGGACGTTAAAGTCAAACGCGCGAACGTTAAAGCTGATAAAGCGACAACGGTCTTCTTCGGCCGAAACGTTCGCGCGTTAGAGACCAACGTCCGCGCCTTAACGTCGGTCCCCCTTACCCTCTACTGGGTACCTTCGTTTTGAAGCCGGGATACCTTCGTATTATATATTGAGGTACCTTTGTTTTAATTGGGGTACCTGTGGCCAACCCTAATATACGCTTCTGTGCATGTCCATACATGTGTACATGTGTAAACATGTATGTACATGTACATGTGTACACACATGTACCTTTACCTTTGTACATACATGTACATGTTTATACCTGTACACACATGGGAACATGTTTACACACATATACATGTGTGCACAGATACACATGTGAACATGTCTACTCATATATACATCTCCATGTTTACACATATACACATGTGTACATGTGTGTGCACGCATATATACATGTACATGTGCATTTATATATGAGTAGACATGTACCAATGTTTACACATGTATATGTGTATAAACATGTGCCCATGTGTGTACATTTGTAAACATCTACATGTGTGTGCACAGGTACAGGTAAATGTGTGTACACATGTACATGTACGTGTACCCACGCACACAGGAAAATGTGTACTTGTGTGCACAAATGTAAGAACATTCTTTGATGTGTATAGGCTTGCTTGTATGTATTTGTACACATGTACCGAAGCATATCTTAGGGTAGCCCACCGGTACCCCACTTAAACCTAAGGTAGCACAAGATATAATACGAAGGTACCCCAGGGCTAAAACGAAGGTACCCGAGTAGAAGGAAAGGGCTACAGACGTTAACGCGCGGACGTTGGTCTCTAACGCGCGAACGTTCCGGCCGAAGAAGAGAGCTGTCACACGCGCAATAATAACTTTCACGCTCGCGCGTTCGACATTAACGTCCGCGCGTTAACGTTTCCTAGTAATTCCTCATATTGGGTACCTTCGCCTTACGTGTGGGGTAGCTTCATTCCCTATCCTTGGGTACCCACGTGTTAGTTGGGGTTCCTATGACATTGTCATCTGTTCACACGTGTTACTACATTTTTTTGATGTGTATCGGCTGCTTTCATGTATTTGTACACATGTATGTACAAGCAAAGGAGCGTAAATTATGGTAGGACACAGGTACCCCAAATATTAGGTAGGTACCCAAGGATATAATACAAAGGTACCCCTGTTTTAAAAGCGAAGGTACCCTGTAGAAGGAAAGTGGAAGAGACGTCAACGCGCGGACGTTGGTCATGGACGCGCGAACGTTCCTGCCGAATTAGACAGCTGTCGGACGCGCATTAATAGCTTTAACGCGCGCGCGCGTTGGACCTTAACGTCCCCGCGTTAATGTTTCCTTGTAATTCCTTATATATGGTACCTTCGCCTTACGTGTGGGGTAGCTTCATTCCCTATCCTTGGGTACCCACGTATTAGTTGGGGTTCCTATGACATTGTCATCTGTGCACACGTGTTATTACATTTTTTGATGTGTATCGGCTGCTTTCATGTATTTGTACACATGTATGTACAAGCACAGGAGCGTAAATTATGGTAGGATACAGGTACCCCAAATATTAGGTAGGTACCCAAGGATATAATACAAAGGTACCCCTGTTTTAAAAGCGAAGGTACCCTGTAGAAGGAAAGTGGAAGAGACGTCAACGCGCGGACGTTGGTCATGGACGCGCGAACGTTCCTGCCGAATTAGACAGCTGTCGGACGCGCATTAATAGCTTTAACGCGCGCGCGTTGGACCTTAACGTCCGCGCGTTAATGTTTCCTAGTAATTCCTTATATATGGTACCTTCGCCTTACGTGTGGGGTACCGTCATGTTATTGTTGGGGTACCCACGTTTTATGTGGGGTACCTATGACGTACTTGTTTTCGTAATTGTCCCTACCGTAAGTTATCATTTGGGGGTACCTCTGGCTTGTTTGCTGATGTACCTTACAAATGTACACATGGACATTGTCATCTGTGTACACATTTACACATATGTATATGTGTACACATGTGCGTGTGTGTACACACATGTGCCCATGTGTGTGCATGTGTACACGCTTACACATGTCAATATGAGCACACATGTACATGTGTGGACATTTGTACACATACATGTACATTTACATGCATTTGAACAGATGTAGACATGTGTGTGCATGTGCACACATGTCCGTACATGTACACGTTAAAGAACATGTACTTGTGTACACATATATCATGTACATGTGTACACATGTACAGACCTGGGTACATGTGTGTTCTTGTTTGCACACATGTAAGTACATTGTTTGGTGTGTACCGGCTTGCTTGTATGTATGTGTACACATGTATGTACATGCATAGACGCGTATATTATGGTTGGCCCCTGGTACCCCAATTAAAACTAAGGTACTGCACTATATAATACGAAGGTACCCCGGTTTCAAAACGAAGGTACCCGGTAGAGGGTGAGGGGAACAGAAGTGAACGCGCGGACGTTGGTCTTTAACGCGCGAACGTTCTGGCCGAAGAAGATCGTTGCCGCTTTATTAGCTTTAACGCTCGCGCGTTAACTTTAACGTCCGCGCGTTAACTTTTCTTAGTAATTCCTCATATTGGGTACCTTCGCCTTACGTATGGGGTACCTTGATTCCCTATGCGTTGGTATCCACGTATTAGTTGGGGTACCTATGACGTACTTGGCATGTGTACACATGTCTGTACGTGTACCCACGCACACACATATATACCTGCGTTTATATGTGTGTGTGTTCCTGTTTGCACACTTGTAAGTACATTTTTTGTTGTGTATCGGCTGCTTGTATGTATTTGTACACATGTATGTACAAGCACAGACGCGCATATTAGGGTAGGCCACAGGTACCCCAGTTAAAACTAAGGTAGCCATTGATATAATAAGAAGGTACCCCTGTGTTACAGGTAAGGTACCCCGTAGAAGGAAAGGGGCACAGACGTCAACGCGCGGACGTTTGTCTTTAACGCCCGCACGTTCCAGATTAAGAGGACAACTGAAGCGCGCGCTTTCTGAAGGACCTTTCGCGCGCTATTGTATGGGGTACCTTCATATGTTTTTTTGGGTACCTGCGTTTTATGTGGGGTACCCATACAGTACCTGGCTTCTTAATTGTGGCAACCGTAAGGCATTATTGGGGGGCACCTTTGGCTTTTTTCCTGATGTACCTTAGAATTTTTTGAGGGGTGCCGTGGTCGTATTTCTTGGGTTACCTCGCTACAACTCTGTGCTATTGGTTCTCTCTTCATGGGGTCACGTTTTGGAAAACTTTGCACAGTACCTTGGGCTTAAGTCTGGGGTAGCATGGCCTTCTTTAGGGGGTACTCAGATTTGTATGTATTGAAGGTTCAAAAATACGTGCACATATCTTACATGAGTCACATTCATAACGTGACATGAATGTTATAAACTCTCACATCATTCAATACCTTTCCCATGATTTCTAGACACATTATTATATCATAAAAATATAATATTTTCATACAGCAAGTCGCTGTTTCATCAGGGTTAGGTCCCATGCGTAATCGGAACATGGCGATTAAGCATGCGATTAATCTATTGATTTGTACGACTAATCGTGCGGCCGTATGTATTATTTGTATGCGCACAAGCGAGGGTTTATGTTTGGGTGTATAAATAGAGGGTTTCGCTCCACTTCGTACTCACGAGTAATCTAGGGTTTCCTACGCATGGGTCCCCTTATTCCACTGTTCTCCTGCTGCCTCTCGCCTCCAAATCACGATTAATCTACGGTATACGCACTTCCTGTTTCTTCCAGGGTTCTCCAAGCCTGTATACTCTCCAACTCAAGGCCAAATATACGGGGTTTACGGTTTGGCTCCACCAAGTTTCCACTGTGAGTTGTGTCGAACATTGTTTTGTTCTCTGTCATTTTCTCAAATCATGCCTCGAACAAAGAATTCTAGCATGCGCCATAAGAGGAGAAGGGATAGGACTCCTGCACCTGCAAGTCCCTCATTATCTTCCGGCTCTCATTACAGCCCTTCTGAGACAGAGGAACCCAATCCCTCTCAGTCTACCATCCACAGGGAGCCTTATTCTCCTGATAATTCATCGTCTGCACCTTCTGAAGCCGAGCAGATTCGGCAGCGACCCTTGATTGTTGAGAAACCGGTTCTTAGATCATGTTTAGAACCATATGGTATTGTACAGATTCTGGAAGCTGTTGGTTGGTCCGGCATTCTAGATTGGGGGGATGCTGCCAACTCCTCGACTGTTGCTCAACTTTATGCCGGATCCCGTAACTTGTCCACCCCTCCTTTTTGTGAGCCTGCATTTGAGATCAAAGTGGCAGACTCTACATATACTGTCACACCTGACTTGATAAGTGATCTAATGGGTATACCTAGATCAGAGATCCGTTTCCTGAACCCACCAACGCAAGAGGAACTTGCTGAGGCCACTCAATGTCTGTGTGGGATTGATGCACCATGGAAAAAGACTGTGCTTCAAGCTAATCAGCTCTTCCCTGCGTATAGAATACTCCATCTCATCTTCACATTCAATGTCTATCCTAGGTGCGGTAATAAGTTCGAGCTGACCAAGCCCATGGTCTTCCTTCTCTACCGTCTCATTACTCGGACGCGCCTTTGTCTGCCCACATTCATTTGCAGACATATATGTCAAGTTGTCCATTCATCTCGTCCCAGAGCCCTTCCGTTTGCCTATCTTATGACCAGGATTGGGATGAGGTTTGGTTTACGTGGACCTCCTGATTCCATGGTTATTTCAAGGCAATTTTCACAGATGAATCTAAATCAAATGCAACTTGCACCTTTGCACCACCACTGTCACGCGGCTCAGAGATCCGAAGAATCAATGGCGCACCAACAGCAGCCACAACAAAGAGAGGAAGCAGAGCCAGCACAACCTTCGTCATCACATCCTCGTCCACCCACTTCTCAACCCAGCTCTTTCAAGACATATTCACGACGTGGACCGTCGTCAGAAGCCTTTCGTAGGCTTAGCCAAGATGTTGGAGAGATTCGAGAGGATTTTGGCAGTCTACGACGTGATTTTGGAATGTTTCAGGAATCTATCACTCATGAAGTTGGTGGACTAAAGAAGCTGGTCAAGAAAGCCGTGAAGATAGTGACTCATCTCTTCACTTGCTCCACTCAGCAGACTCCATCCCTCCCACCACTTCCCGGGTCTGATGACGATGACATTGCACCATAGTGTCCTGATTTTAGACGTACTTCTATGTTTTGGATATAAATGTCTTTATCTCAACGCAACTCAGATGTGTAGAATGTACTCATTTCCCATAGTAAAAGTATTCGTAATTACAGCATCATAATCCTCTGTTGTTTCCATTTGATATAACTTTGTCCATCAATCTACTCCGAATCAGTTCCTTCTTTGAAAAGATGATTGGCGGTGCACCGTAGGCCTCATTTGGGGGCTACCTAAGGCATCATTGGGGGGATTCCTTGAGGACAAGGGCATAATTACAGGGAACAAAGTGGTACGTTAGGAAGTAGGAAGAATTTCCTTATAACGCGCGGACGTTACGAACCAACGTTCGCGCGTTGAAATCTCAATCACCAATTCGTACTGCAACGTTCGGGCGTTGATATCCCAGGTACGCGCGTCATGCTATTTGTGCAGAGGGTACCTTGCGCTTATTTGTGGGGTACCTAAAGCATGATTCTGGGTACCTAACGCGTAATCTACGGTACCTAAGGTCCAGATGGGTGGGTTCTTATTGTTGTTTCAGGGGATACCTTAACTCTTCAGTTGGGGTGTACAAAATTTATATATTGGGGGGTTTTGGGAGCCATTATGGGTGGCGCCTAAGGGTTGATGTTGGATGTACCTGTGTTATTAATGGGGGAACGTTATTTTTATTTGGGATGTACTTGCAAGAGGAACAGAAAGAAGCTCTGAAAATATTAACCAATTAACAGAACTAAATAATTAACTCAAAATTGCGATTCTCATTCCACTGGAAGTATACATTTGGTACATACACATCCTTGTACAATTAGAAAAAATGAACACTTACATTGCACTACAAGAACAATATAATTACAGGACTAACACTGTCAACACATTCAATACACACAATTCACTCCCCCTTTCTTGTCGTACCAATATACAAAAGAATCACAAATCTCCAGGGAAATGATCTAAATCTCCTTCTTGACGATATACGCTCCCATCTCGACTATAAACTCCTGGAGATCTCCCTACAGTAGAGCTTGAACAGGAGCCAAATTGATTCTGGCCAACAGTATTGCTTGAGTTGGATTCTTGGAATATGTTTGGACTCATTGATTCCTGTCATTAATGGAATGTCATTGCAAAGCATTGAAAGTCTTCAAAAAGTATTGAAGAGTAGGATCTTCTAGAAAATATACCCGCAGTAGCTGTGTGTAAGTACCAGGTTGTTGGAATGGAGACAAAATTGCATATTCAGCCATAGGATATGTTCTCGATTGCATTCCCGTCACCACTCCATCTGTTCGAAACTGATGAGAGGCCTATGGAATACATAAAATTCATAAAAAATAAGAAATCCCCCATAAAACCATAATCATGATATGATAAAACAAATACATTAGTATGAGGTAAGTATTATACCATTGTCTCACTCCATCCAGAGCTTTGACTTGCATATTGTGTTTGTGGTGGAGTTTGAGTCTGAATTGTATTTGCCGTTTGAGCTGGTCTGTCATGGTTCCTCTTGCTCTTTGGAGCCCTTTCTGAAAAATGTTTTGGTCGACGTCCACTACGACCTCGACCCGGCTTCCTCTTTAGTCCAGCAACGGTGATTTGGATATTTTCAGATAAATTCTCTCCTTCATTCACATCCACTGTGCTCGGAGGCTTGTTCTTCAGCACATTTCCAACTTCAGTCATTAAAATGGCCAGCCCATTCGCAGCACATTCATATGCCTCGAAAGTTTCGGCAGCAATTGCTGATAATTTAACGGCATTATGGCAAAGTTCTCTGTACCGTTTAACCAAGGACAGCTTTGCCACTTCCTCATCTGACATACGACTATAACTTGGGCTGCAACCCTTTGCATCCTTTGTCCACCGCTTTAATATGTATTGACTTGGGATCCTCTTAATATTTCGCATGTCAAGTACTTTGAGTGCATGGCTACACAAAATCCCAACAAATTCAAACTTACGGCAACTGCATTTCAACATATCATCCTCAGTGTTAACTGTAACAACATGCCCTCGAGGATTATCAAATAAGCTAACTTTATAGATTTTGGATGTCTCAGTATGTGAAGTCTCATTAACAACAAGATTCTGAGCTTTTGCATATTCCGATTGAAAAATCTCAAACAGCTTCGGTGTGTATACCTCCCTTCCATGCTTTAATATGATGATTTCCGCCATCATTCTTGGAATACGCTGGCTCATATTATAATTGTCTTCCTGTTCCTTGTAACGGATATCATCCAAAAGCCTTGCAAAATGCTGGAAAAAACACGAGACGTCCATGTTGTACTTCGTGTATTTCTTTAACCGGCTGTTGAAGCTTTCACTCAGTTGGGTGCTCTTCATGTCAGCACAAAATGTAGTTCTTCCATATACAAGGGCCCATTTCTCCTTTATCTTAAATATGCCCTTCAGCCACTCATTGTCTTGGAGATCGTATTTTTGAATCATTGCATCCCACGCTTCCAAGAACTCAGCCTCTTCCTCGTAATCATATATACACCGATTGAAATCAGATGAAAAGGAGGTTCTCGTTTGGAATATGTGACCGAGATGCTTCAATGAATTTTGGTGCAAATGCCATACACATAACCGATGATACGTGTTCGGCAAAACAAAAGCAATTGCAGCTGACATAGCTGCATCTTGGTCTGTCAAGATGGTAACTGGCCCTTTCCCATTCATTGCCTTTATAAATGTTTCAAACAACCAAACAAAGGATGCCTTCGTCTCATCATAAAGCATTGCAGCTCCGAACACTACCATTCGTCTGTGATGGTTGACTCCAACCAATGGTGCAAATGGCCTTTGAGCTTCGTTTGTCCTATAAGTTGTATCAAAACAAACAACATCTCCAAAATTATTGTAGTCTTCTTGCATCTTCCGATCAGCCCAGAAAAAGTTTGTTATTTCATTGTTCTCATCAACTTGTACAGCATAAAAGAAAGACGGATCGTCAATCTGTTGTCCTTCAAAATAAATTAATAACCTTGATCCGTCTCCTACTTTCATTGCTCTCCGTCTGTCACGAATCTGGTTCTTATGGTCAATAGGTAGGAAGCCCAAATTCTCTCTTCCGCCGGCTTCTCTACCCATGAACTCAAAAGCATGCTTTGGTCGTATGCCACTGCTTTCTGCTAATACAATTTCTGCTAATTGCGCCTCTGTAACTTTCCTCTGTGAAGGTAGCATGTGGACCTTACTTGGGGTAACAACCTCATGATTATGCTCGTCCTCAAAGCTCGCTACAAAATACATGCCATTGTCTTGAGCTTTCACACTCATGTGTGCCAAACAACCCGTACGTGTTTCCTTTCTAGGGTTCTTCACATCTTTATCCCGTTTGTCTATTCCCTTCTTCCCTTCTTTATAGCAACAAAACTTCCTACACAACTCCTTACCATCTTTCCGACTTTTCCAGCTCGTACTCTTTCGAATACTGAAGCCCTTCTGTGCTGCATAAGCATTGTAAAATCTATACGCTTCATCGGTAGATGGGAACTCCATTCCCACGGATGGCCTAAAATTTTGAGTATGCCCTTCGCCGTCATCGAACCTTAGTGCTCTTACAACTCTAGGCACTGTATTTATATCCGCTATATCATCACTAACCTCATCTCCACTTAATTGCTCACTTCCACTTGTACAAATGACTTGCTCCATTTGTCCCTACAACATAAAACAGATATTCCACTTAGAATATCATACTAATAACAATATATAGTACCCATGAACATCACAGGGTAACCATTCTCTTCAACCATGTGCCAAGTTGGTGTATTTTGACGGCTTATTACAAAACTTGAGTACGTCGGAATAATTTCTTAGTACCTACACACATGGTACCTACGAATTATTTTTACGGTACGCCAAGGGTACGAAGGTGGTACATAAGTTTTGGACCTTCTTCATTCCCATAGGTTTGGTTAAAATAAGATAGAATATACTGGCAACAAATAAAGTCAAAAAAAAGACAAAACATGTCCGCGCGATTAGCCCAGAGATTAATCGTGAGATCCGCGATTAGCATCCACGACTAATCGCCCAGTCAAGATTAGGTCTCGCGATTAATCTCAAGATTAATCGCGACTGTCCCGATTAACTCTCCAGAGAACATGAAGTCTCTGTTTCATCACGATTAAATCCCAGGATTAATCGGTGCCAGACGATTTGGGATACCTACGACAATTTCTTGGGTACCTATGCCTTATTTTGGCTTAATTGGGGGTACCTAGGGCATTATTGGCGGTTTTTTGGTGGGTACCTACAGGTTCTTATGGTGTGTACCTAGGCTTAATTGTGGTGAACCTCACATTTTTTCGGTGGGTACCTAAGGCTTGTTCGGGGGTGGTAATGGCTTATTTGACAGCTGTTTATTTCTGGGCGTACCCTGTCGATGTGTGGCGGCGCGGCATTGTTCGCCCGACCATCATTTCAATTTATTTAAGGTTCCACCATCTTCGGGGGTTGACATTAATGGAAAAGGCCAAAAATCTGTTTATGTACCTGGTTTACATTGGTTGTTGGAGTCTTAAATAGAAACCCATAATGGTGGAGTGAGTGGTGGTCCCTTCTTCTTTAACACTTGGAAGTGGAACTGTGGTAGCTGCCTTCCTTTTCTTCGAAGTGAGAGTAAAGACAGCACCTTTCCCGCCAATGTCGGAGTAAACACAGAAATGTCTGAGTAAGAACAGAGAAAGTTCGGACGTGGACAAGATTATAAGTTAAATAATATAAATGTTTCGCGCGTTTTCGTCTTGCCGAGGAGAGAGCCGAGGAGAGTTTTAATAGTTTTTTAAGCGTTTGGATCAAAATTACTATTATAACCTTCGCTTATTCTGGTCCGTTGGATTGCGCTTCACAGAGGATGCCTTTGCTTCACAGGCGATGCGCTTCACAGAGGATCCGCGCGCCTCTCTCTCCCTAGCAGGAGATAAAAAGAGCTCTCCAAACGTACTATGAACATGTTTTACACGTGCCTTATTGTTAGGAGGGGACCTTTGAAACTACGTGCCACAAATATAATAACGGGTTTTCATAAAAATATTCCTGGAGGATAATTTAATATTTTTTTATTTTGTGCAGAGAGTCCTGAACTTTTTTTTAAGAATAATAAAAATAAAACTATCTTAAATTATCACAATTTTTTTTATAAAATAATTTATAATGCCATGTTATTATAAATTGTCGACCCGTGGAAGAAGTTGGTGTTTCTGTCTACTTCCTTTAACCATTGAATCCGGGACTCCTGAAACCAGAGAAGCTCTTGTTGCCGTTGTTGCATATTGGTTTTGAAGCTTTTGTTCTTCCGCGAGAACTTCCTTTGTAGGCCTTGAATCTGCCAGGCATTGAATTTTCTTTATTCGGTAAGGTAACTGTGCCACTTTTTTGTGGATACAGCCCACACAACCTCACGGTTCCAAGACCGGAGATCCTGAGCGAGCGTCCTAAATTTTTCCAGAAGAGAGTTGTCTGTGGTGTTACTTCGAAAACTGTTCCAGGAATTCTCGATCGCATCATGGCATGTCTCTTCTTTAATCCACATTGCTTCAAATCGAAAAGGTCTGGAAAGGCGTCTGCCTTCTTGGAGGTACGTAGTCCAGGATCAGAGGATTGTGGTCAGACGCAATTCTCGGCTGCACAAAAATAATCGGATTAGGAAACTTGCCATAGATTTCAAAGGAAACAAAGGCACAGTCTATTTTTTCAGAGATACGCCTTGTGGCAAGAAAGAAATGAAGTCATTTTCCAAGGGGCGAGCCCATCTGTAGAATGAGCAAGCTGTACATTTGAAGTGCTCCAACGGAATTCATACTTGATGGAAGCAAATCACCCAAAGGAAAAGTTAGTTGTCCGAACGTACGAAGTTGTGTGGTGTCGCCCTTCTCACCCACTAATCAAAATCAATTTCGATGGGGCCTTCAGAAAATCTTCTTCAAAGGCATCAGTTGGTGGAATTGCCAGGGATCATTTGGGTCGTCACCTGGCTTCTTTTGCGTCTGTCTCAAATGCCTGTTCTAGCTTGTATGCTGAAGCTGAGGCGGCCTTGGAGGCCGTTAGACTTGCTATAGCGTGTGGTTTTTCCAATATTATTTTTGAAGGAGACTCACTTATCATCATCAATCTCCTATCAAATCCTTCTCCGGTCTTCCCTTGGGAAATCAGGCCGATGCTGTCATCCCTTAAGGAGCTGTGTTGTAGACTTTCTTCGGTCTCCTTCTCTCACACGGTTCGGGAGAGCAACAAAGCTGCAGACACCTTGGAAAACTTTGCTTTAGATTTATTTTCCTGTTTCTGGTGTAAACACCCTCCCCCTTGTCTTTCTTCTATCTTGTTTGACGAAGCGAGGGATGTAATCTATTCTCGGGCAATCTAATAGATCCCCTTTTGATTACCAAAAAAAAAAGAAGATAAGTTTTCTTTTTATTTTTTATGTTAACTATAACTTTTGACGCAGAATAATAGATAAAAATATGAAATATAATATTGTTATGGTTAAAAGAATTATTAATGGAATAATATTGCTTAAGTTAGTCATAGGTCAAGAAGTTGTAAACATTACTTGCGCTTATGCACCTCAGGTAGGTTTGGATGAAAGCAATAAAAACTTTTTTAAAAAGAAATGGATGAGTCGATACAAGGTATAAGGTTTATCTACAAGTGTAAGGATATTTATGAGAGGAAATTTAAATGGTCATGTAGGATATGAGAGTAATAGTTATAATAGAATTCATAGAACAAGAGGCGTCGGTCAAATGAATGGGATTAGAAAATCAATCCTTGATGATGATGCATATTTGTCTTACAAAGTATAAGAAAAACAAATACACTAAAACAAATTAAAAAATAAAATGGTTGAAGTTGAAAGGAGAGTCTTTAGTAATTTCTAGGAATATGTTAATGAAACAAGCCAATTGGGCCCTTATAGGTGATCCGACTATGATGTGGAATGAAATGGCTAATTATATCACTAGACTTGGAAAAAATGTTTTAAAAGAATTGTGAAGTAGTGTTCCAGCTTATAAGTAAACTTGGTGGTGGAATTGATGTAGTTCAAGAAACTATTAAAGAAAAAAGGCTTTATTTTAAAATTTAGCAAAAGAGTAAAACCAAGAAAATTTTAAAAGATATAAAAATGTTAAAAGAAAACAAAATATAAAATTAGCGAGATTAGAAAACATGCCTATGACAACTTCTATGATAAGTTAGGTACTAAAGAAGGTGAAAACTATATTAGTAAATTAGCAAGATTTAAAAAGAGTAAAACGAAAGACTTATATCAGGTTAAACATATTAAAAATGAAGACTCGATAATTTTAGTAAAAGACAAGGAGATTAAAGAAAAATTGAGAGAATATTTTATAAAACTATTAAATGGGAACAATACACAAAGATTTAGATTCTACGTGGTGGATAACATTAATGGAACTAGAAAACAAATCTAAATTCGTAGGTTTGAGTTGTAGAAGTTGAAGATACTCTAGTCAAAATGAGAATTGGAAAAGCCTTTGGCCCATATGGCATCCATGTAGAGTTATTAAAGTGCATGGGAAATATTGATGCATCTTGGTTGACTAAATTATTTAATGAAATTTTAAAGATTGGGAAACTGCCAAAGGCTTGGAGACTAGTACAGTAATACCAATATATAAGAAAAATAGATGTGTAACATTGTGATATTAAACTTATGGAACATGAAATTATGGGAAAGACTGATTGAGCATAAATTAAGGATAATAACTAGAGTGACGAAAACCAATTAGATTTATGCTTGGAAGGTCTACTACCAAAGCTATATTTTAAAAGCATATGATAAGATTCCAAGAAGATTAATCTTGTGGTCCTCGTATAAAAAAGGTGTACCAATGAAATATACTAATACAAATAAGGATATATATGAGGGAGTCTTCAATACAATGAAAACTATTAGTAGTGAGACTATTGAGTTTTTGGTTAAGATAGGTTTGCATCAAGAATTACTTATTAGCCTTTATTTATTTGCTTTAGTTATGGATGAATTAAGAATTTATATTCAAGATGAGGTGTCTTGATGTATTTTATTTGCAAATTATGTAGTCTTGGTAGGTCACACCAAAGAAAAAGAAAATATTAAATTAGAATTACCATGGAAGTGTTGGCCCAATGGTCTAGCGGCTTACTCCCATGTGATTTGGAAGGCTGGAGGCTTATGATCAAATCCCCCTACATGCAGGGTTAGTCCCAAGGACTGGAACCCTCTACCTACAAGGTTTCATTGCACTTTCATGGTTGTGGTGGATGAATAGTAATTGTACTCAATCCAAAACATTCCACAACGGGGAGGAAGTCACTATGGTCATGCCTAGGAAGGTTGGCCATGCTGGTAGCCCTTCCTCCCTTTTCCCCTACCTAAAAAAAATAATAATAAGTTAGAATTAAATCCCCCTACATGCAGGGTTAGTCCCAAGGACTGGAACCCTCTAACTACAAGGTTTCATTGTACTTTCATGTGCTGTGGTGGATGAATGGTAACTATACTCAATCCAAACATTCCACAACGGGGAGGAAGTCACTATGGTCATGCCTAGGAGGGTCGGCCATGCTGGTAGGCCCTTTCTCCCTTTCCCCTACCTAAAAAAATTAATAATAATAAGTTAGAATTATAAAGAAACACCTTAGAATCTAAGGGTTTTAAAATCAGTCATATAAATTAAGACTGAATATATAAAATATCCTTTTAATATAAATAACAATATAACTAATAAAAATATTATAATTAACAATCACAATATCCTTTAAGCAATAAATTTAATTATTTAATGTAATTGGTTAAAAAAAAAGAAAACTTGAGGGAGTTGTCTGCATTTTTAAGGAACTAGTTGTTTTACCCGTGCTAAGCACCGAAACAAACATATTTAAATACATTATTTTTAAATAATTTAAAATAACCACTACAATAAGTAAATATAATAGTTGGACGTTTTGTTACCATATGTAAGCATGCCAGTAATTTCTTATAGTCTAATATTTTAATGGCAACAATTCCTTATGTCATTAAATCTTTTATTTGATTATTAATTTATTTAAAGATAGTTATAAGTTTCTAGGACTTTGAAAAGATAAGGATTAATCATATAATTTTAAATTAGTTAAAGATAACATTGGAGAAAGGGCAATGTCCACGTGGAGGTAAGATATATATTTTTTAATAAATTATTGATTTCAAATAAATTATTTTAACGTGGGGCTCAAAAGGGCCATTGGAGAAAAAAGGAGATGTCCATGTGGAGGAGAGAGAATGTGGTGTTTCACGAGTATATATATGATTTTAAGAAATTATTTATATATTTTAAATAAAGATCCACGTGACTAAATATTTATATATTTTAAGAAATTATTTTACTTTAGATAAATTATCTTAATGTGGGGCCCAAAAGAATTTTATTATTATTTTGATAATTTTGAAAATAGAGAAGTTATGAACTTTTAAGGCTCCGTTTGCTAACGCTTTTGCTTTTTTCCTTTCAAAAGCAAAAAAGTAATTTTTTGCTTTTCAGAAGATCTTTGTTAAAGCAAAGCTGTTTGGTAAACTTTTGCTTTGCTACAAAGAAGCAAAAAAAACATGTTTGGTAACTACAGTAGCATATAAATTGCTTTTATGCTATTATATAAAATTACCGTAAACAGTTGATGCATTCTACTTCAAAATATACTTAACATATATTGTAACAAGTTGAGCAATAATCGGGTCGGTTCAAGTTGAATCTGTTTATTGGTGAGTTGAGAAAACCCAAAACCAAACCCAACTCGCCAATAATCAGGTTCAACCCACCAACCCGATTAAAATTTTTTATTTTTTAATTATAAAAAATACACCAATAGAAATAACATGAATAAGTGATACAATTTAGGGTTAAACCGGTCATTATCGAGTTAAATGGGCCATTATCGAGTTAAACGGGTCATTATCGGGTTAAGCGGGTCATTATTGGGTTAAACAAGTCATTATCAGGTTAAACGGGCCATTATTGTGTTAAACGGGTCATTATTGGGTTAAGCGGGTCATTATCGGGTTAAACATGTCATTATTGTATTAAACTGATCATTAGCGAGTTAAATGGATCATTATCGGGATAGATTCGAGTTGACCCGAATACGAATGGGTTACTAAATCCCCAACCCGAAGCCGACCCAACTATTACATGGGTCAACCCGAACCCATTTTATTCGGGTTGGATTGGACATGATTGGTCAATTTTTTTCCTGGTCTCGTTTTGTGTCGAAAGTTTTAGAAGCAAGAAAGTAAATTTATGGTTAAAGTGAGAAGTAACATTTCTATGCTTTTTTTGAAAAGCAGTGAAATTGTTTTTTTGCTTCTTATAAATTGTTTAATGTGTGCATAACCAAACAACACTTTTATTTTCGAAAGCAATTTTTTATTTTTAAAAGCAAAAAAACACTTTTGAAAAGCGTTACCAAACAGTACTTAAGACTCTAAAAAAGATATCATGTCCACGTGGAGGTAAGATGTATGTATATTAAGAAATTATTTATTTTAAATAAATTATTTTAATGTGGGACCCAAAAGAACCATTGGATAAAGAAGGGGATGTTCATATGAAGCAGAAAAACGGTGGTGTTTTTGAACTCCGCTTTTCTATATAGAGATATATGACTCAGCTTGGCTGTATAGAGATATATGATGTGTAAGTTACTGGGAAAAAACATAAGGTAAAAGAAAAAGTAAGGTTAATTCAGTCATTTTACGTTCCATTTCTAGTTCCAGTGTCTCCGTCTGTAACCTGTAACTGAGCTGAGAACGGTTAGGGTGTGGATTAGGGCTTTCTGAAATGATGATTTCAGTCTCGATTTCCGCTTCAAAAGCCATTACTGCATCAAACTCTTTCTCCTTACTACGGTACTCTCTCTGTCTCTCTTTCTCTATATCTCGGTTTTGTCCACTGCAAAGCATTTTTCACATATTTTTCTTCCAACAGAAATTCCGCAACGCTACGACCGTCCGCCATTGTTAAAGCCTCACAAGCATTTTCCAAGAATATCCTACGCCCCCGAGCTCACTCGCGTATACTTCCTCTGAACCTTCGCAGGTATTCCATCCTTCAAATCCTTCTTTTTTAGGGCTTTTTAGTGAGCTTCAGATGTCTTTCATGTTGCAAATTTTTTTCCCTTTTAATTTTGTTTCTTTCTTGTTAAAGGGTTTTCTCTGACGTGCATTACTAGTTGATTGGATTGGTCCAATCGGTCTCCATATTATCAAAAAGACTGAAACTTCTGAGGCATGAACTAAGAAGAATTGTTGAACATTTAATTTTAAAAAAAAAATTCAATCACTCTATTCAACCACAGTTTTACTGGGTGTGAGTGATGCGGAATATATTCTCAATTGGGCTTGAGATTCCCTTCTAAATGTGCGTGCAAAACGAAGAAAAACAGCTCAAATATGGTTCAGCCATTCAATTTAGGCTTAGTTGAGCTCAGAGCCAAAGGCGCTGGAAGTAGAGCTGAGAATGGCTTTAGTTCATGGATTTTGTGGTTCAATTGACCGGAATTATTTGAAATCATCTGGCTTGTGATAGGCATCGGAATTGAGAATGTAGCATTTCAATTTCAAAAGGTGATCGCTTACATTGTTTCTGATCAATTATACTCATAAGGTGGGAGATAACAAGATGGAACGGAGAAATATTTGATGTGTGATTAGAGCTAGATATTAAATAGATGGTGCTTCTAGAGTGTTACAAACTAAAAGATAAATTTTATAAGACTGTTTGTAGACCAGCGAGTTGGAAGTGCAGAAAGATTAAGAAGAAAGATATAAGGACAAAATGATTCTGGAGAGTTTAGAACTGACCATTGTTGTCAAATGTGGTCGAATAATGGCTTATGTAAATGTAACTGTATAGATTTTTTTCATGGTGGATCTTGTATAAGTAACATTTGCGTATAGGCTCTGGTGCACTTATGTGATAAACACAAGTTTTTTTCTGGTTGCACAAGTCCAATTTTATTTTTTCCCTAATTTATATCTTCTCATCTTTTGAATTTTCATGTGAGTTGTGTGATCCTGGTTCTGGCATATGCAGTTGCATAAGCTATTAGGCACCTGGTGCACGACTGCACATATATGATTTGAGAACACTGGGACTGGACTTAATAGGTGATAAATGAAAGTTGATTGAGATGGCTTGGATACATCAAGTCTAGATCTATGGAGGCTTGTTTGAGAAAGTGCGATATGGAATATCTAGATTCTCTATTGGAAGGCGAAGGGAAAACAAAGGACCTGAATGGAGTCTGTTTTTGAAACATATGAACTAAAAACAGTCTTTTATTCCACCTGTTGAGCTTTGCCTCGGTGCTGTGGACTTTACTTTCTTTGAGCCTATTTAGATTTCGTCCAAGTGTCTAAATTTATAAAATACAAGTGTGATAACTTCTAACTATGAGCTTCTGTTCTTGACACTTTAACTGTTGGATTTATCAATTTCAGATCTCTTTGCCATGTCAATGCTACAAATGATGAAGAGGCTTCTGCTAAAGCAGTTGCAGTTAATGCTGAAAGTGGAGCTCCAACCATGTATCTCTCCTAGAAATGCTAGTTTGGTCTCAAATATTAGTTGTATGATATGACCGACTCTTGGCCTCTTGGGAGGTTGCTGCTCAAATTTTGAATTGCTTATCTCTTCAATAATATGATGGTATTTCCGATGTCTTTTAGATTTGACAAGATAATAACAAAGGAGATCCCTTCAACAATAGTGTATGAGGATGAGAAAGTTCTGGCGTTTCGTGACATCAATCCACAAGCTCCTGTTCATATTCTGGTTATTCCAAAGTTGAGAGATGGATTGTCACATCTGGGAAAGGTTTTCTTCCTTTTCCTCTCAAATCTTTTTTGTTTACAGTTTTTTTTTTTTTTTTACAACTGGTAATTTTCAAAAAAGATGCATGTAATTAGAGTCTTAATAATATTACTTCTTGTTTTTCTTTTTTGTTTTTTCTCTCTCTATTTTTTTTTTTTTAACTGTGAAATAAATGATGGTGCGCAATGTTAGATTGTTATTTCATTGCTAGGTATGCTATCTGACTAGGCCAGACTTAATGTCATGGACTGAATTTTTTTATCTCTCTGTTTCATTTGACTAGCAGCTAATGTGAGACAACTGAGCAGAACTGCTACAACCCTGTTATGTTTACGTTTTGAAATTTTTGTGAATGTGTAGAGCTTTATGGATACACTCTTTATTGATAATAAGACGGGCTGAAAATTTTGTTGAGTATAATCAAGGTTTTCAATATCATTTTGATCAACATTTTGCCCGGTGCCACTGGTGAACTGTCGCTGACTTACAGGACAAATTGCCAGTCAATAAAAAATAAAAAAAAAGCATCAGAATAATAAATTAATGAAATATTATGCTACTTCTAGACTTAAAAGAGACTAAACACCTAAAAACATAATAATAGTGACAAAAATATATGTAAATGGATCATTTGCATGTTTAAAGGAAGTGCTGTGAAGAATTGAACATACAATGAAAATACATACATAAATAGAAGGTGTATGAAAATGCCATGGTCACATACAAGCTTGTAGCCACAAAGAATGTTGAGCTGGCTCAAATGCCAGTGCAAGTTACGTGCGACTTTTACCGTAAGTCAACGAAATGTCACGACACAGTGCAAGTCACGTCCGACTTTTACTGTAAGTCGACGAAATGTCACGACACAGTGCAAGTCATGTGCGACTTTTATTGTAAGTCGACAAAATATCGTGAAATGTTGCGATATTTCGTCGGCTTACGGGAATGCTTGTCATTCCCTTTTCTATGGTGGTTTCATGTCACCACCTCTCAAAATGACATTGCAAACCTTGAATACAATAATACAGAGCTGATCGCACGTTAGAAATAAGGAAATAAAGAAAACGAACTTCAGAAGTTGTCCGTGCATTTGGTACCCACAGAGGGTGAGTCAATTGCTATCCTTTCATGCTTTGGTTGACTCTTGGAGAATTGACCACCTGATCAGCTCTGCCAGTCCTCAGCTTCTCATATGAACTTCTTGTTCACTTGGAGGCGAGATTCATGTCATCAGAAAAAAAAAAAAAAAAGGATGCCAGATGCAGCTAACAAACTGGCTGACTAAGTAGCCAAGTTCCGGCAGGGTGAGTTCTTTGAAAAATAGTTGTTAGGTTTCATCTTCCTTGAGGATTGTCCTAGCAGGACATTGTTATCTCTTCTTGTTTGTTTTGTCTCTATATTTGTTTCTCTTATGTTCTCCGTAATAGTTTTTTTTTTTTTTTTAAAAAAAAAAATTTTCAATTGTTGTCAAAATGGAGGGAAATAAGTTATCACTCCTTTGCAATCAATAGATGTTCTCATTCACAATAAACTATGATCTCGAAATGTTCATTCCTCTATCTTTCTACAACGTAACAATTTACTGTATTTGAGTTCTACTTCAGTGTTGAATTGTATTTGCTTGCTGCAGGCTGAACCAAGACATGGGGAAATTCTGGGTCACCTTTTATATGCTGCCAAGATAGTGGCAGAAAAAGAAGGTATCATTGATGGGTTTCGGGTTGTCATTAACAATGGTCCTAGTGCCTGTAAGTCATCATCTCATTCAATTATATTCTGTTCATGTTTTTTTTTCTCCTGCTCATGAATATTCATGTTGGTGGAAATTGTGGATTACAGGTCAATCTGTTTATCATCTTCACCTGCATGTCCTTGGTGGAAGACAGATGAAATGGCCACCTGGTTGAAGACATGAAACATTTTCAGGGAATTTTCCTCTCCTATTATTTCTCCAAGTCTGTATGGTCTTTTGATCACGGATTTATATTTGCAAGATCATAACACCATCCGAGCCTGAAATATAAATGGGCCCCTCCTCGAGGATTTTAGGCATAAAAAAAAATCCCTTGTTGCATGAAAGATTATCTAATGTGATCCGCTTAATAATATTTAGTTTTAACACAATGAAATTTCAAGAGGACTCCATTGGCATGAAATCAAGATTTTGATTCTAATTATATCCAGCAAGTTTTCCTAGTTGATTGAAGAAGCTGAACATGTTTACATGTACTGCAAACACGAATTAAAGAAACCCCATAAAAGCACCAGGACCAACAATGTGACCAGAAAGCATAACAATCCTTACAAAGAAAAGTCTTCTTCTCATCTCTTCCTGCTGCATTGATCTTTGCAATTGTTTGCAATTGTGATTGATTGAAGATGAGAATGAAAGTCATCCTTAAAACTGATAATTCTTGTACTTATCCATCCTTTGCAATGCCTCTAAATTGAAGATAGTTTAATGAGCAGCAATGGCAGTGCTGGCTGAAGTAGTGAGGCCTTCCTTTACATTCACATGACCCAGAATTGGTATGATAGGATCCTTTCTGAAACTCCAGCCTTGATATTTTGCTTTCCTTGCTTGTGTGATATTCCAAAATTAGTGCCTGTAAATTGCCCATATGGATGCTTCCAAGGTTGGCCTATAAGATGAATGCATAGGCCCCTGTTTCTAATGGTGTGTGAACACATCAAATCTTAATGAGAGAGTTGGAAAGGCTTCATCTCCTCGGCGAGGGTAAGAAATGACGTTATGCAGTAGTAGACTTGAAACCTGATTAAACCAACACAATGGGTAACAGAAGCTAATAAATTGAACAAATGTGTAAAACCTAAACAATTTACATTAATATAAACATCTATTAAGAACAAATAAAAACACCAGTATGGGCAAAGAGCTGAAAAGGAAATAGGGTTGACGGTAAAAACTAATCAAAATGGGTGGCATGTTGTGGCACATTCTGCTTACGCAGCACAGTTGTTACCCAAAACTGATGGTTCAATGAAGATAGTGGTTTCATACCATTTTCTACCTGAACAAGCGAAATTTTGATAGCGTGGGTGAAATTTTCGTCAAAATTGCAGTCGTTGAATCACAACATTAATTAGATAAGAATGTGGATTATATTGTGGTTCCTTTTTTCTTTTGATCCATTAGTGAAAAAAAAAGGGATAAAGAATTTATAATAAAATAATGTAAAATAAAATAATTTATATAGAATCCTAAAAAAGTATTAAATATTATTATATATAGAAACATATAAGGAAACATATAAGAAAAGGACACTAATATCGTTTTTTTCCCTCTTTCACCCCTAAACGGATAAAGATTTTTTAATGAAATTATTAAGTTTTAATGATACTTTATCAAACAAATTAAAATTAAGTGAAGGGTTTTAGAATAAGTAACATTATTTATGCTTTTGAAAATATATAAAAAAAAAAGTAAAGTATTATGTTTACCAAATTGTCCTTTAGAAATCCCTTTCCTAAGGCCTTGTTTGCTATAAATTTTCAAAGTTAATTTTTAAATTTTCAAAGTAGAAAATTTGTAAAAAGTCAGTTTAGTAAAGAAAATTTAAAAATAAATTTTCAAAAATTAAAATGTTATTTTCTACATTTTTTGAAAAATTAAAAAAATAAATTTTCATAAGTTAAAAAGCAGCTTATCGTTCTTATTTCTCTCTCCAATAACCTCCACCACTAACTCCACCATGTCCACCACCACGACTACGACATCCACCTCTACTACTAACACCACCACCACCACCCGCCACCCACCTCCACCACCACCACCTCCAAGTCCACTACTTATGTCACCACCTCCACCACTAGACTTAATATCAATATCATCATCACTAGTACCATTAATATCAACTTTTTAACTTTTACAAGAAATAAGAAGATTCTAACTTTTTTGCTACTAGACAACTTTTCTGGTTGAAAAAGTAAAAAAGTTATTTTCAAAAGTTACTTTCTAAAACCTACTTTTTCACTTACGAAAAGCTATTTTCGAAAAGTTAAACCAAACAAGGCCTAAGTTGGTGTAAGCAAACGAATGCTAGATGCTTTGTATTTGTAGATAAATGCTAGTTGGGCATAGGGCTAGCAATGGGTCGGATATATATCCGAATCCGATCCGAATCCGATCCGAAATTACCAAATTCGGATATAGGATTTAGATCCACGGTTCGGATACGGATCTCAAATTTCGGATTCGAATTTTTTCAGATTCGGATTCAGATATACACGTATTCGATCCGAAAAAGATCCGAACCGAAAACATACTTATAATATATATAAACTTAGCCCAGACCATGGTTCAACTATAAGTTAAAAGGGTTAAATCATCATTTGATCATTAGACACTTGGATTTGTGTTAAAATTTATATTTAAATTTACTTTAATTGTTAAAATTGTTTTTTAAAGTTTTAGGTTCAAACAGGCTCGAATTCGGATTTCGGATATTCATTGAATTTCGAATTTGGATTTAAGTATTAAAGATCCATCGAATATCAGATCGAATTCGGATATCGGTAAATTTTTTTCGGATCGGATTCAAAAATCTTAGCAGATCCGTAACATATTCGACTGATTGCCACCCCTAGTTGGGTTTGGGCATTCTTAATGTTTCAAAAGAAATCGTAAAAATTGGGCTTGCTTATGGTTTCACAATTAGCTGTATTAAGCTGTTTTTTTCACTTGATTTTTATGGATAGGTAACGGCTCAACAAGAAAAGCCCTTAATTGAAAGTATTCAGAGGCTTGGTAAATGCTGAAGATCTCTCTAGGGTCCAATTGGTTCAATGAATTAAAATTGGAGTTAAGAATTCTAAATCACTTTTATTATATATATATCTTATAATATAAAAATTTCTAAGATTCCACTTTTAACTAATTGACCAATTTTCTTAGTCATCGTCTTTTTCATCATTCTTTAATAAATTAATAAATATCTTCATAGTAAAAATAAATATATTATTTAACAATATAAAGTTTCTAACTTTTCCACTCATAAATTAGTCACCGTCATTTTTATATTTCTTTATGTTCCTTAAAAGTTTTAATTTGTTTCGATTTATTCAAATTAACCAAATCTTGATCCAATCTAACGGTCAATTACCCCCTATATCTGGTTAATCAAAAAGCAGATTTAGAAAGACAGAAGAGAGAGAGAGAGAGTTAAAAAAAAATTTTAAAAGGCAAAGCAAAAACTAGCCGTTGCACTCAATGTTTGCAACGGTCATATTCGCACTCTTCAGATCTCGAATATGACCGTTACACCCAATTCTCTTCTCTATTTCTTCTCCATCTTCCTTCCCATTCCCTTAAACGCTTCTCTGCTTTTCTCGAAGACTTGACGGAACTTCACCGGAAAATCTCTCGAACCCACTTTCTTTCTTTGCCAAATCCCACATACTCAATTGTTATCAGACGCTCAAATCGCAGAAAATAATCATATCAGCCTTCCAATTGCTGCAGAAAATGGGGATCTCTATGAACCCATCAAGCTCAGTGACCCAATCGCATTATCACACTCACAAGGTCTTCCTTTTGTGCAATTACATCCTATTGGGTGCAGCATCGAGTTGCGTTTTCCTGACTCTCTCCCTGCGTCTGGTTCCATCTGTTTGTGGATTCTTCCTCATTCTCCTCCACATCTTCACTATTGTCGGAGCCATCTCTGGCTGCACTGCAGCCTCAGCCGGGAGTAGCCGTTGGTATGCTGTCCACATGGTGGCTACAGTCTTAACTGCCATATTTCAAGGCTCTGTGTCAGTACTCATCTTTACAAGAACTGGAGACTTTTTGGAGAACTTGAAGACTTATGTTAGGGAAGAAAATGCGGCTGTGATCTTGAAATTGGCTGGAGGACTCTGTATTTTGATGTTCTGCTTGGAATGGGTGGTCTTAACACTCGCGTTTGTGTTGAAGTACTACGCCTATGAGGAACGAGATGGTGGGAGTAGTGCAATGAAGAGGAGTGCCAAGGTCCAAGAGGAGGAGATACATGACTGGCCATGGCCTTTTCAAGTATAGCTTGCCAAGGCTGAGGCTGGCTTGGTTGCGTGCTTTTCAATTCGTTTCCTCTATAATTCCTTTATGGGACCTCTCAATCTCTCAGAATTATTTTGGGTGGTTTAGATTTAGGCATAAAAAATTAAATTATGCTCATTTTGTTCATGTTTCTTGGTGATATTGATTATTTGATTGTATATGGTAATGGGTTTGAATTGATTTAGCTCCAGAAGAGTTGTTCCTTCTGGAGTTCATTTACATTTATTTATATAAATTAATAGAATTCTTCTGTTCTTTATTTTTGGGTATCAAGTGTTTTCGCACTTCAATTGTTCCTCAATATAGGATCCCATCTAAAAACTATTCTGGACACCCATTTGATCACCTGTGAGTGCAAGGGCTTTTTCCACTTGCAGCAATAGAGAAGGTCTGGAGTTTTCATGTGATTGATCTAAGCTATTTTGTTTAAAATGACTCTTTTGCGCTAATTGGCAGGTGTATATGGGGTTTTAAATTTCGAAGTAGTAGAAACCCAAGGTGGCTTCTCCGATCGCAGTGTTGATTGCGGTTTTTCCCAGAAAATCTTTTTGCTGAGGCAATGTCACGCCCTGAACTTTGGTCATATAAAATAGTGTGATCGCAAAGCACTGGAACGTGACTCAGAGATGCCAATAACACTAATTTATAAAAATAACACAATCCCCAAGAGTACAGTAATAATACCTAATAGAATCCAAGAAAATATCTTCAAGAACCCATCAAAACATAAAATCTCAATTATACAAACCCAATTGAAATAGATGAATCCTTAATAGTACGACATCTAAATCCGAAGATACTAATAATATTAAACTATTAGCCAAAAAACTTCAAGAACTTTCACTTTGGCTTCTTCCAACTCCGGTCCTGCAACTGACCTGAAATTGTTTATTTCCACAAAAGGGTGAGCTCACAGCCCAGTAAGAAGATTTACTTTAATTTATATGTGCTAATAATGTAAAATCTCTAGTCAACTAAGTTTAACCTAACAAATTTCATTCTATGCATAAAACTGATATAATTAGATTTTGCACAATACTTCATGATGTTCCACATTATATTCGTTCAACCTAAACATCACAATAATTCATTTACATGCACAAGCATCAGTGTCAATTAATTAATTATTATTATGAAATACAAATTATGGGGGTCTTTATTCTAATGATTCTCATGTCAAACCTAACCAGAATTTTGATCAAGTTCTTGGATCCCACTTTAATACAGCAGGGATTAGACTCTCATAAACTCCACGTGTACATCGTGGTTTTAGGGGCTTCCAACCCATGGGACACAAGCGCCCAACCTTATTTCCTTAAAATTTAGGGACTCACACCCCCAAGAACACCAACTTATCACTAAGATGGTCATCCTTCATGAGTAATCACTAGAATAAAGATATACGGTTACGTTATTTATCAATATGTCAATTCCTTATATACGATTGACTACACAGTATCATGATTAGAAATTTTGTCACAATGCTTATGATCTACTATAATCACCCAAGCTTATAGAATACCTTTCTTGAACCAAATAAGTTGTAACCAAAGATAACAAATAACTATTAGCTCTTATAAATGATAACACAACAATTATAGTATAAGCAATTATAGTATAATCTTTACAAGGACAAAATAACTACACTTATAATATGGCCATGATATGTAAAATAGTATTGCACTACATAGTCTAATTGACATTAGCATGATTTGGTGAAAAGCAACCACAACCATCCGATTCTCAAGACAACCCTACAACACTTTTTCACCCTTTTTGTTTTAATATATATAAAAGGTGTCATTTGCCATTAAAGCCATATGGCAGCACAAGAAATCTGCACAAGCAAACCAATCACCTAAACAGTAAAAGGTGAACAGTACTCAAAAAGGTGATTCGTCCATTGTCCTCTAAAAGCAATAGAAAGTGATTCGTCCATTGTCCTCTAAAAGCAATAAAAGTGATTCATCCACTCTTATTCAACGATTTTGTAAAAGAAAAAAAAGTGGTTCATGACCATTGTCATTCAACGAACACGTGAAAATGATAAAATATTGTGGCATGACCTTCTCATTCAACAAGTTCAACGAGTATAGCCATATATATATATACTTCATGAATTAACAATTATAAACACCACAAGATCAAATTTGACTAGGCTTTAATATTTAACTAAACATCACAAACAAAAGATTAAATCCCACAATGATTTAACAATGTGAAGAAATTATCTAAAATTCAGATTAAACCCCACAACAAAATTAACAAGCATGCAGAAATTAATTAAATTTCCTAGTAGTTATTTTATCAAGGTCTTACATTATTCACCATCTAAATGAAAGTAAAAACCCTTACCTTAAACCAGCCCCAAATCTCTTAGGGTTTCTCTTAATCCCTCTTTTCTTCTTCTAATCCTCCTACAATAAGCATTGAAGAAATAGATAAATAAAATAAGAATAAGAAATTTGGGAAGGAGGTGTAGAGGACTTGAGGAAAGGGACAAGACTTACCACCTACGGATTGTGTGTTCCTTGAGGAAGAGTAAAAGAAGAAAAAGGAAAAGGTAAGAAGAAGGTACGGTTTAGCTCTTTAGGGCAAAGAAACAAAAGGGGTTTTGGACTTGTACGATTTTTGCTTCTCCCCTTTTTGGTTTCCTCTTTTTTTTTTTTAAAGTAAGGCTTGCTAATGTGCATGTGCCACTAGGGAGGGTCCTACACCAACACCATTTAAAATCCCCAAATCAAATGACCCTTGACCAGTCCAAATTTGACTAAGGTCAAAGTCATGTTTATTTTTGCTTCTTTTGACCAAGTTGTTACAGGCAACCTCGAAGTATTTCAGCTCTTAATACCAATACATCTCGTGCAACTGGGAAACTTTTGTTATCTGTTGTATGCAAAGCAGTTTCCGTAAAACCCCAGACTGAGATTGAAGGTCTCAACATCCCCCAAGATGTTGCCCAGGTGAGGAAAACTGTTCCTTTTTATCTGGGTTCGTTTGTTGTATTTGCTAATTGGGATTTGTTTTCGCTTGGAAATTTTATTAAGATTTTGATCAGATTTTAAATTATATGTTGTAGAAGATCAAATTTTGTTTTTTATTTAATTTTTGTTTCTATTACAACTCCAACTACTGGCTAATTCTGCTCTTTCTGGGTGATGAATTGGTGTTCTTACTTGTTCATTATGCGAATTGTGTGATCGCGATGGTGGCATATGCAGTTGCATAAGCTATTAGGGACCTGGTTGCATGGCTGCACATACATGATTTGAGAGCACTGTGAATGGTCTTAATAGGTGCAACATGGTGATACTTAAAAGATCCAAAACCTCTATTGGAAGACCAAGGAAAAGAAGGACCCGGATAGTTAAAAAGTCTGTTTTTGGAAGCCATATGAATGAAAAACAGCCTCTTGTTTCCCCCTGTTGACCTTCAACTTCAGTGGCCCAAACTTTGCTTTCTTGGAGCATATTTTAAATTTCATCTACCGTCCAAATTCATAAAAGACCACTTCTTACTATGAGCTTCTGTTCTTGACTCTCTAACTGTTGGATTTTATCAATTTCAGATCTCTTTGCCATGTCAATGTTGCAAATTGGTGAAGAGGCTTCTGCTAAAGGAGCTCCTTATCTCTCCTATAAATGCTCGTTTGGTCCCAAATATTAGTTGTATGATATGACCCACTCCTGGAAGGTTGCAACTCAAATTTTTGACATGATATATCTCTTCAATAATATGAAAGTATTTCCAAGGTCTTTAAGACTTCACAAGATAATAAAAAAGGATGACAGAACATCAATCCACAAGCTCCTGTTCATATTGAGGTTATACAAAAGTAGAGATATGGATTGTCAAAAAAATGCTTTTAATAATACTACTTCTGATTTTTCTTTTTAACTGTGAAATAAATGACAGTTCTTTCTATTACAATGTTAAGCTTTTATTTTCATGCCAGGTGATTTAGCATTATGCTATCTGACAAGGCCAGACTCAATGACAAGAAACTGACATTTTGATCTCTCTGTTTCATTTGATTATCAGCTAATGTGGGGTAATCCAGCAAAAATATTACAACCCTGTTATTTTTACGCTTTAAGCTTCCTTAGCTGCATTTTGTGAATCCACAGAGTATTTTTGCTGATCGTATGACGTGCTGAAAATTTTGTCGAGTATATTAACATAGAGCTAATCACATGATAGCCTCAAATGAATAAGGAAGAAAGAGCATGAACTTGAGAAGATTTCAATGCAGAATTCAAAGAAACCAGAATGAGAATAGTAACAACAGGATCAGCTTGGAGAACAGAGACAGAAGATGACGCAGAACTATTGAACATCTTCTCAGACCTGTTTTTTTTGGCATACATAACTCCAGTATAACTGTGCCCATACCCTGTATAAGTGTTGGTTCTTCACCTAAGATGCAGAGTTTTTTATACATAACAAGGCCGTATTTCCAGAATAACCCAAGCACGCAGAATTCTTATTCTACCATTTCACCATGTGAAGCCAAGCTTTAGATCTACGAACCTAATCCGATCTTACCAAATGGTCTTTTCTTTAGGCTTCCACTTCTACAAAGAAATACCCATGTATCATATCAGTTGCCAATGCACCTTGGCATTTTGAGTATTTGAAGAGAGAAAAGTAATTCAAAATCTTCCTTATCTTCTTTTTTTTTTTTTTTTTGATGAATAATGAAGGATATATTAAAAACTGAGGAAGAGAAAATACAAGAACCCATGAGATAAGGGGATACAGACAGAGAAAGGAAACTATAAACTACATAAACCAGCTAACAAGACATACAACATAAAGAGATATCTCAGCAATATAACACTGAATCTGGAATAAACTAATCCAATAGGGTTACAGCAACCCAATCTCGTAAGATGTCACTGTTAGGAACTGATCTGAACTCCTCCCTAATCCTGACCCAATCTGCTACCAGGACGAAAATATCCTCCAAAATCTTCCTTTACTTCAGGTATGGTGATTGTGCTGCATCATCTCCTCCCAGCTGAAACAAACTTGGTTCCATCTAGTTTAGGCCTGTAAATTGATTGAGGCTTTTTCAAGATGTAGGTCTTTGACAGATTCAGGAACTCTAAGAATCATTTTTTTTTCGATCTCTGCTTATGTATAAATTTGGTATGACATCCTGTATCTTGAACATCAAGTGTATCTTCACCATCTGCATGTAGGCTTGATGGAATTTCTACCACAGTTTTTTCTCCTTTTTTCTTGATTCTAAACTTCTCTTTTCTCATCTGATATGTTAGAAATCAGGTTTATGTTAATCTAGTAGGTAAAGACATCAGTTTACATTTGGTACCGACAGAGGGTGACTTAATTACTATCCTTTCATCTTTTGGATTTTAGAAGCCTCACTCTTGGAGAATTAACCACCTAGTCAGTGCAGTCATTCCTTGGCTTCTTCCTATGAGACTCTTGTTCACTAGGATGTCAAATGCAGCTAACAACTTGGCAAGAGTAGGATGAGGATAGAGAACTTACTTTAGGGGGGTCCTTGCAGGGCATGTTTCTTCTTGATTATTTTGTCTTTGTATTTGTTTCTCTTATCAGCTCTGTAATGCATGTAATTACATAACTAATTAAACTATTAGAATTGACAATTAGGATATCCCTTTAAGCAACAATTCAGATATCTTCGATCGGTTTTACAAAAAGATGGAGAATTTGATTGTATTTTCTTGCTGCAGGCTGATCCAAGACGAAGGGAAACTTGGGGTCATCTTCTTTATGCCTGCTAATATAGTGGCAGAAAAATAAAGTACTGTTGATGGGTTTCGGGTTGCCATTAATGGTGGTCCTAGTGCCTGTAAGTCATCATCTCATTCAATAATATTTTGTTCGAGTTTTTTTTTTCTTGTGTCCACACATATTCATGCTGGTGGAAATTGTGGATTCCAGGTCAATCCATTTATCACCTTCACTTGCAGGTTCTTGGTGGAAGGCAGATGCTGGTTGGAGTCAGGAAGCTTTTTCAGGAAATTCTCCTCTCCTATTTCTCCATGTCTGTATGGGAATGGATTTATATTTCAAGATCATAACAGCATCTGAGCCTGAAATATAAGTAGGCCCTCCCAGGAAGTAAGTAATCAAGAACAATAAACATTTATTATGAACTCAATATTGTATTTCCTTCTTCCATGTAGCTGAGTTCATCAACAAGGAATGTGATTCAAGCTCCAATTAGCTAAATCACACACCATGGGAATAAAAAATATTTCTTATTACAAGCTTAATAATATGCTGCACCTGATCTGTAACATCCTAGAAAATTAATAGGGATATTTTAGTCTTGTCCTAAAAAAAACAATAATTAATTAATTAAAATTTTAATAAGCTGAAAATTTAATTAGAATTAATTTAGGTTTAATTTGAATCTAAATAAGTAGTTTTATCATATTTAAGTGAGAAAAGGGTTTTTTATAATAATATACTTTAGGGAATCCTAATTTAGTAAATAATTTAAGTAAAAGTGAAACTAGCTATTATTTAAATTATTACATAGAATAAAAATTGTATTTTAAATAGCCACTTGGAATTGTACTAGAATTAGGATAGTTTAATGAGTCCTAATTCAATTAGGAAACTAACACCCTATTATAAATACCAAGTTAGGATTTATTATTAGAACTTTTTATCAAAATTGGAAGAAGGCTTAGGCGTGAGAAACCCTAGAAGAGAGCTTGGGCGTCGGAGAAAATTGTAGAAGAAGAAGAAATCTTGCAATCAAGGATTTTAGCGAAAAAGGTAGGTCGATCATGAACTTATTTCTTTTTAGAGATTTTAGCTGGTAGAATAGGTTATTAGAATTTATATATTTGTAATTAATTTATTGTTTATGGTACGGAGTCATGAACTCAAAAATCTGTTTGCTTTGTTCTAGACCATATTGTTATTATAGAGGAATTAGGGAATTGATTTGTGTATATGCATTACAAAGACATATTAATAAAATAAGTTATTTATCTTATTCAGGGGAGATGAATAAAATAATGATAATAGATCAAATATATTTTAGATGTCAAATAATTTTAGGAACGAGTCTCTAATAAAATAAATTATTTACCTGTAAGACATATAAAATAATATTAATTATAATAATTGCAAATGTATTTTTAGATACTGTTTGATGATTTTAGTGAAACCATAATTGTCTATATTGCTAAATAATTATTATTGATGTGACGTGAATGACTTGGTTGTAACCTAAAATTTATCTGAATTTATATTAAATTAAGGATGATGCTACATAGCTGTCAAATTATGCAATGCATATTGTTTTGTTATTTTTTATAATATTTATTTAATTGAATGATTATAAATACATGTGCATAAATTTTGTTTATGACCTTCTATGCTATTTTTACTTGATGAATTTAACTGTAACATGTTAAAATTAATTGTTTATGGCTATTGATGAAAGCCATGTATGACTTAAGGTTAGATTTGCATATTTGAATATCTTGAAAAATAATTATGGCATTGATCTTGAAAATAGAATTAATAAATTTGACACAATATTGCATGAGAAAAATATATGGAAAAGATATATACATTCTGTAAAAGAGTGAGATGTGAGGATCGAAGCCTAACAGTCACCAATAACTCTATGGTTCGGGTGAGGTGTGAGGGTTGGAGCCCAACAGTCACTAACAACCTTGAAATATGTGTATATTATCTGTGAACCATGACTTAATAATAGTCTGGTATGATACCTTAGATGAGACCGTGTTTTGAAATTTGGGGATCCGATATTGCAAAAATGTTGTGGGCATCTTGGGAGTAATCCTTTTTCCAAAAACATTGGCTCGGTATTGTGATCCGATCGGTTGAAAACCCGTAGAACTGCAATGTACACGTAAAACATTATAGATGACCATAAAGAGGTTGGTGCCTCAGGACTCTATGATCAAAATGTGTGATATCTAATATACTCCAAAGGTCATATCACATACACTTGGCAAGTTGTACGAAAGGTGGGGGAATAGTCTTACAATTCTGCAACTTGATATTCATAATGGGTAGAATATCTATGGTGGATGCACACACTATTCACTGCATGCATTCCATATTTGTTTGCGTGTATATTTATGGATTTTTGGCATGTTTATTTCATATAAATATTGTATTTAAGATATACATGCATCCTAGGATTATAATAATTGAATGAAGGAAATTAAAATAAAATTATTGAAAGAATTAATTAAAATATTTAAATAATTAATTATTGGCTTATTCTGCTAACTTAGGATTTCCAATTGATATTGAGTTTGTGAGATGAAACCTACTAGGCATATTTGCTCACTCCTAATATTTTATAAGTATTTATGATGCAGCATATGAAGAGCAGGATGATGCCTAGGAAGTGAATTTGATATGGCATGACTGACGTCGACAGGGTCTACGTAGAATAGTATTTTTTTAGGGGTTTATTTTGATGTCTTATTAGTAGAGTAGGTTATTTCCATAATTTCATATTAGTGATAGGTTTATTTATTGATTTAATGTTTTATGTGAACTCTGATATTATTTTAATTAATAGATGTGGATTTTAGTTATCTTACTATTGCTCCAAAAAGGGGCCGGTGTGGACACGTGTCTGTGTTGATGATGTGTCTCTACGCGGGCGTGCCAGTATCGTTTGATACAATGATTTTCGAGTCGATTCCTGACCCCGGGCACCTGTTCCGAATCTAAACCGGGATCGGTTCAGTCGTACTGCAAGCCACCTGTAATAAAATCGGTCAGGCGATGGTATGAAGACTAGGGGTTCGGTCTTCGTTTTGGGTTCTTGTAAGTGTTTGAAAGCGAAAGCAACTAACGGCACACAAATCCTTTATTATTAAATCGGCCGAATAGCCGAAAGCGACAACAGATAATCCTCAAAATGGAAACAAAAAGTACAAAAGAAAACCGACAGGGCTCGCAGGACTGGCCTGTCCTGGTCTTATAGCCGTAATCGGGTATAAGCGCAGGAGGAAGGGGGCGGCTGCTAGCAAAGCCAGTTCAGGGGGTTCACCCTGGATTGCTGCTTACTCGAAAATACACGAGTCACCTGGCGTGAACAGAGCGAGTCTCGGGATCGACTGCTCGGGATTCTGTAAGGACAGAACTGCGAGTCAGGGGCGGCCTCAACTTACTCTCCGGTGGCAGGATTCTGGTGTTAATCGGAATAAAGAGGGGTCGAAGATGTCACTGCGACTGGAAGCAGTGAGAGAAGTCCTAGTTTATCCGTCTGTATTAGAGGGGATAAAGGATCACGGATGATCAAAATAATATAATAACCGGTTGCGGTTGTGTGGATTGTGTCCTTGAGCTCTTCGAATTTGTGCCTTTTATAGCCGCTCCTTGACGGTTGCTCAACGTCCTACTCTTGCACGATCTTCATGGCAGTTGGTCATCTTCAGTTCTCTGTTTCAAAATGATAACCGCCCGGCCATGATCTAAAAATAGTTTTATTCTTGAACGGCCGATGGCACGATCTTCTAATATTTGTGGTTTTGTCGTATTGGCTTGCGTGGCTCGAACCGCATTCTTCTATATGCGTGCTGACGTGGCCTGCTCAACCATTCAAAGCCTACGGGCCTTGATGTCGTGGCCTAACCAAGCCACCTAGGCACCACGTGTCCTTCTCTTATTCGTCGGTTATATAGGGTGTAAACACTTACATGTGCAAGATCTTGGCATTTAATTTATTGTTTTATTGGAATCTATTTATATGATGTTTTATACATTAATGCACTTGTGAGTTGGGTTATCTGCTTGGGTTTTCACATTAGGGTATGTGGAAACTGCAGCCATGTCCTAAAATCCTTATTACCCCATTGTTCTTATTATTTATTAATTATTATTATTATAAAGATATTACATGTATAAATTTCGGGGCGTGACATGATCCTTGCAAACAATTCAAACTGTGACTAGTTCAAGATGACGAAGAAAACCATCTTTTTTTTTTTGATCGGTAATGAAAAAGGATTATATTAAGGCTTAAAAAAGTGAGGAGTACAGAAACTGAACAGTACACGATCAGTGTACATACTACAAATCACAAATGTTCCTACACTCAAAAAACTCATGACAAATCATCCCTTTACAAGATTCATAACTCGATGCCCAATACAGTAGGAAGTTGAGAGATGATTCTAATAAACCCCAAAATGGACTAGATGAATCTTCGAAAATTCTATTGTTCCTCTCTTTCCATAGTGCCCAAAGGATAGCCGCCAGTGCCAAATTCCACAATACATCGTACCTCAGAACACTTTTGCTATAACCCCATGACTGCAGCACTTGAATTAAATCTCTAGGCTACACCCATAATTTGCCAAAACTTTGTAGGATAACAGACCACAAATCATGTGCAACCTTACAGTGAACAAACAAATGGTTTACATACTCCAAATCAAATTTGCACAATACACATCTGTTTGGGATATGCCACCCTCTTTTCATGAGGTTATCTAATGTCAATACTTTCCCCAATGCTGTTGTCCATATAAGGAACCCAATTTTGGATGGAAGATTAGGCTGCCATAGCATATCTGAGAGCATAAATCCGAAGTCCTTCTTGGCTAGATGATTGTAGAACCCTTTTACAGTAAACTCACCTGATCTGTTCCCCACCCATTTCATCCCATCTTGATTTGAGTTCGGCTGATGGCCATGAATGCTCGCTAACAGTTGAGCAAGAGAGTCAATTTTCCAATCAAATAGGTTCCTTCTGAAATTAAGATTCCAATTCCATCCACTCCCATCATAGGAACATAGCTCAGCAGTATACATCTGCAAAGAAGTAGTAATGCTGAAAAGATCGAGAAATCTGGCTTTTAGTGGCTCTTCCCCACACCATATATTTTCCCAAAATCTTATCCTATCTCCTTTCCCTAACTCATACCTCAAAGTAGAGGTAAGGTGTGAGGAAAATTTACTAATATGCCTCCAAAGGCTCACCCAATACAACCATTTACACGACTTGGCATCCAATCATTGGGGTTATAATTGTACTTGATTGTAATTAGCTTCCTCCACAGACTTGTAGGATCTTTCCGGAACCATCTTTAAAACTCATCTTTCTTATGCTTGTTCATCCTCTGCAATGCCTATGAATGCAAGTGATAATGAGCAGCTACTGGCTCAAGTTACAGACAGTAAATCTTTTCATTTATGCATAACCTAGAATTGGCATTATGGGGTCCTTTCCTGGTGGAAAATCCAGCCTGAATATTTTGCTTTCATTTCTTGTATGAGAAATTCTAAGTAACCTGATTTGCATATTTCAAAATAAATGCCTGTATATTGCTTATATGAATGCTTGCAACATCTGTAAAACCCCTTTGGACAAAGATGAACACATACTCCCGTCTCATTGTGGGTGAATACAGGACGAAATTTTCATGACAATTGAAAGGTTTCATCTCCATGGCTGGAGTAGGAAATGATGGTATGTAGAACTTTGAAACGTGATTCAAACCAACACAATGTGACGCAAGCTAATCTTAAGAATATAATGACACAATATTTTTATAGGTAATAAATAGAAGAAGTATAATCAGGAGAACTGAACATCTTATTCTATGACTTTATAACTATATAAGGTACTTATAAATTTTAAGATAATTCAAAAATAAAATATATATTAGTATCATTATAATACTAATTTTAAAAACTTACACAAATCTAGCATATAAACAACCCAGTTTTGATGACACAATAATGGGGATTTTTAATATTTCTTAAGACAAATCCATATAACAATTCTAACATCTGGCTACATTTGGATATAGAGAAAAATGTCATGATAAACGTGCATTTCTCAGACCTTTTTTTTTCTTTTTCTTGACTAAACTTGCACAACTTGTTTTAGGCTCTAAAATTTTCTCATGAGGCACAAAATAAAATAAAGAATCCACGGGATGGCCCATGTGAAAGCATCCCACTCTAATAGCAAGGTGCAAAACGAGAGTATTTCTTCTGCTCCCTTAGTTTTTGCTCCCTGTTTGCTCCCCCAATCACCTTTCGCCACACGTCCCTAAGGGCCCCACCATAATTGGACTGTTAACTTGCTTGGGTTAACGCTTGCATTGCAAGCTTGCGTCCCAAGGGAAGGGCCCGACCATAACAGCTCTTTCTATCTCTCTCACGGTTCTATCTCTCTCTCGCCTCTCTGCTCTTCTTCACTACTTTTTCTTCCTTCATCATCTCTTGGCCTCTACTCTCTCTCTCTCTCTCTCTCTCTCTCTCTCTCTCTCTCTCTTATTTTCGTTGGTCATTCATTAATAAGACAGCAAAATATAAATCTATGAAAATGGTACACAGGGATTGAATGGCTCAAAATATAGGTTCAAAGTATGAATTAGTTGTCCGCGGAAATCAGAGATGCAGAGATTTCTGGAAGGACTGGTTCTGCATTCTCCCCTGTTGCCACAATGAGCCTGGCATACATACTCAGCCTTATTGGTTTTCACCTGCCAGAACCCCATTGTTGGATCATACCCAGCCCGCTGAAACTCTTCTCCAAACATAGGCTCGATTGAATAGCATTTAGAATAGGCTTCCAGGTAGCTTATGAATTGCTGCTTTGTGGGATACTCTTCAAACTCTGGAGGGAACACCATATAAGGAAGCTCACAGAACTTCTTAGGGAGGTGAAGTCTTAGGCGATTATAAGTTCTCAGTTTCCACGGGGAAGCTATACAGTGCTCTTTCTCAAGGATCAAGAAGGGAACTCCCTTTTCTTTAAGGCAAGCAGCTATGGCCAGTCCTGAAGGTCCAGCACCTCATATTGGAACAGGAGGAAATAAAAAAAATCCATGCCATACAAGAAGCACATCTGCAGTGGGTTACAACTAGCCAAAGAAGGACGTGAAAACACACCCAGAGATTTAACTAAAATGCCGCCCATAAATGGCAACAAACAGCTGAGCCAGTCATTTTGAACATTCGTCCTCTATGTTTTCCTAATTGCCTAATGAATCGAAAAAGTGAGCTCAAGCAAGTTAACTAAAAAGTCTCATTGATGTGATCCACAGAACTGTGATCTAACCACGATGCATATAGAACAGGGCACAAGAATCAACCGCTCTTTTCCAAGCATTCTGATTTTCTAGTTCCTTACAGTGTACAAAAAAACAAATAAATAAAAACTTAAAACACAAATGTAAGAAGACAAGTCAGTGCACCTCTTCCAGTCAGCAGTATACTGTTCTGGGATGATCTCAATCTTCTGACTACCATCATTTACAACAGCATCAAGAGCTTCTTTTGCCATAATATTGCACTTAACATACCACTGTGGCTTTATCATTGGTTCCACCACATCATTAGTTCTTGAACAAAGGCCAAGGCGCATCTCATTATTTTGAGAATCTCTATTGAGTCCCTAAATGAGAGAAATATCATCAAAATTTCGTAAATTTCAATAACCAGAGCATCTTATTGGTTGAACTAGTCAATTTCAAAGAGGCTGTACCTGTGGATCAATAAGTTGGTGTTCTAAAGCACCATCTTATTTACAAGTGGTTCTGTACTTGCTTTGATCCACAAATACAATACTTGTGGATCAAAGAGGCTGCCACATTGTAAGTTAACAATCCTAAAGGAAATTTGAATAGAAGAAACCATTTCAAAACACTTACATGATCCATCAGAGATCAATATTATCATTGTGGTTTTGCTCCATAAGGACGCAAGAAAGGCTGCCACATTGTAAGTTTGTTTAGTATAACGAGTATAGAATTATGAGCTCAACAACTTCTAAATACTTACCTGCAACATTTGAGTGAATTGATGGTTACTTTGGTTTGTGAATTGGCTATCTTGATTGAGTAGCATGTGACTATCCTGAGTTAAGTTGATGGTGCTTTGACTGAACCCACTACAATCTTCATGGAGATTGATTTGAAAATCATGCCTAACCCCCATCAGCTCCTGTATATGCCACAAAGTAATAATTATATGTATTAATCCTCCATTCCCTTCCATATTAAAGAGAGAAGTTTAAAAACTACCGGAGTAGAGTTGGATGGAGTGCTACGACTCAATGCAAGAGGAGTGCTGGTATGAACTAGCATCGGAGATGCCTTTTCCTTTCTCTGCCTTTTGGTATTGAGGTTGCTTGTATTATGGCCCTCCTCTTCTACAGATTGGTCCAATTTTTTAGTCCTCCTCTTCCTTATAGCTTTGTTCAAAGCACCTTCAATTCGACGGATGCTAGAACCAGCCCGACCACCCTTCCCCTTCATCTTGATACCTTTCACTGTAGGAATTACCACTGTGGTTGCTGCTCCATTATTGTTAGTATGATTATCACGTATGCTATCAATGTCAACACTTTGAACACCAATGGGCATATTGTTTGCCCCAGAACTGTCACCCAGATGTTGCTCCAGCTTGTCATTGCATACAATTCTACAAACCCCATCTTTCAATTTATTTCCCAAATCAATTGCAAATTCATAAGCCTGGGGGTGCTCTGAAGCTTGTTTCAATGTTTGCATGTACATAAGACACAAATTTTTGTGTCTCCTTGCACATTCAAGTATAGGATCGTCTTGCACCACAAAACCATCTATGCTTGTTGATAAATCCCAACTTTTTGCATTTCTTGTCAACCTCTTTAAAATATACTGCCCAGGCACCTTTGTTATTCCATTCACTAGCAGTACAATCAATGCATGACAACAAAGTATACCTGCAAATTCAAATTTTTTGCAACTGCAACTAATAGTGGTAGTGAACCCTTCAAATATAACAATATGCTCTCTCTTCTTTTGTGCAAGATTATTTACAACCTTATACTCAGACAACGTCCCAATATCACCACATTTATGGGGAGCACAACTATAAACATTGTATGCTTTTACCTTAACTCGTTCAAAAATTTCCTCTGTATATATCAACTTCACATCTTCTAACAGAGTACTTGGTGTCTCAATCATTGGAATAGAGTTTCTCATTTTGCAATCAAGCTTCAACTCATCATATCGTCTGTAAGCCAACAGCCTATCAAAATGCCATAAGAAGCGTATAAAATCTTTTTGACTTTGTAAATACCGCTTCAAAATTGCATTCATACTCTTAGAGCGTTGTGTGGTGCTCATTTCCGCACAAAATGTATTTCTTCCATATGCTAGCGACCATTTTTCCCTCTCATCAAACCTTGCTTTTAACCATGAATTGGACGATAGATTATATCTTGCAATCATTTCATTCCAAGCTTTCAGAAACTCATCTTCATTTTCATACTCGTAAACACATCGGCTAAAATCACTTGCAAAAGATTTTTCATGATTAAACACATCACTAAGATGTTTTGCTGCATTCTGGAACATATGCCAAACACAAAAACGATGGTAAGTTCTTGGTAATACCGAAGCTATTGCACTTGTCATAGCTTGGTCATGATCAGTTAGGATCGTTTTTGGCTCATTTCCAGACATAGCACTCAAAAATGTTCTAAATAACCAACAAAAAGTTAATATCGTTTCATCATAAAGTAAGGCAGCTCCAAAAATGATGCTCTGTCTATGATGGTTCACTCTAACAAACAAACCAAATATTCGACCCTCCTTATTTGTTTTATATGTTGTATCAAAACATACAACATCACCGAAAGTTTTGTAATCACTAATCATTCCAACGTCTGCCCAAAAAAACTTGTGATCATATCATCGTTGTCTAGGTCCATTGAATAAAAAAATGAGTGATCCGATGCTTGTCTCCTTGCAAAATACTCAACCAAAGCCCCCACTTGTTCACTTTCCTTGCCGTACTTGCGTTTAGTACGTAAATAATTATGACAATCCATTCGCATGAATCCAAGATTGTCAATCCCACCAACTTCTTTGCTCATCAACTCTACAGTTTTTTTTGGGGATATCCCAGTCATATTTGCCAGATCAATTTCTGCAGCCTGGATACTAGTCAAGCACTGATGAAACCTTAACATGTGCACCATAGTAGGCAAAACCAATTCATGATTATGATTTGGTTCAAATTGTGATACCTTATATTTGCCGCCTGCAATCAACACAATCCGTAATCTTGCCGGACAACCAATTTTAGTCACAGCACGATGTTTTTGAACTTCATTGTCTCATTTATCATTTAGGCGTTGACCTTCTCTAGAGCAAGTGGGAATGCTCGAGCTCCTATTTCAATGAGGTCTCCCTTCAGATTCCGGCAGAAACAAGGTTGGCTCTCTCCTTGCAGATCCTGGCAAAGGCAAAAAAGGAAGAAAGATGCAAAAGCCGAATGGAAGAGAGAGACAAGAGTGATTGAGGGGAGGGAGAAACCAGAAATACGAAAGGGCGGGATTGAATTGCTCTTATGGGAGATACGAAAGGGCGGGATTGAACTTGCTCTTATGGGAGTGATGGGGCCCTTGGGACGCAAGCTTGCCATGCAAGCGTTAACCCAAGCAAGTTAACAGTCCAGTTATGGTGGGGCCCTTAGGGACGTGTGGCGAAAGGTGATTGGGGGAGCAAACAGGGAGCAAAAACGAAGGGAGAAGAAGAAATGCTCTCATGCAAAACAGTGAAAAAATTACAGACGATATCATCCCTCCATTTTCCGAACGCAGGCTAAGTAGTGAGCATTTCTTCTAAAGCCAAAATCCGGTAATTCAGTAAAACCACTGGCTGGGATGCATTGTGGGGTGTGGGCCCCACTATTGAAAAGGGCCGTCCATCCGCACGTTTCACGCTGGAACCACTGAGTGGATCCAGATGAAACGGTCTCAGCTAAGTAAAATTGAAGACAAGGTTTAGACCCACCCAGACCGGGTTTTAAACCGATCTGGAAATGTTAAAATGTCAACCACGACACTGACGTGGCTTATGCGGTCACCATTAATATTTGAAATTTCTAAGAGATAATATAACTTATCAAAACAGAAAATAGAGAGAGAACAGAGAGGAGAAGAAGATTTCAAGGGAAATGGACGCATCGCAAGTGGCACTTCCCATACTTGGAATTGTTGCGGCTGCAGCTGTTACATTTTATGCTGTAAGCTTTGCAGAGATTAGAGAGGTACCGTTTTTTTTTCTCCCCTCTAACCTTTTGCTCTCCAATGGAGATTTCTTCCCTTCCATCTATTTCTTCTTCTTCTTCTTTTCTCTCATGATCATCCCCACTTTCTATATTTATGACTTCTTCTTTGATACACTTTTTTTTTGGCAGAAATCCTTAAGAGATTTGGACGAGTCAGAGTCTGAAAATGGTGGGTTCAGGTCGTCTCTTAGCTCCAGAGAACGACGAGCTCGACGCAAAGCAGAAAAACAAGCCAAGGATTGAATGACAAATCTTTTTATTTTAGGGCCTTCTGTTGCTCCATGCTTCTAATGTACAAATCATGGCCTTCTTCACAGTTTTTTGAATTAGTTTTTAAGTGAAAAGTTTTCTTTTCTTAATCACCATTGCTATCCTATTCAATCCAAATCCTTGACACATTGGCAATTAATTGGTGTAGGGTCTGCCATAACAAAAAACTGGGCCTTGGATGATCAAAACACATATACCATTGGGTGCACAGAAATATCAAAGTAGAATAGTGGAGAAATCTGAATCAAGGCCACGGCCTAACAGTGTCACATTCATGAAATTAACATATCAGTTATGAAAATGAATTTGAAAAGAATTGCTCATCCTTTCTATTTCTATCATTTACAAACTCATTACATTTACAAGAAATATTTGGGTTTTCAGCTGTTGATTGAGATTACCATCTAAAAGGAATCAGAAGGAAGATCAAAGTGAATGCCAGCCAAAAAATATACCTACTATAGAAACTAAGAAACTAATTTCATGGTAATGACTTCCCAAGAAAAATTCCAGGTACCCCAATTGAAGTAACTAGATGGGGCAAACGAGGGGCACCGCCTTCTTCTGGTTTGGGATAATTGGCAGAGGTTATACAAATTATGGTTCAAAACCATGTTCTCCTGAAAAATGATGGATCGATTGGGTTGGAGACATTTTCTGCATATGGAATTGTGTTTGAGCTTCAAAACAGTAACAAATATGGCATCACGATGTTCTGAAGGTTCCAGTTTTGTTCGAACAGATACAAGAGCAGTCTGGCTCAGTCAAGTCCCTTTGCACAAGACGTTTGTCACGATTTCTCATTAGTTTTATAAGAGGAAGCTTCAATGAGACTTGGCGCCAAATTTCATTCACCGTTCCATTTGGATCATCATACTCAAAATACCTCTTCACCTGAATCAAACATGATTAAAATCAGAAAATTTCAGAAGTCCTCTCTCTAGTGTACAGTAAAAAAACAAAAAAAAAACTAGGTGCTAACATCCTGAAAAATCTTTCTGAAGTTATTTCCCATTTCATGCCTACTTGTGCCCTACTCTAGTATTTTTGCAAAGTGTATAAAAAAGAGACCCAGAAATAACATTCTGGTTGCAGGGCCAGAAGGTCCATGCCTTTTTGCATCCAACCTTCTTTAAATACATCAAGTTTTTACACCAACTCTCTGGCCCCAAAAATGGAAAAATGGGCATGTATATCATCCTCCAACTTTTGGCATATTCCTAAAAGAAACTTGTTAAGAGCTAGAACTTGATTCATTCGAGGAAAGATATGTGGTGAAGCAGGTTGATCCTTTGCCCCCAGGCAGCACTGGGATGAGTGAAGAATTGCTGTCCCCAATAGATTAACTATAGGGATATGTTGGAAAACATATACAATATAAATAGAAACATTTTCTCACGTGATATGACAAACTATCAGGAGTTCTAACAGTAATACAGCATAGACAAGTTGCAATCAGAATATCCTTCAAACAGATTTCACAATAGGAATAGTATAAAAACCTAAGTACTAATCAGATGCCTTCACAAATAACTGTGGGTGAGTAAACTATTTATATGTAATAAATATCTCATCATATTTCATCTTTTTCTTTGATTTGATATTCTCCTTCCTTTCTTGACTAAATAATAATGAAAGAAGTTCAAAAAGACGAGTGATTTGAGCATCAGCTAACCTCGTCTGGGTTGAAAGGAAAATGACAGCAAGGAAGGCATGAAACAAGTTAGAAAGGGCACTCAGAATAATAGTAAATTTCCATGTTGGATAAGGAAAATTTTTTTATCTCCAGTATTAAGTTTGTATGATTTTCTTCCTTACTATTCAGTTTGTTCAACTATACTAATGAACAGGTATATAATAGTCAATTCTTCTTCAATAGTGAGATACGTACACCGTTTTTGTTCTTCAGAAGCCTTTAGTCTTCTTGATGAGGACATAAACATCATCAATCAGTGCCTCAGTCAAACTATTTGGGTTTTGTAACACAAGCTTGCACATTTTGACAAGCTGAGAACAGTATCTTCAATTACATATTTGTCTAAAAATCTCTCACAAACCATATCATACTCATTCTTCTTCAATAGAGTTAGAGACAAGCACAGTTTTTGCTCTTCAGAAGCCTTTAGGGTTTAGACTCATGATGAAGACATAAACATCATCAATCAGTGCCTTAGTTGAACTACTTGGTTTGCTACCCAAGTTATTCCATGCCGAACAACTGTGAAAAATGTCTTCAATTACATAGTTTGTCCAAAGATTTTCCCATGAACCATATCCACATCCTTTTCAGCATTCCCCTCATCTTCATACAGCTGCATTCAATTTGCACCAACTCACTCCCTACTGGTGCTGCTATAATTTTGTTCGACTCAACCGGACCGAATCATATATTCACAAAAATTGTTCACGTCAAGGTAGTGAAAGAAGGTCCTATGACATGCTCCAAAAGGAGAGAGATGGGGAGGGTTGATATTGCTGAAGAATGGAACTTTTTAAATTTTTTTGGTAAGAGAAGAGAAAAATCACTTATAGTCCCTAAAATATAATATGGAAACAAATCAAACAAGCACTCAAGCAGATATAGAAGGCAGCACGAATCCTGTTCTGAAATTCAAGCCCCCTAAATGTCACCAAACTTGTCTAAGTCTCAGCCAAAAACAATGCAATACCTATTGGTTAAGTATTTCCAACAATGCAATCCCTATTGGTTAAGTGTTAGCCAACACTTTATAAACTCAATTTATCTTTCGGTGTTTGGGGTTGATATCTGACATGTGTCAGCTGATAATTACCCATACCTATCAGTAGTTTTGAGAGGGTCTAAAGCCTGATCTGGATGAGTGAGTAGGTAGAATAAATGACATCAAATTCATCGAAAAAAGTACCAATGAAAAATCTTTGAAGTGCCAAAGCATCTGTATACTTTCTTTCCTCTAACAATTCTTCCTAAAAATGTTCCTCCAGATCACAAAGGGGACAAAGTTTCTACAAAGTTCTTCCCTTGCTCTGCCAGGCTTTCACAACCTTTAAACAACACAAAGAAGCAAAATGATACTGGGGAACCAAATGATGGCATACTCCTCATTCCCTTTGAACAGCATCCAACAGTTAGGTCTTCTCTACTTCCTAATTATATGATGGTCAAACACGAGAAATTTTACCCAAGTGAGAGTCCATGGGAGATCAGATAACAAGGGGACGCTCACTAGAAGCCACTTATGACACTGACAACCCAGAGCTACCAACAACAGCTCAATTACTTAAGTGTGGGGAAGGCTGAGAAAAGAGAATTTGAGATAGTTTCCCCTTCCCCCTTTTAATAAAATAATTGTCCTTTTTATAAATTTCTGATGAAGTTCTCATGAACACAACATTCCACATGGTGGTTGAGAAAGTTAGTCACGAAAATCATACCGCACATGATGGTTGAGAAAGATTGACTTAATGGAGCAAGGTAAGTGCTTTAAATCAATATCTTGATAATCCTGAGATCACAAGTGAAAACTAGGACATTAATGGTACCTTAAGAGTGCATTGGGTAAGCTGGTGGAGTTAATGATTGATGAAAATAAATGGGATAAGAAATGTGTAATATAACCTGCTTTCCAAGGCTTTCCCACTCAATTATGCATGAGACGGAAATGCCATAGATGCTGAGGTTATGATAGAAAATGATTGAGGATCCTACCAACAGATATGAGGATCACTAAAACGGCAAAGCAAGAGAGCAATTACCCAATGTCATATTATAAGTACAGTAAATACGGTTATGCAAAGATAATGAGTCCACAAGAAGGTTAAGATTATTTAGACATATCTAATGGAGACCTACAGAAGCCCCTATAAAAAGATATGAGCAAAAATAGGAATACTGAAAAGGACTTGATGATTTGATCAGTAATGATACTATGTATAACCTGACTGAACATATGGTTTTTGATATTTAGGGATGGCAGAATGCAGATCAGGTCCAACAGGGGCAAGCCATCTTGTTGATGTTGAAGATGTGAAGATTAAGCACAGAAGATGAAGAAATCATTTAAAGATCCTTGATCTGTGACAAAATTTACTGTTCATGGCCTGATGTTATTGAAGAAGAATATTGATGCTTTCAGGAATAGGTTCATAAAATTGACATTCAGCCTACAACTTACAATACATAACCTTGTCATGCACGCAGATGATAGCAGAGATGAGTAATGTGATTCAATCTACCAAAACATAGCATTTCCAAGAGTTTCGAAATGAGTATCTCCTCAGAGTTGCTAAAATTGATCAATTATTTAGCCCAATGTTGCCAAGTAGCCTAGTTGAGGCCAAGGGATACACCTGCCCATCACCCAGGCATTAGCCTAGGCGATTAGGAGCTCACTGGGGCGTGACAATTATTTTTTCTAAAACTATCCAATGATGAATAGATTACATTTGCAAAATATACCGAAGCACTATATGCATTAATTGAAAAAATAACTAATATAACATGATTTCTAAATGCACAAAACTAAAACAGGGAATTAGTAAGTCGTCATTAATAAGTTGTTACACTCACACACACATGTAAACACATACATACATACATACATACATATATATATATATATATATAAGCATTGCAAGTTGTTATATGTATATATAACGGGAGAGGGGTGTTAGATAGCATGTAAAAAATAAAGCATATTTTTCCTGAAATAACCTTACAATACCTTATTACATCATATTTTTATCAGGACAACTGGTCTTTTGCTTTTGTTTTCCAAATAATACTCATTAGCAATTTTAAAACCCTTCATGTCTCACACAATTAGCATGTCTCTTTTTCATTTTCCTATATTGCCTGTGCCACCCACGCACGCACGTGTGTGTTGTTGTTGTTGTGTGTGTATTAAAATAGGAAATCACTTGACCAAAATAGGCGATTAGGCAGTCGCCTTTTTGCCTATTCACTTACTTAGAGTCCAAGGTGATCCCCTAGGCATATTCTGCCAAGGCTATATTCCAAGGCAGCTACCTAGGTGAGTGCCTTAAAAACACTGATTTACCCTTACCAATAAGATTTGTAGTGAATCTATTCACCTTATACATATCATGCAGAAACCAGCATATGGAGAGATTGGATTTGTTTGATCTAAGTAACAAATCTTAAAAGGCCAAATTTTTATTGTGTAAAAGGAGAGAACATATCTATCTTTTGACAAAATTTTCTGATCCGTACAAGGGTTTAATGGACCTCTTCGAATTTCTCTAACGCCAGGAACTGAAACCAACTTGAGGAAACTTATCAAGTTCGTAGGAATTTATCACTCTGAATTGACATTTCATGGTCTGAGATGGAAATCTGCATGGGCTTGCTTAGAGTTGATCAAACAAACCTCTTGCAAGAAACTAGACTCATTTGAGGGGGACAACCTTAAAGTGTCAATGATACATTTTTAAACACCTTGAAAAAGGTTGTTTCTAGCTTCGACCGTGCAGATACAGACCACAGAACTAAGGAATGCCTGATAATGAAAATGTTCATTCAATGTATCAAAGGCAAACACAGAATCAGTAAAGAAATTGTCATTCAATACATCAACGGCAAAAATATAATCAGAAGATCTTCATTCAACCATAAAGAAATTATCACGTACTTTGCAATCTGCCAAACGCATGACAACTACCAGTTGGAAAACATTAAACCTCAATATATAAATTTATCCGATAGGAGAATAAAATTCCACCCCTCCCCTTTATATATAATGTGATTGGAGTAAACCTCCTACTTGAGAGGCAGTCATTTTTTTATTTTGTACTATTTTTATGACCAATGTTAATTTAACTGAGGAAAAAAATGAATCTATGAATACGACTAAGGCAGCCATCAAGAAGGAAAATGATCATAGATGGAGAAATATCTGTTACAGGATGTTATGGATGAAGAGACAACATGGGTCGGCATGCAAAGAACTTCAAGTCTAACTCAGAACATGATTTTGCCCATGATTGTTGAGTCAAATCAGATTGTCTGTCAAACTGGGCCAACTGAATGGGTGCTATCATAATTAATGAAGCAAAGAGTTAGTAAAATTTTATATTGAGTTTGACTTAGCCTAATGATGTTGCTTCTGTTCAGGGACAGAATAAAGGAAACAGATATGTGGAAAACCCAACACAATGATCAGAATTAAAGACAGCTTTCAGAGAAGTGAAAACAAATCTGCTTGTAGGCGATAGTTAACAAGTGGGATCAGCAAGAATGTTGGATGCAAGGAGTCTCAAATGCAGAGAAATCCATCCCAGCAAATCAACTCATCCACTCCAATATGGATAACCCACAAGCCATTGATGGCAAAGATCTTTATTTTGAGGAGCCAATCCGTTGGGTCTAATGAACAAGGAGACTGCAGAACTCACTTTACACAGAAGATTTATTTTGTTATGTGGATGAGGTAACACCATCATCCCTAAGAATGATAGTTGTGACAGGTTATTGCTTGCAAAGCTCCGAGGGTTCAACCATAGAAAAAGCTGTGACGGTACAACCTCATCAACCAAAATGTGCATCACATTTCATGCATTTCCACTAATCTTTGCAAACAGTCAATGCAATACGCTTCATTCAAATCTCCGTGATCTTATTCTAATTGAAATAACTCTACTCACACTTATTATAAGTGGCAGACTTTGTAAGAATTTTAAAAAACCAATAGGGTGAAAATTTTTGAGAAGTCAAATATAGCAAAAGCACATACCGCTTTAAGCTCGTGTTGATATTCAAGAATTCTCTCTGCACTTACTGCTCTCAGCATTTTGGTTAAATACCCTGGCTTTATAGCTGATGCAGAATCAACAAATATTGCAATTTTTCTGTAGTCTATCACGTCTTCAAAAGGCAACTCGATCTGGTCACTAACTATCACAGGAACACACAAGCTCACTATGGAATCAAAGAGTCGGCAAGCTGAGGGCGTATCTCCAGCAGGATGTAAACAGAACTTGGATGAGTGCATCCCTTGTGTTGCCATACGTCGACTCTCTCTGGACTGTGCTCCATGTTTTATTATGATGGCCTCTTGATTCTCCAGTATTTGAAAAAGTAGGTCACGTATTTTTCCTCCCTACAATGTTCTAATCATCAGCTAATTGTAGACATGTTACAAAACAAAGTTATCATACTTGTAAACGTCAAGAGAGCAATGCACTTGATCAGACAATTGAAAATAGAGAAAATGGTCAAAATATCACAATAAATATTCTTTTGCATACTATTAGAATTATACTCAAAGACTTTGTTAGTGCTTAAAGACACGTCCTGCTTGATTCAACAATCAATACTGATTTCTAAGCTACAGTAAGAATGCAAATTCATTTCATTTAATTTTACATTCTAAATCACACCTATTCTTTAGAAATAATGAGATCAGCTGAAAGATACTCCAGAAATTAATGTTTCAATGGAAAAAAGTCCAAGAAGAGATCAAGGGTCCCTCATTATCTTTATGTCACCTTTCTATAAAAAGTCAACTTGAATTGAGAAAGTGCTCTAGACAGGGCACTTCAAACAAAAAGAATTATCAGTTGTTCAAGATTTATACAAGAAGCCTGCCTCCATTATAAAGTGCTCAATGTACCACAGTTAGCTAATTTGGCACACTTATCATTTTATGTTTTTGGCCAGCATATAACAATCAGTGAACTAAAAACAAATAGATAGTCTAAGCAATCATATTGTTTTATCTTAAGATTAGAAATATTCTCAGGCCTATGGTTTGGGCATGCTTCACACCACAAAATTTCAAAGTTTCTGGTTTATATTTAAACCACATTGTCCTTTCTGAACATCGACCTAAGATTATACAGTCGAGTATGCAAATCCCTCAATTGTGCAGTAAAAATAAGATAATCTGGCCACTCTTCTTACGCAAGCAAATTCAATAAAGGACATAATTTATAGCACAAGACTTGCCTCCTTTCTGTATCGATTTCCCATGAAGAACAACAGATTCTTCCTTCCCTCGACTCCAATCTCCCCATTGAACGAATTGATCCGATGTGAGTATGGCAAAATCACATCCTTCACCAACGATGCTTGATCCGACCTCAACCTTCCAAAATCCGACAATAACAGAACCCCATTCTTTACCCTATCGACTACCTTATAAAGCGCATTCGGATCCTGACATATGAAAACATGATCCCATCCAGAATTCCTCTTCCAGTAAACTTGCTCCTCCAACCAGTCAATCAAGCTCTCCTGCATCTCTTCATCACTGTAAACCGCTCCATTCCCAACTACACCTCCCGGCCGAATCGGATTCACTACCAAACTCAACGACGAAAAGAAAGGCACGTAGAACAAATCCGCCTCCTCGGGATCCAAAACCCTAACAACTGGAGAACCATACCGGTCCTCCCGAATCAGATCCGAAAACAAATGCCACTCCGCAGAGTGTTGATTCCCCGGGTACTTTAACATCGAAACATCCTTAACCGGCGATTTCAGAGAATCACGAGCCGCTAAATAGCTTTCAATCACTCCAAAAGTAAACTTCCGGGGGAGATCATACATAAACACCTTCACCGGCGGCGAACCCGCCGCAGAGACTCGAGAACCAACCACGTCTGTACTCAACAGGGAGAACGATTTCGAGGAATCAAAGGGGAGACTCGACTCAAGCTTCGAAGAGTCGGGACTTATAGGGGAGAGAAAAGTGCTGAAGCAACCGTATAAGATCAACAAAAGCAGAATTGTGGCCAGGGTTGGCTTCAAGCAAGATTTCCGCGCCATAGCTGCAGCTAGTTTTGGCGGAATTAGTGTTAGGGTTGCGGATTCGGCATAGCGTGAGAGAGATGGAAGAGAAGATAAGTGTTGCTTAGGTTTTCTGGTTTTGGTCCGTTCGAACATGTTAGTTGGGCATGCTTATAACGTGCGCCGGGAAGATAGAATCCTTGCCGGAGCTCGACCAGTTGTGGCAAATTCGTAATTATATTAGAAGATAGATTCGGTTTGGTTTAAGCCCGAATAGCTGAGTTGAAGCAGAGTGAAGACGATAAAGAAATGACGGTGTAAGAGTGGTTTTGTTTTCAACTTTAGGTTGATTTTTTTTTGGTAAACAACTTTAGGTTGACGGTTTTGGAGCGGAGACTCACGGACGTAAACGCATTTTTCAAAAACGACATTATTATAGCATAGTTTAAAGGAGAGTTGACTTAGTTAGGAATAAAAAAAATGAAAAAGAATTGGATGTTACTTTTATAAAACCTTTGGCGACTTAGAGAGCTTGTTAATACGATGTTAAACAACTGTACTATCAGGTTCACTTGTTCAAATTTTAGGACATACAAGGATAAAGAATTGTTAAAGGATCTCTTTTGGAAAGTGAAAAATGAAAAGGGCAAATTTACCCATGTAAGTATATAAGACAAAATAACATTGACGGTTATTTTAGAAAAAAAAAATAAGTTTAGCATGCTTCCAAATGCCGCCTCAAGTGATATTAGGGTTGCTTATCGGACCAGGCCGACATGGGCACAACACGACCCAACACACTTAAAGCATGCCCTTGCTCGGCCTAGCCAGTGCATAGCTTGGCACGACATGACCCGTGCCCTCCTAGCGGGCCGTGCCATGCCTAGGGGAACAAGCACACGACCCAGCAAGGCACGGTGGCGCCTGCTAAGCACGAGGACAGCACAACCCACGTCAAGTGGGACCACGCGTGGTTCGAAAAACGGCTAGCCGTTTTTCCCTCAAAAAGTGATTTTTACATTTTCTTTTTTTACACTTTTACCCCCCCCCCCAATGGCCATATTAGGGGGTATACTTGTAAATGACCATTTCTACCCTTCTAACAGCCATATTTGAGGGGTAGAGATGATAAAAAGCCGTTTTTGGTTTTATATAAATAAGCTTAACCCTTTCTACTCCAAACCACACATTTTCTCTTCTCTTTTTACTTTCTTAGAGTCTTGTTAAGAGATTTGGCCAATAGCTGACAGACTTGGCAGAATGCTCACATAGGGCGTCCTTAGGCCAACCATTGGCAAATCTTTTAATAAGACTCTAAGAAAGTTATAAATTTATTTTTTTTATTCTTTGCTTTCTTCATTTTCTTCTTAGAGTCATGTTCAAGGATTTTGCCAATGGCCGGCAGAGACTAAGTGCTCACATGAGCGCATCCCTGGGCCCAACCATTGGCCAATCTTTGAACAAGGCTCTTATAGGAGTTGCAAAAGTGTTATTTGCATCGATTATTGCTTGGACAGTCAAGCAATAATCGACACAAGTAACACCTTTGCAACTTCTCATCTCGGCATGGTTCATCAATATGTAAATATTGTTGCATTTTCAAAAACCGTTTACATGCCATCCATGTTCTGCAACATCTTCTTTACTTTTCTCTTGCAGCCTTCATATTTGCTACGTAAATGACTTTCTTTTTTTCAAAAACATTCTTTAATCCTTTTTTTTTTCTTTTTCTTTTTTTAAATTTTTACGCGCAGGCCACGGCACGGCTCACCCTGTAACGCCCCGGATTCATGTTGTCCAATAAAGGTATAACACGTCTCACAGAGTGTTAGGTAAAGATCTAAAACTAATGTGATCGCTGGAAAATCACCTCATTTATACCATATCAGAGTGCACAACCAAATATTAACTAAGAAGTCCAAAAATAATCTTTAATTATAATCAAACGATTCCACATCAATTTCTTTATTACATTTCCAAAATCAAATGAATCAAAGTTCCAATCTAAAATAAACCTACTAGTCTATGGAACGTAGTAATAGTCTTCCCTTCTATAAGTGTCAGTCGGATCTAAACCCAGTATGCGCCTCACCACAAGTATCTGAAAACAAAACAAAAACAAACGGGATGAGATATGAATATCTCAGTGAGTAGCATATGCATGCAAAAATAGTTATCAACAGTTATAAATATGCCTCGATAAATAACAAACACAAATACGTCAATAGAGATAAATCCGAAATGGAAATCCCGAATTCCAATAATAGTTCCCATCAAAGACCAACCATCGTATCGATAAATCAACGAAAGGTTAATGTCATGCATTTTGCTTAAATTGGTTAATTTACATGCCAAGGAGACATCCACATCTCCATGTTCACAGTTCCGGCCTACTCAGGGTTTCGGACACTCTGAAATGACGGCCTACTCAGGGTTTCGTCATCCAATGCTGGCCTACTCCGGGTATCGACATTGACAACCGGGCCTATTTAGGGTTTCTGGCTGCTCTACACCAGTCGTGGCAACACACAAGGCCATGCAATTACACCAACAAATAATACCATCACATTACTAAGCTTAGACATGGATCCAGGTGATGCTAAAACAAAACAGAAAAACAATTTCATAAACTCAACACTGACATCACCTTAAACCAAACATTTCCATCATCATGTATAACACAATACAGCTCAACACAGGTCCCTCCAGACCAGAACAGAAATTCAAACTCAGTAGGTATTCCAACCCCAAAACAAAACCAATCTCATAGGCAAAAAACTACTTTTTCTTACACAAAGAAAATTTACATCTACTGTTCAGCACTTTGAAATCACACAAACCCAAGTTAAACAAGTTCATAAACTAGAAACAAATGTAAGACATAAATAAAACTAAGTCATTAATTCATGGCATTTGGAACAGTAAATTACAACCAACAGTTTCCCAAACTTGACTTGTAGAACCCATAATTCATGTAATTATATCTCCGAAGGTTTTGAGTAAATTAAAAATACCTCTAACATCCTAATCTAGTCTTTGGCTAAGAGGTTGAAACCTCAAAGTATCAAAAATAGTTTCGGATTGGTCAGCCGCACTCAATTTAGAAGTTTAGTGGGTGCGCTAACCTCAAGCACTTGGCGCCAAGTCAGCGCCAGCCCAACGGACCCAAACTCTTACCCGCACTGAGCTGCCACTGAGACAAAAGGAGTTGGCAGCAGCTCGGCGGACACCCTTTGCGATTCACGACTCTCTGTTAATGCGAAAACTCCATGACTGTCTAGTTCTAAGTCTCTATAACAATTTTCCGGTGTTTCTACCATCCCCCAAAGACGATTAAACATGATTCGAAATTAATCTATCACACTTCATATCACACCTCAAAATTTATTCGTATAATCTACGTTCTAAACTATATTCCCAGAAATCATGCTTTACAACTAAGCTTAAAGATCAAAAACCGAACACCGATTAAAACTATACTACTCACTTGTTATACACTCAAAACCCTGCAACTGCAACTCCTATAACCGCAAGTTCAACTGTCGATCTCCACCCAGATTCTCTTTTGTTCGCAAGATGTTTTCTGAACACTCTGATCGGCAGGAAACCACACTTCTGCTTCTCTCCAAAACCCTAGAACTCCAGCCGCCGTTTTCTTCAAACTCAAGGTATGCAAAAAATCTACGCACCGAAATACATTGAGTATTTATACTCACCCTACCCAACTCATGTTTCGCTGCATGCTCGCCCACGTTTCTCCCTACATGCGCAGCGTCCCAGCCATTTGATCTAATGAATCCATTCTCCACCTAATCGCCCACATATAATAAACCTTTTATTTAAGACGACTGAATTCAAACAGCAACATAATTCTAATTAAAACCATCAAGTTACTGACCTTAATCTACCTCGCTTCCAAGCCTAATGTTTCGACTCCCCAATATACCCCTGCTTTACAAATCTCTACAATTTCACCCATACATACTGATTAATTTTTATAAACAATAATTATGTGGAAATTTTGGGGTTTTACACACCCTCGTCGTGCCGTCGACCATTCCGTGTCAGGTATATCGATGAATGGGCCGGGCACGGGCTAAACGTGCTCGTACCATGCCAGGTCAGCCTAACAAGCACCCCTACATTATATATAGTATAGATAAGTTGATATATGAAGGAGTAAAGGATAAGGATAAGATCCCGAGTTGTTTTATTCAAGTTCCTTACAAGAGTTAAATAAAGCTCTCCTGATGTTGAAATCCCAACAATTTGAGGCATGATGCTCTTAGATAGAGATGAAATTAAAGTACTTAACAACAATTGATCTTCAAGACGCCATGCTTCATATTTTGGATTGAGTGTTGAGCAGATTCAAAAGAAGATGAAGAAAAAAAAAGTGGTTGACAAGATTTAGCTCCATCAACATATTCAATCAATTTTTTACCTCTTATATAAGGTCATACCTGGGCTTTTCATAATAGGAAATTGCTTTCAGGAGTTATATAATGAATTTTTAAAACCATTTTATAGCACTTTTACTTCATTTACAATTCAATAATTTTAATCATAGTCCTTGTTCTTCTCACCAATAGGAAAAGAAAGAGAAATTACTGGCCTATCATGGTTTATCAAGAGAAAGCATGAAGATAACTTAAAGAGAGGAAACACTAGATGGCTTCATTAATGTGTATATTTGTCAAAGCCAAAATATATATAGATTCATCAACTCCATTGCAGTGGAGAGAGAGAATAAATATATCATAACTTTATTTATATACAAATGCACATGGAACAGCTGTTCTTATGCCATCAACAACCAGTACCATTAGAAGTTAAATTCTTAATATGTGGCTGCTGGTGTTGCATCTTGAGTTTCATCACCCTCTCTTCAGTTGCCTTAAGCGCTTCTCCACAAATGCTTATTATCTGAAGTTCATGATAACAAGTTTATTTGTAGTTAGTAACCAACAGCAAAAGCCAACAGAAATTTTTGTTTGCACACACAGGCAAAAATACTAAAACCAAGAAATATGATCATAAAAATATTCTTGATTTACACAAGAAATAGATTGAAAATAACTTGAAATCTCAAATATGATCATGGAAATCTTGTTTCACACTAGAAATAGGTTGAAAATAACTTCAAGTCTCATTCATTAGCAATTCTCAGCTCAATCTTGTTCCTAATCAAGTAGTCACTAAAATCTCTCTATCTATTTCTCTCTCAACTAAGGATGAACATATTTATCCTTAGCTTACCTGATCAATTTCTTCAGAGGAGATTATTAATGGTGGAGCCAAAAAGACAATGTTATCAACAACACGAGCTAACAACCCACGGTTCTTGCACTCAGCTTGAAAATATTCTCCTATTTCTGTAATAGATCCATTAAATTGTATTGTCAGAAGGAAAAAATATAGAATAAAAACCAGGACAATATCCAAGAACATGCTTCCACATCAAAACGTAAAGATTTTGGAATAGAAACCTAAGCTATTTGAATGAAACTCACCCCATTCAGAAGGGAAGGGATCATTTGGTGATTTCTTGTCAGTGAGTTCAAGGGCAAGAAGCAAACCAATCCCTCTTATCTACATAATTAAAGGGGTTTTGCAAAAATGTGTTAAGAATAATTATATATATTGTTGGCTAAGATAATATAAAAGACCAACGGCTCAAAAGTACCTCCCCAATAATGGGGCTATCAGAGAAAGATCTCATGCCATCTAAAAACCTTGGTGAAATTTTCTGCACTTGCTCATCAATTTTCCTTTCCCTGAGAAACAAAGAAAGAAATAGCCATTTTTTTCATTAGCTCTGTATTAAATGTTTCAGGAAACAGCAAACAGTGACATACTTGTAAATCTTGATAGCCTCCAACGCAACTGCACAAGCTACTGGGTGTCCAGTATATGTAAATCCATGAAAAAATGAACCTAATATTTGCAAGATTAGTAAAACTGTTAATGAATTAAGTATATCTTAAAAAAAATGAATAGTTAGTCAATTTTTGAAGTTTGCCAACAACAACAAACCAAGTTTATTGCTTTGAGTGTTGATGACTTCTGTGATTTCAGGGCTTATAAGAACTGCACCGATGGGAATATATGCAGAAGATAACCCCTAAAATACCCATTAAAAAGAAAAATTTTAATTTCATTTTCTAGATATAAATTCAAATGTCCTTTACTTCAATTTTGTTTTACTATACCTTTGCTAAGGAAACAAGGTCTGGTTTAATGTTAAATTTGTTGCACCCAAACATCGATCCGAGCCTCCCAAAACCACATACAACCTAAAACACAAAGAAAAAATAAGAGAAATCCTCAGATAAGGAGCAACAACTAAATATTATTGTTTTACATTTAAAACTATAGTATATGTGTACTTAAATACCTCATCTGCAATGAAGATGATATCATATTTTTTCAAGACAGCTTGAACCTGCATCAAATACAACATGAAATTAGAGATGAGAAACAAATCCTAGATTCATAAAAACACTAGGAATGATATTTTTTTATTAATTTATTTCAACCTTGAATCTTGATGTTCATATAAAGTAAGTTATGTATAAACATGATAGAAAAAAATTGCCAACCTTTTCATAATAATTTGCAGGGGGGATTATCACACCTCCAGCAGCCTGGACAGGCTCAGAAATGAAAGCAGCAACCTAACGCAATGATCCATATTTGGTCAAAAGAATAGCCACCCATTTACATTCTAGTGATTTTTTTTATAAGAGTTTATCATAACAAGAGAAATTACTGTCTCTGGTCCCTCTCTAAGAATGAGATTCTCCAAATCATTTACAACTCTGGTTGTGAAGTGCTCCTCTGTTTCACCTAGAACAAATTGATTAATAAAGTTTAATCATTTGTTGACTAACAGATTAAAACAAGAGATCTCATACATTATATGGGTGAAACAGAAACCTGGTAGATGGTGATGCCAATAATGAGGCTCTTCAATTTGTAATACAAATGGAGCTGGCAGATCAAAGCCTTCATGTAAATCTGTAAGACTGGCGAAATAAAAAAGAACTAAGTTAAAGTTCTAGTAACCATCATGAAATCATCGCCAACTCTATTTTCAGTCCATTGGTTACATAATAACATACGCAAAATAAATTATGTTGCCAATGTTGCTCTTTATATGTCTTACCCTGAAAGACTAGCTGATATTACAGTTGCTCCATGGTAGCTATCATTATGAAAAAGATATGTTAAATTAGAGAGATATATTACTTGCCAAAGTAAATGCACAGAGAAAAATTGGTTGCATAAGGAGAACAAACCTCTTTTTTGAAGATACAATTTTCTTCTTCTTTGGCCTTCCAAGTGCATTATTATAATACCAGACCAATTTTACCTGTGAGACAGTACAAGGAAGAAAGACAAATCTTATATATTTCATATTCATGCTTTTATCGATCATCCATTATTCAACTTTCCTTTCTAGGACTCAATTTTATATTCTATACCATGAGATGAAGTAATACTTTGCTTCATAGTGACCATGCAATTTGATATCTGCTGTCTAAATTCAATGAGCAAACCTGAGTATCATTAGCATCTGAACCTCCATTTGTGAAGAAAACCTTTTCCATTTTTCTGGCTGTAAATAGATCAAGAAGTTCATTTGCAAGATCCTATAAAATTAAAATACTCATTATCATTTTGCTAAAAGTTATCTCCAACAGAAAAATAAATAGTACATGTCATGTAGATAAAAGCATCACTTTCCAAGCGCAACAAACTTGTATGGTTCAAAAAAATTATATGAAATGGAAGCCGTACTATGCATGGTTTACTGTGATTGGCAAAATCTCCCTACATTTCTCATCATGCCGTGAAATATCAGCGACATGCTTGCGGCATGCTGCAAAATCTAGGGAAATTACACATCTACATGGAATTTGGACGTATTTTTATTTGACATTTGGTCATTTATGGATGTGATGTATTTCATATATGATTGTACTGTGCTCTTCTACTCTTTTTATGTATTGACTTAATCAATATTTAGTGGATATGATGATGTTAGTGGATTTCCTTTGATTTTCTATATGCAATATCTATGAAATAACATATACATCACATTCTATACCTTTCCTTCTATTCTTTTGGATTTATTTCACACCCATATATGCATTATAAATGCATTACACCAAAAAAAACCCGTTTCCCCACACTTGGGAAAGTCTAGTGAAATTTTCCCATAATTTTCTGGCAAAATTTCGTTGGAAGGATCCTTGGTATTATGTGACCAGGGATGCTATGGATAAGAAAAAAAAATTATAATGTTAGCAAGTAGAATGAAAAGAATGGTAACTCATGGATACCAAAGAGGGTCTAGTAGCACAATTCCAAAATACTGGGTAAAATGGCAAGGTGTTTAGTTGATCATTTGCAGCTGCAATAAGTCGAGGTTCGTCTCCACCTGTAAAATTTAAGAGATTGTAAATACAAATGACTTACATTTCATACATACACTAGCCATGAAATTATATTTTCCATTAGCTGCTATAGAATTCTGCCATGGTGAAAATAATTAAGAAAACTGAACAATCTTTCAATCCATTCTCTTTCCAAGTTTAGCAGTATCTCAATGGCATTTTGGTGTAAAAGAAGTGAGACACACAAAATTTTGTCAAACATAACGGTGTATCTGTCTTCCAATACTTTGTTAGAACTTAAATACTGAAAGTTAATTTTAATTTCAGAAATCAAATTATAAAATCCATGGCTTAGATGTGCAATTTTGCCTCTCAGAGACAGTTGAAGCCTCTTTTATGTGCAACTAGAAGATCAATGGCATTAGAGTTGAAGCCTCCAAGAGAGTTGCAATCCTAGTCTTGGATGAGTTCATGGATCTCTAAAGAGTTAAATAATAATCAAATCTAATTTTTTCTCCATATTCCTCTTAAGAACTTGATTTCATATTTTTTATATCAGTAAATATTTTATGTTTATTAATTATAAAAATCAAGAATAAAATTACAAAACACAAAGAAAACACATGCATCATATTAAACCATCTAACTCTAATTCTATGTGCAACACCCTCATCAATATCTACGTCCTTATAAATAATTCATCCAATTGAAATCGATTATTTTTAAAAATTTACTGATCCTCATACATGCATAGTTTTCTATCTATTTAAGTGAAGAGATAGAAAGAGATAATGAGATAAAGCATATAGAAATCACATGAAATATTACTAACCTAAGGATGTGCAGAATACACCAGAAATTCCATCAAGAAACTTGTTGCCATTGTTATCATATACATAACAACCCTACAAATCATTTGTAAAGAACTTTTTGTATCAACAACCATAAGGTCCAATCAGCTTTATAATAAATATAAAGAATATAAATGATTTTTATAAACTAGAATAACCATAAGCTCAAGAAAGAAACAGAGTTTGTGCGCTTTTACAGATCTTTCAATATCAAGAGCTTTACCTTAGACTTTTCAATAACAAAAGGCTCCACCATGGCAGTTTGCAAAGGAGCTGTGAATGGTGCTAGCATTCCATGCCCTTTAAACCTAAGGATTTTAGATGTTTTAGAGACAAAGGAACATAACAACTTTCTTTTAATATGAATGCCAAAGTGATGTTAAACATGATTGGTGAAATGAATGACTAAATTATTCAACTTAGAAATTCAATAAATTGTTTGAGCTTAACAAGTTTGTTGATTTTATGGAATGCTTAAACACAAAAAAGATGAAAAATAAATGAAACAAGGATAAACACAAGATTTACATGGTTTAGCAGATTGCCCATGTCCATAGGAGGATGAGAATCAATCTACCATAATCCAAAAAAAGGTTACCAAATCGGATGCGGTTTGGTTATACTGATGTGACAAATCACGTGGGGCCTATTTAGAAAAAACTCCAGCAAGAGTCCGAATCACATGCGGTTCGGTTATGCTGATGTGGCAAAATAAATTGGTAAAATAAAAAAAAGCTAAGAGACGATTTGGACGTAGATTATTAGACCAGAATCTTTGCCGTTCCGTTTATATATTAGTATTAGACTTGTATCAAAATATGTATGTATCATCTTCATCATCATCATTATTGTTATGGACATCCTACTCATGTAAGGTGGTTTTTAAGAGAGTAAACAGTGGGTAAACAATCACGGAAGTGGTGGCCCAATGGTCATGCGGGTTACTCACATGTGATTTAGAGGTGGATGTCTTGGGAATTGGGGTCAATGCCTGCATTGACCGTTGCACTTTCATGGTGTTGTTGTGACGGTCTAATCCCTCAACTAAGGTAGGGATGATTGGTAGATATGGCTCAATCCAAACATTCTGCAGCGGGTAGGAAGCCACTATGATCATACCCAGGGGTCGGCACATGATAGACCTTTCATCCCTTTTACTTAGCAAAAAATAAAAAAGAGTCGGTAAACCCCAAGATGGAGTACAAATACATGATTAAGAGAGAGAAGAATTCACGTACCCTTTTTCATTCTTGGGCTTTGATTCTTGTGAAGATTCTTTGTCAACACTTTTTTGTGCATAAATGGGAGTGTAAAGAATATGCTGCTGCGACTTTCCACCGCATGTAACCCGTTTCAAGTATGAACCAACCTACAAGTTAGATGGATTCAATTCCAGCATTTGGAATAGAGAAAACTAAGTTGGGTTTGATTTTTGATCAAACCGAGGCCAAACCAAATTACACTAAACCATCCAAAAAAAATAAACCAAACCAAAATAGAAACTGAATTTGTAGGTTTGGTTAAATTTTGTTCGGCTTTTATATTATAAATTTTCCTATTTCAGGTTAATTTGGTTCAATTTAATGAAAACCTTAAATCCACCCTAAATCAAACTCATTTAGGTTTATATTTTTCAAATTGTAATCAAACAGAAAAAAAAAACTAATTTGGAAGTGCCATGACATGTTACAAAGTGAAACAATATATATTAATTCCTCCTATTATTTGTAAAATATTTGTAAGTATTAATTCCTGTTAGAGTGACTAAAAACCATTTTGGATTTATGTTTGGAAGATCCACTACTGAAGCTATATTAATACTTAGATAATTAATAGAAAAGTCTAGATAAATGAACAAAAGATTTACATATGGTTTTTATTGATTTAAAAAAAGCATATGATAGAGTTCCAAGAGAATTAATATGGTGGACTTTGTATAAAAAATGTTTGCCAATGAAATATGTTGATGTAATGAAGGATATATATGAGGGAGCCTTAACTAAAAACTGTGGGAGGGGAGACAAATGAGGTGCCTTGGTTTATTTTATTTGCAGATGATGTAGTATTGGTGGGTCACACTATAGAAGAAGTAAATATTAAACTAGAATTATGGAGAGACACCGTAGAATTGAAGGGTTAAAATAAGCCATGCAAAGAATAAATATATGAAATGCCTTTTTAATACAAATAACAATATAACTAAAAAACTATTAGAATTGACAATCAAGATATACCTTTAAGTAATAAGTTCAAATATCTTGGATCAATGGTACAAAAAGATAAAGAAATTGATGAAGATGTTGCACATAGAATTAGAGATGGTTGGCTTCAACGAAGGGGTGTTTCTAGGTTTTTGTAAGATAAGATTATTCTAGTTAAATTAAAGGGTAATTTTTTATAAGGTAACAATTAGACCAGCTATGTTGTATAGTGTAGAATGTTGGGCGGAAAAGAATCAACGTGCTCAAAAGATGAGGATACTAAAATAGACTGTGAGAAAACTAAGAAAGACTTTTTAATAAGAAATGAAGTCATTCAAAAGTGGTTAGGCATAACATACATTAGGGATGAGAATAGATTAAGATGGTTTGGTCATGTAAAGCAGAGACCTAGAGATGCACCTATAAGAAAGTGTGAGAGTATGATATTGAAGGGCCGAAATGAGTAAGAAGAAGACCTAAAAAGAGATTAGAGTATATAAAATAAGATTTACGAAAACGTATATTAATTGAAGATATGATTTTTGATAGAGCAGGATGAAAAGACAAGATTTGTATCACCGATCCCACTTTAGTCGGAACTGGCTTATGATGATGATGCTGGTTAGTAAGTGTTACATGCATCCTAGAAGTGGGTGTAAGTTATTAGTTAAGGTATAAAAGTCAATGTAGAAAAACGAAAAGGGCTTCTCGGGCAATAGATCGTGTAACTTATTAATTGGGATCAAGGATTTGCATTTCGTATGCCGGCGAAATGAGGGAAGATTTCACCGGCTAGATGAAATCTTGGGGTAAATTCTGTTTATTTATTTCTTTTTGCCCTTAGGCTTATTTAATACACAAGTGAGCTTAATATAAAATATAATAAACATAAATAAGCTTAAAATAACACTAATTAATCACTATTTTGTAAATTAAATACACCTTCATTGAATATAAATTTTAATACAAGTCAATGAACTACAAATACAAATAAATAAAGAGAAAAAAACACTACCCACATGATTCACATTCACATAGAGTGTCTGTGTGAAATCCTAAATTTTTAATAAATAAATAAATAAGGGATTAAATATGAAAATTTGGAGAGTCAATGAATTTATTTAAAATAAATTGGGACATTTATTATAAAGTCTAAAGATTTGGGGAACTTTGCATCAATCCGGAATGCATATTTGATTTAAAATAATGAGTATAAATCTTGAAATTTTGGAAAAGATCCAACGGTTAGATATAGAATTATTATAAAAGAAAAGAGAATTTTATTCATTTCCAAATTAGCCAAAAATTAATAAATATATTAATTAAATAATTATCAGATATAAGAAATTAAATTAGACTTAAGTTGGGTTTAGTATCAATGTAAATAGCAAGATTTATGGCTAATAACTAGGAAAAGGGCTTATTGGTAATTATACTTAATTAGGGGCCTTAAATTGGGAAATAAATGAGATTGTGGGGTGATTAGTTAATATTTAAAAATAAGAAATGAAAATAAGACAAAAATTAATTAAATTAGGAAGATGCATGCACGGTTGGATTAGGATTCTATATTGGACATGTGGAAGAGTTGTAAGTGGAAGGGAAGGTTCCTAATTAAACTAGGTCTCTTTAGATGTAGATGTGTGGTTTAAAAGGAAAATGAGAATTGATGTTTATGGTTTTGGAACTGGTGTCTCGCAGCTAGAGAGAGAGAGAAGAATGTAATCGGTCTGTGAAGAACAAGGAAGAAGAAGAACAAAGAGAAAGAGATTAAGGGTTATTTGAGATTTCTACCAAAAGGCAAGTAGTAACCCTTTAAAATAAAAAATTGCATTGTTTTCTTGGTTTACCAATACCAGCCGATCCAGTAAACCATGCTCACTATGTTGCCATTACACACCTTTCTCATCATAGCCAAGACTACGAAGTCATTGTAGATGAAAGTCGTCGTCATCTTGGCATCTGTGAGTGTATCTATCACACTTGACCTATGTAGAATACCCTCCAACATGAAGTCTATGCAATGAGCCGCACAGGAAGTCTATAACAACTGATACCTTTCCTACATCATCAATTCAGCCTTCTTGAAGGTAGCCCAATTGTGGGTCACAATCTGTACTATATTCTTCTTTCCTACCTCTTTAATGACTTCCTTCAATAGGCCAGCAATGTAATCTGCATCTGTAATCTTATTAGATGCATCAATTGATCTCAAAAACATGCCCCAATCCTTATAAACCATAAAATTAATAATGGATAGCCCGGTCGAGCCTGTTTAGCCATTACCCATAATATCCAAACTCCTCCTAGAATGGCATCAGCTCTGCAATATAGTCCCTCAACTTCTCCTCCTCATCCAGATATTTCCCCATAATATCATGTGGGGTAAGGGGTAACACTCCTCTACCGGCCTGCTAGATAGCATTAACTGTATTCTTGTAATGTTGAGAGGATCCAGGCCACATGTGCTGGAATATGATTAAATATTAAAAAAAAAACATGGAAATGAACTTCCCCATTTTCTCCCTCACATTACCTCCATTAAACATTTCTGGAAGACACCATTGCTTTGACTACTTGGGTCCCAATCCCACCAACACCGTCATCACCAGGTCCAGTTGTCACTGCCCCTCTAAAAAAACCATGACACTCAAAATCACGTCTCTTTATCTATGTCGCCATATGCTGACGCTATTGATCTCTAGAAACAAAGAAAAATACGTTTACCTCAAAGAGGACCCTTGAAAACAAGTCCACCAAGCATAGGAAGCTTCAGAATGATATTTTCAACGTTTTTCCATGCAGATAACGGAAGAAGAACCCAAGATTTGAAAAGATAATTGAAGAGAAACGAGGGAATTTCATGTTTTGGGGGAAACTTCGAGCGAAGTGGGGGAATTTTGCTTGAAATTCCCCCTTATTCCGAGCACTTTAGTGAGTAATGTGACCACATGCCTCGCATTTCCTCCATCCGCGGCATGTGAGGGAAGAAGAGGGGGGCCGAAAGTGTGCCCCCTATTTTTGTTTTGCTCCTTGAGAGTGAAATTTTGCCGGCATGCCGAAACTGCAAACGCTGATTGAGATATATAAGTCAATATAGAAAAAAAAAAGAAGTTATTTAGGCAGAAAATGTCCAAGAATCTTCTTGGTTCATTGTATGAATAAATAGATGGCACTGTTTGTGCATCATTTTTTGTAGAGTATTTGGGTTCACATCCTTTAATGATGAGACCATTTCCTCTTATACCACTCAATGGCACCAGTGTGAAATGGATGGACTCATGTTCAGTTTCAATAAGGGGGCTTCAAACCCCAAAACACATCCCAACCAATGGTTTCATGGTATCATTGGATTCTAGGACAAGAGGAAATATACTTTATAGTGATCGCTCGGTGCAAGCAACAAAGTTTCCTCTGGTACCACTCATTTCCTCAAAGGTACCAGCGTGAAACGGATGGACATATGCCCTATTTTAGTAGGGGCCCACAACCCAAAACACATCCCAGTTGGTGGTATCATGATACCATCAGATTCTGAAACTAGAGGAAATGTGTTTGAGCAAAGTCATGTGATCAGTTCTTCTATCACTATTTTGTCACATGCCAATTCACGGGACACGGGTAGTAGTGACAAGAAGATATTAATTCACCAATTTCCGCTCTCCTCTAATTGCAAAGGATTTCCTCCGGGATCACTTGGTAATATAAAAATAGAAAAAAAAAATAAAAAAGATGAAAGCTACATAAAGCGTGTTAAGAAAAAAATGAAAAAGTGCAGACCATCTCCTTGTTTTTGTTTGCTTTTATTTAGTCTCAAATGATGTAACTACCACTCTTCAATTATAGAGACATCTATCTATCTATACTGTATTAAACGCGAGAAGGGCCCTTGGGAATCGTGCCTAAGATTATGCGCGACTTCCCCAAAATGCTCATTGCCTATGTTGTTTAAGTTTCAATATTATAGTCAAAAACATACCCCTTCAATCAAAACCAGGCAGTTACAAAATCGCTTCCCTTTAGGTGCAGTACTGCACGTGCACCCTTCTATAATATAAAGAAAACAGGGCAGATTCGGGCTAGCTTGATGTTCTATGCCCGAATCGCCTCTCGGTTTTTCTCTTTTTTACAAGTTAGTTATGCTGATGACATGGGCACTAACCAAATTGAAGAGCGGAGGATTTTTCTCGATGGGTCCACATTCATTTTCTATGCGTGCTGCCCCATAGTCCCGTTGAAAGGGAATATTATTAGTAGGCGATGTGAACATGTAGAGCAAATGGAGGCATCTAAAGACGGACGGAAGAGAAATATCTCTATAGAGAATGGGAAATTGTTTCCAGTAGCTAGCAGTAAATTTTTGCTTTCAGGGAGAGGGAGAGAGAGATGGAGAGGGAGGGAGAGAGTTCCAGGACTTTTCTTCACGATAAGAGAGATTAGTTTCTCATCTTTTGAATGTTTTCTTTACCAAAAGAAATGGTCACAAATCATGAAATCATAGAAACAGAGGCTCAGGTGGTGCTAGCTAGCATGACCTGCAACTTGAGTGCAGCAAGCCACACAACACATAATTTAGTGCAGCCCAAGGGACTGGAACTGGATCCCACAATCTGCCCCTAAATTTATATGAACACCAGAGAAGTACTCGTTCAGCTTGGGCATGGTGTACACACCGCTCTATTAAGGGCGTATCGCCCCCCAATTACTGTACTCTTTTTAAGGGTAGTGATACCATTATGGAGCAAACCATGAAGCAGAAGAAGCAGAAGAAGAAAGAAGAAAAAAATGACAATTTGAGGAATATTAAAGATCTGTGATTAAAATATAGAAACCTGGGTCCCGAGTAGAGGAGGCAAAGACAACATCTTCAATTTCCAAACGATCCAAAGCGCTTCAGAGCTGTTGAAACAAGTGTCTTTCCTCCTTCTTCCTGTGCTTTTAGAGAGTGTGGGTCGAAGTCGAACAAGAGCTTTCAGAAAGGAAAATTATTATAAGGGGTGACTTTTCCGAACCAATGTCGGCAAAATTATTGAAAGGGATGACTTTTTCAAACGATAAAAAAGGTGCATGGAAAAATCCTTTTCATGTCACTTTATCTTTTTAGTCCCGTTTTGCCCCTCTGCCCGACGTCAATTAATAGTTTTTTTTAAAAAGTTACTCTCTTCCCAAGGTCGACAGAGATCTCCGTTCTTCCCATCCGGCTTCTCTCCTCCTCTCCTCTCTGGCGACGATCTCCTCCATCCGGCTTTCTCTCTTCCTCTTGTCTCCGGTCTCTAATTGATCTCCCATTCCACTAGCTGCTCCCTCACCTTCCCGTCTCTATCGACTGGAGCTTTGGATTGGAGTCGTCGCGCGCTTCTTCTGTGGCTCGAGCACAAGACATCGAAGGCAAACATTGCATTTTGTCCTGCCATGGATTGAGTACAAGGTACGCTGACATTTGCGTTGTCGCATTGCCCTAATTCTTGTTAGTTCTTTGGATGCCCTAACTTCCCAAACGTGAGGGGATATTTTTTGGTTGATCTTGATCGAAATACCCCATTTTAAATTTTTTTAATGCGTAACTTCCCATGTTTTGGGAATTTTTGCCTCATATGCCCCGTCTGCTGAATTTTGTCGGTGCCATTGTTTTGAGTTTATATCCTGGACGTTTTTATATGTAATTTCCTGCTTTGCTTCTTGGTATGGAAAACAACAATATCTGTTATTGGTGTAGGACAAGTCATCCGAAAGGTTTGGCTTTTCTAAGTAATTTCCTCCTAAAAAAATTTATTTATTTTTTCTCCTGGTAAGTTGATTCTTGAATTCTCGGATTTGATCGGATTGTTCTACTGGTTTCATAAGTTAGCCTTGTAGTGTTGGTTCGATTTGCCGTAATTTGGGCAAACACCGCTCATGTTCAACCACCCATCCAATCCCGTCTTCACCAATTCCTCCATTTTACCATTTTCGATCATATCTCTCATTTTGCTTGGATCCGTGGAACGTAGAAAATCTAATTAGTTGAATTAGATTAATTTATCAATATCGTGTGTGTGATTTGCGCTTCCGGCGATGTGGCTCAACTGTTATGGCCGAATGGCCAATTGGATTTAAATGCCATATGTTCCTTTTTTCAATTTTCTATTCTCAAATATACTTATTTCAGATTGTTTGAAACTAGTTGGTCGGTTCTTATCTGATCAATTTATTTTCGATACCATGCGTGCATGATGATCTCGGCTGTAGACTGTTGCTGCTGTGACCTAATAGCCCTTTGGAATTTGTCACAAACTCATGCCAATTAGATGCTTGTCAAAATGACTAAAAGTATTAGGTTTGGGCATACTGCATGTTTTCCTTATATTTGTGAAATAATTCAAATATGCATTTGATTTCATCTAATCAGTTCATTACATTACATGTCTGACCATTTATCATCCATTGCTACAAACTCATGCCAACAATAAAAGCATTTGGTTTCTCATCCAACTTTCTGAAATCCTTCTATTCGGAAATGCAATTTCCATTATGTACTACGTCTCCTGATCTTTGACATTGTTTGACAGCTTCCACATGCCATTTCTCATGAGAGCCGTGTCTCACACATCAAAATTTATTTCATTTCTTATACTCTTGTCGAATAACTTAACTAATGTCATACTTCTATGTCGCTTTTATCTATACTAGTAGAGGCACGCGCATTACTGCACTTTTGCACATGTAATTAAGGTGGGACCCTTTAGTAAGTAGTTTTTAAAGGGATAATTGGATAAATGCTGGACAAATGGGTCTTTTAGAGATATAACTAATATTTTGGTTGCTTTGTCCTTTCATGTTGATCTCTGCAATTACTTCATAAAGTTTTCTCTAAACTAGATATTTGATATACATGCATGTGCTTTTTATGTCCGGGTATGTGTATAACAAAGAAGCCACAAATGGTGACAAATAACCCATTGGAAGATGATGAAAGCAAATCAGATTACAATTGCCTAATGGATCAATGAACCTATATACGAGCACTGATGAAAGCAAATCCAATTACAAATGCTTCATAGCCATGTGCTTGATTGATTTTTATTTTGATCTTTATATTAAACTTGCACCCATAATTTGGTGAATACTCCTACATTATGGCTGTGTTTGGAACCTTAGATTTGGGGAGAAAAGAAAAGAAAATGCTAAATTTTTCTTTTCTCTTGTTTGGTTTAGATGAAGGAAAATGAGATTTTCTCTTCAAATTTTCTTTCCATCTTTCTCTCCAATGTAAAAATTTTTCTCTCTAAAAAGGTAGGAATTTTGAAAGAAAAGAAAATTCATCATCATTTATCACTATTCACACCCCACCACTAGCACCATTCACCACCATCACAACCCACCACTACCATCATCCACCATCGCCCACTACCATCACCCACCACCATAGCTATTTGCTTGATTGCTATTTGCTTCATAGTTATTTGCTTGATTGCTTTTACCTATACTAGTAGAGGCACGTGCATTACTGCACCTTTGCACATGTAATTAAGGTGGGATGCTTTGGTAAGTAGTTTTTAAAGGGACAATTGGATAGATGCTGGACAAATGAGTCTTTTAGAGATATAACTAATATTTTAGTTGCTTTGTACTTTCATGTTGATCTCTGCAATTACTTCATAAAGTTTTCTCTAAACTAGATATTTGATATACATGCATATGCTTTTTATGTCCGTGTATGTGTATAATAAAGAAGCCACAAATGGTGACAAATAACCCACTGGAAGACGATGAAATCAAATCAGATTACAATTGCCTAATGGATCAATGAACCCATATACGAGCACTGATGAAAGCAAATCCGATTTCATAGCTACGTGCTTGATTGCTTTTTATTTTGATCTTTATAATAAACTTGCACCCATAATTTGGTGAATACTCCTACATTATAAGTATCATTTATATACATATTTGATGTTCTTAATATAGGACAGCACCCCATGTAGTTTTTTGCTCTAAGTGAGCATGCTAATCTATGTTTAAAAATTCAATTATCTTTCTTTTAGACTTTTTGCTTAGTGATACTTTTAGCATTTATGCCAAAAACTTAATGACTTCCACTCAATATGTTTTGTGAGCTACACTTCTCTATAAAAAATGATTACTTTTTTTTTAGACTTACAATTTGCATCTTATTTTTTTGAATAGCAGGTGAGCTTCATGATTTGGATTTCAATTGTGTTGCCGCTAGTTCAAGATGATCAAGCTTTTTGTCTCCACCATTATATATTCGCATCATTCGTAATTCATTAAGTCAATTATTTTTTTCCATTCTATACAGCCTTTTTAAAATAAAAAAAAAATTAGTCTGGTTGTATATGATTGATTGGAGATAATGAATAATTTGTTGCCTTGTTATAGGCTTATACGTTTGAATTGTATCTTGTTATGCTTATAATAATACTTAATGAATTTTTTTTCCTTTGCAATTGTCCATTTACTTCCAATATTGCAGATAATAGCATAATTTATGGTTTGGGACACAAGTTCTTTATAATTTATTATAGCATAATTTCCATTGGCCTGATATGTTTTGTTTTGTAATTTTGTTTGAGGAACATTGCCAAAAGTTGTAAAATCTTGAGACCTTTTAAATTATCTACTAATTCAAAACAAGCCTTAAATTAATATGCATCTATTAATTTGATTGAATTCATGCATTCACAATGGGATACAAGCATGATCTTTAGGTGATATGACTACGGTTGCATCTCATATGATTGAAGTTGTGTCCTACTATGAAAACGCTTGTATACTAGTATGATTGAAGTTGTGTCCTATGACAGTAACGCTTGTATCTTCGTATGATTGAGCTTGTATCCCTTCCCGATTGAAGTTGTGTTCTAGTATGATAATGGTTGTATTCTTCATATGACTGAGCTTATATCCTACTATGATTATATTTGTATACCCGTATGATTAAAATTGTCTCCTACTATGACAACACTTGTATCCTAGTATGATTGGCTTGTATCCTACTATGATTATGGTTGTATCCTCTCCCAATTGAAGCTGTGTGCTACTATGATTATGGTTGGATGTCTAAGCCATGTCATGCCGGGAGGAACAAAGTTGCCACTTTTTCCTGGTTGGAGGATGAAGAAAGTAAAGCATTGAGAGGTGGAATGTAAATTACTAAAAGAAAAGCATAACCATGTGAGAAGAATGTCTCAAGAGCTCTTACACTAATTGTCTACAGTATAGAGCAATCAAGAAACAACATCATGAGAATCAATTGAATTTGGGAGCTTCTCTTTATAATTTTCAAATAGGATCTACGAAGGGCAAATTGTACTTGATAAAAGGCATTTTAAAGATTGTTTAGATTGTTTTAGCCGCCTAGAAGAAAAGAGCATGCCAGGTTTACATGAGATTTGAAAAATAATACAAGTTTCTCTCTCAATAAGAAGCATGCAAAGCGAGACTGAAAGCAATATTGATTCGAGGTGCACATTCAAAAACTACAGATTCACTGAATTACATGTTTAAAATGTACACAAGTCCTATCTCATTGTTCTTCTACAATCAGTTGTCTCTCAAGCCCGTGAGAGACATTAAATATGACAATCCTGACATCAAACGTTTGGAGCCACTTGCACTTTTCCCCAAGGCCCTCCTTACATGAACCCTAATAAGCTAGGAGGCCATATCTGCTGGATCCTACGCTGGAATATCTGTTGGTCAAACAGTGGGCAAGGTGTACACGTTAGCATCATTCATAGACATGTTCATTCCCCTCACAAGACGATTTCAAGTCATAAGCTAGTACCTGCTGGAATCAAGCATGTTAGCAAGATGTAACTGCACAATTATACCACTTATAATGATGTCAAAGACATGCATAAAAGAAAATTGTATTGCATAATAAGCTAATGAGATAGCATTAGGAAATTTCTATATGCATAATGAAATTCTATGTGCATACTATTATTAATGAGCCAAATACACTTTGCAGCTAGCTCATATCAAATAAAAAATTGAAATGACAAAAAAGAGAGTTTATTACCTCATTAAATGCCAATCCATAGTTACATCATTTATCTACTCAATGAATTAATTTTTAGTGATACATTTTCAAAATAATAAATATTCAATCAACAAAGTTTTGAGTTTTAATTTTAATAAACCTTTATCAATATAATTAATTTTTAGTGACATTTTACTATTACAAATCAATTATTCCAAGAAAGCTCTTACATCACTCACCGAAATGACTTGCACAAATCAATAAAATGACTTGTACAAGTTACTCATTCAAAGTACAAGTCATTTTATTGCTTATATAAGTCTAAAATGGCATGTAGAAGTTAATTTATTATTTGCACAAGTCTTGGGAGTGAGTAGTATAAGGGCATTTTTAGAAGAATTTGTTCGTAACTGTTAAATATTACTAAAAATTAATTATGTTGATAAAGGTTAATTAAAAATTAAAACTCAAAACTTTGTTGACTGAATATTAATTATTTTGAAAAGTATCACTAAAAGTTAATTTGGTCTAAGAAAAAATACAACCTAGCAAAAAGGAAACTTGAGACTTGATTTTCGTATTAAAAAAAACCTTGATATTCTTTGCCTCTTAATTTAAGGTTAGGAATCTTCTTAGTAAACCATAAACCATTATATCCCCTTCCACTTTGCAAGTAATAGAGGAATCCTCTTATTTTGAACTTTGTGCATTATCTAGTCAAATTTTCTTTCATATTATCCTATGTCTATATTTTTGTGTTCTTCAAGATGAATTAAGTAAAAACACAAAATCAGCTATTTCAGTGAATTTAGCACAAAATAAGGTGGAACTTATTGCCTTTCGTGGACTTTTTTTTTTTTTTTTTTGCCTACCTTTAAATTATTTCTTTCTTTTCTTTTTTTTTTTTTTTTTGCTATCGAGGGGTCCACAATCTATAGAACCAACCTACCCAAAATCTTTTACTCATTTGTAACTTTTGTTTCATTTATTTCTTTGTAAGTGTTTTGCATTTTAGCAGGTTGTGTCCCATGCTCAGATGGGCCCTAAATGAAGTATCAAAGTTTGGATTGAGCATCCTTAAGAGACAAAATTAAAACTGAAAACATTGAGACATGATTCAAGAAATAAACTATCACAAAGCCTCAAGTAGCATTTTCATAATGTGACCTTTGATTGTCAATAAAGCATCCATGACCACTCACTGTAAAAAATCGAAATCAACTAGAATAGTTACATGTAATTGAAAACATACACTAATTTTTACAACACACATAAATAATTTAATCTAAATTAAAAACATTCTCCTACATTAAATTCTTAAAGAGATTATTCCAATTCTAATGCTTTCAAAAGAAGGAACTGATTAAGTCATCACGGCAATAACAGGTTCTTCTCACGGCAATCACAGGTTCTTCTCGTCACAAAAAGGGGACAGATTAAGGTACCGTTTGGTAAATATTTTTAGAAGTGCCTTTTTGCTTTTCGAAAGCAAAAGTGTTTGGTTATGCACACATGACGAAATTTATAAAAAGCAAAAAGCAATTTCATTGCTTTTCAAAAGAAGCATAGAAATGTTGCTTCTCACTTTAACCATAAATTTTCTTTCTTGCTTCTAAAACCCTAGACACAAAACTAGATCGGGAAAAAATTAACCCATCATGTCCAATCCAATCCGAATAAACGGGTTCGGGTTGACCCGTGTAATAGTTGGGTCGGCTTCGGGTTGGGGATCTAGTAACCCATTCGTATTTGGATCAACTCAAATCTAACTCAATAATGATTCGTTTAACCCGATAATGACATGTTTAACACGATAATGACATGTTTAACTCGATAATGACCCGCTTAACCCGATAACGATCCGTTCAACTCGATAATGACTCGTTTAACACAATAATGGCTCGTTTAACCTGATAATGACTCGTTTAACCCGATAATGACCTGCTTAACCCAATAATGATCCGTTTAACCCGATAATGACCTGTTTAACTCGATAATGGCTCGTTTAACTCTATAATGACCCGTTTAACCTGATAATGATTGTTTAACCCTAAATTGTATCACTAATTCACGTTATTTTCTATTGGTGTACTTTTTTATAATTAAAAAATAAAAAATTTTAATTGGGTCGATGGGTTGAACCCGATTATTGGCGAGTTGGGTTTGGTTTTGGGTTTTCCCAACCCACCAATAAACGGATTCAACTTGAACTGACCCGTTTATTGCTCAACCCGTTACAATATACGTCAAGTATCTTTTTAAGTAGAATGCATCAATTTTTTATGGTAGTCTTATATGATAGCATAAAAGCAATTTATATGTTACTATAGTTACTAAACATGCTTTTTTACTTCTTAACAGCAAAGCAAAAGTTTACCAAACAGCTTAGCTTCAACAAAAGATCTTCTGAAAAGCAAAAAAGTACTTTTTTGCTTTCCTGCTTTTGAAATCAAGAAAGCAAAAGCGTTACCAAACGGAGCCTAAGTCCTTCACCGTTTCAAGGTTAGGGCTTGTAGTGGAGAAAGGAGCACTAGCAGTGGCATCAGAACTCCATCGGAGCTTTGTTTCAGTAATTTTCTCAGGCAATCGGAGGGTGTCTGTGTGATGACCACAGCAGTGTGCAGCGTTCGAGGGATTAAGGCTATGGTTGCAGAAGCGGGCCCTGCTGATGAGGAAGGAGACTCTGATGATGACGACGGCGTTAGATTGTGACTGGTTGCCTCTCATGGGATGGGACTGAACATTTTTGCAAGCTTCTTGACTGTCCTTTCTTTGGCATGTTGCTTTTTTCGCCCGCAACCTCTTTTGACTAGCTATAGCGAGACCCTTGCCATGTACAGTTGGGTGGTCGTGCAATGTTCTACCTCCTCATGCAGGTTGATTGCTTTGTCGAATGACTTTTGGTTGTGGTTTGGTGGATTGTCTGGTGAGCAAAGGCGGCGAATCTTGTAGGAGTCCCTACCACTATACCTTTCCTTACTCTCTGGTGGGGCTCGGTGGTTGTAAGCACCTCATTTTTGCGCTCCCAGAAAAACCAGAAATGCAAACCCTGGACAAAAAGTCAAACCCTGAGGGGTCAAAAGTTGACTTTTTGATCAAATGAAATTTGGCTACCTTGCTTTATACCATTGGATAGAGAACCTCGACATGGTTCCAACGCAACTGAGTTTGTAGGAATCGGAGTCCGGATGAGGGTTCTGCGGGTGGTCAAACTTGAGGGAAGCCAAAAGTTGACTTTCTGCTAAAATCCGATCCAGATACCTTGCTCTATGTCACTGGATAGAGAATCTTGACACGGTTCCAACGCAATTGAGTTTGCAGGAATCGGGGTCCGGATGAAGGTTCTGCGGGTGGTCAAACTTGAGCAGAGCCAAAAGTTGACTTTCTGCTAAAATCTGATCCAGATGCCTACCCCTAGGTCATTGGATAGAGAATCTCAACACGGTTCCAACGCAACTGAGTTTGCAGGAATCGGGGTCCGGATGAAGGTTCTGCGGGCGGTCAAACTTGAGCAGAGCCAAAAGTTGACTTTCTGCTAAAATCCGATCCAAAGGCTTACCCCTAGGTCATGGGATAGAGGGCTCCGATACGATTCTAACGCAACTAAGTTTGCCCAGATCGGAGTCCGGATGGAGAAAATATGAGCTGACAAATTTTCCGAGCAGCAAAACCGGCAAACTGTGCACGTGGCAAAAAGCTGCACACGTGGCGAGTTGCGCAGGAAAATATCTCGGGGATCAAATCCGTAAATATCCAAATGTACGAAATATCCCAGGGACTAAATCTGTAAAAAGCTAAGAATATCGGATTAAACTGAAAATGGCCAGGGACTAAATCTGAAAAATTTAGATTTTCCGACCGACTAGCGGCCACATTAAATTTTTTGTCATAATTTTGCCGCTCACGCGGATGTGGCAAGCGAGTATGCGCTCAGCGCAAGCCGAGCGGATAACCCCTTCTCCCTTGCCTATATAAGCCGCGCGACTTTTCGCGCAAAGGGTTGGAAGATTTTGTGATTGAGGGATTTTTCGAGGAAGGTTTTCTTTTCTCTCTGGTTGGCTTTTGGTTTTCGGGAATCTCCTCTCCCGTGGCCTGACTTCCCTCCCTAGCTCCCCAAGCACCCGACCTTGCCTTCCTACCTCCTCTTCTCTCCTTCTTCTTCATCCTTCTACCAAAGATCGGAGGAGCTACTTGCGATGGCTGTTGGAGAGGAAGCTTACACCGGCGTTTTCGCTTCGAGGAGGTCACACACTTCCACAAAAGGGCTAGGAACTTTCAGGTATTGTTCCCCACTAGCTTCTATGTCATATATATGAAAACTGGTTCTCTTGCATGATATTCGTGTAAGTATATTATCCACCACGTCTCAAGTTGCTTCCACATGGGATCTCCCAGGCTATGGTTTTGGGGAATATCGGGTTTCTAGTAAAAGGGAGTGTGTTCCCGGTTAAGCAAGTCTTTTGTATCCCTGTAAACCCCCCCTCTCTTTCCTTTCCCTCACGGTTATTTTGCATGCTCGAAGGTTCGGTCTAGTCCAGGCGTAGGTGAAAGTTTGCTTCTTCTTTTTTGTGTTCATGCAATCTCTGTCTGTTATTGTTTTTTATTTTTTGCTAGACATGCCAACATGTTTCCCTAACCCCCTGCCACCTTCTGTCTTGTTGATGTGTGTCTGCTAGCATGCTCCATTCACCCCATTCCCCCTGTAGCTGTAGTTTGTAGTTGTTCTTTATAGTTACAATAAGCGGGTTTGGTTTTTCTTTAAAGAGATTTGGAGTTGTGTGATGAAGTAGTTTAGATTAATTTGAATGCATCTTTAAGTGTCTCTTAGGAGTCTGGGGAACACCTGGGAGGGCTTATAGAACTTAAAAACCAGTTAAAAATGGAGTTTGGAAAAAAAGGCAGAGCATCAGGTGTCCGCCGAGTTCGCGCGAGGCATTTTCCTTTGCGCGAACCTCACGCTCAGTTCGCGCGAACCTCGCGCGGGGTCTTTTTTTTCTTTCTGTTTTTGGGTTTTCGGTCCGCCCAGCCCGCGTCGACCTCGCGCCTAGCGCCTGAGGTTGGCACATACCCCTAAAACGTGCCGAATTGCTATATTTTTTAAAAAACTCAGAAATGCCCTTTACCGTACCGCGAGGGGCGAAGCCCCCCGCACCCCCCAACCCTGTTGTTCGCCGCGCGTCCAACTCGTCCCTTGGTACGGGGAGGTACCCCGCCCCGTGGGCTCCACTTCGCTCCGCCCACAGGGGCCCCGGGTACCTCCCCTTGGACCCAGCATAATGAGCTAGTCTCTCCTTGATAAAATGTTGATTTTGATATGTTTCTGTAACGTATATTCTGTAACTTTTGCTAGATATGGGTGGCATTCCTAAATCAAGCCAAATGAACCAATAGGGTTTCCGGGTCACCCGGAAACCCAACATGGGACTTGGACCCCCGGTCCAACTTGATTTCCAGTGGGCCTTCCAACGGGGCCCACCAAGCCCAATAAACACAATGAAATATATGCATGCAACTTAATCAAGATAAGTGAAATCAATTGGTTAAACTGGGCGGGCCAAACCTAATGCGGCCCACCCGAACTTATTAGTGAATTGATGCATGAAATGCGTGGTTTGGCTGAGGCCAAGGGCAAGGGCCTACCGGGCCCGCCAAAGCCCACCAACCGAACCAAGGAAGGGTGCAAACCCTAACTTCCCATAACTTGGGCTTTCAAGCCCTAATCAGGGCTACGGGCCCCAAGCCCAATGCCCAACCCATTTTTGGAAACTTAAAAAGATAAAACCCCTAAATCACTTGGCTACCATGTGAGCCCACCTAAGGGGCCCACAAACCTATCCGGCCCACCCTTACATGAAAAAACACTTAAATAATCCAATTTGAAACCAAAAGTAAAAGTAAATTGAGCTAACCAAAGCCCAAAGGGCCTCCTAGGATAGACCGAGGCCCACAAGGGTACATGGGCTTGACTAAGCCCACCAAGGACACCGTGGGCCTTCCAACAGGGCCCGCCCAACCAGACTCATATTACTTAATTAAATCAAGATAAAAACAATTAAAGGGACCCACACCACTCAGGAGGTCCCGACAGACTTAACCTAATAGCATGTCGGATTAGGAATCGGGTGAAAAAACCAGAGTAAGCTGACTCAAACCAGGGAACCCACGGGACCCGTCATCTGACGGGGTGGACTGGGGTGTCCACGGACTTCCCCAAACCGCAACCGAGACCCTACTTAGAATCTCAAGCCGCAGACCAAAAGCCCTAATAGACAAGGTTAGGCACCCAGGTGTCCGCCTGCACCCCATCAGGCGGTGGCGACTCCGAATTTTCCCGTGCCGCGTTTCCCACGCACGCACAATGGTGGTTCTCGGCAATGGCCTTGGTCATCTCAAGCAGTGTTTGGTGGTGGTTTTTGGTTTCGATCTTATTGATAATGTGTTTACTTTTGATCTTTTTGGTTGGGTTTTTAGCAAGTTTTACTATGCTGTTTTTAGTTAGGTTTTGTATCGTTATATCGTTAGCTACCGGAGGGCCTCGACCCCCATAGTCCAGGTGTAGTTTTGTGTCTGTATGTGTCTCGGTTCACCGAGCACTCCTTTTTTGGCTATCTCATCTTCAACAAAGCCTTTTCTCCCGTTAATGGGATTTGCAATCCGTGTTTTGACGGACCCACTGTCAGACTTTACCCTTGTTCTTCAGGTGGTTTCATGCTGCTTGGCACAGGGACGGACACCATCGCTCAGAACTGCAACCAAATTGTTGGGGTTTATGTCTCCCCAGTATCCTGGCCTTTTTTGCTTATATGTGTATATTATCTGTTTGTACTGGCTTGAGGCCTTAGCTCTTGTAACAATATTTTCATCTAATGAAGAAAGAGCTTAGCTCGGCTTTCCATAAGAACAAAGAAAAAAGAAGGGACTGATCCCATGAAAAGGTATTGCATAAATATCAGCAACTATTTCCCTTTCCTTCTATCCACTCAATTTTTATATGCACTAATAGAAGCTTTTATTCAAATTCATAGTATATGGAATGCATTTAATACAAATGAGATAATGTCAAAACAGCCTATCACAAGAAATTCAAGAGCAAACATTAAAATGTTTGTGTGGCATTAACATGTTATAGAATTAAATACACAATTTCGAAGCAAGAACAAACATTGATTATTTCCTAGTGTGCGCGCGTCGATCCGGGGGTCGCATGATGAGGCACACGAGAGTGCATGCCTCTTTTTGGGAAATGGGGGAATGGGGGGTCGTCACTGCCTGATGGGGTGCAGGTAGACACCTAAGTGCTTAGTGTTTGTCTATTAGGTGGTCTACGGCTCGAGATTTTTAATAAGTTTTCGGTTATGATCCGGGGAAGTCCGTAGATATCCCGGTTCGCCTCGTCGGGTGATGGGTTCCATTGGTCATCCTGGTTATGAGTTAACTTGATTACCTCACCTGATCCTAATCCAATATGTACTCTTTATCTTAGGTCTATGTGGGGATTACTTAAGTGGTGTAGGTCCCCTTTCAATTGATTTTATCTTCTTTATTTAAGTGATCTTGGTCTGATTGGGTGGGCTCCGTTGGAAGACCCGTGGAATCCCACATGGACCAAGGTGTAGCCCACATGTCCCTTTTGTGGACTTGATCTAAACCTAGGAGCCCTTTAGGGTTTGGGTTAAGTTTTGATTAATTTTATTTAAGTTTAAAGTGGAAAGGAAGGAAAGGATTAAGTTTTATGCTTTTAGGTGGGCCTGGGTGATTTGTGGGGCCCCTTAGGTGGGCCTCACAATGGTTTTCCATCAATTTATTATCTTGGTTTTAGTTTGGATCCAAATGGACTAGGGATGGACTTAGGGCCCATCTCCTAGACTTAGGCTTGAAGGCCTATGACTTTTCAAGGTCAAAGGGATGTGAATCCTTTCCCTCTCTCAATTTGTTGGACGGGCTCTCTTTAAAGAGATAGGGCTGATAGGCCCAAACCCTAAGTCCCGGCCAAACCAAGTAGCCCTAACCGGCACGTATCTAAGTGGGCCTTAATGGGGCCTCATGAGGCATGGCCCTTAACTAAGATTCATCTTGCTTAATTAATCAAAAATAATTAGTTGGAATGGCTGGGCCCCATTGGAAGGCCCACCGGTATTCAATTTGGGCCCACTGGGCCCAAGTTGGATTAAGGGAAAGCCTAAAAACCTTGTTAGATTAATTAATTTACTTAAAAAAGATAAAAATAATTAAAGAAACCCAAAATCTGCATTTTCTGATATTTTTTGGGGTTGGCCGAAAAGACAGTTTGGCCAAACCCCAATTCTTCATGACCGAAATTATATTTCAATCATACTGTAAGCACCTCATTTTTACACCCCTCCAAAAATCCTAAAAGCAAAACCTTAAAAGGAAGATACAAACCCTTAAGAGCAAAAGATAACCTTCTGCCTGAATCTAAATTGATTGCTATACCCTATCCCAATGGGTAGAGCATCCTGATACGGTTCCAACGCAATTAAGTTTGCAGGAATCTGAGCCCGGACGGAGAAGATATGAGCAAAACAGTCAAATTTAAAATATCTTAATAATTAAGATAAATGAAAGATAATAAAAATTGGGGAAGCCTAATCCGTCCGAGTGGGCGGCTGAGTCGCCTCAGCCGTCAACTCAAGCCAAAAGTGGAGAGAAAATTCGCAACCGCATATGAAGTGCGGTTGATTTTTCCGGCCACCGCCCGCGCGAGCCAATCAGAGCAAGCGGCGCCGAAATCGCAACCGCACATACAGTACGGTTGCGTGGCGCGTCAGACTGCGGCTGACCAATTTGTCCCCCCATCATTACTGAAAAGACAAGGACAAAACCGTATATAACCTACGGTTTTCACTGAAACCGCACAATATGTGCGGTTACTGTTCATTTTAGGCAAAACCGCTCTGAGTATGCGGTTTTGTCCCTGTTTGCTATAAAAGGCAAGTTCGGACAGTGGGACAAGGGGTTAGTCTTTTTCTGCTCCTCCTCCTTCTCCCTTGCTCCTTGAACCTCCGAACCCCCCTCTCTTCACCTCTCTTTGCTCCAACACCTCCCAAACCCACTCCCAAAGCCTCTCCAGCCCTTCACCTCCCTTCTCCACCACTACCAAGTCTGAAGAATAGAGGTTTAAGTTGTTGGCACTGCAAAGTGGAGCTCCAGCTACTGTCCAAGCCAAAGGAAGGTGAAGCACATCCCAAAACACTGTTGTAAGTCTAAGGTAAACATCCTAGCATGATTCTAATTGACATATATGAGCATGAATGGATTTAGAGTATGCATAAGTTTATATGAAATCATGTGTCTGCTGTTTCATACTTCTAATATGTTGATGCATGGAGGAAGGAGCACATTTTCATGCTAGACTATTTCTTCTGTCCTAAGATCACATGCTTCCTTTCCGTCTTTGTTCACATAATCCCCTGTTTGTGACCTCCAGGAGCTGCTGCTGGAGACAGCAGCAGCTCTCTCTTTTTCCCTCACCACTTTGCACCCACTAGCATGTTTAAAACCTCCTGCTTTAGTTGTTGTTCCAGCAAGCCCACCCACATACCAGCACCCCTAGGACAGCCCCCCAAGGGCTAAGCATGAAGGCAGCTCTCCCCCCAATCTCTATGCAGCTCCCACACCTCCCTAGCATGAGTAACCCTCCCCTAAGGCAACCCACTAATGCCATGTATATAGGCTGTTGTCCCTAATGTCCATAGCATACATGGTTTTGTGATTAATTTGCATGGTTTGATGTGCCTTGTTGTTAGTGCCGGATTATCTATTGGTTTGTAAAATGGAATGCCCAGGGTACTTCTAGGCTGCTACTGGAGTTGTAGAAAGGAAATGAGGCAATCTACTTTGCCTCCCCCTTTCCTTCCCTTGCTGTAGAAACCCAAGAAGAGATCAAAAAAGGGATCTCCCCTCTCCACTGAACCACTATGGGCCCACGCAGGGGCCCACACAACCGCTAAGACACCACGAGAGACACAAGAACCCAAAGCCCTAGGAAGAATTCCCGTTTGGGGCTTTCAGTGCCAAAACCGTATACCCAGAGCGGTTCACTCCTGAACCGCATACACAGAGCGGTTCGCCCCTGAACCGCATACAAAGAGCGGTTTGAGCCAAATCGCACCTGTTCTGCGGTTAAGCCCAGTGAACCCCCCAAATCTGTGAATAATTGAGCAACCCTTAAACCAAATAACCAAATCCAATAAGCAGGGTTATCCAACATAACCCTGAATGGGAATTGGGCTTGACCTAAGCCCTCTTTGGTATCCAATGGGCCTTCCAACGGGGCCCACATCCGACCAACATCATTTGGATAAAAAGATAAAAATCAATTAAAATAAAAGGGACCCACACCTCTGAAGGTCCCATTCAGACTTAATAAAGTGAGCATGCTGGTGTAAGACATAACGGTGAGTTGAGCCAAAGTTGACTCGAACCAGAGAAGCACCTGGGACCCGTCAACCGACGGGGCAGACCGGGGTGTCTACGGACTTCCCCGGACTGTAATCGAAGCCTTAGCCGGAATCTCAAGCCGCAGACCAAAGCATATATCCTTAGGGCACCCAGGTGTCTGCCTGCACCCCATCAGGCAGTGGCGACTCCTTATACCCCCGTTCCCTCGCACCCTTTCATCGCGTGCGCCATCCCGCCTCGCTTCGCGCGTTCGTTCCCCACGACGTGCGCACACATACTAAAAATAAGTATGACAGAAATATAATTTCAGTTATAAAAAAAATATTGCTTGATAGAACTGTGTTTTCGGTCAAGCATGAAAATACTAAAAAATGCAATTTTCAGTTAGGGTTGAGTTTAATGGTTCTCTGAGGTATCTAGGGTTCTTGTGGGCCCCTGGGCAGGCCCACAGTGGTCTGGTATTGAAGTGTTTGCCTTAATTCCATTACCCTAATACACTTTAAACCAAGAAGAGGGGGATCAGGGCTTGGGGCCTTGCTCCCCCACCTTGAGCTGAAGCTCAAGTGATAGAAAAGGGACCTTAGGTGTCCCTGTTCTTGTACTAAAGACATCCCCCCCTCCCTCCATGGGAAGAGAAAAGGAGGTGGCCCAATTGGCCTATGTCCAAGTCTAACCGGCCAAACCATTTGCATATTCATACAATAACACAACACAACACTTAAAAACAAAGGCATTTAGCATCTTGATCATACTGGAAAATGGTATAAGTGTGTGTAGTGTACATGGCAATAAGGAATGAATCATGAACAAGAGGATTTTTAGCATGCCTTATATGTGATATAGTGTGATTAGAACATGGTGGACTAAGAGAGATGAGGCATGCTTCCAGGTAAAGAAAGTGTGGGTGTTGATCATGCTTCAAGCATGCATGCATGCAAACCATATATCCATGCAACCACTCACACTTGAACAAAATAAGTTTATAGCTACACAAGAACTACTGAAATGAAGTAAAGAGAAGGGTAAGAAAGGGGTTTAAGGGATACATTGGATATGAGGTAGAGAGGGGAACATACCCCCCCTTTGAATGAGAAGAAAAACATGAGGGGATATTAGGGTGAGTCTCTTGTGGGACTCTTAACATGCTCTCTTAACCTCCCACTTGATACCTTTACCTCCCTTCACCATAGGGGGTCCATCTTTATGAGGGAAATAAAGAAGAAGTGGAGAAAACAAGATATAGGAACAAACCAAGGTAAAAGAGACAACACATGATGAAGACATGCTCATATTAACTCAATCTCATATATGTTATGGAAAATATGCTAGGTAAGCTCACCTTGGGGTTAAGAACCCTCTTTGAAGTGTATGGATGCTCCTTTGAGACAAGGACAGCAGCTGGTGTACTCCCTTTAAACTTCAAGTTGAAGCTCTTGGCCTTCTCCTTGGTTAGAGTGAGGAAGAGAAGGGATTTGGGGTGTTTTTGTATGGTATAGAGGGCTTAGAGAGGGTAGAGAGGGGCTAAGAGAGGGGCACGTGTGCGTGCGTCATAATCGCGGGGCTGCACATCTGACTTGAGGCGCACGTGGTTGTGGTGCCTCTCTTTGAAGGGAGAATGTCAAAGTTTGGAGTCGCCACTGCCTAATGAGGTGCAGGCAGACACCTGAGTGCCTAAGGTTTGTCTATTAGGTGGTCTGCGGCTTGAGATTCAGGGTAGGGTCTAGGTTGCGGTCCGGGGAAGTTCGTAGACACCCCGAACCACTCCATCGGATGATGGGTCCCACGAGTTTTCCTGGTTGGAGTCAACTTTGCCTATCTCACCCAATTCCTATTCAGATATGCATTCTTTTCTTCAAGTCTGTGTGTGGACCACCTGAATGATGTGGGTCCCCTTTACTTGATTTTATCTTCTTTATTTAAGTAATCTTTGTTTGATTGGACGGGCCTCGTTGGAAGGCCTGCAGATTCCTTGGTGGGTTAAGCGTAGCCCACATGTCCCTCTGATGGGCTTTGACAAATAAATTGTATCGACAAATATAATCTAAGTTCTATTGTGATATATCTCTGTTGAAGAAGCCATTTGGTGTGTAGCTATTCTCATACTTGCCCCTTTTAAGTTGCCCTTGCAGCTATCCTTGGCAAAATCTTGAATTAAGTATGGATTAATGGCTGAAATTTAGCTTCTTTGCTACACAACTGAAATTCCTTCCAATTTTTCTTGTAGTGATCTACACACCGAGATATTTACTGAAAATTTTAAGCAGCCCTAATTTTCAGAACACGTCATAAGGAATGAAACCTGCCCTAGATATTCTGTAAAAAAGATGTGAAGGGTAAAGCACACACCAGTATACAGGATAGAATGTGCTCATTCTGTGTGAAAATGCACGAACAACGAATGTTTATTATGCATGAGAAAAAAGGTAAAAGATATGTTTCTAAAGCTTTGAGATAGATATGTTCACATAGTTTACATATGTCTCTACATAACTCCTAAAGTGTACCTGGTGATATCATACACTAACAGCGCACCAGCAGCTCCTCTGTAGTAGGACCTTGTAATAGATCTGAAGGACTCTTGACCCAAAATAAAAACATAAGGCAAAGTTCGTCGTCAATTAGTTCAGTAAACTAAGATTTTCATCAACACAAAATTCCAAAGCAAAATCATTAACACCAGAACAGCTTCAGGATTTTCAGATTTTGAAGCATTTTCCATTAGTTATGATCATAACAAATTTTTGGGTTGTAAACTAAGCAAAATCATCAACACCAACCAGCTTCAGGAGCTTCAGATTTTTAAGCAATTGCCACCTCCTCCTTACTACTACAAATCACCACCACCTCCTTCTCCATCTCCTCCTCCTCCTCTAACTACTACAAATCCCCACCACCTCCATCACCTTCACCTCCCCCTCCTTACTACTACAAGTCACCGCCATCACCATCTCCTTCACCTCACCCACCATACTACTACAAATCCCTACCACAACCATCTCCTTCACCTCCTCCACCATACTACTAAAAGTCCCCACCTCCACTAGAAAAATCACCACCTCCTCCTTACTACTATAAGTCACCACCACCTCCTTCTCCATCACCTCCTCCTCCATACTGCTACAAATCACCACCACTTCCATCACCTTCACCTCCTGGAACTCCTCGGAATAAAATAAACCAATTTTATAATTCCTTAAGTTTGAACTTGGTTCCATCAACCTCTTATATTTTAATTGTAAGAATGTAGATTTTTTCTATCACAGTAGAGTCTTGTGAAGGGTGGACTGGCAATAGACCTTAACTTTGATATATTGTACAAAGTGGATCTAGTCTAAATCAAACTCATGTCTATAGGCAGGTTGAGATTTTTGTGACCACACAATGTGACAGTCCTTAAAAAGAATGACATTCAAATAATACTTTATAACAATCGAAGTAATCTGGCGAAAACTTTTATATGGATTTTAGGTTAGACAGTAAAGAAACCAAGCATCTCTACTACTTTTTTCTTAGTGGGAATATTAAAACCAAGCATGTCAACTACTTTTTTCTTAGTGGGAATATTAAATGGTGACAGAGGGGTTTCTGTCATGTAAAGGTGCATTCCCACCACCCCACCAAGTCATGATTCCGCATGATCAAATGGAATCTCAGTTCAATTTCCTGAGTCCACATTGCAGTAATTGCTGGGTCAATTCATTCATAAAAACAAACAAATTTGATGACGGTGTAGGACTGATTCTTTTCTCACACAACACGGGGTTTTTGAGCTTTTGAAACGGCTAGACCCCTTGACAAGGCCGAACACAGGGAGGTTGAATCATACAACTTCAGTAGTTCTAGATTGCTAGAGGAGCGAGGAAAAGGCACGAGAGCTATTTGTGTAGATGGAAAGCAACGTGTTACACGTTTTTCATTTGTCAAACCCTCCAATCATCTTCAATTTTGCCTTCTATCTTTGACCCCGAGAACCCTTGATAAAATGGCCAAGGGAAATAAATTAACAAGAGCCCATATTTAGATTGAGTTGATCACCACCTTGTTTGAGCTCTTAAGGGAGAGAAATTAATGGGAAACAGTTTGGGTGGGTGAAGGACAGTGAAGTTGATGAAGATAGATGAAGAGAAGTTCAAGTTAAAGACGCTAGTTAGAGCTGGAAAAGTTGTTCAGGACTACCCAGGTTGCGTTCTGTTAGGAATATAGAGCACATCAACCACCAAATCATCCCTGAATGAAGCCATATTGCAAAGACAGGACTGCGACAAAAAAAAAGGAATCACCTGTGCACACCCGATTTCGGCCACACGACAAGGCACACACAAAACGATGCGTGCCTCAGGATTTGTTTGGAGTCGCCACTGCCTGATGGGGTGCAGGCAGACACCTGGGTGCCTAAGTTCTTCTACTAAGGCTCGGTCTGCGGCTTGAGATTCTAAGTAGGTTCTCGGTTGTGGTCTGGGGAAGTCCGTAAACACCCCAGTCCACCCCGTCAAGTGACGGGTCCCATAAGTTTCCCTGGTTTGAGTCAATTCAGTTGGTCTCTCACTCACCCGATTCCTAATCCAGCATTCAAATTTGGTTTAAGTCTGGCGGGACTGCCAAAGTGGTGTGGGTCCCTTTATTGGATTTTATCTTTTTTGTTAAAGTGATGTGAGTCGAATTGGGCGGGCCCCGTTGGAAGGCCCGCGGATTCCTTGGTGGGCTTAGTGTGGCCCATGTGTCCCCTTGGTGGGCCTCAGTCTAACCCTAAGAGGCCCTTTGGGCTTTGGTTTAAATGAATTGATTTTTATTTGAAGTTTAAGTTTGATTATTTAAGTGGATTTCATGCCAAAGCGGGCCGGGATTGCCTTGTGGGCCCTTGAGTGGGCCACACAATTGTTTGCCAAGTGATTTAATTTATCTTTGATTTATCTTCACCAAAATGGGCCAGGCTATGGGCTTGGGCTCTAAAGCCCAAGTCTTCATGAGTTAGGGTTTGGAAACCCTAAAATTGGTTTGATTTAATGGGCTTTAGCGGGCCCGATCGGCCATACCCGCAGTCTCGGCCAAACCAAGCCTAGATCTAAGCATGCATGTTGCCCCAATTGGGTACAGGGGCTTGACTAAGCCCACCAAGGACATCGTGGGCCTTCTAACGGGGCCCACCCAACCAGACTCAGATTACCTAATTAATCAAGATAAAGCAACTAAAGGGACCCACACCACTCAGGTGGTCCCGCCAGACTTAACCAAATTGCATGATGGACTAGGAATCGGGTAAGAAAATAAGTGAGCTGACTTAAACCAGGATAAACCTAAGGGACCCGTCACCCGACGGGTGGACCGGGGTGTCTATGGACTTCCCCGGACCACAACTGAGACCCTACTTAGAATCTCAAAGCCGCAGACCAAGCCTTAATAGACAACATTAGGCACCCAGGTATCCGCCTGCACCCCATCAGGCGGTGGAGACTCCGAACTTTCCTGTGCGGCGTTTCCGACGCGCGCACACCCCTCTTTTGTAATTACTTAACAAAAGTCGCATTTTTTGGGGGAAAAAGACCATTCCAAACATGTTTTAATAAATATCAAGGAAAAGTCACCCCTTTCAAATATTTTCCCTTCATATTATAGAATCTGTTTTCACCCATGCTTATGTTGTGATTGGTGTGTCCAATTTTTTTTAAAACAAAGCCAATTTCAAAGCAAGAGAAATTGACTTCTTAAGTTAAATGTAAGGCGAAGTTGACCGGTAGCTATGGCTCAATCTGAACATTCTGCATCGAAGAGGAAGCCACTATGGGAATGCCGAGGGGGTTGGCCATGCTAGTAGCCCCCCTCCTCCCTTTTTAATTACCACCCAAAAAAAAATGTATGGATGGCGCAACATTTTGGGTTCAAATGATTTCCATGGTAGAAAAGGCCTAATAAAGCGGATTTTGCAAAGTTGCCTTTCACATGACTTACATATTCTATATATAAATGGATGCATTAAAAATTCAATAATTAAATATTTTATAATATGTAACTAGCAGGGGTGGAACAATTTTGTGACTGTCCAGATTTTATACAAATACGTAGAGTTTTGATTTTTTTTAGCCCTATATTAATTATGCCTCATCAACAAACGGTAAAGGTCTTCCAGGGAAGTTGTGCATAGTTATTAGCATGCTTTCCCAAGCGACCTATTCTCGTTATATATAGTATAGATATAGACATATATATAAATTCATGTATGTTCCAAATGCCCTTGACCCAACTTAGGCCTTGTCTGGTGTTTATTTTGGAAATGTAGTCCACGGCTTAGAATGAGTTCTTGTAAGAAACAGGTGTTGATTGTAATTGTAGAATTGAGTTTTCCTCAAGCAAGTTTTAAAGATTAAACTGAAAAGAGGAATCACCCCTAGACCCATTTTTTGATCTTGAAAACTAACTTGCAAAAGTACAGTCGCAAACTTAAATATTCAAAACCTCTAAAGGATGTATTTGAAACTTATTTTAAAGGCTCTTTTACATGACACAAATAGACTTGTCATTTATGAAAAGTTCTTATAAATCAAAACAATGACAAACTTATAATATCTATAATCTCTACAAAAATAAAATGTGGGTTAGGAAACATTCAAATCCATCTTCTCTGAAATCTTGCAAACCCATTTGGAGAATCCTCAAATTGAGAATGAATACCAAACAAGGTCTTGGTCAGATTACTTATGAGCAAGCATGAAACTGAAGGGGCTTTTGTGTTTTCCCAAATTAAATCCCACCTAGCCATCACTAGGATAATTCAGGGTTCAATTCGTTGGGTTGGTTTGGTTTAATCAGTGTGATTCGTTGTTGAATTCAAGACGAAATTGACCGGAGGGTAGTGTGGGGGGAAAGGGGGTGTGAGTGCCTGAGTAGGGTGGTGTTGTTGCGGTTGGATTGATTAAAATTTTTTTTTTCCAATTTTGATGGTGAAGTGGACAACACACCAGATATAATCAACAAACTATGATTGCGTGCATAAACAAACAAGGAAAGAGACTGTTTCATCTGGTGCCACTTAGTGGTACCAGCATGAAACGTGCGGATGGATGTCTCTTTCAATAGGGGGCCCACATCCCAAAACACATCCCATCCGGTGGTTTCATGGCACCACTGGATTTTCGCTCTAGAGGAAATGCATTCACAAGGAAAACACAAGTTTGATTTTTTTTTTCATTTTGTTTTCTTTTTGATAGTGCTTTCCACTTTACTAGAGCTAGATATTTCTACCTTTGGGATAAAAAATGGTTAAATATGTCATAAGTTGAAATTAAGTACTTCATTAAGCAATACAAACGAAACCTTAGATTATTTAGCTTAGGCTATTTAAGCTCTTTTGGAATTTCCACTGCCTAAGGATGTTGGGAGTAAACTATTCTATACCAGAGGCTAGCTTAGTGACCGTTTTGTTGCACAAGGAAGTCCGAGAAGACCTTAAGGCTGTGTTTGGGGTTGCTTAATTAAGTGCTTAATGTAGTTTATAGTTTATTAAAGCACTTATTTAAGCAAAAAATATTTTTGGTAATGCTAAATGGGGCAGTTCTTACCGTAAGCACTAGAGGGAGATTACCCGTAAGGAGAATCCCTTGTGAGCAGCTTCTCCTCCCATTTATGCGGAAGTTGTCTTCCCCGACATCTCTCGACAGAAATGGTGGTAACAAGAGAGAAGAGATCAATAGAGCTTCTGAAATCTTTGATCCTTCGACAACCTCATCACCTTATTACCATTAGCGAGGCATCGTGCATTGTCCTCGTCCTCTATAATTCTGCCATTTACGAAACTTCCTGAACTAGCTTGAGATTTCACCATTTCTTTGTATTCGTTGAAGCAGGCCACAGTCTTGGCGAATACTAGGTAATGAGAATACAGATACAGGCACAACACAAATTGAATTTCGTTAGATTCAAGTTCTCATTAGAGAAAAGTATTTTTTGAAACCCAGATTGAATTCCGTTAGATTAAATTTCTCATTAGAGCAAAGTATTTTTTGAAACCCAGATTGAATTCTATCAGCTTCAAGTTCTCATTAGAGCAAAGTATTTTCTAAAACCCAGATTGAATTCCGTCAGATTCAACCTAGTTCAACTAATGCGTCTACTTGAATCAGTTTGTGTATAATTGATCATATACGCATATCATCCTTCACAACCTGAATCCTTATTTTTGACGAACTTTGATTCCAAGAATCATTTTCTCGCAAACAATTGCCGTAAGTTGTTTCTAAATTTGGAGAATTAACAACTCAAGATGTTGCAAATACAAGGATGAACGACGATTAGAGACCAAACAATTGACCTATTAAGAAAATAACAGAGTTCATGCTCAAGCAAAACAGGGCAAACCAAAAGCAAAAGAGAAGAGGGTCCACAGAATATGGTGATATTATCGATTCCCAACACACAGAAGAGAGGTCGGACGAGTGATTCAAAATTGCAACATGTCTGCAGAAGCTGTTATGGGTTGAGATGGGCAAGGCAGCTTCCATGGCTTTGGTAGAGGATCTGGGATTTCGGGGATGTCCATGGTAAACCCAATGACCTCCTCCGCAATCTAAAGGACAGAGTTCATAGATTGCACTGTAACAATTTTACCCAACCAGTCACCATTAACGATGACCTAAAGAACTCTCTCTCTCTCTCTCTCTCTCTCTCTCTCTCTCTCTCTCTCTCTCTCTCTCTCTCTCTCTCTCTCCGGTTTTTCTGTTTTCACAAAAGAACAAGATGAATGCCTGTAAATATGTTGGAATTTGAATGACCAATTTACTCTTATTTGCAATGAAAATTCCCATGCGGATTCTGTCTCTTTTAGAGGAAAAAAAGAGAGAATAAAAAAAAGGAAGGTAAGATAATGTATGACGGAAACTTGCATTACCAAACGCCTGCCTCTTTTAAATAAGTAACCGGTTATCTCTGCGGATAATACCTTTTGCCAAGCCACTTATACATGAGTGCTCATCCATAAGCACAAGCAGGGCCAACACCACCTAAGTCACCTTGTAAAAGAATTGCTCCCTTCAATGGATTGATTTGACAGGGTATGGGCTTGTTATCTCATGATTTTATTGCGGGCTTGATGGGTTGTATGTGGCTTGATCCATGGTCGACCCACTTTTCCAATGTGTGCTTGGCCCAAGCTTCTCAAGACAGGGGTTGGGTTATGCCCTAGTGTTCATGGGCTTGTTTGTAGACCAAAGGATTCATGAAATGGGCTTGGGTGGCCAAAATAATGTTGGGTTGAATTTTGGGCTTGCTAATCAAGTTTGGGCCTAACTCAAAACTTCTTAGTTACGGCCTAGTTCATCCTAAAGGCTATGGGCCTCTTTGTGTCCAACAGGTTTGTGAGATGGGACCCAAGATGGCCCACATATTATCCGCTAGCTTACGGTCCAAGTGTGGCCCAATCTACAATGAGACCTCTTTTTGGGTTTGACCTCGATCCATATGGTCAAAAACATGGGGCTCATTTGGCCCAAGTACTTATGGGCTTTGCTATATTCTGAAATTGGTTGAAATGTTCCCCCAAAAAAAAAGGGGTAGGCCAGCATTTGGGCTCACTTCTAGGATGTGGGCCTAGCCCCAAAATTGTTAGGATCTTGCATGGGGTTGGCCAAATGATGCATGGGTCGAGAGCCTGTGATTTCTAAGCCGACCAGTCAACCCGTCCAAACCCAACCCGGTTAAAAGGGTTCAGGTTGATCCATCTATTTAGAGGTGGCAATGGGCCGGGTTCGGGTCGGGTAGATGTATGGGGTTAACAAGCCAAGGCTCAACCCAAACTTGCCCGTTTAATAAACGGGTTGGAATATCCCAACCCACTCTAACCCGCCAAGCCGTTTAAATAATTTAAATTATTACTAAAATTTTAAAATTTTAATTCATTCTAATATCAAAGTCTATGCAAATTCTATTTTTTAATTCATTCTAATATCAAAGGACACCTAACAAGCATAATAACACAACAATCATTAAGATAGTACTAAAATAACATGAAGAAAAGAATTAAAACATAATAATAAAGTGTTAAAAGACTTTACTTGTCATCAATGCCTCAATTTATATTAGTAGAAGCTAAGAAATTTGAAATATTTATACGTAAAAAGTCTTTCATCACTTTATCTTTTGTCATTATTTATATTAAAAGAAAAAAGGTTGACTAGCCACAAGTATTGTTATTATAATGTTCTAAATTTTTATTACATAAAAAAATAAACGGGTTGTTTAAGTGGGTTTGCAGGTACCAATCGCCAGAGAGCAGCAGTGACAAAGAGGAGAGAAAGTTTAGATGTAGGACAAATCGTTCTCTAAAAGTTTTTGGTTTTAGCTATGATGGTTCAACCATGGTATATAAATGGTCTACAGTCTAACCAATGTCTACTCTGGGTTTATGCATAGGATATATATGATTTCGGTCGGATCCTATTTGGATTAGATATATATATTCGTATTTGAATTCGAATTTTTTTGGATCTTAGATTTCAGATCCGTATTCAAACCACGGATCTAAATCCTATATTCGAATTCGCCAATTTCAGATAGGATTCGAATCGAATTCAGATATATATCCGACCTATTGCCAGCCCTAATACCTATTACACCAAAAATCAATAGCAAAGAAGCAAAATTTTTGATCAGCCAATTTATATTAATTATCAATTTAGGTATTGTTGATTGAAACTTCCACTTCTGTTATTTGAACAATAGCTATTCATGGATGAAATCATCTGCAATGCTTTACTGCATTGCAGACTACTGTGGTCGTGAAATTGTCTGCATTCACGGTTATAAATGTTTTATGTAGGGCCCACTTTAAAAAACAGATAGTTGAGATGCTCCACATGACAGCATCTTACAATCATAGCAATCTGCAACATAATAAAGCATTGCAAGCAATTTCAACCTTCCATTAGGTGTTGATCTCTTCTAGTTTTTGTTTGTTTGCCTTATAAGATAACTGTTTATTTCTACATGTGCCATTATATCTGGTCTGCAGTTTGCTGTTTCATTACTTTATATTCAAATTTTCCTTTGCTTGGGACATTCATTGAAGGGGAAGAAGGTTAAGTTCCTTTTACAACATTTGCCATTACAATTATCACGTGCAAAGCATGTGCCCGCCTCTTACCTTGGTGGTATTCATTTAAAAAAATCAAGTTTTTTGAACCAGTGCATGAGAAAAGTGGAGAGGATGTTATTTCCTCACCCAAAAGGGTAGTGTTTTCCTTTTGACACCTTTGCAACTTTGCTGGTCTATGATCATGAACCCATAGGACTTAGTTTCAGGCTTTCAACAATCCAAACTGACCAACCATACAAGCAACATTAAAATATATATTTTGTAAACTAACTAGAGCTTACTAATTAAAAAATGACCATAGGGTTTATGGGTGGGCTTTATCGAATTCCCTATAGCACACACTCCATCCGGACATAATGCTTGTGGATCCCATCGATTAAAAAGATGGTGGGGAGTAGATTACTTGTATGTTTTAATGGGAAAATTATGAAAAAATGTCACTTTTCATCAATAATTATAAAAACAATCTATCATAATTGAAAATTATAGAAATTGGTATTTTTTTGTCGATAATTATAAAAACAATCCATTATAATTAAATTACAAGATCTCTGTTCAAACATAATTAAATAATTAAATTTGAGGATCACAATATTATTTTCTATTTTTTTTTTTTTGAAAAGAGTGATCCGATCAATTACTTTGAAAAGAGTGATCTTTATGACTTTAGGTACTACTTTTATAAATACAGGCAAAAAAGTTACATTTTCTCGTAATTTTTCCTGTTTTAGGTTTTCTACTGGGCCCCACCATTATTTTTAATTGAATCCATAGTGGGACACGCCAGCACATCATCGACGGTGCGGAATTGCGGATGCTCTTCCACCATTATTCAACGTTTACGGCGTTCCTACGAGACTTATCCATTGTCAAGCTGTGCTAACGTACGTCGACGCTTCATGAGATTTGAAACAAAACCTCATTCTCGAACTCTTGACTCCATTGATCACTTCCCACAAAATTAGCTATTCCTTTTTTTTTTAATTAAAATAGCAGCCTTTATATAATAATCAAAAGGAGATTATTCTAGCAAAAATCCTACCCAGAAAATTGTCCAAATAAACGAAGTTATTACATTTTAGTAGCTTTCCAACTGCCCAGGATCCTCTGTGAAGCAGGAAGGTACCCCGATTTATGGGGTACCTCAGACAAACAAGAGAAACAATGGGGTACCCCAGGCAAACAAGGGGTTACCCCATTGTTTAGTGAAGCAGGAAGGTACCCTCGGTTTATGAGGGTACCTTCGTAAACCGAGGGTACCTTCCTGCTTCAAATAAACAATGGGGTACCCCATTGTTTGCATGGGATATCCCATTATTTGTCTGAGGTACCCCATAAATCGGGGGTACCTTCCTGTTTCACAGCAAACAATGGGGTACCTGAGGTACCCCCATAAATTGCCTGAGGTACCCCCATAAATGGGGGTACCTCCCCGCTTCACAGAGGATCCTCTTCCCTTTCCAACCCATAAGTGGAAAGCCGAGGCGAAGAACTTCCGAGGCCCAGGGAACCAATTGAAATCTTGTAAATGTTATATTTACGGTCTGAAATAGAGCCTCTACAGGATAGTGACATCTGTCCCATTTAAACCACCTAAACCTCTGTTTTGTTAAAGCTCTGTTTTATTAAATCACGTAAAGTGGTTTTAGTGGAACACATATCACCGTCACCATCCTCTAGTGACTCTATTTCAGCGAACTTTCTCTTTCCTCGTCTCTGTGTCCAATGCCATACCAACCATCATAATCGTTTCCACCAAAAAAAATAAAAACCATCATAATCGATTATAAAGCTTTTATTTTTCTCACAGAAACTACAGAGAGAGTAGCAAGAAGAGGATCGAAGAACAGAGACGGTTAGGATGGAGAGAAGGCTTTACGAGGCATCGCTGAGAGGAGACACAGCCTCTTTGAGTGAGCTGATCAAAGAAGACGAACAGGTTCTGGATAGGGTTTCCGTCACTCGGTTCGACGAGAATCCCTTGCACATCTCAGTATTGCGTGGCCATCTGGACTTCACAAAGTTGATTCTGAGAATTAAGACCAAACTCGCTCTCGATTTAGACTCGCAGGGATGTTCGCCTCTTCACCTGGCCTCCGCCGGAGGCTATGTTGATATTGTAAGATAATTACTGCGAGTGGGTCCTGACATGTGCCTTGCTCGCGATCAAAACGGGAGAACACCTCTCCATCTTGCTGCTCTGAAAGACCGAGTCCATGTCATGACTGAGTTGATTCGGATTCGACCACAAGTCACTCGGGACCGGTCCAATCACAGGGAGACTCTTCTGCACCTGTGCGTGAAGCATAACCGAGTAGAGGCCCTGAGGTTGCTGGTCGGGTCGGTGAGCGACGTCGATTTTGTCAACACAGCCGACGACGATGGTAACACCGCGTTGCATTTAGCTGTCGCCAACAAGCAACTGGAGGTATGAATCGTATAATTCTATGATTTGTTTATTGTAACATGTTTGATTTTCGTCTTTTTCGTCTTTTTCTTCTTCTTCTTTGTCCATTTCTTTTTCAATTGTCTGAATCACTGTGTGAATTTTTATCTGAAGACCACGAAATTCCTGATAGCCAGAGGAGGAGTGAAGGTTAATTCCTCGAACAGTAATGGCCTCACTGCCATGGATATGATAGAACATTGTCCAAGAGATTTGAAAAGCATGGAGATTCGGGAGTTTCTTCGGGATGCCGAAGCCTTAAGATCCAATAAGCTAACAGCAATGGCGGCATCGCCACGGATCAAAGTTGGGACACTGCCGAATTCCTCTAACAGCTTGAAGCAGCAGCCAAGAAAGAACGAGGGTTGGTCCAAACAGGAGCAAGCAGCAGCGTTAATGGTGACAGCAACACTCTTAGCAGTCATGTCGTTTCAAGCTGGAGTCAACCCACCAGGTGGTGTTTGGACAGCTGAGGGCCCTGGTGATCGGAATCCTGGAATGTCCATAATGTCAGGAACATCGCCGGAAAGTTACCAGAATTTCTTGATTTTCAACTCAATATCCTTGGGTTCTTCACTGATTATAATCCTTATGGTTACGAGCGGATGGCCAGTGCTGCAGCGTGGGTTCTGTAACTGGGTATTGATGGTGGCCATGTTTATCAGCATCGTTTTCATGGCGTTCGCTTACATTACTCCACTCCTCAAGTTCGTACCAGTAGAGGGACCAGGCCCATTCGTCGCTTCACTTTTTATGGCATTAACGTTGTTGGTGGTGCTTGGCATTTTTTTTCCTTGTGAACACTATTCGCTTTGTCAAATGTTTGATCAGGAGGTTGAAGCTTCGAGAAATCAACGGTTAACTGCATCAAACCAGAATGAAGGCAAGCTTTATGAGAAGCTGAGTCTGGCCTGATTGTATAAATTATGACTTGTAGAACTTGTGGTCTGATTTCATATTGTAGCATAAAATAAGGTTCCATGAATCGGTTGTGAATCCGGTTTTGTTTATCATGCTTTGAGAATCATTCAATGGAATTGAAAAGGTGTGATGGATTGTTAATGATTTCGAACCAATTTTAGGTTAGTGGAAGCGAATGCGGAGGCCATTATAGAATACTTGAAGGTACGTTGAAAGTCAATAACCCGCGTCTTCTTCGCCAAAAATTCTGCAACCACTCAACAATCAAGCATTCATCCACTGAAATTTAAAATAAAATAAAAAAATTTAATTTATAAAGGAACCAATTAAAGCATACCATTCTCACGAAGTCAAAACCATCTTCATAACTTCAGTTCCAACAAAATAAAAGAAAAATCTTCATAACTTCAATATTTATAATGGATTCTCATCACCTGCTGGGTGCCCAGCAGCCAATGGGATTCCATAAAGTCAGGGCCACATCATCGGCAGCCTTGGCTTGTGTCAGGGCTGCTGGTGATGTGGCCCTGTCCCATTGGCTGCTGGGCACCCAGCAAGTGATGTGAATCCTTTATAATTTTATACTAAGAGGTTTATGCCACTTATTCTTGACAAAGCCAAATTGGAAAAAAAACCTAAATTGAAAGCCAAGTAAATGGTAAATTAAAGGAATGCTTTACTTAGGCTTTTTGTCCACGTTTTCTACTAATCTGCTCAACAAGATTGCTTAATTATCATTACAAGTTATCATTCCTATCGACAAAGGCAAAATACGTCTATCAATTTTCCTTCTTTTTTTTTTTTCCACTCTCCCTTCATAATATGTTTTCCGATGTACCTCGAAACCTCACTCTACTATCAACTATTAAAGATGAAGCGTTTACTACTAAATCAATAACTTAAATTATTGGTTAGAACGCAACTTTATTTTCTCGTATCATATCTAAATGCTAAGATGCTGGACTTTGACCCAACACAACAAAATTCCTTGCCAATTCTTATCTAGTTGGTAAACAAACTCCTTCGTAAACTTAAGTCTACGCATAAGTAATTTCACAGTTTTTTTTTTATTTTTGTATTTTTTTCTTCTTCTTGGACTCACATCCCTTACAGCAAATACAATATACACCCCTTCACATTTAGTGGGGGGTCCATCATTTATTTGAGGGACCCCTGTTCATTTGGGGGGCCCCACACACCAAATGTGAGGGACTATTAGGGGTGCGCGGCGGGCCGGCCCGGCACGCCTCAGGCGTGCTCGGGCGGGCCGCGGGCCAGCCGTGCCGCGGGCCTGACGTGCCGCGGGCCTGGCGGGCCGCGGCACGCCAGGCCCATTTGCCCCAAACCCAAGCCCGCCGGGCCGGCGGGCCAATTAATTTTTTTTATTTTTAAAAATCCCAAAAAATCCCAAAAAAATCCCAAAAAATTTCTGTAAAATACTTTTATTATTCACAAAATTGTTTTACACATATTGAGATAAATTTTGCTCAAAAAAATATAAATTCATTAATTAGCATAAGTACACTTACAACTTTGCAAAAATTACATAATTACTTGAACAAATAATACTGCATCACTATAGTATAAGCACATCCCAACTAGGTTGGCACCCACTCATCTATCTATCATTTGCAGTTTAAAAGAAACAAAAAAAAGAGAAAGTACAATTCCTATACTTTGATTACAAAAATTATAACAAAACTTAGACTACTCTAGTTGACTAAAATCAATATTCAAATCATCAAAGTCTCCAGCAAGTTGATCATCTTCATATTCTTGTTCTCTCAGTTCTGCCCTTAACCAATCTGTAAGACTAACACATGCTTGCACCATCTCCGGCGTTAATCTGCTCCTGTAATCATCCACGGTTCGTCCACCTGCACTAAAAGCTGATTCCGATGCAACTGTGGACACCGGAACCGTTAGTAGATCACGTGCCATGGCGGAAAGCACAGGATAATTAACCTGATTTTGCTTCCACCATGTCAAAATGTTGAAAGCATTATGCTCTTCTATAGTATTAAAACTCATTGGGGGGCTTTCTAAAAAAATCATTAATTCAGATGATCCCCCACTACTAGAAGCTGGTTGTTTTCCCTTTCTTCTCCCACTTAAAAAATTCCAAGCGGAATTATTTGGTAGTGTTTGTTGGGTTCGTGTATGACTTTGTATGCTACTACTAGTATCGTATTCACAAAAAAGTCTTTCTAATAGATTTCTTATTTTACGTATATCTATTTGAAAAGTAGAATTCATATTTTCATTTCTTCCATCTATTAAGTCTTCAACTCCTAATTTAATCCTAGGGTCCATTGTAGTAGCTAAACAATATAAATTAGGCATCTCTTGCCAATATTTTAAAATTTTAATTTCCATTGCAGGGATAATTTCCTTAGCAATGGGTACATCTCTATATTGTTTAAAACAAATACTTATTTGATATAAACAAGTTATAATACTTGAAGATGTTGGGTAATAAACTACTGATAAATATCTTGTTGCATCATAAAAAACTTTTAAAAAATCTCTTAAAATTTCGGCTATTTGCCAATCAAGATCCTCTAAGTCACTTTCAGGCATTTTACTTTTATAAAATATTGTAATTTCTTGTTTTAATCCTAATGCAGCTTCTAGCATTATATATGTTGAATTCCACCTATGTTCAACATCTAGGGTAATTTTTTTATATTGTTTTCCTAAAGTTTCACAATAATATTTAAATTCTCTAGCGGTTGTGCTAGATTGTTTTATAAATCTTACTGCATCTCTAATATTTATTAAATGATGTTGAACAATTTTTAATCCATCTTGCACAACTAAATTAAGAATATGACAAGCACACCTAACATGAAATAAACTTCCATCTATATTTAAGTTTAATTGTTGTCTTAATATTCCTATTGCAACATTATTAGCACTTGCATTATCAAGTGCTAGAGCCATTATTTTATTGTGTATTTTATAATTTCTTAGATTTCTACTTATAGCATTTGATATATTTATTCCAGTATGGCTAGCATCTAGTGGTTCAAAAGTTATTATTCTTTTTTCCATATTCCAATTTTCATCAATATAATGTGCGGTTATAGCTAAATAGCTTATTTGTTGTCTACTTGTCCAAATATCTGAAGTTAAAGCTATTTTAAAAGTACTGTTTGACAAAGTTTCTATTAATGCAGTTTTCATTTTTCCATATAATTTTATGGCATCCTTTCTTAAAGTGTGGCGTGAAAAAGGTTTAAATTGTGGTGCTAAATATTTAGTTAGTAAACGGTGAAATCTTTTAGAATCTATTAATCTAAAGGGTAATTCTTCTTGAATTACCCACTTTACTATTTCAAGCCTAGTTTCTTCTTGATTAAAAATAAAATTACTTATAGCAACACTACTAGTAGAAATTTGGGTTTGCCTAGGGTCAATTTGGCCATGTTTTGGAAGGCATTTCTGCAAATGCCGGTTCAAGTGGCCTGTACCACCTTTGCCTTTACAACTAAACTGTTTTTTGCAATGGTTACACACTGCCTTCTCTTCACTCCCTACACTTTCAATTGTAAAATTAAGCCAAACACTAGAGGTTCTACTCCTCTTAGTGCTCCTAGGTGGTAGGGAAGACGATCCCATATCCTGTGAAGGGAATTCTGTTTCAAGACCTTGGATGGGAGGGTCATTATATTGGGGTTGGGTTATATCATCAGAAAATACTGGGTTAGAAAGGGGTCTAAGATATTCCCTTTCTTCAGTGTCAAAAAACATAGGATACCTAGGGTCCATTATCAAATTTTTTGAAAAAAAAAATTCTTAATAAATAATATTATAATAACTATTTGGTGATATTAATTTATAAGAAAGGTAGAAGGAGAGACTTACTTATAATAATAATATTTATACTAATTTTAAAATCAGAAAATTAAATAGAAGAATACCTCTTTAGAATGAATCTTGAACTTTGCAATTGAAGCCTTCAACCTCCAGAGTCCAATTTCCCACTTTTGATGCTTGAACAATTAGAAGAGATTGAGTATCACCAATTTCCAATTACAACAATTAGAGCAAAGAACTATTTGATAATCAATTAGAAGAGAGTAGGAGATTGTAGAAGTGGTGTGGTTTGGAGTGGGAAAGGGAGTGGCTATTTATAGAAATTAAAAGTGGCTTTTTACTACCTCTACCCTTCAATATGACTGTTATTTTGCAGTTGGAAGGGTAGAAAAGGTCTTTTTATCATCAATTACAACTATATCCCCCCAATATAGTTGTTATATGGCTGTTGGGGGGGGTAAAATAGGCATAAAAATGGCTAAAAGCCACTTGTATGGAGGGAAAAGAGAGCTAGCCAACGGCTAGCTCTCTGGCGGGCCAGCCCGCGTGCCCAACGGCAGGCACGCGTGCCTGCCGTTGGGGCATGCCAAGCGGGCCGGCCCGCCGTGCCCCAACGGCAGGCACGCGCGGGCCGGCGCCCGGGCCAGCCCGCTTGGGCCCGCGCGCGCCCGCGTGCCGCGTGCCCTGGCGGGCCGTGCCCAAACGGGCCGTGCCCCCAGGGCCCTAGGCCCGGCACAGGGCGTGGCGTGCCCGGGCCAGCCCAGGCACGCCACAGGCGTGCCCGTTGCTCATGCCTAGGGACTATCTAAAGTGCTGTTGACGATGGTCCTGAGGTCAAAACTCAGGAATATATTGCCCGTAGCCTTGAACAACTTGCTGGCCAATGGTCCTGAGTTCAAAACTGACACGCATTCACGCCCTTGAGGTCCCGGGATATATTTGGCTCTTATAGACATGCCATGCATACGATCATTACTCGTAGGATGGTTATCTCATGATGAAATGCGGACCGTGTCCTATACTATCAAGTCCCATCTATTAAAAAACTCCATCAATTAGAATCATGAAAGAGAGAGAGAGAGAGAGCAGCCCATCAACAAGCAACAGAAGAGGAATTGAAGGAGGGTATCATGGCGACAGATTTCCTCTACGGCATTCCTCTCTACGGCATTTTTACGGCGTCAATCGGTTGATGCCGCGTGGATAAGAAGGTCTCGTGCATCTCACGAGACCTTCATTCGTTTTTTACCCTGTTCGACCAAGGCGAACCGTTAAAAACAACCCAAGACCAATCGACCATCCGGTTGGTCCCAAACCAAAATCACGAGAGAACGAATGGCTCGACTGAGAGCTTCGTCTCAACGTTTAAGTAATCTAGGCGATGATTTTATAGAACAAGACGCTGTAGTTGTTCTTAATAATATGGGAAACCCAGAAACAGCATTGCTCACTCTTAGGTTCTTTCAGCAGAAAGTAAAACCGAAAAGAGAAGTTATTCTGTATAACGTGACTTTGAAGGTGTTAAGGAAGAGTAGGAATTTTGACGGTGCAGAATTGTTGTTCGACGAAATGCTTAAAAGGGGAGTTAAGCCCGAGAATGTTACATTCTCAACAATAATTAGCTGTGCAAGGATATGCTCTTTACGTCATAAGGCTGTCGAGTGGTTTGAGAAGATGCCAGATTTCGGTTGTCATCCTAATGATGTGACCTACTCTGCCATGATAGATGCCTATGGACGAGCAGGTAACATTGATATGGCCTTGAGCTTGTATGATCGAGCTAGGACGGAGAGATGGCGTATCAATGTGGTCACATTCGCCACATTGATTAAGATTTATGGAATTTCGGGTAATTTTGATGGAGCCTTGAATGTTTATGAAGAGATGAAGGCTCTCGGTCTGAAGCCAAACTTGGTTATCTATAACACACTGTTGGATGCCATGGGGAGAGCAAGAAGACCATGGCAGGCCAAGTCTGTTTATAAGGAGATGAACAACAAGGGGCTTTTGCCAAATTGGGCAACCTATGCTGCTCTTATACGAGCCTATGGTAGAGCCCGTTATGCAAAAGATGCTCTCAATGTGTACCGGGAGATGAAGGCTAATGGGTTGGAGTTGACTGTTATTCTTTACAACACTCTCTTGGCTATGTGTGTTGATATAGGTTACACTAATGAAGCCATTGAAATTTTTGAAGACATGAAAAGATCCAAGGCTTGTAAACCTAATAGTTGGACGTTTTCATCCCTAATTACTGCATATTCAACGTACAGCGGACGATTGTACATTAAATTATTTGTACATTAAAATTGTACATACACATCAAATTGTACAACGGAAGATGGTTGTAGAATTAAATTGTACATGAAATTGTTTATGAGAGGAAGACAATTGTAAATTTACAATATTATCAATCTTTTTTTTAAGTTATTTCCTTCTACTGTGATGACAGGTCTTTTCTCCGTTCTTACAATTGTATTATCAATCTCTTTTTTAAATTTAAACTCTGAAGACATTTTAGAAAAGACCTACTTAATTAGTTACATCCACAATTGGTCGACCAATTTGCTCTTTTAATTTAGTTGAAAAAATAAATTATAAAAGAGATAATTGATGTCAAACCATGCCTAGTTACAAGTCAAACCATGCCTGGTTACAAGTCAAACCATGCCTGGTTACAAGTCAAACCATACCTAGGTACAAGTCCAACCATGCCTAGTTACAAGTCAAACCATGCCTGGTTACAAGTCAAACCATGCCTAGGTACAAGTCAAACCATGCCTGGTTACAAGTCAAACCATGCCTAGTTACAAGTCAAACCATGCCTAGGTACAAGTCCAACCATGCCTAGTTACAAGTCAAACCATGCCTAGGTACAAGTCCAACCATGCCTAGTTACAAGTCAAACCATGCCTGGTTACAAGTCCAACCATACCTGGTTACAAGTCCAACCATGCCTAGGTACAAGTCCAACCATGCCTAGTTACAAGTCAAACCATGCCTGGTTACAAGTCAAACCATGCCTGGTTACAAGTCCAACCATGCATGCCTAGTTACAAGTCAAACCATGCCTAGTTACAAGTCAAACCATGCCTAGATACAAGTCAAACCATGCCTGGTTACAAGTCAAACCATGCTTGGTTACAAGTCCAACCATGCATGCCTAATTACAAGTCAAACCATGCCTAGTTACAAGTCAAACCATGCTTAGTTACAAGTCAAACCATGCCTAGTTACAAGTCCATCCATGGCAGGAACAACGTATGAGGTTATAACATTTTACAAGTACAACGCTTTAGGTGCGCTTTCACGCCGCTCGAGCGTCAAGACTAACTTAACAGTTAACAAAACCCAGAGACATTTTAGAGTGACGCTCTACGCGCGACTTAGAGCCGCTCGAGCGTCAAGACTAAATTAAAAAACCCAGAGAACCCGAGAGTGACGCTCTCGGCGAGACTTCGGACCGCTCGAGCGTCAAGGCAAAATTGCAAAAACTCACAGAGAACCCGAGAGTGACGCTCTGCGCGCGACTTAGAGTCGCTCGAGCGTCATGCCGTAAATTTTAAAAAAATATACGTCGACAACTTAAAAGCCCTGCGATCCCTTCTTTTTGGTATTTTCTCCTTGTTGCGACCATCACCACCCCTTCCACTACTCCAAGTCGATTCGCCAGGCATTTGCAACGTTGTGCTTCAAATTGGATCCATGGATTTCGTTCGCCCAATGTACGTGGAGACAATAGGAGTTTCACATTTCTCTTGAAACAATATTTCGTTCACATTTCCATGTTTTATTTTAGGATTTCATTTAGGATGGTTTATACATTGAAGAAGGCGGGAATTTTTTTTTAGAAAAGTTGCCGCTTGAATGAGATGAAGGTCGCAGTCGCGCCTTCGTTCTCCTCTCATTTTCGTTTGGACCAACCGGACGAATGGGTCGATTGGTCCATCAGTTTGTCACCTGGTCCATTGGTTCGTGTTGGACCATTTTTAAAAACAATGAGAAGGTCTCGTGAGGCGCACGAGACCTCCTCATCCACGCGGCATCCCTCGATTGGAGTCGTAAAATTGCCGTAGAGAGGCATGCCGTAGAGGAAATGGGTGCGTATCATGAAGAGAAGGCTTTACCAAATCTATATATTAAGGGAAAGGGGGGTGGCGATTGACGTGTCACCCCCCGTTGCTTCGGAGGCTCGGGACAGCCTCGCGTGCTTCGGCGTTCCCGAGCCTCGCAAGAAATCAGAAAAAAAGCGGCCGTAATTTTTTATTTTCGTTTAAAACGACACAAATAATTCACATTCAGTGTTTAAGTTTTTTTGTAATTTCAAATCAGGCATATCTTCTTATAAAACGACAATACTTGCCGCAATTGTTGACTTTTCCGTTTTTAAAAATAATTTAGATTTAGTGATTTAAGTTTTTATATTTCTAGATCAGGTATAATCAATTCGTAACTTTTGACTTTTTTTTTTCTTCGCTTTAAAACGACAAACATAATTCACATTCAATGTTTAATTTTTCTGTAATTGCAAAACAGGCATAACTTCTTCGTAAACGACAAGGGTTACCGCAATTTTTTACCCTTCGGTTTTTGAAAATAATTTAGATTTAGTCATTTAAGTTTTTATATTTCCAGATCAGGTATAAACAATTCTTTACTCCTCTCTTTCTCTCTCTCTCCGTTTTCTTGCAGCCTTGGGGCTCTTCTCGAGTGTTCCAGCCTTTCCGTTTTCTTGCAACCCAAGGCTCTTCTCGACTGTTCCAGAACCCCTCTTCCTTATTCCTATCGGTTTCTCTCTCTCTCTCTCTCCGTTTTCTTGCAGTCTCTAGGCTCTTCTCGAGTGTTAAAGCCTCTTTGTTTTCTTGCAGCCCAAGGCTCTTCTTGACTGTTCAAGAACCCCTCTTCGTTCTCTTACATAAAACAAATGGGTTGAGAGCAATGGTTGGACTGAATATAAGGATATCAGCTGAATTGGTTGCGTCAATTTTCGCTCCCTACTTTCTTCAGGTGCAATTTTTATTCTTTTTCTGTTGATTCAGCGGTAATAGTTCCAGTTACTGTTCTAATGGTCGATCAAGTTCTTAGCTTTCAATTCAATTTCAGAGCTTATTTTCCATATGTCGTTCTTTATTTTTTTGTTTATTTTATTTTTTCTTCTCATTTTTTAATGTTTTTACGTTGTTCTGTATTTGGATTTTACCTTCTATGCAAGTGGGGTTGATTGATAAAAAAAATTTCATCCTATTATTAGGTCTTTTAGAGAAATTGGTTCATTTGGTGTTAATAATGTATTTGTCTGAATCTTCATTCCCTATATTTCATGATATATTAATGAGATTGACCCTCCTGATACCATGTGAACTCGAGGTTATCAGTCCTTCCTAGGAAGTTTGACCTAATTTTGATTCTTTTTGACAAAATGGGGCATGACCTACTTTCGTCTATCTTCCCTTCAACTAAAGAAAATATACATGTGGTGTCATGCATTCTTAGAGTACTGTCTCTGACTCAAGCTTGAATTCCCAGATAATTTTTTCTTCTTTGTTTCGTGCCAAATAGAGTCTTATAATATTTTATCTAAATGTTATCCACCATCAAATAATTAATTGTGGTTTGAGCATTGAATTCACTCAAACAAATTCGAAATAGTTACCTGCTTAAAGCTTAAGCATAAAAATTTTCCATAATGTGATCGGTTACTTCTTTTTTTTCCTTTTATAATGTGCAGAAGGATGTTATGAGATCGCAGCACATCCTGATGTTCCAGTGGCAAAAGGCAGCCATGAGCCAGTGAAGGTAGAAATTTTTACATCTAAACGCCTGTACTCCAATATTAATTATTTACACCCATTTATTTGATTCATACATTCTATTAACTGATAGCAGACATCTTTTTTGTTCATACGTTCTATTACAAGTTTTTCTCTATCTTATTTTTTCAAACAAATATAGTAAGTTATGTTAAAGAAGTAAAATGCCAACATTGTGCTCTTTTGACATTGTACGCTTTGATCCAACAAAATGTCTCGATCTTATTTGGTCTTTGAAGGAGAAAGTTTCATGATGCTAAATTCAGTTTGTAATGTACTCTACAGATCTCTAGCCTTGGTAAGTCTATCCGAATACACAAAGCATGAGTGAACTTCTCTTCTATATCATCTGAAACAGCTATTTTTGAAGAATTTAGAACCACCCCTATGACTTAACGTATTGCTTCCTAACAAATACCACAAAATTCAACGTTTACAATTTATGAAATTATGAGATCTTTTAATAAACAACATTTTTAATGCTTAGTAGTAGTCACATATCTTTTGGTTTTACTTTATTCTTATTCTATTTCATTTTCGTTTTAGGACCTCACAACTATTTCATGGAGCTTGCAATGTTTTTATAAGAAGGGAATTCTTAGATCCACTCATACTTTTGAAGTTTCCTATACATAGTACATACTACTAATGCATGTATTTATATATCCATTTTCACGTTCATGTATATGTTGTTAATATATTAACTTTCAAGACTTCCAAGACAATATATAAAATAATTTATTCTTTAATAATTTTTTTGAACCTATTTGCCCGTGCAACGCACGGGCAGAATGCTAGTATCACTGAGCGGAGACGTAGCCTCTTTGAGCGAGCTGATCAAAGAAGATGAACTGGTTCTGGACAGGACTTCCGTCTCCTGGCTCAACGAGACTCCTCTGCACATTGCCGTCATGCGTGGCCACCTCGACTTCACAAGGTTTCTTATGAGCCTCAAGCCTAAACTCGCTCTAGAGTTAGACTCACAGGGATGCTCACCTCTTCATCTGGCCTCCGCCGAAGGCTATGTCGATATCGTAAGAGAGTTATTGCGGGTGGGTCCTGACATGTGCCTTGCTCGCGATCAGGACGGTAGAACACCTCTCCATCTGGCCGTAATGAAAGGCCGAGCCGAGATCATAACTGAGTTGATTCCAATTCGACCCCAAGTGACTCGGGAGCGGTTCGATCATGGCGAGACCCTTCTGCACTTGTGCGTGAAGCACAACAGTGTAGACGCCCTTCGGTTGCTGGTCGACTCGGTGAGCGACGTCGACCTCGTCAACGCTCCTGACGACGAAGGCAACACCGTGTTGCATCTCGCTGTAGCCAACAAGCAAGTAGAGGTAAGACCTTTATGTTAGAAATTTACACTTCTTGTGGGAAAATAGGGTTATAGTGATACTTCTTCAAAATAATTTAGATTCAGTTTACCAATTCTTGAAAATTAAGAATTAGTGATAATTTGTTCACATAATTAAGATTTAATGTTATTTTACTATTCATGTGAACTTTCTTTGGAGAATACCCTCAAAATACTTTAAAAACCTCTCCACCCATTTAGGTATAACTGCGGTTTACAAGTCTTTTTTTAAGGGTATTTTGAAATAAATTTTTCATAAATAGTAAAATGAGATTGAATCTCAATTATTTGAAAAAGTATCATTAATTTCTAATTTTTGAGAATTAGTCGACTAAATCTGAATTATGTTAAAAAATATCACTAAAAACCAATTTTCCCCTTTTCTTCTTCCTTTCTGGGTTTTCGATCGGTTGCCTTGCTCATGGTGGGTCCTGATAAATCTGCAGACCACGAGATACCTGTTAGCCAGAGTTGGGGTGAAGGTAAATTCCTTGAACAGGAACGGATTCACCGCCTTGGATGTGATAGAACATTGTCCAAGAGATTTGAAGAGTATGGAGATCCGAGAGTTGCTTCAAGATGCAGCAGCTTTAAGAGGAAACAACACTTCTCACGCGGCATTAATGGCGACATCACCACACTGTGAAATCGTGACACAGACAGATAATTCTGGGAGTTTGAGGCAGCACGGAGAGGAAATGAATTCGAAGCCGGAAGAGGGTTGGTCGGGACAGCGAAGAGCAGCCTTAATGGTGTCGGCTACACTCGTGGCAGTGGTGGCGTTTCTGGCTGGAATCAATCCTCCAGGTGGTGTTTTTCAAGATAGTAACGGATTTAATAATCATGCGGGAACATCTATAGCGTCCCGAAACTCGGAAGTATCTTACCAGATGTTCTTGATTTCCAACTCAGTAGCTTTGGTTGCTTCATTGAGTTTAATCCTTGTGGTTATGAGCGGATCCACACACCAGGGTTGGTTCTGCAACTGGGTTTTGACGGCTGCAATGTGGATCGCCATCTTTTTCATGGCGTTGGCTTACTTGTTTTCGATCAGTGCCACTTTGCCCGGTGAACCAACGTCCGGCTTAATGTTTGCATTTTTGATTCCAACGTTATTGATATCGGCGGTAATTGGCGTTTTTTTCCTTGTACACATTATCCGCTTAGTCTTACGATTGATCAGAATTAGAAGGGGTAATGCGAGCAGCATCAGCGAACCAGAATGTAGAAAAGGTTTGAGGTGGTTTTTGTATCTTCTATTGAAATTGAAGCATGATAATTCTGATCAGGATTATCATCAAGGCACCAAAGCTTCTACTCCACTTCTGGATGGTGCCGATGCAAAGTTGCAGCCCCTAGATGATGAGCTCAAAGCTGCTGATGCTACTGCAGTTAATTTACTGGAGGGTCCTTCAATTTTGCCACATGATAGAGTTGTACCAAGTGGATTCTATTGTAAATAGCCAGTTAGTTATTTTCTCCTGAGCTGTATAGATACATGTCTTTGCTTTAGAGGTAAATTCCTCTTTCTGTTATTTTGTTAATGATTTGATTTTGTGTATAAAAGGGCAGCTGCCTGCCGATGTAAACACACAATAGAATTTCTAAATGAGAATTGTCTAGCTTCCTCTCTGTTTTCTTCTCCAATTTCTCTGGTTTCTTACATGGTATCAGAGCGTGGTTAGAAAGAAAGTTGTGCTTCCATGGCTACTGAAGTTCCAGTTTCAGATCCAAACAATACTAATTCAGCCAATTCATCAAGCCGTTCATCTTCATCTATTTTCCTTGATTTCACCAATGTCACCAACCCATATCGACTTGACCATGGAGACAATCCCTCCATATCTTTGGTTCCCGACCTTCTTACTACCGATAACTACACCACTTGATCTAGGGCTATGTGTAGAGCACTACGAGCCAGGAACAAGCTTGGCTTCATTAATGGGTCACTACCTAAACCGAAAAACCATGACGACCCACTGTTTGATGCCTGGGAAAGATGCAACGATCTTGTTGTGTCTTGGATACAAAATTCAATCAACCAAAATCTGAAGTCCAGCATAGCTCTTGTGGATAATGCTGAGCAGATTTGGGAAGAGTTGAAGGAACGTTTCACACAGCAAAATGGGCCACGAATTTTCCAGTTGAAGAAGGCTCTTGCTGGACTACAACAAGACCAAGACTCTGTAAGTGCTTACTATGGGAAATTAAAATCCCTGTGGGATGAACTAGTTATCTATGATCCTATACCTGATTGCAGTTGTGGAAAACTTAACATATTACTTGATAGATACCAACGTGACTGTGTGATTCAGTTTTTGATGGGTTTGAATGATTCTTACAACAATACTCGAGACCAGATAATGATTTTGGATCCCCTGCCTGCCATGAACAAAGTTTTCTCAATCATACAGCAGCAGGAGAGACAACACATTATGCTCTCTAGCGTACCCACACCTGAATCAATGGCTCTTGCTGTTAAGAAAGGGTACTCACCTGTTAAATCTTCCACAAAGCCATCCTTTCCACAGAAACAAGAGAGACCATACTGCACACATTGCAACATTCAGGGCCATGTTTTAGAGAACTGCTTCAAAGCAGGGAATGCTCAAGCTCCTATTTGTGGTCATTGTAAGATGTTGGGACATGTAGCTAATAAATGCTACAAGTTGCATGGATACCCAGTTGGGCATAAGTTGCACGGTAAAGGGAAGACACTTGGATTTTCTGCAAATTTATGCACTCTAGAGCAGGAAGAAAATGCTAAGGAGAGAGTAACATTCACTAAGGATCAGTATCAACAGCTCATGTCTCTACTACAGTCAAAGGAAGCTCCCATTGCCAGCCACTCAGTCAACCAAGTCCAAGCAGACTTCAATTTCTCACCTAATTTGTCTGGTATCTCATTTAATGAACATCTTTGTTTATCCTTTTCATCTCAACCACACAAAGCACCTATTAATTTGCCTTGGATTATTGACACAGGTGCTATAGATCACATGATCTGTAGCACCTCCACTTTCACCTCTATTACATCTCAAGTATCCTTTACGGTTAAACTCCCAAATGGCCATACAGCTCCTGTCACTCATATAGGGACTGTAAAGGTCACTAGTACACTCACTTTGCACAATGTTTTGTGCATTCCTTCTTTCAACTTCAATTTAATATCTGCCAAACAGCTTGCTAACTCTCTTTCTTGTTGCTTCATTTTCTTCTCACAATCTTGTTTTATCCAGGACCTTTTGTCATAGACCACGATTGGCATCGGTGAAATGAAGAATGGCTTGTACCACTTGCTGGTTACTGAAGTGCCTTCCACAGCCTTGCAAGATCATTTTTCCTTTTCTTTACATAAGAATATCTTTGTTTCTACTTCTTCTTCTATTGGCAATGTTGACAATATATCAAATCTTTGGCATTGTAGAATGGGGCATACCCCCTTTTCTATTTTGAATCTCATTTCAGATTCCTCTATTAAAGATCACTTGTCTAATGTTCCTGATATTCCTTGTTATGTGTGTCCCATTGCCAAACAACATAAGCTTCCCTTCCCTATCAGCATTCATAAAAGTAAACGGATTTTTGAGCTCATACACTGTGACATATGGGGACCAAACTCTATTGAGGCTTATGATGGATCCAAGTATTTTTTGACTATTGTGGATGATTTTTCAAGAAGTACTTGGGTCTATCTCCTCAAAAACAAGTCTAATACTAGGGCCTATATAGAAGCTTTTTCCAATCTGGTGGAGACACAGTTCAATACTAAAATTCAAATCCTTAGAAGTGATAATGGTCTAGAATTTCAAATGAAAGAGTTCTTCAATAAAAAGGGGATTATTCACCATAGAACCTGTGTTGAAACACCCCAACAAAATGGGGTTGCTGAAAGAAAACATCAGCACCTTCTTAATATTGCTCGAGCTCTTAAAATACAATCTAATCTTCCTGCAAAGTACTGGAATGACTGCATTTTAACTGCAGCATACATAATCAATCATGTTCCTGCCCCTTCTTTGAATAACAAAACCCCTTATGAGTTGTTCAACACTTTGCCAGCTTATTCACATATGAGAACATTGGGATGCTTGTGTTTTGCTACAACTCTGTCTCAAGGGAGGAAGAAACTTGATCCTCGTGGCAGGAAGTGTGTGTTACTTGGTTATCCTTTTGGAATTAAGGGTTACAAACTCTTAGATCTTGAGACAAAAACAGTTTTCATTTCTAGGGATGTCATATTTTATGAAAATCATTTTCCTTTCAAGCATACAAACTTTTCATCCTCCATGCCTAATTCTAATCAATTCAATGCTATTCCTTCTTTTGACAGTTTAACAAATCCTCCTTCCTCTTGGCTTCCACCTCATTATCCTTCCAACTCCATCAGTAATCCACCAGTTTCCATAAATCCTGCTGATATTTCTTCCCCTTCATCTATCACTCCTGAGTCACCCCAATCAGCTTCTTCTGACAATGAAATTCTATTGCAACCTTTTGTTGAGCCAACTACAGAACCTTCTGTTGAAAACAACCTCAGGAGATCCAATAGAACCCGAAGGACACCTCAATACCTGCAGGATTTCCACTGCCAACAAGCCTCTTCATCTCAACATGTTCAATCTTTGTCCAAGACTTCTTGTTCAGGTATTTTCTTTCCTTTAGCTGACTCTCTTTCTTATCAGAATTTGTCACCTAGTTTTTCTTCATTTTCAGTTAGCATTTCATCTCATAATGATCCACTCACCTACAATGAAGCTGTTAAGGACACCGACTGGTGTAAGGCAATGGAGGCTGAACTTGAGGCATTAGAGTTGACTAACACATGGGAACTTACTGATTTACCTCCAGGTAAAAGTGCAATTGATTGCAAGTACGTCTATAAGACAAAATACAAATCTGATGGCACTATAGAAAGGAAGAAAGCAAGGTTGGTTGCCAAGGGATTTATGCAGCAAGAAGGTATAGACTACCATGAAACATTTTCGACTGTAGCCAAGATGGTTACTGTTAGAACACTCTTGGCTTTGGCAGCTATGAATAGATGGCACCTTCAGCAATTCGATGTGAACAATGCATTCCTGAATGGAGAGCTCAATGAGGAAATATACATGAAGAAGCCCCCTGGTTATCAAAGGGGGAAGCCAGGTCAAGTTTGCAAATTGCTTCGAAGTCTTTATGGCCTCAAGCAAGCTTCAAGGCAGTGGTATTCCAAGCTCTCTACCTCACTCATTCATTTTGGTTTTATCCAATCAAAGTCTGATTATAGCCTGTTTACTTGGCATGATGGTGATTGTTTTACCGCTTTATTGGTCTATGTTGATGACATAGTTGTTGCCAGCAACTCCCTTGATTCTATTGCTTCTGTCAAAACCTTTCTCAATCAACAATTCAAAATTAAAGATCTTGGAGCTCTCAGATACTTCCTTGGCATTGAGATTGCCTGATCGATCTCCTCATGGCATACATATTTGTCAACGAAAATACACCCTAGATATTCTGGCAGATTCGGGTACTTTGGGATCCAAGCCTCTTAGATTGCCCATGGACCAAAACCATAAGCTCAGTAAAGAATCTAGTACCCCTTTGGATGATCCTGGCATTTATAGAAGGCTGATTGGCCGCCTCCTCTATCTTACCATTACCAGACCAGATATTAGCTACTCTGTTCAAATTTTAAGCCAATTCATGGCTCAACCAACTACTTCCCATCTTGCTGCAGCTAATAAAGTCCTCAGATACCTTAAGGGTACTCCTGGCCAAGGTTTGTTCTTTTCTTCTACATCTGCCCTTCAACTTAGAGGCTACTGTGATTCGGATTGGGCCTCTTGCCCGGATACAAGGCGATCTATTACGGGTTACTGTTTGTTCTTGGGAAGTTCATTGATTTCTTGGAAATCCAAGAAACAAACAGTTGTTTAAGCTCTTCTACAGAGGCAGAATATAGAGCAATGGCTTCTGCAACTACTGAATTTACTTGGCTGCGCCAGCTTCTCACTGATTTACATGTTGACCATCCTCAAGCTGCTGTTTTACTGTGTGATAATCAAGCTGCACTTCATATAGTAGCTAATCCTGTTTTTCATGAACGAACCAAGCACATAGAAGTTGATTGTCATTTGATTCGGGATAAAATTCAGGAAGGTAACATATGTACATCTCATGTTTCTACTTCCTCTCAACTTGCTGATATTTTCACCAAAGCATTGCCTTCTCATGTCCTTCAATCTCACCTCTCCAAGATTGGAATAGTCAATATCTATTCTCCATCTTGTGGGGGGCTATTGAAATTGAAGCATGATAATTCTGATCAGGATTATCATCAAGGCACCAAAGCTTCTACTCCACTTCTGGATGGTGCCGATGCAAAGTTGCAGCCCCTAGATGATGAGCTCAAAGCTGCTGATGCTACTGCAGTTAATTTACTGGAGGGTCATTCAATTTTGCCACATGATAGAGTTGTACCAAGTGGATTCTATTGTAAATAGCCAGTTAGTTATTTTCTCCTGAGCTGTATAGATACGTGTCTTTGCTTTAGAGGTAAATTCCTCTTTCTGTTATTTTGTTAATGATTCGATTTTGTGTATAAAAGGGCAGCTGCTTGCCGATGTAAACACACAACAGAATTTCTGAATGAGAATTGTCTAGCTTCCTCTCTGTTTTCTTCTCCAATTTCTCTGGTTTCTTACATCTTCTGATTGTAAACTATGATTGCAGTGTGAAATAATTAGATCGTTGTATGATTTGGAACTTAATGTTTGAGTGGGATAAATTTATGAAATTTGTGAATGAATGCTTGATTAGAGGTAAATGTATTCTTATTTATAGTTTTCTGGCTTTTGACTTTTTAGGGGAGAGAGCCTGCAAAATACTCGAGTAATCCTTAATTTGATTTGTATTACGGAATCAACGGTCTAAAGATATAATAAGAGACAAGATTTGTATTGCGGACCCAAGAGAATTTGATGATAATGATGGCTTGGTGAATGTTTTTAGCTCGCAATTGATTCTCTCATATTTGTTTTGAAATGAAAATAATTATTTTGAATTTGGCAATGGATTGTGGTTAATAACTGTTACAAATCATCTGATTTAATGTTACAAATCATCTGAAGTATGTCCAAGTCCCAATAACTATGGCATTTCATTTACAAAAGAGAACAGTATATCATACAGAATAGCATCCACCATACCACACACAAAAAAGACGAGAGAACCAGAAATGCAACCAACAACCTTATTATTAGTCTTTGTACCATTCAAGTTCAAAATCAAGCTTACGGCCAATGCCAGAAACTCTAAGGCCCCGATTGGTTCAATGAATTGGAATTGGAATTAAGAATTATAATTCCAATTCTAATTCATCAAGAATTGGAATTGGGTAAAATTGAAATTATTGTGGTTGGATGGCAAGAGAATTAAAATTTGGAATTACAATTCCATGAAGAATTGATTTAAAATCCAATTCCACTGATTGGATGAACTTATGAAGAATTGATTTGTATCATTCCCATGTTAATAATAACACAAATGACTGATTATCATGACATATGAATTCCAATAATCCATTCTTTGCAACCAAAACCAAAACAACACTACTGGGTTTTAATAATATTTTTGTCTTAATCAGGTCCTCCATGTAAGTCCAAGACTAGACGATTATGATCAACTCGATAGGTCAAAGCAAGTGGAAACAAAAGAGAGAGAAATATAGAAGGAGAGAGAGGAAACAAGAGAGAGAGAGAGAGAGAGAGAGAGAGAGAGAGAGAGAGAAGGGAGAAGATACGTACTAGTCCCTGCAACACCAGCGAGGAAGAGGAGAACGAGATTTGGTAGCTTCGCAACACTAGCGAGGAAGAGGAGAATGAGATTTGGTAGTTTCTTTATCGGTAGAGCTGGCAAAGGGTTGGTTTGGGTCGGGTTCAGGGTTGGGTCATAATCAGGTTGGGGGTTAATTGGGTCGGGTTAAACTAAATTAAGGCGGGTTGGAAAACCCCCCAACCCGCCAACCCGTTTATTATTATTTTTTATTTTTCAAAAAATATGATTAAAATAGGGTTGGGGGTTAATTGGATCGGGTTAGGGGTTAATCGGGTCGGGACATGACACTTTTGTCGATTTTTTTTAAAAATTGGGTTACTTTTCGGGTTGCCGGGTCATAATCGGGTTGACCCGATTATTGGCGGGTTGGGGAAACCCCAACCCAATTAATAAACGGGTCAACCCAAACCCGTTTAACTCGTGTCGGGTCAGATCGCATTTTGCTAGCTCTATTTGTCGGGCATATATCGTGCTTCTAATTCTCTACCTCGTATCCCCAATTCTTCTCGATTTAGTAGGGAATTAGGTAACTTAAAAAATAGCCTATAAACTAATTCTATGGAATTGGGCCTTAATTCCTATTCCAAATTCCAAATATTTAACCAATCAAAAGAATTGGAATTGAGAACCCAATTCCAATTCTTACCCCAATTCCAACCCCTGATTCCGCAAACCAATCGGGCCCTAATGGAAAACCATCAAATTTGCCTGAGAAGGGGTCCGCTATTATACAGATTTGGAGGGCCCACAAAGGGGGAAAGAGTCGCGATCGGAAACGCGACGAAACGGGGAGGGATCAAAGATCCGATCTTTTCCCAAACTAGGAACTAGGAGCAAAGACCAACCAAAAGGTTAGGGAAACACCCTGGAACCCAGCACCAGCCAGCACATGGACTAACAAAAAAGGACCATCGGCGTTGATTGGAGCAGATAGACGGCCAAATCAGGGAACAACAAACAACAGAACACATACTACTCTATGATTATCATGGAGAGAAACCCACAAAAAAATCCAGCTTACGAGAGGGCTGAAGTCCTGAGGCAAAGAACAAGCAATCGGACGGCAGTAACGGTCTGTCTATCCACGGCCAGACCGACACCGACTGACACCGTCATTGGCGTCAAACTCATCCTAGTCTTTGTCGTTGTCGTCGATGAGTTCCATCCGAAGAAAACGCTTCAAGTTGCCGATCTGCGCAGACCCCCGGATACTCAGGACAGCCCTGCAATCTCGGAGCTGCCGGTGCTACGATCTCCTTTGCGCAAAAACCCTAACGCTTAGCCTTTAGCAGAAACTCTATTGCCCCTTTCGCGTGCTCCTTTATATAGATTAGAATTATGCCATTACTTCACACCTAACTCCGTTTTTGCTTATTCATTATTGAGACCTTCTCTAAAAACTAATATGAAGACGCCATTTTAATGCCTAAGAGCTTACATACGATAGAGTTATGGGAAAATTAATTTTTATTGATACTTTAAGAAAATATTTAAAATTCAGTCAGCTAAGTTTTGACTTATGCGTTTCAACACACCTTGATCAAAGTAATTAACATTTAATTGCATTTCCACTGTTGCAAACCAATTTATTCCAAGAATGCCCTCTAGTGTGCAACAATTTATTCCAAGAATGCCCTCTAGTTCCTTACCACGAAAAGTAGCCAAGAATATGATTCAATACACCTTTATCAAACTAATTAACTTTTAGTGACATTTCATTATTACAAACCAAGTGCTTCCAAGAATGCCCTTTTTCTCATTTTAAGTAAATATATAGAATTAAATACATAGATTTCAAAGAATGCCGCTGTTATTGGAGATCGATTGAATTAAATAAATTTCTAAAAGTACCCTTTTGCCCCCAACATTCTACATTTTTTTTTAATTTTAGAAAATAAAGAAAGAAAGGAGAGAGAGATAGCATCTCAATAAAATGACTTGTAAAATACTTACAACATTTTTACCCTTTATTAATTAACTTCTACAATAGCATGTATTGACTTATACAGCTATAAGGTGACCTATCCCACTTATTATAATGATTTTCACAATTTATATTTTGTACCGACTTATACGACTATTTACAGCTTGTACAACTCAATAAAATAACTTGCACCTTCTATCAATTGACCTGTATAAAAATATATACTAACTTGTATGACTATGGAGATTTTATACATCTATGAGATGACTTGTATAATGTTATATACTAACTTATACAGCTATAAAGCGACTTGTACCACACAACCAAATGAATTGTACTTGTTATCAGTTGACTTGTATAACAATATATACTAACTTGTATGCTTATATAGAATTACACCTCTCTGTCAGATGACTTGTACAATGTTGTGTACTGACTTGTACATTTATAGAACGACCTATACCACTCAACTAAATGACTTGTACCTCTGTATACCTAAAATGCACACAAGTTATTCGTGTGTACTTTATAAGTAGAGTAAGACATACTAGTCCAAGATATTCAATGCATTGATGCTGTAGATCAGTCCTTGGGCATTTGTCGACATTAATTTCTTTGCCATCTCTAATGTCCAACCTTCATTTTACAGAGGGTATTAGTCTGGAACAGGAAAGGGAAAGCTTTACTTGAAGGCAGTTGTTTAATAAGTGTTGTAAGGAGGATTTAGGTTGGGTATTCTCACTATCAAAACATACATCATAATAAAGGTGTAAATTGTGTCCATATCGATGGCGTGGATAAATCTGTAGAAAAGAAATAGGAAGAAGTATATCAGTAAGTATGATATTCACATGCCCATTTTTATACAAGTCAATTGATAGAAGATACAAATTATTTTATTGAATCGTACAAGTTGTAAATAGCGTTACAAGTCGGTACAATATATATATTGTAAAAATCATTATAATAAGTGGGACAAGTCACCTTATAGCTATATAAGTCAATACATGCTATTGTAGAAGTTAATTAATAAAAGGTAAAAACGTTTTAAGTATTTTACAAGTCATTTTATTGAGATGCTCTCTCTCTCTCTCTCTCTCTCTCTTTCTCTCCTTTATTTCTTTATTTTCTAAAAATAAAAAAAAAACGTAGAAGAATGTTGGGGGCAAAAGGGTACTTTTAGAAATTTATTTAATTCAATCAATCTCCAATGACAGTGGCATTCTTTGAAATCTATGTATTTAATTTTCTATTTTACTTAAAATGAAAAAAGAGCATTCTTCGAAGCATCCTCCTTGTAATACTGAAATGTCATTAAAAGTTAATTAGTGTAATAAAGGTGTATTGAAACACATTACTGAAACCTGGGTATTTTTCGTACGAATGAGGTAGAGGGCATTCTTGGAATAAATCGGTTCACAATACTGGAATGCTACAAAATGTTAATTACTTTGATAAAGGTACGTCGAAACACATGCGGCAAAATTTTAAATATTTATAAAGCATCACTAAAAATTAATTTTCCCTAGAATTATTAGGAGAGTAAATTTGCCGTGTCGAGATAAGCCACGGTTAGCACAGCTCGATTCAAGCTCATAAAACCTTGGGCAAGTAGTCTCAGGCTCAACTCAAGCTTATTAAAAAAAAATTTCGCGTTCGGTTCAAGCTGATTAAAAATTCTTGAGATCAGACTTTAACTCACAAAAGTTCGGCTCGTTAAGGATTTTCGTATCTAAAGTTTGCCACTTGATTCAGCTCGTTTTTTCTTGAAGCAACGGCAATGGCGGTGAGTTTTTTTGTTCCTCCTCGTTCCCTTATTATTTAGAACTTCTTGTATTGTATTTTTTCTTTCTTTCTTTCTTTCTTTCTTTTTTAATTTTGTTAAATTGTTATTGTTTCAATTTTGAGAGCTTCAATGTCGTTTATGTTAGGGCAATTGAAATTTGATTGCGTACTTACTGTTTGTGAGAACTTCCAAGTGAATATGATTTCTGAACTTGAAAATTTGTAAGATAACTATGCGCGTTAGCCCTGCACCAAAAGTAGAAGCTAAACTGTAAGGGCATAGCCATGCCTTCTTCCATCCATTTGTGCCATGAATTCATGGATTGGCTGCTGCAAATGTTTGGAGTGAGGCTGGTAATTTGGAATCAGAATTAAATAGCAATCACTTCTGGTAATTTAAAAGAAGTTATTGATGGAGTTTGAGGATATTTTGCACCTCAAAAGAACATACCTGGTTCGCTGGTCTCCTGAATGACCGTGGTCATCAAGAGTTAGCTTGTAGCTTTTGAGTTTGAGAGAACCATCTACTTAAATTGGATCTTGATCTCAGGTTTTGGGAATCAATGTGAATTTTACATGTATTTTAGCTGTCACAAACAGGGTTGTAACCTGCTTAGCCAGCTTTCTATTTAGCAATGGAGGGAAGGGAAGTGGAAGATTCTAGTGGCCCATGTTTTATAACAAAGCTGTCCAAACTTTTAGTAATTGTCATGGGTTTAGTATGGTGCATAGATTAAGACAAATAACTTGGGGGACAAACAATACGTTTATACCGTCTCATGGGGTTTTGCAGTGTAGAAAAAGTATGTGATAAGAGTACTACTAGAATTATTCTGGTTATTTTTTGAATGGAAGGAATAATAAACATATATATATTTATTAATTTTAGAACATGCGCAAGGGAGCAATATTTAATCTAAGAACTTGGCTGTAAAGCTGTAATGCCTGAAGCCCACAATACAAAATAAGGTTAGCATCCAGACAACTCAAAAAACAATAAAAAATATATTAAATGAACAATCACAAAATCCAGAGTACCTAAATAGATTCAACTCCATTTACATCCATGAATAGAATGGAATTAAAATTAAGGTTTCATTTTAAAAAATGGTCAAATAAATCATAAGTTGAAATTAAATGCTTAATTAAGCAATCCCAAACACAGCCTAATAGTAATTAAAATCAGCAGCATGTTTCTCAAACTAAATCAGCTAACAATAGTCCAATTACATAAAAGTAAATAAATAATCTAGAAAAATTTTTTCCAACTCATCATGACCCACTCACATTTGCTATGGATTCCTTTTTCTTCCTTCCTTCAAAATTTTAAATGGAAGGAGTGACCAATCAGAATACTCTGTAAGGAGAATATTTTCCTCCGCATGTAATTAATGCAACACATACAAATTTTTTGAAGTCAATTAACCTTGTCATCAAATAATTTCGTATAACTTATTATTTGTTTATCTATATTAAAAGCCTGCATAAAATGTAAAATAAAGTTTAATAGCAAAACACAAAATGAATTCATACAAGCACGCATATTGCAATCATACAATCAAACAAAATATTATGACATGAAAATAACTCTGCAAGGTATTCATTATAAGTATTGCTAAAGGAATCACATCTAGCTGATCTCACAGTCAAGCATGCCGATTAGAGCAACCAACTTACAGATAGGATCAAATGCCCTCAATTGAATCCCACTTTGCTCATCAGCAGGGGTCATACCATCCAGGAATGACCATGTACATATCATGAGGTTTGAGGCCTTTCAATTCACAGGGTCCGACATCTCCTAACTATTTTTACTTCTTGGACTCAAACCCAAGGAATTCCAAAATGTAAATGGATTTAGGAACCCCCAAAATGAGCAATATCTATTAAAGAACTTGTGGCTAATTCACAGCCTTCTCAGTGTTTACTTAATACTCCAGGTAGACATTCCATCTCAATTACTCATGGATTTAACTTTTCACCACTTCACATGATTTCCACACTCCATATAATACTCTTATATACTTTTAATTCATAGTACATTTTAACAATTCGCAGACTATAATTCTATTACCTAGCGTTGCTCTCTATGATGTACTTGTACTAAATATATTACAATAAAACTCAATATAAAATAGGTTATGGAAGTACATTAATTAACCTTTTTTAAAAACTTTTACATGAAGTTAAATGCTAATCTACAATTTGTTTAGATTTTAAGGTAGCTTTCACACACTACTTTAATTTAACTTAAAAAATTTATTCTTACTTGTATTACATTTTATGTTATTTATTAGATAAAATACATGAAAGTGGATGCCAAAACCATAGAGTGATTTCAAAGTTGTTATACATTCCTATCGCAATACCATCAATCTGTTTCTTAAAATGATGAAACCAAGCAAGCTTTCCAATGATTTCCATGTGCATAAATTTCACCTGTTCGTGCCTTTATTTTATTTCCAAACATCAATTCCTTGTTCGTGGATCTATAACGTGAACCTCTCTCAATGACAGTACCTGCATTTCTCATATCCTGGTTAATCGTGTACAGGAATCCATTTTTGTGAGGGTGCTCAGATTTATTTTCGTTAAAGTTGTAACATTTTTTTTTTTTTAACTTCTCAGGATACCCTTTGCTAAGTTGTAACGTTCTATTTCTTTTTGCCCACTAATTGGTTTTAATGCATATTGAATTGATACTATCAATTTGGATGCTAGTTGAGTTGGCAGTACCATTAACTTATGGTTTACTTCTACAATATATGCATATACACACACATCTACACATGCTCACATTTATGATCCTGGTGATACTAATTTTCTTTTCTATTGATACTGAAGACTGTTCCTGTAAATCCCAAACCTTTTCTGAACAATCTGACTGGAAAGCCAGTGATTGTGAAGCTCAAGTGGGGAATGGAATACAAAGGTATCTTTCATGCACTGCCCTTGTTTGAACTCCTCAATAATTCATTCTTTATTTTGATTTATTACCTGATATATGATATGACATGGCCTATTTGCAGGTTATCTGGTTTCAGTAGATTCATACATGAATTTGCAGGTGTTGATTTTCAACTTCTATAATTAATTAATTCCTTAGTTTTTCTTTCAGCATTCCAAACCTTACCCACAATTTTAATCTGTGAGCAAACTGGCCTCATTCAGCCACATTCAACCAATTTCTTTTAACCAAAATGACTTGGTAACATTGTTAATATAAGAGGGGAAATTTTTTTTACTTGGTGTTTATCACAAATGTTTGTAGTTGAGGGGAAAAAATGCAGTAAGGATCCAACCATCTGGCTCTTTATTATCCATATTGATAGTTTTTTGGTTCTTGATGATTTTCTTGGTCTGCACCTGTTTGTTTTTGTTCATTATCATACTAGAATAGGGTCATGCTTACCTGATAAGACAGCTGATTCATGCTTTGGCTAATTTGGACAACTGTGGTTTTTATACAACTGTTCATTATGCATTATTAGCCATGGTGTCATTGCTTGAGTCTCTTTATGCAGCTGGCCAACACGGAAGAATACATTGAAGGGCAATTCACAGGAAATCTTGGTGAGATCCTGATAAGGTAACTGCTTGAGTGTAGTAGACATTGATTATTGAAGATAGGTGGAATTTGTGTAGAGTGTTTGTTCTAGCATCAACAAATTTGACCGGATTTTTCTTTACTTGACCGTGATTCTGCAGATGTAACAATGTTCTTTATCTCAGAGGTGTACCTGAAGACGAAGAAATTGAGGAAGATGATAGAGATTGAAAGCTGATCGTCATGATGTCCTCAATAGCAGCAATATTTTCTAGATTAGTCTGGTTTTAAACAATTTATATCTGTAATCATCATCAAAGCAGGTCTCCTACCAAGAAGATGGTATTTTATGTAGTGGTGTGAGAGGATAATGGCGTGCCTGAGATGATTTTGGCCATTAAAGCACTGTCCGAAGCAGGTTACTCCTAAAGTTGAGTTTAATTATAAACAGTTAGGCCCAACCCCTACTATACCCTTATTATGAATGTCACTAGATTTTTTCTTTCCATACAAATTTTAATTATATATGAGCATAGTGCTAAGTCGTTGAATATTGGTAGGTGAATGGAATCACAAAAAGGGAACGGGTTATTGTTGAGTCGGTGTCGATAGAGTGGACCATCGTGGGTGTCGACTGCGAAAGTATAAAGGAATGTTACAATCCTAAATGTTATGTGCTTAACCAAGGAAGTCTTCATAAGACTTGTAGTTTACCGTCAGGTTACTATGTTACCGTCGTTCATCGATTAGACAGATTGTCAATAGCCTCTTCTTCCTACTTCTCTTTTAGTGGCTAAGAAACAATATGCAGAAATGTCAAAACCGCTCTTCGAAACGGAGACTAAAAGAGAAGTGGGAAGAAGAGACTATTGACAGTCTAGTCTAATTGATGTACGACAGTAACATCACTGTCTCGACTACCACAAAACCGGCTCGAGCTCAACAACACAAATTGCTAAGTAATCGCCTCAAATCGCCTTAGAAACTTGACTCGGCCACAAGTTGATTGGTCCACAAGTTGAGCTTCCAAGGCGATTGCTTGGCTATTTGTGTTGTTGGGCTCGAGATGGTTTTGTGGCAGTCGAGACAGTGATGTTACCGTCGTTCATCGATCAAACAGACTATCAATAGCCTCTTCTTCCCACTTCTCGATTTGTCCCTTGTTTGGCTGACCCACAGGGTTATGGTTACCTAAGGCTAGTGCCACGCGGTGCTAAGGCGTTGCTAGGTTATTCGATCGTGTCAATTGGTATCATATATATAGCAAAGCTTGCGTACTTCCAATTTTGCTATATCTATACTATTAATAAAGAGAAGAGGGGGAATATTCCCTCCAGATTCTGGCCCCCTTTTTCTTTTTTCAAACATTGCCCTCCCTAAACAAAACAATCCCCCACTATTTTAAACATATTGTAACTACCTTGAACTATTTATCTTAGTGGGCCCACGTTTTCTCCGCGTGCGCATGCAGCCCCCTAGTTTCTTGAAATGAAACTCTTACTTTCTCTTAAAGCAGAAGCCTAAAACATCACTCTCCCTTCCAGCTTATTTAGAAGATAATTGAAAGGAATTTGTTATTTGATATGAAACATAGTTTTTAACAGATAAAGATATGGTAACATAATTGTAGACACCCCAAATTGCACAAACAATCATCAAAAATCATCATCTCCTTGAAAGCCAGCACAAAAATCGGAGAAAATGAATTTTTTACCTGTATCCGGCAACTCAGGCTGGATACAAGTGCTTTCCTTTGTATCCGGTGGAAAATATCGGATACAAGCAAGCCTTAGCGTATCCGGCATTATATGCCGGATACATTAAGATCCTTGTGTATCCGGCCTGATATGCCGGATACATTAGTTTTGCTCAAAAATTAGGGTTTTCCGAGGCCCCTCCTCAAGCAAATGGCTAAGAAGTTGGAGATCCAAGAGCTCCGAGTGAAGAAGGGAACCGCTGCCGGATTGCTTCCAGAACCCCAGGTAAGCCTCAACCCTTCTTTATTTTTCTGTATTTACCTTCCTAGATCTAGATCTCTTCTTCTACCTTTCTGTAGAATAAAGCCTTCTTTGTGTGTGAAAATCCTTCCCCGGCTCAAAGTATCTCGAGACTTCCCCTAGCCGTAAAACGTGGAGGTGGGATCTAGGAGAAACGAGACTGGGGATTGACCCTAATACTAGAACCCTAACTTGCATAAGCCTTTTGATTGATTGTAAACCGTTTCATATTCAAAGTACTCTTGATTATCTTGAAGAACCATGTTTAATGGGGAGAGAAAACAAAGGGAAACGATAATGGAACGGAACCCTAGGTTGTTTTAGAAACTTATTTTGATGAATATGTATGCATGCTATGTTGTTGTATTGATCTTGTATGGTTTTTCACACTTGCACATACATAGCACTATTTTGGCGGGATAGGCTCACATTTGGGGATTTATTACATTCATTGTGATAAATCTCAAATAAATGGCCTCAATCAATTCTGGAATGTCTTTAAATGATTTTTAAAGGTTTTGTGTTCATCTTGCACGAATTGCACACACTTTGTCACAGTTTTGCATTGGTTTTACTCAAAATAGGCTTTACTTGATAGCAACTGTACCCTGACTTTGGACACTCATAACTTCATCATCCGGATGAATTTTAGAGTGATTCTAGAATCATGGAAAAGGTGAGGCTGTCTAGTTTATGTCTACCAAATTTCATTGATTTCTATCAAGCAGATTTTTGACACCTCTCTATCGAAGTTGATTGGTCAGTTCAGGTTTAAATACAGAACTTGTCACTTCGACGGAGCGCCATGTGTTCGTTTTAAATCCGATTCGAGTGATTTTTTGTTTCTGGGCACTCCTTTATGAGTCTATTTTTAAATCCAATTGATTTCATAATTTTTTGATTTAAATTGTGTCGTGGAGAGCAGATTTACTCAGAACTGCTCAACAGCACTTTTCTGGGTCAATCTGTGATCCTTGCGGCCTGTTCGGGAAGTCACCCAAGGCACATCCGAATGAGTTTTTGTATGAGGCTAGTTTCTTTTGAAAGATGGCCATACAGACTTCATTAACACCAAATTTCACGGATTTCTATGGAGTAGATTTTTCTAGGTGATTTTCCAAAGTTGCCTACTTGCTACTTTTGATTTTCTCCGGCAGCAACTTTAAAAGAGCCATAACTCTTAGGATTTCAACCGGAATTAATTGAAATTTTGCATGAGACTATTGTTTACCCTAATCTTTCAAATGGATTTGGTTTGATTTAATTTAAAATTGGATTTGATTAATTTCAAGAGAAATGGTCTTACTTTTTACCAAATTTCCCGGATTTGCCTCAACTTGGTTTTGTGCAACTTTTGCTGTGATTTCCATCTTTTTGTGATATTCCAGAAGTGATATTAACATAAAAGAAGATCTGGAATTCATTTGGATTTTCATGTGAAGATATCATATATTTGTCCTTTTTCAAGGTTTTCATGATTTTTTAGCAAGCTTTCTATTTTCTTTTAGCATGAATACACTTGGCAACCACCTTGTGTGGGTGAATGGGGGTGCCTAACACCTTCCCCCGTTCATAATCTAATCCCCTTACCCATCTCTGGATTCGATTTTCAAGTAGGGTTATTTTTACCCTAGAATTTGCCTTTTAGCACTTTTTATCTCTTTTTGCTTGTTTTTAATTCTTTTGGTGTCCATTCACACCCTCAACAAATGGATGGTGGCGACTCCCACTCTTTACGTCGAGCCCCGCGTGTTGACGGAGGGATGATCATCTCCGGGTGATTTTTTCTCATGTCTCACAATGATATATGTTATGTGAAAAATATGTTATTAAAAAAATATAGTAAAGAAACATCTCACTGCCATATAGAAATAAGGTAAAACAACAAGATAAAAATAAAGACATAGGAACAAGGTATATTTAATAGGAAAATAATATAGGAAAAAAAACATTTTTTTTCTACCCATAAAAAATATATATGTTTAAAATATATATTCTGAAACATAGGAAACGTACTAAACATATGTTAATATTATGTTTTAAAAATACAGGAAAAAGATATAGGAAAAATACAACGGCAACATGGTTTTTAGTAAATAAAGATATAAGAACAAGACTAGAATAAGGCTTACAAATGATATAAACTATTGCCATATTTATTTAACAGTAAAAGCTATCTTAAATACTAAAAAAAAAAAGGTTCTCGTACTTAGCAAGGGTAAAACAACTAGTTTTAGTTTATTTTTTTAGGGCTAAAATTTTGTCCTTAATTATATATATAAATATATCTCCTCTTTTTTTGGGCACAAGATAAATTATAGGATTGTACTATTTTAGGTACTTCCATAAAAAAAAATGAAAACAAAATGGAACATCCTTTTGATATATAAAGTTTGAGTGCATCTTGTGTTTGTAAATCCCCACAACAATGGCAATTTTTGTCATAGAACACTTTTTGATACTTTTCATTTTCTAGTATATAATAAAACTCTTCCTTTTTGGGTAGCAATTACTTGCCTCCATTTCACTTGGTGAATTTATATTTATTTTTTTAAAAATAAGTCATTTCATTGAAAAGTTAATTTCTAAAATTCAATTTACCAATCGTAAGTCGGAATGAAATCTTCTTTTGTATATGTTTACTTGAATTTGGCCATTGCTTTGGCTGTGATATTCTACCATGTGGAACATCTCAAGGTCAATGTTTTTTCATGTGGTCTCCACTTAAAACATTTATAACAATAAAAAATACTAACCATGAGATGTTTCACATGACAACATCCCTCGGCCAGGAACAATTCAGTTAAACATAGCAAATGATTTCATCCCTCATAAGTCTCAACAATACAATATTGTTGGTGGAGAACAATCAATATATCTATGTGTGGAAATAGGTATGAATGTATTGGGTGTCAACGCAAAATGGACATACATCCTTTATGATCCCTGTGATAAAATTGAGGAATATTAGCCAACATCTGTCAGCCACGTAGGACTAATGTAAAAACGTTGTATTAACGTATTTTTTTAATAAATCGTATCAGCTATGTGGGTATGTTGGTTCGACTTGGTCAATGGAGATTGACTACAATTCTCTTCTTTTGGAAGGAATCATAGAGGATTTTAATCTTTTTTTTTTCTTTTTTGGTAATTGACAAGGAGGAAGGGGTCTACCACGCGGAAGGGGGCTACCAGCGTGGCCCACTCCCCTAGGCATGACCATAGTGGCTTCCTCCCGCTGTGGAATGTTCAGATTAAGCCATAGCTAGTTAACTACCACACATCCCTACCTTGGTAAAGGTGAATGGATCGTCATCATAGCACCACGAGTATGCAATGATCTGCGGGGGGGATTGGCTTGAGACCATTAGACTATCCTTGCATGCGGGGGATTTAATCTTACATAAAAGATTGAGTGAGGGAGCAACTTGAGATGCGTCTTACTCCAAAAAATTTTATAATGGTTATTCTCATCATAAGCCAGTTCCCACTAAAGTGGAGGTGGCGACATGAATTTTGTTTTGCCATCCCACTCTATCAAAAATCATACTTTTAAGTTAATTTATGTTTTTGTAAGTCTTGTTTTATTAATTCCATCCAAGTCTTTTTGTCTTCCTTTTAATCTCCTAAATCCTGTAATATGCATCTTATCTCATCTTCTTATAGATTTTCGTTTTACATATCTATCTATCATAATTTTTTGTGATCAAGTTAATAAAAGAAAAGAAAAATTGCCAAGCCCCAACATTTAACACAAGAGTTGACGTCCAGCCCAAATAAGAGGCTAAAGTAAGGTTTTAGTTTGGGTTTGGGTTGGAGTTTGCTTGCGACCTAAAGTTAAGCTTTGGTTAGGTTCAAGCTCATGCAATACAAGAACCCAAGAGCCCGATCCCAACCGACTTTGTTATACACCTACACATTTATGTGGTATATATGTGTATATACGTATATAAATGTATCATCCTTTATTTTTTTTGGAAAATTTGGTTTTTGGTGTTACTTTTCAAAATAATTCAGATGTAGTCATCCAATTCTAAAACATTAGAAAATTAGGGATATTTTATTAACATAATTGTGAACAAATATCATTTTAAAGTTGACCAAAACTTTCTTTCAAAAATACCCAACTTATAAACCTCTTTAAATACTTATATAACCCATGATTACAAAAGGAGAGCATTTCACCTAGTGCCAGCATGAAACGCACGGATGAATGTCTATGTTAGGAGCGAGCCCATACATCCAAACTCCATCTCAGCCAATGGTTTCACGGAACCATCAGATTTTGGCTCGGAGGAAATACTTTCCTATAAAAGTTGGTGAGAACATTTGAAGAATAAAATAAAATGATATTTGTTTTTAGTTATTTGAAAAATATCACTAAAGAGTCAATCATGAAGAATTTTATGCCTGAATCTGAATTATTTTTAAAAGCACGACCAAAAACAATTTTTTTTGGAAAACTTGATCCAAGAAGCGCAGACAAAACCACCGAATACCACCGTTCTCTCTCCTCTATTCGTTTTTGGGATAAAAGGAAACCAGAACGGTCTTCGAGGTTTGCTCCGTATGAAAGAGACTGCCTCCTTAGCTTGGTAGACTCCGCTCCGTTGCCGTCTCAAGTCTCGTTATCATCGTCCATCGCCCATTAAGGAAGAAGAAAAAATCAGAAAAGCGACAGGTACCGCCCTCTCTCTCTCTTTAATTTATTCTGATTAGGCACTCGGAACGGGGGACTTCGAATCTTGTTCTTCCATCCCAATTTCAATTAGCTTGTATGAATTCATATCCTTTCTTTCTAACAGACTCAGTTTTTTTCTCCATCACCTCCTCCTTGCCCTATTAGATCTTCTAATACGTAGTCTTTCTTTCTCGTTCATTACGCGGTAATAACACTTATCTTTGCATCTTGTTTGATAGCTTATGATCAACAAATCAGATTAATATAACGTTTCTTCTTTGTTTGAATTTCTTTAATTGTTTCGACCTGGCTGTTCAATTTTACAGAAACAAGAGAAGGTTGCGCCTCCACAAGTCGATGATCTCCCTGCGATTGAACAGGGAACAGATAGAGGGAGCCGAATCGATTTGAGAACCTTGAGGTTGCAGGAGGTAGTCGATAACTGAGAAAATCAGTGATGAGCGACCAAGAAACAATACGCAGAAATGTCAAAACCGCTCTTCAAAACGGAGACTAAAAGAGAAGTGGGAAGAAGAGACTATTCCTAGACTAGTCTGGTCCGAGTAACTTCACTGTCTCGACTGCCACAAAACCGCCTCGAGCTTAACAACACAAATCCCTGAGTAATCGTCTCAAATCGCCTTAAAAACTTGACTCGGCCACAAGTTGATTAGTCCACAAGTTGAGCTTCCAAGGCGATTTGAGGCGATTTCCTGGATATCTGTGTTGTTGGGCTCGAGACGGTTTTGTGGCAGTCGAGACTGTCGTTCATCGATCAGACAGACTATGAATAGCCTCTTCTTCCTACAGGATTTGCCTTAGTGGTTCATCGGATATTCCTTCCTCTGTGTCTTTTTTGTCTGGCATTTTTTTGTTGGTTGATGGTTGCTTCGTTTTGGGGGTTTGTTAGTCGAATCCATGTTATGACTCTTGTCAGTTCCGGAATGTGGTTTGCAATGTTGCAGCTCCTTGCCAGTAGAACAAGTGATCTGTTGTTTATTTTTGTCTTTGCTTTTTGTTGGTTTAGTCGGGTGGTTCTGTCGAAGAATGATGCGGGTTTCAGTGGCATCTTCTATACCCTCTACATGTTGCTGTTCTTCTCTGGACGAGTACAGGTTTGCCTAGAAGCATGTGCCCGCCTCTTACCTGGGTGGTATTCATTTAAAAAAAAATTTCGTATCTAAAGTTTGGCACTCGATTCAGCTCGTTTTTTCTTCAAGCAACGGCAATGGCGGTGAGTTTTTTTGTTCCTCCTTGTTCCCTTGTTATTTAGAACTTCTTGTATTGTATTTCTTCTTTCTTTCTTTCTTTCTTTTTTTTTAATTTTGTTAAATTGTTATTGTTTCAATTTTGAGAGCTTCAATGCCGTTTATGTTAGGGCATTTGAAATTTGATTGCGTATTTACTGTTTGTGAAAACTTCCAAGTGAATATGATTTATGAACTTGAAAATTTGTAAGATAACTATGCGCGTTAGCCCTGCACCAAAAGTAGAAGCTAAACTGTAAGGGCATAGCCGTGCCTTCTTCCACCCATTTGTGCCGTGAATTCATGGATTGGCTGTTGCAAATGTTGGGAGTGAGGCTGGTAATTTGGAATCAGAATTAAATAGCAATCACTTCTGGTAATTTAAAATAAGCTATTGATGGAGTTTGTGGATATTTTGCACCTCAAAATAACATACCTGGTTTGCTGGTCTCCTGAATGACCGTGGTCATCAAGTGTTAGCTTGTAGCTTTTGAGTTTGAGAGATACCACCTACTTAAATTGGATATTGATCTCAGGTTTTGGGAATCAATGTGAATTTTACATGTATTTTAGCTGTCACAAACCGGGTTGTAACCTGCTTAGCCACCTTTCTATTTAGCAATGGAGGGAAGGGAAGTGGAAGATTCTAGTAGCCCATGTTTTATAACAAAGCTGTCCAAACTTTTAGTAATTGTCATGGGTTTAGTACGGTGCATGGATTAAGACAAATAACTTGGGGGACAAACAATACATTTATACCATCCCATGGGGTTTTACGGTATAGAAAAATTATGTGATAAGAGTACTAGTGGAATTGTTCTGGTTATTTTTTGAATGGAAGGAATTATAAACATACATATTTATTAATTTTAGAACATGCGCAAGGGAGAAATATTTGATCTAAGCACTTGGCTGTAAAGCTGTAATGCCAGAAGCCCACAATACAAAATGAGGTTAGCATCCAGACAACTCAAAAACAATAAAAGAATATATATTAAATGAACAATCACAACATCCAGAGTACCTAAATATATTCAACTCTGTTTACACCCATGAATAGAATGAAATGTCTATAATTCCGAACCAAATTAGGGTTGCGTTTTAAAAAATGGTCAAATAAGTCATAAGTTGAAATATAGTGCTTAATTAAGCAATCCCAAACACAGCCTAATAGTAATTAAAATAAGCAGCATGTTTCTCAAACTAAATCAGCTAACGATAGTCCAATTACATAAAAATAAATAAACAATCTAGAAATTTTTTTTCCAACTCATCACGTTGCTATGGATTCTTATTTATTTTTTCCTTCAAACTTTTAAATGGAAGGAGTGACCAGTCAGAATACTCTGTAAGGAGAATATTTTCCTCCGCATGTAATTAATGCAACACATAGAAATTTTTTTTAAGTCAATTAACCCTGTCATCAGATAATTTCGTATAACTTATTATATTTTTATCTATATTAAAAGCCTGCATAAAATGTAAAATAAATTTTAATAGCAAAACACAAGATGAATTCATACAAGCACGCATATCACAATCATACAATCAAAAAAAATTTTATGACATGAAAAATAACTCTGCAAGGTATTCATTATAAGTATTGCTAAAGTAATTACATCTAACTGATCTCACAGTCAAGCACGCCGATTAGAGTAACCAACTTACAGATATGATCAAATGCCCTCAATTGGATCCCACTTTGCTCATCAGCAGGGGTCAAACTATCCAGGAATTACCATGTACATATCATGAGGTTTAAGGCCTTTCAATTCACAGGGTAAGAACATGTGGCTAATTCATAGCCTTCTCAGTATTTACTTAATACTCCAGGTAGGCATTCCATCTCAATTACTCATGTATTTAACTTTTCACCACTTCACATGATTTCCACATTCCATATAATACTTCCACATTCCATATAATACTCTTATATACTTTTAATTCATAGTCATTTTAACCATTCACAGACAATATAATTCTAATACATAGAGTTGCTCTCTATGATGTACTTGTACTAAATATATTACAATAAAACTCAATATAAAATAGGTTTTGGAAGTACATTAAATAAGCCCTTTTTTAAACTTTTGCATGAAGTTAAATGCTAATCTACAATTTGTTTAGATCATATGGTAGCTTTCACACAGTACTTTAATTTAACTTAAAAATTTTATTCTTACTTGTATTATATTTTATGTTATTTATTAGATAAAATACATGAAAGCGGATGTCCATGGCAAGACTTTGGATGCCAAAACCGTATAGTGATTTCAAAGTTGTTATGCATTCCTATCGCAATACCATCAATCTCTTTCTTAAAATCGTGAAACCAAGCAAGCTTTCCAATGATTTCCATGTGCATAAATGTCACCTGTTCATGCCTTTATTTTATTTCCAAACATCAATTCCTTGTTCGTTGATCTATAAGGTGAACCTCTCTCAATGACAGTACCTGAATTTCTCATATCCTGGTTAATCATGTAGAGGAATCCATTTTTGTGATTTATTTTCATTAAAGTTGTAAAATTTTTTTTATTTTTTATTTTTTAACTTCTCAGGATACCCTTTGCTAAGTTGTAACGTTCTATTTCTTTTGTCCCACTAATTGGTTTTAATGCATATTGAATTGATACTATCAATTTGGATGCTAGTTGAGTTGGCAGTACCATTAACTTACGGTTTACTTCTACACATATATGTGCCTGGTGATAATAATTTTCTTTTCTATTGATACTGAAGACTGTTCCTGTAAATCCCAAACCTTTTCTGAACAATCTGACTGGAAAGCCAGTGATTGTGAAGCTCAAGTGGGGAATGGAATACAAAGGTATCTTTCATGCATTACCCTTGTTTGAACTCCACAATAATTTATTCTTTATTTTGATTTATTACCTGATATATGATGTGGTGTGGCCTGTTTGCAGGTTATATGGTTTCAGTAGATTCATACATGAATTTTCAGGTGTTGTTTTCAACTTCTATAATTAATTAATTTATTCCTTAGTTTTTCTTTCAGCATTCTGAACCTGACCCACAATTTTATCAGTGAGAAAACTGGCCTCATTCAATCAATGTCTTTTAACCAAAATTTCTTGGTAACATTGTTAATGTAAGAGGGGAAATTTTTTTTACTTGGTGTTTATCACAAATGTTTGTAGTTGAGGGGAAAAAATGCGGTAAGGATCCAACCATCTGGCTCTTTCTTATTCATATTGATAGTCTATTGGTTCTTGATGATTTTTCTTGGTCTGCACCTGTTTGTTTTTGTTCATTATCATACTAGAATAGGGTCATGCTTACCTGATAAGACAGCTGATTCACGCTTTGGCTAATTTGAACAACTGTGGTTTTTATACAACTGTTCATTATGCATTATTAGCCATGGTGTCATTGCTTGAGTCTCTTTATGCAGCTGGCCAACACGGAAGAATACATTGAAGGGCAATTAACAGGAAATCTCAGTGAGATCCTGATAAGGTAACTGATTAGTGTGGTAGACATTGATTATTGAAGATAGGTGGAATTTGTGTAGTGTGTTTGTTCTAGCATCAACAAATTTGACCGGATTTTTCTTTACTTTACCGCGATTCTGCAGATGTAACAATGTTCTTTATCTCAGAGGTGTACCTGAAGACGAAGAAATTGAGGAAGATGATAGAGATTGAAAGCTGATCATCATAATGTCCTCAATAGCAGCAATATTCTCTAGATTAGTCTGCTTTTACACAATTTATATATGTAATCATCATCAAAGCAGGTTTCCTACCAAGAAGATGGTATTTTATGTATTGGTGTGAGAGGGTAATGGCGTGCATGAGATGATTGTGGCCATTAAAGCACTGTCCGAAGCAGGTTACTCCTAAAGTTGAGTTTAATTATAAACAGTTGGGCCCAACCCCTACTATACCCTTATTATGAATGTCACTAGATTTTTTCTTTCCATACAAATTTTAATTATATATGAGCAAAGTGCTAAGTCGTTGAATATTGATAGGTGAGTGGAATCACAAAAAGGGAACGGGTTACTATTGATTCGGTGTCGGTAGAGTGGATCATCGTGGGTGTCGATTGCGAAAGCATAATGGAATGTTACAATCCTAAATGTTATGTGCTTAACCAAGGAAATCTTCCTAAGCCTGGTAGTTTACCACAAAAGGGAAAATGCTAACTTTGGGTCAATGTCGATAGAGATAGAGTGGACCACCATGGACGTTGATTGCAAAAGCATGATGAAATGTTACGATTCTAAATGTTATGTACTTAATCAAGGAAGCCATCACAATTCTTGGGGGTTTGGAGCAATGGTTAGGCACCTAACATTGTAACTCCAACTTCCTCTTTTTTAGGCCTTGGGTTTACATCCTCTACATTTTTCTCATGTACTCATCTGTGTACTTTGAGAGAGACACTACCATGCATGGGAGCATCTAATGAGTAGTAGAGTTCATCTTATTGTAAACATAAGATAAACATAAGAAAGACAAGCTTGTGATTAGCTTATGAAAATTAAAAATTTCAGTAAAATATGACGTTCTCACATGTTATTAAATTTTTTGTTTTTGACGGGCCCTTTTCTTTTTGCTGCAGATGATACAGCCCACTTTCATTTGAATCAACTTTATGAATCATTTCAATCGGATATGCATTTAGAAATCAATTCAAACAGGACCCAAAACGGTTTTGTTAATCACCTGAAGTATTAACATGGTCTCCATGCAGAATACCCATCATATGCCTATGCATACATGATACACATACACATATGCATAGGATTACAAGAATCCAGAAGCACTGAGCATGACAATATAGCTAGAAATTAAGCTTTCAGGTGAACCAGATTATATACTAATGGCAGCCCCCATTAGACAACACAGACAGGACTACATGCCTTACTCCAAACATAAAGACACAACAGACACAAACTCATCTTATTCACACCAACCACACCCTTACATAAACAGCACCTGGGTCCTGATTCCACTTGTATTACTTCATGTTCTTAATGGTCACAAGTGCAATTCAAACAACTGCACTTTGCTACGTTCTCCGCGGCCGGAAACTCAGCCATGGTGTTCTCAGAGTTGCTGCAAAGATATCAGACATCATCATCAATCTTCGATCGATCGGTTTTTTGAAGCAAACACAACATACGCGTAAATCTGAAATCAATGAAAGATGGTGCAGTTGCCATGTCTCAAGCATCACCCTAAAAAGATTTAATTTTGATTTTAAGTAGTGAGAACCCTACCCTTTTCGGTCTCGATGATTTCAATCCCATAGCTGTTCCCTTTCTTCCTGCAATTACAATTCACACAACAGATAAGCTTCTATGTACAAACACATAGAAATGGATTGGTTAGTGCTGTTGGGGGGTATTGGGCTAAAACCCAGCATCTTGCTAATGGTATAAAAAAATAAAGTTGCGTTCTCACTGATAACTTGAGTTATTGGTATAATGGTAAGCATTTGATCTTACAACTGCTATGAGATAAATAGAATCACTTACACGCACCGGCTCTTGTCAGCACAGTCACAGTTGCTGCAGGTCGACATGGTTAACGATAAAATGAGAAGTTGAGAATGAAACTTTGAAGGAGCTGTTGCTTGAATTTGAGCTGCTATGTTAATGGAGTGAGCATTTCTTCTAGAGCCAAAATGCGGTGGTTTCACTGAACCACCGGCTGAGATGCCTTTTGGTGTGTGGACGCCACTATTGAAAGGGGCCATCTATCCTCACGACAGTCTCGGTAATGGAGTGAGGACTTGGCTTCTGTATTTATAGTGGGGGGTGGGGGGTGGGGTGGTGGTGGTGCCTGTGCAATGGAGATGGGGTGGTTGTGGGGCAGCCAAGGCATGCGAGCAGCACACGCCATGGCTAAGAACCATCCTAAAGGAATCTGTATAATAGATGGGGTGGCATCCTCTTGTCCTCTCATGTCAACTTCTGTTCCCTTTAGAGATATCTATTCTTTAGTCTTTGAAAATAACTCATAATGGACTGAATTGAAATTGACAGGATATGAAACAGAAATATGAAAGAAGAATGCTAAAAAATTTTCAAAGAGAAGCACAATTTGTTTCAATGTCTGAAAATCGTACAGAAATTTAATAAGAGAGATAGAATGAGAAAAGTGAAGAAAATGCAAAGAATAAAATTTCGAGATTGAAAAAAAATAAACCAAAAATGAATTAATAGAAGAGAAGGTGAAAATCCTGGAAAAATGTTAAAATATCTTGCAAGCTTATAAAAATAGCATGGCAGTGCATATGGTGTTAATGATATGCTGGGGAGTCCAATATGGTAGATCTCCCAGGTGAGAAAAGACATATCAAAATATGAAGGAAAAAAAGAACTTTTTGTTAATTAAAAGGATGAAGCCATAAACATATAAAAAAAATCCAAAATAACATCATAATTCATAAGAAGTCTACTGCAAGCAACCATGGAGAATGGTAGCTTTCCTTGTCTCCTTTTTTCTGCTTTAACGGCGTCGATGCATCTCCCCCTCTTTAATATCTTCCTCTTTGTCCTTGTCTCTCTGTTTTTATAATCAGTTGATCTGCTTATCTCGCTGTTTCATCCAGTTCTCAAATTATCCAGAAACAGGAATGAACCTTAAGGATCAGTTTACTGACGCATATTATATGTGTTTGTGTAAACTGGCACAATATGAATCAAAAGAAAATGGTAATGAAATTTCAAACGCAGTGGCCCCTGTATCATTCTGTACAAGAAATATGTTGTTGAACATGGAAATTATCAAATACCTAATAAATCTATAATAAGATAATTGTAGGATGATAGTAAGGCAAAGCAGGTTTGCAGAATCTCTAAACATTTTGTTACCAATAATAGATAGACACATTTGTAAGTCCAACCAGGTGTCACACAGGTCATCACGAGTGTCATGTATAATCATCCAACATTCATGATTCTCAATAGGGAGAAATGTCCTACATGTAATTTTTTAGAAATCATCAGACCATTGTTTCTAGATGTAGTAACTAACATTAGGTCACATATTGATTTCAATTTACTTTTCTCTTGCAGACCATGTTGACAAGGAAGAACACCTACACCAGAACTGAATATAGAGACAATCCGACCATTTTTTCTTGGGAGCTGATGAATGAACCATGCTGCATGTCAGATCCTTCTGGTGACACTCTTCAAGTAAGTAATAGAAATGCATGCATGTATGTCTGTGCATTTGTACCTGCATTTTGTATCCAGACTTCTTTAATGACGAATTTCAACTAAAGATTCTTACATTGTTGAGTACAAAAAGAAGGGTTAGATAAAAATATATTTGAAGCTATACTGGCTTCTGAAAGTCCTAACTTTCTTTGATGTCAGAAGCTTAAGCTTCACAATTAGTAGTGGCGTTAGTTACTGATGGATTTTTGAGTTTTGACTTAATTGTTAGGAAAAAGAATTGCAGGATTGGATAGAAGAAATGGCTGGTTTTGTGAAATCAATAGACAAGAAACATCTACTGACTGTGGGGCTTGAAGGATTCTATGGTCCCAAAAACCCCAAACAACTGAGTGTCAATCCCGGAGAGTGGGCAGGAGCTCTTGGAACCAACTTTGTCCGTAACTTCAAAGTGCCAACTGTTGATTTTGCCTCTGTTCACATCTATCCTGATCACTGGTAAGTACTGGAAATCCTACATAATCCCAAGGTTTGGGAACTGCTGTCATGAAATTATTTTGTTCTCTGTCAAAAGGAAATGGAAACTTGGCTTCTGCTTCTTTGATTGTATGATTGATATGAGTTACTCTCTGACCATTCCCCCTTCTGTAGGATTTGGGAGCAAGAACTTGAGGAGCAACTAAATTTGTTTCAAAATGGATGGCTTCTCACATCAAGGATGGAGACAAAGAACTGAAGAAACCTGTCTTCTTCACTGAATTTGGATATTCAAACAAAAACAAGAAATTCGAACCATCTCATAGAGATGTGTTTTACAAGGTTGTGTTTGACATCATATATAAGTCGGCATGAAAGAATAAGTCCGGGGCAGGGTCCCTTGCTTGGCAATTCTTTGTTGGAGGAATGGATGCATATACTGATGATTACAGGATTGTTCCGTGCGATAGATGATCCATGTACAGGCTGATAACAGATCAGTCATGTAAGCTGGCTATAATGAGGGAAGGACTTAACCGACCACAGGGAAGCTTGAAAGAAATATGTTGAAGATGCTTTTGTGATTACTAGATTGTTTATATATTAGTAATGAGCACGCATTGAGCAGAGGAATGTAACAAGAATATAAAATTAAAAAGTTTTCCATAATATATGTTGACATATAAATCAAGTTCATATGTTGTTTACAACATCAAATCAACAAAATAATTATATATATATAAGTAAATAAAACCAGCATCTACTCTTTATAAACAACAACAAAGTAAAATTTACTTGGATTTAAATAGTGACATGGTTTAATATGAAATTACAGCCACAACAATTACAGCTTAGTGCCATTTTGGATCCTCTAAGACTCATTATCAGTATTTTCATAAGCTAGTGCAATCAGGTTATGAAACTAAGTTGCATATAGTGATTGCTACAGCCCAAGGCAAACCTGTAAACAAAAGAAACACGATGAGGTCAGAGTGCTAAATGCAATCAAGATCATACCATATTGAAGCACATAAAATAAAAGACAAAAATCATGTAGGTAAAGTTGGTAAACTATCATCAATATAAAATTAAACAAGTTGAATTTTGCTTGTACTAATGACCACCATATGGCTATGGAAAATATCATAACGGAGATTGATGAATAAATTAGTGAAAGAGAGCGACAGAGAGAGGATCCATTAACAGAGAAATGAAAGGTGAAAAAGTACTTCAAAAACTACACTAATGTTTAGAGATATGGATTAAGAAAACTAAATAATGATTGTAAAATATAGTTGCTATTAAAGAAACAACAACACTACTAAAGAAAATATCATCTTTTCAACTTTCTTCTATTTTTATCAATGGCCAACAGGACATCAACTTAGCACCTTCAACAGTCCAACCATCACTTTTAGACAAAGTCAAAATGCACCCTATTAGAAGACTTCAACACCAAAGTCAAAGCGAAAACTTTGCAGACCATATTATCCCCAAAAACAACCAAACTTCCTATTTAACAGGCCTAAAACAGCCACAAAACTCTCAGTCGTTCACTTAAACCTCATGTAGGCCACAAAGGCAGCCTACCAACAACCACAAGTTCCCTCTCTTAATATACCAGAAATTTCTTCGAATCAGTCAGTGTCAAATCTTCTTTCTCACATTTCTGCTACCTTCAATACCCCTTCATCCTACACATATATCCACATGACTACCTAATAAATAAATAAAAACAGAAAACAGCTAATATGCATTTGAAAAATGGAACCCAAAGAAAAGCATGTGTAAGAGAGCCAAATTCTAAAACAAATAAATCCTAATATCAATTCATGCTTCTAAACAAAGTCATATGCCTGTAGAAACATCCCAACACCACGACATCTCTGACAAAATACCAAGCCAAAACAATATGGCTATAGATCCGCCAAAATTTATTTGCAACCAAGGCATCCTAACATTAACCAAAACCCCCTCAACTGCCATAGCAATACACAGTAAACCATACAATTGAAATGTTTTTTTCAACCCTTGCTGTCTGTAAGACAGCCACCAATCAACAACCATGACAAGGTATAAGAGACAAGATCAACCTGAACACAAGGTAGACTGACAAGCCAAAGAAAAAAATCAGAAATTCACATAGTAATGTGAATGACATACAAATGCATTTAGACAAACAGCAAATAGCCACATGAGCATATGATACTGACATGACTAAACAAGGTTTGAGATGGATTGAATTCTAAAAGAGAATAAAACAAATCTTGGACCATGTCCATTTTCAACCATCTTTCAAAGCCAATGAAACTAAGGCGACCATTCCAAACAAAAAAAACAATATATAATACACTAAAGATTGAGAACAAATGGATAAACTTTCACAACCCAAGCTCAACAAAAAATTTTCTTCAAAGAGAAATTTTAACTTTCTATAGACGACATATCACTAAATATTCTCTCTTGTATTTGTTCAGCTATTTCTCCAAGAAGATATAAATAGACCCCTAAAAAAAATAAGAATTAAGTATAGAGCTTGTAAACAGTAAGTTAACGGTTAAGGAATTTTAAGAACACCCTGATGTGCAACTTTGGCCACATTTTACTCATAAGGCTTATGTCTTGCATCTAGAGCAGTAGAAAAAAAGCATAAATTTCACATGAGTATGCACCGCAAGACACAAGGCGTAAGCCTCCTTAGCTACACTCAAATCATCCAAATGTTAAGACCAACAAATAAATTATCTGCCGGCAATGAAAGGAAAGCACATGAAGTCACTAAGGCCTTTCCCTGCATTCTCAATTTTCTTGATACTGCTTTCCCAATTTTTTTTATTTTTTTGGTTATTTCTATTAAACATATATCTTCATCTATGTTTGCATAGATTCCGAAAACATAAGTTTCTTAAATTTCTTTTGCATCTTTGTGTCAAAAGAATTAATAATTAATGTCACTATTGATTATTTATTTAATTTTTTCAAGAATTTAGAATGAATTTATTTTTCTTGTATATAACAATTTCTGTAATTTTCTTTTAAAATTTGCAAGTAGTAGATTTTATAAGGGAAGGAGAAGAAACATTAAAACGAAAATTTGGAAGTATACAGTGTTCTATTGTTCTATTTCTTTTGTGCAGCTTATCTATATTTAGAAGTGAATAGAAGCAGTTGTTATAATGCATGAAATTCAAAAAATTTAATTTTGTGTGAGTTATGACACCAGTGTGCAAGACTGTTTTTATTAAGAAGAAATTCAAGAACTTAAAGTTCTACTTCTCCAAAAGTTTTGACCTCTTACCATTCATAAATTAGATGATAGCAATGAGTTCAAGAAACAAGGATACAACTACAACACTGTACTTTTTGCTGTCTCTGCAAGGTGTGCCGACAGAGGTCACAGTCTCAGCAAAACAAAACAAGAAACAGCCTTAATCAACTACATTTGGAAGCACAACGTTAAAAAAGAATAAGAAGAAAAAAGAGAACACAATCCCATCTCATTTCATCATGGTCGGTAAAAGAAGAAAAATCAAAAAGATCTAGAATAAAAGAAACAATGATACCCAAAATCCGTTCCTGCACAAACATAAGGACCATTTTTTATTACCTTTCACTTAGGATTCAAATGAATTATGCGAAGAAAATACAGAGTGAAATACAAAGTAAACAGCAAACCAGAGTTAAAGAGACAGAGGAAGAGATGAAAGTCAAGCAAGTTACATTGCCAAGAAGACAGCTCATGAACAACCAAACACGTGTCTATAGCATCTACACCTCAACGGCTTGATCAAAGGGAGACATCCCATCTCGATCAAGAAACTTTTGTAACCAAAAACAAATTAAAAAAAAGACTGGCGTTGATTTCTCCTACAGAATCCTCAAACCCTCAAATTCAAACAGTATTCCTCTTGTAGATAAGGGGGGGGAACCTGAACAAAACCTTGCATTCAAATAGTACTCCTCTTGTAGAGAGAGAGAGGGAGAGGGAAAGGGAGAGAAAGTGAGAGCCCTGAACAGAACACCATCCATCGCCCTCTAAGAGAGAGAGAAAGAGAGGGAGAGAGGGGAAGTGAGGAACCTGAACAAAACACTGTCTGTTCGTCGCCCTCAAACAGTGACACTATACTTGAAGAGTAGAAGGCCAATCGTCATTTTAATTGAGATTTTAGTAATTAAAAAAAATCCCCAATTTGGGACGACCACGAGGAGCAATCCACTTTTATAAGTAGTAGTAGTAGGATAAATTTTTTTCTTGTGGTATTCATTCTTTTTGTCAGGAAAATGAGTCCTTCTCATGGTTTGGGGTAGCTCGTGGAAGGGACGAATGTAAATCCCTGATCTTCATCTGTGTTTTTTCTCCTTTATAGCATATATATTTTGAAGTTAAATGAATCACAGTATGAAGGGAAAGCTATTCTTGCATAATCTGAAAACTCAGACATGAGATCACAATTTTGCAAATGATGAGCACACATGACTGGGGTTCTTGGAAACCCAGTTGTTTCCCATTTTAATTGAATTGGATGATGTAATTCTGCCATTTGACTATGGTAAGCTTTACTCAAAGAGAGGACAGGCATGAACACAGCTTACAACAGGCTGCAATGTCAAGCTCCTTCATCAGATGCAGTTTAGCTCAAAAAATTACACCATTGATATGAGGAAATTTTTTTGTCATGTTAAGTTTGTCTTCTGGATTTTGCTGTCTATGGAATTTATATAATGTTATATTCTTTGATAATTTTAATTCTAGAAGCTTGGAGATGAATTGTTTTGCCTGATTAGGTTACTGCAGAATTTGGGTTTGGGACTATGTTATTTAATTGCTCTCATTCTCTCTTTTCCCCCTTTTTGTTTAACAATCCTCCTGCAAATAATTAAATAAAACTAAGATGAAAAAATCCATCTTACTTCAGTGTCTGTAGAGTTCTCATTGTTCTATTACCACCATCTTCAATTCATTCCATCCCAAATCCACATACTTTGTCATTCTGAGGTGGGTTCTACTTCACTTTCGTATTGATTATAATGTTTTGGCTCATAGTCCTTTGTGCTTCTTTTTATTTTTGCTTGTAGATGACTGGCTGAGATACTTGTACTTCTCCCCTTAAGACATTGCTTGTTTCTGTTGAAATATACTACTCCCAAAAAGTTATACCAAGGAATCTAATAAATTATCCTACATATCTAAGATTGCCATGTGAATAGTGTCTGAGAAACTTCATAGAAAGAGTTGAAGTTGTATGGGTTTTAACAAGAAAATCCTAGTCCATTAACATAGGGGTGCTTATCAGGCCGGCCCGAGCACGTACCTGGTCTGGGGCCGCGGCCCGTTTGGGCACGGCCCTCCCGGGCCTGCGTCTAAGCCCGCGCACTAGCACGCTGGGCACGCGCCTGCTAGGAGTGCTTAGTGTGCCAGCCCGACACAACCCAGGCACGACTGGGGCGTGCTGGGCATGGCTAAAAGCTGAATCCGATGCAACTGTGGACACCGGAACCGTTAATAGATCACGTGCCATGGCGGCAAGCACAGGATAACTAACCTGATTTTGCTTCCACCATATCAAAATGTTAAAAAAATTATGCTCTTCCATAGTATTGAAATTTATTGGGAGGCTTTCTAAATAAATCCTTAACTCAGATGATCCCCCACTACTAGATATTGGTTGTTTTCCCTTTCTTCTCCCACTTAGAAAATTCCAAGGGGAATTATCTGGTAGTGCTTGTTGGGTTTGAGTATGACCTTGTATGATAGAACTAGTATCATATTCACAAAAAAGTCTTTCTAATAGGATTCTTATTTTACATATAATATCTATTTGAAAAGAAGAATTCATATTCTCATTTATTCCATCTATTAAGTCTTCCACTCCTAATTTAATCCTAAGGTCCATTGTCGTAGCTAAACAATATAAATTAAGTATATCTTGCCAATATTTTAAAATTTTAGCTTCCATTGCAGGGCAAATATCCTTAGCAATGGGAATTTTTCTATATTGTTGAAAGCAAATATTTATTTGATATAAACAAGTTAAAATACTCGGGGGTGTTGGGTAATAAATTGCTGATAAATATCTTGTTGCATCATAAAAAACTTTTAAAAAATCTCTTAAAATTTCTGCTATTTGCCAATCAAGGTCTATTAGTTCATTGTCAGGCACTTTAGTTTTATAAAATATTATAAGTTCTTGTTTTAATGCTAATGCAGCTTCTAGCATTAAATATGTTGAGTTCCACCTATGTTCAACATTTAGGATACTTTTTTTAGGTTGCTTTCCTAAACTTTCACAATAATATTTAAATTCTCTAGCGGTTGTGCTAGATTGTTTTAAATATCTTACTGCATTTCTAATATTTGTTAAATGATGTTGGACAATTTTTAAGCCATCCTGCACAACTAAATTTAGGATGTGACAAGCACACCTAACATGAAATAAACTTCCATCTATATTTAAGTTTAACTGTTATCTTAATATTTCTACTACAGCATTATTAGCACTTGCATTATCAAGTGTTAGAGCCATTATTTTATTTTGTATTTTATATTTTCTTATATTTTTTGATATAGTATTTGCTATATTTAGTCCAGAATTGCTAGAATCTAATGCTTCAAAAGTTAGTATTCTTTTTTCCATATTCCAATTTTTATTTATATAATGTGCAATTATAGCTAAATAACTTATTTGTTTTCTACTTGTTCAAATATCTGAGGTTAAAGCTACCTTACAGTTATTGTTCGAAAAAGTTTCTATTAATCCGGTTTTCATTTTTTCGTATAATTTTATAGCATCCTTTCTTAAAGTGTGGCGTGAGAAAGATTTAAATTGTGGTGCTAGATATTTGATTATTAAACGGTTAAATCTTTTAGATTCTATTAATCTAAAAGATAATTCTTCTTATATTACCCACTTTACTATTTCAAGCATAGTTTCTTCTTAATTAAAAACAAAATTATCCAAATTAACACTACTGCTAGAAATTTGGGCTTGCCTAAGGTCTAATTGGTCATGTTTTGGAAGGCATTTCTACAAATGCCGTTGCAAGCGGCCTGTACCACTTTTTCCTTTACAACTAAAATTTTTCTTGCAATGGTTACAAATTGCCCTCTCTTCACTCCCTATATTTTCAATTGTAAAATTGAGCCAAACATTGGAAGTTCTACTCCTCTTGACACTCCTAGGTGATAGGGAAGATGATCCCATCTCTTGGGAATGCAATTCAGTTTCATGATCTTGGATGGATGGGTCACCATATGAAGGTTGGGTTATATCATCAGAAAAGGTTGGGTCAGAATAGGGTCTAAGATATTCTCTTTCTTCAGTGTTAAAGAACATAAGATGCCTAGGGTCCATTATCAAATTTTAGAAAAAAAAATTCTTAATAAATAATATAATAATAAATTTTTTATGATACTAATTTATAAAAAAGGTAGAATGAGAGACTTATTTATATATATAATATTTATACTAATTTTAAAATCAGAAAATTATTAAATAGAAAAATACCTCTTTAGAATGAAACTTGAACTTTGCAGTTGAAGCCCTTCAACCTCCAGAGTCCAATTTCCTACTTCTGATGCTTGAACATTTAGAAGAGAGTATCACCAATTTCCAAAGTCCAATTTTCAATTAGAACAATTATCAAAGTAACTATTTCTTGATAATCAATTAGAAGAGAATAATAGGTTGTAGAAGAGGTGTGGTTTGGAGTTAGAAAGGGTAAGCCTATTTATAGAAAATTAAAACTAGCTTTTTACCACATCTACCCTCCAATATAACTGTTATTTTGTAGTTGGAAGGGTAGAAAAGGTCTTTTAATAATCAATTACAACCATACCCCTCCCCCCCAATATGACTGTTATATAGTTGTTGGGGGGTAAAATGGGCAAAAAAAGTGGTTAAAAATCACTTTTTTGGAGGGAATAGAGAGCTGTTGGCTAGCTCTCGGCGAGCCAGGCAGGCCGGCCTGTCGTGCCCAAACGGCAGGCACTAGGGGTGCTTATCGGGCCGTACCGACACGGCCCAACACGCCTACGAGCCTGAGGCCGCAGCCTGTTTGGGCACGGCCCACCAGAGCAAGCGGCCCGTCGGGCCGCGACACGCCGAGACGCGCACCGACCCTGGGTCCGCGCGCCCAACATGCCTGCCGTTTGGGCACAACGGGCCGGCCTAGCCCGCTGGCTAACTCTCTATTCCCTTCAAAAAAAGTGGTTTTTTAACCACTTTTTTGCCCATTTTACCCCCAAAAACTATATAACAACCATATTGGGATGGGTATGGTTCTAATTGATTATTAAAAGACCTATTCTACTCTTTCAACTGCAAAATAACAATCATATTAGAGGGTAGAGGTGGTAAAAAGCCACTTTTAATTTTCTATAAATAGGCTTATACTTTCCCACTCCAAACCATACCTCTTCTACAATCTCTTACTCTCTTCTAATTGATTATCAACAAAATAGTTACTTTGCTAATTGTTCTAATTAAAAATTGGACTCTAGAAATTGGTGATACTCTCTTCTAATTGTTCAAACATCAAAAGTGGGAAATTATACTCTGGAGGTTGAAGGTTTTAACTGCAAAGTTCAAGCTTCATTCTAAAGAAATATTTTTCTATTTAATTTTTCGATTTTAAAATTAGTATAAATATTATATATATATATATATATATATATATATATATATAAGTAAGTTTCTCCTTCTACCTTTTTTATAAATTAGTATCACCAAAAATTTATTATTATATTATTTATTAAGAATGTTTTTTTCAAAATTTGATAATGGACCCTAGGCATCCTATGTTCTTTAACAATGAAGAAAAAGAATATCTTAGACCCTATTCTGACCCAACCTTTTTCTGATGATATAACCTAACCTCCATATGGTGACCCACCCATCCAAGATCATGAAACTGAATTGCCTTCCCAAGAGATGGGATCATCTTCCCTACCACCTAGGAATGCCAAAAGGAGTAAAACCTCCAATGTTTAGCTCAATTTTACAATTGAAAATATAGGGAGTGAAGAGAAGGCAATTTATAACCATTGCAAGAAAAATTTTAGTTGTAAAGGAAAAGGTGGTACAAGCCACTTGCAACGTCATTTGCAGAAATGCCTTCCAAAACATGACCAATTAGACCTTAGGCAAGTCCAAATTTCCAGCAGTAGTGTTAATTGGGATAATTTTGTTTTTAATCAAGAAGAAACTACACTTGAAATATTAAAGTGGGTAATATAAGAAGAATTATCTTTTACATTTATAGAATCTACAAGATTTAACAATTTAATGACCAAATATCTAACACCACAATTTAAATCTTTCTCACGCCACACTTTAAGAAAGGATGTTATAAAATTATACGAAAAAATGAAAACCGGATTAATAGAAACTTTTTCCAACAATAACTTTAAGGTAGCTTTAACCTCAAATATTTGAACAAATAGACAACAAATAAATTATTTAGCTATAACTGCATATTATATAGATGAAAATTGGAATATGGAAAAAAAAGAATACTAACTTTTGAAGCATTAGATTCTAGCCATTCTGGACTAAATATAACAAATACTATATCAAAAAATATAAGAAAATATAAAATACAAAATAAAATAATGGCTCCAGCATTTGATAATGCAAGTGCTAATAATGTTGCAATAAAAATATTAAAACAACAATTAAACTTAAATATAGATGGAAGTTTATTTCATGTTAGGTGTGCTTGTCACATCCTAAATTTAGTTGTGCAAGATGACTTAAAAATTGTCCAACATCATTTAACAAATATTAGAGATGCAGTAAGATATTTAAAACAATCTAACACAACCACTAGAGGATTTAAATATTATTGTGAAAGTTTAGGAAAACAACCTAAAAAATTACCCTAGATGTTGAACATAGGTGAAACTCAACATATTTAATACTAGAAGTTTCACTAGCATTAAAACAAGAACTTACAATATTTTATAAAACTAAAGTGCCTAACAATGAACTAATAAACCTTGATTGGCAAATAGCAGAAATTTTAAGAGATTTTTTAAAAGTTTTTTATGATGCAACAAGATATTTATCAGCAATTTATTACCCAACATCCCCGAGTATTTTAACTTGTTTATATCAAATAAGTATTTGCTTTCAACAATATAGAAAAATTCCCATTGCTAAGGATATTTAGCCTGCAATGGAAACTAAAATTTTAAAATATTAGCAAGATATGCCTAATTTATATTGTTTAGCTACTAAAATAAACCTTAGGATTAAATTAGGAGTGGAAGACTTAATAGATAGAATAAATGAGAATATGAATTTTTCTTTTCAAATAGATATATGTAAAATAAGAATCATATTAGAAAGACTTTTTTGTGAATATAATACTAGTTCTAGCATACAAGGTCATATTCAAACCCAACAAGCACTACCAGATAATTCCCCTTGAAATTTTCTAAGTGGGAAAAGAAAAGAAAAACAACCAACATCTAATAGTAGGGGATCATCTGAGTTAAGGATTTATTTAAAAAAACCCCCCAATAAATTTCAATACTATGGAAGAGCATAATTCTTTTAACATTTTGACATGATGGAAGCAAAATCAAATTAGTTATCCTGCGCTTGCCATCATGGCACGTGATCTACTAACGGTTCCGGTGTCCACAGTTGCATCAGAATCAGCTTTTAGCACAGGTGAACGAACCGTAGACAACTACAAGAGCAAATTAATGCCGAAAATGGTGCAAGTATGTGTCTATCTTACAGATTGGTCAAGGACGAAACTGAGAGATCAGGAATTTGAAGATGATCAACTTACTGAAGACTTCGATGATTTGAATATTGATGAATTTAGTCATCCAGATTAGGAACTACAAATGAAATATAGATGAGTGGGTGCCAACCTAGTTGGGATGCGCTTATACTATAGTGATACAATATTATTTGTTCAAGTGATTATGTATTCTTTGCAAAATTATAATTGTATTTGTGATAATTAATGAATTTATATTTTTTCGAGCAAAATTTATCTCAATATGTGTAAGACAATTTCGTAAATAATAAAAATATTTTTCAGAATTTTTTTGTGATTTAAAAAAAAAAGGTTTTTAATACCCCTGGCCCGTCAGGCCCGACGGACATGCCTAAACGAACCAAACGTGCCGCGACACGCCAAGCCTGTGGCCCGCTCGGCATGCCCCAATCGTGCCTGGGCCCATGTCGAGCTGGCACGATAAGCACTTCTAGCAATCACGTTGGGCGCGCGCCGACGCGTGAGCTTAGACACAAGCCTGGGCCGATGCGCCTGCCAACGTTATTTTATAGTATTAACATGCTATAGCATTAAGATATGTAAGAACTATGAAAAAGGTGCAATGCAATAGGTTTTCATACCAGAATTGGTTCTACTGCTGTCAAGGTTAATAGCCTTGTAACTTGATTGTTCCGATGAATATATAATAGCGATTGTCAACATGCAAAACGAAAACAAAGTCAAAACTTATTTGAGTGTTGGAAAAATTTTGTTAATCATAAGTAATAGCATAAAACATGACTTCTGATCAAACTCAGATTAGTTAAACAGAAATCTAGAATAACTGAAACATTTCTAATATTCCAAAATGATCTAAATCCATTATATAACAGGTTAACTTGTGAGTCAATAAAAACCATTCCACAATTGACCACTCCACCAGAATGGCTCATCAACCCTTAAACTAAAATGCATGATACAACCTTAGCAGAAGGATTCCTATAAACATATAGTGACGATTTCTAACATTGAATCAATGAGTTAAGGGTTTAAGAAAACCATTTGGCTCAGTTTGTGTTAATGGTAAGCAATTAAACAAAATTGATACGTGCCATACACTTTACAGCACTAATCAAACAAAGACAAACAATCCATTATTTTATCTATACATTTGTCTAAAAGTGAGTTTAAAAGATATATTAATCCACCTATTTATACCTTAATCCATAACAAATAAAACCTCAATAGAAGAACTCACTCTTTATCTCTTTTGGCCAGCAATGTGACCCGTGCTTCGCACGGGAAAATAGTTTTAATAATTATAGTACTTCAGAAAACACCTATTAATATCATCTCAAAGATATTTCAGATTGATCATGACGAAACCAAGCCTATCAACCTCTCTATTAATATTGAAGGAAAAATTAAGAAAAAAGAAAATTTTAAAAAAATCAATTAGTGGCTAAATCTAAAACTATATTTTAAAATAGGATGTTTACGAATTAAGCATATCCTATTGAGAAAGTTTACATGAAAACCATATATATTGTCCAAAGTCCAAACAGGATGCAGTATTTCATTTTTAAGAATCCTCAAATTATTGAACAGCTGGGTAAAGCATATTCCTAATGACCTATTTGCATTTTCTAGGGGCAGTTTCTACAATCAGAAATTTCTTACCATCTAATGTATCAGCACGGAAAAAGTTTCTCCTGTGACCCATTTTCTTGGACATTGATATCTGGTTATCAGGAGTCATGTAATTCTGCTCTCCAAGAAGACGCTTTCCAGCATCGGGTATCATGTTCTGAGGAAAGAAAGGAAAAGATATCACTTATCAAAGAAAAAACAAAAAACAAAAAACAAAATAAAGATAAAGAAAAGATGTCATGGCATTTTTGTGCAAAACCATTCATGTATACATTATGTAAGGAATAATGATACAATTCATGTCATTCAAAGGTGCTAGTGAGGGAAATTAGTTAAATGTAGCTCAATTTAACCAACTTCACGAAATCTGAAAATGGATCAAAGTGCATTACCAACTTCTGATGGGGTTCCATTCACATTTTTGTGGTTTAGAAAGGCCAGAACCTTGGAGGCTGAAATGATCTCATCTTTAGTAAAACTGTCTTTTTGAGCACCAATTTCATGCAAGTATAAACAATCTGGATTGTTGCACCGTTGGACCAAAAAACTAAACTCTCAGAAAAATTGAAGTTCCATATCAGCATTAACGACTGAAACACTACAACAGCATTACAACCATTTCCAATAAAATTATTGTGATCTATACTATAGTCCTCAACCATGCATGGCAATATTTTGTTGTTCCGAAGCATGCTCTCCAAATAGTCATCCAATGTCACAAAAGTGACATATCTAGAATGCCATACAACTCAAAAAATGAAGCAAACACTCAGACAAAGCGAGAAATGGAGGGTTGGCAGGGAAGGTAGGAGGGGAAGAAAGGGGGTGGAGAGAGAGAGAGGGAATACCTGCCTGCTTACTTCAAAGTTCTACCATCCAAGATAAAACTAGCTCTTTGGAATACGTAATATATCTGAAAAATAAGAGGTAACTTTCATCTTCAAAGTTATTAACTCAAAGGGAATTATCATTATAAAAGGATTCTAACACTTCCTTTACTTGTGATAATCCTATTTGTGCCCTCATGTAACCCTATTCAGCAGAACTATTTATATAGCCGTCAACCATAGAATCAAAAAGATCCATTCTCTTTGAAGCGTTTTTCTATCACAAATCCTACAATGACTGCTTACCAATGGTCCATAGGTTAGGTTATTTGGGAGAATCTCATACACCTCTAACCCATCAGATCTATTTATATATCCTCAAATCCTCACAAAAACCCAAAGACCTCAAGTTTGTTTGAAGGTACTTTGCTTCCTCCAACCATATTGTTTGCCTTCCTTCAACCTTATAATTCGTAACATATCTGTGATAGGAAATGTTGCTATTTTTGTGTGAATCAGGTTACATTATAGATTGCTATTTTCTAGTGTAACATAAATAATTTCAGAAATATCAGGATTCAATCAGCCAACAGAATATACAATTATTATATTCACCTTTCAAGATCTTCAATTTTCTATTTATTACTTTTTCAATTTACTATCACATAAATTACCCAAGATACATTAACGTTATGTCGAAGAAAAAAACTGAAGTAGACAAACAAACAGCCAAATTTCAGTTTAGCAAAATCAAAACAATACCTGGGTAGGAGTTAAGTCAAATGATGGGCGAAAATCACTCTCTTCTCTAAGCACAAACACAATAAAGACCTCAGCCAAGCCATGCTGCTGATCCTGCCACAATCTCAACCACAGCAGTACAAAACTGTAAGCTATTCAAAATGAAGTTTATAAATCTGTTAACTATAACGTAATGATCATACTTTACATTGAAAACAAATGATTTCAAATTCTAAAATCCACATTTTCATTCTAGGCTAAACTTTGCCCATATTTTATATCAAGCAAACACAAAAATAAAGCTTGATTTTCAAGCCCCATGAACAAAAAATAGTACCTATGAGTGAGATTGTGGTATAAATCGAAAGCTCTAATTCAAACTATAATGAATTGGTTAAGTAGAGATATATTAAGAGAAAATAAAGTGAAATTACACTAACTTTCAATGTCTTTCTGGTGAGTTCTTATATTCTTTCCAAATCCCCATGACCTACTCTTTCTTTGATCCATCAAGAAAGTACTTTCCCTTGCATTTCTTTTGTTTACTCCCAAAATCCAGCATTATGAGTATAGCCTGTGAGAAATAGACAAAAGAAATGATTATAATGAAACAATCTTTACTAAAAAAACTCTAATTCAACACAAAATACTTGCCAGTTAGCATTGGAAAGACTTAATCATGGTAAAAGAGCTGCTGTATCGACTGGCTATTACTTAGTATTCGATGACAGAAATGAGTTACACAAAACTCATCCAATCCTTTGATATCATTCCATTCAAACCCATCACTCCATTGAAGAAGCTTCAATAAAGAACATGACATATTAGCTTGCTATATTTGCAATAGCAGAGAAAAACAATCTAATGTATCTAATCTCAGCAATTTCGATTGATAAAAAATTTTGGCATTTTAATAACATCTTTAGCATCAACCAATAGCAACAAAAAACTCAACAGCCACAATAAGAAGCAAAAAACAACAAAGATATACAGAAGAAAGAAAATAATCACATAAAAATTCAACAACAAAGTGATTATAAAGCTGAAAAAACATTATTTACCAACAAAAAAAAAACAGAAAATACTGGATGCAAGAGTGATAAGTACATAGATTGGATAAGAAAGTTCTATAGCTACATGAAAAGCAAAAAACAACAAAGATATACAGAAGAAAGAAAATAATCACATATAAATTCGACAACAAAGTGATTATAAAGCTGAAAAAACATTATCTAAAAAAAACAGAAAATACTGGAAATCATTCTAAATGCACTGCTTCTGTACACTGATAAGTAAAGTTAGTTCTAGACAACTTAGCTTCGATTAAGTATATAATTATATCTAAAGCCCCGAGAAGATTTAGTAACTGGAATAAGGAAAAACATACCAGCAGCCAGCTTGAACCTTTTACGAAGTATTTTCAGGGTGCGTGGCAAGGCCAGGGGATAAGTAAGCAAAGTAAACCAACTAAGTAATTGAATTATGACTGCCTAATATTATCAATCTACCACCCAACGTGCATGTAGTAAAATTCAATTAACCATCTAAAAGAACAATTCGACAATATTATGGAACGAAATTCATTATTTCTTAACAAAAAATTGAAAATACAGATGGCAACAAAGGTTTATCCTCTTTCTCAGATTTCCTACTTCGAGTCCGAGAAGCCACCGTGCCTCTGCCATTGTCCAATGGAGGAGACAAAGGTTTAGTAATTTTCTCTTTCCCTCCAGCGCTACTGTTCTTCCTCTTCAGTGGGCTTCCTCTGCTTTCAACTGCATCTTCATTATCAGATCTTACAGGATTCCTCTTCTCCTTAATTACTGTCTCAGAAGCTACCTTGTCAAAGTCATCTCCAAGCTTTCTTGCTGGCCTCCGACGATGAGGGTTACCAACCACAGATCGAGCATCTTGTTCGTTCTCGAGCTCGGAGTCTTCATCAACAAGAGTAAGTCTTCTTCTCTGCTTAGTACCCATCGGAACTGGACGAGGAGAAACAGAAGACAGACTTTCGATACCTTTAATGGAGTTGTTGATTTCTTCTCTTTTCCTCCTTTTCACGATCTTCTCATCCTCCGCGCGCAGCTTCTTGATGTTGCCCTCGATCCTACCTTGAAGCCTCTGGCGCTTGAAGCTGAGACCACCCATGGACCAGTGAGCGTCGTTGGCCCATGAGAGAAGCGGATCGAGAACGAGCAATGGGGGATCGACTCTCTCCCCGCTCAGCTTCACGTCTGTGTAGAAGCGAGGCCTCGGAAGGCCGCTTCCGTAGAACTTACCAGGACCCAGAGCTACCACCATGGCCGTCTGAGTAGACCGAATGATTTCGGTCTCTGGGGAATTTCTACTAACAGGAAGAGACCTAAAAATATAAGAAATCTGTTACTGTTAGGAGCGAAATGAAACGTGCCCGGTCGTCTCATTTTATGGCGTGTTGAGAATCGATTTTAGCGGGAAATATTTTGGCGCGAAAATTTCAGAATCCGCCGTTGACGGCATTAACGTAAGTATTTATTGGGCTATCAAGAAGGGTTCCGGCCTGGTTCTTTTTCATGTTAGCCCATGCATTCTGGGCCAGATGAGAATTGAGACCTTAAGTATATGGGCTCAAGCCTCCATAAAAGATCAAAATTGTTTCGTCCAAGTCCAACAAAGCTCAGTATCTCATGAATTGTTAGGCACGTAATAAATGGTATCAAAGCTAACCACCATGTCTTGGATTTGAGTCTAGGAAAGGAAGACCTATAGGTTGGATTAAAATGCCATGGCATCATTTATGAGCATATTGATAAGTCGTTGAATACTGATAGGTGAATGGAATCACAAAAAGGGAAAGGAATAAAAAATGTGCGAACACATATCTCCTCTTTTGATCTAAACTTCTCTAGTAATTCCCTTGTCACACTTAAAATAGATGATATAGTAAACAATGTCTGCCTATTTGATCTTGCAAATTTTCAACAACATTAGAAGCCGTAACAAAGTGCTATGTATTAAGCGCCTAGGAATCAGTGGTAAACAACAGTCTTCATTCAACAATGAGATATTCGGATGTCATAAAAGGCTTGACGATTAAATCGCAATCCAACAATTCAATCCCCAAACCTAATCAGGAAACACCAAAGAGTGATGGGGAAATGCCTCCAAGTTAAATCAGGTGTTAAAATTTTCTTCATTCACATGAAGTGAATGAAGAAAATTTCACTAATACTAAGGCTCCGTTTGTTTTGATGTAAAATCTAATGCAGAAAATGTTTTCGGTGGAAAATAGGGTTTTCCACGTACTTGTTTCCATGTAAAATATAATACAGTGTAGAATGATTTTCCTAAAATATAGCTATTTTCCCGAAAATGACTTACCATTGAAAATCCCGTATGTCATTTTCTGGAAAATGACATACCATTTAAATGTAGGGGTGCAACTCGGGTCAGTTCGGGTTGAGGCCAGCCCAATATCAAACCAAAATTATTTATAGTTGAATCGAACTGAACCGAATTGAAAACTGAACCGAAAATAAATAAGAAAACCAAAACCAAAACTGAACTGACCCGAATTCCATGAAATCAATTCTGTTCGGTTTGTTCAGATTAGTCCAACACATGCTTGTGCCCCAATGGAACCAAATTGAAAACCAAATCGAAAATAAATAAGAAAACCTAAACCTAAACTGAACTGAACCGAATTCCATGAAATCAATTCTATTTGGTTTGGTTCAGGTAAAACCAACACATGCTTGTGCTCAAACAAGAGTATTGTTTGTAATATCCTCAAAGTTTAAAGGTAAACTTTCAAATTTAATATATATTCTATTATATATATAATATATTAGGTTGGTTCGGTTCAGTTTAGGCAAATATATGAATTCGGTTTGGTTCTGTTTAATCAAGCACCCAACCCAAAACTGAACCGACTTGGTTCGGTTTAGAATTTTTTGACCAAAACTGAACCGAACAATTATCCACGCCGAACCAAAGTCGATATTTGGGTTTGGTTTGAACCAAACAGATTTGCACCCCTATTTAAATGTATATATATTTTTGTTAAGTTTTCCTTTATTATTTTCATTTATTCCAAACATAAGAAAATGAAAAATTCTCAATTTCAACTCTATTTTCCAATGTCCGTCCAAACAGTTGAAAAACTTTGATTTTCCTAAAAATATTTTCTGACGTAAATGTTTTCTAGAATAAAACATTTTACACCAAAACAAACGGAGTCTAAGTGGGGTTGGAAGGGATACACAAAAAATTTTAATGTAGTGATCGAAAAAATAAAAGTTTAACTTGGGCGGCTTGAACCTAATCCAGAATTGACTAATTGATTTTGGGTTAGGTTTGGGCTTCATAGTGTGAGACATGGAAAAATCACCTAGATGATTCCCTTCATCATCACATGGGCTCAACAAAATGGGAGAGTCGCCACTATTTAATTTTGGGTGTGAATGGGGACCAAAAATCATCAAAATAAGCAAAAAGGCAAAAAACTAGAGTAAAAATAACCCTACTTGAAAATAAAATCCAGATATGGATAAGGGGATTAGATTATGAACGGGAAAAGGTGTTAGGCACCCTCATTCACCCACACAAGGTGGTTGCCAAGTGTTGTTCATGCTCAAAAATAAGAAAGCTTGCTAATATAATCAAAAACCTTGAAAAAGGATTAAACAAATGTATGATATTTCCACATGAGAAATCCGATGAATTCCAGATCCTCTTTTATGTCATTATCACTTCTGGGACATCGCCATTAAATCGAAATCAAAGCAAAACTTGAACAAAACCAAGTTGAGACAAATCCGGAAAATTTGGTAAAAGATAGGGCCATTTGTCTTGAAATCATTCAAATCAAATTTAAATTGAATCAAACCAAATCCATTTAAAAGATTATGATAAATAGAAGACTCATTCAAATTTTCAATTAAATCCGGTTAAAACCCTAAGAGTTACTCTCCTTTGAAATCTGTTGTTGGAAATCGGTAAAAGTAACAAGTGGGCAACTTTGGAAATTCATTTAGGAAAATTGGCTCCATGTAAATCCGTGAATTTTTGCATGAATGAAGTCTGTAGGGACATCTTTCAAATGAAACTAGCCTCATACAAAACTTCATCCGGATGTGCCTTGGGTGACCTCCCGAACAGGCCCCGAAGATCACAGATTAACCCAGAAATATGTTGTTGAGCAGTTCTAAGTAAATCATTTACCCACGACATAAATGAAATCAAAAAATTATGAAACTAATTGAATTTGAAATTAAACTCACAAAGGAAAGCACAAAAACAAGAATCACTCAAATCGGACTTAAAACGAACACATGACGCTCAGTCAAAGTGACAGGTTTAGCAATCTGGCCTGAACTGACCTATCAACTTCGACTGAAAGGTGTCAAAAATCCACCACATAAAAATGACTGAAATTTTACAAACATAAACTAGACAGCCTCATCTTTCCCATGGCTTTGGAATCACTCCAAAATTCATCCGGACGATGAAGTTATGAGTGTCCGAAATTAAGGTACAGATGTTGTCCAGTTTTGCCATTTTTAAGTAAAATCAATCTAAAACAATGATCAAGTGTGTGTAATCCGTGCAATCTAAATCAAAATTATTTCAAAACATATTGAAAAACCTCCAGGAAGAAATAGGGCACAAAATTGGCTCACCATTCTCTTCGACTGACGAGAATATGCTAAAAACCATAACATGGAGCAAAAATGCCCAAATCCGAGAGATTAGACCTAGGGGTCTTCAATACTTGAGATAAACTTGTTTGAAATCAATAAGAAATATCCCAGAAATGCTTGGGGCTATTTATTTTAGATCTATCACAATGAATACGATGGATCCAAAATACAAACCGATTCCGACAAAACGAGTGCAATATGTGCATGTGTACAAATTAACTCTTCAATCACATACATAACAACATATATCATTCATATCAATCAAATGGGGTTCTAAAAAACCTAGGGTTCCATTCCATTCTCGTTTCCCTTATTTCTCTCTCCCCGTTTTACGGTTTCGAGATAGTCTTAGGATACTTTGAGTATGAAACGGTTTTCATAGCATCAAAAGGCCATTCAAGAGGGTTCTAAGACTAAGGATCAATTCCCAGTCTCGTTTCCCTTAGATCCCTCTCCACGTTTTACGGCTAGAGAGAGTCTCGAGGTACTTTGAGTAGAGAAAGGGGTTTCAAACACACAGATTAGGCCATTATTCTATAGAAAGGTTGAAGAAGAGAACTATTTCTAGAATTTAAGAACATAAAAGAAAAGGGGTTTTAGGCTTACCTGGGGGTGCTGGAAGCAATGGAGCAGCGGTTCCCTTCTTCACTTGGAGCTCTTCAATCTCCAACTCTTCTAAAAAATTCTTGGCCATTTGCTTGAGGACAGGCCTCCTATTTATAGGCAAAGGCTAGGGTTAGGGGGAACCCTAATGGTAGACACAAGGAATTGTCTAGAATCCACCAACTTAAACCCTAGGGTTATTTCCAAGATTTCCACTCCTTAAACAAAGGATATGATGGTAAAAAGTGAAAACTTTCGGAAAACCCTAATTTTGAGCAAAAACCTTGTATCCAACAACTCAGGTTGGATACAAGTGAACATTTTTGTATCCGACACATTTCATCGGATACACTTAGGTCTGCTTGTATCCGACGACTTCTGTCGGATATCCGACGACTTCTGTCGGATATAAATACTCTTGCTTGTATCCGATGACTTGTGTCGGATACAAGGGAAAATGTTCCAATCTGAAATTTTGCATTAGCTATAAGAAAACAAACTATTTTTAATGTTTTGGCCCATTATTCATTATTTTCTCAGCGCAATTTTGGAGTGTCTACACATAGGTTGGGTTTTAATTTGGCCTAGCCTAACGTATTTAATCGGAATCAAAGATTAAAAATGACTTCACATCGTCTATGATGTGAGCCTATAATGTCTCTCGCAATTTGAGACAAAGCAAGCAACTGGTGACTTGCTTTTTTGGTCATTGGTTCTTCCCTTGCCAACACATAGGGGACGGTATCTGGTGATTGGAGAGATGGATCATCGGTCTCTTATCATTTTGTTGAGTTGTGTAGAGCCTAATCATACTGGACACCCAACCACAGCCGTCACTGGTCAAGCTCCATGGTGAGCTTACTGGGGGTTGTAGGGGGTCACAAGAAGGTATTTCAAGCATTTCCATTGTATTAAGGTTATATTTTCTCTTTGTATTGTTTTATCCTTCTAAGCTTCTATGATTTAAAAAATATAGTAAAACAGAACCAGCAACCGTGGATGGAGCCCTATTCTGGGGTGAATCACCTAAAATCTCTATGTCTTCTTCTTGTTTGATTCTTTCTGTCGTTTTCTTTGCTTTTCACGATCTCTAGGAATCAGGTCGGATTCCTAACATATTTCACAAACTACCTACTTTTCCTTATTGTTGCCTCGAATGCTAACTTTGTATGAGACATGGAAAAATCAATCTAGCGACTTCCTAATCATCACATGGGCTCAATTAAAAAAAAAACAAGGAGTCGCCACCATTCCTTTTTAAGGTGTGAATGGACACCCAAAATAATCAAATAAAAGAAATAATAAAAGAAAACCAATTAGAGTAAAAATAACTCTAAAAGAAAAGGTAAACCGGAGATGGGTAAGGAGATTAGGTTATGAACAGGGGAAGGTGTTAGGCACCCCCATTCATCCACACAAGGTGGTTACCAAGTATTGTTCATGCTATAAAAATGCTTGCTAATAAAAATCAAAACAAAAGAAAAAGGAAAAAGAATGTATGGTTTATTTCCATGTGAATGATCCAATTAATTATGGATCCTTCTTATGAAAACAAAAGCCATTTCTTGGGCTTCATGATTGACTGAAATCAAGACAAAGAAAACATTTCTAAAACTTCAAAATCTGGCTTTGAGTTAAATACTTGAAATCTAATAAATAAATAAAATATTATTTTTTACAAAATATTGAAGAATTGAATCTGAACAATCCAAAGCATAGATCTAGCCCATATTTCTCATTAGATAAAAAAATCAAAACCAAAAATACCCACGTTAATGAAAAACATCAAAGGGGAGAGCTAAGACCATAGGGTCTTCTCTCAAGAATGAAAAATGACTCAAAAACCACCTCATGGAACCCTAGAGATTACTTGAAAGCTTCCGAATCTAGATCTACCGTATTGACAATGGCAAATCCAAAATCTTAGCCTAAACGACTAAAAAACATAAAAAGGGTGAAAACAATGTAAAAAATCAGAATATATGAAGAAAATGAAATCTAATTGTAGACACCCCAAATTGCACAATACTTATAAAAAATCATTATCTCCTTGAAAGCTAGCACAAAATTTGAAGAAAATAAATTTTTACTTGTATCCGGCAACTCAGGCCGGATACAAGCACCTTTCTTTGTATCCGACAACAAATGCCGGATACAAGCAAGCCTTAGTGTATCTGGGATTATATGCCGGATACCTTAAGGCCCTTGTGTATCCGGCCTGATATGCCGGATACATTAGTTTTGCTCAAAATTAGGGTTTTCCGAGAGTTTTCACTTTTTACCATCATGTCCCTCATTAAATGAGGGGAAATCTCGGAAACAGCCCTAGGGTTAAGGTTGGTGGGCTCTAGACATTAAGTTGTGTTTACGATCAACCCTAGCCTTTGCCTATAAATAGGAGGCTCCTTCTCAAGCAAATGGCCAAGAAGTTGGAGATCCAAGAGCTCCGAGTGAAGAAGGGAACCGCCGCCGGATTGCTTCCAGAACCCCAGGTAAGCCTCAAACCTCTTCTTTATTTTCTGTATTTACATTCCTAGATCTAGATCTCTTCTTCTACCTTTCTGTAGAATAAGGCCTTCTATGTGTATGAAAACCCTTCCCTAGCTCAAAGTATCTCAAGACTCACCCTAGCCGTAAAACGTGAAGGCGGGATCTAGGAGAAACGAGACTGGGGATTGACCCTAGTACTAGAACCTATTTAGAATAAAGCCTTTTAAAGCCCGTTTCATATTCAAAGTACCCCAAGATTAACTTGAATAACCGTGTTTAACGGGGAGAGAGAACTAAGGGAAACGATAATGGGACGGAACCCTAGGTTGTTTTTAGAACCCCATTTTTATTGATATACATGCTTGATATCTTTGCTATGCTATTGGAATGGTTTTCACACTTACACATACATAGCACATGATTTTGGCGGGATAGGCTTATATGTTGGGTTTATTGCATTTATTGTGATAAATCTGAAATAAATGGCCTCAATCAATTCTGGAATGTTTTGAAATGATTTTTAAAGGTTTTGTATTCATCTTGCACAAATTGCACATACTTTGTCACAGTTTTGAATTGTTTTTCTCCAAAAAGGGCTTAACTTGACAGCAACTGTACCCCGACTTCGGACACTCATAACTTCATCGTCCGGATGAATTTTGGAGTGATTCCAAAACCATGGGAAAGTTGAGGCTGTCTAGTTTATGTCCACCAAATTTCATTAATTTCTATCAAGCGGATTTTTGACACCTCTCTGTCGAAGTTGATTGGACAGTTCAGGTTCAAATATAGAACTTGTCACTTCGACGGAGCGCCATGTGTTCATTTTAAATCCGATTCGAGTGATTTTTGTTTCTGGGCACTCCCTTATAAGTCTAATTTCAAATCCAGTTGGTTTCATAATTTTTTGACTCCATTTGTATTATTGGTAACAGATTTACTCATAACTGCTCAATGGCACTTTTCTGGGTAAATCTGTGATCTTCGGGGCCTGTTCAGGAGACCACCCAAGGCACATCCGAGTGAATTTTTGTATGAAGCTAGTTTCTTTCGAAAGATGGCCATACAGACTTCAATCACACCAAATTTCATAGATTTTTATGGAGTCGATTTTTCTAGGTGATTTTCCGAACTTGCCTACTTTCCACTTTTGATTTTCTCCAGCAGCAACTTTAAAGGAGCATAACTCTTAGGATTTTAATCGGAATGAGGTGAAATTTTGCATGAGACTATTATTTACCATAATTTTTCAAATGGATTTGGTTTGGTTCAATTTAAAATTGGATTTGAATGATTTCAAGACAAATGACATTACTTTTCACCGAATTTTCCGGATTTGATTCAACTTGGCTTTGTACACTCTTTTGTTTGGATTTTTATCCTTTATGACATTTCAGAAATGATATTGATATAAGAGAAGATCTAGAATCCATTTGGATCTTCGTGTGAATATATCATACACTTGTTCCTTTTTCAAGGTTTTTGATAATTTTTAGCAAGCTTTCTTATTTCTTTTTTTGCATGAACAAACACTTGGCAACCACCTTGTGTGGGTGAATGGGGGTGCCTAACACCTTCCCCCGTTCATAATCTAATCCCCTTACCCATCTCTGGATTTGATTTTCAAGTAGGGTTATTTTTACCCTAGAATTTGTCTTTTAGCACTTTTTGATTTTTTTTAACCTTTCGGTGTCCATTCACACCCCAAAAATCTGAATGGTGGCGACTTTCCCACTTTTTGCGTTGAGCCCGTGTGTTGACGGAGGGATGATCATCTCCGGTGATTTTTCCCGTGTCTCACACTAATGCTATGAATAGCATAGATCTATAGTATTCCTCCATATTTCATCACCAAATCATCACACAACCTAAACAAAATATTATATCTACATATTTCTAAGATTACAGCATATGGGGGTCTGCCCTACGGGTCCATTCCTGTCCTCCTTTCCCCTAGAACTTTCTTCACGTTTTACGGCTAGAGAAGATACTCGAGGTACTTGGATTAAGGTTTGGGGTTACGATCACATACAGGCCTTATACTACAAAAAGGGAGAAGATTAGAACTATATATCCTATAAATTAAAACTAGAAAATAAAGAGGTTGAGAAGCTTACCTGGACTTGAGAAAGCAAAGAGGCAGGGGATCTCTTCTTCACTAGGAGTTATCTTCTCAGCAATTCTTAGCCACAATTCCACAGCAATTTCACACACACAATCTTCTGCCATTTGCTTGAGGAGAGGCATTCTATTTATAAGCAAAAGCAGGGGCAAGGGTGGTCTTAAGAGGTTCTAGAATGTTTCAATCCCATTTTAGAAACAAAAATTAGGGCAAAAACGGCCGCACGAAATCCTAGAGAGGAGATCAAAATAGAAACAATGCTTAAAAAACGAAATTCTCAAAATTCGCTCAAACTACGCGTGTCCGCATACCTTATGCGGACAAAATAGGTTTGACCAAATTTTCATCTTTTTTGACCTGTTTCAAATCCAAATAAATATTTTTCTTTATTTTCTCATTTTGGTAGTGCAATTTGGGGTGTCTACACTTTGGTTGCCTAATTTATACTTTAATTAGTTGCTTCGACAACTTACTTTGCCTCGACTTGTCCTTTGTTTGGCTGGTCCACAGGGTTACTGTTACTTGAGACGAGTGCCATGTGGTGCTCAGGCGTTGCTAGCCTCTTAGATCGTGTCAATTGGTATCATATATATAGCAAAGCTTGCGTACTTCCAATTTTGATATATTTCTTGAAATGAATCTCTTACTTTTTCTTAAAGCAGAAGCCTAAAACATCACTCTCCCATTCAGCTTGTCTAGAAGATAGTTGAAAGGAATTTGTTATTTGATATGAAACATAGTTTTTGACAAATAAAGATATGGTAACATGATATATGTTATGCATGTGAAAAATATGTTATTAAAAAAATATAGTAAAGAAACATCTCATTGCCATATAGAAATAAGGTAAAACAACAAAATAAAAATAAAGACATAGGAACAAGGTATATTTAATAGGAAAATAATATAGGAAAAAAATTTTTTTTTTCTACCCATAAAAAATATGTTTAAATATATATATATTCTGAAACATAGGAAACGTACTAAACATATGTTAATATTATGTTTTAAAAATACAGGGAAAAGATATAGGAAAAAGACAACGGCAACATGGTATTTAGTAAATAAAGATATAAGAACAAGACTAGAATAAGGCTTACAAATGATATAAACTATTGCCATATTTATTTAACAGTAAAAGCTATCTTAAATACTAAAAAAAAAAAGTGCTCGTACTTAGCAAAGGTAAAACAACTAGTTTTAGTTTATTTTTTTAGGGCTAAAATTTTGTCTCTTTTTTTGGGCAAAAGATAAATTATTGGATTGTACTATTTTAGGTACTTCCATAAAAAAATAAAAACAAAATGGAACATCCTTTTGATATATAAAGTTTGAGTGCATCTTGTGTTTGTAAATCCCCACAACAATGGCAATTTTTATCGTAGAACACTTTTTGATACTTTTCATTTTCTAGTATATAATAAAACTCTTCCTTTTTGGGTGGCAATTACTTGCCTCCATTTCACTTGGTGAATTTATTTATTTTTTTAAAAAATAATTCATTTAATTGAAAAGTTAATTTCTAAACTTCAATTTACCAATCGTAAGTCGGAATGAAATCTTCTGCTATATATGTTTACTTGAATTTGGCCATTGCTTTGGCTATGAGATGCTACCATGTGGAGCATTTCAAAGTCAGTGTTTTTTCATGTGGTCCCCACTTGAAACATTTATAACAATAAAAAAACACTAACCATGAGATGTTTCACATGACAACATCCCTTGGCTAGGAACAATTCAGTTAAACATAGCAGATGATTTCATCCCTCATAAGTCTCAACAATACAATATTGTTGGTGGAGAACAATCGAGGCCATATCCACTGGTCCCTCATGCTGGAGCATCTGCTGGTCCAACGGTGGAGGGTGTGTACACATAGGCTTCATACACCTATGTGGACACACTTTTCGCTGTTGGACCAACAAATCTTCCAACCAAGGGCTCCAGCAGATTTCAAGTCGAACAATCAATATATCTATGTGTGGAAATAGGTATGAATGTATTGGGTATCAATGCAAAATGGACATAGATCCTTTATGATCCCTCTCATAAAATTGAGGAATATTAGCCAACACCTAGGAACCACGTAGGACTAATGTAGAAACGTAGTACTAACATATTTTTTTAATAAATCGTATCAGCTATGTGGGTACGCTGGTTCGACTTGGTCGATGGAGATTGACTACAATTTTCTTCTTATGGAAGGAATCATAAAGGATTTTAATCTTTTTTTGCTTTTTTGGTAATTGATAAGGAGGAAGGGGGCTAACACGCGGAAGGGGGCTATCAGCGTGGCCCACTCCCCTAAGCATGACCATAGTAGCTTCCTCCCACTGTGGAATGTTCAGATTGAGCCATAGCTACCACACATCCCTGCCTTAGTCAGGGCGAATGGATTTTCACCATAGCACCATGAGTATGTAATGATTTGCGGGGGGATTGGCTTGAGACCATTAGACTATCCTTGCATGCAGGGGATTTAATCTTACATAAAAGATTGAGTGAGGGAGCAACTTATGATGCATTTTACTCAAAAAATTTTATAATGATTATCATCATCATAAGCTAGTTCCCACTAAAGTGGAGTCGGCGACATGAATCTTGTTTTTCCATCCTAAATTTATGTTTTTGTAAGACTTGTTTTATTAATTCCATCCAAGTCTTTTTATGCCTTCCTTTTAATCTCCTAAATCTTTTAATATGCATCTTATCTCATCTTCTTATAGGTCTTCGTTTTACATATCCATCTATCATCATTTTCTATGATCAAGTTAATAAAAGAAAAAAAAAATTTGCCAAGACCCAGCATTTAACACAAGAGTTGACAAACCCAGTCTAGCCGAATAAGAGGCTAAAGTGAGGTTTTAGTTTGGGTTTGGGTTGGAGTTTGCTTGCAGCCTGGAGTTAAGCTTAGGTTAGGTTCAAGCTCATGCAATACAAGAACTCAAGAGCCCGATCCCAACCGACTTTGTTATACACCTACACATTTATGTGGTATATATGTGTATATACGTATACACATGCATAAATGTATCACCGTTTATTTTTTGGGAAACTAGTAAATATCCACGTGCATTGCACGTGAGAATTTTATTTACATTAGAAGTTAAAAATAATAAGCAGAGAAGATGAAAGATAATGATGATGATCATGTTTTTAGTAGATAAAGATATTGGTTCCTAGTCTCCTATTATATAGAGTAATTTTCTTTAAAGTTTCCATTTATGACTCCTGTTAATTCTCCTATTGTGATTCCTATTATTATAAGAAACTAAATTACCTTTTGTTTTAGTTCTAGATGTGAATGTATGAAAATCCTATGGAATTAGCTAATCCTTAATTATATTTATCTATTGTTTTACAATATAGAATTTCAAAATTATCTATACTTATCCAAATGAATGTTATTGAAAAAATAAACCAAAAGATAATGATTAAGAAAATTAAACTATTAATTTTATAAAATTTCTTTTATTAGGATGATATCTATTAATATATTAATTAATTAAAAGGAACCGAAAATATTTGAGGATACGATACTCTTATAAAATTCATATTGTGAAAAAAGTAAATGACAAAGAAGGATATCATATTTCATCAGTTTAATCTACCAATTTTGATAAATGATATTCCAGAACTAAATTATGCTTTCACCATTTTTTTCGTTGTTTGGAAAACCATTTTTTTCGTAGTTTGGAAAAAGAATGATTATCTGTGGAAAGTTGAAGATATTCAAGAGATGAAACAAAAGGATCGAGTCTAGTATAAGTCAGCAACTTTCAATGCAAAAGTTTAGGATCACAGAGCATCAATCATTCATACACAATATGGAAGTCATGAGTTCAATAAAAATATCAGCAGTAGAAAAAGGTTGGTAATGCATAATCAGCAATCCATTCCAGACGTTACAAAGAAATGTTGAACTATGTTATGGGTTATAGTACTTCAAGAATTAACAGAAGCTTAGAATATGTATTTCATGATAAGATAAAGATAAATTAAATAAGTAAGATGAAGATAATATGCAAATGTTTTGAAACATAAAACTCATATCATCATACATTAAGATACTAATCAAGAGATAAATGACATTAAGGAAAAGAAAAGAAAAAGAAACAACTTTAGATAAAGATGAATTAAATATTCAAGATAGAGATAATATGCCAACACCTTTTTGAAACAAATAAATATCACCATTTGCAATATAGGATAGATTTGATTGGAAATTTGGGTCATGAAGAAGATAACTTTTTTATTTATACATTGGAAAGGAAGTAACGTTTGGACATGGCGTTTGGAACACGATGTTCAACAATGAGATATTGAAATTTTTGAAAGGACATACCAGTTGGACTTGGATGAGGAGAGGGGTGTTGGACAACCTTTTAGCAGTGGACGTGTGCCAAAGTAGTTTGAAAATAAGAGAAAATATGATTAAGGTGAGGGGCATTTTGGGAAAGGAAAAATGGACAAACAATAAGGGTATTCGTGCTTCTTCACAGCAGTAACAATAATAGTAATAAAGATTTGGTTTTTCGTGTTGTTTTTCAAAATAATTCAAATTCAATCATCAATTCTAGGCATTAGAAAACTAGAGATATTTTATTAACATAATTGACAACAAATGTCATTTTAAAGTTGACGAAAACTCTCTTTAAAAAATACCCGACTTATAAACCTCTTTAAGTACTTATATAAACCATGATTACAAAAAGAGAGCATTTCACCTGGTGCTATTCAGTGGTGCCAACGTGAAACACACACATGAATGTCCATGTTAGGAGCGGGCCCACACATCTAATCTCCATCCCATGAAACCACCGGATTTTGGATCAGAGGAAATGTTTTCTTAAAGTTGATGAGAACATTTGAATAATGTAATGATATTTGTTTTTAATTATTTGAAAAATATCATTAATAGTCAATTATGAAGAAATTTATGACTGAATCTGAATTATGTTTTAAAAGCACCGACTAAAACCAATTTTCTTTTTCTTTCGTTTTTTTTGGGAAAACTTGATAAGGGGAGACAAAACCGCCGACTACCACCGTTCTTTCTCCTCTCTTCGTTTTTGGGATAAAAGAAAACCAGAACCGTCTTCGACATTTGCTCCGCATGAAAGAGAGTGCCTCCTTAGCTTGGTAGACTCCGCTCTGTTGCCGTCTCAACTCTCACTTTCATCGTCCATCGCCCATTAAGGAAGAAGAAAAAATCAGAAAAGCGACAGGTACCGCCCTCTCTCTCTCTCTCTAATTTATTCTGATTAGGCACTCGAAACAGGGGGATTTCGAATCTTTTTCTTCCATCCCAATTTCAATTAGCTTGTATGAATTCATATCCTTTCTTTCTAACCGACTCAGTTTTTTTTTCTATGGCCCCCTCCTTGCCCTATTAGATCTTCTAATAAGTAGTCTTTTACATCTTCTCAAAATTCTCTCTTTAAATCATATGCTCAGCCGTTGTAACTTTTTCTCTTTTATGATTTTATCTCACATAACATCTAACCACTTTTGAACATGTTTATTCTTTCTTTGATATCTTTTAGTCTTCTCACACATTTATCTCGACATTTGTATTTCTTGAACGCCTTTCCCGTGTCTGAAACATCACGCCCCGTTCTTTTTTCACTTCACTTTTATGCCCTCATTTCATAAATTAATCCTTTTTTTCCCACTGGTCAAACTCTAACCCCCCTTCTCCGTTGTCATGAAATCGATCTTTATTCTTTATCTCTTATCTGTTAGTCTTCTCGCAAATTCATCTCAATATTTATATTTCAACAGTTCTGATTCTTATAAGGGGTATTCGTTTTTTTTTTAGAGAGAGAAAGATAGATAAGAAGCGATGTCAGAAAGGTTCTCGCCGACTCTGCGGATCGGTGATCTCAACGATTTCATCGCCCCGTCGCAAGCTTGCATTGTTTCTCTGAAGGGGCTCAAGGCCACACCAACGAAGCAGGAAAGACTAGAGGTATCAAATTTAGATTGAACGTATTTGAATTGAATCCAAATCCATCTTCTAGATAAGTAAATACTCTGTAAGAGCTTGATTTATGTTCGTAGGGTTAAAATTTCTGTAGAATTTGAAGTACTCTCTACTGGTATAATGAAAATCAGACTTCTTGGCATATATATATTAATACATAAAATATCCGAGAAATTTTGTTCTTTCTCGTTCATTATGCGGTAATAACACTTATCTTTGCATTAGCTTATGATCAACAAATCAGATTAATAACACGTTTCTTCTTTGTTTGAATTTCTTTAATTGTTTTGACCTGGTTGTTCAATTTTACAGAAACAAGAGAAGGTTGCGCCTCCAATCAAGCCATTGCAAACGGAACCAGTCAAGATTTCGTTAAAGGACTGCTTAGCATGTAGGTACTATATCTTCTCCTTTTCCTCCCGGGTTATCATGTTTCTGGCAGCATGCAAACTCATATCAACTAACTTTTGTCAATTGTGTCAACTACATATGCGGTTTAGTAATTCATGTGAACAGCCACTAGACCTATGCAATTTATATTGTGCTTAAATTTCAAGCTAATAAATATTTAAATTTATGACTATCCTCCTGCAAGTATTAAAATAAAATTCTAGTGATTAGAAAACTCAAAGAAGCATAGTTGAATGTGAACCATGGTTGATGGAGATTATGAGAGATAGCTGCCGCAAGTGAGACAAGTCAAGTAGAGCTTTATCTTCTTGATGCAGGAGATATTTAGAAACTAACAAATAAAGCTACAAATTGTTTTAGAAATTTTGTTTCTAGAAAGTTTTTTATTTCTTAAGTTTCCTATTTAATATTAGGAAAGACTTTTTATTTTCTATTTAAGAAGGTAGCTGTAATTTCTTATCTTGATTATTTTCTATTTCAGTTTTAGTGAAGTTTCTATATTTTGTTTTAGTATTAAGAGAGTTGGAATATTTCTATTTCAATTTTAGAAAGTTTCTATTATTCCTTTATAGGAAATTTTGTAACCTCTACAAAAAAAGGGGAATAATTTCATAATGGATCATTGGAGAATTATACAGCGAATCAATTGTTCAAGGAGAGATTCTTTAGTCTAAGCTCAAGGTGAGAAGCCAAGAGCTTGGGGAGTGAGATGTCTTCCCTTGGTTTTTTTTTCCTTTTAAGTTTTCTGTTCTAAATTCCTGGGTATCCTAGCTTGAGAATTCCATCCTATGTTCTTAAGCTACATCACTTCTTTTGCTCTGGCTTGTAAGCCGTGGATTAGTGGTATTAGGCTCTTTGGAATTCAAAAAAGATCAGGATTGTTTGTCAATTTTTTTGGGACAAAACTTGAAGCCCATTAATTAAATATCTCTGGAGTTTGTGAGTTTGGTAAATATAAAGTTCAAAAAGTAATAAAATCTAAAGCTATAATGGTCTATTTTGAAAACCTGAAGATTATTGTAGTTTCATGAACATTATAGTGTTAAAAAAAATATATTTTGATTATAAATGTAGCTAAGGTTTACATGCGCCAAGTTCACCAAAGCTTGGTTCAAGAATATTAAGTAGATGAGCCTCCCAAAATCTCATGTTTGGGCCAGAAATCTAATTCTCAGTTTTGGTCATGGCTCGTGTATAATGATTTGATCTTAACTAGCTAGCTTGGCTTGTTGACAGTCCCCTGATTGATGCTCAAGGAATCTGAGCCATGTTATTCAAGTTCTTAATAGTATAACAAGGCAGCTAGGATTTTGAGTCACCATATTTGGAGACGGGGAATGATGCCACCTTAATCATCATAGTCTTTGGGATTCTCAAAGGTCCCCTCATGGACACTACATGCTACAATACATAATTCAAGAAATGTGCACCGATTGTTTCAGTAGGTCAAGTTCAATTGCATCTTTAAAGAGGCAAATCAAGCAGCTGATGTCCTTGCAAATTTTGCTCTTGATATGTGTGTGTGTCTGGGTTAACAACAAGCTTTTTTTTTTTTTTGGTTGTCGGTATCAAAAGATGACTATTTGTGGTGGTATACAGCCAGGAGTATTGACTATTTATAGCAATATATGCTAATGATCTCTGTTGGCAGTTAAAACTTTTGGGCTTCATTACCATAGGCAGTAGAATGGCATAAATTTTGTTTCTTAAATGTCATCCTTGAAGTCTCAATACCTGATGTCAGATCATATTTTTTATGCAAATTAATTTTCTGATAACATTTTAATATTTCCTACAATGAGGGTCATTACCTTAATCAGTGGCATCTGTCTGTTGAAATCATCTTCAATTAAAGTGTTTTTATATGTGCATTTTGATGCATTCCTCAGATTTAAGTAAAATTTTCTGTTATCTGCTGTGCAGTATTTTGACTCCTTGTGGGTTCTCTAATGCGGGGTCTTTAATTTCACCTTACTCTTCTGTTTATTTATTTTGCAAAATTCATGTCTACCTAAAGTTGTCCACAAATAACAGTAACAAGATGTCTTGCCACAATCTAACTTTTTTCAGCAGCAGGATATGTTTTCCCCATCCAACCTTTCAAAAATTATACAGTGTCAAATTATGAGTATTCAATCATTTTCACTTTTCACTGATACTATCTGGATTCTTTTTAGTCTTATACTTTTCCCTTTTAAATCCACTTATGTACTAAAATTATCTTGGTCTACTTCCCTTGATCTTACCTTCTAATTGCACAATACTTAGGCACTCTGGAATATGTACATTCGTTACTTCATATTTCCTAGTCTTATTATAAGTTGACGTTAACATCCTTATCTCAATAATGTTTATTCTGTATATATATGTCGTTGTTGTGGTAGCTATTGTTGTTGCTTTTTTTTTTTTTGGGTTGCCCAACAATCTGATGCATGTAGTGTAGCAACCTACTAGATGTTTTGTAAACATTTCCTTTTAATTTAAGTAGAATGCATTAATCGTATAAAATTTCAGAGTTGTCTCTCCACTTAAAGGCGTGCGGCCATATTTTATATCATTATCAATATCCTCCTCTCTATAGATATTTTTTTCCAAGTTAATGAAATTAATTGCTTTTATAAATCTTTTGATTTTCAATTCTTAACATTGTTTCACCTTCGATATTACTTAGCCTAATTCAACTTTTTCTTTTTGAAACCATTTGAATTTATCCATTTTATTAAAATTTACATAATAGCTATTTTCTTTGCGAACAAATCAGCCAAGAGTTGTGGTACATGGGGAGTCCTTTTTTCCTTCTTTTCCTACAGATGGTGTCTTTGCTTTTGCTTGGGATGGGGTGGCGGGTAGTATTTAAATATTGCACAATTTTTTCACATTTTTGGTTCTGAGTTCTTTGGTGCATTGTCTTTGGTTACGACTTTATCTTTTCATCTCTTTAATTTTGTTCTTGGCTGTCTTTATTCTCTCCCTTAATTTTTTTCCTAGTAAATAGGAAAATAAAAACTGCCAAACTCCATAATTTGCCTGTCAAATTGAAATTCCATCAATTTGACATTTGGAATTTCCCACTATGGTTTTAGAAAGCTATTCGTTACAGAAAAAATTGCTGATACTTCTAGGTTTTGTAATTGCAAAAATATGCCTGCATAGTAACTTTTAGTTTGATCTTTTGAAAGGAATTGTCAAGATTTCTTAATTAACATGACAAGCTTGGGACAACTCTTCAACATAAAATTCAAATGCCAAAAAAAAAAATCCCTTTATATTTATTTTTATATGTTGGGCTTCTATTTCTTTGGGACCTTTGTAGAGCTCCGTGTAGGGTGCATATAGATTCTGACATTATCTAGGGGGATGGATGCTTCCATAACTCTAGCTGATTTTTCTTATGGAGCGTGAGTATAAATGTCTTGTTCAAATTACACTAAGTTTATATAGCTATGAGTATGGTATTCTTAGTGTTGCATTGAGGGGGTTGCAAGGTGGTCAGGGATAGTATTTTGTATCTTTGCTTATAGCTTTTCCGTTTTACTACTCTTATTTTACCTTATACACACACGCGCGCGCTTACACTTCATTATCGATCAAATGAAAAAAGAGAATCATTTACATAAGAATTGAGTTATCGAACTATATTGTGTTAGATGAGGTTGTACTAAATCTGGATCAAAGAAACATGTTTTGAGGACTGATGCTTCCTATGTTGTTAAAAATTAAGTAGCTAATTAGTGAAAGTAGGAGTAAAGAAAATTACTAAGTGAATTCAAGCATAGAACGGAGAAATGTGGAGATTTTTGCTATAGCCATTTGAATATTAAAATGTTCAAGTGACTAGTTGTTTCTTTAGAATATGAAGAGGCAATTGCTGGCATTTGACACGTTGTTTTATGTCTTGACAACCTACTAAAAGATCACATGTTGGAGCAGATTTTTGGGCCATTATAGTTTTTGGTTATTAAGTTTTTCATTGTATATTTTTCAAAAATCTCCCTTACTTTAACAACTATTACTAAGTTAACCTGGAGATGTACTTAATCTTCCCCTTGCCTAGATCTTTTTGTTGTTTCTTGGATGATTAGTGATGAATTTTAATTCTTGGCACATTGAACATCTCCTGATTTAACATGATGCTGATGAATGTATATTTTTCAATAATTTCTCTTACTATAACAACTATTACTAAATTAACCTAGAGATGACTTAATCTTCCCCTTGCCTAGATCTTTTTGTTGTTTCTTGGATGATTAGTAATGATTTTTAATTCTTGGCACATTGAACATTTCCTGATTTAAAATGATGCTGATGAATGTCTCTTCTTAGAAGCTTTTAATTATTCCTTTCTAGTCACTTTGTTCTCAGAATATTTGCCCCTCTAAAGCGTTGTGATATTTTTTGATCGTGCAGTGGCTGCATAACATCTGCAGAGACAGTGATGCTTGAGAAGCAAAGCTTGGATGAGTTTCTCTCTAATATAAAATCAGGAAAGGCTGTTATCGTCTCCATCTCTCCCCAGTCTAGGGCATCCTTTGCTGCTTATTATAACATTTCGCCACCTCAGGTAAATGAGAAAATAGACCATTGCATCTGATGTAATCTTTTCTCGTTTAAGTCCATATATTTCATCTCATGGAATAGTGAAGCTTAATTTTATATTTGAACTTTTTCTTGGGATGTCCCTCGTTGAATTTCCCATCAAAAAAAAGGAAGGAAAAAAGAAGAAGAAAACTTTGCTTCCTATTACTAGTTTTATAAAAAAGTATTGTAAATATTTGCCTCTGAAAATTCATGGAATGTAAAACACTTACCATGTGTATAATTTAGGTTTTCGGAAAACTCACAACATTTTTCAAGTCCTTGGGGGTAAAGGCTGTATTTGATACAAGCTGCAGTAGGGACTTATCACTAATTGAGTCATGCAATGAATTTATTACTCGGTTCAAGCAGTCTGATGAAGAAGGATGTAAATCTTCCGTTCCCATGCTGGCATCAGCATGTCCAGGTATGTTCATTTTATATTGCTTAAAATTTTTTTTTTTATCTCATTCCATTATGTGAAATATATTTAATCTGTTACTGGCTGAGATCATCTCTGTGCCGTATAGTTGGTAATAGATTTTGCATTGCTAACAATCCAATATTCTATTGGACTTTATTGTTTGCATTCTATTGCCATGTCATATGCATTAAGGTGGCTATAGGTTTGGTTGCCAAAAATAGGGCTTCATGGGTGGTTGTTGGTTTGGAGGTGTATTGTAATGTGCTATCATTTAAGAACTCATAGACATTGGGGCTATGATGTTGACTTATAAATATGATCATCCATTTTTTTCTTTGGTTAATAATTTGTCTTGGAAGGTACTATCTTTTGTCATTTTAGGGATCTGTTCTCGCCTCTCACTAGTTATGGTGCAATTGGACAATAAGAAACCAATTCCTCATACATTTGTTAAGGAACTTAGTCCTGAGGAGCAACATTTTTTGATATAGATCATTGGTGTAGCATGTTCTGTATCATGGAGTGTTAAATAACATTATTCGAAGTATGACCATGCTTCAAAGTGGTTTTCTGCATATGGATAGGTTTTCAATGTTACTGTAAGCATTTTCTTACACAAGATATTACATTAGCGATCAGCAGATTAACCAGAGGATTCATTTTTTTGAATAAGGAAAATAATTTATAATTTCTATTGTCATAAGCAGACTTTTTCTTTAGTGATCCTAAATGCTATACGTTTAACATATTGGTGAATTTTGATTTTTTATATTTTCCCAGTTGATTAAATCCATATCTCATATTTGTCAACTGCATGACTACTGCCAGTTAACTTGTTTGCGAAATTATGAATGATTTTCAGAATTGCGGCACATGCCACTTTGAGATGATACTTGTTTAGATGCTATAAAATGATACCTTTTTAGATGGTGGCTGTCTGCTGTTGTGATTTGCATTTCAATTATATTTCTTTGACTGCAGGTTGGATATGCTATGCTGAAAAAACACTTGGATCCTATATTCTGCCTTACATTTCCTCTGTAAAAAGCCCCCAGCAAGCAATTGGAGCTGCTATTAAGCATCGCATTTGCCAAAAAATGGGTCTTATGTAAGTTCTCTCTAGCCAATCCTAAATCTGTCCTAGGAGATAATTTGTGTGTATGAGACATCCACATGACTTGGACTGATTTATACTTCCTAAAGAATGTATTTATTGTGTGCTTGGTTTGGATTGTTGGTATGATCATTGTAACAGTCATATGTTATTTAGCTTAAACGAGATGATAGAAAAAAAGAATTTAATCCTCCATTTGTTCAAAAGGAGTAAGATTCCACTCTTCTATAGTTGCAATATTGTCCCTTTTTCAGCTTCCTTCAAAATGTCATTTATGACTTCACTATAGGCTATTAAAATTGGTGGAATGTGATTTGTCCATGGCCCGAGGATGACCCTTCACCCATGAATTAAATTAGCAAGCCTATCACTTTGTTGGTGTCCAGGAGTGATAATTATAATGAGAAAATTGATTGTGTACGTTGTGCGCACAATTTTGCATACAATAGGAACACCCATTACTAATGAAATCTTAGATTTCTTGTCTGGTGGTTATATTTGTTGTATCCTCCTTATTCCAGCTTCTACCAGCCACCAAGTTCTTGCTTCCTTTTTTTTTCTTTTCTTTTTGTGGTATGAGTTTCTATGAGAATCCGTTCAGTTAAATGGATGAAAAACAGTTTTAAGTGTTAATTATGTGAGTTTCTGAGTATAGAAAGATAAAATGATGAAACCAATGTTCTTGTCTGCTTTACCAGGATTGTGTTTTATTTGGCCCTAATTCTTATGAAGACACACACACACACACACACATATATTAGACAAAACCACAGAATATGCTTGAGAAATGAACATGACGAGCACACATATGGTAGAGTGGGCTCGGCGTGCGTGTGTGTATGCTTATATTTTTGTTTCTGTTCTTGGAAATAGGCTTCTCTAAACCTTCAAGTATCACATCTATATGCATTGGTTATCTGTTGGGTCTTGTGACTGCCTGTGTATAGGCTTTCTTTGCCCCTCTTCAGCTAATGACTTTAAAGTAGTTTTTCTTGATTTTATGTTTGAGTAACTTTATTGGTGTTATATTTGATAGGCCGGATAATGTCTACCATGTGACTGTGATGCCTTGTTATGACAAGAAGCTCGAAGCTGCTAGGGATGATTTTGTATTTTCAGTGGATGCTAATGGAGATACTGTCGATGAGGCTGCAGGTCTAAGGATAACCGAGGTTGATTCCGTCTTGACATCGGGAGAAGTTTTGGAGTTGATACAGGTAAGGCAGTTTAGTTATTATTATATTAGAAGTCTCATGCATGATAAATCAGTAATGTTGATAAGTTTCTTTCTCTTGCAGCTAAAATCTGTGGATTTCAAGACCTTGGATGAGTCTTCTCTAGATAAACTGTAAGAAATTTACTACTTGTTATGTGCTTATTATTCTTGTAGTTCCTTCTGGTAGATAAGCTCTTTAATATTCTTGTAGGCTGACAAATGTTGATGAGGAAGGACATCTATATGGGGTCCCGGGAGGCTCAGGTGGTTATGCAGAAACAATTTTCCGGCATGCTGCTAAAACATTATTTGGGACAGAGATCAAAGGCCCTCTTGATTTTAAAATAATAAAGAATTCCGATTTCCGGGAAGTAAGCCTAGAAGTAAGCTTCTTCCTACTCTGTTGATGGAGTTTCTAACAAAGATAGGGACATTTCACTCAGACCTTACGAACTGTCAATTGCATGTTGTTTTATGTATAGCATTAGTAGAGTGCAAGCCATGCATTCAGGAAGCCCACAACTTAAATGTCTTCTTTCTCACCTGATTGGTGATCTAAAATCATCTGGCCTGCTGCCTTTTGTTGATTAGACCATATTTTATGTGACAGCCACAAGATCAGTATGGATCATCTGTTTATAATCATCATATCAGATTACTGTTAGCCCTCTGGAATCTCTGTGGAAACCATCAAAGTTCAAGTCTTTCTACTAGGGCTAGAACATACCTTAGCTCATAGGAAGATGAATTCTAACTTTCCATGTGAAAATGGTGCTGAACGATGTGGCTTGCACACCTCTTTTCGACATGTCCATTGAAGAAACTGATTGCCACTTGTTTCTTTATTTCTTTTCAGAATTTGTATGTTCTGCTTTTTTTTTCTTTTTTTTTAATATAGAAAAAAGAAAGGATACGGAAGGAGGAAAAGGAGAACCTGGAGTATATGGTGTCTCATTTTCTTAGTGGCTACATTGATCAATGTTGCAATGGCCACAGTGTTTAGTGCACTGTCTTAACACATACGATTTGACCCACCCCTTGGTGGATTGTGCATAAGTTTGCATGGTGGATAACTGGATATTACAATTTCAAGCAGCATAAACTAGAAGTATTTTATTATGTGCAAGTGGTATAATGGATGTTCATAATTTTGTACCTGGCAACTTATGCGAACTAATGCTCTTGCAGGTGGAGGGAAAAACTGTTTTGAAGTTCGCACTGTGTTATGGATTCAGGAACTTGCAAAATATTGTGAGAAAAATCAAAATTGGAAAATGTGATTATCATTTTTTGGAGGTTATGGCATGCCCTTCAGGTAAAAAATTTGTTGTCTATTCATTTGCTGAAATGAAATTTGGGAACCAATCAATTTCTCTTGCACTTAAAAATTTTATTGACGATTTGACTGTCAAATACTGTATCATTAGGTTGCTTGAATGGAGGAGGCCAAATCAAGCCTGTGGCAGGGCAATCAGCTAAGGATTTAATTCAGTCATTAGAAAATGTTTATATGGAAAAGGTACGCCTTCTTCTGTAGATTTTTATGTTGTTTGCAATCATCTGTAGTTTTGTTTTCTCGTGTTTTAAAAGCATCTGCATTCTGCATATATACAGGTTTTTGTAGCAGATCCTTTTAAGAATCCCATTGCTAAGAGCTTATATGAAGAATGGCTTGGCCAACCTGGCTCGGAGAGAGCCAAAAGGCATCTACACACGGAATACCACCCTGTGGTCAAAAGCATTGCTGCTCAACTCCACAACTGGTGAGAACCCCTGTGCTTGAAAACCCTCCAATAACAGTTCAAGATGCTCATCGACCAGTTTCAGCTTTCAGCATACACAGATTATTGAATATGGCTCTTATTGCCTCTCTGAGCATAAATACCGTCCCTGATGCCTCTTCATTTGGAAGAGGTTTATCGAGGGGTCCAATTTTGGGAAGTTCGAAAGATTGTTCATTGCATGTATGATTTTCACCTTCATCTATGATGTATATATTTCTTGTTTGAACCCCTAAAAAAGAGGAACTGGGTGTGTGTGTATGAATGTATTTTTGTAGTTTTGTATTGTGGGTGTCCCTCAAGTATTCTTTGGTCCATCACCAGGCAGGTCCACAACATCATCATTGTTGAAGTGCATGCGAAAAACCGTTTCTGAGGGCTTGAAATGTTGAATAATGTATAGTGAGAGGGGAGGGGTACTTGGTCTCTCAATTGGTTGAATTGATGGGTGCTATGCAATAATCTTAAAGCGCTCTTTAGCTGTCTGTTGTTTCAATGGGTTTACCTGGAAGAATGAGCAAAGAAATGGTACAGGTCGATGGGTCTTCTAAGGCTGTGTTTGGTATTGCTTCTTATGTTTCAAAAAACAAGATAAGCAATTATACTGTTTTTGCTTTTATGAAGATCTTTTTATGAAGCAATACTGTTTGGTTTATCTTTGTTTTGTTTAAAAAAAAAAAAGAAGGCAAAAATGCATATTTGGTAACATCAAAAAATAAAAATTGCTTTGTTATTATTATTATCATTATTATGGTAGGGGTGGGTGATGGTAGTAGATGGGTGGTGTTAATGGTGGTGCCAATAATGGGAATTGAGGTTGGATGGTGATGGTGGATGGAGGGGGTGGTGGTGATGAGTAAGTGATGGTTGGTAGTAGTTGTGATGGTGGGTGGTGTTAATGGCGGCATCCAAGGTGGGAAGTGAGGGTGGATTATGGTGATGGTTGGTGGTGTGGTAGTAGTGGTGGATGATGATAGCAATTGTGGTTTGGATTGTTTGTTAATATTAGAAGAAATAAGTAAAAGATGGAAAAAATGAAAAGCAGTTAGATTGCTTTTTTATTTTATCATGAGAAGCAATAGTAAACATTAACCAAACATGCTTATTATTTCAAAAAATTGATTTTGTTTAAATAAGTAAAAAAAAACAATGCCAAACGCAGTCTAAGAGAGAACAAAAGAATTGCAAAGTCACGTTTATTAATTTCAAATGCAACAAATCCAAGCTCAACCATTGAAGACTTCATCAATTCCCGTAGATCATCAATGGTCACAGGACTACAGGCCCCACACAACTCTCAAGATCTCATTCTCCTCAAGTCTCCACTTGTATATAAAGAATCTCCAGTTCTGCATACAATTTCACCTTTCCTTTTCCTTGTCAAGCCCCCCTCCGGCCTTCACGAGCTTAAACTAGAGCTGTCCATCCATACCCAGATCATTAAGTTGGGTCATCGTGTGGCTACATGGACATTGAAGCTCCCAATTATTGTTGTTCTTGGATTTTTTATTTCCAATTGCAGTCACCATCCACCCATAAAAAAATTATGAGCAAAGTTCTTTCATGACACCTAAACTTTACCAAAAGTAAGTCTAGGGCCAAATTAGTTGAATAAGATGCATGATAAGGAAGATATCATCAGTTTTTACTTAAAAGCAGAGTCAAGTATCAAAATGTTTTTGTGCTAACTACAATATCAGGTTTTCATCCATGGATTCATGGTAAATTTGCCTTGATGAAGCCTTAGATGTTCTTACCACAAAAACACAAGGTGAATTCATTAATATGCAGTAATTTTAAGCATACTAACTTATCAATTCCAAATATGAACGCATCAAAACATTAATCTTGCAATATCTTAACTCAAAATGTTTTGTTTGACAAGGAATGAAATATTTTCTAGGTTACTTGCGAGCAACCATCACCATTAAAAGTCAAGTTCTTTATTTGTGATTGTTGTTGTTGCAACAATTTTAGTTCCTTCACTCTCTCTTCTGTCAGCTTCAGTGCTTCACCCAAAATCCTCACCATCTGAGAAACATAACTTAGTCAAGCTTTAGCAAATAAAAAAAGTGAAAAGGCCATCCTCAAGCAAGCCTTGGATCTTATTTTGGTTAGTACCTAGTGGGTATTAAAATAAATGCATTTCATTTCTTTTCTCATCATCCAACAATAAAAAACAACTGAGGATGAAATTTATCTTACCTCATCAATTTCTTCCGGAGTGATTATTAAGGGAGGGGCCAAAACAATTTTATCTTTAATAGCACGTACAATCAACCCGCGCATCATGCACTGTTCTTGAAAAAAATTGCCTATAGCTGCAATTCCATCACCAATGAGTACTATTAACATAAATAATATAGTCTTAATAACCAAAATGTATGAAAGGTTCATAAGAAATATATATTTTGGGATGGAAATTAAGCTAAGGTGCCCAAAAGTCTGGTTTTGAGGGGAAAAATTCCCTACAATTACATTACAGTTATAATGAATGTGGGTTATATTTGTTTTTTGCATAATCCTTATTTATATTGGTGTAATTGTAAAGCCTAAGTGCAGGATGTTCACAGAAATTCTCCCTTTTTCCTCCTTTAACTTCTAGACCATCTAGTAAATATTTTTTGTGTTATTATTAATTAAATGCTTCTGACCTACAAGAATCAAACTTCTTCAGTAAGAGTCATTAAGAGTATAAAAGTGCAGATGGAACTCACCCCATTCTGGAGGGAATATATCATTTGGTGACTTATTATCGGTTAATTCAAATGCAGCAAATAAACCCATTCCTCTTATCTGCATAACAAAAACACTTTTATGGTCTAAATTCTTTGTGATGATGTACAGTACAACTTGTGTGCAAATATAGTTTTGAACATCAAAAGCTTGAAGTACCTCCCCAATAATGGGACTGTTGGAGAAAGTTTTAAGGCCATCCAAAAGCCTTGGAGAAATTTTTTGGACTTGTTGATCAATTTTTCTTTCCCTGAGAGCCAAGAAGTATAGTTTAATTCCTCAATAGCAACTACTGACCACTCATTTAATGTTTAAGAGAAAAACAGCTTAGTAGAATACTTGTAAATCTTCACTGCTTCTAGTGCAACTGCACAAGCTACCGGATGAGCAGAAAAGGTAAATCCATGGGAAAACACACCTGATAATACAAGATTAGTAGAAATACTCAAAAATAATAAATTTTAAGTAAAGAAACAAATAATGTTTAAGGATCTTGAGTTAATTGAGAAGTACTTTATACATACCAAGTTTAGCAGCATAAGAGAATATCACATCTGCAATTTCAGGGCTTATCAGAACTGCAGCAATTGGCATGTATGCAGAAGCAAGACCCTACAAACAGAAAAAATATATTTTTTCTTTTTAATAGTCTTTCTTGTAAATCCTCTTTTATGTCACTTGTTTATTTGTACCTTTGCCAGGGTAACAAGGTCTGGTTTGATATTAAATTTGTCACACCCAAACATTGTTCCAAGCCTTCCAAAGCCACAAACTACCTGAAACAAGGCAAGATCAATGCTAAGGCAAGGAAATATAGTTAAAATTGGATACATTAAATTGAAATAAATAGACATATAAAATATGAATACCTCATCTGCTATCAATAAAATATCATATTTCTTCAAAACAGCTTGAACCTGCACCATATACAATATCAAAACAAGAGATTTAAACATGCCAAGTTTACATATTTTGTAGTCTCATCAGCAAGGAACTTAATTTTCTGGTGAAAAACTCAGCCTTCTTTTGATGACAATATCTAACCTTTTCAAAATAATTTTTTGGTGGGATGATTGCACCTCCAACACCTGTAACAGGTTCAACAATAAACGCAGCAACCTAACATGAAGATTCCTATTAGTTCAAAAACCCAAAACCCTCTTTAAGTTATATATGGGTTAAACTCATTGATAGAAGTTAATCATAAGAGGATCAGATACTGTCTCCGGTCCCTCTTTGAGAATAAGATTCTCCAACTCCTCAACTAATCTATTTGTGAACTGCTCCTCTGTTTCACCTGATATGCACAGATATTGATATGTTTGTAACTATGTATCTTATACTCAAACAAGCAGGCTCAAGTATTTACATGGATAAGATAAACACCTGGTAGATGGAAACGCCAGTAATGGACGTCCGCAGTTTCCAACACAAATGGAGCTGGTAGATCAAAACCTTCATGTAGGAGGGGAAAGCTGAAAGAGAATTGCCTTAGTAGTAAACCAATAATTCTATTAAGTGGTATCCAGTAGCCATTGGGAGGATAATGAAATATATCACTGTTAATATCATTCTAAACTGCCCATTTCATCATTCCTTGGATAGAACAAGTTATTAAAAAGAATATGTGGTCATTCATGTTGGTGCTTATTTTCCTTACCGTGTAAGGCTAGCTGATATCATAGTTGATCCATGGTACCTATCAAATGAAAACATAGATAAATTTTAATTGGATACATGTTAGCTGAGAGAATAAACATAGAAACATGATATATTTTAGCTAAAAACAACATACGAGCCACTGCGAGATATAATTTTCTTCTTTTTCGGCCTTCCGAGTGCATTGTTATAATACCAAACCAACTTAACCTGCAAAATAATGGACAAAGACCCAGAGAAAGGGATTTGTTAAATAATATTTCAGCTTAATTTCATAATACAATATTGGTTTTATATGCATGGTTCTACTAAAGAGAATATTGTATATTTTAATATGTTCTATTAATCCCTTTTGGATAAAGCTGATATTCACTTTAATGAAATGCTCAAGTACTCATTAAATTTACTAGGCAATCTAGCTATTCAAAGAATTTTTTTCCTTCTACTTAATTACTATTTTTTGAATATGATCTATTCTCTTTGATTACTTTTTTTTTTGGCCTTCTCACTTACCATTTGTAATGGTGGTTCAAAAAATTGCATAAGAAATGGCTTTATGTTTCATCAAACAACATAACCTGAAGTCCAATAAATTTCCATTATTCAGTATGATTGAACCTTTTTTTAATCAAATTTCCCTTTTAGAAGTCAATTCCATGTTCAATATCAAGAGATGGACTTCTATCAAATATGCAATTCACAATCAACTGGTTGAAAGAATGAGGCAAACCTGAGTATCGTTAGCATCTGAACCACTACTCGAAAAGAAGACTTTTGCCATTTTTCTTGCTGTAAATAAATTAAGAAGCTCATTTGCAAGATCCTGTAAAAATAAAACAAAAAATTATACCAATTTATAGAAATATTTCTCATTAAAATTTAGAAAATAAGAATAATATTGGAGCAAACAAACAAAAAAGACTGAAAAATAAGGTCTAGTATGAGTGCAACAAATTTTCAAATTTTAGTAACTTAACCATATACCTTTATTATATTGGTTACAAAGGAAGCTAAGCTATCTATCAAAATCACTTCACATCACAACACCATAAATTTACATTCAATAATGCAACCATGGGTTCTTCAATAAAAAAATCTGGTTGCACAAATTCATGAACAAAGAAGAAGATAATGAAAAAGAGAACGGAGAGCAGGAGAGGTGCGGGGATTGGAACACACACACACCCTCACAAAACAGTGTGGGTGAGGAGGGATGAGGCAAGGTGTCAATGACCAACCACAGAGGCCATCATTCTGGAAACTCTCTCAAATGGGGACTCAATTCTACTCCTTGTGGGAAGGTACCAAGACACTTATTTTAAGTGGTATACTACAAACTACTTCATCTCCAAAAGTCCAAAAAAAATGATCATAATGCAAGACCAAACATGCTAGCAAAATGAACCCTTGGAATATATTGAGAACAAATTGAAAGAAAATTTTGACAGAGATTATAAATACCAATGAGGGTCTATTAGCACAATTCCCAAATGAGTTGTAATAAGGCAAGGAATTCAGTTGAGAATTCGCAGCTGCAATGAGCCGAGGGTCATTTCCACCTGCAAAGTTTGGAATTTACTTCAGTTGCTGGAACTAAGATGCATATCACAATTTCCACTTGATGTGTTATTTTTCATCCTTGTAACCTAAAAATTTTAAAAATTTATAATTTTTGGCTTATATTAGTTTCTTTGTTGACCTAAAGATCAAAAAATATGGAATGGTCTATAAACCATGGGATTATGGGTTAGTGTCTTTGATATATATATATTCAAAAAAAAAAAAAAACTGCTTTTATTCATGAACATAACTTACACCAAATTTCTATAGATGTCTATACAATCATTCATCCGTGGTAATCATTAGTTTTATTAGCTTTACATGGCTCACAGAATGTTGAATTTTCTTTCTTTTTTTTAAGCTTTCCATATTTATTTATTCATGTAGAGCAAAAGAGAGAGTAATTTGATTTTAAATTACCAAGGCATACTGCTTACCTAATGCTGTGCAAAACATTCCAGCAACAGCATCAAGATACTTATTGCCATTACTGTCATACACATAACAACCCTGAAAATTGTTGATCAATGACAACTTGAATTATAATATTGAGGCATCATCAGACATAAATGAAAGGATCATAAATCAGTTCAAAAATAAATATAAAGGTAAGATCAATAAAGCACAATTTCTTCTTCTCCTTATTTATGTATCACTACCTCACTCTTCTCAATAATCAAAGGCATCCCTTGAGCAGCAGCTTCTGGATATGTGAATGGTGCAAATATACCATGATCTTTAATCCTGAGAATTTTAGAAACATTAGTGACCAAGTTATATGCTAAGCTATTTTTTATTTCTTTATCCATATGCATGTATATGAGTTACTAAACTTACGAAACTCGAAAATAATAATTTTTTAGCTCAAAAAGGTCACTCATTAATATGTTGAACTACTTTATAGCTATTGTAGAAGTTGATTATGACAAGATTATTTGGAAAAGTCAAAATGCAAAACAATTAGTTGAGTTAATAATTTGAACTGCCATTTTTTTTTGGTAATCTTTTTAAGGGGGAATATTGCTAGCCAATAGAAGATTAAGACTAAGAGGAAAACATGCATGTATAACTTCTCCATGCAAAGAATCAACAAAATCATGTGCCAACAATAGTATAATTTAAAGAATTTTAATTCGGCACTTCATGTTAAAACAAAATAGCTGGTAAAATTAATGGCCTAATTAAACCATTTGGTCAAGTTGATAGTTGAAAATTTTCCAGTCCCTTAAGTGGGATATTTTCAATTCATGTTTCTTGACCCTTTCAAAAAAAGAAACTAATCCAATACAAATGTTAAGAGAAAGGAAGCTCAAATGTATAATATTGCATACCATTTTACATTCTTTAGCTTATTGATAGATCTTTCTGGTGTACTTGCAGAAGAATTGGAGTCCACATCATATGTTCCTACCATTTTTGCCTGCCAAAATGTGTTAAAAGCAAGAAACCAAACTTCAAAAGAAGATTAATGCGACATCAAACAGTACCACATTTATTACACAAAAAATTGAGAACAAAATAAATATAAAATTGTCATATGAACACATCATATGTTCCTAGCTACCATTCATGTTTAATGGGTTGTCAAATGTAGAATTTAAAATATAAAAAAAAAAAAGTTGTTTTAAATACGTAACTACTCTTAATTAATTTCTTGCTTATTTTAGTAATATAAAAGTGAAAAAAAAATATGTTAAAACTGAAATAAGATTAAGCATTTTTTACGAGACAAAAATAATTTGAAATAATGGGTGAAGATTAGAGAAGAACTATGTGAAGAAAAAGTAAGAATAATAACACAACCTAAAGAATAGAATTACAAAAAATAAAAATAAAAACAATGACTTATATTGATTTTGTTTTTTTAAAAATCTGAAATCGATATATTATCATCATAAAAAAGAGAATGAGAAAAAGGCAAAAAAAAAAATTATCTATAAGAAATATAAAATATTCTTATTACAAATAATAACTATGTGAAGAATGCAACCTTAAGAATAGAATTACAAAAAATAAAATAAGAGTAAAACACAATGACTTATATGATTTTATTTTATTTTTTAATAAAATGCAATCAATATACTATCATGATAAAAAGAGAATGAGAAAAAAAATAACAAATCATCTATAAGAAATACAAAATTACTACAAAACCTAAAGATTGCAATGTAGCTCTTCTTAGTAATCAACTATATGCCTTCTTCTTTAATTTTTCAAAAGCTTATGAATTTCTTCAAACCATTTCTCCCATTTGTTCTTGTTTCTTAAAAAAAGGAAAAAACTCTTGAAATCCTTCTACAATAAGGAGAATTTTAAATTGAAAACTGAGACTTAGTGGTTTAGCTAAAAAAATCATTATAGCCTAAAAGGTGGGTACTTTAAACCCCCCCAAAAAAAAGAAATTTTTTGGAAATATTTTTCTTTATTAACTAGCAAGTAGCAACACAACACATTTGAGTTTAATTAGAACTTATTTTTATTTATTATAACTAATAACATGTGTTTAAGTGATTAAACACATGTTATGTGCAGATTGCCTTGTCAATTAGTAAATTGTAAATGATAAAGTGGAGATTAAAAAGGAAATAAAAAAGAATAAACCAAGGTCCTTATCAATCAAAATCAGATAACCAAATAAATAAATGGGTTATGTGGCAAATGGGGGGAAACAAAGAAAAAATCAGACAATTAATGGTCAAAGGGTAAAGATTGAAACCTGGGGCTTAAACGCCAAGCACCCAAGCGTTCTTCAGTGGTCTTGGTCTTGGTCTTGGTCTTGTGGAAAACTTGTATAGAATACCATCGCTATCTTTGATGTTTTTATAGGGGACAAGACCAGGTTATAATAGTTATGGTGTACAAGAGTAATTTTATATATGAAATATTTTCAATACCATCTCGTCTCAGTTTCCAAGACATGCACGCAAACTGGCATGATCTCTAAAACCCAAAAAATGATATAACCCCACGAGATTCACGTGGTCACACAATCCCACGTGTGTGTTCTTTTTTTCCTTCGGAGGCCAGAGGTTTAAACTGGCATGCTACGGGCGTAGAAAACGTGGGCCCACTTAGAGAAACAGCCCAAGGTAGTTACAGCATTTTTAAAATAGTGGGAGATTGTTTTGTTTGGAGAGGGTAATGTTTGGAAAAAGGAAAGGGAGGCCAGAATCTAAAGGGAATTTTCTCCTCTTCCCTTTATTAATAGTATAGATGATGAGGTCTCTTAAGTTCCGTTTGTTTCAGTAAAAAGGAAAAATACTTTTCGGGTGATATTTTTCTAAGAATATATTTTCCCTCCTTTTTTTTTATCTACTGTTTGGTTATAAAATGGAAAATCATTTGGAATTTTTTTTTTCATTTTGCCAATAAATAAAAAAGAAAGATTATTAAATAAAACGGATGATTTGGCAAGTTTTTATTTTTGAATTTTTATTTTCAGAACTATTTTACAAACAATGGTTTCAATTGCAACCACTATGGTTTTAACTTCAAAGTTTTGAAAGTTAAAACCATGGTTTCTTAAACCATTTATCAAACGATGGTGGTTTGAAACCATGGTTTCAATTGAAACCACCGTAGTTTTAACTTCAAATTCCAAAAGTTGAAACCATTGTTACAGAAACCATGGTTCTATGGTTTCAGATTTGTCTCTGCCATCGCCTGAGCAGCCGTCAACACCACTAGAAAAATGGAAGACCGAGAAGAAGCACCCTCTCTCTCTTCCTCCCTCCCCCTCTCTCTCTCCTCCCCACTCTCTCTCTTTCTCTTCGCCCTCTGTCTCTGCCCTCTCTCTCTCTCTCTCGTTCTCTCCTGTGTCTCCCTCCCCCCCTCTCTCTCTCTCTCTCTCACTCATTCTCTCTCATCTTCGGCAACGATGGAAAGCTTCAGTAACTAACGAAGCAGATCTCAATCGCAACATGAGCATCAGATTTTTTTCAAATCTTGCATATTTTGATTCTTTGGATTTTCTGGTGAATTAACTTCAAATCGAGATTTCCGGCACTCTCCTGAATAACGAGGCAACGGAAGAGTTTTGAAGATGCAGGATCTCAGATCAAGTTTATTTTCCGAACGATCGGAAAATAACTTCCACCCAAAAAAAGCGGAAGTTATTTTCCGCTCATTTTCCATCGATTTGGAAATTATTTTTCATCAATTTGGATTTTCCATTAAAACAAACAAAAGAAAATCTCGATTGATGGAAAATAATTTCCATCAATTTGTAAATTTCCCTTTATTTTTTTAGTTTTGATAATGGCATAGCATCTATACCTATATTTATATTACTAATAAAGAGAAGAGGGAGGAATATTCCCTCTAGACTCTGGCTCTCCTTTTTTTTTCTTTCTAAACATTGTCTTTCTCAAACAAAACAATCTCATATACTACTACTGTTCAAATTTAAACACAATGTAACTACGTGTTTATAATGACATGATATCTATTAGAGCAGGCTATTTATCTAAGAGGGCCTCACAAATTTGACACGCATAGCATATGCAATCCCTTTGTTATTAATAAAGAGAACTGGGGTCCCCCAGATTCTACCGCCTCTTTCTTTCCGAAGATTCTCTTTTACAAACAAAACAATCTCTAGCTATAATAACCCTGCAACACTCTTCTCACATTCAAATTTAAACCCGCTTTACCAATTTGTTATGTTATGTTAGCATAATCGAACTGCATGGGATTCGAATTCTTGCTGAAGTTTTTAAGTGGGTCCTACATGCAAGTGTAGTCCCTAATAAATTAATCAAAAAAAAAGTTATCACACTTTAGCAAGTCTATAAAAGATAGGGGCTTTCTTAATCCATAAGCACGAAAATTTGTCCACCTCAAAATTTTCAAGTGTATATCTATTGCAAAGTTGGTCTTCATATGAGGGATCATTGCAACAGTGGCCTTTTGGGGGGGGGGGGGGGGGGGGAGGGGAGAAGAAATGTCTGCAATAAAGAGGGTAATAAAGAGGGTCTTAGTTTTATATAAGAGTATATATAGATATACCAAGGACTAAATCATTGATTTTTTTTTTTTAAACATAAACGCTTGTTGAGATTGGTAAAAATGGGGATAACATTATCTGCTATTTTAGGTTACATTGCTTCTACTCTTAAAGTGGAATACGATCACTTGTAGCATTTACATGATTAATGTTTTTCTAAGTAGGCCCCACGTAAAGCATTTATAAAAAGGGAGGAAAAAAAAACAATTGTGGGATTCTCCGAGTGGCATCAACTGATGATTTCAACCCCATAAAAATATAATTTTGTTACAATATGCCAAATATTATTTTTTATTTTTGGTAGAAAGCCTTAATCACCTACAGGTTGGGGACTTGCGTAAAGATGCCATATTATTTTGGTAGTTAGCTAAAATATTTAACAATTTGTTAAACCGTTTACATCTTGACGACATAGCTAAATCATAGTGTGACCTACACAAAAATAATTTTTTATAACATGCACATTAATGAATCCAAAATGTAAGTCAAGAAACCACCTTTCAAAAGTTTTTTTTTTTTTTTTTGATAAGAAAACCACCTTTCAACATCATGTTCATTTCGTCAAGAAGTACGTTTATTTGGCGCAACTCTTGAGAGATGGCTCTGTTGACATCCTTTTCTAATTTTTCTGGTTTCTTGACTCGACATTTAAAGGAATATTGTTGTCTTGTCGACTAATATTGGTGTCCACTAAAAACGCAGATCAAATATAGAATCTCTTTTTGAGGGAATGTTGTTGTTGGCGTTCACTAAAAGTCATTAACAACGCTGATTAAATATAATAAAATCTCTTTTTAAGGGAATATTGTTACGTTGCCTTGAACGGTGAACTAATACTGGCGTCCACTAAGTCACTGACGGACTGAAATCGTGACGAATTTCCTAAAATGCTCCCTGATGCAACCGTGAGTGTTTTGTCATGTGGGCCCCACTTAAAACATTTAAAATAATAAAAAATCATTGACTGTGAGATGCTACACATGGCAGCATCTCACGGTTGCAACAGGAACATTTCAGGGAAAAGCCACAGACGATTTCATTTCGTCACTAACAGAATATTGCTATGAAAGGTGAACTAACACTGCAACATCTGTGAGATGCAGCCATGTGTAGCATTCCACGGATGTTATGAAACTCACATTAAAAAAAATGTGAAATGTCAATTGAAGTGACATTTCACTTTTTTAATGTGAAAAATGCAACATCCGTGGGATGCTACACATGGCGTAGGGTCTGCCACAAGATCATGGGAGTTTCCTGAAAGACAGTTTGTTGACGTGATATTTAAATTAGTATAGAATCCCTTGTTATTTGTGTCCAAAGTCTACTAATTAGTCATAGACTCACAAACAAGGCAATTTTTTGAAAGATGTTTTCTTCACATGATATTTTAATTCTCCGTTTGTTTTGCTGTAAAATCTAATGCGAAAAATGTTTTCAAGGTAAAATGGGGTTTTCATGTGTTTGTTACAATATGGTGGAAAACGGTTTTCCTAAAAGATAGTTGTGAAACCCCGTTCTAAAATCCCTAGTACACCCTAATCATTGAGCTTGATGTGTAGGTGAAGTTGAATCAACTCAAGCCTAAAGCCAGTCAAAGTGGCTAAGTCTCGGGCTGTCAGCAGCCTGTGAAGGTGAGCATCTTCCATGTGGTTAAATGAGGTTCCCTAATGTGAGATAAAATATGCTAAGTGTTGGACTTGTGCAATGTAGGGAGGAGAAATGACACACTTGTAATAATTTTTGTCTTGAGAAAGTCACTTAAGTGAGAAAACACCAAAGGGAAAAGCCATTCACGATCAACCCTTTAGCTCAAACCCTTTTTTCCCATTTTCTTATCTTCCTCTTCTCCAACTCATCTTCTCCCCATTTCTTCATCATCCTTCCCTATTTTCGTCCCCATTCTTATTCCAACTCATTGGTGGGTTGTTGGCAAGCAAAATGAAAGAAAGAACCCAAGAGAAGCTATTCTTGTTTGGGGTTTTTGGTGGAGATTTTCGGAGGAAACAACCAAAGAGCAAGCAAGGAGCTGTTCGTGGCTTGCAATAGAGGTTATACAACTTGCTTAGTTGATTGCAAGAGATAAGCAACACCACCCTAACCTTTATTTCACGATTTCGGCCATTTTCGTATGTTTAGATGAATGTTAGGGTTGAGATGTGAAAACGAGTTCTATGGCCAATAGGAGAGTTTTCTTTGAGGGGTTTTGTAGGTAGTAAGTTTCTACACATGCTAGGAGAGATTTCGAGCCCAAAAACACCTAGAACAAGTCAGATTTGAGAAAAATCAAAATCCCCAAAAGTTCGGATTTCGCGAGTTGCTGAGAAAACCCAGCCACTCGAGCGGGCATCAGGCGATAGTTTTAGATAGCTTCAGGTAAAGTTTTAAGGAATGGCCGCCCGAGCGACTGTTCTAGCTAGGGTTGCAACTTGGTTCGGTTCGGTCCGGGTTGAAGCTAATCCAAGACCGAACCGAAATTATGTACATCAACCCAAAACCGAACCGAACTGAATTTTAAACCGAACCGAAAATGATTTAAAAAACCGAAATCCAAACCGAACCGAACCAAACTCCATAAGGTCGGTTCAATTTGGTTAGGTATGGGTTGAACCGATTCGTACTTCTCCATTTCTGTACTTCTCTTTACTCAACTTCTTAAACCTTCTCCATTTCGAAAACCCTAAACCACCATTAAAAAAGATTGTCAAAATTTACATATCACAAACGCCTTGTTCAAGAGAGTTGACCACAATCAGCAATCACAACGGGCTTGGAAGTCCTCGCTGATGAAGAACCCACCTTCTCAATTGCCTTCACCACATCCAATCCTTTGACGACCTGGCCAAACACAACGTGCTTCCCGTCAAGCCAATCGGTCTTTGCAGTACAGATGAAGAACTGCGGTCCGTTCATTCCCAAACCCGCGTTCGCCAAGGAAAGGACACCCAGACCAGTGTGCTTCTTGATGAAGTTCTCATCAGCGAACTTGGATCCGTAGATCGACTCTCCACCGGTGCCGTTCCCCGCCGTGAAATCGCCTCCCTGACACATGAACCCAAGAATGACACGGTGGAAGCTTGAGCCCTTGTAGTGTAGGGGCTTGCCACTTTGACCGACTCCCTTCTCTTCGGTGCAGAGAGCTCGAAAGTTCTCAGCCGTGCGAGGAGTAACGCCGTTGAAGAGCTCCATCACTATCTTGCCGGCAGGAGCTCCGCCGACTGTCATATCGAAGAATACCCTAGGATTTGCCATCGCCGATCTGTTTTCCTCAATCTCTAGTGCAGAGAGCAGCAGAGATTGAATGTAATAAAGCTTCAAAAACAACGTGAAGTAGAAATGAGAGAGGAAGACGAAGTAAGGAGAAGAGAAAGAAATGAAAGGGGAAGAAGAAACGACAACTTATTGCGGATCATCGTGCTCTAGAGAAGATGATAGTGGGGCTCATCGAAAAGATGACACTGAGTTCAGCTTGCATTGGAAAAAATAGCGGAAAATAACTTCCACCAAGTTTTGGCGGAAGCTATTTTGCTCCAATTTTTTTTCCTATGAAACAAACGAGAGAGGGAGAGAGCGAGACGAGAGTGAAGGAAGGAGGGAGAGACGAGAAGGAAGGAAGGAGGGAGAGAGGCGAGAGAGAGAGGGAAAGGAGATGTTACCTAAAGAAGACGAACAAAATGGGAATCGATGGTTGGCACTCAGCAGCAATGGGGGTAATGGGTTCTAGGGTTTGAAGATTGAATAAATGGTGAAGGAGATAGAATTAAGGGAGGGGTGGTTTGTAATTTTATTAAATTTGAAAGGTAAACTATAAACTGTAATATTATATATAATTCGGTTCAGTTCGGTTCGGTCTAAACAAATATCTTAATTCGGTTCGGTTCGGTTTAACCAATCACCTAACCCAAAACCAAACCGATTTAATTCGGGTTAGGTTTCTTTGGACCAAAACCGAACCGAAGTTTTAAAAACCCGAACCGAACCGAACCGAAGTCGGTTTGGTTCGGGTTGGTTTCGGGTTTACCTAGCCCGAGTTGCAGCCCTAGTTCTAGTGCCCGGTTTTAACAGAAGAACCCGAGAGCTATTTCTTGGCCGCTTGAGACTGGCTCGAGCGACCCATTGAGCGAGCTTACCATAATTTCCATAATTTACACTTTTAGCCCAAATTAAACTACCATTTGATTTTATTCAAATCCAACCTATGTACAAGTGAGAGTTAGGTGTCCAGGGGGTGTTCCAACTAGAAGTAACTAAAAATTCCAAATAACAAAGAATTTGGATACGTTTTTCAGGAGAAGGTCTTAGAAAGGTTTTCTGTCCTAGATTACTACAGGAATGGAATAACGTGATTCCACCACTCCAAACACCTTCTAAATAACCCTAAAAAGTATAAATCAAGAACCAAGACTGAAAAATACAAGTATCAAGAGAGTTGAGGCATAGGTTGCCCCAAGAGCCTTGAGATGTAGAAATTGTAAAGAACTTAACCTGTACCATTGACCACAAACAAGAGTACACCACCTATGATCAAATGGGCTTCGGTCCAGTAATTGGCACATGATATGAGGGCATAGGCTCGTATGACATTTGTACCACCTCAAGGGCATTGGCCCATTATCTGAAACATAAGACAGGAAGGGCAGTGGCTTAGGAACATTGAGGATTATTGAGCAGAGGGCTTCGGCCCTACATACATGACATAAATTGCGTAGGAGGCAGTAGCCTAGAAATACACAATATATTTAGGGCATTGGCCCGTAGGTTTAGCATTCAAAATATGGGTAGTTCACCTCAATTTGAGGGTAGTGAACTGGTTCCATTACAAAGTGAATATTGGCAGATCGTGTATGCAGTTCACCTCAATTGAGGGTAGTGAATTAGTGTTCATTTCAATTTGGGGGTAGTGAACTAGCTTCTTCACAAAGCTTGGTATTGGTTGGTAATTATATGTAGTTCACCTCATATTGGGGGTAGTGAACTAGAGTTCACCTCAATTTGGGGGTAGTGAACTAGTTCCTTTATAAAAGTGATTATTGGTAAGTAAAATGTATAGTTCACCTCAATTGGGGGTAATGAACTAGTGTTCATCTCAATTTGGGGATAGTGAACTAGCTCATTCACGAGAGTGAGTAATGATAAGTAACATGTGCAGTTCACCTCAATTTGGGGATAGTGAACTAGCGCCTTCTCAGAAGCGATTATTGGTAAGCAAAATGCATGGTTCAGTTCACCTCAATTTGGGGGTAGTGAACTGGTTCCTTCTCAATAACGATTATTGGTCAGTAGTGTGTGGTACACCTCATTTGAAGTAGTGAATCTTTGTTCACCCTGGCCTGGAGATAGAGGACTCGTATCCTCCACGCGAACTTCGAATCCGATACATTTACTATATAATGTCCATTGATTGCAATTGATATGACTTGATGAACTGCACACTGAAGCACATGCATGCACTTGTTAAATGACACCATGTTGCAGTTGCTTCCGAAATATTTCAACTACCCGCATGTCATGGTTTCATCGAGATATATTTGCATGAACTGTGTTTTACCGAATCATGCATATGTTGCTTACTGAGACATTCGTCTCATAGTTGCTTTCTATCTTATTTTTTAGATCCATCGACGTCCGGTGTGAAGGACCGGACTGGGGATAAAGGCAAGGAAAAGGCCATCGGGTACAGAGAAGAAGACTTCTATAGGCCTTAGGCTTTTATTTGTAATGCATGTATAGTTTTGAATTGTAAACCCTTACATTGAGAGGAGTGATTAGTCACCCAATGTTTTGTAAACTAAACTCTCATGTTTTATTTCATATCAAAATATATATATGAACACTTTTGGATATGCACATGTATAAACTGTTGCACTAGCACTCGTTATGAAAAAAGGTTTTAAAATCATTCGTGTTTTGTTGAGTAGAAAGGCCCACTTGCCACGGTCTGGAGCGGGTCGTGCTTTGGAGGGGCAGGCTTCGTTCTGGGGCGTGACAATAGCTATTTTCCGAAAAATAACATACCTTTGGAAATCACGTATAACATTTTCAGAAAAATGGATCACGCTCAATATATAGCTAGGGTCAATTCGGTTTGGGTTGAGCTCAACCAACACTAAACTAAAAATATTTGCATTCAACCCAAATCGAACCAAACTGAATTGAAAACCGGACCAAAAACAAATAAAAACTGAAACCCAAATTGAACGGAGCCTAATTACATGAAATCAATTTAGTTCAGTTTGCTTCGGGTTAGACCAATACATACATGTTGTCAAACAAGGGTATTGTTCGTAATATCCTCAAAGTTTAAAGGTAAACGTTCAAATTTTAGATCGGTTCGATTCGGTTTGGTTTAGACAAATAATGAATTCGGTTCGGTTTCGATTCGATTTAATTGAGCATCCAACCAAAAAACAAACATAGTTCGGTTTAGGGTTATTGAACCAAAACTAAACCGAACAACTAAAAACCAAACTGAACCGGTCGGTTTGGGTCGATTTGGGTTTGGTTTTAACTGGACTGAGTTGCACCCCTAATATCTAGCATAAGAAAATGAAAAACTCTCATTGTCAACTCTATTTTCCAATGCCCATCCAAACAGTCAAAAAACTTAGTGTGCGCACCTAAATTTGACCTAGATCGCACATGGGGTGCACGTGAGTTCGTGCGTGCCTCGGGACATTTTAGAGTCGCCACTGCTTGAGAGGTGCAGGCAGACACGGGGATTGCCTATCCGGGTCTAAGTCTGGTCTGCAGCTTATTAAAGATCTAGCTAAGTCTTCTGTTACGTCCGGGGAAGTCCGAAGACACCCCGTCTTGCCCCGTCGGTCTGACGGGTCCCTCGGGTCTCCCTGATTTTTGAGTCAAATTCACCATTCCTAAACCAGCATGCTTTCTTTTGGGTCTGGCGGGGACCTCTGGAGGTGTGGGCCCCTTTTATTCCATTTTTTATCTTTTTACTTAAGACATCTGGGTCGGATACAGGCCCCATTGGAAAGCCTGTAGGTTGCCAAGTTTGGGCTTGGGCTCAGTAGGGTTATTGGGTAACCCTATTTTGGTTTAGGTTATTTAAGCAATTATGTATCTTAATGGCTTAGTGGGCTTGGATTTGGCCCAATAGCATTTAAGCAAAGGCCTTGGGCCCGTTTGTTGAAAACAGGCTTGGTTTTGGGCCGGTTGATATGTGGGCCCAGGAGGTTCTGGTGGGCCCATTTAGGCCCACAGTCCACAATGGGCTTAGGATAGCCCAAGCAGTTGGAAGGGTCAAGCCAAGATGGTTCGGTCATGTAACGCCCCGGATCCGAGTCACATGAAAAACCCGTAACTCGTCTCCAGAGGTTATTATAAAACACAGGATCACAATATCAAAGTGAAGGAAAAACATGAGTACAACAATAGCTATATAACAGAGTGCGCTAAAATATTCCCAAACTAAAATAAAACTCACATGTCCAAGTAACTACCCGCAAGTATCGAGCTCTCCGAGAGTATCTGGAAACAAAACGAAAGCAACGAGGTGAGATACGAATATCCCAGTGAGCAGCACATGCATGCACAAATACATTTATTTCAGTTCTAAAACATGCCACGGTTATAAACCATATACAATGATGATAACACACATATTCCGAAGAATCCGACTAAACTTCAATAATCCAATTCATATCAGAGCGGAAAACCATCAGGTAAATCAAGCAATAACAATCCGTTTTCAATCCCGAAGCTATCGATAAAATAATGATTAACTGACAACAACATAGCAATTAACCATAATTTCGTATCTCAAGATATAATTCCAGATATACCAATATCATATAACACAAAGTCTTCTCATAACCATGCCCACGCCTCCAAATGTATATCCGGCCTACTCAGGGTTTTGGATATTGAAATGATTGCGTCATCCAATGCAGGCCTACTCCCCGGGTTTCTGCATTGACAACCAGGCCTATTCAGGGTTTCTGGCTGCTCTACACCGGCGGGAGGTACAATACCCAATAATTGGTAAACAATATTCCATGAGCCATAAATACCAACAAACCAGCGAATAAAACATATCACGTCAAACAAAATCAAATACCAACATTGGTCAATGTCATGACTATTGTTTAGTTGATAAATTAAACATGCCAAGTAGACACTCCACACCTCCATGTACACAGTTCCGGCCTACTCAGGGTTTCGGAAACTCTGAAATGACGGCCTACTTAGGGTTTCGTCATCCAATGCAGGCCTACTCCCCGGGTTTCTGCATTGACAACCAGGCCTACTCAGGGTTTCTGGCTGCTCTACACCGGTCGTGGCATCACACAAGGCCATGCAATTTCAACAACCAACAATAACATTACATTACTAAGCTTAGACTCTGGATCCAGGACAAGCTAAACCAGTAGTAAGTATAAAACTAGCAAATCAACCCAATGTATTTTCCATCATGTAAAACTGATATATATATAGATCAACATGTTCAAGTGCATACCATAGGTCACTTAGGACCAGCTTGCTCGCTCATGGAGTCCTCAAAGAAATTCTCAAATAATTTACCGGAACAGGATAAGATATGATTCTAAACCGACCACCGATATAAAACAATATTCAAGTAAATCATTCCTGAAGTGCACCGTGCATTCAAAGGTGAACTAGCATAATAGTGTAGATGTATTTCAGCAAAACAATATGGTTTCAAAACTGACTTTTCAGAATAAAGCACATTATACAGAAATGATTTCAGCATCCAAACTTCGATTAAACATAATTCAGCAAAACATCTCCTAGATTCTCAATTTCGCTTTCATAATCCAAATCAATCAAAACGAATGTTGTAAAGGCTTCAAAACACATTTGGATGAGTGGAATAGTCTTAGGATCTCCTATAAGGTCACCATACCAAAAAGCAATCAATTCTGAGACAAAAAGTTTCGGACCTCTAAATATTCTAAGTCTAGTTAAAAACGTTGACTTTTGGTATATAATTTTTCTAGACAAATCTACAAGGAGTTTCGGGCTCAAATTTTGGTTGTAGTCTATTGAAGGGTAAACACATCTCCTAGAATTTTATGGGCTCCTGAATCACTCATCTGGGTATTAAAACCAAACCGGGATTTTTGATAAAAACCGGGATTTAGGCATGAACTGGAAAGTTGACTTTTTATTGGCTAGGAATTAGACCTTGTAAGTATTTTTATTGGTTCCAAATAGGGGGTAAAACCTTATTTACATGTAAAGACTTAAGTAAATAGAGCAATAAATGCACAGGACATTTACTTAAATGTCTTTCATGTAATTAAGGGGCTACTTTCAACAAATTCTACAATTCGGTAAGTATAATTGGGTATGCGCTCACTTCCTGAAGTGAGCGCCAGGTGAGCACCAGTCAGCGGATAGGAAATAGGCTAAAATCGACTATGCGCTCACTCGACGCTAAGTGAGCGCGAGCTGAGCGAGAGAAGGGCGCGAGAAGGGCACGGGATAGGCGCGAGAAAAGCGCGAGACATCTAAGTGGGCGCGAGCTGAGCGCCAAGTGGGCGCGAGCTCGGCGCCAGGTCAATATTTCTATGCGCCTACTTCCCGAAGTGGGCGCAAGTGGGCGCCAAGTGGGCGGATACCCACTGCGATTTTCGAGTCTCTGTTATTTCGAGATCTCCATGTCTGGCTGATTTTTTTCGGTCTGTAATTGTTCCAATACACTCCCAATGTTCCCAGAATACTTCCCAACCAGTTTTGGATTTAATCTAAACACCTTTAATTTCAAGTTGAATTTCAATCTCACGTTCGGACTCATGGTATTCCAGAAAAGCCAGAAACTCACAATACAACCATGCAATTCAAAATACATCACGAATAAACTAAAACCTTAGTTGTAAATTAGTGCTACTCACCCTTATACGCTTATCCCAGAATAAAAGCTTATTCCACAACCGGCCGATCACGATTTCCGGATGCGCGTGAGGATGTGAAGGTAGCCGAACTATCCCCTGTTCGCGAGAGGAATAACCCACTCAAATCTGTATCTCCGACTCCACTAATCCGGTCATAGCTCTCGCGGTTCTCTTCTCTTCCCAGTGAAACCCTAATCGCCACACCAGTAGCCGCAAAACACCAAACCTCTTCAGTTACAAAAATACATACGAGCTTTCGAAAACCAAAAACCTAATTTCCCCTCCGGTGTTCAATTAACCCTCGGGATTCCTTATCTACCCCTCATTCACTTGAGTTTACCCGGATTACTTATTTGCTAATTCCCTATTTACTACAATATTTTTTAGTTCGAAATTAATTACGTAATAATATTCCACCTCATTTTCTTTGCCAACTAATGACCACGATCTCCAGCAATAAATAAATTTTGATTAAACCTATCAATAAATCCTTGTGTTCATATTTTTGCATATATTTTATTTTATCTACTATTTTATATTATTTATTTATTTTTTTCTACTCGAAACCTAATTTCCCCTTTAGTATAAATACCTTCCATACATATTGCCGCTCGACAACCTTTGAAAATCATTGATTCCGTGTACGCTCGTCCACCGAAATCCCTACGTATACCCGTATCTACTTAAGTTAATATGTACACATAATGAATTTTAATAAATAATAAATAAATAAAAGCTTAGCAAAAATCGGGGTTTTACAGGTCGGATTCGGGTCCAACTGGTTCCAAAAAATTGATTTTTTAAGTTATTTTAAAACTGCCCATATTTGCTATACGGGCTGGGCTAGCCTGTAAATATAATGCGGTTCAAGCCTGACCGTATAGTAAATACAGGCACGCCTGACCGTATAGTAAATACGGGCACTTGCTTGATTTTACAGTTCTGGGCCGACTTCGGTCGGGATCAATTTGGTTGGCCTTCTGGGATGTCCGGCAGTTCTTGTTGGGATTTCCAGCTCCTCCATTGCAAGGTATCTCCTCCATGTAGCTCCAAATGGACTTCTTTTAAGGTTTTTTATGATGGAAAGTTCCCATCTTCCACCTCTTGTTTAGATCAACCGTGAATGTGCATGCCGATGAGCCTTAGAAAATAGGAAGGGGAGAATTAAGGATTACATCAGAATGTAAGCAGGACAGGACCCCTCCATAAAAGTGCCAAATAATGAAACTGTGATGAGTTATTTTGGGGTTAAAGGTAATTTTCTGCTCATACTTCATATGGGATCTCTCCTTCACCGTATGGAACTCAAGGCCATGCACAACAAGAGCAAACAAGTGAAATGGAAATAACGAAACAAACAGTAAATAAAGATAATTTAGAAACAAAGCCAAGTTTGAGATATGTTGAATATTACATTACCAGAAATACACTTTTACTATTACCTTTCGACTTTGAAGAGTGATGGTTCTCCGAGTGATTTTGGCAGCGCTTCCGCGCTCCCGCTGATTTCCAAAAATGGGCTTGAAAAGGACCTCCTCTCTTTGAGTTGAAAGGGATTGAAGGTGAGGATGGAAGGTACAGTCTAGGGGTATTTTGGGAATATTTTTGGGCTGGTGGAGTTTTGTTAGAGCTTGGGCAGGAGTTGGACGTGGAAAAGGTAGAGAAATAGAGGGGGAAGGCTTAGGAGGACCAGCTTACACAAATGGGGGCTGGCCCCCTATTTATAGGCAAAATTTTCGTGCCCGTAATTCAATTACGGGTGAAATTCCCACATTTTCAAATCTTGCCGAATCGGCCAGCTGTCGCCGTATGGGACGCGTGTCCGGCTTCTAGAAGGCTTGCCCGTATTTGAAGTACGGGCATGCCTCGCCCGCACTTCAAATACGGGCGAGCACGTTTTTTAAATGCTAGATTTCAAACCTTTTATTAAATTTGGTTTATTTAAAAGATTTTATTCGATTTTCTTATTATTTTATTAAAAAATCTTGAGATTCTTCGTTATTACCATATTAAAATATTAAAATATCTTTTATTAAATGGTTTTTATTTATTTTATCAATTTATTTGTCTTTTTGCAGCTGTTTTTGCCACATGGGCAGTTTTCTTGAAACTTCAACTACCCATAACTTCTTCGTCTGGTATCTGATTTCAGCAAACTTAGTATCGTTGGAATCACCTCGGAACCAACTATCCATCGGAATCAATTTGGGCAGCTGCATTGGGTTCAAACAAAAAGTCAACTTTTTGCTCCCCAAAAGTTTGACCGGCTCATAACTTCCTCATCCGGACTCTGATTCCAGCAAACTCAATTGCGTTATAATCGTGTCGAAAAGATCTTTTTAATGAGATGAAGTTTGATGGCCAATTCTCCTTATATTAAAAAGTCAATTTTTTGACCCCCTCAAGGTTTGACTTTTTGTTTTCTTTCTTTTAGGGGTGCAAAAATCAGGTGTCTACACTTAGATTTTCCTAAAAATATTTTTCGAATAAATGTTTTCCAAAGAAAAATGTTTTACATCAAAACAAATGTTTTAGTATCGAATCTCTCGGATCCAAGGTTCAATATACCCCACAAACCAACTCATCTTTATTTTATCACGCCTAAATTACCCAACGCTTTATAATTTGCTATGTTTTCTGTTTCGCATGGGTTTTTTGTACCCCACTTAAAGTATAAGGAACTTTATTTCCGGTTTCAATTATAAAGTATAGTTCTAATTGGCTTGCATGGATCAATATGTTGTTTTGAAAACATAGTTCTCTTTCTCGGATTGATTGTCTAAAGTAATTTTTTCGTTCATTATATGGTTGTTCTTTTACATTACAACAATAAATAACACTGAAAGTCGAATGTTCTTATTTATTTATTTCCCAATTTTATGTATGAAACTCTTGAATCTTTCTTTCATTTAATTTGTAGGATCATGCTGATGTTAACAATTGTGGTAACATGAAGACGTTGAACTGACGCTATGTATAAAAATTGCTATGAGAAAGTTTCCATCTTTGAGCAGAAAAAAAAAAAAAAAAAAAAAGAGACCAAAACTTTTGAGGATCTTCAAACCCTTTTTTACATGTCATTTTAAATTATTCACCTCTTCGTACATGGCACGCATATTATTTCTCTTTTTTAATGATGGTTTTGAAAAGTACTTTTGCACATACAGAGACCAAAACTTATTGAGGAAATCATTTCTGAACAGGGTATGTTTTGTGCATTGCTTATCAAAAAATTAAAAAAAATGTTTGGTCCATTTGCTTATGATAGTCTTGAAAATTACTTAAATAACTTCATGCCTTTCCTATAAGCATGTACTTTCTTACATCCATGACACAACAGATGAGATTCCCTTTTTTTTTTTAACTCACTTCTAGAATAAGTGATTTTCAGGAAATATATTGTTACTAGCATAAACCTATTTGCCCCACATTGCTAGTAAAACTAATATAACCTCTTCCCAATTATCCATCAAATTAATCTAAAGTGATTTTGATTGGCATGCATGATATTCTCATTATGCTTTTTTTTTCTATTTTTGGTAGATATAGTGGTAGAGGAATTTCTGCTGCTTCTAGAGCAATCTTTAATATTTTATTTAAAACAAATTTTTTTTATGCTTTCTCAAAAGAGTTTTTCATGGCAGCACAGGTTGCTTTGAGTGACAAATTAAAATTCGAGCTAAGGATGGACTACAATAAAATAATCCTTTGCTATAGCTTCCATCGTTCTAGGCTTTTATGGAAAGATTGATTGACTAGTATATTCTGCTTTATTTTTTTTTAAAAAAAAATTTTTGTGTGCTAACATGTTTGTGTCAACAATGACAAAGAAGCAAAAAAGATATATAAAACTTTGACTGACATATTATTATTTCTTTTTTTTTTGGTAGTGTCATATTATTATTTCTACTCACCTCATTTTACATCTACATAATTTTACTACCACGGTACAGTTTTTTCAACTATAAGGGAAAATTCATTTTTAGTGATACTTTTTAAAAAGTATTAAAATTCAGTTAACAAAGTTTTACAAGCCATTCTAAAAGGTACAAAATTTTTTTTATTGTCTCTGCATGTATGTGAGTGAGTGAGTGGTATAAGGGTATTTTTGAAAGAATTTGTCCATAAGAAAATATTACTAAAAATTAATTATTTTCTAAAAAGTATATTGAAAATTAAAACTCAAAACTTTGCTAACTAAATTTTAATAATTTTCAAAAGTATCACTAAAAGTTAATTTTCCCCAATTATAACGTGCAAACTGTGCAATGGAGTCATTAGTTACCGTTTCTGAAAACTATGCATTTCAGATTAGTATAATGCACATAAATCTTTTCTCGTAAGATTTAAGTTTTGGAAACAGTTTATTTTAGGGCCTTTTGCATTCATACCCCTACATTTTAAGAAATATTCATCTATATCCTTTTTTTCTAATATTTGTATTTATATCTCTCCATTTAGTATAATCATTGCAATTATACCCCTAATGTTAAAGATCATTACCTTTTATTGTTTGTTTTTACCAAATGACTAAAGTAACCTTCAATGAAAAAATAATATTTCGTATTTGCCCTACTTTATTATCTTATATTTTATTTATGTTATTATATTATTATGTTTATCCCATTTATACCTCAAGTCATTGATATTAACTTGTTAATTAATAATTATTCATTTAAACTTAGCCAAGCATATAATCATTTGGCTATTTAACATTTCATCTTATAGAAAGTGATCATTTAATATAAAATATATATAAATAATTAAGGTTAATGGAATTTAACATTAGGAGTATAGTTGCAATGATTATGCTAAATTAAGGGATGTAGGTAAAATTACTAAAACAGGAGGATATGAATACAAATTTATTATAATATAGGGGTATGATGCAAAAAGTCATTTATTTTATCTTTTTATACTCAGAAAATAAACTACTTTTGCTTCATTGTGATAAGCAAAAACAACTTTAACCAAACATGCTTATTGTTGCAAAAAGCTTGATTTTGCATCAAAAAGCAAGAGAAAGAAACGATACGAAACGCAGCCTTAATTCAACTTTTAAGCTGAAACAAGGGAGGTGCCATGCAAGACACAACTTTCTATTTTAATACTTTTGAAAGTTTAAAAAACTTGAATTTCTTTCTTTTTGGAGAAAATAATGGGAAAGGCCTCCTTTTAGGGAGACTTTCTCTTGAGGCTTATAATTCAAACTTAGAAGTCTATAGCCCTCTTTTTTGTGAAAATTTATGAAAAAGGCCTCACATGAATAGCATGTGAGCACAAATTTCTAGATCATGCAAGCACAATCATATGGAATACATGTACAATCATGCAAGGATACAACTATAATCATACAAGTATACAAGCATAATCATAGTAGGATACATGTATACAAGCATAATCATAGTAGGATACATGTATAATTATATGGGGATATAAGCAATATCATAATAGGATACAAGCAAGTGGGGGATAAATTTGGATATTGTTGCTCATATGCTATTCTTGTGAGGGTTTTCCATAATTTTTCCTTAAACGAAGTGAAGGGCTCCCTCCATTTCCAGAGAACCCTGTCTCTGTTTCGGGAACTCTGTTTTTGTAAATGTGCTAACTTGATCAGGTGAACCGAAAGTCCTGTCGGAGCAATCCCGCCGAAGGAGCATCAATTCCGGCAAAATCTTTACGATTGAACAGTGTTACGAAGGTTAGAGGCAGAGATAGGAGGGGGAAGCTCTTTTAGCCAGGCGAAGCTGACGGCCTGAAAGGGGGGAGACCGTGCACACCGAAGCGGGTTCTCCGGCAAGCACAGTCATAGCTAGCGATGGATAACTGAGAAAACCAAGAGAGGAAGCAGCAGAGAGGACGGCGAGCTCGGTACAATTTGGTCCTTTATAATGTTGGGTTTTTACAGTTAAGTCTCTTTGGAGCTCATCTGGTTAAATTCAACCTTTTTTCTTCTTATAAATCTTGGGTTTAATCATCTTGTCGAAATAATCGAAATCATGGATCAGATTTGCTGATTGTTTACTACATCTGAAAACTAAACGCTGTTCTAATATTCCATGCTGGGTTTTATAAACATAAAAATGTTGTCTTTAGCATAAATGTTGGCATGTTAAATTGAACACTCTCAGTCATATCATTAGGCTTATGTCCTAATCCACTGCCTATGTTTCTGATGTGTTATAATGAGCGGGCTTCTAATTTTCATTTTACCATTTTAATTTTGATTAGTTTTTAGAGTAAATTGTAGATTTTACCTTTTGGATATGTGGTGGAAGGAAACTACCTTAGTTCGTCAAGACTTTTATGTTTTACCTTTCTTTTAGAGTTTGGTGTGGCAAACCTAAGTGTTAGGAATATAATTAAATATATAAAGTTCACCCTTATTATCAGCTTAAGCTTTTGGTAGGATTGGTGTTCTATATGGTATCAGAGCTTGGTGTTCTATATGGTATCGAAGCCTTAGACTAATGCCGAGGTCCTGGGTTCAAACCTCCACTATACCTGTTGAAAAATATTCCACATGTGGGGCCTCCTTAAAATGGGTTTGAGTCCGGCCTACATGTGAGGGTAAGTGTCAGGAATATAATTAAATATATAAAGTTTACCCCTATTATCAACTTAAGCTTTTGGTAGGATTGGTATATAAAGTTCATCTCTATTATCAACTTAAGCTTTTGGTAGGACTGGTGTTCTATACTAAGTGACCATATTAAGCTAAGGTTAGAATTCCAAGTGGCCTTATTGACCAAATTACGTTTTATATAAATTCTGAAAGGTGGTTCATTCACCACATTAGTTGCTTTTAGGAATTCTATAAAGTGGTTCATTAATTGATAACCTAATTCATTTCACCTTGAGAAAACCCGACTCAGCCCAATGCCCTTCAACAGAGAGCACCATAAAAATCTAGCCGTCTCACAATGAATCATACTATGATCCACCGGTCTCCAGTCTCTAAGACACAATACACACACATGGCAAGAGATAGTTTACTACTTCCTCCTCTTTTAGAAATTTTCTCGAGTGTTAGTGTTGTGGAATGCGGTTCAAAGGAAGGCCTTTACTTTTTTGTGAGGGCAGGGGAAATGTAGGGTTTACATGAAAATTCAAAGGAGGTGGAGGTAAATGAACCATGCTGTGAAACATTTTGCTGGAATTTATGCTAGAGCAAAGTACAAAATGGACAAAGGGGCTTTATAAAAACATAATAATCAATCCAACTTATAGAACCAACTTTAACCACGACTAGAGTGATTGAAGATGAGAAGGTCAAACAATGAGATGTAGCCATTGCTGAAAGTTGTAGTCTCGGAGTTACATGGTTGGTGAGCAGCAAGAAAAGTCCAGTGGTCAGGTAATTGATAAAGTTCAGATGTGGCCAGTGTTGAGGATACCAAGCTGTGAACCAGGTGGCCAATGATCATCAGTACGTTTTCTCACTGGGGTCGCAAAGTACTCAAGATGGTTCGGTGTTAAAGAGGGTCAGAAGGAGTAACATTTTATTGAGTTTAGACAGTTTTTGTTTTAAGTTTGTGAGGTTGAAGAAGTGTCTTTCATCCTAGAGTCATCTTCCATTTTATAGATGAAAATCAGTTAGTTATTCCAATGACCCTCTCCTCTCTTTTGTCTAAATGTGTTGTCTTTTATTTTTAACTACCATCACTTTTCATGATGAAAAAACACGTTCAGTCTATGTGGCATCATCAGATTGCCTTTTTTTATTCCATAGACATGGCCCATTTTTCTTCCACATGTCTTTGCCTTGGTAGACGTTCCTGTTCTTCATTTTCGTTCTAAGGAAAGTTTGATTATCTGAACCAAATTGTCAGGTGATGAAGCAATTTGCATATATCATTTACATGTGATCTAATCCCTTTTCAAGGATTTGATGCACAAATCTTTGTGTAAACGATTGACAAAACAATGAATTTCCTTGTTGGGTTACAAACTGATGCAATGCTTCCAAGCACAAACAGAAGGCAGCTTTGTTTCTTGAAGTCGGAATATCTATAAACTCCTTATTAGTAGGATTTAAGAGCAAAAGACAGTACTTAATAATATTTCTCAAAGCCAAACATTTGCTTGTAATCAACAATTTCTTTTACTCTGTCAACTCCCAACAGCATCGAAAATCAACTTCTGAGAACTTACTGCTTTTTGTGCTGCAACTTGAGTTGCTTCATTCTTTCTTCTGTGGGCTTTAGTGCTTCTCCAAAGATCCTTAGTAACTGAAAAATCATGATTGTAGAATTAGTTAACACCCAGTGTCAAAAGGTAGAGACAGCTTTGTTTGTCTCTCTTAAGGATAAGCTTATGATATTTTCCTCTTACCTCATCAATTTCTCCAGGAGTGATTGTTACTGCAGGGCAAAGGAGAATCATATGGCCAATAGTACGTGGAAACAATCCACGCTTCTTGCACTCCTTATCAAAAACTTCGGCTACCTCTGTGGAGCAATTGTTGAAACATATTATAAGAAGAAACACTAGTAACATCAACTCAGATATACATTTCATGTCATTAAACACATTGAAACTCCCGGCCACAAGTAGTGATCTTCTCTTTTGAGTAATGAAAAGCCAAATGAATACGAAACTTACCCCATTCAACAGGGAAAAGATCATTTGGTGACTTGTTATCCACGAATTCGACTGCAGCAAATAGACCAATTCCCCTTATCTGCATAATAAAATTGGATTTGAAATTCAAAATTTTTTTTTGAATTTTTGAAATCAAGTAACAATTGAAAGGTTAAGATTTGAAAGTACCTCGCCAATAATGGGGCTATCAAGGTGTTTTCTTAGCCCATTTAAAAACCTTGGGGATATTTTGTCGACTGCCTCACCAATATTTCTTTCCCTAGAAACCAAAGAAACGGTTTTGTTTACCACCAATTTTATATTAAATTCTCAATGAAATATGCTAGAGAGTAGCGTACTTGTAAATTTTCACTGCTTCTAAGGCAACTGCACAGGATACTGGGTGTCCAGAATTAGTAAATCCATGAGCAAATCCACCTAATTGTCACAAGGTTAGTATTACTCCACGAAAAAGGAATTGTAAATCATCTTACATTGCTAATTCTGCAAGTATTTTAGATGTACCAAGTTTGTTGGCATGAGACTCTATGACGTCAGTGATTTCGGGGTTTATAAGAACTGCTCCAATAGGTATGTATCCAGAAGAAAAACCCTGAAAATCCCAATTTGTAAATACAAACGTCAATCCACTTACCTTTTTTTTGTGAAGGGTCCATACTTCAATTTTGTTAAGACTGTACCTTTGCCAAAGCAACCATGTCTGGTTTCATTTTCATTTTATCACAACCAAACATTGCTCCAATCCTTCCAAAGCCACAAACAACCTGAAACAAATAATTATGGGAAAAAACAGGGACATTAATCCTATGCTAAAGAAAAATGTTTAATCATGACTTTTGGATACATTGAAACAACTTATTATATATACACTGAAGTACCTCATCCACAATCAATAGAATGTCGTATTTTTTCAACACAGCTTGAATCTGAAAATATGCACAAATATATTAAGAATTCATAATTCATGTCCTTCTAATATGAACTGATGCATGTGGGCATGCAACTAAGCTTAAATTTTTTACGGAAGGTATAGAACAAATTGTATGATATTGAATTCTAACCTTTTCATAATATGTATTGGGAGGAATAATCACTCCTCCAGCAGCATGGACAGGCTCACAGATAAATGCAGAAATCTAACAGAAATACCCATATCAGATCAATGATAAAAGTACCCTTTTATTTGTAAAGCAATCTTGGATGGAAGCTAGTGTTTAATTATTAACATAAGGAACTACCGTGTCTGGTCCCTCTCTAAGAATAAGATCCTCCAATTCCTTGGCTAATCTAGTTGCAAATTGCTCCTCTGTCTCACCTGTCACAGATATGCACATATTGATTTATCTATTGTCAAGAAAATCATTGAATAAAACGATAAACATGAAACAATGGCTAATATAGAAACCTGGTAGGTGGTTGCGCCAATAATGAGGACATTCGGTCTCTAATACAAATGGTCCTGGTAGATCAAAGCCTTCATGTAGTGGATAAAGGCTAGAAAAAAATTACAATGTTAATAGATGAATAAAATTCATGAACAATTCTATCAAGTATGGTAGAGCATGAAGATTACTAGCAAAGGATACTCCCGATGATTATAGTTTAGACTCCTAGGCCAATTACATGTCATTCCACAACTTATGCTAATAAGAAGTATTACAATAACTTATATTTTTGTTGCTGCCTCCTTTATGGCATACCGTGTAAGACTCGCTGCTGCTATAGTTGATCCATGGTACCTGTCAGAAGGCAAAATTAAATAAAAGTTTAATTAGATAAACTCATCTAGAGAAGATGTAGAAACAAAAAAAAATTGTATTCTTTGCTTGAAAACATACGAGTATTTCCGAGATATAATTCTCTTCTTATTTGGCCTTCCAAGTGCATTATTATAATACCAGGCTATCTTCACCTGCCAATAAATAAATATAAACCCACAAAAACGGAAGACGTTAATTAATTATTGAAGGTAATTTTCCTTTAGTACTGATTTTCATAAGCATGTTTTCTTTAACATAAATAAGGTCTTTCTATTTTAATTATTTCTACCTATCTTATCTATGCTGATGTCAAGGTCTACTTAATTGTAACCTTGAATTTACAATGCAATGTACTTCTTGGAAAAGCTTAACTACATGTTAAATATCACAAGATTCTTGATTTCACTTTTCACATTTTTGTTGATCTTTCTAGTCATCCTTTCTCAAACACTTTCTTGAACTCCTCTTTATCAAAATCAAAATTTACAACATGATTGTCATCTCACTTAGATATCCAACTGACCATTGAAATATTTAACTGAGAAATGAGGTCTATTATTTCTTGAAAAACAGAGCTTGAAGTCTTATAAACCCCATGCTTCATTGTGTTCTTATTAATTCTCCCTCCGTTAGCTTTCTAACCTTTGAACTCAATCTTGTGGCTATCATGAGTTATGATGTTATGTGCATCAATTATGTTCCTAAAAATGCTACTCTTTATAAACTTCTAAGACATGATGAACAAACCATGGTTTCATTAGACTCTGAACCACCGTTTGTAAAGAAGACTTTTTTCATTTTCGTTGCTGTAAATGTTTCCAGAAGCTCCTTTGCAAGATCCTGCAAGGACAAAATAATCACTCACTTATGAATGTTAAAAAAAAAACCTTCTTACAAGTTTGTAATTAACCACATGCAGAAGCAATCAACAAAAGATTGCTTAAACTAGTGCTCACTTCAAAGATGACGCTCAAAATTTAAATTTGTGCAACTAAAAGTGTCAAATGTTCAATTCAATGAGAGTTGTATACAAATTGCAAAATAATCTTGCATGATATTAGTAGAATATTGTTGAAAATGCTAACATAATTCGATCATATAATTTAAGATGAACATATTGGAAGAAACAGAGTCACAAGTAATGAATATACCACAGGAGGTGGACTAATGCAATTCCAGAAAGCATGGTAAAATGGCAGGGTTTTTAATTGGTTGACTGCGGCTGCAACAAGTCGAGGTTCACTTCCACCTGCAAAATTCAAAAGTTACATCAATGACTTAAATTAAAAATATCTATGACATAACTCACGCATTATATGTAACTTGACTAATAACAGGGATATTTTGATATTATTTGCTTAAGAATAATATCCAATTTCTTAGCTCTCTGTCATCCATTATGAGAGTTTATTGCTTGGGAATTTTCAAGAGAAAAATCTACATCTTTTCAGTTATACAAATTTTTGTTGATGCTATTTTAGGATACTTTGAAAAGTGTGGTATGACTAGTCAAGTTTTATCTCCCAAAATATTGGAAAAAAGTATCGGTGCCAACAAAATGTGACTACTTTAGAATCAATCTGCTAAATATGTTTGGAATGATTCTTGTGACACAAAAGAGAAAAAAGGTAATAAAGATATCAGCAAAGCATCTCTCTAAAGATGTGGAAACTGATTTCTCACTTTTTTAGACAAAAACTTTTCTTGAGAGGCTACATTAGGTAATGAGTCTTTAGCCTTACAGGATTCTGTCATTTTTCTCTCCTCTCCCAACTTCTTTCTTGTAGCTCTCTTCCTCTTTCTCTTGATATATTGTAGAATAGAATATATGGATGAGTCAAAGATCCTTACAAACTATTGTAGAAACAAAAACTCGTGAAGTGTAAGTGAGTTCACATAAATATTTGCTCAATTTTATACACCAATTAACTAGATGATCACTTGTTCTGTTCTTAGATATTTTTGGTATTAGTTTCATTACTAAAAAAATAAATGATTTATTCAAAATTATTTTGAAGCCTCTTTCATCATATAAGCTGATATGAAGTTTGGCAATTTTATAGTGACCTTAAAGCAACAGAACCAAACAAAGGAAAACTATCAACAGTAAGAGGGGCTTGAGATAGTGGTAACTATTGCTGACCTAAGCTTGTGCAGAATACACCAGAAACACCATCAAGATACTTATTGCCCTCTCCATCAAAGACATAACAACCCTAAAATTTGTGTATCAAGAAATTTTCAAGATAGGATTAGTTTCCAAAAAAAATAAAAAAAGGAAATTAATTCAAAAAATCATTACAAATGTAAGCTCACAATGGCCTAGAATTTTCTTTCCTTCATGATATGGTTATGTCAATTTAAATGTCAAAAATGTTATACCTCAGTCCTGTCAATGAAAAGTGGGTCCTGTTCAGCAGTTTCTTTTGGATCTGTGAATGGCGCCAACAGCCCATGCCCCTTCAACCTAAGGAGAGCAAGCATCTCATTTCATGAGGAACATACTAAATTGAAGTGTTGTTTTTATTTATCATACTTGTTGAACTTAAAAGCTACAATATTCAGCAGTAAAGAATAACGGTATAATAGATTTAAGGAAGACCCGTTAAGCTAGAATTTTTGTTCTAGTGTTCTCAAAAGAATTCAGTTTTGTTATCCAAAATAATTTCCCTTATTTTTTTTTTCCCATGTACTTTTCTTTCTTGCAGAAAATATATTTGTATTTTTGTTGTAAACTTGAAATGCCTGGACCAAAGTGAAACTGAATTTCACGCATCATTCTCTCTTTACTCTTTAAGCTGATATGGACCTCTTCCACATGACGTGGTGATAACCTTTTTATGGTTTAAATTACTCCTATATGTTCAAAAAGAAAATCGGCTTTTCATTTGTTGACATTCAGCTAATTAATTTTTTTCTGGGAGGGTTTTCACTAAACTTTTTTCTTATGGCACTTTATACTTACATCTCTGAGTGCTCATTTTCTTAAGAGTTATGATAAATTTCATATGGAACACTTTCATCCATTTTTGTGTTCCTAGTGTAGAATCTGAGTTTTCTATGCTTCTGTCTTCTAGAAATTTCTTTATGTTTTCTGAGTTCTAACATTTTAATATCAATTATAATGACGGAATCTTTTTTTTTGGTTTAATCATTGAATTATCATTTTTAATTAGATTGCCAACTCTCTTAAACTTAATGATTCAATTTGAACTGAATTGATTCATGATTTTTTGTGGGATTCAATTTTCAAACTAAAGCAAAAGAGACTGAAGTACTAGTGAAAAGTGATGACAAAAAAATGGAGACCAGAATTTCATCTACACAAATGCAACACAATAATTGTGAAGAGATGAAATACTGCATCATAAATGAGTAGAAGACATGTATTACTAAGAGAATGTCTGTACCCTTTTCCACGATTAATCTTGGGGGTAGTATCTTTCTGTTGTACTGTTGCTGTGGACATGCTCTGTGTAAGCATGGGAGCGCAAAGCAACTCCTCCTTGCAACTTCCATTTTTTGCAACTTGTTTCAAGTATGAACATGCCTGGAAAAGAACTAAACAAGTAAATATAGGTGTACTAATCAAAATTTCAAGCCAAGTATGAACAACCCCATGGAAACCAATAAATGGTTACTAAGAAAAACAATCCAATGGGTAACATGGTAGCTTTGTTATTATATTATCAAATTCAAAGCCAACTTCTTGGAAAAATTTCACATTGGAATTCTTAAAATCATTTTTTCTAATGAAGAACTAAAAAAACAAATTAATTTGTGCAAGATTTGGCATTCATTCATTAATGAGAACCAGGGACAAGAGTAAGTTAATGGACCTTGAAACTTATTCTTAATTGAGAAGGGGAGGAATCGAATTTTGGGAACTGATGTGAGAAAATCTCTCTCTCACAAATCAAGCTAGGTGGTTTTCCTATATTTTGAGAACTCATTCATCAACAAGTATGATTTTAAACTAGTGAAATTTGGAATCTTTAAATGCATCCTTGTTTCTTGTATTGACAAATAGAGATGTCAATTTTCCGGGTCTGCTCAAAGCCCACTCAGCCCAGCCCAAATAAAAGCCTGAACTTTGGAGCCCATTAGTTTCAGGCTAGGTTGAAGAGAATTTTAAAGTAGAAAACTGCCAACAACTTTATACAATTATAGAAACAGAAACAAGAAACATTTGGAAGAACCTCAATTATGAGGGAGAATCTGAAAATAGATATAGGAGTGGTTAGCAGAGAAAATTTTCATTTTTAAGAAATTTAGTAAATTCAATTCCTATTGAAAGACTTCACTATTAGGAGCTAATAGAACAATACTTACAAAGTAAGAGTAAAAAAATATAGGCTCTACAAGAGTTATTAATACTGTAATAGAATGATATATTTGGGATTATTAAATGGTTTTTAATAGAGCGGGATTGAGAGAAAAGATTCGTGTCACTGATCACACTTCGGTGGGAATTGGCTTATGATGATGATGAAATGATCTCTCAGTCCTCCCACACCTCTCTCTCTCCCTCTCTCTCACACACATACACATATCTCGGAGCCTGGAGCTAAAGAAAACTTGCTAGTGTGGTTTTCCATCCAAACCTTGGTTGCCCAAGGGTTCTTGATCTAAGCCTGTCAAAATGTCCCCTATCAGGTGGATGATCTACCAAGACAAACATCACCTGGGTCTTTTCTGTTTTTTTTTTCTTTAAAATACCTGCTTCAACCTCATGAGATTGCTTACTCTTACATTGACAATGCATTATAAACCCCAAACACCCCACTAAAAAGAGTAGGAACTAATGAAGGCAACAAGATTCACATAAAGCAATCAACAAAAAAAAGTTATAAGTAAAAGAGACAAAACCCAGACAATCAAACAGAAGGATTGCGGAGAAATGCAACAAAATGAGATGAGAAAAGTCTGGGCCTTAGAGCTTGAAACCTGATTTTTGAGACTGGAACGTGAAAAAAGCTTCCCCAACATCTTGTTTTGTGCTCTAAGCTGTTTTTAGAGTTCTGGTAGTTGCACTAGTCTTGCAGCACTGAGTGCTATTATTTCTATCTATGCTTTTATAGAAGTTCATAGCAAATTATTAATACAGAGAAGTTCATTTTTTCTCATCTCCCACTGTACTTATACATTTTCAGATTAGCCTCTGTACTTAAAGGGCTTTTCAGTTGGAAGTGATATATATAGTTTCTTTTCAAATATCTCCCTTAATTTTTGAAATATTTAGGGTGAATCTGAAATGGAAAATATTTGAATTGATCAGCAGTTAAAAATTTTGGGTGTAAGTTATAGGCGCCTTTTTGGAATTTTATGTTTATTGTGGGAGTTCAGTGAAAAGTTGGAGACCACGAGACCTCCGTGGGCCGAGCGAGTCAATCCAACGTGCTTGCTGTCTAATCGATTAATATAAACAAACATAAAAGAGACAAAGAGAAGGATGCGAAGTGATTATGTAAGCTGGAGGCATAGGAAGAGCATTACCTGGTCAGTCAAAATCTTCTTTGGCAGAATGTAATTGGTCCAAATGGACAGGAACTTTGAATTCTCGGACGAACAAACTGTTCTTGCGCGCACAGTCCACGATTTCGTATTAGGCGGGCGTACGTCACTATTACCAAGCTTTGAATTAGATTTTTAAAAGGCACTTTGACAGATTTTGGATTGGGTAAATTACACTTACCTCCCTTGAAGTATGCTATAATTACACTTACCTCCCTTGAGATTTCTGAAATAACACTTTCCCCCATTAAGATTTGTGTATGGGTCAAAATAACACTCTTTTATTGAAGTTTCCATTAAAACAGTCGTGATAGTAAAATAATTTAAACTAGACAAGATTACCTCTTCATAAAGATGAGAACAAAAATTTTAATGGCGTAAGGCATAACTATCATTTAACTTAAATGGGGGTAATCTTGTCCAATTCAAATTATTTTACTAACTATCACTACTATTTTGACGGAAACTTCAATGAAAGAGTGTTATTTTGACTCATACACAAATCTCAAGGGGGGAAAGTGTTATTGCAGAAACCTCAAGAGAGGTAAGTGTAATTATAGCATACCTCAAGGGAGGTAAGTGTAATTTACCCTTTTGGATTCTATCCTGATATATAATCTAATTCTAGAATCTAGAAGTGGTGTTTGGATCACATTATAGAGTTGGATATTTATAATATAATTTTGAAATCTGACCTAAAATAAGAATCTGTCTCTAAGAACATAATAGCATTATGCTGATATCATTTTTTGTGTGTAATTATTAACATAAAAATTAAAAAGTTGGTCACGGTAATCAAGGTTAATCAAATGAGATTCTACACTCTAATGGCATAATTAAATTCTAGAACCCAATGTATTCATATGGAATTTTGAATTTTAGAAACCAGATTTTGAAAATCCAAGATGATAATTTGAATCCAAAATCTAGAATGCCTATTAAACGCTCTATAAGGCATAGGGGGAGTAGTTACAAACTGGTTCTGTTTTGAACAAAAATGTTGAGTTTAGACGGGTATAGTCCTGTATTATTGAAACCCTAAACTACGCAGGGAATGGGCATTTTAGGAAAGAAGTGAATTGTTTTAGGCATGCTTCCCAAGGGGCCTTCTCGCATTAAGTATGGTATAAACTTCTCCAATCGAGCCCAAGCTTAGTTTAAACAGGGTCAAGCTCGTTGGGCATAGTGGGCCGGGCCTATAACTGACACCCCTTGGGATTGTATCTTTACGAAGAGAAAAGGCCATAATCAATTTGGAGGCAAAGCCAAAAGATTAGTTTAAGAGGGGCAAACAATAAATTCAACCACATTAACATGAATAATTACTTTTAGAAAAAAGAAATTGGGAATATTATAGAAAAGGTGACCACTTTTGGCTGGTACATATAAAAATAGTCCATAAAAAAATTTTTTTCCAAAAAGGGGTCCATGTTCAAGAAAAAGAAAAAATGAACTATAAGATAACTGTACTGTAGTTACATGGGACACAAGCACAGCCTACTTGGGACACGAGTGCATTATGTGAATGATTAACAAAACAATGAATTTCCTTGTTGGGTTAAAAACTGATGCAATGCTTCCAAGCACAAACAGAAGGCAGCTTTGTTTCTTGAAGTCGGAATATCTATAAACTCCTTATTAGTAGGATTTAAGAGCAAAAGACAATACTTAATAATATTTCTCAAAGCCAAACATTTGCTTGTAATCAACAATTTCTTTTACTCTGTCAACACCCAACAGCATCGAAAATCAACTTCTGAGAAGTTACTGCTTTTTGTGCTGCAACTTGAGTTGCTTCATTCTTTCTTCTGTGGGCTTTAGTGCTTCTCCGAAGATCCTTAGCAACTGAAAAATCATGATTGTAACATTAGTTAACACCCAGTGTCAAAAGGTAGAGACAGCTTTGTCTGTCTCTCTTAAGGATCAGCTTATGACATTTTCCTCTTACCTCATCAATTTCTCCAGGAGTGATTATTACTGCAGGGCAAAGGATAATCATATGGCCAATAGTACGTGGAAACAATCCACGCTTCTTGCACTCCGCATCAAAAAAGTCGGCTACCCCTGTGGATCCATTGTTGAAAAATATTATAAGAAGAAACACTAGTAACATCAAATCAGATATACATTTCATGTCATTAAACACATTGAAACTCCCTGCCACAAGTAGTGATCTTCTCTTTTGAGTAATAAAAAGCCAAATGAATACGAAACTTACCCCATTCAACAGGGAAAAGATCATTTGGTGACTTGTTATCCACGAATTCGATACAAGCAAATAGACCAATTCCCCTTATCTGAATAATAAAATGGGATTTGAAATTCAAAAGTTTGTTTTTTTTTTTTTGAATTTTTGAAATCATGTAACAACTTGAAAGATTAAGATTTGAAAGTACCTCGCCAATAATGGGGCTATCAAGGTATTTTCTTAGCCCATTTAAGAACCTTGGGGATATTTTCTCGACTGCCTCACCAATATTTCTTTCCCTAGAAACCAGAAAAAGGGTTTTGTTTACCCACCAATTTTATATTAAATTCTCAATGAAATATGCTAGAGAGTAGCGTACTTGTAAATTTTCACTGCTTCTAGGGCAACTGCACAGGATACTGGGTGTCCAGAATTAGTAAATCCATGACCAAATCCACCTAATTGTCACAAGGTTAGTATTACTCCAAGAAAAAACAATTGTAAATCATCTTACATTACTAATTCTGCAAGTATTTTAGATGTACCAAGTTTGTTGGCGTGAGACTCTATGACGTCAGTGATTTCGGGGCTTATAAGAACTGCTCCAATAGGCATGTATCCAGAAGAAAAACCCTGAAAATCCCAATTTGTAAATACAAACGTCAATCCACTTACCTTTTTTTTTTTTAAGGGTCCATACTTCAATGTTGTTAAGACTGTACCTTTGCCAAAGCAACCATGTCTGGTTTCATTTTCATTTTATCACAACCAAACATTGCTCCAATCCTTCCAAAGCCACAAACAACCTGAAACAAATAATTATGGGAAAAAACAGGGACATTAATCCTATGCTAAAGAAAAATGTTTGATCATGACTTTTGGATACATTGAAACAAATTATTATATATACACTGAAGTACCTCATCCACAATCAATAGAATGTCGTATTTTTTCAACACAGCTTGAATCTGAAAATATGCACAAATATATTAAGAATTCATAATTCATGTCCTTCTAATATGAACTGATGCATGTGGGCATGCAACTAAGCTTAAATTTTTTACGGGAAGGTATAGAACAAATTGTATGATATTGAATTCTAACCTTTTCATAATATGTATTGGGAGGAATAATCACTCCTCCAGCAGCATGGACAGGCTCACAGATAAATGCAGAAATCTAACAGAAATACCCATATCAGATCAATGATAAAAGTACCCTTTTATTTGTAAAGCAATCTTGGATGGAAGCTAGTGTTTAATTATTAACATAAGGAACTACCGTGTCTGGTCCCTCTCTAAGAATAAGATCCTCCAATTCCTTGGCTAATCTAGTTGCAAATTGCTCCTCTGTCTCACCTGTCACAGATATGCACATATGGATGAATCTTTTGTCAAGAAAATCATTGAACAAAACGATAAACATCAAACAATGGCTAATATAGAAACCTGGTAGATGGTTGCGCCAATAATGAGGACATTCGGTCTCTAATACAAATGGTCCTGGTAGATCAAAGCCTTCATGTAGTGGATAAAGGCTAGAAAAAAATTACAATGTTAATAAATGAATAAAATTCATGAACAATTCTATCAAGTATGGTAGAGCATGAAGATTACTAGCAAAGGATACTCCCGATGATTATAATTTAGACTCATAGGCCAATTACATGTCATTCCACAACTTATGATAATAAGAAGTATTAAAATAACTTATATTTTTCTTGCTGCCTCCTTTATGGCATACCGTGTAAGACTCGCTGCTGCTATAGTTGATCCATGGTACCTGTCAGAAGGCAAAATTAAATAAAAGTTTAATTAGATAAACATTGTTCATCTAGAGAAGATGTAGAAAAAAAAATTTGTAGTGTTTGCTTGAAAACATACGAGTATTTCCGAGATATAATTCTCTTCTTATTTGGCCTTCCAAGTGCATTATTATAATACCAGGCTATCTTCACCTGCCAATAAATAAATATAAACCCACAAAAACTGAAGACGTTAATTAATTATTGAAGGTAATTTTCCTTTAGTACTGATTTTCATAAGCATGTTTTCTTTAACATAAATAAGGTCTTTCTATTTTACTTATTTCTACCTATCTTATCTATGCTGATGTCAAGGTCTACTCAATTGTAACCTTGAATTTACAATGCAATGTACTTCTTGGACAAGCTTAACTACATATTAAATATCACAAGATTCTTCATTTCACTTTTCACATGTTTGTTGATCTTTCTAGTCATCCTTTCTCAAACACTTTCTTGAACTCCTCTTTATCAAAATCAAAATTTTCAACATGATTGTCATCTCACTTAGATATCCAACTGACCATTGAAATATTTAACTGAGAAACGAGGTCTATTATTTCTTGAAAAACAGAGCTTGAAGTCTTATAAACCCCATGCTTCATTGTGTTCTTATTAATTCTCCCTCCATTAGCTTTCTAACCTTTGAACTCAATCTTGTGGCTATCATGAGTTATGATGTTATGTGCATCAATTATGCTCCTAAAAATGCTACTCTTTATAAAATTCTAAGGCATGATGAACAAACCATGCTTTCATTTGACTCTGAGCCACCATTTGTAAAGAAGACTTTTTTCATTTTCGTTGCTGTAAATGTTTCCAGAAGCTCCTTTGCAAGATCCTGCAAGGACAAAATGATCACTCACTCATGAATGTTAAAAAAAAAACCTTCTTACAAGTTTGTAATTAACCACATGCAGAAGCAATCAGCAAAAGATTGCTTAAACTAGTGCTCACTTCAAAGATGATGCTCAAAATGTAAATTTGTGCAACTAAAAGTGTCAAACGTTCAATTCAATGAGAGTTGTATATAAATTGCAAAATAATCTTGCATGATATTAGTAGAATATTGTTGAAAATGCTAACATAATTCGATCATATAATTTAATATGAACGTATTGGAAGTAACAGAGTCACAAGTAATGAATACCACGGGAGGTGGACTAATGCAATTCCAGAAAGCATGGTAAAATGGCAGGGTTTTTAATTGGTTGACTGCAGCTGCAACAAGGCGAGGTTCACTTCCACCTGCAAAATTCAAAAGCTACATCAATGACTTAAATTAAAAATATCTATGGCATAACTCACGTATTATATGTAACTTGACTAATAACAGGGATATTTTGATGTTATTTGCTTAAGAATAATATCCAATTTCTTAGCTCTCCTTCATCCATTATGAGAGTTTATAGGCTTAGAAATTTTCAAGAGAAAAACCTACATCTTTTCAGTTATACAAATTTTTGTTGATGCTATTTTAGGATACTTTGAAAAGTATGATATGATTAGTCAAGTTTTATCTCCCAAAATATTGGAAAAAAGTATCGGCACCAACGAAATGTGACTACTACTTTAGAATCAATCTGCTACATATGTTTGGAATGATTCTTGTGACACAAAAAAGAAAAAAGGTAATAAAGATATCAGCAAAGCATCTCTCTAAAGATGTGGAAACTGATTTCTCACTTTTTTAGACAAAAATTTGCTTGCAAGAATCTCATCCTTTAGTTTCTTCCTTCTATAGATAAGCAGGTCGATTGGACACAAATATCTATCCTTCCATGACAAGCTCAATCTTTCACAGTTATAAATTTTTCTTGAGAGGCTACATTAGGGAATGAGTCTTTAGCCTTACAGGATTCTGTCCTTTTTCTCTTCTCTCCCAACTTCTTTCTTGTAGCTCTCTTTCTCTTTCTTTATATATATTGTAGAATAGAATATATGGATGAGTCAAAGATCCTTACAAAATATTGTAGAAACAAAAACTCATGAAATGTAAGTGTGTTCTCATAAATATTTGCTCAATTTTATACACAAATTAACTAGATGATCACTTGTTCTGTTCTTAGATATCTTTGGTATTAGTTTCATTACTAAAAAAATAAATGATTTATTTCAAAATTATTTTCAAGCCTCTTTCATCATATAAAAGCTGATATGAAGTTTGGAAATTTTATGGTGACCTTAAAGCAACAGCACCAAACAAAGACATGGCTTGAGATAGTGGTAAATATTGCTGACCTAAGCTTGTGCAGAATACACTAGAAACACCATCAAGATACTTATTGCCGTCTCCATCAAAGACATAACAACCCTACAATTTGTGTATCAAGAAATTTTCAAGATAGGATTAGTTTCCCAAAAAAATAGAAAGAAATGAAATTAATTCAAAAAAGCATTAAAAATGTAAGTTCACGGTGGCCTAGAATTTCTTTCCTTCATGATATGGTTATGTCAATTTAAATGTCAAAAAGGTTATACCTCAGTCCTGTCAATGAGAAGTGGCTCCTGTTCAGCAGTTTCTTTTGGATCTGTGAATGGCGCCAACAGCCCATGCCCCTTCAACCTAAGGAGAGCAAGCATCTCATTTCATGAGGAACATACTAAATTGAAGTGTTGTTTTTATTTATCATAGTTGTTGAACTTAAAAGCTACAATATTCAGCAGTAAAGATCAATGGTATCATAGATTTAATGAAGAGCTGTTAAGCTAGAATTTTTGTTCTAGTGTTCTCAAAAGAATTCAGTTTTGATATCCAGGATAATTTCCATTATTTTTTATACTTTTCTTGCTTATAGAAAATATATTTGTATTTTTGTTGTAAACTTGAAATACCTGGACCAAAGTGAAACTGAAATTCGCGCATCATTCTCTCTTTACTCTTTAAGCTGATATGGATCTCTTCCACATGACTTGGTGATAGCCTTTTTATGGTTTAAATTACTCCTAGATGTTCAAAAAGAAAATCAGCTTTTCATTTGTCGACATTCAGCTAATTAATTTTTTTCTGGGAGGGTTTTCACTAAACTTTTTTCTTATGGTACTTTAAACTTACATCTCTGAGCGCTCATTTTCTTAAGAGTTATGATATATTTCATATTGAACACTTTCATCCATTTTTGTGTTCCTAGTGTAGAATCTGAGTTTTCTATGCTCTGTCTTCTAGAAATTTCTTTATGTTTTCTTAGTTCCAACATTTTAATATCAATTATAATGACTGAATCTTTTTTTTGGTATAATCATTGAATTATCATTTTTAATTAGATTGCCAACTCTCTTAAACTTAATGATTCAATTTGAACTGAATTGATTCATGATTTTTTGTGGGATTCAATTTTCAAACTAAAGCAAAAGAGACTTAAGTACTAGTGAAAAGTGATGACAAAAAAATGGAGACTAGAATTTCATCTACACAAATGCAACACAATAATTGGGAAGAGATGAAATACTGCATCATAAATAAGTAGAAGACATGTATTACTAAGAGAATGTCTGTACCCTTTTCTAATCCTGGGGGTTGTATCTTTCTGTTGTACTGTTGCTGTGGACATGCCCTGTGCAAGCATGGGAGCGCAAAGCAACTCCTCCTTGCAACTTCCATTTTTTGCAACTTGTTTCAAGTATGAACATGCCTGGAAAAGAACTAAACAAGTAAATATATGTGCACTAATCAAAATGTCAAGCCAAGTATGAACAACCCCATGGAAACCAATAAATGGTTACTAAGAAAAACAATGCAATGGGTAACGTGGTAGCTGTGTTATTATATTATCAAATTCAAAGGCAACTTCTTGGAAAAATTTCACATTGGAATTCTGAAAATCATTTTTTCTAATAAAGAACTAAAAAACAAATTAATTTGTGCAAGATTTGGCATTCATTCATTAATGAGAATCAAGGACAAGAGAAAGTTAATGGACCTTGAAACTTATTCTTAATTGAGAAGGGGAGGAATCAGATTCTGGGAATTGATGTGAGAAAATCTCTCTTTCAAAAATCAAGCTAGGTGGTTTTCCTATATTTTTGAGAACTCATTCATCAACAAGTACGATTTTAAACTAGTGATATTAGGAATCTTTAAACTGCATCCTTGTTACTAGTATTGACAAATAGAGATGTCAATTTTCCAGGTATGCTAAAACCTGCTCGGCCCAGCCCAAATAGAAGCCTGAACTTTGGAGCCCATTAGGTTCAGGCTAGGTTGAAGAGAATTTTAAAGTAGAAACTGCCAACAACTTGATACAATTATAGTAACAGAAACAAGAAACATTTGGAAGAACCTCAATTATGAGAGAGAATCTGAAAATAGATATAGAAGTGGTTAGTAGAGAAACTTCTCATTTTTAAGAACTTAAGTAAATTAAATTCCTATTGAAAGACTTCACTATTAGGAGCTAATAGAACAATACTTACAAAGTAAGTGTTAAAAAAATATAGGTTCTACAAGGGTTATCAATACTGTAATAGAATGATATATTTGGGATTATTAAATGGTTTTTAATAGAGCGGGATTGAGAGAAAAGATTCGAGTCACTGATCACACTTTGGTGGGAATTGGCTTATGATGATGATGAAATGATCTCTCAGTCCTCCCACACCCCTCTCTCTCTCTCTCTCACACACACACACGCATCCCGGAGCCTGGAGCTAAAGAAAACTTGCTAGTGGGGTTTTCCATCCAAACCTTGGTTGCCCAAGGGTTCTTGATCTAAGCCTGTCAAAAGGTTCCCTATCAGGTGGATGATCTACTAAGACAAACATCACCTGGGTCTTTTCTGTTTTTTTTTTCTCTCTTTAAAATACCTGCTTCAACCTCATGAGATTGCTTACTGTTACATTGACAATGCATGAGAAATCCCAAACACCCCACTAAAAAGAGTAGGAACTAATGAAGGCAACAAGATTCACATAAAGCAATCAACAAAAACAGTATAAGTAAAAGAGATAAAACCGAGAAAATCAAACAAAAGGATTGCAGAGAAATGCAACAAAATGAGATGAGAAAAGCCTGGGCCATAGAGCTTGAAACCTGATTTTTGAGACTGGAACGTGAAAAAAGCTTCCCCAACATCTTGTTTTGTGCTCTAAGCTGTTTTTAGAGTTCTGGCAGTTGCACTAGTCTTGCAGTACTGAGTGCTATTATTTCTGTCTATGCTTTTATAGAAGTTCATAGCAAATTATTAATACAGAGAAGTTCATTTTTTCTCATCTCCCACTGTACTTATACATTTTCAGATTAGCCTCTGTACTTAAAGGGCTTTTCAGTTGGAAGTGATATATATAGTTTCTTTTCAAATATCTCCCTTAATTTTTGAAATATTTAGGGTGAATCTGAAATGGAAAATATTTGTATTGATAAACAGTTAAAAATTTTGGGTGTAAGTTATAGGTGCCTTTTTGGAATTTTATGTTTATTGTGGGAGTTCAGTGAAAAGTTGGAGACCACGAGACCTCCGTGGGCCGAGCGAGTCAATCCAACGTGCTTGCTGTCCATTCGATTAATATAAACAAACATAAAAGAGACAAAGAGAAGGATGCGAAGTGATTACGTAAGCTGGAGGCATAGGAAGAGCATTACCTGGTCAGTCAAAATCTTCTCTGGCAGAATGTAATTGGTCCAAATGGACAGGAACTTTGAATTCTTGCGCGCACACAGTCCACGATTTCGTATTAGGCGGGCGTACGTCACTATCACACTGCCTTGAATGAGATTTTTAAAAGGCACTTGTTTGACAGATTTTGGATTCTATCCTGATATATAATCTAATTCTAGAATCTAGAAGTGGTGTTTGGATCACATTATAGAGTTGGATATTTATAATATAATTTTGAAATCTGACCTAAAATAAGAATCCGTCTCTAAGAACATAATAGCATTAACATAAAAATTACAAAGCTGGTCACGGTAATCAAGGTCAATCAAATGAGATTCTAGACTCTAATGGCATAATTAAATTCTAGAACCCAATGTATTCATATGGAATTTTGAATTTTAGAAACCAGATTTAGAAAATCCAAGACGATAATTTGAATCCAAAATCTAAAATGCCCATTAAACGCTCTATAAGGTATTGGGGGAGCAGTTACAAACTGGTTCTATTTTGAACGAAAATGTTGAGTTTAGACGGGTATAACCCTATATTATTGAAACCCTAAACTACGCAAGGAATGGGCATTTTAGGAAAGAAGTGAATTGTTTTAGGCATGCTTCCCAAGGGGCCTTCTCGGGTTAAGTATGGTATAAACTTCTCTAATTGAGCCCAAGCTTAGTTTAATGAGGGCCAAGCTCGTTGGGCATAGTGGGCTGGGCCTATAATTGACACCCCTAGGGACTGGATCTTTATGAAGAGAAAAGGCCATGATCAATTTGGGGGCAAAGCCAAAAATTAGTTTAGGACGGGCAAACAATAAATTAGAATAAATTCAACCACATTAACATGAATAATTACTTTTAGAAAAAAGAAATTGGGAATATTATAGAAAAGGTGACCAATTTTGGCTGGTACATATAAAAATAGTCCATAAAAAAAACTTCTTTCCAAAAAGGGGTCCATGCTCAAGAAAAAGGAAAAATGAACTATAAGATAATTGTACTGTAGTTACATGGGACACAAGCATAGCCTACTTGAGACACGAGCGTATTATACATGAGAAAAAAAAGGTATGATGCACTTGTATCCCATGTAGGAGGCACTAATATTCCATGTAGGATGCACTTATATCTCACGTGGGGAAGCTTGTATCCCATGTACAATGTGTTCATGTCCCAAGTAGGCTATGCTCATACCCACTAAAGTGATATTACTTTTAATTTTTTTTTTTCAAAAATGGCCTTGCAAATCAATTATTTTTTTAAAAAGTGACTTTTTTCATAACTTGGAGGGGGGATAATTTCTTTAAGTTTTGGGTAGTTTAATTAATATCTAAAAGGTAATAATAAAATTCATTCTAGAGAAACAAAATTTGAGTGGGGGCAATTGCCCCCTATGCCCCCTTGATCCGCCCATGATCAATCTCTCAATGGCAAGATCTTCACGAGGGCCAGTGATACTTTTATACGCTATTGCGACAAGGAATAACGCCGAGAAGGATAATCTCACTTCTGTTAATGCATGAAAGATGAGTTTGATCAAGTGATGATTAGTTAGATCCAAAATCCCCCATCCCAAAAGCTCAGCATACAAAACTGGGAACCGCATGTGTGAGACATGGAAAATCAATTTAATGACTTCCTAAATCATTACACGGGATTGGTAAAAACAAAGAGTCGCCACCATTCTGTTTAGATGTGAATGGACACCAAAATTTCAAATAAGCACAAAAGGCAAATTTAAGGTAAAAATAACCCTATTAAAAAAACAAAACAAAAACAACCAGAGATGGGTAAGGGGATTAGGTTATGAATAGGGGAAGGTGTTAGGCACCCCTATTCATCCACACAAGATAGTTGCCAGGTATTGTTCATGTTTTTCAAAGGAAAAAAGCTTGCTAATCAAAACAAAATTAAAAGAATATATGGTTTTTTCCCATGTGAATGATCCAATTAATTTTGGATCCTTCTTATGAAACAAGAGCCATTTATTTGGGCTTCATGATTGACTGAAATCAAGATAAAGAAAACAAATCTAAAGTGAAAACTTAAAAAATCTGGCTTCAAGTTAAATTCTGGAAATCTAGAAAAAAATATTATTTTTATAAAATATTGCAGAATTGAACTTGAACAGTCCAGGACATAGATATAGCCCATAGTTCACATTAGATTAAGAGATTAAAACCAAAAATACCCACGTTGATGAAGAACATCAAAATGGGAGAACTTAGACCGTAGGGTCTTCTTTTAAAAATGAAAAAGGACTCAAAAACCACTTCATGAAACCCTAGAAATTACTTTCAGGCTTCTGAATCCAAATCTATCATATAGATCATGATAGATCCAGGATCTTAGCCTAATATCACAAAAAATCAAGAAAACAGTGCTGTAGGTGCAAAGATGCGAAAATTCCAAATTTTAGAAAAAAGTGGGGATCTCATGCTATAAACATCATGAACTCATAGGATTAATCCAGATTCAAAATAAAACCATTAAAACATTCACATGATAGTAAAAGCAACCACATCTCACAGATTAGAGCACATGGGGTCTACCTTACGGATCCACCTGTTCTCTTTTCCCCTAGCTCTCTCTTCACGTTTTACGGCTAAAGAGGATTCTTGAGGTACTTAGAGACAAGTTTGGAGATACAGACACCAAAAGAGGCCTTATTCTACAGAAAATAAGAACAACAGATTATGGGGTACTATTCTAGGGATCCACCTGTTCCCCTTTCCCCTAGCTCTCTCTTCACCTTTTACGGCTAAAGAGTATTCTTAAGGTACTTGGAGGCAAGTTTGGGAATACAATTATAAGCTAGGCCTTATTCTACAGCAATGGAGAAGATCAGATTATTTCTAGAATTGAAGACAGAAAATAAAAGGGAAGAAGGACTTACCTAGATTGAGCAAGCAGAGCAGCAGGGATTCCCTTTTTCACTTGGAGCACTTCAGACTTCAAATTAATAGCCACTTGCTTGAGGAAAGGCCCTCTATTTATAGGCAAACCCAGGGGCATGGTTGGTCCAAAGGGATATACCAAGATCTTCCAGATTAAATTGAAAACAGGAATAATGCCAATCCATTGCCAACTAGGATAAATAAGATAATTCGAATAGGTAAATAAGAGAACTCGCATATCCCAGAGAGATATTTGGATGCAGATAAGGCTCAGAAATCGAGCAAAGATAAAATTTGCACAAAACCCCCGTGCCCGTATATACATTGCGGGCGCGTGATGCCCGTAGAGTTAATAATGGCATCGCATGCTCGTAAATGTATTGCGGGCGCGACCAGCCCATAGAGTTAATACGGGCATTACATGTTTGATTAAATTTTATACTTTTTTGACTTGTTTCAAATCCCAATTACATATTTTCCATTATTTTCTCATTTTGTAGTGCAATTTGGGGTGTCTACAGCATGTGGTCTAGGAGCAAGAGCGTGAGGCGTCTAGGGGTGAGAGCTTGTGGCGGTGGAGTGGTGTGTCTCCTTGGTTGATTCGCGCAGCATGTCAGAGTGATTGGTTGGGGTCCGTATCTCTCTTCCTTCTTTTCTCATTTCTAAGGTGTCTCAGGTAAGGGTTGCGACCTTAGCTCAGTGTGCTGGTGTTTGGGCTCTATGTGCCCTCTCTCTCTTAGAATCGGCCACTATCTTCCTTTGGTTTTGATCTTCTGCTCTTCCCCCTTTGCCCTTAGTCCTCACCTTCTTCGTCCATTCTTCGAGCATGGGATAGTTTTACCTGGATTTTCCAAGTTCGGATTCATGGTGGATATAGTTGTTTGAGTTCCTTTTGAGAATATGAACTAAAAATTTCTATTCCTTGAGCTATATTATTTGGGGTTTTCATCGGTTCTAGCAATGGAGGACATCACTCAGCATTTTTAGCAGGTGGTCCTCCCTACAAGACCAGATCGTGTTATTGCTCTATCAGAAGATGAGAAATCTAGAATCTCGGCTCGTTGGAAGTTTGTTGTAGTCTAAGGGGTTTCATTGAGCAAGTGTGGAGGGGCATGAAACCAACAAAGGTGTTTCCTATTTCATGGCAAAGAGTTCTGATTGCATTTGCCTCTGAATCCGATATGGAACAAGTTTTGGAGGATCGCCCCTGGTTTATCAATGGCATGTTGACCCTCATTGAGTGCCTAGAAAACCCATCGAATGCAGAAAATCTTATTTTTTCTTCCATGATTCTGTGGACGCAGTTTCATTCCTTGCCAAGGGAATTGTTTGATACCCAATTTATCTCTCGTATAGGGAACAAATTTGTTAATACTCTGCAAGTGGAAATTCCCCAATCTCAAGCATTCCTTGTATCAAGTGGTGGCTATCGCTCACTATTAGGGCTGGCAACGGGTCGAATATGGTTCGGATCTGTCATGATCTGAATCCGAAAATAAAAATCCGATATCTGAATTTGATCTGAAATCCGACGAATCTTTTATATGTGAATCCGAATTTGAAACCGAATTTATATACTGTATCCGAATTCGAAATTCGACCGAATAAATAACCGAAATCCGAATTAGATCCGATTTGAACTTAAAACTCAAAAGTCAAGTTTAACTATTAAAGCAAATTTTAATTATCAAAACTAATGAGCCATATAAATATTAAAGCAAGATATGAGTAAGGATAGTTCAACCATGGTTTATACAAAGTTTACCAATGGTTTAATGAAAAGTATATGTTGATTTCGGTTCGGATCCTATTCGGATCGGATATGGATAGATTCGAATTCGGATCCGAATTCGGTTGGATCCGGAATCCGATATCCGTATTCGAATCACGGATCTATATTTTCGGATCGGATTCGGGATTTTCTGATCGGATTCAGGTCGGATTCGGATATATATCTGACCCATTGCCAGCCCTACTCACTACTCCTATTCGGGTTTTTGTTGAGGACTCATAGGGTCAGAAAATTTGGGTAACATTTGCTCATGAGGGCATTAATGATTTCTGCTTCTATTGTGGGTTTTTGGGGCACAACCTCAATGAGTGCCCTCAGTTTTCCCCTGGGGATTCTCTCAGTATGCCTCTCCCGGAGCAAAAACCCAAATATTCTGTTCAAAACATAGTTCAACCTCGACGAAGGCGGCAATTGGTTTCCAACAAAGGTAGATCGGAGAAGACGGCAAGGGATCAAACTTCAGGTCTTGCAGAGTCATCCCTTAATTCAAGTGGGCTGATTAGTTTTGTAGATCAATCTAGGTAGAATGTCTCTGGTGGGCCAAGTGTTAGGCCCAATAATATAGACTAGATTTCTTTGGTTGGGCTAGCTGAGGCTAAATTAATTGGGGCCCCTGGTTTGGTATCCTCTTCTACTTCTGATTCTCTTTTTTTGGAATCTAGTCCAAGCCCTATAAGACTACCGTTTGTCTTCTCAGCTAAACTTCCTTCTAAGCCCAAGTTAGATAAAGGCTCTTTTAATTTGTTGTTGTCTGAGTTTTTTCCAAAAGAGTTGCATAAATCTGATTCCACTAGTCATATTAAACTCTAGGCATCTCCTCATCTTTGATTGTTGGAGTCTAATGAAGTTGCTACCTCAGTGATGGGAACAGAATGTAGGCGTTGACCTAGAAAGAATTCAGTGGTCCGATCAATTGCTATCTGAGAGTGTCCCCTAGATAATAGCAAGCTCAAGGAATATGCCAAGAACTCTAAGAAGCACAAAATTGATCCTTCTGCTTCTTTGGGCTCTTTCTCTTCTGCTTCACCTGATTTTGAAAGGAATCAGTAACTTCCATGAAGGTTCTTTTTTGCAATTTTCATGGCCTGGGGTAGACCAAGACACAACAACACTTAAAATCTCAAATTTTGCAACATTCTCCAAATATTATTTTATTATGTGAAACTTTTGCGTCTCGGACTCGTTCTACTCGTCTGGCAAATCGACTTGGCTTCCGAGATTTTTTTGTCCAACCGGCGGTAAATCGTCATGAGGGGTTTTTGGTGTTATGACATAAGGATATTCCTATTACGGTTCTGTATCAACTATCTTGGATGGTTCTGCTATTGGTCTCATCCAAGGGTTCATCTTGGCTTCTTTTATTCCTACATGCTGATTCCAGATTGGAAATCCAACATGAACAGTGAAGGGTAATTGAAAATTTAATTGATTCTTTCACCCTTCCGTGGACGATGATTGGTGATTTTAATGCAAAGTTGGATTCTTCTAAGAAAAGGGGAGGTTCACAAATCTCAAGAAGGCAGCGGGACAAGTTCCAATCATTTATTGATGCTTGTCACATGTGGGAAATTCCTATGAGAGGACCATCTTTCACATGGTGTAATGGGCAGCGTGGCATCCGCAAAATTTCAGAAAGATCGATCGTGGCTTCATCTCTATTAATTTCTTGGATTTGTTTCCCCAGCCGCTTCTATTTTCCCAACCAAATTACTAGCTCAAATCATTGTCCTATAGTACTAAATTAGCTTAATGTACCTAAAAGCTGATCTAAACCATTTTGATTTGAGGCATTTTGGATACAGGAACAATCTTGCCATGAAGTTATTGCTAAAGCCTGGAGTGACACATCAAGTTGCAATTTGTTTCTAGACTTGCAAGAGAAACTATCCAAATTAGTCGGTACTCTCAAAAGATGGAATTGTGAAGAGGTAGGAAATCTACATACAAAGAAGAGGGTCCTCCTCAACTGAATTGCGAAGATCCAAAATCTTTTATCTATTGGTTTTGAAGAGGCTTTGTTCAGTGAAGAAAGACGATTACAAAAAGAATATGCAGTTGTCCTTAAGCAAAAAGAACTATTGTGGTATCAAAAGTCTCGGGTTTCATGGCTACAGCATGGTGGCCAAAATTCGGCCTTCATTCATAAATCTACCTTGGTGAGACGTCAAAAGAATCATATTTTTTGTCTCAAGAATGTGGATAACATTGAAATTTCAAATAAAAGACAGCTGGAGCAGTATGTAGTTGGTCAATTTACAGATTTGTATGCTGATTTCCCCTACTCAACAGATATACAGCTTCCGGGATTAATCACCACAAAGCTGATGCCAGAAGAAAATAATCTAATTGGACAAATTCCTACCATGCAAGAAATATGGACTGTCGTCAAATCTATGGCTCCTTACAAGTGTCCGGGACCCGACGGCTTTCAGGCAGTCTTCTACCAATCTTTGTGGGATATTATTGGTGGTGACATTGTAAGCATGGTTCAGAACTTTTTCACCTCAACCATTATGCCTCCTAAACTGAACCATACCTACATTGTTTTAGTTCCCAAAGTGTTGCAGCCTTGGAGATTATCTGACTACCATCCAATCAGTTTGTGCAATTTCTCATACAAAATTATTGCCAAATTGCTTGTGAATCGCATCCGGCCTTTCCTCTCCAAGCTAATCTCTCCAAATCAAGGAGCATTTGTTCCAGATTAGTATATTAGGGATAATATACTGGTGCACCATGAAATTTGTCATCACTTTCACAAACAGAAGAAGTCAAGGAAGAACACTTCACGAAAATATTCAAGGAATAAAGTTATGTTTGCTCTTAAAGTGGATTTCTCAAAGCCGTATGATCAGTTGAGCTAGCAGTTCCTCCAACAGGTCTTGCAAGCATTTGGTTTCTCTGCAAGTATATCTTCTTTAATTATGACTTGTGTTCGTTTCGTTTCATATAGCGTTTTATTAAATGGCTCACCTATAGGACACATCCAAGCGGCAAGAGGGCTCTGGCAAGGTGATCCCTTGTCGCCGTATCTTTTCATCTTATGCCAACAGGTTCTATCAGCAGCCATCACCCGCCTGGAGTTGGATGGGCGCTTTCAAGGCATACAAATTTGGCATGGAGGTATATCAATATCACACCTTATATACGCTGATGATATATGCATTTACAACCATACTTCAAAGAGGGAAACTCACAGTCTCATACGGCTCATTCACAAATATTGTCATGAATCTGGACAAGAGATAAACAATAAGAAGTCATATCTTATGTTTAGTAGAAATACACCTAAGGCCCAGCATATTAAAATACGTCAAATGTTAAACATTCTATCGCAAAAGTGCCAAAATAAGTATTAGGGCATTCTTGTCCTTGTCAAGAAGCCGACACCGAAGGACTATGATGAGTTAATTGACCGAGTGTCTAAGCACCTAGTGGGATGGAAGGGATTATCATTATCTCAAATGGGACGTCTTGTGCTAATCAAATCTGTTTTAAGTGCTCAGGCTAATCACTTTATGCAATGATTTACTCTTCCACTGGCTATATTATACAAGTTGGATCAAATTTCTTGGTCATTTTTCTGGAAAAAAGGTGAGGGAGATCAAGCAATTCATACTTTGTGTTGGGACCGGATCACTCAACCATGGCGGAATGGGGGACTCAACATCAGGAGAACGGGCATGATGAACCAAGCCTTATTGTTAAAGTCGGCATGACATTTGACTATAGGGCAACAAGGTATATGGACTAAACTCATGAATGCTATTTATTTTCATGATAAACAGTTTTTGGATGTTTCCCATATAGTCAAGCAATCTTACGGTTGGAGGCAACTACAACAAGTGAAGCATTGGATAAAACGAGGAAGTAGCTAGATTATTGCCAATGGTCAATCCATTGATATTTTAAATGACAAGTGGCTGCAAAATTCAAGTAATCGGTTGACTGTGGAACAAAATGAAGACTATTTTAATATAACCATAGTAAGTCAGCTTATCAATGCTCACACAGGAAATTGGGATATTGATATATTAAATCAGTTTTGGTCTCCTTCTTCAGTCCGGCGTATTCTATCTACAGGTATTATCAAAGATTTTAATGCAGACAAGAGGATTTGGGCAGTTACTTATTCCGGAAAGTTTTCAGTCTCATCCGCATACCGAATGATAGCCGGTACACCTCTTCAACCAGCCCACAAGATATGGTTAAAGAGCTGGCACCTTTATTGCCCAAGTCATATAAAACTGTTTGTATGGAAGTGTTTAAATATGGCTCTTCCCACTGCTGATCTTCTTCACTCTCGATTAAGATATATTGATAATATATGCTGTTTTTGTCAGGAAAGTGAAGAAATAGTGGAACATTTGTGGCTCAACTGCCCTTTTTCTAGAGCCCTTTGGTTAAGATGCTTGGGAGGTCATGCTCAATATCTAGGTCCACGTGACAATTTCTTCCTTTGGTTTGATTTCATGTCTCAACTTCACCCCCTGTTGCTGATATCTCTATCGTTGAGTGTCTTTCAACGATTGCTATGTTTGGATGGGACATATAGAATAGCCAGAATAAGATTCTATTTGAAGGAAATCAGCCATCTATTCTGGATACAAGCTTATATTACAACAAGGGTAAGGCTAATCTAAATATTTTAAAGAATCTTTCCTCTACACAAGTTTCTGGTCACCCCTCTCTTGAGATTGGATGGAGTTGTCCGGTTCTTCCATTTATTAAAATAAATGTTGATGGTGCATTCAGATCTGCTCAAGGTAGAGGAGCTGCTAGTGGAGTTTGTAGGGATTTTCTTGGTCAATTCAAGGCTGGTTTTGCTGTTACTATAGAGGTATCCTCAGCCATTCAAGCCAAGGCTTGGGCAGTAGTTGAAGGTCTAAAAATAGCACTAGTTTTAGGATTCAGAAATGTGATTTTAGAAGGAGATTCACAAACCTTGATCACATTGCTAGGATCAGAAAGAAGTGAGTACCCTTGGCAAATTCAGGTTCAAATGCATGAAATCAAGGCTTTGAGTAGCAGGTTTGATCAAAGTTAATTTTTCGCATGTGTATAGAGAAGGAAACCACGCAGCTGATTGTTTAGCAAATTTTGCTCTAAATAACTTTGACTATATGTGGTCCCCCCCCCCCCCCCCCCCCCCCCCCGGCCTTCTTTTTTATCTACCATGTTGATGGATGATGCAAGGGGTAGGAGTTTTGTACGTTGATTATATTTGTTAATACATCTTATGTTCTCACAAAAAAAAAAAGATGATTAGTTAGATCATGTTGATTTGTTGATTGAGTTGTTGTTTTTTTTTCCCTCCACTTTGCCCTTTGCCTCTTTTATATCTTCTCTCAGTTATTCCCTTCCATAACTTACCCCATTATCTTTCGAGGTAGTTCGTGACTTTTCCAAATCCTTCACTGTTTTCCTTTTATTACCCATCATCTTCTCCTCATACTAGCGGGGCATGTGCATATTGCACGTCCTCACTCTTTAACTGCAGCATATAAGTAGGGGTTTAAAATATTCTAATGTAGAAAGAGTAGTGGGGTGATTATATTTTTGGATTGTTTTAATTGGGAGGGCAATAGTTGGAAAACAAAAAAGGAGGCTAAAATCTAGGCGGAATATTCCCCCCTCTTCCCTTTATTAATAATATAGATTCCGTTGGCCATATGTCTCTTCGCTATTTCATTTTTCCACATTTCGTGTACATCCCTCCTGTGCACACCTAAATCTAGATCGCACACGGGGCGTACGTGGGATTCGTGCGTGCCTCGGGACTTTCAAAGTCGCCACTGCCTGAGAGGTACAGGCAGACATAGGGATTGCCTATCTGGGTCGAAGTCTGGTCTGCGACTTATTAGAGACCTAGCTAAGTCCTCGGTTACGTCCGGGGAAGTTTGAAGACATCCCGACCTGCCCCGTCGGTTTGAGGGGTCCCTCGGGTCTCCCTGATTTTTGAGTCAAGTTCACCCTTCCTAGACTAGCATGTCACTTTTTAGTCTGGTGGGGGCCTTTGAAGGTGTGGACCCCTTTTATTCCATTTTTTATCTTTTTATTTAAGTGAGGTGGGTCGGGTACATGCCCCGTTGGAAGGCTGGTGGGTTGCCAAATTTGGGCTTTGGCCCAGTAGGGTTATTGGGTAACCCTTATTGTTTAATCTAACAAGGCTAAAAGATTCAATGGGCTTGGTCTCAGCCCATGAATTGCTACACAAGTGACCTTGGGCCCGTTTGTTGAAAACGGGCCAGGTTTGGGCCGGTCAATATGTGGTCACCATAGGTGGGCCTAGGAGGTCTTAATGGGTCCAATAAGGCCTATGGTCTACAAATGGGCTCAGGATAGCCCAAACAACTTTACAGGGTCGGGTCAAGTCGGTCGGGTCGGATCTAGGTCCAACCAGGTCCAAAAAGTTAATTTTTAACTTATTTTAAAATTGACCGCATTTGTTATACGGTCTGGTCTGAACCGTATATGCAATACGGTTCAGGCCGGACCGCATAGCAAATACGGACATGCCTGGACCGTACAGAAAATATGTTTTCTGTCCGATTTTGCATTTTCTGTCCGATTCCAGCCAGGATCAATTTGGTTGTCCTTATGGAGCTGACCGGCGACTTCTGTTGAGGTTCCCAGCTTTGTTACATAAGTCCAAATGCTCCATCTTCAATCCATATCTCTTCATTTTCTTTATATTCCTCTAAGGAATTCATCTTCCTTTCTTTTTGTCCATTCACGCAGCTTGGGAGCATGTAATATTACGTGGGAAGGGAGAGAGGGAAAAAAGGATTTAGGGGATACATTTGAAGACTTAGAAGAGGACATCACCCTCTTAAAATATGCACATAAAACAAGTTAACCAAACCATGTTATCTTATATGTTTTCTTTTACTTTAAAAGTCTACTTTCCCTTCCTTCCGCGTAGAGATACCCATTTTTCATGGGGTCTCTCATGCCATGCAAAACATAATAAACAAGTTAGAGATAATGTGACATAAGCAAAGAGAAAAGAAAAAGTCTAGAGATTTAAAACAAAAGGATTTTCATATACGTTAAGTAAAAGTTTACCGGGAATGCTACCGTACAACTACCTTCTTGTTTTGGCATGTTGTGGTTCTCCGTGAGATTTCGGCAGCGCTTCCACACTCCCATTGATTTCCCAAAGTAGACTTGAAAAGGGGTTCTCCTACTGTGGGTGGGAAAGGATTGAAGACAAGGAGAAATGTTGTGATCTAGGGGTATTTTGGGAATATTTTCGGGCTGACAGGGTTTCAACAGGGTAGGGGCGTGGCAAAACACGTAGAAGGAGAGGGAGAAGGCTTGGGGGGACCAGTTTGTTGAAATGGGGGGGCTGGCCCCTCTATTTATAGGCAAAATTTTCGTCTCCGTATTTGCTATACGGTCACGGCATGACCGTATAGCAAATACGGTCATGGCACAACCGCCTATCAAATACGGTCGCGCCGCCCTCTTGCGCAAATCTGGTGCGAATCGCCAACTATCGCCGTACAGCGACGCGTGTCCCCTTCTAGAAGCCATGACCGTATTTACTATATGGTCATGCCTTGACCGTATAGTAAATACGGTCAGGCACGTTTTTAATATGCATGGATTTCAACCCTTTATTTGAATTAGTTTATTTCAAAGATTTTATCCGATTTTTGATTATTATATTAAAAAACGAGATTTTTTATTAAAAATAAAGATATTGTTGTTTAAAATGATTATTTTATTAATTTATTCTGCTTTCTTGCTGTTATTTTGCCAAATAGGCAGTTTTCTTGAAACTTTAACTGCCCATAACTTCTTCATCTGGTGTCCAATTTCAGCAAATTTAGTGTTGTTGGAATCGGCTCGAAACGCACTATCCACTGGGATCAATTTGAACAACTGCATTGGGGTTGAGCAAAAAGTCAACTTTTTGTTCCCCAAAAGTTTGACTGGTTCATAACTTTCTCATCCAGACCCCGATTCTAGCAAATTCAGTTGTATTAGAACCGTGCTGAAGTGCTCTTTTCAATGAGATGAAGTTTGATGACCAAATTTACTTGAATCAAAAAGTCAATTTTTGGCCTCCTCAGGGTTTGACTTTTTAGTTTGACTTTTCATTTTTCTTCATTTTAGGGGTACAAAAATCAGGTGTCTACACTTCCATGTGGCCTCCTTTTTTTGGCCGGTTGATGACTGGTGTGAACAACAACATGTTAGGTTTACAGCCTTAGGAACTGGATGCATATTTCCACACCACCAGCAATTAAATCTCCCATATAAGTCATACTAAAAAAAATTGAATGACGTGTCTGCAAAAAAACACTGGCCGTGAGATGCTCCACATGGCAGCATCTCATGGCCATGGCAGTCTGCAATGCAGTGAAGCATTGCAGACAATTTCAAGAAAATCAAGCAATCCACTGGAGTTTTGAAATTTTTTTTTCCATCTCGTAATAAAAAAATATAGCAGATTTTTATAATTTTAAAAGATAAGTTGACAAGTTTCTCATGTTAACGTGTATGCATATATAAAAATAATAATAAATTTTATAAACTTATTAATTAATTAAATCAATCAAGTTTTCCTAGGACATGTAACTTGCTAAACGAAGTGGAATTGGGGTGGGTATGTGTTTGGGCCGTTTGGGATCGGTGTTCATGGGCTAAGCAGGCTACCCAGCCCAAGATGATCATCCCTTTTTGGATGGGCTTGGTCACCCATCAATTGTGCATATCGTCAAGTTAAGTGAAATTCTAAGAGCCCAAAAAAATTCTTACGCAGGCTTGGTCTCATATGGAAATTCTTGGTCTGGCCCAATTTACATATTATCAATATAATGTTTTCATTTATAACTAGCAAGGTGCACGTGCAATATTGTATCTAGTAAATAAAATGTTTGGACATGTAAGGAATACAAAAATTGTTGAAGGGTATTTTTTGGAGAGTGAAAAATGGAAAAGAAAAAAAAAGGTTTAGGGCATGTAAGGGATAAGAAATTATTAAATGGTATCTTTTGAAAAATGAAAAAAATGACTTTAATTAGGACATGTAAAGGTCACCAGCCCAGCGCGCTTATAGTGTGCTTGTGCTCGGCTCAGCCCGTTCATGGCCCGTGCCCTCCTAGCGGGTTGTGTCGTGCCTAGGGGAGTGGGTACACGGCTCGCATCAAGCGAGTCCACGCGTGTCGTGCTCGCATGTTGGCCCAATGGCAAGCACATTGTGTCGGCACACGTGTTTTTTCCCAAAAAGTGTTTTTTGCTCTTTTCTTTCCTTTTTTTACACTTTTACCCCCAACAACCATATATATATATATTTGATAAATAATGAAGTGAGTATATATATTATATGGAAAGGTAAAAGTATAGAGTATGGAGTATGGAGTATGGGGTATACAAGTGTAACCAAAAAGAAAAGACCGCTCTACAAAGACCACATGGTCCCCCAATCTGCCATAAACTCAAAACACTTACGAGCCACTGTACATAACATAACCATAGCAACACCACACAAAACTCCATTATCCAAGCTAAACAAGCCATTCAACTTAAGACCACCAACCCCTCGCACTCCCAAACCCATCCTCACCTAGGACATAACTGGGCTCATCTCTCTCGTCATGCCATCCTTCACAATGAGAGACAAAAAACACAACTCTTTCCAATCCTTCACAATCTCTGTAGGCCATAACCCATGGAATTCTGGTAGAACCGAAGCCCATGATGCCACAGCAATCAACATAGAATCAAACACCTGGTCCACTAGTGCCCTGATATCCCTAAAGATCCTACTATTACTTTCCAACCAAATGAACCAGACAACTGCATGGAATAACATGTCGTATAACAATTTGCCCCTCGTACGCAGGCCCGTAACTCGCCATTGAGTAATCCATGCCTCAAGAGTATATGGTAGCACCCATGAAACTCCGATCATCTCAAACACCCGCATCCACATAGTACTAGCAAACTAACGATGGAGAAAAATATGATCAATGCTCTCTCCATAATGCATACACGTGAAGCAAACATGCGGGGATAAGGCGATCCCTTTCCATCTTCTTTGGATTAGATCTTGTAAAACCCCGATTTTTGCTAAGGTTTTTTTTTATTATTAAAATTTATTATGTGTGCATATTAACTTAAGTAGATGCGGGTATATGTAGGGATTTCAGTGGGCGAGCATGCACGGGATCAATGAGTTTCAAAGGTTGTCGAGCGGCAATACGTATGGAAGCGTATGAAGGTATATATATACTAAAAAGGAAAATTAGGTCTTTGGTTTTAAAATACTCGTATCAATACTTTTGGCAATACTTTTGTTAACTGAAGAACTTGGGCGATTTGGCGATTGGCGGCTACTGTGGCGATTAGGGTTTTGCTGGGAAGAGACGAGAACCGCGAGAGCTACGACTGGATTAGTGGAGTCGGAGATCTAGATTTCAGTGGGTTTTTCCTCTCGCGAACAGGGGATCAGTTCGGCAACATTCGCACGCACGCAGTTGGAGTCAGTGATCGGCCGTGGTTTGGAATAACCTTATTCTGGGATATAAGCGTAAAAGTGTGAGTAGCATCGTTTTAAAACTGTGGTTTTGTGTTTAGTCGTGAGTTTATTCAGATGCATGAATGATTTCTGAGTTTCTGGAAGAAGCATGTGTGATTTCAGTTTCTGGAAAACCTTCGTCTGAGCATGAGTTTATTATGACTGAATGAATGATAAATAGAAATATGTTTAGATTAAATTCAAAACTAGTTGGGATGTATTCTGGGGTTATTAGGAGACTACTGGAACAGTTACAGACCGAAAAAGATCGGCCAGAGTTGGAGATCTGGAAATAACAGAGAGTCGGAAATCGTAGTGAATATCCGCCGACTTGGCACTCACTTGCGCTCACTTCGAAGTAGGCGCCCTTTAAAAATGTACCATCCGCCGAGCTGGCGCCCACTTGGCCCTCAACTCGCGCTCACTTAAAAAGGATACGCGAATCTCGCGCGAAACTGGCGCCGACCTCGCGCCCACTTCCCACCCACCTGGCGCTCACTTGATATCGAGTGAGCGCATAGTAGAATTTTAACCTAAATTCTATCCGCCGACTCGGCGCTCACTTCAGGAGGTGAGCGCATAGTCCAATAAACTTACCGAATTGGAATTTTGACTAAACCAAGGGGTTTTTGATGACTTGAGGGTTAAACCACTTAACCATTCACTTGTTTGGGGACTTTGGAACCTACTTTGCCTATTCAATTACTAGAGGAAAATTTAGTGAAATTCTTAAAGGCTTCCAAGGTTAAGTTTAGGTTATTTGTAAGTGTTGTGCCGGATACCAAAACACTAGGAGTTCCTAGTTAGTTTCCCCTTTGTTTTATACACTGTTTTGATTGAGAAATTATTAAATTCTGGTTTCACTTGTTTGGATAATTCTAAATGTATTGTAAAGATTTTCTTGGTATGAATAATTGAGTTTTATTTCCAAATGGCATGTGTTACGGAAATGAGAAAATATTGAAAGTACTTGAGGTACTGCTTGGTCCAGAGGGACAGGTGATGAACTGTGATGAGTTATATATGATGTGGAATGAATGGTTTTATTTTGATGTTGGAATTGAGATTATACGATGATTTACTGTTTTGGTTAAGCTTGTCCTGGATCCAGAGTCTAAGCTTAGTAATGTAATGTTATTGTTGGTTGTTGAAATTGCATGGCCTTGTGTGTTGCCACGACCGGTGTAGAGCAGCCAGAAACCCTGAGTAGGCCTGGTTGTCAATGCAGAAACCCGGGGAGTAGGCCTGCATTGGATGACGAAACCCTGAGTAGGCCGTCATTTCAGAGTTTCCGAAACCCTGAGTAGGCCGGAACTGTGTACATGGAGGTGTGGAGTGTCTACTTGGCATGTTTAATTTATCAACTAAACAATAGTCATGACATTGACCAATGTTGGTATTTGATTTTGTTTGACGTGATATGTTTTATTCGCTGGTTTGTTGGTATTTATGGTTCATGGAATATTGTTTACCGATTATTGGGTATTGTACCTCCCGCTGGTGCAGAGCAGCCAGAAACCCTAAGTAGGCCTGGTTGTCAATGCAGAAACCCGGGGAGTAGGCCTGCATTGGATGACGCAGTCATTTCAATATCCGAAACCCTGAGTAGGCCGGATATACATTTGGAGGTGTGGGCATGGTTATGAGAAGACTTTGTGTTATATGACATTGGTATATCTGGAATTATATCTTGAGATACGAAATTATGATTAATTGCTATGTTGTTGTCAGTTAATCATTATTTTATCGATATCTTTGGGGATTGGAAATGGATTGTTATTGCTTGATTTACCTGATGGTTTTTCGCACTGATATGAATTGGATTATTGAAGTTTAGTCGGATTATTCGGAATATGTGTGTTATCATCATTGTATATGGTTTATAACCGTGGCATGTTTTAGAACTGAAATAAATGTATTTGTGCATACATGTGCTGCTCACTGGGATATTCGTATCTTACCCCGTTGCTTTCGTTTTGTTTTCAGATACTCTTGGAGAGCTCGATACTTGCGGGTAGTTACTTGGACATGTGAGTTTTATTTTAGTTTGGGAATATTTTAGCGCACTCTGTTATATAGCTATTGTTGTATTCATGTTTTTCCTTCACTCTGATATTGCGATCCTGTGTTTTAAATTAACCTCCGGGGATAAGTTACGGTGTTATTTCGTGACTCGGATCCGGGGCGTTACAGATCTGCCGTGTTTATCCTGTATAGAATGGCAATCCATAAAAAGGCCTTAATCTTTAGAGGGACCTTGGGCTTCCATAGCTAATGTACTAGGAAGGATGCACTAGAATGTGATAAGCCAATTGTAACCAATTTGAAGAAGGATTTACAAGAAAACATTCTATTAGGTGAAAGAGATCAAGAAACCTTATTAGAACCTAGGGGGTCAAGAACCACATCCTTTAAACCATCAATGAGTAAAGAGATCTCTTCCATTTCAAGAGGGCAGAGATTTCTCCAAAATGGAAGATTCCAAGAGGAACCACAAGAAGACAAATGCAAGGTATTAGCCACAGAAGCATTAGGAAGAAGGACAAGGGATAATAAACGAGGAAATTGGGTAGATAACTTATGATTGCCCCACCACAAATCGTGCCAAAAGCGGATCAAAGATCCAGATACATGGCTGAACCTAATATGAGGGTAAAACAAAGGTGCAAGTTTCATAATGGCCTTTCATGGCCAGTTTCCTGAAGGTCGCGCCCTCAAGTTTATAAACCATCTAGTATCATCACTTCCATATTTACTTATAATCACTCGGTGCCACAAACTTTCTTTTTCAGTACTAAAACGCTACAACCATTTAGCAAGAAGAGAGGAGTTATGATGGGCTATCATACCCAACCCAATCCCTCCCATCTTCTTATCAGGACAAACCTTATCCCACCTAACTAAGTGACTCTTGCAATTCCCCCCCCCCCCCCCCCCCCCCCCACCTTCCCACAGAAAGTCCCTTTGGGCTTTCTCAATTATGGCCACAACCCTCCTAGGCATCCTAAACAGAGACATGAAATAAACTGGGAGATTTGCAAGCACAGCCTTGATTAGGACTATTCTCCCCCCAAAAGATAAGTAGTTCCTCTTCCATAATGCCAGACGCTTCTCCACTCTTTCAATGACTGGCTCCCAAAAGCTAAGATTACGAGGGGAAGCCCCAGAGGAAGACCAAGGTACGACATCGGCCAACTACCCACCTGACACCCCCAAAATCCGACTAAAAGACTGAGCCTCATCCTCATCTACGTTCAAACCAACAATTGAGCTTTTCTCCCAGTTCACCTTTAGACCTGATATCATATGGAATGTGTGCAATATGCTCTTCAACCAAATCATTTGGTCCTTAGAAGCTTCCAAGAATACCAATGTATCATCCGCAAACTACAGGTGGGATATTGTTACCTCATCCCTTCCGACCTTGAAACCTTTAATCAAGCCTTGACTCTTGCCAATCATGATAAAGCTATGCAACACTTCTGCTACCAAAGTAAATAAAAAGGGGGGATAATGGATCCCTTGCCTTATACCCCTAGAAGAAGGAAAAAACCTCTCACCACTCCATTTACCAAAATAGAGAAGTGAACATTTCTCAGACACCCCCGAATCCACATCCTCCACCTTTCCCCAAAACCTTTCCATTTCAACACAAAGTCTATGAATCCCCACTCTACATTGTCATATGCCTTTTCAATATCCAATTTACACACTACCCCTGGCTCCCGAGCCCTCTCCCTACTTTCCACACACTCATTTGCAATTAATACACAATCCATGATTTGGCGACCCTCCACAAAAGCACTTTGATTCAATGATATAATCTTAGGCAATATCATCTTCAGCCTAATTGAGAGAACCTTTGCTATGATTTTATAAACACTAGTGGTTAAGCTTATAGGCTTGAATTCTTTAATACCTATTGCCCCTACTTTCTTGGGAATAAAAACAAGGAAGGTCGCATTTTTAGCCTTATGAATCACACTATTCCTAAAAAACTCTTGAAACACCTTAAACACTTCATCCTTGACAATCTCCCAGTTATTTTGAAAAATCCAATTGTAAATCCATAGGGCCCAGGTGCCTTATCCCCTTCCATCTCCCAAATAGCTTCCTTATTCTCCTCCAACTCAAACCCTCTTTCAATTCATCCACTCAACGCCTCACACAATTTTGATTGATCATTCTCCTTTAATTTGAAGTACAAGTCTTGCTCTGACTTGTATAGATTGACATAGAATTGACACAAAGATTCCCCAATTTCCTCGCTATCCTCAACAACTCTACCATCCACTTCCAATCGCACAATATAATTATTAATTCTTCTCCCCTTCACCATCCTATGGAAAAAAGCTGTATTCCCATCTCCCTCTTTTAACCACATTATCCTTGATTTTTGTCTCCAATGCATTTCCTCATATTTCATAATTCTTTCCAGGGAAGCCTTAATCTCCATTCTTCTTTCCCTATCTTGGGGTCCCCACATCCCACTTCCTTCCTTAGAGTCCAATGCAGCTATTTCCTCCAAAGCCTCCTTTTTCTGAATCTCCAACCTCCGAAAGGTTTGTTTATTCCAACCCTTTATCTTATTCTTGACCTCTCGTAAACACCCCATAAATCTAAACCCTGCCCACCCTGAAACTGCATTTCTCCCTTCATTCCACCACCCTAAATACGATTTTGGAAAGAGGGGTGGAGAAGCCACATATTTTCAAAACGGAATGGAGTAGGACCACCAAGCATGGGCTCATTAGATAATTAGAGTGGAGAATGGTCAGAAACTGGTCTAGGAAGGACCGTTTGAGCAATTGGCATAAAATGATTATCCCACAAGCCCGAAGCAAGACATCTATCTAATCTAGAACATAACGGAGGAATTTGGATATTAGACCACGTGAACTGCCCTCCCTGCAAAGGATAGTCAATAAGCTCATTCCGCTGAATCCAATTCAAAAAATCCCTCATACTTCTAGTGACTCAATTCCTCCCATTATTTGACTCGTAGGAAAATCTATACACATTGAAGTCTTCCACAACCAACCATGGGGTGGCATCCGTAGGGTTTTGACCATCCAATTCTTGCCAAAAGAGCTCCTTACCCCTGGCCCGACAAGGACCATAGAGACTGTAGAAAGTGTCCACTTAAACTTATCACTAATCGACTCGAACCCCACAGTAACCGAGAAAACGCCCACCTGACTATCCACCTTGCTAAGACACTAAGAGTCCCACATAACCACAATCCCACCATATCTACCTGATGAAGGTAGAAACACCCACTCTACACCTTCTAATCACCACAGCCCTCTAACCACTCTCTCATCCACCTGTTCTAACTTAGACTCAATTAATACGACCACCTCTGGCTTCCTAAGATTACACATCTCCCTTATCGCCCGATGTTTATCACTTCCCCCCAACCCCCTAATATTCCAACATAACATCTTCATGGTACACTAAACAAACCCCCACCCCCACACTTACCTTTGAATTCTTCAACCGCCATACGTATAGACATTGGCTCCCCGCTCAAAGGAGCTACCTCCTCAAGAACCAACTTAGAGAATGACGAGACTCTGTTCCACATTACATTAGATTCCATCCCCCCCGCTTCCACCCCTCCTTCTATCTCCCTGTTCCCCCCCCCCCCCTCGGTTTATCTGGGCTTCAACATCCATTGAACTCCCCTATTCATTACCCAGTACTTGTGGCATTTCAGTACTTGCATTCAAATTTCTGTAACACCTGATAGAATTAGCCACTGGAAGAGATGATACTACATGTCTATTCCAAGAAGAACAACCGACAGAAACCATACTTGCTTTGGAACCATCATGATAGCTGGAAGAAGGAACGAGAGAGTATAGCACTGATCGAGAAGGAGTAGAAGATTGAAAAAGGGGAACTGAAGAAAAGGAAGCCCGTTGGTCACCTTTAGAGACCTCCGCCTCTGCCCAGGAAGTATTCTGACTGATTCTTTCCAAAGCCGATGGAGCAAGGTCCTTCCCCAGCATCTTCGAACTCCTTGAGAATACCTTCTGGAGCGAGAACAGAGGAGAGAAGTCGTCCACCTCTTGTATTCCTTCGCCGATAGGCTCTACATGATCCTCCACCTTTCTCGAGCCCTCTTCACTACAAGCTTCACCTCCTGACAAAGGCTTGCCTCCTTCAAAAATTCTTGGAGAATGTTTGGAGTACCATGGAGTCGACGCCACTTGCATTACCCCATCATCGCAAGATCGTGGACCAGCCGACTTCTGAAGAAATTTCGCCATAATTTCCTCCACCCACTGTTTGATCTGGCCCTTCCACTTCTCTTGAGCAATATCAATTTCACACTGATTTGAAGTATTGATTTGACTCACCTCCCTTGTGGCAGGGGATGAAGGATCTTCCATCTCCGACGCATTCTCTCGACCTTTCTGAATGACAACTTCTTGGTCTTTGAATACTCTTCCCCTCTCCCAGCCCAACCGACATGCCCCAATGACATCATCCGACGATCTACACCTTCAAAAAGCCCCCTGAATTTTCCGACCACCATCACTATGTTTACCGCCATATGTGAGTAGCGTATTACCTTCTCCCACAGTACCACCTTCCTAATGGTTCAAAACAACGCCTGGGGATGAGCCCAATACTCCTAGCCCACCCTGGAACAGAGCCCTAACAACAACTCCACTAACCCCATTCCCAATATCATTCGTTCTTAACCCATTCTTTCGTAAATGACCATCAAGCCCCCACCTATCAGGCCCACATGAAATACAATTACCCCTCAACGAAAGCCCATTCTCACTGGATCCCACGCCATGCCTGCTCCTGCTAAGCCCATGGCCCCTACTATTAGCACACAAACTTACAACATTTTCACTTAACCCAATAATAGGCCCACTCCAATTACCTTCATTCCCCAATTGATTTGCTACTCCACAATTCAATATAGAATCCACTCCCAAACACCTGTTCTCTCTACCAAATGATGACCCCGACTTTCCATTCATCACTACATCTCTAAAACTCCTGCTACCAGGCCTTCCTCCTCCTGACAAATTGCTACCCGACCCCTCCTCCGATAGAGGGCGCCCTTCATTTAGTATATGAATCATAACCCCATATTTCACATTTCCATCCCAAACATTCACAACCCGAGGAATCTTCATATGCACTTCTTCCTTTAGTTTGATCGAAAAGCCACCTGCAAACCTTCCTGAAGATCGGAACGATCCCATCTACCTAACAGTTCCGCATGCTTCTCCAATTGCCTTCAACGATGACTCCGCCCATAAATGGACTAGAATTCCCATTAACAAAACCCATGTTCCACCAGCACTTCCTATAATACCAGCATTACCCGCTCTTCCTTCCCAATGAGAAAAACGAACTTTCATTCCAGCAGCCAAAAATACCTTCATCTTCAACAAAGCATCGGCAACCTCTACAGACTCCGAGCACACTACCGCCGCACGACATGAGATCGGAATAAAACTCGGCACGAAACCCTCCTTCTTCCCCACTTCCAACAACACCTTCTCCCAAATGGGCACTTCAACAGAGGAAGAGCAGAGAAGTGGGTAATTTCGCCGATTATCATCTTGAAAGCCATCTTGCCTCATATAAACTTCTGGTGGCACACCCATGGAATGGGATAAACAACTGGTACGATTGGCCTTAAACCAAGATGTCTCGATACACTCTGTGGCTACCGAACCTCATCTCAATTGAAATAGGCCACATCCCCAAAGAACGTACTCCCAACCAGCCAGTTCATTCTCTTTGGGGAAAACAATTCTAGCATTTCTCCTAACTCGAGACAAAGCCGAAAGCTGCACAAATTTTCCCCTGGCATTCACCCTCAACTCCAGAACGAATGATGTACTTCCTTCACGAAACGAACCCAACAACCCAACCTTCTCTCTCACCCGCAAACCTTCAAACCTTGAACACATCCATTTCACCCCTTCATCACTTGGCAGAATATTCTCCGAGAACCATCTACTCCTTTCAGAGATTTTCAATGCTAGTCGATTCGATAGATTTGCAAAGGCGAATACAAACATCTTGTTATAGTGTAGCACCCCGGAACCAGGTCAACACGTGTCGGTTTTATACTGGCTCCCGAGCGATATTTTTAGGGCCCAAATTGTGATGAAAACTAACTTAAGAAACTAACCAAAGCAATTATAATCTAATCCTAAAATTTTCGGAAAATCTACTATATAACGTCTGTAAATACGAGAATGGGCTAAGCCCTCAAACCACAAAATCAACACCTGATAAACGCAGTTTATATATATCCATTCAAAAAAACCTAAACCATCACATATGCACAGGTCAAAATAAATTTCACCAAGTTCTCTCTCTCTCCCTCTCTCTCTCTCTTTTCATTTACAATATGTACAACATGTACAGTTTAAAAATGACATGTACAACTATCCAACAAAAAGTTTCTTCTCGACCTCTAGTCGGGACGGTAGTAGTCTTCCGGTCTATAATCCGGGTAACCCTCGAACTCGACTCCACTACGTGCCACGCTCACCGGGTCTGAAAGCAAAACCGGTAAAACGAAAACTCGCGTGAGACTAATGTCTCAGTAAGTAGCACAATGCATATGATAAATAGTTTATGCAATTTCAACTAATAAAATAACATGCTACAATTATACGATCAATTACAGCAAATCATGCAAAGAACAGATCACATATAACAATACAATTTCAGAGAATCAAGTGTGTGCAAGATTCATGAATTAGCGTGTCTATAAATCGGGGTAACACCTTAGCTAGGTTGCCACCTCACAACTCGCCTTCGAAGCCGCGCACGGTCATCGTACGAGTGGAGCACCCACGCATGGGCTGGCACACTGCAGCTCATCGATCCAACACGAAGGCCTCACCGATCCCACACGGTGGTACGCAATTAGCTCGGGATATTAACTCGACAAGCCAACACTAACGCACGATCTGAACGGACTGTGGATCCACGACTCCCTATGCGGCCTAGACTCGTATAAGAATTAACTTTGCAAATATTTTACTAACCAGAACCTGTAAGAGATCAACTACTTAAGTAAAACTCAATCCACGTGAACCTCGCTGTTCACTTACCCTTAAAAAAAACCAAAGGCCATTCTGTCTTTCAGAATATCAGAGGCTCATTGCCTTTTTCATTTAACAAGAAGCCTCAGCTTCGATTGCCAATTACAACTCGCGAATCACTTTATCAACCCAAATCATTAACGACTAAAGGTATAAAATAATTTTATAAACCAATTTTATAAAATATCCATGGTTGGTTTGAAATTGTCGTTTACTCTGCAGATTGAATTCTAACTAGTGACTTATATGCTAAACCTGATTTAAACTATAAGGAATTGGTACGCGTGCTATACACCGTTGGAAAACTCTATGAATATAGTTTCCAACGCAACAAACGGTGCTAAAATCGAAGTTTCCTACAATAAATTATGATTGTTTTACTGCAGGTGGTTATAACCTGCCGCGAAATCAAATGGACGGAAACCATCAAGCTTTCATGATTTTTCTTGCAATACCTCGAGTTCCGATTGATCCGAAACCAATTCCATTCAACTACAATTACCCTAAACTAAATTTTAGAATGCTAATATGAATTTTTATGCGAATATTTCTAGCCTTCGCAAGCCACCGAATTCTTATACAAATTTAAGCCCAAATAACAGAATGAGTTTACCTTTAACTTCAAATTGTTAATTGATCTTCTTCCTGCAATTTCCATGTCATTCTTGCCACCAATAACCTCTTTGTCAACCCTCTTATCAAGCTAACAATTCCATGAAAATGTTACGACAAATTTCTCCTAACATCCATTCAAACCTTCAACCCCCAAATCAAAGATAGAAACGCTATAAAATGCCAAATTTCATAACCTTTACATAACTGATTTTTCTTTTAATTTAGATAACCACTGTGATACTACAGTACCGCAGCCTATGGGCACTAAGATTACCACTCTCATCACACTAATAACTCATAGAAAAATCTGAACCTAGATTGCAACCCTCATGGTAAATCAAAACCTGAATTGACTATTTTCTGCTACTGCTTTCTCAATCATAATCTAAAATTTGATTCAACTCATTTAGAATTTGATTTATCAGTTGTAGGATCTATGAGTAAATCGGCAAAATCAACAGTGGTAACTCAGGTGTGAAAAAAAAATCTAAATCTACAAATTTAAACAATCAAAGTCTATTGGTGGTGTTACTTTGAAATTTCTGCAAGATTCTGATTTACCTTCTGTGTAGAATCTGATTAACTACTATTACCAACTAAAATAGCCTAACCTCCGATTGGAGAACCTTCGTTTGCAACAGAGAAAGAATAAACAGAAATCAACAGGAATTGATCAACATAAATTCCTACTCCACCAACGGAAATCCCAACAGTCGTTTATCAAGCAACAAGAATCAAAAGGAACAATTAAAGTCATCTGTCGACAGAAATCAACAAACAGTAGAGATCAAAACATAGCAAACAGAAACTGACCAATCGAAACCCCAACAATAGCAGCTATCGATCAAACAGAAACTGACCAATAGAGATCAGAAAATACAACAATGACAATCGATGAAACCGAGGATTTGAAAACATGCTACTTACCTAGATTTCGCAAATCCACGCCCAGACAGAACCAATCGTCCAAACCCTCTTCTCGTCTTCTTCCTTTCTTTTCTTCTCCTCTTCTTTCTCTTTTCTCTTCTTCCTTTTCTTCTCTTCTCCTCTTTTCCCTCTCCTCTTTTCCCTCTCCACGGCTCCTCTCCACGACTCCTCTCTTCTCCTTTCCACGGCTCCTCTCCACTCGTTTTTTTTTCTCCTTTTTGTTCTAAACCCCAACAGCAATCAAGGACGCCCCTCTCTCCTTCGTCCCCTTTCTTTTTCCCTCTTCTTCTTCTCCCTCTTCTCCTCTCTCCTTCTTCTTCCTTCATCCCCTTTCCTCTCCGATTTCCTCCCTTTCCTCCTAACCTAACGAACAAAACACAAAACCCCCCCCCCCCCCCCCCCCCCCCAAATCATGAATCGTCATTTACTTTTGTTTTGTTTTTTTGTTTTTTTGTTTTTTAAAAAAAAAACCAATGAACCATGAACCACTTGAACCCGGTTCACTTAAATTGAACCAATCCTCCTTAACCCACTAAACTACCCAAACCCTTTCAAACCAAATGCTTGAATTGAAATTTTTTTTTTTTTTTTGCTATTTGTTCTTATTCAAAAATTTTAAATCTTAATTAAAATTTCTAAAAATTCCGGATCTTACATATAGAGCTTGACATCACGCACCATCCTTTTCGACCTTCCCCTCGCAATGGCCTGAGAGTGAAGTCGAGGCTCTTCACAAATTTCCGAATAGTAGTCTGAACTACCTCCATCATCATCCTCATCAATTGCCGTTTCATGAGAGACACCGATATGAACTTCTCGTCTTCCTTTGTTGGCCGCCATTACCATTGTACCGCTGCCCTCCGAACCATTTCAGACAACCACTCGCCATTCTCCCCTGCCGTTCACCCTCACTGACTCAACTTCGTTTGCCTCACAATCGCGCGCTCCGATAAGGAACCCCGTTCGCGATCGCCTGACTCTCAAACGCCTTGTCATTCGCCTTTCGTCTGGTTCAAACTCGCTAGTCGCCGATCGCCCTCACATACGCCGCTCATCTAGTTCACAGTCACCGATAGAAGATAGCCCTTCGTCTGGTTCACAAACACTGTTTGGCCTCACAACCGCGACACGACTAATTCACAATCGTCGTTTAGAGTCGCCGTTCGCCCTCTCGTTCGCCAATCACCCTCTTGTTCGCTGTTTGCCCTCTCGTTAGCCATATTAGGGGGGTATACCTGTAATTGACTATAAATAACCATTTCTACCTTTCCAACAGTCAAATAACAGCCATATTTGAGGATAGAGGTGGTAAAAAACCACTTTTGGTTTTCTATAAATAGGCCTAACTCGTCCCACTCCAAACCACACCTCTTCTCATCTTTTCTTACTTTCTTATAGTCTTGTTAAGGGATTTAGCCAATGGTCGGCAAACTTAGCAGAGTGCTCACATAGAGGCGTCCCTAAGCCGATCATTGGCAAATCTCTTAACAAGACTCTAAGAAAGTTATAAATTTTTTTTTTCTTTCTTCATTTTCTTCTTAGAGTCATGTTCAAAGATTTTGCCAATGCCCGGCAGAGACTAAGTTCTCACATGGGCGCATCCCTCAATCCAACCATTGACAAATCTTTGAACAAGGCTCTTACAAAAGTTATCATTTTATTTTTCTTCATTTCTGCCTCGTTACATCTACATAGGAGTTACAAAAGTGTTACTTGCTTCAAGTATTGCTTTAGCAGTTAAGCAGTAATTGAAGCAAGTAACACCTTTGAAACTCCTCATCTCGGTACGGTTCACCAATATATAAGTATTGTTGCAATTTCAAGAACTGTTTATAGTTCACCAAATGGTTTTTTTTTCTTTTTCCAAAAACCTTCTTTAATACTTTTTGCGGTTTTTTTTTACATTTTTACGCGCGGCCCATGGACCATGGCCCACCTTCTGTCATGCCATGCCAAGTATATTGATAAATGGGACGAGCACAGCAAGAAGCACGATAAGTACCCCTATGTAAATGATAACAAATTGTTGAAGGATATCTTTTAGAAAGTGAAAACAGAAAAAGACCAATTTACCCTCCTAAATATAAAAGTTACCGACATTGTCAGAAAAAACCCACGCCTATGTTCTTGATGTAGACAATGGCTGGAATTAGGACTTCCAACTAGAGGTGGCAATGAGTCAGGTTCAGGTCGGGTTGATGTATGGGGTTAACAAGCCAAGGCTCAACCCGAACCCACCCGTTTAATAAACGGGTTGGAATATCCCAACCTGCTCTAACCCGCTTCAACCCGCCAACCCGTTTAAATAATTTAAATTACTATTAAAAATTAAAAATTTTAATTCATTCTAATATCAAAGTCTATACAAATTCTATTTTTTAATTCATTTTAATATTAAAGGACACCTAACAAGCATAATAACACAACAATCATTAAGATATAACTAAAATAACATGAAGAAAAGAACTAAAACATACTAATAAAGTTGTAATAGACTTTACTTGTCATCAATGCGTCAATTTATATTAGTAGAGGCTAAGAAATTTGAAATATTTATATGTAAAAAGTCTTTCTTCACTTTATCCTTTGTCATTATTTATATTAAAAGAAGAAAGATTGAATAACCACAAGTATTGTTATTATAATTTCCAAACTTTTATTACGCAAAAAAATAAACGGGTTGTAATCGGGTCATTTCGGGTTAAGGGGTCAAACCCTAACCCAACCCGTTTATAATTGGATTGAGAATTCATAACCCTAACCCAACCCATTTGTTGAAACAATCAACCCTAACCCGCCTAAGACCGGGTGGATTCGGGCGGGTTGGCAGGTCACGGGTCACAATTGTCATCTCTACTTCCAACGGTAGTAGTAAGCTTGTCCTTTAATATAACTTCTTTATACAATTGGTATCTCTTATTTATTTACTATTATTTTATTCATACTTGAAAACATTAAATTTTATTATCGACAAAAGAAGAAAGAATATGAACTTGACGGTCCCCAACCTCAAGAGCGTGGAAAGTTACACTGGAAGTATGTATTTGTTGATTTTATTCACTGAAACTATAAAACCTAGCTTGACCTCGAGTTCTATTGAATTTTTTGCAGATTTCTGATTCTTCAATTCTTCGGGCATTTTTCCAGATTAGGTAGTAAAACCCTACTTTTCATTCGTGATGCTTTTCCTTACTTAATCTTTCTTCCTCTCTCATTTCTTCTTCCCATTCTCTACGACAGATTCTGAAAAGCTTCATTCATTCGATCTAGCCTATCTCCGGCCACTTGCCACTTGCGGGCTCTTTTCTGGTGCATTCGTTCCATTTTCTACCGCTTTACTACTTTTTGGCCGCGGTTTGAAGGTAATCCCTTTCGTTCTTTATTTTTTTTCATCTCGTTAAAACCCTTAAACTTGCGATCGAGCCTAATTTTCGATCAATTACTTCTTTGTTTCGATTTATATTATCCATATTGATTAAATTACAAATAGCGAATTTGATTAATTATTGGAGCTTGACTGAAATGATGTATTATTTAAAAATTTTGCAGATATACAGATACACACGCGCACACCTATTTTATTATTTTATTTTACATATAAATTTAAATTTGTTGAATTATCTTTATTATTAATTACTTGACTGATTTTTTTATTTTGCATTAGAGCTGCTAACTAGGATAGGCTGGGTCAGATTTTGATTAGTTCAGGCTCAGTCAGTCCAATTCAAAAGTTGTTTGCCCAAACTCAATCTAGCCCATCTCATTGAGCCCAAACTCAACCCAAATATTATCTTTTTTGGGTTTGGGCTGGTTTGCTCCAACCCAAACTAAATGTGCATTTTCAGACATCACCAAGATAAGATGTATAAAATTAATTCTTATATGGGAAGGTAGTTTCTAAGTGTCATCTAGCAACCTCCAACCATGCTTCCCCTTATGTTTCTAAAACAATTTCACCATTTAGCTAACCAAAATTAATGTTTAAATTGCTATTTTAAAGTAAAAATATATCTTATAGATGTACGGTTTGAAGGTCAATTCTATTTGCAAATTTTATATGTCAAATAAAAATCATGTAAACTAATTTAAAAGAATTGATTTTGTAAGTACATGGTATATATGGAATAAAAACATAGATAGTAAAAGATTTTATAAACACGGCAAGATATCAAGCTTCCACGAATCACCATATAGAGCTACATCTTAGACACATGCATTGAAAAAGAAAATTTCAAACTCAATTAAAGGATTAAGCATATCTTCTTAGGCATGCTTAATTGACTTTCAAACCTTTACAAAAAACAAAAGCTCATTTATCAACTTAACCATAAAAAAAAATTTTCTAACTTGCCTGTGCACTTAGGTGAACCCTTTTAGTAGCAACGATTTTTTTTTTTTCCAAAAAAAAAAAAAAATTTGAAAGGAAGCTTTCCATTTAATTGGAAGTATACCAGAACTTGGCTAATATGTAATATGTCTTAAACCTTAATGCATACTTTTATTTACATGAAACTAACATGGTTCCACTCAATTAGCACCCAACGCAATCGAAGATCAAGTTCGGATTAGGCTGTCGCCGTTGCTTCAACTTAAGTTCCTTCACCCTCTTTTCTGTTGCCTCTAATGCATTGATAGCAGTGCTTAAGAGCTGAAAATCAGGATACCAAACTTAGTAAACAACCTCCATATCAAACTTAGTAAACAACCTCCATATCTGGGACAAATCAATTTAGATAGCAAATAACTAACAATAGAGTGAGAGAGAGAGAGAGAGAGAGAGAGAGAGAGAGATGGGGGTGGGAAAAGAGGAATACAGAATTCTTAGATGCAAGCCAATCCCCATAGATTTAGACAACCACCATACTTAAAAGCTCATCCGGTTATAAGCCTTGTTGGTGGGTGAAAAATTTATACCTGACCTATAAACCCAATCAAATATACTTATTATCTTGGTGCATGAATTAACCTATTGCTAGGTTAGGATTAAGCTGTCTTAACCTACTAATGAATGGTTGGGTACATATGCGTATTCACATATGTATATATGGGTCATTTTAGTTTGGGCTGAAACTCATTAATATAAATGCTTAATCCCAAACCCCAACTCAATGCAACCTACCGCTTGTCACCCCTAAGCCTTGGTTCCATTTGGCAATGGGAATAAATGAGTGTGGCTCATGTTACAATAGAGTCAAATTGAATGCAACATATTCCAGAAGCCAAGAAAACAAATATAAACCCACTCAAATTAGGAGTGTCAAATGGACAGGGCGCTGCCTATGTGCCAGAAAAGCATGGCCTGTTTAAGCCATTCAAATTAGGGATGGGCTTATGCTGGGCCCAGCACAGCACAGTCACATGCATGGCTCGACACAACACAAACAAGGCCACGGGCCAGCACAATCGGATCTGTTTGATGCCCTTAGCTCAAATTGGCAACTCATGATTGGATTGGCAGCTTTATATTATAAGCACCTCAAGAGCCTAACCATTCAAAGAATAATGCCATACTAATCCCCAGACTGCTGGACAAGTTCAAAAAAGTTGGCATCTTGGATCAGTTATTGTAGTTCTATTTACAATCTTCTTGAATACCTAGTAATCATCAAATCATAGGCAAAAACACATCTCACTCTCAAGTGCCTCCTTGAATAGTGAAGAAATTAATTATACCCTTCTGTATATATATCTATATATATTAATCTTACCTCATCGACTTCTTCTTTAGAGATTATTAATGGAGGAGCAAAGAAAACGAGATCTCCGCGGAAACCTACTAATAGTCCACGCTTCTTGCACTCTTCTTGATATATTTGCCCTACTTCTGTGTTATCATAATTGACATATATTACTGATAGAAAAATATAGTGAACTTAATAGCTTGGATCTCAATAAGTAGCAATGTTAAGTATGCTTACTCCACTCAGAAGGGAAAATATGATTTGGTGACTTGTTCTCAGTGAATTCAAGTGCAAGTAACAAACCAACACCTCGTACCTGTAAAACAACATGGATTAAATTCACAGTAATCATGTAAACAACTTACGATCCAGGATAGATTAAAAGATGAAAAGTTTAAGGTACCTCTCCAACAATGGGGCTATCAGCTAAATATTTCATGCCATCTAGAAACCTTGGTGAAATTTTTTGGACTTCTTGGTCAATTTTCCTTTCCCTAGAAACCAAAAAAAAAAAAAGGAATATAGTTTCTCTGTGGCTATTTGCTATAAATTAAACAATCACAAATATAAACAACAGCTGCATTTTGATATCAAGAAACTATAGGAGATTGTAGGAAAATTTATTTTCCAGCTTCCCGTGAGCATTCGAATACTGGGAAAGAGGGGGCAAAAAAAAAAAAGGAAAAGGAGAAGGTGGACTCACCTTGTGAGAAAAATCGGATGAAAAACAAGATTATTTCTAATCCTGCTCCGGAGGTTGAGAAATGTGAAAAATGCCTATTTGCTTCTTGTAAGCATTTGAATATCAGGATAGAGGGGAAAAAGGGTGGGACCATCTTGTTAGAAAAATCTTGTTTTTCATCATGCTCTAGGGGTCGAGAAATGCCCATTTCTCATGACATGGTTTCTTGATACCAAACACAGCCTAAATATTGTTCATAGTTCTAAATTTACTATTCAACGATATAAATAAAGAGTTGAATACCTATAAATCTTGACTGCCTCTAATGCAACTGCACTAGCTACCGGGTGTCCAGAAAATGTAAATCCATGACCAAACAAACCTAATGCATACAAATCATAAGATTAGTACAATGACAACAGAAAATAAACCGACGTGAATTCTGAGGGATGACTGGTTAATTAGAAATAATATGCAAATGTACCAATTTTGTTTCCATGAGATTGTATGACTTCTGCAATTTCGGGGCTTATAAGAACTGCACCAATGGGCATGTATGCCGAAGATAATCCCTGGAAATCACATTTACAAAGAATCTTATTTATTTGTTTATTTCTTTTTATATGAGTGTACAGTCTTCATAGTTCAACTTTTCCTGGTTGTACCTTTGCTAAAGAAACAAGGTCTGGCTTAATGTTGTATTTGTCACACCCAAACATAGTTCCAAGCCTTCCAAAGCCACAAGCTATCTAAAATGAATAAATATGAAGAAGAAGAAAGATCATCCTAGGATAAGGAATAATATTTAAGTGTGAAATGTATTTCACTCAAATTTTTTTTGTCCATATAGACTGAAGTACCTCATCTGCAAGGAACAGTATATCATACTTCTTTAAGACAGCTTGAATCTACACCAAAAACAATATGAAATAAGAGATGGAAAAAATGAACATGACATGCATGCTCACTAAGTACATATTAAGCATTGTTGGGTGCAAAAAAATTTTAACCTTCTCATAATAGGTTGGAGGTGGAATAATCACTCCTCCAGCAGAATGGACAGGCTCAGCAATAAATGCAGCAATCTACCCAAAGACCCACTTCGGTTAAGTAATGAAAGCACATTTTTTAATTAGTAGATCTATTCACCATATGAGTTAGTAATAATAAGAGCACTTACTGTCTCTGGTCCCTGTTTGAGAATAAGTTTCTCCAAATTATTGGCTAATCTAGTTGCAAATTGCTCTTCAGTCTCACCTGGAGCATGAACCATGGCATCATTAGGTCTCTCATTAAATTTAGTCACAGTGTAGCATACAAAAAAACATTGAATGACGTATATGGAAACCTTTTAAGTGATTTCGCCAATAATGAGGATCATCAGTTTGTAATGCAAATGGACCAAGAAGATCAAAACCCTCATGTACATCTGGAATTCTGAAGAGATTTACTTAATTAGTTAACAAATAGAACTAATAATTGATTCTATCTGGTATGTGGATTATCAGGATACTTAGAATACATACATTACTTGAAAACTTTACCTCATAGAACAACTATATCCTAAGTTCACAATTTACCAAAATAAACAGTAAATAAATTATATATTCATGTTTGCCACACTTGTAGATTTACCCTGTAAGACTACTTGTTCCCATAGTTGCTCCACGATACCTGTTATTAGAATTAAAAAGAAAAAAAAGGTATTAGAGTTACCCTGTAAGGCATTATATGTTATGTATACTTATGGGTATAGATAAAGATATAAAATTTTCAATGAAGAATATTGACAACTAATATAAACGGGCTAGTCAAGAGCATACGACATACGAGTGCTTCCGAGATATAATTTTCTTCTTATTTGGCCTTCCAAGTGCATTGTTATAATACCAAACCAACTTCACCTTAAATAGATCAAGAACCAAAAAGGAAAGCTGTTAGTTATTTTTCTAATGAAATTTAAGCTTAAGTACCTCACAATACTGATTTGATATGAATTTTTCTTTCGGATAAATTATAATTTTCTTTCATTTGTTCCCACTGATCTATTTTTCAGGATTGATATCCAATTAGGCAAACCAGTAACTTTAGAATGAAATGACACCCTTTTTATCCCCAGATAGTCATTAAAAATTGTTTAGACTGTCTAATCCGTACATGCATGTTGGTCTTCTCATTTATATTTTACTAAATTGGTTCTAATTGTATAATTAGAAACCTAAGCCACTAGGGCATAGAGTGAGTGTAAGATTGGGAAAGCATCAAATTTTCAAAATTAACTTGGAGTGAATCTAAATCATGATACTGAATGACTAACTATATTGAAAGAATAGGAAAATTGGTGTAGGAGGATTAAAGGTAAAATTCGCTCCCAAATAGAAACTTGGTGGAGTAGTGAGAAGATCCAAAAAGTTGCTAAAAAGAAAAGGCTTTATTTTAGAACTTGACAAAGAAATAAGAACTATGAAAGCTTATAAAAATAATAAAACAAAAACCCGAAAGATAATAAGTGTGTAAAAAACACTCTATGCAGTAAAATAGGTTCAGAAGAGGGTGTGAGTTACATCTATGAACTTTCAAATTTGAGAAAGAAGAAGACAAGATTTAGATTAAGTTTGGGGTCAGGTGGTGTAGGTGGATGTTTTTTAGTATTTCCTCAGCATCTTTTTCCATCCTTGTGAATGGTGCATCAGTCGGTTTTTTTTTGTTCTTCGAGGGGTTTGAGGCAAGGTGACCCACTACCTCCTTTGCTCTTTATCACTGTAATGGAGGCTTTCAGTCGGATGGTAGATAGAGTGGCTTCCATGGGTTTAGTGGACGGAGTATCTTTTGATGGTGGGCACTTATCTATCTCCCATCTTCTATTTGCAAATAATGCCGTGCTATTTTGTAATGCGCACCCTACTCAGATTCTTTGCTTGAGGTATCTTCTCACGTGTTTTGATGCGGTTTCTGGGTTGAAGGTGAATTTTCATAAAAGTGAGATATTTAATGTGGGAGGTTCGGTGAGAATGGATGGCTTATGCAGTTTATTTGGGTGTCATCTCGGTTCTCTTCCTACCTACTATCTTGGGGTTCCTATAGGGTCCTCATTTAAAGCTAAAGTGATTTGGGAGCCGGTTATTACTCAAATGCAAAAGAAGTTGGCATCATGGAAAGGTAATTTTTTATCCAAAGGTGGTAAGATGACTTTAATAAAAAGTTCTCTCAGTTGCCTCGCTTCGTATTTCCTATCCTCCATGCTTGCCCCGACCTCAGTGGTGGAGAGGATGTAAAAATTCAGCATAGGTTTTTATGGAAAGGATGGGATGAAGCCCATAAGTACCCCTAATATGTTGGAAAGATTTATTTAGAGGGAAGGATCAAGGTGGCCTGGGTATCAAGAATCTTCGAGCATTCAACCACTCTCTCTTAGCTAAATTTTCTTGGAGATTTGGACAGGAAGTATCAAGTCTATGGAGAAATTTAATTGCAATCAAGTATGGCTATGATCTTAGAAGTTGGATACCGATCCCCCTCAATGGCCGTATGGGGTGTTGTCTATGGAGGCCTATCAACAAGTTTGCCCGCTTGATTATTCCTCATCTGAGATTCTTTGTGGGCAAGGGGGATCGTATAAGATTTTGGAATGATGTGTGGCGTGGGGATGGATCCTTCAAGGTCAAATTTCCGGATATTTATAGTATTTCAGCAAGGCCTCAAGCTCCAGTCTCAGAGGTGTATCATCAAGATTCTGGATGAGGAAGTTGGAACCTGAACTTTAGGTGACATCTATTTGATTCTGAGGTGGATTTGTTAGCCGATCTGCTTTCATCTCTTCATGACCAGCACCATTCTTCGGATCAGGACAAAATGAAGTGGAATGCGAATGAAGCTGGGGATTTCTCTCTGTGAGAAGCATGTATAACCAGGTATGTAAAAATGCCAATACCTTTGCCTTGTCAAGTATGGTGTGGCAACTGTCTCTCCTCACAAAGATTGGGTTTTTTTTTGTGGACAGCAGTTTTGGGGAAAATTTTAACAGTGGATAATCTCAGAAGACAAGGCTGGCAGATGCTGAATAGATCCGTGATGCGTAAATCCCAAGAGGAATCGGTGAATCATCTCCTAGTACATTGTAAGGTGGCAAATGCAATTTGGGAGGTATTTCTATTGAGGTTTGGGAAAAGCTAGGTGCAGCCTTCTGATTTGACTTAGGTTCTTTTATCTTGGAGTTGGTGTAAAGGATTGTCTAGGGTGGAGATCTTATGGAATCTAACCCTGGCAGCCATTCTTTGGACTGTATGGAAGGAGAGAAACCATGGAGTTTTTTATGTTGCATCAAGATCAATCTCGGCACTTATTCATTCTTCTCTTTGTCATCTCCTCTTTTGCGCATCGGGTTCTAATTCCTGTAAACGGTTGGATAGTGAGGTTTTTCTTTCTTGTCTCTTATGTAAAGGGTGACCTTATCTCCAGCCCCGGCACACTTATCGTGTACTAGTTAGGCTGGTTTCTATATTTTAATATATATTCTCTATTATTACCGATAAAAAAAAACAATTTGAGAGTCTTGATAATTGCCAATGAGATAAAAAAATAGATGAAGAGAATTATTAAAGGTTGAAGGTGAGAGTTTTGTTTCAAGTACATATGTGGCAACAGAAAACTAATATTTTGATGAGGAAATTGAAGGAAGATTTAGCCAAGATGAAAATAGGAAAGGTTTTAGAACCAGACGTTATCCCAATTAATGTAAGACATGCATGAGAGAGAGAGAGAGAGAGAGAGAGAGAGGCATATTGCGGCTGAGCAAATTATTTGATGGAATTTTGATGACTATAAAAATGACAACTGCATAGGAAAAGAAAATGACAGTCCCTATATGTAAGAATTAATGATTTTCGTAACTCTGGCAGTTATCACAGAATGAAGCTTATGAATCATACTATATAATTATAAGAACAAGTGATGAGAAGAATAACCCAAGTGTTAAAAAATCACTTTGGTTTTATGCCATGAAGGTTTACAGTTTTGGTGGTCTTTTTAACGAGACAATTAATGGAAACAATCGGAGAATAGTGAAGAGACCTTCATGTGGTTTTTATTGATGATGAAAGGCATATGATTTTCGGGGGGAAAAAAGAAGAAGTATATTAATCAGATAGTTGAGATTATTAAATATATGTATGAAGGAATGACAAAGGTAAGAATAGTAGGCAGTGAGAAAAATGAGTTCTCTCGTCAAGGGTCAGTGATGAGCCCTTTTTTTTTACTTCAGTTATAGCTGAATTAACTATTTGTGTTTAATTGGAGGACACTATGTGTGTGCTATTTGTAGATGATGTGGTTTTGTTAGACCAAACTGCCTAGAGAGGGATTAAATGCAAGACTAGAGTGAAGAATCAGGAATTACAATCTATTCATTATATGGTAAGAATGAAGAATCGAGAGATTTCCAAACGCAATCAATTTCATTATATTGGACCATCTATTCATAAAGGAGTTGTTGATGAGGATGCTACATGTATAGTGCTGGATGATTTAAGTGTCACTACAAGAGTATTAGGTGATTGACATATTTCACTTAAGGTAAATTTTATTGGACAGCCATGAGGATTGCTATGAAGTATGGGCAACAAAAAGAATAAATTTTATTGGACAGCCATGAGGATTGCTATGAAGTATGGGCAACAAAAAGAATAAATTTTATTGGACAGCCATGAGGATTGCTATGACGTATGGGCAGCCAAAAGAACAACATTTGTATAGGTTGAATATTATGAAGATGAAGATGTTGAGATGGATACATAAGAAGACTAAAAAATGTGTTGATCGTATTCACAAGCATCAAAATGCTACTGGACAAGATTAAAAATAAAATAAAATAGGTTAATATAGTTTTGGATATCTAAAGCAAAGACCAGGGAGGCAGCTATAATGAGATGTGAGAGTCTTCTGAGTGAAGAAAATCATTGCACTATCAAATAATTTTATTTAGTCTAAATTACTAACTTAAAATAATTTGTAAAGTTTGATTAAAATCAAATAATCAAACATTACCAAATTAGACCGTATTCCTAAGAAATTTAAATTGTTATGCAAATGAATACATTTATAGAACCCTCTTTTTAGTTGGATCACATCAAACTCAAAAAATAAGCTTCCCTCTCTGAAAACATGGAGTATTGATTAATGGTGTGTGTACTCTCTCTCTCTCTCTCTCTCCCTGTCTTTTTTGGACCATTCACTTTGCAGAAAACAATTAAAAAAGAGTGTATTTCTATTTTTTTTTCCTATTTGCCTTTTGCACAATTTTATAGAACTACAATCAATATGCTATAAGACTTTTTTTAGTTTGTGTGGTAGGGCTGCATCTACATGCTATAAGAATTTTTTAGAACTACCATCAATAAATTCACAGGTAGATATTTTTAAGTTTGTATAGTGGGGCTGCATCCACAATCAAAAAGTGAATTCACTTTCTGGGCATTCGCATGGATCCTTGCTTGAATGAATCATATGACTTAGTTATAACATAAATGTAAGTACCTCTTATAAAATATCTGAACACATTAAGCAAACCTGAGTCTCATTGGCCTCAGAGCCACAATCTGAAAATAAGACTTTTTCCATTTTCCTTGCCGTAAACATCTCAAGCAGCTCATGGGCAAGATCCTGTAAGAATGATATGGTCATTTCACTTTCTAGTTTCTCTGAAAGAATGTTTTACAACCTAAGCAATTTGAAAGATGTAGAACTAGTTCGCACAAGATTTTTACATAAGCTACTGTTTTACTTTATTTGTGCTACTTAAAATATAGATTTTGGACAAATAAATTTTTGGACAAATAAATTGTTCAATTCTTCATTGGTCAAGGTTTGGTACAGAAATATTGATAATGATAATATTAGTTCATAACTTATCATGCTAACAAACTACCTGTGGTGTTTAATATGAACAACTTCAAAGAAATGAGTGGCAAGTCATTAATACCAATGAAGGTATGCTAACAGAATTCCAAATAGAATGATAAAATGGCAGGGTCTTCAATTGATTGGTTGCAGCTGCAATGATACGAGGTTCGCTTCCACCTACATAATTCATAAGTTACATTAGTTACTGAAATTGGGAATATGTTTGACAAAATTTATACAAAGTTTTAACTTATTGATAAATCAATAAAGAATTGTCATATTATTTTAATGAAATCAACTAATAAAGTAAAAACTTTAAATTGATATTAGTTAAGTAAAAATGGGCTTAATATAAATCACCAATCAAAAAAGGAAATATAACTTTTTCTTGCTATTCAAACTTCAAAATATGTTTTCGGTCCATTCTTTTCTGATGCACCCATCGATGTTATTTAGCTTGTTAATTAAAGCAAGTAAAATGCGGATGATTTATCAAACCATGATACAAGTTACCATTCTGTACAAGTGCACTATATTACTTCTCATGTTTTTACTAAAATAGTTGACAACACTCTGTCTAGGTTCTTAAAAATCAGTAAATGGAAATTTTATCAGAAACATTTGAAAATAGATTAGTAGCTTGTGTATCTAGTATGATTTTCCTTAAAGGAGAAAAATAAACTCCATGTCCTCAATCAATTTTTAAGACTTCTTCTCAAATGAGGGGAATATGAAGCTTTAGAGATTTTACCAACCTCAAAGCAACAATAAAAAAAATGAAAATAAACTTAGAATTAACATGAGTTCCATTTGTAAAGAATGAAATAATAATAGGTTTTGCTAACCTAAGTTTGTGCAAAATAGACTGGAAACACCATCAAGATACTTCTTGCCATTGTTGTCATACACATAACATCCCTGAAAATAGTTTATCAAGAGTCACATAATATCCTGGAATTAGCTTTAAAGACAAAAAGAACAGAGACCAGTTCATTAAAACATGGAATTTGTTTCTTCATTCAGATATGGTTAGGCCTTTTGTCAAAGAGCTTATTACCTCTGTCTTTTGGACAAAAAAGGGTTCTTGTTCAGCAGCTTCTCTTGGATCTGTGAATTGTGCTCTCATATTACCCTTAAGCCTGAGGAATTTAGATGAATCAATGACCAAGAAACACACTAAAATCACAAGCTTATAAGTTGCTAATTTCCAAGCGACGCGCAAATTTAGAAAAATTACATTATTTAACTTGGAAAATTAGTTGCTCAAGAATAACTATGAAAACTAATATTTGTGTGTGTGTAGAACATAAATTTTTTATTTTTACTTCTTGGCTCGTCATTTGTTTTCAGAAACATTTTTTCTATCCAATGACAATTCATTTATCAAATACATATTTTTGAAATTTATTCTTTTGACGTTAAGGACCAGAAATAGTAGGATTAGCTTTCCTAATTTGAGATTTTAAGCATGAATTTAAACATCAATATAAGTTTACATAGAAATTTTCTGTAGATTGGTTAGAAATGCCAGGTACACTAAGTAAAAAACAGAGGAACTTGATTTTAAGAATTGTTCTTCAGCTTATCTCTTGGTCTTTATACATAGATTTCCCATGATCTTGTTGAGAAAATGACAAACGAGATAGCAAAATAACGAAACACAAATACACAAATACACAAATGTTTATGTGGTTTGGCTTGTAAGCCTACATCCACAGCCATCTTCAAATTCTTCCACGCATAGCAAAATCCCAACTTCTACAAAACCAGAAATAAATGCTCCTCCACTACGAAGAAAATATGGCATACCCTTTTCTATAATGTAACTTAGTCCATGAATCTTCCCTTTGTGCAGATGCTGTTGCAGTACTGCTCCATCTTGCCAGCACAGGAGTCTGAAACAAATGCTCCTCCACACTTCCACCAATTGCAACATGTTTCAAGTATGTGCGAGCCTACAAAATAAAATTCATAGTACAGAAATACATGAAAGATATTTATTGCAACACTTTACAAATTGTTATTAGCAAAAGTCATTTTAGGCAAAATAAACCTTAGGGTCCTCTTAAGAAATTGTATATCTGGTTGTTCTGACAATATCTTATATATCTATCTGTAGGTAATAGGAGAAGGCTTCTTGGAGAGTGTCAATGTCAAAATTGATGTTTTCCCAAAACAAACTTACAATGCCCCGTAATGATACATTTCTATAGGGGCAAGTTGGTATTTCTATATATATTTTTTAAACTTCCAAGGAATACTGTTTAGCAGTTTTTAAACCTTAGATGTCCCAAATAATTACTTAGATCCCGTTTTTTCAATTGATTATGTGCTGTACAGTAGTGCACATGCCACCCGTTATTATTTTTATGCTTTTCATACTTAAATTAGTGTACATACAGCTTCAATAACATATTTGTGCCAATCCAAGCAAGTGCTTTAAAAATTATGGATGTATAGTTTTTGTAACACCTTACTCTTTTGTGCAACAAAAAAATTTATTTACTCTTTTTATGATTTTTTTCCCTTGTGTTTTGGATTGCAATAAGTTAGCAACTAATATCAAACTTAGGAAACATAATTCATATTTTGAGCTTGTGCTACATGCCACTAGGGCTGTCAATGGGTTAGATTTACATCCCAATTCAATCTGAATGTGACCCAAGATTTTTATATGTGAACACTTCCATAATTTTAGCAAGAGAACATGAACATTTAAAGTAAAGTTTGAACTTATTTGAATGCTAATATGAAATACCTCCCAAATAGATACGAATTTAGAAGTCACCTATAAAACATTTGATTTCCATTTTATTTTAAATTTAATAAATAAAATTTCTTTAAAATATTGTTACAATTTTTTTCCCCAACTAAGCTGTATGTAAGACTCCCTCTCCCATCAAACCAATGGTCCAATCCAACCATAATGATTGTCTATCTTAAGATCACTTTATTCTTTCATTAAAGTGATTGATTTAATATGATATTTGATTAAAAATTTCTGAATGTAATCATATAAATATAAAGCACAATCAAACTTGAATAATATATACAAATCTAAAATCCGATTGTATATTATTCAATGATAGATCGGTATGGAGATTAAAAATTTGACTCAAATTTACGATAAAAAAAGTTCCCACTCTCACCAATGGTTGGGTCCTTGTTTGCACCCTCTCTCATCTTTCCACTCAGTCTCTCTTGCTAACACTTTTCTACACAGTAAGTCTATCACTCGTCAAGAGGATATGGTGAAGGAAATACAGAAGGAGATGGTATTCCGGAGGCAGAAAGGGGTGTTCATAAAAAGGTGATATTTGCTTGCTGCATTGAAACAGAGCAAGTAGCATTTCTATGAACTCAATAAGAGCCTATTATTGTTTTCTCAAATTTAACATTGCCTTTGTTCAGTAGTGCTGATTTTGACTGTGTTATTTTAAGAATATTACTTCCTCCTAATGAGTAATTGAGTATATGAATTAACCCAAAAGGATTTCTTTCAGCAAACATAATCTGATAAGTGCATAGTAAGCACTTTCAGATGCATTCCTCATAAGCAATGTTTGCTTCTCCAAATAAAGGAGTATGGAAAGGTCATGCCCTTTTGTATAAAATCATTATTATTATTATTATTATTGGCATTGTGCCTTTGCCCAATTAAGCAATGGCTTGTGGCAACTCGTACATTAAATAATTTCCTTCAAGTTTTAATCTTCGTCTCAAGGTAAAAGTGTAAAATCTGGAATTTTCTTATATTAAAATGAAACAAAATAAAAGAGAAAAAGGAATCCTACATTTCTTTGTGTAAGAAACTTGATTTTTTTTTTTAAAGAAAATCCCGTTTTAGTTTTGAAGTTTGTTTATACATCTTCTTTAATGTTTTAATTAAGGGATTGGGCAATTGGTCCTTAGTCACATTACCTTATGGGTCAAACCCTAAAATCTTACATTTTTTATTTTATTTTATTTTTCCAATTTTCATCTGCTTTTCATTTAGTACGATCGTTCTTTTATTAATTCATTTAATGTTCTGAAAGGCCTTTTTACTCATTTACTTTTATTTTATAAACAGTTATTTTATTTGTTTTTATTTATTTTATATTCTAAAATAAATTTAGTTAATCAAACCAAATAAAAAGGAAATATCGGATGCTTATCCGTTTATTGAAAACGGATATCCATCTATGAGATACAAATATGATGTCATATACAGATCCTCAAAAATGCAATACTACTATTTTTGGGAATGAATAAAAAAACTAAATGAAATTCAAAAGCACCAATTCAGCCCGGATGGGTTTAGGTGTCTACTAGACTTCCAAAATCTATTTGAGTGGCTTGCCATGTTTCTGAGTACCATACCAATTTAGGAGTCAAATTTGATGTCTACATATACCTAATTAAGTAATTAAGTAATGGTAACCATGTAAATTAAAAAAATATAGAAAATATATTACTATTACTAGGAGAATGCACACGCTATGCGCGTAGCAAATTTAAAAGAGAATTGAAGGCTTTTTAGGTATTAAAATATTAGGCAGTTAGTTATTGATACACTTGGCATTAACAAATGGATGTAGGAGTTAATTTGATAAAAAGTGGAGGGTGTTTAGGCATCCCCAAATCGCAACATGATTTTACAGTTATGATAGTGACGTCGGGTATCAAATAAAAAAAAAAGCCTTGAGATAACAAAACTGTAAAATGAGGATTACTTGGAGGGCATTTTTAGTACAAAATGTCAACCAGAAAACCCCCTTATGCGTCTTTTTTTTTATTTGATGCCTGACGTCACCATCATAACTGATGAAATCATATGTGATTTGGGGACTGATGAAATCATATGCGATTTGGGGACTACCTATAACGCTATCCACTTTTTATCAAATTAATCCCTACATCCATTTGTTAATGCCAAATATATCAATAACTAAGTGCATAACATTTTAATACCCAAAACGCCCACAATTCTCTTTCAAATTTGCTATGCGCATAGTGCATGCGTTCCCCTAGTCTCATTTAAACCCCAAAACACATAAAACCTTCATAGCTTTTCATGGAAAAACCAAATTTCAGGTTCCAAAATCACTAACATTCCTTTACAGACTAGCCCATAAAGTTGCTCCTCTACAACCAATGGTTGTGTTATATATGGGAAACCTAACTCTAGCCTTAGCATAAAAAATTTCCTTCTTTTTTCATCTTTTGAGGGAGAAATCCAACTTGGGACCCAACCATTGGTTATAGATGAATTTTACATGCTTGTCTACGGAAGATTTAAATCCCGAAACTAATTGTGATGATCAACCTCGTTTTCATGCCATCACTGAGTATAATATAAAGAGAAAAAGTGTCTTGAAAAATATATATGAAGAACGAAACTTTTTTTTTTTTTTTGGTTTTTCAAAAAGCAACTTAGATGGTCGTATTGGAAATCTGTAGATATGGAGCTATTTTTTCTTAAATAGCATGATAAAAACATTTTCTATTAGGATGATAGTGGTTATTCTAACTAAAATAATGCTGATGCTAATAACCAATTTTTAGGGCATATCAATCACCTCGAGTAGTTTCTAGAATAAACAATCGATTTGCATCCTCTACAGCGTAAGCTGTATACACCCCCTCACATTCAGTGGGGGGGTCTCACCATTCATTTGGGGGTCTCACCGTTCACTTGGGGGGCCCCACCGTTCAATGTGAGGGGCTGTCTACAGCGTAGTTGCATCCTCTACAGCGTAAACTGTATACACCCCCTCACATTCAATGGGGGGGTCCCACCATTCATTGGGGGTCTCACCGTTCACTTGGGGGGCCCCACCGATGCCCATTCATAAACAATATCAAAATGAAAGCATTATATTGAAGTGTCATTCTTTTTAATAAATCTACAAAGATAAAAAAAAAAAAGGAGAGATACTACTCCCACAGCTACAGTTACTATCTATTGCTATTACTACTCTAATAGTAGTACTAGCACTACTTCCACGCCACCACTACCACAACATTCACTACTACTACCTTTGCTATCATTACTATTACTATACCACTTATTATTATTATTTTTTAAGCTATTTAGAATAAAAAATTTTTAAAACTATTCACACTCTTATATATAAAAATTGTAACTTTTTCTTTCATTTCCTTACTGTTTTGCAAGAAAATGATTTACTAGAATATCTTTCTATAATATATATCTTACGTATTTTATTTCAGAATCATTGTTCCTAAGATAATTAAAACAGTTGATAGCGATCATATAATTGATATTACAACCACTAACATCATAATGATAATTATATTGATGAGTATTTAATACACAAAGAAACAAAATAGTAAACATAATCTTTAATTAGAACTTGTGTAATAAAGCAATACATAAAGCTGAAAGAACAAATATAAAGCAATCTATGAAACTGGAATAACAGAATGTAAAAACTGAACCTGAGATTGCAGTTTGGAGCGAAAGAGATGCTTCATCGCCATCTCTTTTTTTAATATATATATATATATATATATATATATATATATATATATATACACACACATATATATTAATGATTTAAGTCTGCAATCCAAGGTTTGGTCTTTATATACTACTTTATTTTGTTCTTCCTACTTTATGAATTGTTTTATTACACAAGTTTTGACTGAAGATAATGTTTACTGTTTTGTTTCTTTGTGTATTAAATGCTCATTACTATAATTATCATCATGATGTTAGTGATTGTAATATTAACTATATGATCGCTATCAAATGCTTTGATTACTTTAAGGAAGATAACTCTGAAACAAAATATGTAAGATATCATAAAAAGATATTCTATTGATCCCCTTTTTTTTTGCAAAAATAATAAAAAATGAAAGAAAGAATTAAAATTTTTATATATAAGAGTGTGTATAGTTCCAAAAATTTTGTCATTCTAAGTAACTCAAGAAATAATAATAATTGGTGTAGTAATAATAGTGCTAGTGATTGAAACGTGAAACAGCAGCATACAGTTTGATATCTTTATAAGGAAGCTTTATGTACTAACTTAGAAAATTTTGCAGGTGGCAAAGAGAGTGTCAATGCACGAAAGAAGAATGAAGAGGTGGTTTGGGTACACCTCAAAACAGAATTTTGATGGGGCCGTGAGCAAGAGAGGAATAGCTGCCATTGGAGGAACAGTTACAAACTCTAATGGAGAACTGGTGAGTCTATACTCTTGCTGTATTTTTGATAACTTTGTTCTTAAAACTGAATTAATAGCCTCACTAGAAGGCGTTTGACCTACTAGAAAACTAGGAATCAGATTTTTGGAAGTTGAAGGGGATGCCATGCAGGAGATAAAAGGAGTTTTGAACCCAAATTCCACCACATGGCAACATTTCAATAGGACCCACACCCCAAAACACAAATGCGACCGTAGCACCGACTCTTAGCACTAGAGGACATACGTTCATTTTTTAGATGACAAACTCCTGTGTAATCTTTCCAGTCTGCAAAGCCCGCTAGGTTCTGTCCAAATAAAAGCCTGAACTTAAAAACCCCTTTGGGTTCAAGCTTGGTTGAAGAGAATTTTAAAATAGAAAACTGCCAACAAAATGGTACAATTATAGAACAAAAACAAATAACGTTTGGGAAGAACCCAAATTTGAGAGAGAATCTGAAAAGAGATGTAGAAGTGATTAGCAGAGAAGCTTTCATTTTCAGAAAAGTTTGTAAACTGACTTGTAATTAAAAAGACAATTATTGGGACATAATAGAACAAGACTTAAGAGTTAAAAAATATAGTTTGTACAAGGGTTATCAATTCTTAAGTAGAATGATATATTTGTGATTATGAAAAGATCCTGCTTCAATCTCATGAGATTGCTTGCAGTTACATTGACAACATGAGAAATCCCAAACACCCCACTAAAAAGAGTGGGGACTAATGAAGGCAACAAGATTCATATAAAGCAATCTACCAAAAAAAAAAAATACAAGTAAAAGAGATGAAACCCAGACAATCAAACAAAAGGATTGCAGAGAAATGCAACAGAATGAGATGAGAAAAGCCTGAGCCTTAGAGCTTGAAACCTGATTTTTGAGATTGGAGCGTGAAAAGAGCTTCCCCAACATCTTGTTTTATGCAGAGAACCGATTTTTTGAGTTCTGAGAGTTGCACTAATCTTGCACTATTCTCTCTTTGCATTTATGGAAGTTCATAGTAACTCAGCAATACAGAGAAGTTTATTTTACCTACGTTTCCGGATTAGCCTCTGTACTTAATGGGTTTTTCAATTTGAAGTAATATATAAAGTTTCTTTTCGGATATCTCCCTAAATTTTTGTAATAATTAAGGTGAATCTGCAATGGATTGATATATATTGTTGAAATTTTGGTGTTAGTTATAGGCGCCTCTTTTTAATTTTATGTTTGTTACGGGAACAAGTGAAAATTTGGAGATCACGAGACTTCCGTGGGCTTATCACCTCAGTCCAACGTGCTTGTTGTCCGTTCGATAATTATTAACATAAAGCGACAAAGAGAAGGATTAGAAGTGATCGTGTAAGCGAGAGGCGTAGCAAGAGCCTACACCTTCTCTGGCAGAATGTTAATTGGTCCAAATGGAAAAACCTCCGAATTGCGAACCCAACAAAGCTTTGAAATAGATTTTCCAAAAGTCACTTGTTTGACCGATTTCTATTTAGATTCTGATATAATCCAATTCTAGAATCCAAAATGTTTGATTTTACAATTCAATTTTTAAAATCCGACCTAAAATAATAATTCATCTCCAATGACATGGTAAAAACATATTATTTGTTATAAGTAATTATTAATATCGAAAATAAGAAATCAATCTCAATAATCAAGGTCAATAAAATGAGATTCTGGACTCTAATAACATGATTAATTCTTAGATCCATACTCAAATGGGGTTTTAGATTTCAAAAAATGTCAATTGGAATTTGGATTTTGAGAATGCAAGATTATTATATGAATCCAAAATCTAGAATGTCCTCTAAACGCTCCATAAGACAACGTGGGACCGGTGACCCACTTTTTGGGTCACATCACAAGTTCACATAGACGAGGGGATGAAACCTTCTGCTATGTTTGCCTGAATTGGCGCATGACTTAACCACCGTCAGTGTTTTTTCATGTGAGCCCCACTTGAGACATTTACAAAAATAAAAAATCGCCCACCATGAGATGTTCCACGTGGCAACGTCAATTCAGGTAAACATGGCAGGTGTTTTTTCCCATAGAGGACGACTTCTCTAATCTTATCTTAATAATTTTTTAACTTTATATGATAGATTTTTAGGTTGATTTGGACTGATCAAGTTGAGCTTTAATGAGCTAAGCTTGAGAAATGTTAATTGAGTCTTAGCCAAGCCTGAGCCCAAAAAATTTCAGCAAAATTAAGTTGAGCTTGAGCCTTCCTCAAATTTTATGAACCCGAGCTTAGATTGGCAAAGCTTAGCTAGACTTGTCTCATTCACGGTCCTATGTATAGAGAGGGCACAGCATCGTTAAAGAGTTTATTGAAGTAGGTTGATTGAGATCTTTGGTCATGGCTAAAGTGTAGCTATTTGACAACAATCAAAATAGAAAGCATCTTTCATCTCAATCCATCGATTATCTTTACTTCTCCATATTTAAAGAAACCAGAGGAGGCAAGTAGAACATATAAGTTATGGATAAGTTGTGGTAGTTAGTTAGAGCTAAGAGTAGGAAGTCATGTTACGTGCCTCGTCGTTGCTCCAAAAGCCTCAAGGATTATAGAATCTTTGTTAGCTCCAAAAGCCTCAAGGATTATAGAATCTTTGTTAGTTAATCACTTAATCTTTAGGATTGTAACATTCCACCACGCTTCCATAGCGGACATCCACAGTGGCCTCCTCCATCCAATGGTAACCCTTTCTCTTCTGACTACTCCACTCATCTCCCAATATTCAATGACTTAGCACCATGCCCATGCATAATACCAGGGCAATTTAATCCAGCCTGTAAGTCACCCCTTTAGTAACTTGAATTGGAGATGTGGTGGCTGGCTTTGATACCATTTGTAACGTGCCAAATCACTGCTCCAAAAACCCTAAGGTCTATGAAGACTTTGTTGGTTAAACACTTAACCTTTAGGATCGTAACAAGTCATCAATTTGAAGTTAAGTAGTTAAAAAAAAAATAGTCACTTAGCATGTAGTAAATCAACAACTAAAAACAAGTGCATAGTTATTGATGTGTGAAAGTAATTAAAGGATTGGGGACTTATGTATTTCAGAAATTATCTATTTGAAATTAAAAGTAGTCAAAAGAAATAAATCAGAAGATCAATGATGTAAAACAAATGGATAGTTATTAATATGTGAAAGGTTGTGTGGCAAATTAATCAAAATATTGGCGACTTAAATATGTCTTTTAGTATTTATAATGCATATTCTTTAAGAAGCTATTATCAGGCTAGAATCTTTTATTTTTATATGATCCTAGCATATAATCTTGAAAGTAGATGCAAGTACATGTAAGTTTATAGCTAGCCGCGAGTTTATCTTACCTTCTCATCAAATCAAATGAGGTTAGATAGAATTGTCATAGCCTTGGTCAAGCCATGACACACCATCATCTAAAAGGACAGATCAAACTACATCCCTTTTCTTGTTAAAAACTGTTCAACTTTCTCTAAATCTTTTTAAACCCTTTTTTTATATAAAATTTGGTTTTTATCATCATTTTATATTTTATTCCATTAACAAAAAAAAAGTATTTTGGTGTTGTGGCAGAATGATACATCTATGGATGTGATAGTACAATCATCTCGGATGATCACAATGCAAATAAGAAGAGAATGCTCAACTCCTGAGCTCTTGAGCTTGCAATTGCAGATTCTAGAGTTTCAATTCAACAAACTCAATGAAATCAACTAAAGGGGATGACTGATCTATACTATATTTAACATGAGAAGGCCCTTCAAGAATCGTGCCAAGCTTTATGCATGAATTCCCCAAAAAGCCCAAACTATATGCTGTTAAGGTTTCATTAATATAAGGTTTCAATAGTCATAACTCTACCTCTTCGATGAAAACTCAAGCAGTTACAAAACTGCTCCCTCTCTCCATGAGCTCCGATGTTGTTTGTAAGAAGAGGTCAAAAGAGGGGGATCAGTTATTAAGGCATTGTCAAATGTATCATTTCTTGGATATGATCAGTAACTGCCAATTACTGGAGATTATCAACTATTCGAAATCTTGGAAACATTTCAGTCCTAACGTGCAAAGGGGTTTGGAATATCTCTGATAAATTTGTTTAATGTGCCTTCGAAGACAGATCAGCAACCCTAGGAGAGCTGATTGTTCACACTTAAATTTCAAATTTCATAAAGCGGCTCCCTAGTTGGATGGTAGTTCTTCTGTCTCAGAGATGAGAAGATTCACCCTCATTAAGTTCCTGATGTTCAACCCCTTCGTTGGAAAGATAAGGATCAATCACAATAGATGAAGTACCAAGTTCTAGCAAAACTTCTACTTAGTTTTAAACAAGTTTTAAGACCATAAAGAACTCAAAAAGGTAAATAAGAGGAATTAGTCTTTTCTCACATAACTATGAGGTGAAAGGGAGATGAAACTCTTTTTATACTAGTGTTTCTAGGTTTATGGCATATGTCATTTCCTGATTTGTGCTACGATTTTTCACATATATATTTACAAAATAATATTTTGCATTTTTAGAAGAAGAAGCAATAAAAAATTAGGAAACCCAGGATAGGAAATTCACCACTATTCTTGTAGCAAGCAAACAGAAGAAATATGTCACAACCTGAACTTCCAAACAGATAAATTAATACATAATGTAATCCTAGATCGTGACCATGTTCGTAAGTGAACACAATATGCAATAATTAAATCAAAATTTTAAGTTGGTAAAATAAATAACTGAATGGTTCCCCAAAGAAGCCAATTAAATGTCATAATTACTACTACAATCTCTCCAAATGAAATAAAATAAATTTAAAGAAAACCCTACATCTACTACAGCTGTAACTCGAAATCCTCAGCCGCTCCCTTGGTTTCGTTACTGTGGCAACCAACCTGAAATATTAAATAAGGACGAGTACAACGACTCAATAAGGGAAACCACTAATTCCCTTATGATGCAGATATGATCCAAAAGATTAAATTCATACAATGATAATAATTAGCACGTAATCTCTTGTTCATTATCATAATTATTTCTAAACAGATTATTCATCACATATCGATGGTCACAAAACATGAAAAATAATCCATCACACCTCGCACCTTATCTACAATGTGCCCTTCACTACTATCCTCCATTTCCACTATGGGGTAGGACCATCATGGTTTGCAGCAATTACCTCCACCTTCATTGGAAAAGATTGACATGAAGTATCCTATATGCCCTGCACCACCTCATTCTTTGGTGGGAGAGACTGACATGTAGTTCACAACATTAATTTCCAACTACCTTAATCTCATTCTTGCAATCAAAATTCATTATTCGATTAATAATTTGCAAATGAGTCATCAAATAAAAAAAAATGAGAATTTTAACTAAGTAGAACATAACGTTGCATACATATATTATCATATTTCAAGACTGTCAAATTTAAAAAAAAGTTAACATATGAGTTGATTAAATGTGTCCTGTGACGAGGGTGCAAGATGAATCTAACATCTAGGTGCAATGTAACAACCCAAAGCCAAGACTATAAGTGTGTAAACCAAATACAAAGCTGGCTAACTAGACTAGTGATTCATGGGATCTTTGGTTTCATCAAACTAAATCATGGTTGTATGATGCTTTCTAAAAGATATAAACCATGGCCATAGCCATAGTAGTTTCAGGAAGAAAAGACAAATTGGGAGGTTTCAAAAAAAGGAGCATTCACATATAATGATTTTTGGGAAGAAAGGACAAAGTGGTTGGTCATGGTGATGTCAAAGAGGAGCAGTTCACGCCAACATGATTTCTAAAAGGGACAAGTCAAAGCATTATTTCACCATACAGCCATGGTTGTTTCACAGAACATAGTGGTTTCCTTAAAAAGGGAAAAATTCACAATTTCATAGTACCAACATCAACCCATGGCATCAAGGTCATGAGGTTTTATGAAATTAAAAATTAAACTATGGTGATTTCACTGTCATGGTGATATCACGATCACGGTGATTTCCATCAAAAAGAGAAAAACGCGTTTCACAATACTATCATGACGTTGCAGCAAAGGAGAGTTCTAAAAGATTAAACTATGTTAGCAAGGGATCAGATCAAGGATTACACCATAATCATAACCAAACTGATAAAACACTTACAGATCCAAAGAAGATCCAACACCCATAGTGATCCGACTCTTCGTAACGAGATTGAGGATCCTCAATCAGTATCGCTTAGATCTTCGAGTTGAATCTGGTTCAAAGAAAGCTCTAATCAGCAAAACCCTAGGGTCTTCCTTTCTCTCCTCTCTCACTCACATCCCTTCATATTTTGAGAGAAAAAAAATGAAAACAACCCTAAAACCCCTACTTATACTCACAATAAGACATGACCTCGTGTGTGACCCCACAAACCTACACCAACCAATCAAAACAAAAGGATCTAAAAGATTTTGACTGGTCTACGGTCTTACTTAGGTCAAAGTCAAAATCTAATTTTTCAGGTTATTACAAAATGTATTAGTGAGTCTTTACACACACACAAAGATATATATATGCACACACACCTAGTTGTCTTTGACTTTCAAAAAATTTTCGTTGTGTTTGCTTCTAGGAAGATTTTTGGAAATAGTTAAACCATTCAAAATGGTCAAACAATCAATATTTGCATATTCATTCGATCCAATTCATTAATGATGAGTTTGGCTAAACTCTCAGAGATTTCGAATATGCCAGATTAACTCAATTCAATCATCACCAGATCCAAACCAAGTGATCCTTAGTTTTAGAGAAATTATAAAAACCCAAGAGCTGGTTGCCATTTGTTTAACCAAAGAGCTCTTTGCCATTTGTTTCCTTGGTTTCCAAGCACTAGGAGGATGATTAGAATACATTCCTAATACATGTCATATAAGCTCCTTCTTTTGAATAGAACTATTTGACTTTCACTATATAGTCCAATGCTTTTACTCAAGAATCATTCAAAACTCAAAAAGGTCCTAACATACTACCAAAATCGACATTAAGCTGCTCCATGCCTAAGAAAAATGATTTGGTGGGTTGAGATAGAAAAATGATTTGGTGGGTTGAGATGCATGGTGACTAATGGGTTGACATTAAGCTGCTCCATGCCTACGCAAAATGATTTGGTGGGTTGAGATGCATGGTGAATAATGGGTTATCAACCACGAGTATTCCATAAAATAACTAAAAAGAATGTCTCCATTTATTCCATGAAGGTAAGCGTTGTACTTTACGGAATTCAGCCATTGGTCAAGTGCAAACTTGGACCATCAAGGTTAGGAAAAACTAGCTGATGATGAGGTTGCAGAAACAAAGCAGATTATCAAGAAATAACCAACAGAAAAGAGAGAGAATGAGGGAGGGGGGTGTTTCAGGGGGTTGTTTTGTGTCTTAATCTAAGTATACGAACCCCTAAACCAATTAAGACTATAAAAAGGGTATTATAAAATACAGAAGTTTTATACATATGACACACGCACATACGTGCACACACACATGTAGCAGGAACAAGGGCATGCTCACACACACACACATATGACCAGTTACATTTTTTGTATGGCTGAATATTTTATGACCTAACATGTAGTAATATAACAAAAACACCCGTGTGAAACCATATTTGACAACATGAGTAATCATTACCTTGAACACAAAGGTTACTTTAAGCTCAAGATTTTGCAGAAATCATATAATTAAACAAACTACTTTAAATGTTCTTATGCACAAAAGATTGCAGAATATGTAGTGTTTACTAAGTTATTTTACCTAGAATTCCCACTGTTCCTCCTGCTTGACATTGTCCTTTACACATCACCCATGGGCCAAACGAGGGTCTCCACATAATTGTATACTACTTTAGAAAAATCTAGTGTACCACGAATAGGAAGCTTTTTGGTTCTTTTGTCCACAAGGTGATACAAAACAAACTGATTGTTACTCTCCTGAAGAATTTCCCCGGTCTTCAAAGAACCCCAGATCTGAAACATTTCAACAACATTTGTCTGTGTTTGAGAGAATTTCTTGATCCAAGACTTCTCATTTCCATATTCATTCATTACCCATATCTCCCAAAAACCCCCATCAAAAGAATAACACTGCACACATAGATGCTCTCCAGGCATCAATGTTGGTAAACAGAAATTCGTGTTCCCGAAATCAGGCAATAACATCTCCCTGAATTTCTCATCTACCAAGTCGAAAACAATGATCGCATTGGATGTTTTGGATGCTGTTGGAAATACAATCCAATGAAGAGCCCCGTTGAGGCACACCGCGTTCCAAAACGGACAGATTTGAGATCGAGAACACTCAACCCTTCTCCATGACTGGGTTCCCAAAGTATGCACCCACACTCCTTGGTCGCGATGAAAGCTAATCATTACGACTTTGTATTCATCCATGGCGGGAGAGTAACCTATAAAGAAATTTCCCCGACAAGCGGATGGAGTCGGAACATCGGGTAATCTCTTGTTGTCTCCGGTAAAGGGATTCCACAAGTATATCTCTCTTAATCTTTCCACAGTATAACAAACTAATCCATTGCAAGTACCTGGAAATAAAATCGGTTCCTCACATGGAGGATGGCGAATCACAACCGAATCGATTCTATCGCGTGACTCAAATTCTAGACAGGATAATTTCTTAGAATATGCAATTAGGATCTTAGGCTTTTCGATTCCTCGATTGGCTTGCATCTTGATGAAACGAGGGTCTCTAACTAGATGGTACCAAGATTTGCAAACGCACCTGAACCGAAACAAAGCATCCAGGGGCAATTTTGATAGGATGTCTACAATTACCTCACTCGGAAGCTCTGGTAAAGGCGGCGACGGAGGCAAATATGTCTGCCTCTGCAACTGCTTTCTCTTCTTCATCGTCTCCGAGGGTTTCAGATGCTTTGACTGCTTCTCTTCCTCGATCCTCACCGTCTCCGAGGGTTTCCGCTGCTTCGATTCTGTAGAAACTATATTCTGTGAAGTCGAATCTGGGGTACGCAAACAGGATTTTGGATTTTAGACAACAAAATCATATTCCAAAATTGGATTTTAGACATCAAAATCATATTCCAAATTTTGTAGTATCCAAACAGGATTTGGGATTTTGAAAATCAACAACAATAATCTGGATTTACATTATCTAAATTATAATCCAAAATCCAAAAGCCAGAAACCCTAACAAACGACACCTTAGTATCTATCTATCAATAGTGAACGTGCGTTAAGAATGATCTTTGTGGTTCCTAATACAACTCAAGTTTATATTTTCAAAATTATTTTAAGGCTTATGGACTTATAATTTTTAAATAAACATATATACATACTTTAATATTGTAATAAAAATAAAATTTTAAAATTATGTTATTTTATTAGAAAATAAAATATTTTTTTTGGTTGAAAGAAAAAGTAAAAAAATATCAATATATTACTTTTATTAGAAATACAAACAATCCTTTTATTTACAATTTTTTTGGAACATCAAAATGGCAAGAGTTATATAAAGAGTTGCTACTTAATTAATTTGTACATATTTGAATACAATTACATGTTCATTTTTTAAGAAGCTATGTTATTTTGATTTAATTAGATAGATAAAGATTAAAAGTTACAGTAAGATTTGATTAAATAAAGTATGACTCTGAAAAAGGTAAACATTTTTAAACTAATGATATAAAGTAAAAATAAATATATTATCTAATAAAATTGGTAACATTTTTGCTTATGATTATTTTACTAATTTTCTTAGTTGTCATCTTTTTATCTTTACATGCATTATTAGGAATTTCATTGATAATTATTTGAATGCATTTCTTTATGTGCATGAAGATTTATTAGTGAAGCATGATAAATATGTTAATATTTTTTCTTATTATTGTGTATGAGAAAACCATTTGAAGAATTATAAAAATTTTCCCTTTTTCTTAGAATTCATTTTGGGAATCTAAATGAAAAATAACATTTTGTGTTTTTTTTAATTTAATCTCATAGATAAGGATTTTGAATTATAGTAGGATTCACTCTTTGCTTTGATCCATTAATGCATCAATTAGAAAATTAAACACAAATATTTTTATAATGTAAACAACATAAAATAAAATAAAAATTAGATTGTATAACAAACTCTTATTAATGAATATAAAAATATAAAATGAGAATAAATAATATCTATCATTTTTTCCTCACTTATTTTTTAGTCTTGATTGATTAATAAATATCCTCATAGTGTTAGTTTTTTTTTTTATATTTCTTTATAATTAAAGTAAGTACGATAAAGCCAAAATAATTTTTTCTTAAAGATTTCTCTATCTTGAAGTGATTTTATCAAGCAAGAAAAAAGGGGATTCCTTCCACTAAATTAAAATAACATGATGATAAATTAATATCAAAAGCCGAGATTATAAAACAAGTGCTGAAATCTAGTAAATCTTTTATGTATTATCTTATAAATAATTCTAACTCTAAGGATCATGGTAGTATAAAATTTTTCAGAGCTGTAAATGTTGTATGAAAAATAAGATATTTTTACGTATGAAATTATAAAGTATTCCTTCATAAATAAAATATTTTAAAGTAGATAAGTATTAGAGAAGGAACATATAATTTACTTTTATATATATATATATATATATATATATATATATATATATATATATATATATATATATATATATATATTTATTATTAATGTTCTTTTAAGTAGATATGTAGTTTAGAAGATAACAATAAAAAGATTATTAATTTACTTTTATGTTTTTACTAAATGTTTTTTTAAGTAGATAAATATGTGAAATTAAAGACTACAGAGAAGGACAATTTTGGTATGTGAAAATTGGAAACACTTAAGGTAGTTCGTGCTTTTAATAATAGTATAGATAAATATGTTTTTAAAAGAAATTGTGATAATTACCTAATAAGATAATTTGCTTGCTCTTTTTTTTATCTAATTATAATTATTTACGTTTTTTTATAATTATAATTATAATTTTTTATTGGTTTCTGTTTTTGTTGTTAATTTAATTAATGAATAAAAGAGTTAATGATTAATATTTATTTTTTAGATAAATAAGGGTTTGTTAGATAAATCGTGAAATATAGATAAATAAATATTATCCAATAAATATAGATAAATAATGCTTTATTTGCACATAAATTATAAAAATATAGATAAATGTAGATAATCCTTTATTTGCATGTAAATTATAAAAATATGGGTTTGTTAGATTCGATAAAAAGATTTCTATCTAAGATTGAAATCCTGATGTTTTTTTATCTATAAAATTGAAATCGTGAGGTTTTTTTATCTATAAATATTTTTTAAAAGAAATTGTGATAATTACCTTATAAGAAATTGTGATAAGATTTTATAAATCAACCCTTATGTAATTAAATTTTTTTTATAGAAACAACCTTATAAATTGTGATATGATTTCAACGGAGAAAGATTGTTTGCGAGGAATTAAAGATTATAGGGAAGGAAATTTTAGGTAGTGAAAACTGAAAACACTTAAGGTAATTCATACTTTTGATAGTCGTATGGATATAACGCGAGAAGGGCCCTTGGGAATCGTGCCTAAGATTATGTGTGACTTTCCCAAAATGCCATTGCATACGTTGTTTGGGTTTCATTACTACAATAAAAAATATGCCTCTCCATTCAAAACCGGGCAGTTACAAAACTGCCTCCCTCTACATGCAGTACTGTACGTGCACCCCTTCTAGTATTATATATAATGCAAGGTGCCGTCTTGGGAATTGTGCCAAAAAATTATGTATCTTTCCACACTTGCCCATACACAACATCACCAAGAATCAATTTTGCAACTCTTATAAAACCTAACAATCAGTTAAAACCTAAAGAAAGGACATAATGGTCAAAACTATCTCAAATCTTCTAAAACCTAACAATTAGTTTTGCAATTGTTCCCTTTCACGACATGCAGTACTCCTGTAGACACCCCAAATTGCACTACAAAATGAAAAAATAATGAAAACATGTAATTGGGATTTAAAACAGGCCAAAAATGCATGAAATTCAATAATTTAAGCCTTGCCCGTATTGTACCTACGGGCTGACAGCGCCCGAATTTTGTATACGGGCACGCAGCGCCCGTAATGTATATACGGACACCACTTGCCCCGCAATACATTTACGAGCGCATTAGATTTGTGCGAATTTTGTCTTTTCTCGATTTCTGAGCTTTATCTTTAATCCAATATATCTTTAGATGAGCGAATGATCTCTTTTATTCGTTCGGATTATTTTTGTTGGCCATGGATGGGCATTATCCTTGTATTTAATTTAATCTGAAACTCTATCTTGCCAAACCCTGGACCAACCATGCCCCTGGGTTTGCCTATAAATAGAGGGCCTCTCCTCAAGCAAAGGGCCACGAAAATTTGAAGTCCAAGGAGCTCCAAGAGAAGAGAGGAATGCCTGCTGCTCTGCTTGCTCAATCCAGGTAAGTCCCTTTTCCCTTTTTATTTTCTGTCTCCAATTCTAGAGATAATAGGATCTTTTCCATTACTGTAGAATAAGGCCATCTTTTATTCTGTATTACTAAACTTGTCTCTAAGTACCTTAAGAGTCTCTCTAGCCGTAAAACGTGAAGAGAGAGCTAGGGGAAAGGGGAACAGGTGGATCCCTAGAATAGAACCCCATATCTGTTTTTCTCCTTTTTTCTAGAATAAGGCCTTTGATTGTGTTTGTATACCCAAATATATCTCTAAGTATTTCAAGAATCCTCTCTAGCTGTAAAACGTGAAGAGAGAGCTAGGGGAAAAGAGAACAGGTGGATCCGTAAGGTAAACCCCATGTGCTCAAATCTGTGAAATATGGCTATTTTGAATATCCTGATCATGTTTTAATGGTTCTTATGTTAAATCTGATTGAATCTGAATGAATCATATGAATCCATGATGTTTATAGCATGAGATCCCCACTTTTTTCTAAAATTTGGATTTTTCACACTTTTGCACCTACAGCACTGTTTTCGTGATTTTTATGATTTTAGGCTAAGATCCTGGATTTATCATGATCAGTATGATAGATCTGGATTCAGAAGCCTAAAAGTAACTTCTAGGGTTTCATGATGTGGTTTTTGAATCCTTTTTCACTTTTGAGAGAAGACCCTATGGTCTAAGTTCTCCCCTTTTGATGTTCTTCATCAACGTGGGTATTTTTGGTTTTGATTTCTTGATCTAATGAGAAATATGGGCTATATTTATGTCCTGGACTGTTCAAGTTCAATTCTGCAATATTTTATAAAAATCTTATTTTTCTAGATTTCTAGAATTTAACTTGAAGCCAGATTTTTTAAGTTTTCACTTTTATTTTGGTTTTATTTGATTTTATCTCAATTTTATTTTAATCATGAAACCCTAGGAATTGTATGATCATATTTGAAAGTTCTAGATCAATCAGGCTATTCGTATGAAAAAACCATACACTTTTGTCTTTTTTGTGATTTTTTATGATTTTTATAGCAAGCCTTTTTTCCTTTGAAAAACATGAACAATACCTGGTAACCACCTTGTGTGGATGAATAGGGGTGCCTAACACCTTCCCCTGTTCATAACCTAATCCCCTTACCTATCTCTGGTTGTTTTTTTAATAAGGTTATTTTTACCTTAAATTTGCCTTTTTTGTGCTTATTTGATAATTTTGGTGTCCATTTACACCTAAAAAGAATGATGGCGACTCTGTGTTTTTAACCAATCCTGCGTGATGATTAGAAAGTCATTAAATTGATTTTTTCCCATGTCTCACAACTCCATGTGCACCCTACTAGTATATATAATGCGAGGCACCCATGGGAATTGTACCAACCAAAATGTCCTAAAAAGCCCTTACACATCATCATGATGATTCATTAATATGTTTCTCTTTCTTCGTATGTGTAGTATCGCACGTGCACCCAGCTAATATATACAACGAGAATAGGGCCCTTTCGAAGTGTGTCAACTATAATGTGCCCCTTCCCAAAAGCCCTTATACATCATCGTTAAGATTCTTTAATATTAGGGGTATAATAGTCATAACTGTCCAAATTCATTTAAGACTTTGAAAGTTGTAAAACTATTTCCTCCTGTTTCTTTTCATACATGCAGTTAGGGCTACAACTTAAGTCGGTTAAAACCGAAACCGAACTGGTCCAACTCGACTTTGAGTCGGTTTGGTTTGGGTTATATAGTCTTTGGGTAGGTTTTGGTTTTAAAAATAGAGAACCGAATTTGTTTGGTTCGGTTTTGGGTTGAAGGTTCGGGTTAACCGAACCGAACCGAAAACCAAACCGAATTTCCTAAGTGTAGAACCGAACCGAACCAAACTAAAATATAATAATATATATAAAATATACAATAGATAAAGTTGTAATAATAAAATATAGCTTATAAATTATAAGCTATAAAATAATGAATAAGATTATTATTTTATAAATTTTCGTAGTTAATTATTAAATTGATTCATGAGCCCAAAAGTGCGATCCAAAACAATTAACATATGACTTGGGATTCTAAACTCTTTGCTCCATCTTATGTATGCATGTAAACTACTTAAGGGATTGGACCGCATGTAAGTGATGATCCTTTAAATTTGTTGCATGTATTCTTTAAATTTTTTTTGGGGGCAAAAGTGGGAATCTCTCTCTTGATAATAAGTTTTAAGTATGGGAAAATGACCCAAACCGAACCGAATTTCAGGGTTGGGTTACAAGTTTTCTTTAAATAATCGGTTCGGTTTTCAATTTGGGTATTTCAATTTTGAGGTCAGTTTAGTTCGGTTTTGGACTGACCATCAGTAACCTTAGTTTGGTCTTGGGTTGAGACCAACTCAAACCAAACTGCACCGAGTTGCACCCCTATGTGCAATAGTGCACGTGCATCTTAATAGTATATATAAAATATTACATTTATTAAAATATAACGTACTATTTTTGATGTAATTATTAACTAGCACGGGTGCACGTAGAGAGAGGGAATGGGGAGAGGAGAAGTGAGCGAGACGGTTTGTAACTCCTTGGGTTTTGAACAAAGATGTAGAGTTTTTACCTGTGAAACCCTGTATTATTGAAACCCAAACAACGTAGGGTATGCACATTTTGGGAAAGTCTTCCATAGTTTTAAGCATTCTTTCAAAAGGGCCTTCTCACAATAAATATAAAAGGGCCTTCTCGCATTAAATATAGTATAGATATAGAAACTAAGAAATCGATATCAATAATAAGGTCAATCAAATGAGATTCTTGACTCCAATAACATATTTAAATTATAAAATCCAATGTACTTAAATGGGATTTTAGATTTGAGAAAATAGCAATTAAAATTTATATTTTGAGAATGAAAGATTATTATATGAATCCAAAATCTAGAATGTCCACTAAACGCTCCATAAGACAACGTGGGACCGGTGACCCACTTTTCAGGTCACTGGTTCATCGCCTACCAATACACAAGGGTATCTAGCTACTAGACAAACTAGTCAAAATCCTAAAGTATCTCACATGAAAAACTCACATAGATGATGGTATGAGATCTTTTCCTATGTTTGCCTGAATTGGTGCTTGATTTGACCGTGAGATGCTGACATGTGGGGCAGCATGAAAAGCTAGAATGAAATCGTCTGTCATATTTGTTTGCATCGTTCCTTGTTGGGGCCATGAGATGCTGCCATGTGGAGCATCTCACGATCACTATTTTTTCATTGTTGTAAAAACAATGACTGTGAGATGCTCCACATGGCAGCATCTCATGGCCCCAACTGGGAACGATGCAAGCAAACATGATAGATGATTTCAACCCTGAAAAGCTCACAATATGACAGTTGATCTTTCTCACAATGAGTGTATTTTCATGTGAGGCTCATATGAAATATTTACAAAAATGAAAAATCATTAACCGTGAGATGCTCCACATGGCAGCATTTCACAACTAAAGCAGGCGCCACATAGCAAGTGATGTCGTCCCATCTCTCATCTTATCTTGATACTTTTCTAACTTTATATAATAGATTTTGTAGATTTATAATTAAATATATTTTAGTTTGATTTGGTGAAGTTATAATTTGGACTGATCAAGTTGAGCTTTAACGAGCTAAGCTTGAGAAATGTTAAGAGTCTAAGCCAAGCCTAAGCCCAAGAAATTTCAGCAAAATTAAGTTGAGCTTTAGCCTTCCTCAAATGTTTTGAATCCGAGCTGAGATTAGCAAAGCTTAGCTTGACTCGTCTCATTTACGATCCTACGATATACAAAGTACACATCATCGTTAAGATTTGTGTTTGTTTTATCGGAAAATGAGGGAAAAAAATTTTAATGATTTTAAAATTTTCCATTTGTTTGTTTTAGAGGAAAATAAAATATAGTGAAAATTAATTTCCGGAAACCTCAAAATTTGGAAGAAAATAACTTCTACCCTTTTTTTGGCGAAAGTTGTTTTCCGTTCCGAAAAACAACGCGATGACGAGTAGCCATTCCCATCCACCAACCCGTGCATGAGGCGTTACTGTCACGCCCTAAATCCTCACCTCACGACTTACTATGCATGAGTAGGACCGAGCGTAACCTTGCTCGTAAGCGAATCCGAAAATGCATTTATTTCCCAATAAATACTTAAAAATTTCACTTAATACTTCTTCAATCAGAGTTAAAGCGGAATTTAAACCAATATAACAATTAAAATCAAAATTGAACCAGCCCTAACCATGGCTTATCCACATACATCCAATTACAATTCTTGAACCCCAATGGCTCATAAATTAAATACATCAACATCAAAGATCTTTGCCAAAGCAATAACATTTCAGACAACATGTTCATCATTCTAATCACCATCCCGTCACCATATTTCATTATCTCAAGATTACAGGTTTCCTGTGAAAATATAAGGGGTGAGTCTCAACGAAACCCAGTAAGTGAGGTTAATACACCCCGTATGAGAATATGCATAATATTCCTTATTTAAATAATATATGTACACCAAATTGATATTTAATACATTATCATTAAATATGCAGGGTTTTCCTAAGTTGGGTTCATAACATATTTACATATATATTTTAATATTAACAATATTAAACATAAGGGATCATGAATTCTAACATGAGAACAACAAATTAATCATGATAAAAAGAAACAATAAATAAATCTTAATCTAAGTGTTAGAAATACTTACCTGTAATTTTTATAGACATATACCTTACAGAAATATAAATAGCAAAATAAAAGTAACCGAATGCAAAGAAATATTAACCACCAAGTATCATCCTCACATCCCAGTAGACATCTAGGTCACGCTGGGTACTGAATTAGCATTATGTCTGCTAACAGTACAATCGTCTCAATATCCTCTTCCAGTGGGCGTCCCTCACTGGGTACTGAACTAGTATAGACTAGCAGTAAAAAAAACTCCCAATAGAACGTCCCTGATAGACTACTTAACTAGTGTGTGGCCTCACAACTAGAAGTACCATCATATATGTGTCTACCAGTCTTCATATTGGGTACTGGACTAGTGAACCCTTGCCACTAGCAGTACAATCGCATCACAATCATCCCAGTGGTTAATCACACACCGGGTACTGAACTAGCGTGGCTAGCAGTACAATTTAATCATCATCCCAGACATCTCAAAATGCTGGGTACTGAACTAGCAACTTGTGCCAACAGTACAAAAATTATATCTCCCAACAATACTTGGTGTTGGGTACTAGGCTAGTATCAAGATACTAGTAGTACTAATATCCATATAATCATGTCTCATTAACAACTACCAACTCAACACGCCATGCTTTGATTTAATTTCAACAATTATTAAACATTCCACCAATTCATATAATTTCAAATATATAAACAACAATAGGGTGTATGCTTATGTTATGGTACAAGAAACAACCCTATCTCTTTCTCCCTCTTCCACCTTAACTAAAAGACAAAATAGCCAACCCCATCTCTTTATCTCTCTTCCACCTTACCTAAAACAAAATAGCCAACCCATTTACTCATTTAATTCTCTTTCTCATTTTCCCTCTCTACGTTCTCTCTCTTCAATCTCACCTAAACAATAAATAAAAATTGACAACCCAATTCTCTCTTTCTTTATTTAAATTCCTTTTTATACAAAAGCAAGTCAAAGAATTCATTGCCTAGTCTTTATAGGGGTTGTAGACTTATAAAGTATGCTAAGCCTATTCACCACTCTCTCTTTTATTCTCCACTCTCTCTTTTATTCTCTTATAGCACCCGTACCAAAAATCCATCTTTTTTATTATACTTGTACCACCAATGCATAAAGAAGGATGATGCCATCCTACTTTTCTTTTGTTGAGAGTACCTTACCATTGTACATTTCTTTAACATGCCTAAACCTTCAACCCTCATGCATGGAAATTGCACAACGTACCCACACAAATTTGAAATCAATATAAAAATTGTGCAAAAGTGATCAAGTCCAATCAAACCAATACAAATCTGCATATAACCAACAAAGTGAAAAGAGGCATACGTCAACCCCATTCAAACCAATAAAACAATTCGCATATAACCACTACCAATTTTTAAAACATAAATCTGCATATCCCTAAAATTCGAATATCTAAAAAAATTTAGAAATCATCAATACATACATATTCACATAACAACAAAACATTTCCCCATGGTGTTTTTAAATGATAAAAAGGTAATGAATATGAACACTAGTTTCACCAAAAATTATCATGATTTTCATTCCATAAAAATTGTGTGGTTCTCCGTCATTATACCCATGGAAAACAAAACAAACCAGATTTAAAGGAAATATGCACATAATCATATAAGTTGGATTAACCCCACTTACTTGTGTGAAACCTTTGGATTACATGCATCCTCTCTTTTTGTCATTTCCATCATTCTCTTAATCCCAAGAACAAAATAAAACATGAGAGGAAGAGAGATGTGAGTGAAATGGAGGTAAGCATATGAGGAAGAGATGTGAGAGGAAGAGAGAGTGAGTGAAATGGAGAGGGATAGAGGGCTAAACGTGAGAGAGAGTGGAGGTGGCGGCTAAGAGAAAAGAAAAGTGAAAGAGGATGTGATGTGTTGTCATAGGTTAGGGTTTTAAATGGTTTGATTGGGTGTGTGTGTAGGTAGGGAGTTATGTGTTTAGCACCAAGCAAAAGCAAAGATGAAAGACTTTGACCGGTCAAATGTTGACCTTGGTCAAAATTCAAAAAGGGAATTTTAGGTCCTTACAGTTACCAATGATGGTCGGGCAACGATGGTGACCGGTGATGGAGCTATGCACACAGAGAGGTTCGTTGGGGGAGATGAAGTGTGCGCAGAGAGAAGTTGTGCGTGTACGGAGAGGGGTTCGTTCCGGAAAAAAACTTCCGTCATTTTTTGGAAACAACGAGGAGTAGCCGATGACGGTTGGGCAGCCGTGGTGACCAGCCAGTGGAACTATGCACAGGGAGAGGTTCAGACGAGAGAGATGAACCTTGTAACATCCCAATTCCCTACTTTAAGCCTATCTGAAATAACTTTCATTTCAATTCCCTACTTTAAGGCTATCTAAAATAAAAAAAAATTCCAAGAAATTCTCCACATTACATCCTAACGTACACCTGAAAATAACAGAAAATGAAAAGTATTTCCTGAAAAATTTTTTTGTCTAGGTTAGAAAATATATTCTATTTAAACAAACGAGCCTAACAGTTTATTGAAGTAGGTTGATCGAGTGAAAATGGTGACCCACTCTATCAAACACTGACCCGATGAGAGCCATTTCTCTTTTGGCAGCTCCACTCATCTATCAGTATTCAATGATTTAGCAATATGCTCATTTATAATACCAAGACATTTTAATCCATCCTATAAATCGCTCCTTCCATGACTCGAACACGGGATGTGGTGATTAGCTCTGATAACATTTGTCAAGTGCCTAACCGTTGCTCCAAAAGCCCCAAGGCTTATGTAGAATTTGTTGGTTAATCACTTAACCTTTAAGATCGTAACAAGTCCTCAGTTTGAAGTTAAGTAGTAAAAAAAAATAGTCACTTATCATGTAGTAAATCAACAACAAAAAACAAGTGCATAGCTATTAACGTGTGAAAGTAGTTAAAGGACCTAACGTATTTCAGAAATTATCTATTTGAAATTAAAGTAGTTAAAAGAAACAGATCTAAAGATCAATGGTGTAAAACAAATGGATTGTTATTAATATGCGAAAAGTTGTGTAGGAAAGTAATTAAAGTATTGGGGACTTAAATATGTTTTTCAGTATTTGTAATGCATATTCTCTAAGAAGTTATTACCGGGTCAGAATATCTTGTTTTTATATGATCCTAGCATATTATCTTGAAAGTTGGTGCAAGTACATGTAAGCATGAGATGGCCATTCAATCACATACGGCTTTGTGGGATTTTTTTGAGCGTGCGGCAAACGCCACGAGATAGTACAATCATCTCGGATGATCACAAAGCAAACAAGAGAAGGCTAACTCCTGGGTTCTTGAGCTTGCAGTTGTACTAAAGGAGATGGATAATACTATTAATGAACTCCCACGTTGTACCAAGAGGTTAAAAGAGGGGGATCACTGATTAAGGTATGTCAAATGTATCATTTCTTTGATATGATCAGTAACTCCAAATTACTGGAGATTATCACAAATAGCCCTAGATTTGTTCATTGATTTTGCCTTGAGTCAGGACACACCATCAATTATTCTAAATCTTTGAAATATTTCAGTCCAAATATGCAAAAGGGGTTCAGAATTTCTCTGATAAAGTTGTTTATTGTGCCTTAGAAGACAGACCCAGGCAAATACTTGCGCCTCCCGGCATTATCAGGCAACCCTAGGAGAGCTGATTGTTCACACCTAAATTTCAAAATTCATAAAGCTAGCGGATCCCCAGTTGGATGCTTGTTCTTCTCTCAGGTGAGACTAACTCACCCTCATTAATATAGTTAAAATGTTCAACCCCTTCATTGGAAAGGATCAATCACAGTAGAAGAAGTACGACGTCCTAGCAAAACTTCTACTTGGTTTTAAACAAGCTTTAAGACCATAAAGAACTCAAAAAGGTAAATAAGAGGAATTAATCTTTTCTCACAGAACTGTGAGGTGAGAGGGAGATGATACTCTTTTTATACTTTTGTTTCTTGGTTTATAACATGTCATTTCCTAATTTGACAAGGATTTTTCACATATATTTACAAAATAGTATATGGTATCCTTAAAAGAAGAAGCAATAAAAATTGGAAAACCCAGGATAGGAAATTCACCGCTATTCTTGCAGCAAGCAAACAGAAGTTAGCAAGTCTTTACACTCACACACTTCCTAAAATTTTTCATTGTGTTTGCTTCCATGAAGACTTTGTATTCATCCATGGCGGGAGAGTAACCTATAAAGAAATTTCCCCGACAAGCGGATGGAGTCGGAACATCGGGTAATCTCTTGTTGTCCCCGGTAAAGGGATTCCACAAGTATATCCCTCTTAATCTTTCCACAGTATAACAAACTAATCCATTGCAAGTACCTAGAAATAAAATCGGTTTCTAGACAGGATAATTTCTTAGAATATGCAATTAGGATCTTAGGCTTCTCGATTGCTCGATTGGCTTGCATCTTGATGAAACGAGGGTCTCTAACTAGATGGTACCAGGATTTGCAAACGCACCTGAACCGAAACAAAGCATCCAGGGGCAATCTTGATAGAATGTCTACAATTACATCACTCGGAAGCTCTGGAAAAGGCGGCGACGGAGGCAAATATGTCTGCTTCTGCAACTGCTTTCTATTCTTCATCGTCTTCGACGGTTTCCGCTACTTTGATTTAGTAGAGATTTATCTATATCTGTTCTATATATACAATATATGGGGAAAATTAGTTTTTAGTGATATTTTTTTTAAAAATAATCTAGATTCAATCAACCAATTCTATAAAATTAAGAATTAACAATACTTTTTTACATAATTTGGATTTAGTATCATTTTACTATTCGTGAAAATAGATTTCCAAAATTACCCTCAAAAAGACTTAAAAACCTCACTGTGAAAAGGTTTTCAAAGTTTTTTTAGAGTATTATTAAAAGAAAATTTTAATAAATAGTAAAATGACACTGAATCCCAATTATATGAAAAAAGCATCACTAATGTACATACAAAGTTTGAGACATTTAAGGTATAAGAAATTGTTGATGATATTCTACTACTCCTAAAAACAAAAACCTCTTATTTTCGTTGTCAGTGTTTTTTCTCTAATCTACTGATTAAAATTACAAAAGTATGCAAAAGATGTTTAAAAATTCATCACTTATTCATGTATTTTTATGTTAAACAAATCATTTTGAATTGCTGAATTACTCAATTAATATGTAAAGGATAATAATGTAATTTAAAAAAATGTTTCCCTGAGTGCATAAACTGGAACATAGCGAACGCTAGGGGTGGCAATCAGTCGAATATGGTACGGATCTGTTAAGATCCGAATCCGATCCGAAAAAAATTTACCAATATCCGAATTCGATTCGATATCCGACGGATCTTTAATACTTAAATCCAAATTCGAAATTCAATGAATATCCGAATTCGATCCGATATCCGATCCTAAATCCGCATTCAAAACCGAAATCTGAATTTGATCAGAAATCCGAATTCGAGTCTGTTTGAACTTTAAACCTGAAACTTTAAAAAACAATTTTAACAATTAAAGTAAATTTAACTATAAATTTTAATACAAATCCAAGTGTCTAATAATCAAATGATGATTTAACCCTTTTAACTTATGGTTGAACCATGGTCTGGGCTAAGTTTATATACATTATAAGTATGTTTTCGGTTCGGTTTTTTTTCGAATCGGATACATGTATATCTGAATCCGAATCCGAAAAAATTCGGATCCGAAATTCGAAATTCGGATCCGAACCGTGGATCTAAATCCTATATCCGAATTCGGTAATTTCGAATCAGATTCGGATATATACCCATTGCCAGCCCGGCGAACGCTACACAATCCTATTAATAATACTTTCGTTCAAACCGATCGTCTCCCTATAAAATCCTTGCAAAACCACTCCGTTACTGCAATCTGATCCCTGGAACATTGTATCTTCATTTGTATTTTATATCCTTTGTGTGCGAGTGCTTTTCTTCTGTTTTTCTTCACCTCGAAAGTAAATCCGGTGCTTGAGGCAGAGCTAGAATGTCGAAAACTTCTTCACTACAGCTAATTCCTTTTCTTTGAGGTCCATCCTTCTTCAATTTCGTTTAAGAGTCAGTGCTCTGTACGGACCTTCATCTCCTCTAGTTCAGCTAATCCATGCAACTTCAAGTCCAAGGTATTCGATAACTCTTTCCTTCTATTAGTTTATGTCTTCGTATCATCTTCTAACCCAAATTCGATAATAATTTCTTCACAAGAAGTGAAAAAAATCCGTACCCATGAAATAAAAATTAAATAATTTATGATATTCATAGTATTCCCGTGTAATGGGTACTCGGGCATTCAGGTCTTTTTTTTAAAAAAAAATAATAATAATTTCGTTTTATTTTTAGGATATGCGTTCTGATTTTGGAGCCCTATTAATGGCTGCCCCTTCTGTTAGTTGACAATGTCTGTTTCCCGGTTACTTTCTCAAAATTTATGCTCATTTTAGTACATCTTCTGTTGAGTTGGATCACAGAAATTGCTGTTTTTCTGACAACATTTTGACTGAATAAATAGTTTGATTAGAGCGAGTTGTTTAGCAGTTAATCATTTTCAGAAATAGTGGCAGATTCTAAAACCGAACAGAATCTTTCTGGCTAATTGAGTTCTTCGCACCTTGGAGTGGTCATTACCAAGCACTGATCCCCACATGGGAGAAGGCTGGCACGGTGTTAAAGGGCGTTGCTACTGTCGTAGCTCTTGATGCTGATGCTCACAAGTCACTTGCTCAGGTTTGGTTCTTGGTACTTGATCGTCAACTCCGGAACTTTTTTCCACCTCCCAATTTTTACTTGAAAACATCATATAATAGGAGATACCTTTGGCAATTCTACATTCTGCTTGATTTTGATGTATAGTGAGATTACGTTTTTTAATCTCTTGTGTTTCTGTTAATTGATATTCATAAAGATATAAGAAACAATATAATGAAGCACTCTTATAGGTCCAGCATGCAAAATCACATCTTGGGCTGCATACATTTCCTGTTAGTTGGGTCTAGGTACCCTCAATTTTTTATTAGTAGAATGTGATATTAATTGATATATGGAAAAAGTGAAGTATAATAAACTGTATATATAGCTATAGTGATATGCTTTCAGTCCTGTAAAGCATACACATCCGACAACAATGGCCTCTAAATATCCAGCATTTGCTTTCAGTCCTGTAATAAAAACCTGAAAAAGAGAGACCTCCAAATTCAGATATCAAAGTACGAAAAGGGATAGAGTAACAGATATTCTTGAAGTGATTATCCTTATGTTCTTTGCCTTTAAAAATGCTACCATTTGTCTAGCAAATTGCTTCTGGGCATAAATTACAAAGCAGAGTTCTGCTGCTTCTAGCTTTACGCCTTCTCCATCTTATCATCACTTCCTTATAATTATCTGGCATAAACAAGCACATTTTGAATTTTCTCAAAAAGAATTTCAAACCTTCCTTGCCACTACACAGAATTGTATCCCCTTGCACTTCGCACAGTGATTGGGTAACATTCAAATTTATGTCAGATATGGTTGATTTTGAATATTTTGTCAAAAGCTGATGTTTATAGAATAAATGCTGCCATAGAGGGGGTTTTTGAACTTTACAAATTAGCTGTACTGTCGCTTTTCTGTCATTGGCTTAGAATAGAAAGTAGAAGAATGATTTAAAGTTACAGTTACCTTCACCATTCCAAGGCCATTCTCATGTATCGCAGTTGCTAGCAATCCATTGAGGCAAGAATAGAAGTAATTGTAACTCTATTAACCAAAAGAGGTATTCTGAATCCAAAATCCAGTGCAATTTTTACCTGATCTCTCACCAAAATTTGACTAGATCATGGGGCCTGCACTAAAGAAATCACATATAAGTATGAAAGCTGCTATGGGCAACATCTCCATATGAATGTCACCACAAATCTCATCCTATCACTCACTTAATTTATGCGGAATTTAATACCTCAACGGAATAACTTACATCATTATGAATGGCATTCTAAAGCTGCAATCTGTATGAGCTAATGTGGGACTTTGAAGCCTAATCAATTGGTCTACATCCATGTTTGGATGCAATATGAGGCCTCCACAAGTTGTTTCTTTCTTCACTAAGTGTCTAAAATGGCTTTCTTAACAAATGTTTGTCTAAGGTTCTTAAATTTCTCAAACCATTACTCTTCACCTTTCTGTGTCTGCAATATTTTGGCCATTTAACTCAATGGTATTTGTGAACCTCCCCTATGAAAACAAGTAGAAAATCATCGTCTGGTTTCTGTCCCTCCCTCTCACCCATGATGGTCTTGTTTCTCCCAACCTATTGAATTACTTGTTCAACTTATTTGGCACACCCTATGGAGAAGATATATTTCCGTGCAACTGGTCGTCCACTCATTTGTTTTCTGCATCATTAAACATCTTATAGAAGAACAAAAGTGGCATTGAATCCTTATGGCTCTAGGACTCTCCTGGTCTGTCATGTTTCTATTTTCTCATTTTTTAACATTTTTTCATTTCTAATTAGAAATCCATCTGGGATTTGTCTTAAAATTATTTTCTTCACGAAGCTATTTGTAACCTCTGATCGATGTGTTGTTTTCTGCTAGATATAGGAGTATAGCATAAAAGGATTTCATTTCCAACTATTAAGGTTTTCTCAGCTGGCAAGCCTCCAAGAGGTTACCTAGGAGCAAGAGATGTTAAACCAATTGCAGAATTTGCACTCCAATAGTTCTGTTGTAATATTTATTTAACACTTGAAACTTTTTTTGGCACATATTTTCCTTTTTGTTATTCTAACTTTTGGGTGCATCTAAATGTTGTATGCTATCAATAGGAAAGAAAATTAATTTGAGAAGTCTTAAATTTGATATATCTAGAGCTTGTATGTAGAGTATATGAAAAACCATTAACAATCATTTGTTCAAAAGACACTCTTAATAAATAAAAAATCAACTTTTTATGCTTTCAGAAAACCATCTTTCTTGTTTTATGGTGCTTTTTTTTTCCCCTAAATATCAACCAATATATGATTGATATAGTAACCTTTCCACTTCAATCACTAGGAAAAATTTTGAAGTGATTCCTACTAGCGGGTATGTAATTAAAAGGGGGATATAAGTACTTTTTTTGGGACATCTAAGGGCTTAATTTTCTAAAAAGTAAAATAAAAAAAGATCAAGTTACCCCATAAAAATATTCTGTAATAGCAAATTATAAGGTTGTTTTGGGAAAAAAATTGTGTTTATAATATTCTTTGAGGGGCCATTTCCCAATATATGTAGTATAAATATTTAAGGTTGTTTTGGGAAAAAAAAATTGAACTCTCCTCGTTCTCCAATAACCACCAACCCTGCTTATGTTTATTATTTTTTACAAATGAAAATCTTTCTTCCAAGAAGTCCCTTCAACATAAGAGAATTGATGAATATTTAAGGAAGAAAAAGGGATTTCATCGTCTCTGAGCAGTGGCAGGCTTTTCTGATAGTGCCCCAACCAAACCGGATTGATTGGAGGTTGGAAAATTGCTATAAAATTCTTAATTAGTTTGAGTGTTAATAGATCTGATATGCTTCTTAAAATCACTCCTTTTAAATGACCATAGCAATGCTCAAATTTGTATGTTTGAACTACGAAAGAATATCATGTGATTACAAATGATTTTTGTTTAATATAAAATAAGAAACCCATTCATAATGAGATTTTTCAAATATTGGATGACCTCTAACACTCCTTTTAGGGAGTTCAACTGATTTAATTCAATTCCACTCTTTTTTTTGCATTTGTTTGAAAATAGAGTAGAAAAGAGCAAATGTTAAGTGCAATTGTTTTGTAAAAAAAATGATAAAAAAAAAAAAAAGAGTTTTGGGTTTGTTTTTTAGAAAGATATCAAATGATGGAAAATTTTTGAAAGATATACATCAGATCAGTCTTAGCCAATTAGGGAGTTCAATTGATTTAATTCAATCCCAAGCTTTTTCATGGATTTGTTTGAAAATATAATAGAACAGAGTAGATGTTAAGCTACGATTGATTTCCAAAAATAAAAAAATAAACGGACAGAAAAAAGAGAGGTTTAGGGTTGTTTTTTTCAAAAAGAAATCACATGATTGTGAGGCCATTGTATGATTTCTAAATATTATGATACTTCTAACCATAAAACAACATGAATAGAAAAAAGTCATATGCTTGATTTGTTACAACCTTTTAACTTAGAAATGATATGTGGTTCACTTATTAGCTTATTGAAGACAAGCAATCTTAAGGTAGTATTTTTTATGAAATTTGGCTTTATCGATGATCTTTTGGTAATAATACAAACATGCAAAATAGGAGATGGAGTGAGTAATTTGCTTTCTATAATAGCTAAAAATATATATATATTGGAGTCAATTATATAGTGGCTTCGCTTATTATAAATGTTGCCATTTGTTGGATTTTGATCCTAAAACATAAATTAATCACTTGTATTAGCCAATTTGATATTTAATATTTGTTTGGAGTATAATTTAAAATCATTCACGTGGTGCAATGCACGTAATTTCAACTAGTCTTTTGAAAAGTGAGAATAAAAAAGAAAAAGTATCCACATAAATATATAAGATAAATTCACCTTATAAGGTTATTTTCGATTCAGCATACTTTCCAATGGGGCGCTTGATCTATATTTATACTATACTAGTTTTGCCTTCCACGTGCTCGCGTGTGGTCGGCCTACATACCGATGTGATTATCCAACAATGATATTATGCATTTTACAGCAACTACCTAACTTAATCATCTTAAAGAAACTTAATGTTAATCAAAGTAACGGTGATGAACTTTTTTTTTTAAATGAATTGGGTTAGGGGATAGGGGGATTGGTGCATAGCCGGGACTCACACACACTTGATGAGGGTGGGACTAGATCCCATGACCTATGCTATTAGTAGCATGGTCTTTACCACCAAAGCAGGCGACGCCGTCAAACGGTGATGAACTTATATAGCTAATTATATTAAGAATTCACCATAAAATTGCATGCTAATCCAAATGATTAGCATAAGGAAAACTTAACTAAAGCTTAGAGAAAACTATCTTTAAAACATGCTGAGATTCATACAAGTACAACATACATTAACTTAACATGAAAATAAAAAAATATCATGACAAAATTACTTGGTTTTGCAGAACCACCAAAACTCTACCACTTCCAAAACTAAAGACAATTGCACACACCCCCTTTTGAGTGATTAGAGCTCCAGCAGTAGAACCACCCTCTTAGAATCCCAAATGGGCAAAAATTCTAAGAAATGATGAAAGAGAAAAGAAAATGGAAAGGAAAAGATTCTTCTTAGACAACAAGGTAGAAGCTTGGACAACAAGGAGAAGGTTGAGGGAAAGGAGAGAATGAATGAATAAAATGAACCCTTAATTACGACCCGCCTTAAATATTCAACCCTTAATCAAGTTTAGCATTAGATTAGCCAAACTAAACAAGAGTTTAAGCATGCATGATTGACACTTGTCATTGCTAGCTCATACAAGGAGACACCTTGCTAGCCATGCATTGACATTTGTCATTGCTAGCTTATACTAGGAGACACATTGCTAGCTATGCATAGACAATTGTCATGCAAGCTTGTTTCAAGGGACACCTAGCCATGCATTAATACATGTCATGCAAACTCATGCAAAGTGACACCTCATTTCGCTTAGCATTAGATTAGCTAAACTAAACAAGAGTTTAAGTATGCATGATTGACACTTGTCATTGCTAGCTCATATAAGGAGACACCTTGCTAGCCATGCATTGACATTTGTCATTGCTAGCTTATGCCAAGAGATACTTTGCTAGCTATGAATGGTCATTTGTCATGCAAGCTTGTGTCAAGAGACACCTAGTCATGCATTAACACATATCATGCAAGCTCATGCAAAGTGACACCTCATTGCTAGGTGTCATTGCAAGGCCCTTGCATGCAACACCTCATCATCCACTAACAACCAATGACCTCAAAACACGTGACTTCCACTAACATCCAACCAACACTTGCCACCTGGCCCACTACTAACACAACTACAATGTAACACTAAAACATAACGTAAAAAGAGAAGAGATGAAGAGCATTAATGTAAAAAAAGAACAAGTAATGCTCTAACAGAGAAGGGTAATCTCAGAAATTCAAATGTGAGACACAAGTTGGCCTGAATTCTCTTTTAATAGAAGGTTATAGATATAACAAACATATGCCCTTTTGGAAAGTGCTGGGTAATCTTGGAAATTCAAATGTGAGACACAAGTTGGCTTGAATTCTCTTTTAATAGAAGGTTATAGATATAATGAGAATATGCCATTTTGGAAAGTGCACTAACAATTACACACGACTTTCTTAAAAATCCCTTACCCTTTGTTGTTAAAGCATCATTAATATAGAGTTAAAATAGTTAAAACTCTATCTATTAGTTTAAAATCTAGAAATTTAAACTTTGTCTATTAGTTAAAATCTAGAAAATTGTAAAACTATTTCCTCGTTCTACATGAAGTACTGAACGTACGTCCTGCTAGTAATAATAATATAAATAAGAGCGATGAAAGCAATCTCATTGTTTATTGAGAATAATAGTTTGAATCTAGCTCGATCAGTATTCAAACCAACAATATATCTATACTATATATAACGCGAATAAGTCCCTATTAATTTAAATTCTGGCCAAAACTCTCTATTCATTTAAAATTTGTATAGTTGCAAAACCGTTCCCTCCCTCTACGTGCAGTACTACATGTGAACCCTGATAATTATATATATTTGAATTCAACTGATATCAGGTCGGATTCTCAATCTTTTGATGCATGCATATTCGACTTCGGCCCATTGACAACCTTAGTCGTGAAGATCTTCTTGTCCACTTGGATTCAAAGGGTCTTTATTATGTCCACTAGTTGAGGGCAAGTGCATTGTAATTGCTTATAGCATTGCCTCAATAATTGCGACTGAAAAACTGAAGGATGTGGCATATATTTTGACATCATGTTGATTAAGCGAATGAAGGGGCAAATAATAAGTCAGATCATGTCAATGTTTCGAATAAATGTGAATTAGAAGGATGTTGAATATGTAGACATGTAAAATTGAAGTTCGATTTATTTAACCATAGAAAAAACTATACAGGGATATTTTGCCAAAAAAGATTAACACACAGAGAGTTGCACAAACATTAAAAATTTCATGTACTAAAAAATATATCCTTAAGGTGAGAATGTTGCTTAGGCCATTAACATCTTGTAGTGCCACTATACCCAAAATCTCTTTCAATTGGACTTAAGGTGTATATCAAATTTCAAATCACCTGTAACCAAGTTAGGTAAAGAAATAAAAAGAAGGCTGCTTCAATATTGCATTTTACCTTAATTCCACCTATTTTAAAAGGGAAGCGAATCCATCTAACAATCACTATTAACCTCTCGACTTCAAATTGATTCTAAACACTCAAAAGAATAGGTATTTTTCAATTAAATTCTCACCTTTGTGACATCCTGATCCCACATCGGAAACAGATAAATGTCCAGTCAGGTATAAGCGTAAAACCCCAAATTTTGATTGGCAAATTTAGAAATTGATTTAATATTATTAATTATTATTATTGGTGGAATTTCTGTGGAGATCACTTCAAGGTTCATCCAAATCAGAGAAAATTCAGGTAAGAGAGGTTCTATTTAATCACATTACAATTATTAAGATGGATTCGTTCAGTCTAGAACAGAGCTAATCAGATATGGAATCAATTTTTAATGGAATAGTGGAAATCTGTAGAGATTAGTAGGTTTGGAGCTTCTAAGATCTTAGGATTGGAAGTTGAGGTTGATTCGAGCTTCCTAGAGGTAAGTAGCACCTTTCCAAACAATTTCGTGCTGATTTTCGAGATTTAATTGCAATGCATTCGAAATTTAGTGTTAATACTCAAATTTGGGCATTTTGGGGTCAGTTGAAGAACACCTACAGATTTGTCATGAATTAGATGTTAAATTGTTGTAGAAACCTTTAGAAAGTATTCCTTAATGACTCAGAAGCTATTCCCAAAGTTTTAGAATAATCCAATTAAGTTTGGTAGTTAAATTTCATGAAAAACTCTAGAATTCACGTGTTGTTCGTAACCTGAGATCTACCCTGAAATTTGGCCTAGCGCCTGACAAGCAGCTCGAGCACCCACTTGAGCCCTCAGCCAACTTAGAACCTGAAAATCCAACTCTTCATAAGCCTAGAGCCCGATGTGCGCACGTCGTACCCGTGCGAGGGCGCGTGCGAAAGCGAGGGGAGAGGGGATTAGGAGTCGCCACTGCCTGATGGGGTGCAGGCAGACACCTGGATGCCCTAAGGATGTCTATTTTGGTCTGCGACTTGAGATTATAAGAAAGGGCTCGGTTACGGTCCGGGGAAGTCCGTAAACACCCCGGTCTGCCCCGTCAGTTTGACGGGTCCCTTGGGTTTCCTAGTTTGCAAGTCAAATTAATTCTAAATTCACCCTACTTCTATGCCAGCATGCACATTTTATTGGTCTAGGTGGGGGCCACCAAGGTGGTGTGGGTCCCCTTTTTTTTATTTGATCTTATCTTTTTATCCAGGTGATGTTGGTCTGATGTGGACCCCGTTGGAAGGCCCATGGGATTCCAAATAGGGCTTAGGTCAAGTCCAATTCCCATTTGGGGTTATGTTGGATAACCCGTTTATTGGATTTGGTTATGTAGTTTGAGGGCTAATAGAATGTACAAGATTGGTAGGTTTACTGGGCCCAACTGTAGAACAGGTGCGGTTTGGCCCGAACCGCACATGCTGTGCAGTCAGAGCCAAACCGCTCTGTGTATGCGGTTTTGGCACAGAAAGCCCAAAAGGCAACTTTTCATTGGGCTTTGGGTTCCTAGGTCTCTTGTAATGTTCCAACAGTCATGTGGGCCCCTGTGTGGGCCCACAATGGTTCAAGGAATGGGGATCTCCCCACTTTGGTTTCTTTTTGGGAGGTTTCACAGCAAGGAAAGGAGGGGGATGCAAGGGGGATTGCCTCATATTCTTGGATCATGCATAACACTTGACAGGGACCATGGAGTCTCCGTCTTGGTTTTTAGACACAGCACACAGTAAGCATTACCTTGGCAAGAGGCACAAATGGCAAGGATTTAGGGCATACTTGAGCCTACAAAGAAATATGCATTTTTTCTATACACTGTGCATGGGGACAACAGATGTTATGAGGTTTGCTCATGCTAGGACAGCACAGGGCATGGGGTAAGGGATCATGCTAACACTATCAAGATAACAAAGAGATGGGTAGAACAAACAACATGCTATTAATTCTAAGCAAAGGCAAAAGAGGGGTCAGCAAGGAAGCACAATAAAGCTTCCAAACAGTGACCTGCTATGAGGTATTACGACGAGAGTAAGGGGGAGGGGGCTGCTGCTGTCTCTAGCAGAGACAGCAGCAGCCCATGTGAGCCATAACAGAGGGTTACGGTGAGGGGAGCATGCTTATGTATGTACAAAACAACAAGTGAAAGGGGCAAGGGAGCATGCTGGGATTCACATATACACATAGTAAGTTTAAAACATTCAAACAAAGAAAAGCATGGCATGCATACACTAGCAAGAGATTAAAAAAAAAATCATGCTGTTGGTACAGGGGACAGCTACAAATAAGGGGGTTTTAGGCATGAGGAAAGGTGCTGAGTGGTGAGGGAGAGGAAGAGATCTGCTGTTGTCTTCAGCAGCAGATTCTGGAGATCACAACTAGGGGGTTATGGGGTGAGGGGTGCATGTTTATTAACTTAAACTGGCAGCATATTACAGATATTGCAATAGCCAAGTAATGGATAGATGGAAGCATCAAAAGACATGGCTTTACATGCCCACATGCACACACTTTCATATGTTTAAAGGCACATGAAGGGAAGAGAGCACAACAGCCCAAAAAGCATCCAAAAAGATGTTGAAAACAGCAATCTGCCCATATCCAGCAAGGTGGCTAAAAAATGAGATAAAGAGAGACATCATAGAAAGTTAATGGGGGATTACACAAAATCACAAGGGATCATCGAACATGAGGGATCATGTTCCCTTCTCTAAATAACCATAAATCACAAGACAGCAACTTTAGTGGCCCAAAAGTGAAGTGACAAAACTTCTCATCCCATGGGGTTGCACGTACATCTCCCCTTACCCTTGGGAGGCTTTCATGTCATGGAAAGGGAAGGAAAAACAGATGGAAAAGAGTAGGAGGATAGGTTCATACTAAGGAGAAACCACATCCCTTAAGCACCTTAAAAAATCTCCATTTTTATATATATGCAATAGAACATGGCAAGGAACCTTACCTTTAGGCTTTGAGCCCTCTTTTTGATGTATAAGCACTCCCTTGAGGACAAACAGTGCCTGGAGCACCTCCTTTCAGCACTAATGGCAAGTTCTTGGAGGGGTTTTCAAAGGAGGATGAGAGGAGTAAGTAAGGAGGAGGGATCAAAGAGTCTTAAAAGTGGGTTTTTTGGGATGTAGGAAGCAAAGAGGGCTTCAAAGAGGGGGTTTCAGATCAGAGGGTGTGGGGGAGAAGAAGTGGGAATCAACCCAAAAGAAGCTAACCCCTGCCTACTGTTCGGATTTTCTATTTATAGAACACAGAGGCAAAACCGCACATACAGTGCGGTTATAACGCGGTTTGGTCAAAACCGCACAATATGTGCGGTTTGGTCATGCAGTTCGGCCACGTCTTTTCAGCAATGATTAGGGGACAAACTGGTCAGGCGTAGTCTGGCGCGCCATGCAACCGTATTGTAAGTGCGGTTACTTTTCGCGCACCGCTTGCGCTGATTGGCTGACGCAAACGGTGGCAAAAAAAAAATCAACCGCACATCATATACAACCTTTTCTCCCTCTTTTTTAGTTGAGTTGACTGTTGAGGCAACTTAGCCGCCCACTCGGACGAATTAGACTTCCCCAATTTTTAATATTTCCCATTTATCTTAATTTGTTTAATTAAGATATTAAACTTTTGACTGATTTTCTCCTGAGACTGTTTTGCTCATATCTTCTCCGATTTCTGCAAACTTAATTGCGTTGGAACCGTATCAAGATGCTCTACACGTTGGGATAGGGTATAGCAATCAATTTGGGCTGAGGAAGAAAGTCACCTTTTGCTCTTTAAGGTTTTTACCTGTTTTGCTATTCTTTAGCACATTTTTTTGTTTGATCAAAATTTGGGTGCTTACACCCGACAGGCGGCTCGAGCGGCCATTTGAGCGCTCAGCCTGTGTTTTCTTAACCGAGAGTTCAAATTTCAGATAAACAAGCGCTTGATAGGCGGCCCAAACGCTCAAGACAGAAAACTATATTTTTCCCAATTTGAGTTGATTTCAACTATAAATTTGTTTTTAATCAAATCCAACCTATATACAAATAATATTTAGGTAATTAGGAAGTGCTTGCACAGGAATTATATTAAAATTCAATAAGATGAAGAGTTTGTGCACATTCTTCTAAACTAGATTATTGAGAGACTTTTGGTTCCAAATTATTATAGAATAAATTTATTTTGATTCCACCACTTGTAACATCTCTCTAAGATCATTCTTAAGGTGTCTCTGAAGGCTAATTACACTAAAGAGTTCATATTAAATATTTGTCCATTTTTTCTTCTAACTTAGTACATTTTGGGGTTTTAAGAGGATCTTAGGTTTTCTAATTTCACTTGTAATGATTCCAAGGATTTCTATATAGGTAACCCTTATTCCAAACTACTTGTGAGAGATTAACTCTTTGAGATCATGTTTCTGGTCAAATTTGAGTTGTGAACTATAATTTGAATCATTTTTTTTTACATAGGATTTGATTGGTATATCCATGGGATTTGTTTTATAATGAGTTATTTTCTTCAGATTTGGAATGTTGGTTTATTATCATGAATGATTTGTTATACAAGCTGGTTTGAAAATGTTATTTGCCTTGAAAGGTATGAACTTGTAATTCTCCATGATGGAGTGGATTTGGTCATAATTGACCCATGGTTTTGGGATTTAACCTTAATTGGTTACTTGTTGATTTTGATTAGAAGTTGTTGGTCTAGCTTGCTTTGGATCCATGTCTTAAGCTTAGTAATGTGATGTATTGGCTTTATTGATGTAATTGCATTGCCATGAGTGTTGCCACGACCGGTGTAGAGCAGCCCGTATCCTTGTATAGGCCGGGTTGTCAATGCCGAAACCCGAAGTAGGCCGGCATTGGATAACGAAACCCTGAATAGGCGATCATTTCAGAATCCGAAATCATGAGTAGGACGGATTGTGTACATGGAGGCTTGGATGTCGCTCCAGCATGCAGATTACCCAATTAAGTGAACTACATGACATTGGCCATAATGTTGTTTGATTTCCGATACTTGGATTATTACTTGATTATCTGTGTTAACATGATTATATGGGTTTAACGAAATTCTTTGTATTGGAATTGGTTGGTTAAGGATTATTTTTATCGTGGCATGATTTTATAAATGTAATAAAATGTTTTAGCATGCATGTGCTACTTACTGGGATATTCGTATCTCATTACGTTTTGTTTTGTTTTGGTTTCAAATACTCTTGGGGAGGTTCCGACTGCGGGGTTAGAACCGGAGGATTATAGAGAGGAGGATTATTTCCGTCCTTAGATATTGTGGGTTATTTTGTCGACCTTAGTTCCATTGATTTATGTATCATGTTTGGGATTGTTTTTGGTATTGGATTGATTTGAGATATACATTGGTTTAATTCCCACGCTTAATAGAAGATTTAAATTTCCGCACTCTGATGTATATACTCATGTTATTAGTTGAATTGGAATATGAAATGTGGGCCCATTCATAGCACTCCGTGAGACGTGTTATATCTTTAATGAACAACACGGATTCGGGGCGTTACAATAAAAGTCAGGAAGAACGCTTAACTTAGCAAAGCACCTTTTGGTGGACAAAATAGTGCGCGCATAGGCCCAAAGCGGATAATATATCGATGGGTTGGGTCGTTACAAATGGTATCAGAGCTTGAATCTAGGTCCAGTAGTCCGTGGTTGGTGTGGATCCTGCCGTTGTCCATAAGATGTGGCTGGACTAATGAGGGTAGGCTCATGAGGGTTGGCAAGCTTCTAGGTTAGCGGGCCATTGTATGGGGACGTACAAGATAAGGTATAATAGTCGGGGAAAACACTTAACTTATCAAGGTGCCTTTTAGGTGATAAAAGTATGCGGGCTTAGGCCTAAAGCGAACAATACCTTGCTAGGTTGGGTCGTTACAACTTCACTTCAAAATCAATAACACTTATATATCATTTACAATTTTCCCAATAACTCAAAAAACAGAAGGATTGCTCAATGAAATTCTTGATGCTCATTTTAAAATTATTAACACTTGCAATGGTTTGAATTATTGTATGTGGACGTCATAAATGATTCGTTTGTGTAAACCGCCTAGCAAAAAGAACTCATATTAACACTGCTTATAGCAACCTAAAAACAAAAGAAAGAGACATTTAACTTCTGTTTTTAGAACCATCAAACAAGAAAATTTCTCTCCTAATTAAAAACTAAGCCTGCCAAAATATATGATATCTTATCGGAAAAATATATTTGGAAATAATGAAAAATTAGTTTTTTAAATTTTCTTTTTATTTTTTATCTTATTCTAATGCTTGAAAGGAATTGTAAATAATTTCTTTCCATTATTTTATTATACTGTTTTGTTTTTTTTGTTTTTTGTTTTCCCATATCTAAGATTCCAAACATAGCCTAAAAAATATAAGAAAAGAGTTCTTGAAAGAATTATATCACAAAGAGAAACTTCTTAGTCAAGTGATGATGTTGAAAAGAATGATAAAGAGAAATGTTTTATTTTTAAAGTTGTAAAATGAAGAAAAATTTTAAAAACATAGAAAAATATATATATATACATATAAGAAGCACCATGATTGTGAGCAAGGTTAAAAAAAAAAGCATATACAATTTATTATATATATATATGATCATAAAGATATTTTTAAATTTGTGAGATTGAAAGAGAAAATATGATGGATTAACATTAAACTAGATGACTGAGAAGGGAGAATTTAAGAGTCTTAGTAAAGATTTAGGAGATTAATAAAATTAAAAATAATACTTGAAAAATTATTTAAGGATAAGGGTACTACTATATTTTTAATGTGATTTCACCATATATCAGTAAGTAAAAGATAAGAGCTAAGGTAAATGGAACTGGAACATTCCACGAATAAGGCCAGTTAGGTGTAGCCAAACTTGAATAGGATGATCTCTCCTGATTGCTTCAGCTGTTTGCTGCAAGTGCTCAATTTGGGGTTCAACCAAATCAAGATCACTGTAATCTACAATCTCATTGAGAAGATAACAGCATTCCTATTTTGTCTCTATCCCGTTTAACTATCCATATTCCTCTCTCATTTTCTGTACCTATATCCACATGAAACCAAATTTGTGAAAACAAATCCATAACTTTATCTGGCTAATAAAAAAAAAATTTCAGTGCAAAAAGAGTTTAACCAAATTCTATTTACAAAGTCACTAATGGGGTGCACGTGCAGTACTGCATGTAGAGTGAGGGAATAGTTTTTGCAACTGTCAAGATTTTAAACGAATAGACAGAATTTTGACTATTTTAACCCTATATTAATGATACCTTAACAACAAAAGGCAAAAGCTTTTGGAAGTCGTGGATAGTTGTTGGCACGCTTTCCAAGGTCCTCTTCTCATTATATATATATAGATATAGATAGATATGATTGATTAACGTGGTTCAACCAATAGAGTTCCTCAACATATTTTTTCTTCCATTCTCTGCATCATAAGCCACGTTAAACATTTCAATGTTATTTGATTTTTCCTTTTTCAGCTAAATATTATCTAGTAAATTAATTAGTCAAAACTGAAAAGCAACCATGTCAATGATTGAGATAAAAATGAGGCAGAAGGCCTACTTTCTCATATGCAATTGAATTTATCTAATGGACGTATGAGATGATCAAAAAATGGAGGGGAAAAAAGGAAAAAAAGAAGCCATACCAAGCTCAATTGAGCTTTTCCTATCTATTCAATGATATGTAAGGCAATAAGCGAGCCAAGCTTGGCAAGGATATAAGGTAACCTTCCTCACCAGCAAAGCACTGCACTAATCAAGTTGAAAATCAACCAAATCAGCCTTAAGTAAAATCCTAACAATGGAACTTTTATAACCCATTTTAGCCATATCAATTTACAACGTTGTTTTAAATGTTGGAATATTATTGATAATCTTCGTCAAAATTTTATGCAAACCATACATACTACGACAAATATTACTTTACATACACTATCTAATAAGGGTGCTAAACGGGCCGGCCTGGCACGGCCCGGGCCCGTTTAGCGAGGGTCAGCGTGTCACAGGCCCAGCGAGCTACGGCACACTTAGGCCGTTTAGCGTATACCCCCGGCCTGGCACGGCACGCTCGAAAAAAGGATTTTTTTTATAAAAAATCAAGGAAAATTCCAAAAAAATAGTACAAAATCACAAAAAAAATTTCTGAAAATTTTTTTTATTATTCACAAAATTGTCTTACACATATTAGGATAGATTTTGCTCAAAAAAATAAAATTAATTAATTATCACAAGTACACATACAACTTTGCAAATAATACATAATCACTTGCACAAATAATACTGCATCACTATAGTATGGGCACATCCCAACTAGGTTGGCACCCACTCATCTATCTTTCATTTGCAATTTAAAAGAAAAAAAAAGAGAGAGAGTAAAGTTCCTAAACTTTGATTACAAAAAATATAATAAAACTTAGACTAATCTGGATGACTAAATTCATCAAGATTCAAATCATTGAAGTCTCCAGCAAGTTGATCATCTTCATATTCCTGATCTCTCAGTTCTGGCCTTAACCAATCTGTAAGACAAACACATACTTGCACCATCTCCAGCGTTAATCTGCCCCTATAGTCGTCCATTGTTCGTCTACCTGCGCTAAAAGCTAATTCCGATGCAATTGTGGACACCGGAACTATTAGTAGATCACGTGCCATGGCGGCAAGCACAGGATAACTAACCTGATTTTGCTTCCATCATGTCAAAATGTTAAAAGAATTATGCTTTTCCATAGTATGGAAAAGTATTGGGGGGGCTTTCTAAATAAATCCTTAACTCAAATGATCCCCCACTACAAGATGCTGGTTGTTTTCCCCTTCTTCTCCCACTTAAAAAATTCCAAGGGGAATTATTTGGTAGTGCTTCTTGGGCCTGAGTCTGACTTTGTCTGCTACAGCTAGTATCATATTCACAAAAAAGTCTTTCTAATAGGGTTCTTATTTTACATATATCTATTTGAAAAGAAGAATTCATATTCTCATTTATTCCATCTATTAAGTCTTCCACTCCTAATTTAATCCTAGGGTCCATTGTAGTTGTAAGCACCTCATTTTTGCGCTTCCGGAAAAGCCGGAAATGCAAACCCTGGACAGAAAGTCAAACCCTAAGGCGTGAAAAGTTGACTTTTTGATCAAGTGATAATTGGCCACCTCATTTTACCTCAATGGATAGAGAATCCCGACACGGTTCCAACGCAATTGAGTTTGCAGGAATCGGAGTCCGGATGAAGGTTCTGTGGGCCGGTCAAACTTAAGGGGAGCCGAAAGTTAACTTTCTGTTAAACCCCGATCCAGATGCTTACCCCTATGTCATTGGATAGAGAATCCCGACACGGTGCCAACACAACTAAGTTTGCAGGAATCGGAGTCCGGTTGAAGGTTCTGCGGGCCGGTCAAACTTGAGGGGAGCCGAAAGTTGACTTTCTGCTAAACCCCAATCCAGATGCTTACCCCTATGTTGTTGAATAGACGGCTCCGATACGATTTTAACGCAACTAAGTTTGCCCAGATCGGAGTCCGGATAGAGAAGATATGAGCTATCGAAGTTTCCGAACAGCAGAAACTGGAAAATTGCACACGTAGCAAAAAGCTGCGCACGTGGCAAGTTGCGCTGGAAAATATTTCAAGGATCAAATCCATAAATATCCAAACATTCAAAATATCCCAGGGACTAAATCTATAAATATCCAAAAATATCGGATTAAATCAAAAATATACAGGACTAAATCCGAAAAAATCAGATTTTCCGACCATTTAGCGGCCGCATTAATTGTTTCTATAATTATGCCGCTCGCGCAAGCAGGGCGAGCGCGAAACGCGCTCGGCGCCAGCTAGGCGCCCACCCAGCAGATACTCGATTTTCACTTCTATAAAAGCCGCAATCCCCCTCGTCGCAAGGGGTTGGCCCTTTTCGGTTGGGAAATTTTTTGGGCGAGAGCTTTTCTCTGGTTGGGATTTTCGGGGTTCTCCTTCAGTGATTTTTTTTCCTTGGGTTTTCGTGGGCTCCCGTTGCTGTTCTCAAGTCTTCTTCCTGCACCTGAAGCCCTCTCTTCTCAGCCCTACTCGCCTCCATAAACCCCAAGCATCTCACCCTGATCATGGGATTCTCTCTTGCTTACCTGCGTCTTCTCCATTTCCACCTAAGCGAGTGAAAGCTTGCTACTATTGGTGCTGTAAAAGTGGAGGCTCCGACTGCTGTCGGGCTTCGAGGAGGCATCTCCACTCTGCTCTAGAACTCGAGAACCCCAGGTGAGGGTCCCTGTTACTTTAGGTTACACATATATAAACATGCGATTTTTCTTAAGGATTCCATAAGCCGGTCTCATTCCGTGGTATAAGACTATTTCTGTGAAAGCTTGCCATGCATTTTCTTTTCATTTCCACCCCATCAGACTCAGTTCACCTAATTAAGCAAAGATAAAAGCAATTAAAGGGACCCACACCACTCGGGTGGTCCCACCAGACTCAACCGAGTTACATGAAGGATTAGGAATCGGGTGAGAAAACAAGTGAGTTGACTCAAACCAGGATAAACTTAAGGGACCCGTCACCCGACGGGGTGGACCTGGGTGTCTACGGACTTCCCCGGACCACAACCGAGATCCTACTTAGAATCTCAAGCCGCAGACCAAAGCCTTAATAGACAAGATTAGGCACCCAGGTGTCCGCCTGCACCCCATTAGGCGGTGGCAACTCCGAATTTTCCCGTGCGGCGTTTCCGACGTGTACACAGTAGTAGCTAAACAATATAAATTAGGCATATCTTACCAATATTTTAAAATTTTAGCTTCCATTGCAAGGCAAATATCCTTAACAACGAGTATGTCTCTATATTGTTTAAAGCAAATACTTATTTGATATAAACAATTTAAAATATTCAAGGATGTTGGGTAATAAGCCGCTAATAAATATATTGTTGCATCATAAAAAACTTTTAAAAAATCTCTTAAAATTTCTGCTATTTGCCAATCAAATTCTATTAGTTCACTTTTAGGCATTTTTGTTTTATAAAATATTGTAAGTTCTTTTTTTAATTCTAGTGCATCTTCTAGCATTAAATATGTTGAGTTCCACCTATGTTCAACATCTAGGGTAATTTTTTTAGGTTGTTTTCCTAAACTTACACAGTAATTTTTAAATTCTCTAGCAGTTGTGCTAGATTGTTTTAAATATCTTACTGCATCTCTAATATTTGTTAAATGATATTAGACAATTTTTAAGCCATCCTGCACAACTAAATTTAGGATGTGACAAGCACACCTAACATAAAATAAACATCCATCTATATTTAAGTTTAAGTATTGTTTTAATATATCTACTGCAACATTATTAGCACTTGCATTATCAAGTGCTAGAGCCATTATTTTATTTTGTATTTTATATTTTCTTATATTTTGTGCTATAGTATTTGCTATAGCTAGTCTAGAATGACTAGAATCTAGTGCTTCAAAAGTTAGTATTATTTTTTCCATACTTCAATTCTCATCTATATAATGTGTAGTTATATCTAAATAACTTCTTTGTTATCTACTTGTCCAGATATCTGAGGTTAAAGCTACTTTAAAGTTATTGTTTGAAAAAGTTTCTATTAATCCGGTTTTCATTTTTTCGTATAATTTTATAGCATCCTTTCTTAAAATGTGGCATGAGAAGGATTTAAATCCTGGTGCTAGATATTTGATTATTAGATGGTTAAATCTTTTAGATTCTATTAATCTAAAGGGTAATTCTTCTTGTATTACTCACTTTACTATTTCAAGCATAGTTTTTTCTTGATTAAAAACAAAATTACCAAAATTAATACTACTGCTGGAAATTTGGGCTTGCCTAGGGTCTATTTGGCAATGTTTTGGAAGGCGTTTCTGCAAATACCGTAGCAAGTGGCCTATAGCACTTTTTCCTTTAAAACTAAAATTTTTTTTGCAGTGATTACAAACTGCCCTCTCTTCACTCCCTATATTTTCAATTGTAAAATTGAGCCAAACACTGGAGGTTCTACTCCTCTTAGTGTTCCTAGCTGGTAAGGAAGATGATCTCATCTCTTGGGAAGGCAACTCGGTTTCATGATCTTGGATGGGAGGGTCACCATATGGGGATTGGGTCACATCATCAGAAAAAGTTGGATCAGAATAGGGTCTAAGAAATTCCCTTTCCTCGGTGTTAAAGAACATAGGATGCCTGGGGTCCATTATCAAATTTTGGAAAAAAATTTCTTAATAAATAATATAATAATAAATTTTTCGTGATACACTATTGTGAGACATGGAAAATCAATTTAATGACTTTCTAATCATCACACGAGATTCATTAGAACAAGGAGTCGCCACCGTTCTGTTTAGGAGTGAATAGACACCGAAAATATCAAATCAAATAAAGGAGCCATAAATTAGAGTAAAAATAACTCTAGTTTAAAATACAAAACAAAAACAAAACAACCAGAGATAAGTAAGGGGATTAGGTTATGAACAGAGGAAGGTGTTAGGCACCCCTATTCATCCACACAAGGTGGTTGCCAGGTATTGTTCATGTTAAAAATAAAGAGGCTTGCTTAATAACAAAAAATTATAAAAGTAACAAAAGTGTATGGTTTTTCATATGAATATCCCAATTAATTCAGAACTTTCAATATGATCACCATTATAAGGGTTTCATGACTGAAATAAAATTGAGATAAAATCAAAGAAAACCAATCTAAAATATAACCTGAAAAACTAGCTTTAGGCAAAACCATTAAACGGTTGAAAAACCCGATTGAAATCTCTTGATTAAAACATTGAAGAGTAAAGTTCTTTGGGGTACAGATCTGATCCAGATCTCTCATTAGTGGAGAGATCTAAGTCAGATATACCCAATCAACCCATGTTGATGAAAAAAAAACATCAAAAGGGGGAGTTTAGACCCTAAGATCCTCTCCCCAAGATTAAAACAACTTCAAAATCATATCATGAAACCCTATAGGTTATTTTCAGGCTTTTGGTTTCAGATCTACCATATAGATCATGATAGATCCAAAATCTTAGCCAAATATCACCAAAATCAAAAAAACAATGATATAGGTGCAATATGTGTGAAAAATCCAAACTATAGGAGGAAGTGGGGATCTCATGCTATGAGCAGCATGGATCCATAGGATTCCTTCAGATTCAAAATAAAACAATTAAAACATGAACAGAGTAGTAAAAGAAATCACATATCACAGATTACAGCACATAGGGGCCTATCCTATGGATCCATCTGTTCTCTTTTCTCCTAGCTCTCTCTTCACGTTTTACGGCTAGAGAGGAGTCTTAAGGTACTTGGAGATAGGTTTGGGGATACAAACACAATCAAATGGCTTTATTCTATAAAAAAGAAAGAAGAACATATTATAGGGTTCTATTCTAAGGATCCACCTATTCCCCTTTCCCCTAGCTCTCTCTTCACGTTTTACAGCTAGAGAGGAGTTTTGAGGTACTTGGAGGCAAGTTTGGGGATACAAGTATAAATTAGGCCTTATTCTACAGAAATGGAGAAGATTAGACTATCTCTAGAATTAAAAACAAAAAATAAAAAAGAAAAGGGACTTACCTGGATTGAGAAAGCAGAAAAGCAGGGATTCCCTACTTCATTTGGAGCTCTTCAGGCTTCCGATTCTTGGCCCTTTGCTTGAGGAGGGGCACTCTATTTATAGGCAAACCTAGGGGCAATGTTGGTCTAAGGGATATTCCAAAATCTTCCAATTGAGTTAAAAAAGGATTTAATGTAAATCTATTAACCCACAGAGGATAAACAAGAGGATTCGAATCTCCCAAAGAGACATTTGAGTGTAGATAAGGCTCAGAAATTGAAAAATGACAAATTCGCTCAAAAAAGCCGAAAACCGTATATATAATGCGGTCGTGCCATGCCCGTATTGTTAATACGGTCACGGCATGACCGCATATCAATTGCGGGTACGACCAGACCGCAGATAAAATACGGGCATTTCATGTTTGACCAAATTTTACACTTTTTTGACCTGTTTCTGCACAGGCAATACTTATTTACATGTAATATCATTTAAGTAAATGTCCTCGTATTTTTTAATCTCCATTTACTTAAGATATTACATGTAAATAAGCAAACACCCCCCATTTGAATCTATTAAAAATAGTTCTAGACCCAAATTCCAAGTGAATAAAAAATCAACTTTTAAGTTAAAGGCTAAATTCCAGTTTTTCAAGTCCGATAAAAAGATTCAACATGTTCATACCAAGGTATTCGTCGAGATGTAAAAGCTAAAAAAATTCATTTATGCAATAACATTGCTAAAAACCTGATTACCGGGAAAAATTATCTTGAAATCTTACCTTAAAAAATATTTCATTTTTTGGGATCAAAAGTCAACAAAACTCAACCGGAAAAAGTTTGAATTTGGGTCTTTTCCTTTGTGGTTTTTGTAGACACCCCAAATTGCACTACAGAATGAGAAAATAATAAAAACATGTAATTAGAGCTTAAAATAGGTCAAAAATGCATAAAAATTGACTAAGCAGACTTTGCCCGTATTTCCTTCACAGGCCCGTCACGACCGAAAATTCTCTCCGGTCAGGCGCGCCCGTAGTAACTATACGGTCACCATTGGACCGTAGTGCATTTACGGTCACTAAAGACACGTGCGAGTTTTGTCCTTCTCTCGATTTCCGAGCTTTATCTTTAGTCCAATATATCTCTAAATGAGCGAATTACGTATTTTATTCGCTGAAGCCACCTTGGTTGGCTATGGATGGGCATGATCTTGTATTTAACTCAAACTGAAACTCTATCTTGCCAAACCCTGGACCAACCTTACCCCTGTGCTTGCCTATAAATAGAGGTGAGATACTTAAGCTGAGGGCCACGGAATTTTGAAGTCCAAGGAATTCTAAGAAGCTCCAAGAGAAGAGAGGAATCCCTGCTGCCTTGCTTGCTCAATCCAGGTAAGTCCCTTTTCCCTTTTATTTTCTGTCTTCAATTCTAGAAGTAATATGATCATCTCTATTGCTGTAGAATAAGGCCATCTTTTGTATCTAGTATTCCTAAACTTGTCTCTAAGTACTTCAAGAGTCTCTCTAGCCGTAAAACGTGAAGAGAGAGCTAGGGGAAAAGAGAATAGGTGGATCCCTAGAATAGAACCCCATATCTGTTTTTCTCCTTTTTTCTAAAATAAAGCCTTTGATTGTGTTTGTGTAACCAAACCTATCTCCAAGTACCTCAAGAATCCTCTCTAGCCGTAAAACGTGAAGAGAGAGCTAGGGGAAAAGAGAACAGGTGGATCCGTAGGGTAGACCCCCATGTGCTCTAATCTGTGAGATGTGGCTGTTTTAAATATCTTGATCATGTTTTAATGGTTTTTATGATGAATCTAAATGAATAACATGAATCTATGATGTTCATAGCATGAGATCCCCTCTTTTTTATAAAATTTGGATTTTTCACATATTTGCACCTACAGCACTGTTTTCGTGATTTTTGTGGTTTTAGGCTAGGATCTTGGATTTATCATGATCAATATGGTAGATCTGAATCCAGAAGCCTGAAAGTAAATTCTAGGGTTTCATGATATGGTTTTTAAATTGTTTTTCATTATTGAGAGAAGACCCTACGGTCTAAGTTCTCCCCTTTTGGTGTTTTTCATCAACGTAGGTATTTTTTGTTTTGATTTTCAGATTTAATGTGAAATATGGGCTATATCTATGTCCTGGACTATTCAAGTTCAATTTTTAAATATTTTATAAAAATCATATTTTTCTAGATTTCTAGAATTTGACTTGAAGCCAGATTTTTGGATTTTTTACTTTACATTGATTTTATTTGATTTTATCTCAATTTTATTTTGATCATGAAACCCTAGGAATGGGATGATCATATTTGAAAGTTCTGGATCAATCAAGCTATTCGTATGAAAAAACCATATATTTTGTCTTTTTTGTGATTTTTATAGCAAGCTTTTTCCTTTATTTTAAACATGAACAATACCTGGCAACCACCTTGTGTGGATGAATAGGGGTGCCTAACACCTTCCCCTGTTCATAACCTAATCCCTTTCCCATTTCTGGTTGTTTTTTTTTAGGAGGGTTATTTTTACCCTAAAATTGTCTTTCGTGCTTATTTAATATTTTGGTGTCCATTCACACCTAAATTGAATGGTGGCGACTCTTTGTTTTACTTGATCCCGCGTGATGATTAGAGGAAGTCATTGGATTTTCTGATTTTTTCCCATGTCTCACAGTTTTGGATTCAAATGGGTTAAGGATCTCAAACTCAATGCTAAGAATTGAAAATTCCAATAAAATATTTCTCTCCTTCAAGATTTATCAAAAATCGTGCAATTTTGGGGTGTCTACAACTACCTATAGTAAACTGAAGAATAAGTATGAAAAAATGCACCTGGAAAATTCCCAGGTAAGTGGAGGGGTCACAAACGGTCCCACTTAAAACCTACTTTCCTTAGGCACTTATTTCGTCTTTTATGACAGAGCTTTCCTAAAGATGCACTTAGTTGCACAATATTCACCCACTATACTAGGCTTTAAAATAATAAGAAAGGTAGAAGGAGAGACTTATTTATATATATAATATTTATACTAATTTTAAAATTTCAAAATTAAATAGAAGAATACCTTTTTAGAATGAAGCTTGAACTTTGCAGTTGAAGCCTTCAACCTCCAGAGTCCAACTTCTCACTTCTGATGCTTGAACAATTTAAGCAAAGCAACTATTTCTTAATATGCTATAGAGATTGTAAAAGAAGAGAGTAAGAGATTGTAGAAGAGATGTGGTTTGAAGTGGGAAAGGGTAAGCCTATTTATAGAAAACCAAAAGTGGTTTTTTATCACCTCTACCCTCCAATATGACTCTTATTTGGCAGTTGGAATGGCAGAAATGGTCTTTTAATAGTCAATTACAGCCTATTTTGGGGGGGGGGGGGGTAAAAGGGGCAAAAAAGTGGTAAAAGGGTCGGCTCGCTTCGACGTGGGCCAGGGCCGCCCGGGCGGCCCGCTTCGACGTGGGCCCAGCTGGCGTGCCACAGCCTTGGTGGGCCGCAGCCTAGACCCACCCCCCCCGGCACGGCCCGATAAGCATCCTTACACTATCATTGGTTGATTCACTTAAAAAGCTTATTTAATTTTTCTAAAAAGAATAAATTTTTAATTGAACAAATTAATCTAAAAAATAAAAAATCATATAGTTGCAGTAAGAACCAAGATATGATTTAATGTTAGATGATGCATTGACTCTTGGGATGATGGTAAAGCCTTGTGATGATCATATCCAAGGCTTGGATTTGAAACTTGCCCTCAACAAATCAAATGAAATATATGCTCGACAGCCTGCCTCCAACTGAGACATTTTGAGTTGCTCAAGTTACAGTCATTTGATGTACTAGGTTTGAGGATCTCATTTGAAGCTGGGGCTCCCCAAGAAGGTAAGTGTGGAATGGGTATCTATGCTAGGTGTGCGCACCTAAATCTGACCTAGATCGCACACGAGGCGCACGTTGGTTCGTGCGTGCCTCGGGACATTCGAAGTCGCCACTGCCTGAAAGGTGCAGGCAGACACGGTGTTTGCCCTATCCGGGTCTAAGTCTTGTCTGCGGCTTTTCAGAGTTCTAGCTAAGTCCTCGGTTACGTCCGAGGAAGCCCTAAGACACCCCGGCCCGCCCCGTCGGTTCGACGGGTCCCTCGGGTCTCCCTGGTTTTTGAGTCAGTTTCACCCTTCTTAGACCAGCATGCTACCTTGTTTGGTCTGTCGGGACCCTATGATGGTTTGGGCCCCTTTTTTATTTTGATTTTATCTTTTTTATTTATCTAAGTGAAATGGGTCGGACCCGGTCCTGTTGGAAGACCCGTGGGTTGCCATGATTGGGCTTGGGGCCCAGTTGGATTATTGGGTAACCACCCATTAGGTTATTTATTAAATTAAACCATTTACACATGCAATGGGCTTAGTGGGCTTGGATTTGGCCCATTAGCCAAGGGTCAAGGGGCCTGGGCCTGTTTATTGAGAACAGGCCTGGTATAGGCTAGTCAAAAGTGGGCCACTCAAGCAGGCCCAAGGTGATCTTGGTGGGCCCATCTAGGCCCATGGTCTACTAATGGACTAAAAATGGCCTAAATAGCCTTATAGGGTCGGGTCAAGCCGACTAGGGTCGGAACAAATCCAACCGGGTCGAAAAATTACATTATTTGAGTTATTTTTAAACTTGCCCGTGTTTGATATACGGGCCGGCTTTGCCCGTGGAGGTAAATCGGTTCGGGCTTGCCCGTGAAGCAAACACGGGCATGCCTGAACCGTTTCTGAGTTTACGGGCACCTTCAGTTTTGCACTTTTGGTGCTGATTCTGCTTGGGGTCCAGTCCGTGGCCTCTTGGGAGCTTTCTGCAACATCTAGGATGGTTCCAGCTCATTCAATATGCTGCATCTTCTTCTTTTGGTCCAAATGACCATCTTTTACTTCTTTTTGTTCTTTAAGCAAGCAAGATCTTCTCTTGGTCATTCACCATCAATCTTAGGAATGGGAAAGGGGTAATTTACAGGGGATTGAGTGACCTTAAGGAAATCATGTCCCAATTTTAGATAGAACAAAGGGGATTATTAAATTAGTTGGTCAAAGTGTCATTTGGACACTTTCTTTCTTTCTTTCTTTTATATATGATCAACTCCTTTCTAAATTAAGCTTGCCATGACTTAGAAGAAAACAGCAAAAAAGGTTAGTGGAAAATGTAGAATGTATAACAACTTGAAGAGGAATTAAACCTTATCACATTGTATTTAACTGGATGAGAAAATACTTACAATGCAATTTATAACTATCTTTAATGGTTCCTCTGAATTTGAGCAATTTCGGCAGCGCTTCCGCGTCCTCCGGGATTTTCTAAGTTGATTTTGAAAGAGGTTTGGTAGGAGGTTCTGCTCAAAGGAAGATTAGAGAGGATTTGGACATGGTTTTTGTGAGAGAGGGGTATTTTGGGAACAAAAGGGGTTTGGGTTTAGAGGTGGCAGCATTCGGGCAGAAATTCACCATGGGAACTGCAAGGAGGGAGAGGGACTCGGCCTAAGGGGGAGGCTTGTTCAAATGAGGGGGGTGACCTCTCTATTTATAGGCAAAAAGGGTCGTGCCCGTATTTGAAGTACGGGCATGCCTTGCCCGTACTTCAAGTACGGGCGTGCCCTGCCCGTAATTCAAATACGGGTGAAAAACGCACATTTCCAAATCTCGCAAAATCGGCCGTACGGGACGCGTGTTCTGCCGTACAGCGACGCGTGTCTTCTTCCAGAAGCTTGCCCGTATTTGAAATACGGTCCAGCATGTTTTTAAAATGTTTGGATTTCAAACCTTTATTCAATTTGGTTTTTTTGCAAGATTTTGTTCGATTTCTTTGATTATTTTATTGAAAAGCGAGATTCCTTTTATTAAAATATTATTAAACACATTTATCTTATTTATTTTATTGGTTTATGAAAGAGTAGAGAACTACTCTATAGGTCCACGATCTACAATAATTCAGAATTTTAACAATGCGGAAACAATACACAGAGAATTATACGAGGAAACCTGGATCTAGATCCAGGAAAAACCTCGAGTCTATATGAGGCGACTAACCCTTCGAAAATCCACTATTGAATGAAAAGACAATTACAAAGGAGTACACACTTAACCTTTACAATTGAACTCACTCAACAGCAATCCACAGTTCGAATCCACAAACTGCAACACAACTTGAATCCACAAGCTGCAGAACACGATCAGTCCAGATCGCAAACAATCACTCACCAATGATCCACAGTTCGAATCCACAAACTGCAACACAGCTTGAATCCACAAGCTGCAGAACACGATCAATCCAGATCGCAACAATCACCTCAGAATCCACTGAGACGATCCAATGCAGTAGGAATCCACCTACGCATCAATCAAGGCCGATCACCAGTCCAGGCGATCACACGATCAGATGAAGTTCCGAATTGAAGAAGAATCCTCTACCTTCAATTCCAGGTGATCTATCTCAGATCTCCCCCTCACTCGATCGCCGACTCTCTAAGGAAGATTTGATCGAATATCAAACACCTCAAGATCCGAAATAAAAAATGATCCAAAGGAAAAGTCATTACTGAAAATTACAGCACGTCTATTTAAAGAATAAAACTCAGATCGCGTCGAGCGCTGGTGGCGTCGTGAAGCGATCGGGGTAGACGGCTGGAAGCGAACTCAAATCCCGCTCAGAACAGGTTGAATCAGTTAAAGGCGCGCTGCTAGCGGGAGAGAACGCGGCATGTGCACAGCTGATCATACAATCTTCAATCTCGCTCTGCGCTACCAGCGGCGTGTCGGCGTCGCCTTACGACGCTAGTGCACGTGCCTTGCTTTCAAAGCACTGATTCACTTATGCGCTGCCAGCGGGGTGGCAGCGGCGTTGATCTGCGCAAGTGCCTTTACAATAAAATGCTCTGTTTAGAAAATCTTTCATTTCATTGGGCTACCAGCGGCGTGGTAGCTGTGTGGCAGCATCGTCTTCTTCTTCTTTACTGAATTTACTGAATTTTCATTATTTAATCTGCACATCTTGAAGATTTATTAGAAGACATAATTTGTCAAACATTTGTCATAAAAGGAGTGTGAGTTTTCACACTTACAGTTTATTCCTTTTTTTGCTGCCTTTTTGCCACATGGGCAGTTTTTCTGAAACTTCAACTGCTCATAATTTCTTCATCCGGTGTCCGATTTCGGCAAACTTAGTGTCGTTGGAACCGGCTCGGAATCACCTATCTATTGGGATCAAGTTTGGCAGCTGAATTGGGGTCGAGCAAAAAGTCAACTTTTCGCTCCCCAAAAGTTTGACCAACTCATAACTTTCTCATCCGGACTCCGATTCCAGCAAATTCAATTGCGTTGGAACCGTGTCGAAATGCTCTTTTCAATGAGATGAAGTTTGATGGCCAAATTTACTTGAATCAAAAAGTCAATTTTTTGACCCCCTTAGAGTTTGACTTTTCATTTTTCTTTATTTCGGGGGTGCGAAAATTAGGTGTCTACACTAGGTGAGCTATGTGTCCATAATCAAGTACAACAAAAAAAAAGAAGAAGAAGGAAAGGATCTTTGTTTAATTATTGAGTAAATTACATACCTCTCTTATGGTTTCCAACAATTGTAGATGCCTCCCCTAAGATTTTTGAAATGACACTTACCTCCCTTGTTAGACTTATAGAACATAATATGACTATTTTATCCCTTGTCAATTTTTTATTTGAAATAAGAAAATTTTAAAAATTAAGAAATTCAAAAAAATATAAAATCATCTATGATTTTAAAATTGATTATTAAAACTTGTAAACCTTAAAATTTTAATTTTTATTATAAAATCTCAAAAGCTTGCACTTTTTGTACTTAAAAAGAGGGTAAATTTTTCAAAACATATTCAAATGTCAATAAGTTTTATTCCAACAGAAGCGATATGAAGTAGACAAGAAAAATAGAAGGGAATCAAGTGTCATTTTAGAAACTTCAGATGAGGTATTTGTAGTTGTCAAGAACCAGAAGGGAGACAATTGTAAATTTTTCTTAATTATTTTAACCTCTTTTTCAGATATCCTCATCAATATGGTACACTTCTATAATCTGCCACGTGTCAGGATCCATTTCATTTCCCTTAATTTGTCTTCTAAAATAATTAATAATAACAAAATACCACGCAATCGCTATATTTGTCAAATACAAAACCATGACCCAATGGACCATTTTTACCCAGAACCGATTCAACCACCGGTTTGGTTTTCCACGCAATCGCTATAAACCCTTCTAAAACCATTTCGTTCCCATCTTTTCTGATCTTCTGCCATCGTTTTAGTTAGATTTTCTTCGTTATTTGGTCTCGACAGAAATGAGCAGTTGGCGAACGCTTCTCCTAAGAATTGGAGATAAATGTCCTGAATATGGAGGAAATACCGACTTCAAAGAACACATTGTAAGTACTTTCCTTACTTTTTACTTTTCTGATTCGGTTTCTTAAATCCCTAGTTTTCTGGAAAAAAATTGGAATTTTTGCTTCAGGAAACATGCTATGGCGTGCTTTGGCGAGAACTGGAGCACTCTGGGGACGATATTTTCTCGGTAATGTTTGGATTCTTAGTTAAGTGTAAACCGTAGTTGAAGAACTCACTAGAGAGATGACTGTGTGTTCAAGTGGAAGACGTATTTTTACTTTGGTTATGTCGATTTTGAGGGAAGTTTGGCAACTACAGAAGAGGGAAATTTTCGTTCTTCGCAATAAAATCTATGCAGCAAATTTGAAGACAAAAATGAAGTGTCAGCATGAGGAAATTTCAGTGTCTTGGGGAAAAATGGGAAATTTTGCAAAGTTGGAAGAAATTTAGAATCGAGTTGTGGAACCCTTACTTTTGGGCATGTCTTTGGTTCGTTACTTCATATACTTATCAACCGGGAGTTGACATTCTTAAGATTAGGGTCGTCTATTAATATGTCCGTGTGAATTAAGGGAAATGGAGCTGTTCATGTTGGGGACATACCCAGATAATTAATCTGTCAGTAATTTACATTAATATTTTATTGGTTAAAAAGATTGGTGAAAAATATTGATAAAACCTAAAGAACGGGCTTATAAATATTAAGGCCTATTCTCTTGCTTTTTGATCTTATCTAAGAGTATGTGAAATCTCTCTATAGATGTCAGTGTTGCAACTGAAGAGTGTATACTTATTTATTTATTTTTTCTTTTGTGGATTTTTATTGAGTTTTACATTGTAAAGATTGTATTTACTGCTTTATGCCAAAAAATAAAAGTGAAGATTTTGATTACAAGAAGATTATTAACAAAAAAAAGCAACTGAACTGACAAGTACAAGCATGCTGCAGCACAATAACAGATTAATTAACTGCTCCCGTCTAGAATTTCGTCACTGGGATCCTGAGTCAGAATTTTCTTGGAAGCCTACTTGTGGATAACATATTCTGACCAATTTATATTGCTATCTGTATATGCATTATTATATGGCATTTCTTAGCATTACAGAGAACTGATTTCAGAATAACATTCTTGTTGATGTTGACTTTAATTGAGTAAAATGAAGCCAAAAGAGTAGTAACTCAATCTCAAATTTTAAAGTTCGCAACGGTTAAATGTCTCTTTAAATTTTGACTTGATACATGAATTTTTTTTCCTGAGACATTGCAGGTGTTCATTGTAATGATATGACTCTCTATAAGATACTTACTTTGCTGTCTGTATTCTGACAGTTCCTTCTTCAATGCGCTGAACAACTGCCTCACAAGGTCCCTCTGTACGGTACATTGGTAGGTGAATTGTTATTGTTACCTGTTTCTTGCTTTGTACAATATCGCATGCATTACTATAGGTTTCTATTCTTCAGTCTTGTGACTGTTACTGTCTTATTTCCCTTATCATAACCACAAAATTTTAAGAGCCTTGGGCAGACTGTTCTTCTTTTTATTCACTTGATGTTGGTGCTTGAGTTATCAAAATGGTAAGGCATTCAATTTGGTTGTTTCCTATGTGCTTCCAGTGAACCAGTATGTCATAATGTGTAGTATTTGAATGTTTGAAGAGAAAAAAAAACTATCAAAATCAACTATTTTGTAACTTTGTATGGACAGTGTGCAATGACTTGTAATAATAGTGTAATGCATAACATCACACATGTGGCATAGAATGACTAAAAATTGAATTCTGTGAGTTTTTTTCCTGCAGTTCATGCAATGAAAAAGCAAAAATCCACCTTTATTCACGAATATATATTTTATCTCAAGGGAAAAAGGAAATGTATATTCAAATAACAGCTTAAAAGGCACCCTTGATATGCTAATGTATAAAATGATGAGCCCTGTTGAATGGCTCTCCTGCCATTAGAGAATTAAATCTCTAGTTATGTGGGAATTTGTGTTCATATGTCAATGGAGAAGTTGAAAATCCTTACTGGATGGAGAAGTTGAAAATCCTTACTGGATTCTTATGTAAAAGATGTCATGTTTCTACCACTATAGGCAAGCTGTTTTCTGAATTATTCCTAGGTGCTTGCTTTCAATTACAGTGGTTATATTCTAATATGATTTAAGCTTCATCTAACTCATATGATTGGAGAAATTTATAATTCATTGATACCGTTTTTCTAATCACCTCGGATCTTCTTTTTCCTTGGATTTATTTCAAATGTTTGAACTTGTTCCAATAGTTAAGCAGTTTTTCAATTTTTTTTTTACATTTTGTGTTTTTTCTTTAGGTGTTGACATGCCAGTCTTTGTTTTGTGGGTGTCTGATATTAATTTGTGTATAAAGAGCATGTAAAGAATTTTACCTGTTCTCAAATCTGTGATAAACTTACTGGGAATCTTGCGTTTTCTTTTTTGGTTTTTGGGTGGGGTTTTTTTTTTGTTGGGGGGGTTGTGAGTATTGTTTGCTAATTATTATTTCATTTAGAGGTCTTATATTGTGCTTAAAAATGAAGAAAACATGTTGAAAGAAAATTTGACTTTGCTGATGCTTATGCACCTATTTGGTGTTCTTACAGGTTGGTTTGTTAAATTTGGAACATGAAGACTTTGCTAAGAAAGTAGTCGAGACTACTCATGAAAATTTTCAAGTGAGCACATTCCAATCCTTGACAGCTTCTTTTTCTTCATAATCATAATCGTCACCATGTTCTTCTCGTCCTTCGATGTTATTTGTGGTCACTGATTTCTATAAAAAGGATTGACTAGCTTCTGCCATTGTTATTTTCCATTTAACTATCTCTACCAGAAAACTGCTTGGTAGATAAAAAACTTCCGGCATGCAGGTTTGAGATTATTGTTTCTTGTAATTAAATTTGCATCCATTTTGTCATCTGATTTTTTGTTTGGTACATTGCACCTTGCACCTAGCTTCACGAAAGATATTGTTTATTTAAAAATTTATTGAATCAAATAACAATAGATACCATTATTCCAACAGTTAGACCTGTCTTTGACATAGATTCTATATTTCTGATTGTTGTGCTCCAGAAACAGTAGACAAGCAATGAAAAATATCCCTGTTGATCCATTTATGATGCATGAATGGGAGAAAAATATAGAACAAACCCCTTACCTTTTGAGTTACTTAGGCAAAAATGGGGCAAAATTGTCTGAATGTTATTTTACTTGGGTTCAAGTCTGACAATAATAATATTCTATGACTACATTGACTAACAATTCATTTCTTTTCAAACGTATCCATTTATTATCTATTATTTGATTCGAGGTCTTACATTTCGGTTTCATTGCACGTTTTGCCTAGTGACCAAACGAAATTTCGACCAGTGTGCCTCCAATTCAAGGGAAAATTTGAAAATGTGAACAAATTGGTATTTTTTTGGATTTGGGGGAAATTTCAAGTGTTTCGAATATTTAAATGGCCAAAAAATAATTTATTTATTTTTTATAAAAATTTTGGCGTTTCACCTTGTTTGCTCGAAATTTCACTCTGTTTAGTTTGTCGCGCTGGAAATTTCACTAATTTTGTAATAGAGTGAAATAACCCTACGACATGTCTTGTAGGGGGTGTGGCGTGTCGCTGAAATTGTAAACACTGATTTGATTGACTAATTGTTTGTATTGGAATGAGTAATGTGTTGGCAATTTCTCTTTTATTTATTTATTTATTTTTTGGGGTGGGGGTGGGGTAGGGTGAGGAAGGGGAGATGAATCATTATAACTTTGAATTAGAGCTCTGGACTTTTTGTCCGTCCTTTGCTGTGACGATTTCTTGGGGTTTGCAGTGATAACTTGGTATGCCTACCATAACCGTTAATAAAAATATGTCAATGGTTGACTACTTGCCATAGAAGTTCATACAAAGTGGCACTGTGCTGCTCTTTAAAGCAATCGTTGAGTTTTTTGTACATCCAGATGAATTAAGCAAGGCAAAATTTGACTTAGGTCCTTCTATGAATTGTTATAAAAGCAGAGGAAGGGGCTATGCATGTTGGACTTGTCTGGGATTGCCAGTTCCTTGAATTTTTAAGAGCTTAAGACTTTTTTCTTTCTTCCGGTTATTGTGTTAGAGAATACTGTGACTTTTGGTTATTGTTTTTAGATGACATTCTGACTTTTCACCACTTGTTTCATTGCGGTTTCCTAGTCTTAACTAAATGGACTGTCATAAAAGTTTCATGAGGAAGATAAATGCATTTTTTATTCCTTATTCAATGGATTAAGGAAGTATCAGTTCTTTGGATGAAAGAGAAAGTTCTTTGAAATTACATTGTCCATTTGTTAGGGATTGTAAAAAAGTGTTAATTCATCTTTATGCCTTGAGTAACAGGGTGTTTTAAATCTCGGATCTGGCACTGGTACCGGTATGTACTGCCGGTTCTGGACAGTACCATCTGGTACCAACTAGGTACAACCCCTTCCTCTTTCTTCTTTCTTCTTGTTTCTTTCTTCTTTCTTCCTTCTCTTACTTCTCTCTTGTTCTTTTTTCTTCTTCCTTCATCCAGATTTCATCTTCCTTAAGGTTTTGAAATCTGGTTTAGAGCCTGTGGTTACAAAACAAGAACAGAGTTTCAGAAATGGGGTTTCAGATTTCTGAAACCAGAAATATAATTTTATTTCTTCTTCCCTCTTCGTCATCTTTTTTTGTCTTTCTTCTTCTTCTTCCCCTATCACTGCTTTGCGGCTGCTCTTTTTTTTTTGGTTTGATAATTAAATGTTGCGGCTGCTTCTTGGCTGGTTTCAATTCAGTGCTGCCTGAGTCAGGCCGAGTTCGGTCAGTTCTGGCAGTCCAACTTAAAAATCAGTACTAGTTACCTAACTCATACTGGTATATGGTCCATTGGACGAGTTTTAAAACCATGCTGAGTAAAGAAATATCTTGGACATTGGTTGGACGCAATTTCAATGATCACGTGGAAGAATTTTGATGTGTCAACTGGTATGGCTCAGGAAATCTGGTGCAGTAATTGTTTCCTTCCTTTTTTTTTAATCTTGTGGAGTTGTTCTCATTTTTCTTTATATTTTCTGTTTCCAATTAAAATGTTCTGGTGATCTGGTTATTTATTTTAGCAAAGAACGGTAAGCTTGCTAATGGGCACATCCTTCATTTCCCTTGAATTTTTTTTTCTTTTTGTATGGTTATTCATTTTCTTCATTTGACTTGATGCTTTCAAAGTCTATTTTGGTTGAGTTATTTCCTATTCTTGTCCTGAACTCATGAATCCATTTGTCTATTGAATTTCAGGATGCAATAGATTCAGGAAATTGTGACAGGATTCGTATTTTGATGCGTTTTATGACTGTCATGGTATGTTTGGAGCTTCTTCTGCTGTTTTGTTCCTTTAGTCTCTCTCTCTCTCTCTCTCACTCCCTCTTTCGCTTTCTCTCTCAAAATAAATAATGAATGCAACTGTTGTAGTGTTGAGGATGAGGATAGTGTAGCCTACATCTTTTAATTAGTGAACGAGTAGTTGTTGAGGACAACAGTGAGAATGCTCTCTAAGAAACGAAATGAAGAAGCAAGGTTGTGTGACTGTGGCTTAAAAGGCAATTAGTTTTTTTGTGGCATATGTTAATTTCCTGTTTAACAAAAAATGGTTTACCTGAGTAAGAAACAGTGGTTCTGAAACCTTTTGTTGCCTATGGATTAAATTTTGGTATTTGCTTATCCTATGCTATTATGTTGACTTGTTACTACTGGTATGCCTTAGTCCTCTTCTTTTTCATGATCTATGTAACTATTATTTTTGCAATGTCGAGGTCATAGGTTCTATCCTATTTGTCTTACCAAAAAGAAAGGAAATAAATTAGCCTCCTCTATCTAATTCATAGCTGCGCAATATTATTATTTAATGGTTACTTGGTATTAAATTTTGTATTCGCTAGATGTGCAACAAAGTCCTCCAACCAGGTTCTTTAGTGGTGGTCTTTGAAACGTTGTTGTCATCAGCCGCTACAACAATAGATGAAGAGAGAGGAAACCCTTCTTGGCAAGCACGTGCTGACTTTTACATAACTTGCATTTTATCCTGTCTCCCTTGGGGAGGAGCAGAGCTTGCTGAGGTACTGCTTTCTTGATTCTTCTAAGCTTTGGTTGATGATTTTGATTTGATTGACAGGATTTTATTTTCTACTGTGTTGCTACCTGTATTTTGCTTGTTAAACGCTGAAATTTTGTGTACAATTTTCTTTTCTTTTCAATTTTTTATTTGTTCTTCTTGGATCTGTTCTGTTAATCTGATTCTCTTATGCACTTTACATTTTTATGTCTGATTGGCTCTGGACAACTTCCCATTATTCTTTCATTTATGCATTTTACTCTGGAAAAAGAGTAGAATAAATATGAATATTAATAGATCTACTTTACAAATTAGGTATTCAATCTTCTGTCTGTCTACAATTCTTCATTGTTTTTGGGTGTAAGTGAAATTTCATTTCTCTGTTGCTGTTGCTTGTCTCAAATCTCAATGCATACATGGAATAGATGGAAATGTAGCAAATGAAACATGCGGGAAAAACTTCCAGTTTATTTCCTGTACTGATTTGTTGCATGCGCCTTCTAAATATTTCTGCTGTTTCTTTTTATTTACTACCATTAGGGAGAAGATAAAACTTGTAGCATCCGTTTCTTCTTTTTTTGATAAGTAATAGAAAATGTATTAAAAAGCTGAAAATAAGATCCTTACAAAGACTGATAGCATCCCATGAGGAATGGGATGCGAACTGAAACCACAGAGACCCCAAAAGCTAATACACCCACCACAATCATACAATGAAAATGAGAATCTCTATTGTACCAGCATTTCCCAATTTCTTACAACCTCCCCCACCCTTAATCCATGAAACTCTGTGCATAATGAAGACAAAAAAGCTGCTAAGGGGCAAGATTGCATCTAGTGTTGCCCCTTTACCCATGCCCTTATCCTTAAAGACTTTCCTATTTCGCTTCTACCACATATACAAATTGAAGCAAAAAAAAAACTACCGAATAAAACCTTCTTCCTTGCTTAGCCATGTGCGTGAAATTCCACTGTTCAGCCATATCACATAGAGATCTTGGTAGAAGTAGAACCCACTCTACCCCTGCCAGGAATAACAATCTCCTCCAAATAAAGCCTGTAAAGTCATAATGCACAAATAGCTACACAGCATACAAATATGTGGTGAAATAGTCCAGATTTTCGGCGATGCTGGAGGATATCAGAAGTATTGATCCTATTCAAAAAAGCAGTCCATGTGAAAGGGGAACTTTGGCTGCCCATAGAAAGGAGGTGGGAAAGCGGGGGATCGAAGATAAATCTTCCTTCTCGAAATTTAATACCCAAGACTTACACGAGAACATACCATTGGGATCAGGATTCTAAATTCTAACATCTGGAACTGAAGGGTAAGTAACTACCTCTTTAAGAGACTTGAACAAGATGCCCAATTCTCCACTTCAGAATCACGTAAGACCCAATGAAACTCAAGATTCCATTGTAGGCCGTCATCAGCCCAAGAAAGGATCTCGCAAACAAACGGATCCCTGAGGGTGCGAATACGATATACATGGGGGAATTGAAAAGCAAAAGGAAATCCTCCCATCAATCATTAGACCAGAATTTCTTGGTATTCCCCATACGAAGCTTGGAAGACACAAGAGGCAAAAAGCCCAGGCTAGAGCCACTACAGATTTCCAAGGACATGCATAGGATATCTTAACATTGTGATTGACTTCCCACCCATTGATATGAATGCGAATCTTACTCAGAATTACCTGATGCCACAAAGATCCCTATTCTTGGCCGAATCTCCAAAGCCATTTTCCAAGAAGTATCGTATCCGTTTCTTATTATTCTTCTTCTTCCCCCACACTCCTTTTTTTGGTTCATTGGAGTTTTGAACCTATCTTCTTATGTAAATGGGAGCTGAACTACTGTGCTTACAATCTCCTTAGCTTTAGATGGTTGGTACGAATTTTAGATGATGAAGATGGTTCTTTTTTTCTTTTATTCATTTATTAAAACAGAAGGGGGGAAACGTGGGATCCAAAGAAGAGGGCATCCTGAAATGTCACACACACACACACACACACACACACACGTGTATGTGTGTGTGCGCACGCGCGTCTCTGTGTATGTGGAAATCAGTGGATACATATAAATCTACAGTCAGAGAACTGCATGCAAATAATCGGCTATGTTAACTACTAATAATTGTTTATTATGATCATAGTCTCACATAAAACTGTCTCTCCCCTCCCTGTTGAAATTGCCTCCTATTGCTATTGTGATACATTGTGTCCAGTCCACGTCTGGGTCTGGTCCAAGCATACGAGTTCTTGGAGAAAGATCTCATGTTTGCTATATAAAATGTGATGACAAAGTCTAAAAGTTGATTGATCTAGGCCTAGAAGAACATATCTCTATTATCACCAGTGAAGATTATGAATCAAGTTTATTCCCTTTTATTTTCTCTCTTTTATCAGCAAGGTTTCAAGAGACCAAAACAAGGGGGAAAGGCAGGAAAATCTCTATGGCATCAATGTGACAGAAAATATCCCTTCCTGTTTTTTAAGACTAGATACAGGGTTACACATTCACATGCATGCACACACACACCCCCATAAACACAAGAAAAAAGTTATTAAGTGTAAACTTACTTTTATATGTGCTAGGGGGTGCCCGAACGTGCTCTGCATGTGCAAATGAGGTTAAAATTGATAAAAAAAAAAAAGCGAAGATGCAATAATATGTAAAAAAAAAAAGGTTACAAAAGTGATTTAGTTAACACAATTTCGTTAATTTTCCTCTAACAAATAAATTCCACAAGTATAAACATTAGAGTATGATAACTAATGCAAGAAAGGCAAAGAGAGAAGATTTGCTAAAAACGTATTTCTTGAAAGCTTGGAAGACAAGGATATTACACACGTATAACCATCACCGCACTTGCAGAACGCCTTTACAGTACCCAAACATGGGTTGCATCCACAATAGTCACCACATGAACAACGCATGTGCTACATCTTAGGCCCTTCAACACAGAAAGTTTCGCTTGAAGTGTGAAACTATTCAGCGGAGTTATTCAATACAAAGAATCTTCATTACCAGAGGAAGGCAGAGAGAGAGAGAGAGAGAGAGAGAGAGAGATCTGCAAGCAATACCACTAGGGCATGGAGAAGGGTAGCCACATGTCTCATCGCAAGCTTTTCGAGCCTCTATTGCCGTCCCTCTTTGAAAAATATCACTTAAAATCAATTTCCCCTTGTATATAATGGGGGCAAATATGGTATATGAAGAAAAAAAACTATTGCGCCCTGTATAACAAAAATATCACTATTTTACCTATTATTGAAAATAACATGATTGAATCTGAAATATTTTTAAAAAGTATCACTTTAAAAAATCATATGTAAACAGAAAATTGTGACCGATGCCGTATAAAACAAAAAAAGTAGAGAAAATTGGTATTTAGTAATGCTTTTAAAAAAAAATCCTAATTCAATTACCAAATTCTTGGTAATTAAATATTAGTGATAATTTATAGAAATAATTGTGAATATGTCGTTTTAATGTTTATAAGAATTTTTCCAAAAATGACACTCATTCTCAGTTATTTTTAAAAAGTAATACTAATTCCCGATTATGAAGAATTTGGTGACTGAATCAAGATTATTTTTAAAAAGTAACATTAAAAACCAATCAAAAGAATGACTAAATCTGAATTATATTTAAAAAGTATCACTTAAAATAAGTATGACGCCGTATAAAACAAAAATATCAAAAGTATGACTAAATCTGAATTATATTTAAAAAGCATCACTTAAAATCAATTTACTTTCAATTACCCAGGGGATATATGACTAAATCTGAATTATATTTGAAAAGTATCACTTAAAAGTTACTGTCGTCAAGCAAGCATGTCCACAAGCAGGTCACAAGGCCTTTTTTATATAGGTTATAGAAATGTATGTATGTATCCACACACATGCACATAGACACAATTATATGTATATATAGAGAGGGAGAGAGAGATGCATACACATACTTTACTTTAAGTCTTGATAAAAGTCTCCATTTTCTTGTCCTCATAAATTGTCTGTGGCAATTGCTGATTATTCCTTCTAGAACAAACAGCTCTCCGGTGTATGAAATGGTTGTCTTGGAAAACTATTATTTGGTTTATAGTAGGCATCACCGACTTGAGCTCCAATTCTGAGTGCTATTTTTGTAGTGGTTTTCTACTAAATCACCAGGCATTTCACATGCCACAGTCATGTTTAATTGTTTTTTACTTATTCATATTGCTATTCAGTTGTTAGCTAAGATGACTTCTTGGTATTTTGAAGTCCAACTATCAACTTGGGAAGTCTCTCTTTCTCTCTTATTTATTTTCTTTTTATTTTTGGCTTGCTTTGTAATCAGTTAATCAATTTACATCAAACTTCCTTTGTGAGCTGGACTGTGATAAATATTAAAGACACACTTTGTCTTTGTAGTGAATGAATGCTTCTACATGTATGCCTCATATCCTTCATTAACGGTGGCAACAAAAAGAATTTATCTTGACACAATACCTACCTCATTACTTACATTTACATTTTTCTTATAGTTGTAGTCCTAGTATTTTTATTGAGCTCAGTTTCTTCAGCATAGGTGAATTCTATCAATTTAGTTAATTATTTCAGGAGGCAAATGAGAATTTAACGTGTCATTGTAAATTTGGTCATTTTTGTGCTTTACTTATGATGTTTCCTTTGTTTATCTTTAGTACCAGAATTTTGTCTCATAACTGTTTCTGTGGTCATTTTCTGAATCCACGTTTGCATATATCAAATATACCTTTCTTTTGTGACAAAATACCTTGATATACAGCAAGTACCTGAAGAGATTGAGAGAGTCATGGTTGGAATAGAAGCCTATTTAAGCATCAGAAAACGTACATATGATGTTGGTTTCTCAGTTTTTGAGGATAATGATGAAACTGGCAAAGCCCTCACCGAAAAGGTACGATTTTTTACTGCAAAGTTCAAGCTTCTGAATTTTCTGAAAATGTAAGTTGCCTGATTTTATAGGAGTTCCAATGATGTTGTATGTTGTTGCATTTCAAATTACGTTGCTCTTAGACTAATTAAATAATAGCTATATAAACCAAGCTGCCTACATTCAAATTGTTTTTCTTGCAAAGGTAATTACTAGTGCTTTCAATCAGACCTTTGTATTTTCCTGTTTATTATGTGCTATTTTGAATTTGGAAGTATGGGCTTCCTGTTTATTGTGTGCTATTTGGAAATTGGAAGTACTTGAGCCTATATTCTGTTATGATCTTTGATGATAACCAGCTATTTCTATAATGGAATCCATTTTTGTAAACTTCAGAGTCACAAAAGTTCACTATTACATTGTCTCGTTGGCCATGTCACAGAAGGGCTTTTGTTAAGCATCGTGGGTTCTTTGAGACTCGAGCATTTTCCTTTTAGTTTATTTATCTTGCTGAAAATTATGATCCAATACAAGTCAGCATCAGTGGCATGCATTATGCCTAACATATTAATTTAGTGAACATTGCACATATATAATGTGAATATTAAGTGTACTTATGCCCATTGAATTTTTATATACAATGTCTTTTGAATGGAAAATATAATCTTTTTTTTTTTTTTGATCAGTAAATGATGGATATAATATATAAGATAGAAAGAACTTACACGGGTACACGAACAGTTTACCCGAAGCTAGATTCTACAACAGCCTAAGTATAGAAGCCATGGCTAGGACCCAAGAATTTTCATTCCCCAACCAATACATCCCCCTCCCAAGTCCCAAGTCATAGAAGTTATTACATATCAGAAATTCCTCGATAGATATGTTAGCTCCTACTACTTGCCCAACCAACCAACTGTGCATCAAACTCAAAACAGCCCTCTCTAGCAATTGATCGTTTCTCTCCAAGTTCCTAAATGTCCTCCTGTTCCTTTCGCCCCATATTACCCATGCTATTGCTGCAGGGGCCACATTCCAACTGATTTTTCCACATGATTTCCCTTTCTTCCACCCCCAGGCTTCTAAGGCTGGTTTCAACTCCTTTGGATGGGGCCATTCTACCTTTAACCTTTGGAAGATAGTCCCCCAAAGCCTTGTAACGCCTGTACAGTGCAATAGCAAATGGGCTACATTTTCTTCCTCTTCTTTGCATATACTGCATCTGTTTGCCATTTGCCATCCCCTACTCTTCAAATGGTCCACCGTTAATATCTTGTCTAGGGCTGCTGTCCACATAAAAAAGGCTACTTTACTTGGAAACATGTTTGACCAGATATGCTTGAACACTGCTTGCTCCAAACCAGAATTGTGGAGATGATCAAAAGCCTCCTTGACTGAGAAGGAACCAGATATGCCATGTATCCATCTCCTAGAATCTTCTTCTTGCCCTACTACTTTGCTATACAGCTCATTTAATAAGGCCTCAAAGCTTTCAACCTCCCACTCCATCAGATTTCTTCTTAGATCAATACTCCATACAATACCGGCTTCCGAGTTAGACTAGACATGTATTCAGTTACCACTACTTGTTTATTAGTGCACAGGTTGTAGATCAGGGGATAGGACTCCTTCAGTTTAGCCTCTCCACACCATATATCTTCCCAATCTGATTCTCAAACCGTTTCCCACAGAATATTTACATTCCTTCTCCACCGAGCTTGTCAACTTGGCTATGGGCCTCCAAAGGCTCATCCCACAAGGAAGATTAGAAGGTGAGGGAAACCAGCCATTGGAAGAGGAGCCATATTTTCCAAGAACTAGGTCTCGCCATGCATTCCCGCTCTCACTACCAAACCTCCAAATCCACTTTTGGAGGAGAGCTTTGTTAAATAATGACATTGGCCTTAACCCAAGACCCCCTTCTGACTTTGGTCTACAAATCTGGTTCCAGGCCACTAAGTGATATTTGTTTTCTCCCTCCTTGCCTACCCGTAAAAAGTTTCTTTGAATTTGTTCCAACTTCTTTGCCACAGATTTTGGGATCCTTAGAATAGACATGGAAAATATAATCTTATTGGGTATATCTTTGAACTCTTGCTGTGGTGAAATAATTATTTCTCTCTTTAAATATCCATTATTTCTGCTTTTGACTTAGTATGGTAAGCTTTAAACTACTAATGCCGACTGCAGTCCTTACCTTGTAACCTTATAAGCTGCTGGCATCTGCAAACCAGTGCGAAATTCACAACTTATTAAGACAGATATATCATCTATTGGAAATTTTTTTTGGGGGGGGTGGGTGTGGTTTACATAGTATGTTGGGAGTTACAGAAATGTTTTTTGAAAACATGTGGATTAACCTTGTCTGTTTATGAGTATGGCATACACTTCTCCTCATTGAATTCTCCATACTGGGTAGTTGCAATTTTTTCTAGCTTTTCTGCATTTTTCCTCTATCTAAACTTTTGTAATTGGTTTATCTTCTCAGGACTTTTTAGAAGACCTGTGGGAACGAATACAAGTTCTGTCCAACAATGGCTGGAAGCTGGATAGTGGTAAATCTCATCTCCCCCTCATTCTTCATTATATTTAGTGATATATCATCGACTTTGTTGTTCCTTCTATCCATCCTCACAGTGATGTTTTTTCCTTTCCTTTATTGCAAGTTGCAAGTTGCAAGAACTTTATCATTTATATTGTTGAGCTTTTTTTAAAAAAAAAATTAAGGCATAGGACTCATGTTAATCCATTTGCAGAGAAGTACTGTAAGCATTCAACTTTTGTTGGATCATTTCATATGCAGTCAGTGAGTCATACTGTGAACTCTTGCAGTTAACAAGTACATTATGTACTCAAAATTTTGAAAGATAAGAAAGAAGCATCAAGTTCCTTTTTTCTTTTTGTTTTTTTTTTTCAACGATTTGTTTGTTGTGTTGTGCATACAAAAAAGCATCAAGTTAAATCCCACTTGGATATCAACTCATAATAAAATGTTTGATTTTAAAAAATTTTGTGTAGACTATTTTGTGGTTGAGGGAAACTTGTCTCCAAAATGGTGATTTTGATTTTTTTTTAGCCGTTTGAAGTAGTGTCTTTACAGTCTTTTCCCTGTTCTTTCCTTTCTACTAGACTTTGTATATCTTCATCTACTTGGGACGCTGCTTGAAGCCATTTTCCTTGGTCAAAAATTTTTTATTTTTTTTTAAAGTGAGTTTCATATGACAAGAATTACAGGTTTGGTATAAGTTTGTGGTCATGAATCATGATGACCAAACTGAGAGCAAAAGCTCACATAAAAAACTAAAAAGAAATCTGCCCTCACTAGGTTATTTGCCATCTAAACCGGGAATCATTTAACATGGCCTAGAGAGAAAAAAGAAAAGCAGATAAGATTTTACAAGGTTAATTGAGGGGTTAACCTCCCAATTTTCACAAAAATCCCTATGACTAGGAGTATCAGCTACCCTTTCTGGAGTATGAACGAAGGGTGATCTTGCATTGAATGCAATGACTTGAACCAGCTCATCAATGGGTTTGAAAAATTCTTCTATTTCTCTTTCCAGATGTGGTTGACTGTAGCTGGAAAGGAAGCCATATTCAATCGTGTGCAAAAAATAAAATAAAGCTGTTTGAAAATGTTTGCTTCAAATGTTACTATGAACTGATTAGCTTATGTCTAAGCATAGGATGATTAATGTGAATTATTCTTAATCGGGGATGAAAAATCTTATATCTTCACTTTTCCTTTAATTCTTCTTTTAAGTAAAGATCGTAAGTTGAATTATACTTTACATTCCATCCCAAAGTCAATTATTAGGATTAAATGAAATGATCTTTAAGTAATTCTTTGCATCATAATAATTGGACGGACTTTTTAGAAAAAGGAGTTATGCTCTTATTCATTTGTTGCTTTGAGGAGTCCGTATTGGAAACTTTTTTTGTTGATGGTATAAGTTAGGGAAAATAATAGGAGAGAAGGTGTTTACATTTCCTATTCCACGTGAGAAACTTAAGAGAGCATATATAGATACATTGACAGTTCATTCGAATGGAGAAATGGGTAGTGGAACAAGATGAAAAGGAGCATATGGATAGTTGATTTTCTCCGGTAACTTTCTTGAACTGGTTTTAGGGTTGTTGACTAATGCCTCACTTTTGGTTAGGCCTCTCTTTTCCATTTTATGGAGCAGATGAAAGAGAGGATCTCTTGGATTCTCCTGCATGATGTTTTCCTTTGGAATGTATTAAGAAAAAGGTGGATAGCAGAGGGGAATTGGAGCTTTCTTCTACCTTTTTGTCATTCACATATTTCCTTGCTAAGATTTCAGATGTGGAAATAAATTCTTGTGTAGATAGGATGTGAAATATCATCCACTTTTCCAGCCTTTTTTCTTAGTTTGAACAGGTTATATTTCTTATGTTTTAATTATTTTCTAGTTTGGACAGTTTGATTTATATTGAGTTCTTTTGTTTCTAGTTCCAAGACCTCACCTTTCATTTGAAGCTCAGCTCGTGTCTGGAAAGTCTCATGATTTTGGTCCTATTAATTGTCCCGAACAACCTGAGCTGCCTTCTACATATTCTGCCATCACCTATGGTAAACAGAAGCATGAAGCAGAGCTGAAATATCCTCGAAGGCTTCGCAGGCTTAATATATTTCCTGAAAGTAAAACCGAGGTATCTTACTGGGTCAAAATCTTACAGATCACCGTTTTAGTGTCTGTAACTTACATTCTTGGCTGTTTTGTGTGGAATATGACTGCTAGACTATAAGTGATTGCTTTTTAATATTTTATTTTCTTTACTGAATTATTGTTACTATCATCATTTCTGATCTTTGTTTTACTTTTAGTTTTTGTTTTTAATTTTATTTTTTATTTGTTAAATGTTTAGGTGCATTATATCAAGATATTAAGTTAAAGCTATTCCTTATTACACAGCAGGTTTCTTAGGGGACAGTATTTAAGGGGTCTGTTTTTTTTCTATTTATATTTATTTATTTGCTTATTTATTGAAACAATTCCTATTTCCCATTTTGAAAAAGGATGAAAATGATGCATTTGGAAATTGGAACTCCAAGAGACAGGAAGCCCAAGAGAACATCATGGAATTCATTGTGGTCTGAAAGAAAAAAAAAAGTCTTTGCTGCTTGATCCCTGTGACTCAAAAAGTTTGTATGTTTCTCCTTCTCCAGATAATTCAACATAATGTTGATGGATATAACTTCCAAAGAATCACCCTTCTACCATGATCTTTCTTCTAACTCAGCGACAAACATGGTTCAAAGTATCGTTTCGTATTGTGTGATACGCACGATACGTATCGTGTATCGTGCACATTGACACGATACATTACTCCGTTTCGTTGAGCTAGCCTTATTGTGCGATAAGGCTAGCGTATCGACTGTATCGATCGATATAGTCGATACATTATGATGTTTCAACTGTATCGATCAATACAGTCGAAACTCTAAGAAAAAAAAAATGGATGCAAGAAATTTAGAGACGGAGGATAGAGGTGAGAGAGAAAGTGAGGAGAGGAGAGAAAAGGCAAACCAAAGGGGAGAGGCGAGAGCGACAGGGTAGCTGCAGGAAAGAGATATCGAAAGCGAGAGTTCTAAAAAAAAGAGAGAGAAAGAAGGAGAGAGATAGAGAGGGAGGGAGGAGAGATTAGAGAGGAGAGAGCGAGAGGGGGAAGAGGCAGTCAGGGCAGCATACCTGTTTTGTCGCTGCTTGTCTCTTCTTCTCCGTCGATATCCAACTGCGGGGTGTTCGTGTTGATATGAAAACAAGATGGGTCCCTTATATATAAAAGAGACCTTCTCCCTCTTACATTATATAAAAAATGGATCTCTTTTATATCTTTTAGATAAGGATCTCTTTTATATTTTATATATCTTATATAATTATGTAATATAAAATATATAATTACAAGTATATAAATATAAATATTATAAATAGATAAATATATATGTAATAAAATAAATATTACATTATATATATATATTATAATATTAGATAATTATATTTTATATATATATATATATATATATATATATATATATAAGTGAAAAATATATTGGATGGTAAGAAATTATAAAAATTAATTATTATGTACGCACGCATATATATATATATATATTACATTATCAAATAATTATATTTGATGTATATAAATAATTGTAAGAAATATATTTGAAATGGTAAAAAATTATAAAAATTATTATTATTTACACACACACACACATATATATATATATATATTATTAATAGTATATTTCTTATTATTATCAACAATAATATATCATAATTATTATTCTAATATTAGTTTTTTATGTTGAAACAATTAATTTTATTACTCAATTTATTTGTTTATGTGGCATATTATGACTTGTGTTTATTTTTAATAAAATTTTCCTAAAGTCTTCATTCGTCCATGCATATGCTGATTTGTTTCCATATCAATATATATTCTTTATGTAAGCCTATGATGTGAGAAACATGTTTATTTTTCATATTTTTTTGCTTATCTTTCTATCTAAATAGGTATTGTTTTATGTATCCACCATTTTTTATGCGTATCCACCATTTTAGTGCTTATCCGTGCATATCCTCGATGTGTTTCCATTTTTGGATCGTCCGATACGGCACGTCGATACGATACTTTGAAACATGGCTACAAAGTGTCTCAAATTGCTGCCAGGCACTATCAACCTCAACCTGGACCCCCTTAAGCAACAGTGCCATATACTCTTAGCTGTAGCATGTGAGAAAATGCTTGCAATGGATACAGCATAAATTAAGCATATATCAACAATATCTTGGAATCATCCATCTTCTATTAATCATGTAAGCCGCTACGATTTTGTCTAATGGAGTCATTTGCGTGAAATAAGCTTCCTTGGAAGGGACGGGAGACTCACACACTAGTTTCCTTGGTCCCTCCCAATCACTAGTAGACAACGCCGAGAAGTAAGGCCTGACTAAAAATTTTCCATTCCTATTCCATAACTATTTGCTTAGACCTCCACCATCTCTAAAATTTGTATGTTGAACTACAGTTCATAGGTTTTTCACTTACTCCAATTCCCAGTCAGTCAACCATGAAATGCTGTTTAGAGATATACAGTGTGTACCTAGGTAGTAATATATTGGCTATTTAGTTCTTCTATGAATGTCCATTTTTTTACGGGATTTGTGTTATAATCTAGGGAAAAGGATTTCTCTTGTCTCACAGGGTTTACTTTATTGGTGAAACATGGTTTTTTCCACTATTTGGAAGGTTTGCATGGCCAATCTTGATTGTCCACCTAATAAGGGTCTTTGGTTGGGTCATATGAACAAGCCTTCCATGTAGTTAAGCCATGTTTAAACTGTGTTTCATGTTTTTGTCATGTTTACATCAGCCATTTACGTGTTTTGTGCTTTTAAGACCTTTCAGAAAGGAAATTTATATAAGTTGCTATTTTGAGCCACAAGAAAGATTTTGTTTGGGGCCAAAACTTTTAAGCAAATATGTGTCTTATGAAAGAGCGTGCTAAATAGGGCATTCATCTGCCAAGTGTGAAAAGGATTGTTAGTTCTGGCAGCGTTACCAGTCTACCCACCCACTATAGTGTATATGTGTGTGCGCATGCTCTTTTTTCACACAAACTCACGTGTTTACTTGCTGAATGCTATAATGAAATTTTGATGCAATCTAAGTTCACTGAAATTATTGACTGCATTGGTTTAAAAGATTAAGCCATCGTTTGGTATAACTTTTCAAAGTTACTTTTTAACTTCTTTTTTTGATTGATAATCAAGATTGTATATATAAAAATAAAAGATATAAAATAGTACAGCTTGTCTTGTCAGTGCACAGATTGTGTACCTAAGACAGCAGATCTAGGTGTTAGAAGTTGTAATTACGAAGAAAACCAAAAGCTCCCTCCCTTTCCCTCTAATCTGGAAATAAATCCCCTAACAAAAACTCTTGTAGTGACAAATTAGACAACATATTTGCTGATGATACCCAATGATACATCATTTGCAAAATTTTCTTCTCCAGGTTTGCCAAGATTCTTTCTTGATTCCTGAAAATTCTATGATTTCTTTCTCTCCAAATCCCCCATGATATTGCTCCTGCAACGATATTCCACAACATCGCCTTGGTGGTTTTTCCTTTGCACTTCCCCAACGCTTGTATAACCTTGCCAAATTTCCCAGCTTGAACCCACAATATTCCGAACCTTATAAGAATCCTGTCCCATAATTTCCTCGCTTTGTTACAATGGATTGGAAGGTGTTCTACCATTTCTTCATCACTTTTGCACATTATACATCGATTTGGTAGCTGCTAGCCTCTACTTTTCAGGTGATTTACCGTTAATATCTTGTCCAATGCAGCCGCCCACATGAAGAAAGCTACCTTATTTGGCACAGATTTTGCCCAAATCAGTTGGCATTCTTGAAAACTCTCTCCTGTAGAATCTAATGTTTCAAACGCTGATTTGACCGTGAACGACCCTGACCTTTCATTAATCCACGGCTTGGAATCCTCTTCTTGATCCTTGCTTATGCTGTATAATTCCTGCAATAATTCTTCATAACCATTGATCTCCCAGTCTAGCAGGTTTCTTCTTAATGTAACATTCCACGCTTGACCAGCATTGGTATTAACCATGTAATCGCTAACCAAAGCTTCCTTGTTTCTACAAATATTATAGAGACTAGGGTATTTATCCTTCAATCTCCCATTTCCACACCAAATGTCCTCCCAAAACCAGATCTTCAGCCCATTACCAACTGAAAGTCTGCATCCCTTTTCTACTGAAGCCACCAATCTAGCAATTTGTTTCCACAAACTGACCCCATATGCTTCCATTTTAAAAAGTTACTTTTTAACTTTTAAAAGTAGACAAGTTAAAAAGCAATGAAAAGTCAATTTGGTAACATTTTTTATAAGCAAATTTCAAAAGTTGAAAAGTTACTTTCAAAAATCAACGTCGTCTCCCCCAATATTGTTTTTGTCTTGTTTGTGACTCTGTCGTCTCTCAAGCATCTTCAACCTCTAGCGCGTACCAAATTACCTTCTCTTTTTCCGATTGACAGAGTTTTTCAAAGAGAGAAAGATGGAAGGAACTCGTGCTTCAAGATAAAGCAATTGGGAGCCACCATACAGGCTTTAGTCACTTTCTAAGTGCCTTTTGCGTTGTGTTGGGGGCTGTTCAAGGTAGCTCTTGGGACCTAGATGGAGTGAAGGGCTTACCAATTAGGCGAAAAGGCTTGTGGGTCTTGCTATTCATCGGATTGACTGAAGCTGCTTGATTCCAGAAGAGAGCATGAAATCGAGGTAGTAGGTTGGAGAACAGAGGATCCGACTTGCTCGCAAATACGGTGGTTGAAGAGGAGGTAATTGTCGCCGGCATTGGAAGATTGGTTTAGGTCTTCAGCTATTCATGGTGGTCAATACGCAAGATGCCAGTGACGCTTAGTTGAAGAGAGGAAGAGAAAAAAGAGAGAGACGGAGCCCTCAACTTCATGTTTCTCTGTTCTATGCGTTCTCTATTTTTGTTTATCTCATTTTCCCCCTATTTAAGTTCCCTTTGTTCTCTTTTTTTATTTTTCCTTTTTGTTTGTCTCCTTTTCTCCCTATTTAAGTGGGTTGAGAGCCGTTTACCAAAAGAAAAAAAAAGGAAAAAAAAAGGGATGAGGGCCTTTGTTAAAGGTGACGTTGTTTTCCAACCGTGCAACATGTACAAAATTGATTACAATAGTGAAGTGAAGATCAAGAAACATTAATAGTTATGATTTCAGTTGAAAGTGATTGAAAAGTAAGCAAGTTTGTGTCATGGTTTATTGGACCGAACAGTAGTAGTCTGTACCGCCTGGTCTGGACTACATCAGGTAGTCCCAATCTGGATGGCCTAGATTGGGATCGGGTGGTCCCAATTCGGGAATATCCTTTTCAAAGGATGGTCTTGGCTCCGGCAGTCCCGAGTTGGGACCGGCCATGTTAGAATAGGCTGGATAGTCCACTTGAGAATTTCTCGATACGCCATTTTCGGTGTTTCGAGCTCAAGAACAGCTAGAATTTTTGTTTTTAAACACACCCCCCCAACAAAATTCTTTTTTTCATTTTTCTGAAAATTATTATCTTGAGTGGACTAGATTGGGTTCATACGAGCCAGTACGAACGGGGACTACTGGTACTTGTCCAAAATTTTTTTTTTTCTGGATAGCCCCGGAAAACCATAGGTTGTGTCACTTTGTTTTGTTGTTTTTCATTATTAAACACAAATTCTTGGTTCTGAGAAAAAACCCAATGATCCAGACTTTGTTGCTGTTGACAGAGGGTTAGATCAAGAGCCAAATTTAGTGAGCCGTATTATATAGGTATTATAATTATATAATAATTCATACAACTAATATAATGAAATTAAAGAATTTTTTTTTAAATGTATAAGTTACATTAATTACTGAGGGAAAGTTATTTTTATAATTTTTTTACAGTTACTAAAGTGCTAGCTAAATTTTATAAGAAATAAGTATATTCTGCCAGAGTGTCTTCTACTTCTAATAGGCCATGAAGTAGATCAGAATCATTCTCAACAAGTCCATAAGAAGTGATCCAATTTTTTTCATCGGTTCCAAGTAGAAACCAAAGATCTTGAGCGACCGATTCGGCATAACAACTCAAAAGATAAAGAAGTATTGTTATTTTCTTCATACTTGTTCCAAGTTTGAAGTACCATTTGTATAAATAAGAATCCCCTTCCTTGCACAATTTCTTCTTCATATAAATTGATATTGGATCTATGAGGCAACTACTTAGAAGTACATTTTGTGCAGAAGCCCTTTCTATGTGATAGAAAAGGATCCCATGATCCCGAACTGATCTACTTGGGATTGCAAATCCCAAGTTTGTCTATGAAGAGCGGATCTAATTGTATTAGGTCTATAACTGATTTCTTCTGTGTAATGCTAATTGATAGGGCCTCATAGGTAAGTGCTACAAGATCTTGTGCATTGGAACCCATGGTTATGGACCTAAATCCATTAGTATGGAACATCTTCTTTTGCAAGTGAAATCCCCTAGTATAGTGAAAAAGTGCCTTCGTTGTTGTGGAATAAGAAGCCTTCATATCTAAGTGCATGTATTTAATTTATTCAGAGCGATTAGAGCGGGATCCACTTTTTGGGGAGTATGAGCCAAAGCAATAACAAGAATATTTCGAGTGGAACATCTTTCACAATCCCTGGAGTGATAGTTCACTAATAGACCAAGGGATAAGTAATTCGACTCATTCACATACAGATCATGAATGTTTGGAATTGGAACACTGAAGAACTGATTTCATGGGTTTTGGTCTGGAAATACATATTGAGAAGCTTTACTGAATTTATTATTGTAATCATTTTAGCATGGTTAATGTGATGTTTTGGGATAAAATTTGGAGTTCCTACACCTTCTCCTTTAGCTGTTTATTGGCATACCTCTAGTTTTCACTTTTCAAACTACTTTGAAATAGTTATTCCGTGACTCTTTATAGCTTCTGTGTATACTCTGTATTATGGTTGCTTATCGGGCCAGCCCGGCACAGCACGACCCACTTGGGAGACAGGTCGTGCCATTCTTGGCCCGTAACCAATACCCCAGGCACTGCACAGCCCGTGGCATGGCTAAGGTTGGGTAGTGGCACGTGAGCTAGCGTGCCGCATAATAAATTAATTCAAAAATTCAAAAAAATAGAGAAAAAGGGAAAAATAAATAAATAATATAAAAAATTCTAAAAATATATATTAATTATTAACACACATTTCTTACATATATTAGGATACAAGTTTCTCAAAAAATCTAAAAAAAAAATGTAGAAAAACTCACTAAAAGCCAAAAAAACCCCCTTCTTTTTAATGCAAGCTCGTGGTCCAGCACGTGGGCTGGCACGGTATGGCACGCTTAACAGGCCTAGTGCCTGTTACACCAGGCACGACACGGCCGGCTAATAGGTGCTGGGCCGTGTCGGGCACAAGCATGTTTTAAGTGTGCTGGGTCGTGCTATGCCTTTGCCGGCCTGGCCCGATAAGCAACCCTACTCTGTATGCCTGTGTAACTTCAGTCATATAACTGTGAATGAATTTTTTTCCCTCCATTGGAATTTGGAAACATAATATACGCATTTTTTATTACTTATTACTTAAGAATAAAGAGAATTATATTGTAGTGCACATGCTTTGAAATTGTGCTTGTTTTACCTTTGATCTACATTGTAGTCTTTGATTCAACTTTCAGTATGTTTAAATTTCAGCTTTTGTTTTATATGGCTGACAGGATCTTCAGCCAATAGATCGCTATGTGATGGAAGAATATTTGCTGGATGTGCTTTTGTTCCTCAATGGCTGGTTTGTAAAAGACCTGCTACATTTTGCAATTTTCAGTGCATTACTTTAGTCCTGGCTATTCTTAAGAGCATCAATATGTTAAAGAATGGAAGGCACAGTTCAACAAATCATATATTTTCTTTCCTGTCTCTTAAGTATGCTTGAATAGTTGTTTGTTAAAGAAGAGATATGATGAGAGATAATGTAAATGCAATAAATTCTGTTTAGATCCTTTTTCTTTCCTTGAATTATCTCAGAGTAGATCAAATTGATTTTATATGTTGTATAACAGATTGCCGCTATACACTGCAATTATCTTTATGATATTCTGTGTCTACACATTCTTTGCCTTGTCTGTTATTTTTGATTCCTTCTCCTTGTGTTAGGATTTAAACTTCAATTTTCTCATTTCTATTTTCCCGGTTTCATGCAAAGCTAGCCGGAAAGAATGTGCTTCATGCATGGTCGGCCTGCCTGTTCCCTTCCGATATGAGTATCTTATGGCTGAGACTATATTCTCTCAGGTAAGATATGATTCTTTTTCTGGTTATTTAGGAAACTAGGTGAGTATTATCTCGGAAATTTTCCACTCTCCTGCCGAAATATAACATAAATGTGGTATATGAGGTATTATCAACACTCTATTATTTAGATTATGTCAAAAATTTTGTGACTTTATAACTGATTTCATCACATTATGGAGTGATAATTCTGTCCTGGGATTTTGGATCTGTAAAAATTCTGTATTATGTAAAAAATTATCAGCAGTTTGGTGCTCAAAGTGTATTAAAAGTGTATCATTCCAAAGTAATTAAGTGTTTGCTGCAATTTTTCCTCTTAAAGTCTTGTTTTAATATGCTCTGGTTAATCCAATATATAGTACATTGTTTACTTGGTTTAGTTGAATATCTGAAAGAATATTTCTCATGGGTTTTTTTGCAGCTACTTTTACTGCCTCAACCCCCATTCAAGCCTTTATACTACACGTTAGTTATTATCGACCTTTGTAAGGTAGTGTAAAGCTAGCCTGCTGAAATGATTCTGTTGTACTCTACTGGTATAGGCAGCACACATTTTTAGAGGGTCTTTTGCAGTTAAATCAAAATATATTCCAGTTTATTATTTTTTTCCATAACATTTTGTCCTTTGAAATTTTCTGATGATAAGGTTTCAATTGTAGGCTCTTCCAGGAGCCTTTCCAGCAGTTGTTGCTGGTGCAGTTCGTGCTCTCTTTGAGAAAATTGCTTATTTGGATATGGAATGCAGAACGAGGCTCATCCTTTGGTTCTCACACCATCTGTAAGTCTAGGTGTTGTGAGCTTTTTGTGATTATTCTAGCATGCTTATCTGTAAATTATTTTTAACTTATTTATTTAGAGGACTTTAGATTCCTTTAAACTGGTACAATGCTCTAAACAAAACTCCAAGTTTTCTATATGGTTTGATGTACCTTAAACATCGTATTATGGAATCCTGCCATTTGCATAAATTTATTTGTATTTGGAAATTTTGATGACTCTCCTTTAAGACTCGATCATTTGATTTTAAATAATTGACTGGGTATTGAGTTTGAGTTGATTTTGCAAGAGTGCAAGCCATTTATTATTATGGTTGATAACGAACTGCAATTAAGAGGTAGTATAGATGTGTTGAAGAATGCTGGTATCATAATTTAGCTTATACAAACTACATATTTGAGCAGAGGTGTGAGATGGTGCAAGTTGCATTAGTTCAAAAGCTAGATGAAGGTCCAAAGGGTTCTGGAAATGAAGAATGGAAGACTGAATTTTGGATTCCTTGGATGGTTTTCCATAGGTCATTGAGGTCCTTTTCTTCACCTGCTTGTTGCGGATAACATTGTGCTAAGGTATCTGAAAGTTAGTGGCTGCACAAAGACTTTGTGTTTCATTTGAAGATAGAACTTGTTATTTGAGCTTTTAGCACTCATTTTAGAAAATATGGAAAGCATACTTGTTAATTGGAAAAGGAATTATTTCTATTCAAATGGAAGAACCACACCTAACATAAGCTTCTCTATCCATTGTTCAGTTTATCGTTTATCCCTTTTCAGAATCTCTATTAAAGTGGTTAAATAATATGCAAAAATTAAAAGGAAAATTTTATGGTAATGAGATGGTTTAAAAGGGATCATTTGGTAATGTGGGCTGAGATTGGTAAGTTGAAAGGGTTTTAAGCCAAGAAAAAAAAATGCTACCTCAAAATTTGATTTCTGTTATAGAAATTATATTTTGGGACATTTCATGATTTGACATTATGGAACTCATGGTAGTGGATGGGGCTTTATCAGTTTCACATAATTTAAATCATGGTTTTTTGTTTCTGTGGCCGCCGAAATTTCGTCATTTTTCTCCCTTGGTGGCACGTTCCGAGAGGGAAATTTCTAGACTGCATTGTCTGGTGATTTAAAGCGGCATTCCAGCGAAATGTAGCGTCATGTCGAGCAAAATAGGTTGAAAGAAGGCGAAACAGGGTGGGAACAAAATTTTTTTTTTTTTTTTTTTGGGGGCACACGAGACAAAAAATTTCGCTCGATTTGGCTGAAATTTCCCCCAAATCCAAAAGAAACTCAATTTTGTTTTTTTAATTTTCCAGCAAATTGGCAGTGTGACGCCAAGATTTTGTTTCGTGTCTTGGGTAGCATGCCCAGCGGCACCTAGATGGTAAATCTGGCTCATTGCATCCACTTTTGTTTTGATGTTTGGGGGTTGCGTACCCCCTGTTCACTTATACAACTTCATGCATAATAATGAGTCATTGATTGCTGATGCCCTTTCTTGGTTCTTTAAGGATTTGAATTGGATTCTTGATCTGAAATGAGATCCAAGGCTAATCATTTAATTAAATTATATTTTTGAATTCTGAAAAGATATGTTTATCAATTCTAACTCTCAAGATTCTCAAATTTGGGCCAACCTTCTTCAATATGTCTTTTTTTGTTTTGTCTTTGGTATTTTTTTTCCTTCTTCTTCCTCTTCTTTTGGTTTCCTCATTGGCAGCTTGGAAGATCTTTGTTCTGACAAAAAAAACACCCATAAAGCCAAAAAAAGATGAGGAAATATCTTCTATCATCCCCACAGGGTTTGCATTATGCGCATGCATCAGGAGAGTTTTTCAAGCTTAAATTATTGTTATGAGTAATTGTATTGGCCAGCTTCGAGAAAATGATCAGCCAACCAATATTAATATTAGGTGATACTTTAAATCATGGAGTCAATGAATCATCTCTTCATCCATTTTATTATTACTAAGGAATTTTTTTATGTTGCTTACAGTTGGTTGATTCAGATAGTGTGATGTTGAGCCATTTTAGGTTATTTTTAAATTATTCGAATTTTCAGGCTAATGGAAGAGTGATAGGATTTTCCACCTCCTCTTTTGTGCCATCTTGTGGCAGTGGATACTAGGAGAAAATAATAAGAGGATCAGTGCAATCCATCTCTATTTTGGATGTGTTGTTGATGGTGGTTTCATGGTTTCTGTTTGTACTAAATTCATGGAGGTGAAAGGATCAATGCAATCCATCATCAATTTTGCTAATTCTATTGGAAAATTTTACCAATATTATGTTTCTTGTATTACCACTTCAATTTAACATTGCAACTTCTCTTAGGAAACCATGGTTAGAGGAAATAGGAGTTGTTTATAACTATGAGAAGCATGTGTACTTATTTTTAAAGGTTGGTGAAGGAGTCAATTTAATGGGGATGCATATCGAAGCTGTTCCCAAATGAAGGGAACTATAAAAGTTGATTCACTTCATAAATCTACAATTAACGAAGAGGATGAGGAAAAAATGATTTATTATGTTCTATCAAAAATTCGGAAGGTATCCAGGGTTCCAGTTGCAATTCCATCTAAAATTTGCCTTTTGGCAGTTTATTACCTGAACTTGTGTCTTGTAAATTTGTACCTTCAAATACAAACGACGAATAGTAACACTGTTATTGCGATGGACTCAATTATTCAATCATGTTCAGCTATGGAAACAAAATTATAAACATATGTTGATCATCAAGCTTGTTAAAGATTGAATATTTTCCACTACCTCGGATGGTATAATAGGACACCATGGTGTGTAAGCCTCATGCACATGTTAAACTATTTAACAAGTTGAGTTTGTTTTGGAAGCATAGTTGGAGAAGTTGTTACGCATGCAAATACTTGAGGATGACTTTTCTCCACTTTTCAGAAATAAATTTGTTTCCCTAGTGTTTTATAGAATCTAGACTCTTTGGATAAGATATTTCTTTATTTTATTAGGGAGTTTGAAAGGCTACTTCGAATGCCAGAAACATATTATGTTTTAATTCACTTTCAATTTTTGTTCTTGCCCTGTAATTTACATGATTTGGTTGGATGGGTCCATTACTCTTTTTGCATTTCCTTTATCCAAGACTCTATATAAGGCATTCTATCTCAATAGGTTGCTTAATAGATTATTCAGTCCTCTATCCTTTTACCTTTACTGGTTGCTTAGAAGATAATTCAATCTTCTTGTTCTAATCTTTGCAAAATATTTATATTTTTATATCAAAATGGATTAAAATTGATCAAAGATACTTTGACTAGATTTTAAAATTTCAAAACATTTCTGTCAAAATACTGTTAACTTTTCTGTTTCTTGCACATGCTTAAACAAAAAATCAACAAAGATCATTTTAAGCCTCAAGAAGAGGTTGCTTAATTGACTCTCAAGATTTTTATCGTTTAGCATCATACGACAAGCCCGCTAGAACTTGCTTTTGACATCTTATTTTTTGTTAGTCTTGAATGGTGTTTACCATTTTAACAACAAGCTGGAAAAATTTCCCCATTTCCCCTCTTTGGCGGCACAAAATATAGGGGTAAATTTTATTATTGTGAAAATTCTCCATGTTGCCGAAATTTTTACCGAATGGGGGAATTTCATGGCATGCCCCTCGAAATCACCATTTTAAATGTAATTTTGAAGGATTTTTTACCTCATTTTGCTGAAGTTTTCTTCATTCATTCTTGTTCTCTATTTCTTCCACACAAGAAATGCTCTTGAAACCTCGAAAGCACTCATTTATTATTGCTTTATGAATCTAGAATACCCACATACACAACTGTTAAGGATTTGAAGCATCTTGTAAGCTCAGGTATGAGGTAAATGTGGATAGATAGTTTTGTGGAGTTATTTAGCTTCGATTCTTGAAATTCTATTGCCTTTTTAGGCCTCTATAAAATTTCACATTATAATTCAATCATGTAGACATAATTTCTCTATATTGCTTCCACACAGAACACAATCATACTGATATCTCTATATGTAAGTGACTATATATCCATATATTATTTATATTGGATTTGGTGTGTTTGTATACATACATACATACATACATATATATATATATATATATATATATATATATCTCTCTTAATTAAATCCTTCTGGAAGGTTTCAACACAATTCTGTATATCTGTAAAATTTTGGCTAAATTTTCCATTATGCCAGCAGGATTCTTGTGGCATACGAGCTGAATTTTTCCAGGTCTATCAGGCAAAATGTGAAACCTCGATTTTCATTAGCTTGCCAACAGCATCCATTCTTTTAGGTGATGAGGGGTTTCAACTTTCAACATTTCAAGTTCTCAAGGCACCATCCATAGAGTTGTTGATAAGAGCAGAAAAAAGAGACTAAACTGACACAAATAGCAATCTCTATTCTCAACTTTTCCTAAAAACCTATCTTTCTTTGCATGCAATCAAGGAAGATCAAATATGTGGCCACCGATTTACATTATTACTGTAATTATGTGTATCATGGCACATGGCACATCATGCAATGCAAAACAATGGTCCTTCCTTCCAAACAAGTATGTTTCACTGTCACATATCTAATGTGTTTTTATTTTTTTTTTCAGAAGTTGGAGTGGTCCTTTTTGAGAACTTGATATGTTTGTCATTGCCAATTTTTATCCTGTCTATAGGTAGTAATTATTGCCAATTTTTATCCAACATTCTCATGTTGGAGGTGAAATGAATTGGAATCTCAACTTTAGGTGTAACTTGTTCGATTGGGAAATTGACTCTCTAGCTCATTTGTTAGCTATAATTCAAGTGCATCAGCTGATTTCAGATTTAGATAGATTGAAATGGGTGGGGGACAGATCAGATGAATTTACTGTAAAGGGCTTCTATAAGTACCTAAACAAGAAGGACAGCACTTTTAAGCTCTCAAATAAGCTGTGGAAATCAGGTCTTCCATCAAAAATCAGTTTCTTCACATGGACAGCAGTGTTGGGAAGAGTATTAACAATTGATAATCTTGTGAAAAGAGGATGGCAAACCCCCAACAGATGTGTAATGGGCAAATCTGACTTGGAATCTGTTATTCACTTACTTGATCACTGTAAGGTAGCTCACGATTTGTGGACAGCTTTTCTATTGAGATTTGGGAAGCTGTGGGTGCAGCTGCAGGACCTGCATCAAGTGTTACTATCTTGGAATTACAGTAGAGGAGTCTCGAGGTATGAGGTTTTGTGGAACTTTGCTCCAGTGGCAATTCTGTGGGCATTATGGAAGGAGAGGAACAAGAGAATTTTTAATGACTCTGCCAGTTCCTCATGGGTTTTATTAGAATCTTCCCTCAGCTATCTACTGTATTGGGCATCTAGTAAAGAATCATGTAAAGGGATAGATCGTAAGGAATTTTTAGAGTGTGGGAGCTTTTGTGTTTTGTAGGTCCATCTAGTACACTTTTTGTGTACTTGTAAGTCCTATATTATTGCTCTTATAAATTAATATAATCCTCATTATTACCGATCAAAAAAGTTTCCCAGCATGGGAATATTCTGATCTTTTAAGCCATAAATGACATGGTAAATATCATAGTATTCTTTGACGAAATAAATATCATGTTATTCTTTTACGAAATCCAACTACTTGGAGTATTGGTCTTTGTAGGTTGAAGAGTTTGATGGAACTTTTGATTATCCTCTGAAAACAGAATCTATTTCTTCCATGTTCTTGCAGATCAAACTTTCAGTTTATTTGGCCATGGGAAGAATGGGCTTATGTGTTAGACCTCCCAAAGTGGTCCCCACAACGTTTATTTGTTCAGGAAGTTTTGGAGAGAGAAGTACGTTTATCATACTGGGAAAAAATCAAGCAGGTATTGGAAATTCACATAACTAAAATTTTGCAGGATCATGACATGCTTCTTGTGTGAATAAAATATCAGAATAAATTTGACTGATGCATGCTTAGATGAGGAAGGGTAACTGTCATATTGCATTTTAACTTGTGGTAGAACAATTAATAATGAGATGCCATTCAAGTGCCTAATCACCTTTTTCGCTCAACTTCACCCTTTCTGCTATTTTCTCTTGCCATGTATGTGTTTTGTTGCACATTCCAAGTTATTACTTTATTTTCTTTATAAGTTGCTTTCTGGATTTTCCAGGATGCATATATTCTTGTGAAGGTGTTTTTTTATTTTTTGAGAATACACTCACGCACTCGCACTTGCACACACATCTATTTATTGTGATTTGTGAGAGCTTATATTTGTTAGACTATTTCATGTTAATACAAGTGTTGTTGCATGTAAGGACCGTCACTTAATGTGATGTTAAAAACCTTGAGCTACTAGCATGAAAACATGAGTTCAAGTCCTATCAAAATATGCCAAAGGTTAGTTTTGTTGTCAGTCCAACTTCCTAGGACCTTGCCTCAGCGTTAGACATAAAGTGAGTTATTTTCCTTCACGGTGTTCTTGCATATGAATATCACGTTAAGGAGCGCCAAGTTCGTACTATGTTGACCAATAAAATAAAAGTTTGTAATTTCGTTGTCTTTGATCAGTATGGATACAGAAATAGCAGATGTGCACATCCACCCACAGATCTGTGATAATTTCATTATGTTACCTTACAAATTTATGCTATTTGCTTTTTGTCCTCATTGAAATTTTAAAATTAACTTACTGGTTTTCTCTTTATTTTATTCTATTCCCCATGTGAAATTACTTAAAAGGTGATATACTTTATGACCTGGTCAGCGACAAGTTTAGAAAGATCTAGTCAATGTTTCAGTTAGAAATTGCCATGTTGCTGGGTTCTAAGAACTTGCCTTCCATTGTTTGTAAAGTTGACTAGACAAAATGTATCAACTTTTTGTCAGATTCTTAAATCTGCTAAGATGATTCTGTTCATTTTCAATATTGTCTTTGAATCAAGATTGTTGTTCTATAATGGGATCTTATATTGAATCAATTATCTCTAAAGGAAGAGAGGGTTTTGGGTGGGGAGGGGGAGGGGCATGTTTATGGGTATTGCTTTTGCAATCAGAGGTGAATGAACCAAGTGGATAGGTCTGGAAAATTTTATAGGAAAGCAAAATATTCATAGGATGAGTGTTGCTGACATGAGAATTTTGAGATGAACTTGTGGGAAGATTAGAAAAGATAAGATTCTGGTCTGTCTATAAGTTGCTCAAACATGTAATAAAATAAAGATTAATGTGATAAAGATGGTTCAAACATGCAAAACAAAGACCTAAGGAGGTGATTGTAATAATTTACAAGTGGTTGCATATTAAAAGATATAGTAAAGGGACTTAAGGAAGGCGAAAAGGACCTTGACTGAGTTGATCAGAATTGTTTAAATACAAATGATCTTACAGGAAAGTAGGAAAAAATTGGTCTCATTCTTGTGATATTCGTTACTATGTGTTTTTGCCTTTTGTCCCTTCTCTTGAGGTATATGAATGGGATCATTTTCCCCAGTTCTTTCCTTTTATAATTTTTCCTTGCAGAGCATAGAGAATGCCTCTGCATTAGAGGAATTGCTTCCTCCCAAAGGTGGACCAAATTTCAAATATAATGCAGAAGATGGTAGAGAAAGAACAGAACACCATGCACTTTCAAAGGAGCTCAGCAGCATGGTAAAAGGAAGGCAACTCGCCCGCGAAATCATTTCGTGGATAGAAGAAAGTGTAATCCCTGTTCACGGATTCGAAGTTGCAATCGAAGTGGTTATACAGACCCTTCTTGACATTGGATCGAAAAGCTTCACTCATTTGATCACTGTGTTGGAGAGATATGGCCAAGTCATTGCAAAGCTATGTCCTGATCTGGATAAACAAGTGATGCTGATAGTAGAAATAAGTTTTTACTGGAAGAACAGTGCTCAAATGACGGCAATAGCCATTGACAGGATGATGGGTTACCGGCTCATATCTAATTTGGCCATTGTCAGATGGGTATTTTCTCCAGCTAACATTGAGCAGTTCCATACATCAGATCGTCCATGGGAGGTATGCTCTTGAATTTTGAAGTACTGAATATATTTTATTCCCAGTAGAGCAATGATCATCATGTTAATTTTCAGAGGCAAGCTTTTAACTTGTTTTTGTCTCAATAAAGCTTACACTCATGAAAACTGTTCTTGTGATTTTTCAATGTGTATGAGTTGTGTTGCAATATGTGATGACTTCTCAAAAAAAAAATTTTTTTTTGAGATCCCTTTGTTTGTAGGTATTTTCATTTTACTTTCTATTGCAAAATACTAGTGATCATTCTTGTTTTCCCAGTTTCTCTTGTTCATCAACAGATTTCCATCTTTTTTATTTCCTTAATGTTTCTTTTTCCTTATTTTCTCTAGATTCAAGTCATTCAATCCTAATTATTCTAGCAATATGCTTGTATACAATAAATTCACGCAGGGCATAAATTATTGTAGTTATGTGCGAAAATTCACGAACAAATGTATTTTCTATTTCTAATCTTCTGTGTTCTAGGAAGCACCTGGATGAACAAATGGTTGATAGAAAGGTTTATTTTCTCCATGTAAAATAGTTCATTTACTGTATTTTCGATTTGTTCAGTTTTGACTCATTCTTCTATGTTTCATATGGTTTTTTATGTTTTCCCACAGTTCATGAAAGGTTCCTCATAATTTCGTCCCCCTTGCTGTTGCTTAACCATGTACTATCCTTTGGTAACAAATATTTAATTTTATTCTTGCAGATTCTTAGTAATGCAATTAGCAAGACATACAATCGCATTTGTGATCTAAGGAAGGAGATTTCATCACTCAAGAAAGGTGTTTTATCAGCTGAGGAAGCCATGGAAAAGGCTAAAGCTGAGTTAGAATCTGCTGAGTCAAAGCTTACACTTGTGGATGGTGAACCTGTGCTGGGTGAAAACCCTGTCAGGTTGAAGCGTTTGAGATCAATTGCTGAGAAGGCAAAAGAGGAGGAAGTATCTGTGCGTGACTCCTTGGAAGCCAAAGAGGCTCTCCTAGCTCGAGCTTTTGATGAAAATGAGGTATTGGTTGACATATATTAGTACCATTCTTTTGATTACCAATATGACAATCCTTTTATTTCTATGCCAATCTTAATTCGTATTTTCATGCTTCCAAGTTTCTGATACCCATTTTTCTTCATAAACTAATTTCTGGTAATGATGTTTAATAATATTCTTGATAGTTCTGAATTCCCAATGAACAAACTTATTTGATAATGATGTTTAATAATATTCAATCTGCTGCTACAGACCGTTTATATGGCATCCTAGGCTATCAATTTTTAAATTTGTGACACTTACTATATACGGATGTATTTATTCTTTTATTCTTGGGTAAATTACGTAAACTTTCCTTGAGGTTTAATGAAATTACAGAGAACTCTCTCTCTCTCCTTATATTTTCAAAATAACATTTGACTTCACTTAAAATTTGGTGTTTTGTAACATTTGCCTCTGCTTTAGAAAGAGACAATTAGGGTTGTTTAGTGAATATCCTGAATTTCATGAATTTGGAATCATTTTACCATTTTAAGATTAGTTGTTTAGGTAAATGACGCCTTACCTTTGCTAATATCTTTTTAAATTTCCTATTTTGCCCTTATATATGTTGAATCATTATTCCCCTTTTATGCTTATTTCCTTCTTAAAGTTAGAAATTTAAAATGTTATCAATGTAAAAAATTACATTTATTTATAAAATTAAAGGTGAAATAGTTTAAATTAGTGAAAATTCAACAAGTTTGGTTAAAGCCTTTAGCTATGAGTTATCACTTGGTAGAAGGGTGGTCAATGTTATAAACAACAAAATTTGAAGGGAGGTGTGATTTTGAAAATGTGAAGGGTTTTGGTAATTTACTCTTTATTTTTTATTCTGCTAATAGCTATGATCGATAAATCCAATGGCTCATCTAGTTCCATGAGAAGGCCCACTATTTGAACTATTTTATGGGAAGCAGTAAGTATTTCCTAACTTCCTGATCCATGAATGAAACATTGCCTAAGGTATGATTCAGGAAGTTATATTGCCAAATCCATTTTTGCAGCTTCCTCAAATTTTTGAGTGTAAATTTTTTTTGCAATGTATTAAAAGTGTCACTGAAGCAACTAAAACGGCTTTGGCTAGCTATTCCCGCTACACATGTTTTTCTTTTTGTCCTGAGTTCTTAAGTGTACTGTGCTTATTAATACACAAGTGCGCGCACACACCCACACTCATTTTTATATGTCTTTCTTTTCCTTGAATTCCATTTTTCTCCCTGTGTTAAATAACTAAAAAGAATATGCTGTTATGAATTATGAAAATTAGGCATGTTTTAATGATGGCTAAATTGACAGTTTTTGATGGATTTAAGCATGCTTTCTTAATAGCAGTTGTTGATGAATGTAAGCATGCTATTTAATAGCATAATGGTTGAAGAGTCACATTTGCCTTCTTAAGTTGTTGGGGGTAAAAAAAAAAAATAGGGAGAAAAAATATTTGCCTTATCTTTTGTTAACAAAATTGGATATGAGTCCTGTGGTTTTAAAATGATAAAAAACTACCAAGTTTTGATAGTTTAACACTAACCGTATCACACTCCTGAGTGAAATCTTTGATTTTAAACTGTGCTTGTGAATCCTCGTCCAAATCTTTTAAGTTCTAAGAAATATTCAACAATGTACGAGAATGTACTCAAGGAATCCTCAGTCATTGTGATGGATTTACAATGTTTGACATGGACAGGCATTGTTTATCTTCTTGTATAAGAGCTTCTCAAATGTACTCAAGGAACGCTTGGATCATGCTTCTGGAAATGGAATGGTTCAAGTGATTCCATCTGGTAAGACAGATGAAATGGGCATTGACCATGATGAATCATCTGCAATGGAGGTGGATAATGAAAGTGGAAGATCCAAGAGAGGGTATTTTCTTCCATGCAATTCAATGTTTCCTAGTAATACTGTAATTCGTTATTTTTTATTTATTCTTTCAAATATTTTTTGAGCAGCCAACAAAATGGGGAAAAATCAAGAAGCATCTATATCATAGGTGACAAAGAACAATGGTGTTTATCAACCATGGGATATGTCAAGGCCTTTACAAGACAATATGCTTCTGAGGTAACGATTGCCAATGGAGATCCTGTTTTCTTAATTGCTTTTAACTATCAAAATTTTTATGAATTTCTTCTTGACATGTGTCCATTTGGCAGAAACAAAATAAAAAATAAAAGAAAAGAGAAAAGGAAAGGACAGGATTGAGATTAAAAACCTTTTTCCTTTGTGTGTGGAGAAACTATAAAAGAAAAATAAAATCTATAGTTTAATTTATCGGGCTTAATAATGGTTACTAAAAATTTATTCGCCATTGAATTATCTGAAAATACGGTGTTGCAGAAGATGGTGTATCAGTTTTAAATTCCACTTTTCTCCTATAATTTCCTTAAATTTTCTCCTTTCTAGTTTTAAATTTCATTAAATCGAAATTTAATGCCTTGCTACTGAGTAGAATGGTGGTGGTTGACAGGAGTACCAAAGAGGCTGGGGGTGTTGGTGCTGCATTCTGTATTATGGTGATTGATTAGAGCGGGTATAAATGGCAAGGGGAAAGATGGGTTGGGATAGCTTCAAACATGCTTATCTTTGTTTCCTGTCAGAATTTTTTACAACTTCACCAGGAATCCATCCAAGTGAAATTCTGAACAGTATTTTACCCACATATTTTTTTTGACCGTCAGATGGGGGAAAGTATTAAAAAAATGGTATTTTGATTCAAACGGAGACTGGTAGGAATTGTTCATACTAGAATTGAGAAACACTTAAAGTTACATAATATACCCTTCTTCTAATAAGTGTACATTCATATATGTTTCAAAAAATAAATAAATTTTGGAAGAAAACTATGCAATTCTTGACCAACAGATGTATGAAGTGACTATTATTTTTTCTGCTTTCTATTTTGCTTAATGATGATATGGACTTATTTAAACCCACTATAAGAAATCCTTGATGTGCTTGAACTATGTAAACATGATAATCCCAAGGACAAAAAATTGATGAAATTGAAGATCCATCTCTGTAGTTGAATTATATTAGTTTGTTCCTAGGGCATATTAACAGTTATTACATTTACACATTATTAGTTTATTTTTATTATATTATTGTATTTTTCTGGTTTGTAGATTTGGACTCACGTTGAGAAGATTGATGCTGAGGTATTTACAGAAGATGTGCATCCACTTTTCAAACAAGCTGTTTATTGTGGTTTGCGTCGGCCAATCGACATGTGATCTGGTCAAATATTGTTGTAAAATTTACTCTATTTAATTTTAAGTATCATTTTTTTTCATATTAGGATCCCATACAAACATTTGCCACCAATTAATGTAACCGAAACTGAAGATACTGTAAAAAATATGAATTTTGCTGAATAGTTTATGCTCAGAGCCATTATTTGATTCTGTTAAGGTTTTTTATGCGTATATATATATACACGGATGCCCTTCTTTAGAGGTTCCCCTAGATGCTACCACAGGAACAGATCTCACCTTCAATTTTATTTCTGTTTAGGTCAAAGAGAGAGAGAACAGTTTTGCAACTGTCTAGATTTTAAATGAATGGGCAGAGTTTTGATTATTTTAGCCCTGTATTAATTATGGCTTATCATCGCTTTTGCTTTTCGGGATAGTTATGCATAGTTGTTGGCACGCTTCACAAGGGGCATATTCTATCGTTTTAGCAGATTTTACTGTTTCGCCTCCTCCATTTATTATCAACCCCCATGCAGTTGACACAGAATAGAAACAAAATGCCGTATCTAAGTCCTTTTAGACTTTCTTCATTAAAGTTATTATTAATCTTCGCCTTGCATTTTTGGATCATTCATGGAATACCCTTCTGCACCTTTTCCCAGTCAAGGTTTTACATTTTGATTTAACTTGACATTTTCTCGAGTAGATCTGGTGTAAGTTTTTTTAACATTTTGTCAAAATTTCCCTAGCTTGATGGGAAATTTTGCTAAGATTTCATTGACATGTAGGAACTATGGAGCAATTTTGTTGAATCCTTAGAATTTTCAAATAAAAAATGTGGGAAATTTGAATGAAAATAAAATGCATCTATTAAACCCAAATAAATAAATAGAATGGATACATAATCACATCGTATGGAAGAAATATAGAAAAATTATACCGAAACAATTGAATTACAGTCTGAAGATTTATAATGGTCTCAATAAAAGATTATTTTATGAGGATAAAGTAGAAAATGACATACATCTAGATGATACTATAAAATATTATAACACAAATTATAGATACAAAATGAAAATATAAGAATGAAAGTCAAAGAACTCCATAAAGCTAGCTATCTACATTTAACTCAAACCCAATCTTCTAATGTCATTCAAATCCTTAGCAAATACTTAGATTCATAAAGTACTTATAAACAAGGTTTTAAGTTTCGGTGCCATTGGGTGTGCCGCCGAAACGCCGGAAAATTTTTAATGGGCAAAAAATATAAAAAATTATGTTTTTTTTTTATTTCTGCGAAATTTCAACGGCACGCCGCTCCGTTTCGCTAAAAAAAATTTTTTAAAAATTAAAAAATTTACATTTTTCGCCCGTTTCGGTCGGTACGCTGACCGTTTCGCTCGAAATTTCGGTCTGTTTCGCCAACGATGCAAATTGACGATTTCCCCCAGTGAAACGCATCGCTAGGGGCATAAAAACCAAAATTTCGGCGGAAACTGTAAACCTTGCTTATAAATATATGTTTTCCAATGTGCCGAGGATAAAAACGAATTTCAGGGGAGGGTGGGGCGTCTTTGACTCTTTTGAGAGTTGAAATCCTGTGGATCTTTTATCTAGACTCCTTATGTGGATCCTCCATAAGATTGTGTCATGTGCCCCTTGAAGCATTTAAGAAAATTACATTTACACCGTTTGAGGGACACATGGCACAATCTTGTGGAGGATCCACATAAGGAGTTTAGATAAAGGATCCACAGGATTTCAATGGCTCTTTTGGAGCTTCAAATGAAACAATAGAGGAATAAGAGAAATACTTGCAAAATGTGGCAACATTTACTCCAAAATTTGACTTTAAATGGATAAAAGGTCCTTCGTGCCATTGAAAATTTAGAAGCATGAAGCGCAATTTAGGCTGCGGCCAGCATTGTTTTTTGCTTTCATTTTTCTTTTTTTTTTTTTTCCGCTTATTTAAGTAAAATCATGCTTTTTGAAGCAATAAGCATGTTTGGTTATTGCTTGCTTGTGCTTCTCATTTTTTATTTTTTGCTTCTTTTGCTTGTTGTTACTAATCTAATACCAACAACCTACTCTCATCACCATTGCCACTCACTACCATTACCAACCACCCACCACCACCACCTACACCCCAGCCACCACCAACTCCATCCATCACCCCACCATCCACCCTTCCCACCATGGGCACTACTACTAACACCACCAATCCACCCACCATTACAACCCATCTACCATCACTAGTACCACTTATCACCCACCACCACTATCACCACCATCTACTACCACCGCCAACCGCCGCCCATCACCCCTACCACTACAACTACCAACAAAATTCCTACCACCCCCACAGCCCCACTATAACTATCACCACACACCCACCACTCATACCACCATCATCACTGCCACCCACTAGGACACCTCCACCACCACCACTACCATTACCATTCCCCTACTACTATTATCACCATCACTACTACCACCCACACTTATCATAATAGTATATTTTGTCATAATATTAGCCAATAAGTAATTTTTATGTATTTGATAGTACCAAATATGTTTTTTTTCAATAAAAGCAAATGTGAACCAAACGGTTTTGCTTCATAAAAAGATTTTTATAGAAGCAAAAGCAATCTAATTGCTTATCTTGCTTTTTGAAGCAATAAGCAAAAAGCAATGCCAAACGCAACCTTAGCCTTTTCTTTTGGTCATTGAATGAAGGGTGCTTTATTCATGCATACGTAAAAGTTTTCAATCCTCATAGTATTATGTTACGTATTTCACAATTAAACGCATTTCCTCTAGTGCTAGAATCCAGTAATTCAGTGATACCATTGGTTGGGATGGAATTTGGATGTATGGGGCCCCTTCCTGACATGGGCATCCATTCATGCGTTTCATGCCGGTACCACCAAGTGCCACCAAATGGAACGGTCTCCAATTGATCTAACTAAGGATGGCAACTATTCGGTTTTGGTTCCCTTTTGAGAAAAACCAAAACCAAACAGACTAAATATACTTTGAACCCACACCGAACAAAAAGCGGCTCGGACTTCTTAAGTATAAACCAGAACTAAAGTAAAACCAATTAATGTAAAACCAAAACTGCCTTAATAAGTTCATTTTATCGATTTTTGTCTGTGTGTGCATGAGCGAGTGTACGTAATTGGTTCGGTTAGGTCTGGTTTTGCTTTAAAACTCAAAACGAACCGTAAGTGAAACTATTTAAGTGCAACCCAAACCCAATAGGTTTGGTTCGGATTATTAGTTTTGATCGAACCGTTGTCATACTTAGAAAATTATCTATTTCTATATCTATATCTACATCTACATCTATATCTATACTCTATATAATGAGAAGAAGTCCCTTGGGAATCGTGCCAATATTAATGTGCTCCTTTCCTAAAAAAACCCTTACAAATCATTGTTAAGATTTTTTAATAAAGGGTATAATAGTCAAAATTGCCTAATTCATTTAAAACTTGAGTGATTGTATAACTGTTCCCTCCCTTATTTTTCTACATATGTGCAGTATTGCACGTACAATTTGCTAGTACTCTATATAATGAGAAGAGGCTTCTTAGGAATTGTGCCAATTTTAATGTGCACCTTTCCTAAAAAAACCCTTACAAATCATTTTTAAGATTATTTAATAAATGGGTATAATAATCATAACTGCCTAATTCCTTTAAAACTTGAGCGGTTTTACAATTGTTTCCTCTCTTAATTTTCTACATACGTGCGCTATTACATGTGCAATTTGCTAGTTATATATAGTGAGAAGAGGCTCCTTGGGAATCATGCCGAATAAAATACCCAGTTATCCAAAACGGCCGTTACACACTATTGAAAAAATCTATTAATAAAAGGGTAGAATGATCAAAACAGTATCAACTTTTCAAAAAAATTAACAATAAGTTTTGTAACGGTTCTTTCAACATTGTCTCATTCCGTCCTTTCTTACGCACATGCAATACTACAATTGCACCGTCCTAATATACCTAAATTGAGCGCCATCAAGGTGAAATTGCGAAATTTCACGATGACAGCAAAATTGTAAATATTGCTCGCAGGTGTCTTTATCCGTCCCTTTGTTTTTTTTCCACTTTTCGTTAACAAGACCATTTCACCGGATTTTCTTATACCCTTTTCAAATCTGTTGCTTAAAACCCTCTGTGGATAAAACCGAAACCCCCCCCGCTACACTCTTTCAACTCCAAGAGAAGGGCTGTGTTCAGTAGTTGAGATTACTTTCTTTGCCAGACGTGTATTGCTCTCTTTTCCTTCAAAAATTTCTCTACAATCTCTAATTCTGCACTCAAATGGATCTCAACATACATTATAGACCGAACCCACTTTCTTCCAAATTCATCCCTCAAAGCCCACCATACCTTGTGTTTTTCAAGCCATTGCCAAAAGCTTCGAAGCAACGATCAAAGCTTTCCTTTCGGAAACTTGTTCTTGTGGCTTCTACTTCGGGGAATCAAAATGGGTCAGAGAGTTTCTCATGGTCAAGCGTTTCCCGCTCCATTCGTCGTGGTTCTGAACGGTTTTTGTCGAATTTTGGAGAGTCTGTGAAGAAGGAAACCGGTTTCGATATAGACGAAGCAAACGTCAGGGTAGGTAGATTTGCTTCTCGCGTTCGAGATATTGCAAAGAAGGGTGAGGCTTCAATTGATCAATTCCGGTTTGAATTGGTTCCTCGGTTTATGGATTGGAATAAGTGGGAGCGTTGGAAGGTACTTGGTTTTGTGCCCCTTTTGTCTTTCCACTTAGAGGGAGTTCAATTGTGTTGTTAGGATTGATTCCATATGGAATTTTTCTAAGGCCAAATCAACTAGGAAGCATTATCTGAAGTTAAGAAGCTCAAAAATCGAAAATGTTTTCTGATTATGTGACAAATTTGTGAAATGTGGGACTGTTTTAATCATTCCCGTTTGTAACCTTCCTTTTGTTGAAGGTTTTTTCAGCTTGAAATATGTGAAGCCTTTTGCTTTTATAGCAGAAAGATGCATACATTTTATGATTGGTTACATGTGCATGGTCTCACACTGTTAGGAATGTGGATACACATTGTTGATTTCCTTGTGAAAAGTAGTATCTGTAGGCATTTCTTTGTAGACAGGGGCATCCATCTGCAGTGTTTAGTTCTTTGATATATCATAACTTGCTGATGGAAGAGAAAATTTTCTTCCTTGCGAACCTTCACCCGATATGAATTTTTTTCCAATCCTTTGTCCATTGGTTTTTCCTTATTTAAGTGAATCACTTTCCTCATTCTGTAATAATTATGTTCCTTCCATTTGTTGTCTGAAAATGAGTGTAATTGCTTGGGAGGTTTTGGCATGTTACTGTCATCCATTTTATACATCTTCCAGTAATGGTCTAAGGTACAAATGAGACAAATGTCTTAAACAGTTAAAATGAACATTATGTATTTTTGATGAAGAATGCAATGAGTATATCTATAATTCTACTTTAATGCAGAGAGTAAAATTAACGAGGGATTTATATCTCAGTGTTACATCTATTTTTACAGTTGGTTCAGCATATCATAGGTTTTTCCATTTAGATACAAAAAACATAACGAACCAACACATTTGAACTTAATTACCATGCTCTGATATAATACAATCAGCCTGATATTCCATTTTAACACTGTGCAGAACACTGCTTATCCTAAAAATTTTGCTGTTTGAGTCTCTCCATGGTGCCCATGTTATAACAAAAGGAATCTTCTTTCTGTTGACAATTTGCATGTGGAAATCCTCTGAGGTAACTTATGACATTTTCGAAGCCAGATTTGGTTTCTGGTTTAGTTTTTGGCTTCCTCTACGGAAAAGCATCCTATTCGGAGTCATTGGTCTGAGTAGGTCAAAGATAAATATAGGAAAAGCTTGCTACAACATAGTACAGAAATGATCTAATCTAATGAGATGAGCAATAGTCTTTCCTTGGAGCATGGAGAACTAGAAATCCTCGAAAAGCATGTTGGTAAACTCATGTTTATTAACAAAATTGGAAAAAGGTTCTTATTTATTAATTGACAATACAAGCACTTCTTTTTTCCCTCTCTCTTTTACTTTTTACCTGTAAAAACCTCTCTTTAGTGAATGGTCGTATTGTTATTAGTATAGTTCTTGTCAAATTAGGGTTGCGAGAGAGGTGGACTAGCAATATATCTAACATTTGATATTTTTATTCAAAATTGCTATGATTAGACTCGAGCTTGCATTTTCATGCTGCTAGCCTAAGGTTTTTACCATCGTACATAGTGATAGTCCCTTGCTTTCCATGAATGAAAGAGAGAGAAATTATTATACCTGATTTAATGAAAGGGTCATTCAAGTGACTGCTTATAATTGATAAGAAGTTATTTAAAGCAGTGTTTTCTGTTTCGGCTATAATTAGACTTGAGCTTGATTTAACGAATCTTAAGATTTATGATTCAAAATTACGATTTGATTCTAAGTGGTTGCTGACTTAAGAACATGCTTCCTATATGCTCATGCTTTTAGTCTGTCCCCTTGGTGTCTTTGAATTTTATTGAGCAACCATCTTTTCATTGTGTGCTGTGGCTCTATAATTAAGCTTGCAATATTGAGTGGAGCTTCATTTATCCCAAAAGATTCTTGGAGCACATAATTTTCCTCGTATGTGTAAATTCCATTGCTTACCTATCAAAAAAACTAAGCAATGATGTGGCCATTTCTTGTCCTCAGGATGTCAAGAACTGGGAGCCTAAAAGAATTGGTGCCTTGCTTTTCTATATTTTTGTTGTGATGATTTCATGTCGAGGAATGTATTTGGTTCTCAGAACCCCTTATTTGGAACGCCAGAAAAAGGAGTTAACTGAGGCATATATGGAGGTGTTGATTCCTGAGCCATCTCCAAGTAATATTAGAAAGTAAGTGCATTTCTCATATTGTTCACAACTGATTGTGAAACACTTCTTGTAGTCTTTGTTTTGCAACTTGCAATTTGTGCTACATTGAATATTCTGTTTGATCAAGATCTTATTTTCTAGTTGTTTGAATAAGTCAAAAAGGGTATTCTCCTAAAACGTGCACTGCCATCATGGTTCAAAATATTGTTTCGTGCATACGGATATGTGCATATCAGTTTGTTTTCATTTTAAAGTGTAGCACTAAATGGATGTATTTCACAAAATGCTCATCAGTTTATTTATTTATTTATAACTTATTTATGCATTTGAATATCTTGTATCAAGTTACCAAGAGTTTCTAGCCTTTTTGTGATTTTTAACAGAATTTCCTATCTATTAAAACATTTGTCGAAGCATTTCCTTATCTTGAATGATCGAAACTCTACCTTTTTTTTGGAGGTAAATAATATATTAATGAATAAGATGTTTACAACAAGCTCAAAATCAACCTATATATTGCATCAAATGGAGGATAAAACACAGCCCACATAGCAAATAGCCAAGCATTTGCTGCAACCACACCCCACAGGACTGAACCCATCAACAATTAGACCTTGCACTCTAACCTTGGCTTTCATGACTACAAAAGTGCATTCCACATCTGATGAAATTCCTGGTTCGACTCAGCAACCATCCTCGGATGATGATTGAATCTTAGTCTCATGTCCATGCAAATGTTTCACAGGATTTCTTCCATCATTTGTGCTTGTCCCTGAAATATTCTCCTGTTATGCTCAGACCACACATGATATATAGTGGCTGCAAACAGGCTTTTCCTCAAATTTGATCCTACATCCTTCCCTTTACATATTATGCACACCCAATGAGGTCCCAATTCTGAACATGATGTTATCGAAACTATACCTCGATACCATATTTTGAACTATTATTATCAATTTATCATGATGTCCCAATTATTTTATTCTGACTGCTTTTTCATGTTTTATGCACATCAAGATCACAATTGTAAATTTCCCAAAATCCTTGATATTTTGTTGAAGGCTACCAAAATACCCCTTATTTCAAATTTTTTCTTACAGGAAAATTCCCATTATAATTATTATAGGAAATATTGCAAGATGCAAAAGAGTGGGAAAATATTTTTATATCTTGTGGATATAGGTACATTGCTGAACCATGTAAAATCTGTGTGCAATTCTTTGATATTTCTTTCTTTCATGTTCTCATTGCAATGGTTAAAAAAATCAACATTTGAAGCGTCTTGGTATTTTGCTTAAGTCAATTTTTGGGACAAGTGATAGTGCTTCCACCTTCCTCTCCCCTTACTCTCTCCCCTTGCCTCCCTTCCCCTCCCACCTGCCCCCAACCCAAAGAGGATATACTGGTTAGGGAGTGTTTTTAACTGATGCAGAATAATTCAGTTGAATTAATTTAAAGAATGCTAACGAGTCTTTCAATTTCATTTAAAAACAATGTCTCAGGCACAAGCAATTAATCTTATCTTCACAAATCACAAGTAAATCTCATGTCTGATTCTTTCATGCATGGGTATCATCTGCATCCTGTTCTCCTTTTGTATTTTAAAACTGGGTTTTGGATTGATATCAGCGTTACTGGAGAATGACAAGCAGATTGTTTTCTTATTGTGATTTAGGATTCTGTAGTGATGGTAAGTCCTAATGGCATAGTGGTTATCTTTCCATTTCTATCCATTTTATGTACCATTTGTAGACCCCAATTTGGATGAGATATTTGAAAGGATATTTTTTTTTTTGCCGAAAAAGAAAAAAAAAAAAAAGCAGATGTCAAAGTTCCTTCTCAAGTTCTTAAAATATCACTATAATCCCATTGCAAAACAATCTGGAATTAGGGCTTTCTTGCTTTTTTTGATTTGGGTTTTTGGTTGGTTTGGGTTGGGTGGGTGGGGAATGGGGAGAAATAGATGAGAGACCCATATAGAGAGGATCTGAGTAGAGAGAAAAGCTGTGTAGAGAACAGAAGGGAGATAGAAGAGGGAGAAGAGAGGAAGCAGGTTGAGAGATGAGTGATGGAGCTCGATCAAAAGGAGTGTCCTCCCTTTGGCTTTTGATGCTTGCTTAATGGGAACTGCCTTCTATTTCTTCATTTTCTTGTTTTATTGCATTTGATTCATCATCGATTAGAGTAAATAATCCTTCAAAGAGAACTAATTGCCTTAATACAAGTTCATTTCCACTCTATTGTCCTCATCTCTACCTAATCAGTTGGTTTTCTTGTTCTTGTCAATTGTTTCTGTTTGCATGGATTATCTTATTGATTTCTTTGTATATCGATACCGTTACTGAGATATCTTTGCTATTTTTCTTGTTCGTACTTATTTCCCCATGGTCTGGGATGTCAGTTACAATGTTCTCTGTTTTCTTTCTATCGATTCCCATCATGCTGCTGGCTCATACTTTGTATGGGTTTTTGTTTGAGTTTCATTTGTTATCCTTTCAAATTAAGTTGTTGGTTGCTCTTGACACCGATTTGGGTTTGCATGGATTATCTCTCCTCTGATACTTGTGTATAGCCTTTGATTTCTGGAGAATGTTTCATTGCTCATTTCTGATCAATAAGGGTGGTTGGGTTGGATGCTTTTTGTTTTCTTTTAGTCTCTCGTCATGTTTATTAATTCTCAGATCATCTGAATTTCTGATTTACTTTATGGATCTGAGACGCTTATTTACAGAGCCTAGTTTTTTTGTTGGATGTTTATCTGGTTGAGCATGCTGATATTACAGGTTGTAAAGGTGTTTTACAGAGTCAGTTCCTATTTTCTCATGCCTCAAATTTAGTTTAAGTAGGGATTATCATCTTTCAGATCATTTATTTCATTGCCTATAGACTGATCATAAGAAGTTTTCTGATCTTTTATGTACCATATTTATTATCTAATCTGTCCTTTGTTCTCATTTTACATGTTTTCATTCAGGTTTATATATACTGCACCTAGGATACCTGTTGAAATTTTTTGTAATTAGATATTCGTACTGGTTGTTAATTATGGATTTTACAATTGCCATGATGCTGTTCTGCAATATATGTTGGTTGTTGTTTAGAATTTTCAGTTGCTACTCAGTTCCAGTTAATTACTTTTCATTTTTGTTGCTGATTTCTAGATTGAATAGGTTGCTGTCTCTGTGAGGCAGTCGTTTCTTCTAAAACCTTTCATGTTATATAGATTGCTTTTTATGTTCACCTTAGTTTCAAATTTAACCGGGTCTTTTGTAACATACACCATTTCAATTACAATATTTTATGGCCTACAACCATATAATCACTATAATAGGTATGTCGGGTGTCTAGTAAACCTGGATTAACACAAATAGTCATAAAATCCAGATCCACTAAACTAATACCATAGATATCACAAATAGCCTTTTCAAAAGATATATCAGAGTTATAATAATAAGTGGAAAAGACATAAACAGATACAACAACCCAAAAACTCGTATATGAAATAAGACAGTCTGATATAAACATATATATAGAATCCAAAAGAACCTCCCACAAGTTGGGAGTCAAAATATAGATACAAAAGATGCTAGATATAACAAATAAGGAAATAAAGCATCTAAGTGTTTATGGTTTCCCACTCAGTCATAGGATCTGCAAAATCTATAAATATACAATAAAATGAGATATAAAATCTCAATAAATTCATCACATGATAATTTAAATAACAAATGCAAGGTACATATATCAAAACATGCTACATCTCAAAATATCAAGTGCAGGTGAATGAAGCTCTTACGAAAACAATATAATACACATAAAGTTCAGAAGCACTAAAATAATCATGAATGGAAGATAGAAACTAATTCATAATTTAAAACAAATCAGGGATAGCAAATGGGTCATTTTCATAAGTAAGTTCCGCATAGCTTATAAAATATTGTCACTGGAACTATAGACATCGGCTAAGCTACCAATATACTATATAAGCTTGGATGCAAAGCCCTTAGATCCACAACAGAGCACCTCATATAAGTCTCAGTGACTCATCCACACACAAAATTTTGGGCAAGATCCCCTTCTATTTGGAAATGCTAATCAATCGCTCACATATCACATATCAACTGTCACAGTCATACAAGGCGGAGCACTACTCTCAATGCAAATTGACAGAGCTAACCACAGCTTTAAGTTCTACAATCAGCACGAATCCCTCATTCCCACGCTGAGTAGCCCTCACATCTCAAGGTGTTTTAATTATCTTATTTAAGCATCCATACAAACTAATGTACATAAAACATCTATAGTATCTTATATAGAAGATCAAATAGCAAAATTCATTTACCACTAACCGCTAATCCACTCTTGATAAATCCAATTTATCTCAGGATAAAACAGAATTATTACTGGGGTGCTAAATTCACAATCCTAATCACATAAACTTTAAGTGTGTTTATTCTACTCATCAACATGATTTTTGTTTCTGAAAACAATATACTAAGTCTACTGATATGCATTTGAACGCATGGTAGTAGAATTCAAGTTAAATCTCTGTAAACAAGAAGGATAAACATCAGGGGTTTTAATTCTCAAATTACATATATATACAATCAAAACATGTTTTAAAACACTTCATACGATCTAAAACATGTTAAGAAAACCTCACCTCATATGAACTCTCATTCATTTCTGAGTTCAAATAAAGAAGAACTCACCATTTAACCCCCCCCCCCCCCCCCCCCCCAAAAAAAAAAAAAAAAAAAAAACAGTTTGTCTGGCACAGGCAAAAGATAAGTTTCCAATGCTGATCAGGCAAGCATCGTGCGGAGGTACCTTTTATATTACTTGATCATTCTTTTACCTTCAGTGTTTTTGGTTACTACTATTGTCTTAGCTGTATGATCAATGGCTTGTCCTTTTTATGGTTCAGTGTCATTTCAAGGTTGCTATTATTTTAATCGTTATATCAGCTAATGACCTAAATGAAAATCAAAAGAGAGGTTTTAAGTTTTTCATTGTTATTATTTTATGTATATATAAATATGATGTACTAATAAAAAAATATAATGTTTTCACATATTTTATGTATATAAATAAATTTTTTTTGCTGGACTTATAGATTATGCAATGATGTAAGATATTTTCATCTTTTAATGTAAATAAATCATTGTTTTTATAAAATGCTAAAAAAGGAAAGAAAGGAAATTTCTAAATTAAAGTTTTCTACACGTCCTCTTGATTGTTTTAGGTTGCGATAAATAAAAGAAACTGTAGTTTGTTTTGATAAAATAAAATAAAGAATTGTAGCTTTCAATTTACCTGGAATTATGTACATATAAGCCATAAAAGAAGATAAAAATGGTGGTTCTTAAAGGAAAAAATGTTTTCTAAAATCTGATTTTTGATTCTTACTTGGATTTAATGGGAACTAGGGTTAGTGACTACTTGTTTATCATACTGAGGGTCAAGCCCAAAAAGTCCCACAGGTTACTTCATTTTAATTTTGATCTGATTTTTGCATGTATGTTCCTTTTAATCACTTTATAAATTTGTAAATAGTCTTATGCTTTTTAGATATCTTAGGATGTATGGATGGTATAGATTTTCTGTCTAAATGGGTGAAGTCTAGAAAAGGTGACTGGTTTATTAAACCGGGATAGGATGGGTGTCTATTACTTTCCCATCCTCTCAATTGAACCTCCTATCCCAAATGTCCATTGCCTTCGATTAAGATTTAATATTAGTAATTGTTATGTGGGTCACTATCCACACCATTAACCCAATGAATAATGGTGACTCCATAATCTGGTTTGATGGTTTTTGACTTGATAGCTGTTTCAAACCGTTGAATCATTTTTATTTAGAGGATCACTACTGCTTATGGTCCTAATAAGTGTAAAGGGATGGGATTTGGGGGCATGAACATGAGGGGATGTCAAAGGCAAGTGAAATCTTGACTTGGGGTGTGATGGTTAAACATAATCAGGTGTTACTATGAGAAGAGATGGGATTGGAGTTTCGAATTGAGTTTATGTTATTCAATGTCTGAGAAGTGGGCTGGGAATTGTGAGGATGTTAGAGTTTGTGAAAAATATAAAGTCAGATGGAGTGTGTGTTATTCAATATCTCGGAAGGAGGGTGGGGAAGTAAGGAGGTTATGGGTTCTTAATTCTTATGTTGTGTTTGTGTGCAGAGGGAGCAATTGAAGGGGGTGGTAGAAGCTTATGAGATCTTCTTAGTGGTTTTAAATTTTCTTTGGAAAATGATAATCAGCTATGATTTTGGGAGGCTGAATAATGTGGGGTGGGGTGGGTTGGGGAGACAATATTTTTGTCCAATGCTTTGTTGGTTAGCCCATGCCAAGATGTTCCTATTGGTTTTTATTATGAGAACACAAGAGATTGATTTGTTTGGGACCCTTGGTTCATAAGACATTTTATCTTGGAGAAGCAAAAGAATCTTTGTGTCATGCCCCTCCAGAATAATAACAATACCATAAATACTGTAATTCCCTTGGATCTGAAGTGTTATTGCAAGTCACACCTTTTCTGAGAATTAAGCAAGCATGTGAACCTACCCTACCATAGCTAATTTAAAACGTAAGTAGAATTCAATTTAAATAAAACTGAGGTTAGGTAAATCAAAAAGTCAATTACACTATGATAATATTCAAATAAAACTTGTGGAAGCCAACCAAATAAATAGGGTAATTACATTCCACTAAACTTTAAAATTAAATAAAAAAAATCCACCTCTACTTAAAAAACAATTGAACTAAAACATTAAACTTGAACAACTCCTATCATTAAAAAGTGAACTTATCTACTCTAGAAATATATGTTACGGCCTCTAAGTACATCGATCCTATTGTATTCTGTTATGCGAATTCCTGACTTTCACTGTACTTGTGGTTATTTAAACTTAAAAGTAGGAGTGAATAAAGCTCAGTAGACAGTATTCTGCAGACTTAGTTCCTATTAGAAACTTTAGACATGTGTAATTCAGCCAAGTAAAATCAAATGTATGCAATAACTACATTTAGACCATACAAATAATGTAGATGAATTTTCATGCAATTAATGCAGACGTAGGATGTGTATATCCTAAAAAAGTACCTTCTAATATGCCATGCCATGCAAAAGAAGTAAATCCATGCGCAACAAGTATGCATATGCAATGCAACACAATGAACTACTATTTTTGGAAAGGGTGATACATTTACTTGTGATGACTCTAAATCACTGCACTCTCTTTTATATCAATTTTTAATTGAATCTCAAGTCTATTCTCTCACCATAAACCAAATCCTGCAAGTTGGTGTCTTAGATGCTGCAAAAACCCTTTCAACATGTAGTGATAAACAATAATATATCAGGTTATTGATGACTTTTCGATCCTACTATCACACCTCATTCTTTTAGTGGGTTTGAAAGTCGTGCAATGTTCCAATTAATGTAATTTCATATGCACCGGTTTCTCATTCATAAATCATGCAAGTGTTCTTCCATTAAATTCATTTATGTATCTCATAAACAAAAACATCTCAAATGTATTCGTGAATATTAAATAAAAGAAATTAAAGATAATTTAATCATGAATGAATCGACAATAGGTTCAGGTCATTCATATCAATTATTCACTAACATATCTTAAATAATTTACCAAAAAAATTTGCGTTCCCCGCCATTTCGCCCCGTATTGCTTGGCATGCCACCTAGTTTTGCTGGCACACCGCGAAAAATCGTCAAATGCAAATCAGTGATTTCCAGCTGCGAAATGCATCGTAACTTAAAAAAAAAAAACAATTTTTCGATGGCACGCCGTGTGTTGTCGAAACTTTAAACACTAGTAGAAACCTTATGATAAAAAAATTATTGAATTAAAAAAGAAATGAAACTTTTACTTAAAGCCTGTGAAAACTAGACAGTGTCCCTATAATAAGTAAAATATTTTACTTAACTTGCTCCCTTGTAAACAAGACCTATGTTAAATTAATAATTAAATTGACTCAGGTAATAGGATTTGTTAATGAATTGAGTTTGACCAGTTCATGTTACACATATTCTCAGGCCCAGATTTAGACGCTTCCAAACGAAGACCTGAACCTGCATCTGATGAATGGGCTAAAATTTTCTTGTAAAGCATATGAAGGATTGCCATATTATGCCTGATATTCTGATACCATTTTGATCTTATTTTTGTTAGGTATAAGAAGAGTATGTGGAGGAAGACAATGCCCAAAGGCCTGAAAATGAAGAAGTTCATTGAAGGACCAGATGGGGTACTTGTTCATGATAGTTCTTATGTTGGGGAAGATGCATGGGATGATGATCCGGAGCCTCCTCAGGACAATGTAAAACAAGTCATAGAAACCGATGTCAGATTAAACCCAGAAGAGAAGAAGAAACTAAAGAAAGACTTGGGCGTTTTAGGTTGTATGAATGTTTCATATAAACCTTTTCTTCATAGACATAAACTGTATGTTGTGTTTGGAGACATATTCTATGGTCAAGTTTTGGTTGTGTGCTGTTGAATATTTTGAATTTAATTGAGGATTTTGCTCCCCTTGATCATTTGACACGAATACAAATTTCTGTCATTTTTTGAAGAGCCATGTTAATGATGATGATATGCCCCTTGCACTGTTATACGTTAGTGAAATTGCATGGAGCTTATTATGTAATTAAAAAAGACCCTGTGCACTCTATAATGCCTTAGATCTAATAATGAAATCGCTAAAATTCCAGGATATTTCTTGCTTTCCCAGTGCTCAAACGGATGGAAAATTGTTATGCAACGGATTCTACTTACATCTGGACTAATACTGCTATTTAAAGAAATCCATTTTTTAAGACATACAGAAGTTAACATGCAATTGAAAAATTCTGCACTTCTTAGTAAATGGCTTTGGAGATTTGGTCAGGAAAGGGGGGCTTTGTGGCATCAGATTATAAAGAGTAAGTTTGGATTTCACTACAATGAACGTGAGACTAATTTTAATGCTAAAATACCATATGACTGCCCATGGAAATCTATTTTGTTGTTATCTCATAGCTTCTTTCCTTTGGTGTCTTACAAGCTTCGTATGGATGATACTTTCAAGTTTTGGTCTGATGTGTGGTGGGGGGAGTCTACATTTGCATCACTCTTTCTGCGTCTTTTCCGGATTCGGGTCTTAAGGGATCCAATGGTTTGCAACATATTATCTTGGTCGGATAAGGGTCTAAAGTGGAACCTACAGTTTAGAAGGGATCTTAGAGATTTTGAGATCGATGATTTGGGTTCATTAGTTGAAGTTCTAAAGGGGGTGGTCATTCATGATAGTGTGGCGGATGATAGATATTGGTCTCTTGAGTCAAACAGTCAGTTCTCTTGTAAATCTTGGGTGTTTCATTTTAGAAAGTTGGGAGTCACTCATAGTCCTAGCTTTCCTACCTCATTCCTTTGGAAATCTAAAACTCCCCTTAAGGTGAAAATCTTTGCATGGAGTGCAGTGTTAAATAGGATTAAAACTCAAGATAATCTTCAGAATAGGAGGAAAACTTGGGCTTTGTCACCACAAATTTGCACACTCTGTAAGAAGAATGCTGAATCAGTAGACCATTTACTTTTGCATTGTGAGTTTGCTGATTTTATTTGGAAAAGATTATTACAATTTTCAGGAGTCAAGTGGGTTTTACCAAAAATAGTGGGTGAGTTGGCAGCACAGTGGAGGTTCCCTGGTATGTCTTCAAGAGAAAGAAGGCTGTATGATGGAGTGTTTTTTGCCTCTTTATGGCTTCTGTGGCTGAACCGAAACAGATGCATTTTTGATGACATTTATAAGAGTCGAGATGCTCTTTTAGATTCAGTGATGGGTTTGGCTGCATTTTGGGCTTTGGTGACCCCAGAATTTGGTGCTCTTGGGGTTGGGGATATTGTAAGAAATTGGGAGCAGATGTTAGATTAAAGTTTTTTTTCAGATTAAGTTTAACCATAGTTTGGTGGGGCTGTTTTTTTTAGGACCATCCTACTCCTCGTGGGATTAGGGCCTTGTATCCTCCATTGTCTTGTGTAGTTTGTACCTCTTTCTTTGCTGATATATAACATCTTTCATTACTGATTAAAAAAAAAATGCTTGTCCAAAAAAAAAATGCATGGCAATGAGTTGCTTTTCTAAATTGACTTGTGACTGTGTGTTAGTCCTCAAGAAGAAAAGTTGATAATACTGCTCTCATGTTTAAGGGTATTAAGACTTCTACTGCAAGCAGAAGCTTCTTTAACTAGTGACAAGGAATCTCTTGTATGTCCCTTGGCCTGTTAATTGAATTGGAGCCACAATTTATCTTTCATATCATGATACGTTTGTAGAATAATTGCTAGTTCACATCTCTGGCTTCTTAAAAGTGATGTTACCAGTCACTTACAACTCTTTTATTGGATGTTTTCTCCAAAATGAAGTGAGCAATTATATCTGTTTGTAGCCCTGTCTTTAAGAGCTTACCATATTCTTTTTGAGCCCAAATCTGGTTATTGCTGCAACACCATTGGAATCATGCTAATTTCGGCAGCTGTCTATCAGAAAACCAAAAATATATATTTATAGACACACACACTGTTTACTTGCTTAAAGTTATTCTGTTCATAATTGATTAACAGAAGAAGTTCAAGAAAGTGGAGAAGCATGGCGTGAAAGGCTTCATAAATGGAAAGAGATTCTCAAAATGGAGAAGTCAGCCGAGCAAGTAGATTCATTGAATGCAAAGTATGTCGTAGGTTTTGACATGCAAGAAGTTGAGAGGAGTCTTCGTAAGGACGTCATGGACAAGGTGTCAGACACGCAGGGAAGCAGGGCATTATGGATTTCTAAGAGATGGTGGCGCTACCGCCCAAAACTTCCATATACTTATTTTCTTGATAAACTTGATTGCTCTGAGGTAAAATTTGCTTCCTTTTTCATGAATTTTGTTTGTCTTCTGTATGTGCATATGATTGTTAGTGTCTTGGGAAAGGGCTTGTTGGTATTATTTGCTTTTCTAATCTTATAATGCCACGGGAAGATCCATCAAAATGATAATATTCACTGTAAATAATGTATGCATGTGCATACCTAAATGCTTAATGCCTAAACATGTATAAATAAATATGTAAATGTCTCGAAATGTAGATTTATGTTTTTATGCATATTTTCATTCTTTTGTATACATTTTATTATTTTTCAGCCAGGGATTGGCAAGAATTTCCAAATGCTTGGGTTCTTTTTCAATAGGTTGCAGCTGTTGTCTTTTCTGAGGATTTGAAGAAAGTATATGTTACTATGAAGGAGGGCTTTCCTTTGGAATATGTTGTGAGTTTGATATCTTAATTTTTCCTTGTTTGTAGTGCCAAGGTTATGCTTAGATGTTATCTTAGCTGCTCCCAAGATCTGACTGTTTGAAATATATGTTTCTAGGTTGATATTCCTCTTGATCCCTACTTGTTTGACAAAATCTCAAGCTCAGGTGTTGAAGTGGATCTCCTTCAGAAGAGGCAAATCCATTACCTTTTGAGAGTGGTAGTTGCATTACTACCTGGGATATTGATTTTGTGGTTTATAAGGGAGTTTGTGATGCTCTTACACATTACATCTAAGCGTTACTTATATAAAAAATATAACCAGCTTTTTGATATGGCTTATGCAGAAAACTTTATCATGGTAAGGTCTTGATTTTCTGGTTGAAGGTTTATCTTTCAGTTTCCAAACAATGCATGAAGTCCCTTGTCTCATTGTGTTTTAGCACTTTTTATACAGCCAGTGGGAGAATCTGGTGAAACAAAATCTATGTACAAAGAAGTGGTATTAGGAGGTGATGTTTGGGATCTCTTGGACGAGTTAATGATTTATATGGGAAACCCCATGCAATATTATGAGAAGGAAGTGAAATTTGTTCGAGTAAGTTTTTGTACCTTCTTGAAAGATAAATCAACTCTATTGGTGCTGAGTTCTTAATAATTTTATGGATGTAATCTGAGCTGTTTCATGCTTACATGTATGACAGGGTGTTCTCCTCTCTGGGCCTCCAGGGACAGGCAAAACACTTTTTGCTCGGACACTTGCAAAGGAAAGTGGATTGCCTTTTGTTTTTGCTTCTGGGGCAGAGTTCACAGATAGTGAAAAAAGTGGTGCTGCAAGGATTAATGAGATTTTTTCAATTGCAAGGAGAAATGTAAGAATTTTTACCTCTTTGTTTTGCAAATGCAATCTCATATGTAGGGAAAAGCGTGAAACTACTTCAATGGATTGTCTGTGGATGTTCTCAGTTTCTTATAAATCAATTCTGAATTATTTAAAAAGTAAAACAGAAAGATTTAATGATTCAGGAGCATTGATATTGTAGCGTACTGTATACAGCAACTATTTCTTTTGGTTATGACAGTGTTTTAGTCCTATTATTTATCTTTACTTAAATCATAATCTAAGGTTGCTATTAGAAGTTTTTGAGGGCTGAGATCTATTGTTATTAGGGTTGGTAGGATATATATTCAGTCTTGGAGTTTGTAATGAGTGTTTTTTGTGAGGAGAGAGAGATATTTGCTTTGGAGAAAGAAGACCTTCTTATTCGTGGCCACAAAGTCCAGTGATCCTTTTTCCATTGCTTTTAATTGTTTATTTTCATCTCTATGATTGATAGGATTGGATCCTTGCTCAGTTTGAGTGATCTTTTCTGCATAGTACTTGACTTAAAGTGGTGGTGGAGAATGGATAGAAGTCCCTGATTTAGTTGGAAGATTGCATACAGAGTATTTTCTAGACTGGGAAGGCACTTTAGAAATTTATTTTTAGTGGAAACCCACGGTGGAAGATTGAAAGGTGTCATTTGTAAAGATGAAGTTGAAGGGATCTACTCTATAATGGTGGAAAATATACGAAGAATAACAAATTAGACAAGGAAAACAGAAAATCAACAATTGGGAGCACATAAAGTTAAAATTGAGAAAGTAATATCTTCCGGTTGATTATACCATGACATTATATGAGAGATTCCATGGACTGAGTCAATGTGACATGAGTGTGCAAGAATACACAAATGATTTTAATAATTTATCTACCCGTGTGGGTTTGAATGAGACCAATAGGCAGCCAACAGCTAGATATCTTTTCGGATTGAGGAATTAAATTAATGATGAGATGGGAACTTATATAATTAATATATGCTCTTCGAGCTGAAGAACGAGTATCACCTTGGACAATGAACAAGCACTACTGTTCGTGCACTCACATTTATGGTGCTGTTAGGAGCATTAAAAGCAACCAAATAGCAGCTAGGAATGTTCATGCAGCTGCAATATCAAAAAGAAAAGTCCCTAGACCAATTGGAGGGGTTGCTAAGGCTGAAAGGGGGAAGGAAGCAGCAAGTTTAAGATTTAATACGTGGACTACTTGTAGTTCTTTATTGGGGAATAGCAGGCCTACATGATGTTGCTTCTCGTTTGGATTGGAAGGACATGCCTTTTATGAATGCCTGCAAAGAAAAGTGCACTTTGTTTAAGTTGATGATGGAGGTGAGGAATATTCAGAACCAATTTAATAACCAACCTGAGGATGAAGAGGAGGTAGTCATTATGCCAGTACAAGGTGAGAGTTTGGTGGTCAAAGAGCAATAACAAAATTTAAAGTTGAAGATGTTGAATATTGGTTGGCATAATATTTTTCGTACTTGTGTCATATGTGAAGGAAAAGTGTGTAATATAATTTTGGATGGTGCTAGCAGTGAAGATTTAGTGTCTAAAGGAGCTGACATTACCAATTCAAGCACATCCACATCCTACAAAGTGGCTGGACTTCAACGTGTTAATGAAGTTTCTGTTAGTACTTGTTGCTTGGATCAATTCACTATGGGTGATAAATACATGTATGAGGCATGGTGCGGTGTTGCATCCATGGATGCATGTTATATTCCTTTAGGGAGGCCTTAGTTATATTAATATGACCATGGCATGATCCATATCACTATGATAACACATATACATTCCGGAACAATACTGAAAAGTTGACGTTGCGTCCTAGGAAATAAGATCCATACAATATACTCAAAGATAGTAAAGTTATCGGCTTACTTACAGCTCTGTAATTTGAAAGGAAAAGTAAGGAATCTGGACTTGTTTATGTGCTGGCCCGAAGGAGTGTCAAGGAGCAAATTAAAAACAAATAGCCATTTGAGGTTCAAAATTTGTTGAAAGGAATTTAGTGAGCTGTCAAGTGAAGAGTTACCAAAGGGATTACCACCGATGCTAAGTGTACAAGATGTTATTGATTTGCTACTGGGGATTGTTTTACCAAACCAGGCAGCATATTGAATGTGTCCAAATCATTGTGTTGAGATGAAAAGATAGGTGGAAGAGTTGATTGCAAAGGGTCTGATTCGTGAAAGTAAGGGTTCATGTGCTGTACCAGCTCTACTTAAACCCAAAAAGATGGTTTGTGGAGAATATGTGTAGGGACGGTCATGCAATGAACAAGATAACTATCAAGTACAGATTTTCAATTCCAAGGTTAGATGATATGTTAGACATGATGGTTTGGTTCAAAGGTGTCCTCCAAGATTGACTTACATGGTGAATATAATCATATTAGACTTCGTAGAGGAGATAAGTGGAAAACAACATTCAGGACACCCAATGGTTTATACGAGTGGCTCGTGGTGCTGTTCGGTTTGTCCAATGCCCCTAGCACATTTATGTGATTCATGAGTGAGGTAAGAAGTCCTTTCGTGGGTTATTTTGTTGTAGTTTATTTTGATGGTATTTTGATTTACAGCTGCAACTAGAGTGAGCACTTGATTCATGGACAGAGAGTTATGTAGGTAATTCACAAGGAGAAGCTCTATGTCAACTTGAAGTGTTTTTTTCTTTGCAATCATGTGGTATTTTTGGGATATATTATTTTTGAAGAAGGCTTAAATCCTGATTCAGAGAAGGTGAAAGCAAATGAGGAATGGTGTACACCTCAAATTGTAGGGGATGTTCACAGTTTCCATGGTTTGGCTTCTTTCTATAGGATGTTTATTCACAATTTCATCTCCATTATGAGTTACATAACTGAGTGCATGAAGAGTACCATATTTATATGGACCAAGGCTGCTGATAGAGCTTTCCAACAAATCAAAACAGCAATGACTGAAGTTTCAATTTTAGCGTTACCAGCTTTTAAGAAGCTTTTGTTGTTGGGTTTGACGCATCCCATGTGAGACTTGGTACTGTTTATAGCCAAGAAGGTAGAATGTTGCCTTTTTTTTTTATGTGAGAAGTTGACCGACTCCAAGAAATGGTTGGAATTCTATGCTTATTTCGTGGTTTACAACATTGAAAACATTATTTAATGCATCGAATGTTGGTTGTATATTCAAATCATGAAGCATTGAAGTATGTTGACTTTCAAAAGAGCTCAGTCCAAGGCTTAGAAAGTGGACTTCTGCTTTTCAAGAAATCGCTTTTTTCATTAACACACAAGTCAGGATAATTGAATAAAGTAGCTGATACCCTTAGTAGGTGATCTTTGCTTCTAACTACTTTGAAGTTTTTAGGTTTTGAAGAGGTAAAAAATCAGTTTGAAAATGGTTCATATTTCAGCAATGTGATGAAATATCTGAAAAAGCCGCATGGTTTGATTAATACTTTTTCTATTCATAATTGATATTATTCCTTGGTAATTAGTTGTGTGCCAAAAGGGTCTCTTCGTGAACAAACATTTTTTTTTTCAATGCCAATGTGTGCATTGAATCATGATAAACCATCGTGAACAAATGTTTTTTTTGTGTGCCAAAAAGTGTCATCTGAGAATTTCATGTTTCGGCTATGTATTATAATTGCTAAAAAGAAAATCTGATTACAATGGTTTATCATGATTAAATGCACACTCTGCACAATAATGGTTATGGGTTTATGAGTTATGATTTTAATTCAAATCATTTTTGTGTTGGTCAATTTCATATAAGGTTGTGATAGGGACCCCGTTTTGGAATCCAATACCAAGCCTAACAGTCTTGCTACTTTATTGCACAGGTCACCAATTAATCACAAACGCCAAACAATCAATCTAGTTTAGGGATTAGAAACTCAATTACAATCTAGGGTTTATTCTAGTTTGAATTGGGAATTATAGGGTTTATAAAAATAAATCACAATAAACCAAGGAAGAAGGAAAAGAAAGTTTGGTTCCATCAACTCAATTAACTTACATTAATGAACTTCTAAATTAGGATTGCAGAATTAATCTTAATCTAGCCCAATCAATCCCAAGAGTGAAATCTAGGAAAGACAAAAGAAATCTCAAGAAACTCCAAGCTTGCCTCTCGCAAGTTACATCCAAAACAATTTCTTTCGCTTGGCTGCTTTGGCCAAGCTTTTATTTCCTACTAATGAAGATAGAATTACCTAACTACCCTTAATGGAGCAGTTTACCTTACTAGTGAAGGCATAATTGCTAAAATACATTTATGAACCGATTAAAAGGATTTTAATTAGCCAAACATGCAACCATGGCAACACCTCTCCTTTGCATCCTTTCGCTCAATCTCCTTGGTTCTCATCAGGTTGTACATGTATGCCATTGATGGGTGTTTAATGACAGAAATGAATTTGATTTCAAGTCCCTTCGACATGGTATCCTTTGAGTATGTCAGTGATCAGCCTTCATAAAGATGGGTCATATTGATGATTTGTTTTCAGTTGTTGAAACCCTCAACAAAAATAATCAAAGCAGAGAATATGTTATGCTTTGTTTTGATGGAATAAAATCTGAAAACAATTCTGGTAAGCGTGTGGGAATTGCTAAAGTTATGGTAGAGACTTTTAATAAAAGAAATCTTGATAGCAAGAAGAAGGCTTTACATCGAATTATCGATTTATTGGTCTCTTTATTGATCTTGCCCTTAAAGTCTTAGTTTAGGCCAAAAGCTGACCCTTTAACATGGATTTTTTTTTTGGATGAATAATGAAGAATATTATCTATAAATCTTAGAGAAAACCATACAGGCAAGTAGACCCATGAGGAATGGGATCACATGAAACCCTACAACTACTCAAAAGATACACCACATACAGCAAGGAGCCTCCATACTGATCACCGTATCAAGATGGAATAAAATGCCTACTTCTAGCCCATATGAGAATCAGAGTGGGGGGATGAGAAACAGCATCTATGCCAATTTCTAATAATCTCTGATATTACCCAATCCACTAAACTTTGATCCTACAGACACCCACAAGGCAATCACTGCCACAATGGACTCCACTATGGGCTCAACACTCCCTCTCCTATCCTAGAAAATTATGTCGTTCCTCTCTAGCCAAATGTGCCACCCAACTAAATGGAATTCTACATTGTACAGTGTACATAATGGCGTACATAATGTGCCCTCTCCTCTTTAACATGAATTGTGTGATGCACTATGGTAAGTTGGTATTTTTAACATTTTCAAGTTGATGCTTATTTGTATGACTTTATATGATCAGTGTAGGAAAGCATAGGTGCCATGGTATTTGCTTCCTATTTGTAATTTATAATCTATTATTATAAATACATCCCCTGGTGCAGGCTCCTTCTTTTGTGTTTGTGGACGAAATTGATGCTATAGCTGGAAGGCATGCAAGAAAGGATCCACGAAGGCGAGCAACATTTGAGGCTTTAATTACACAGCTGGATGGCGAGTAAGTAAAAATGCCTTCCTGTTTTTAATTTCTAAATTTTTTGTTGTCCATCATAATGTTGGAGAAGTACCAAATACAATGTTTAGTTATATTGATTCATCTTCCTTTTTGGATGGCCTAAAAATTATTTTCTATATTTTGATATCAAGTAAATTATGGTAAATGTTGAAAAAATTGAAACTAAGGCTGTAAATGATTTTAAACATGCTTCCGTTTACTTCAATAATTCTAATCCTATAAACATAGTAAGTTTCTCTTGGATCTCCAATAATCACATCTGCACTTGGATTTCCCATTGTACCCAAATGTTCTTTTCTTGTTGATCCGGCATAATAATATTGATGTTAATTCCTCGCATTAAAGTGTGATTGCAATTTCCATCCCATGTGAGAATTAAGCAAGTACATGAACTTACACTATCGTAATCAATTTAAAACATAAAAAATAATTCAATTTAAATCAAATTGAGACTAGGAAAAATAAAAAGTGTCAATTAGAGTATGATATTATGCAAAAAAAACTTGTGGAAACCAACCAATAAAATATGGTAATTAAATCATTTAAAATTAAATTTAAATAATAAATAAATTCCACCTATACTCAAAATTAAAATTTACATCCATCATATTGATATGTATTTCGGGTTATGAATGCTAGGGGTGGGTTTTTTGACAACTACTACATAAAAAGAAGTGTAAATCACACTTACCTCCCTTATGGTTTCTAGCAACTACAGACACCTCCCCTAAAGTTTCTAAAATGACACTTACCTCCCTTGTCAAACTTATAAAATGTAATTTGACTATTTTACCCCTTATCAATTATTTATTTGAAATAATAAATTTTAAAATTTAAAATAATAAAATCACCCATAACTTTTAAATGGATTATGAAGATTTTTTAAGCTTTTAAATTTTTTTTAATGAAATATCCCATAAATCTTACACTTTAGTACTTAAATAGGGGTAAATTTGTCAAAACATATTCATATTTTAATGGAATTTGTACAGAAGGGAGGGATATGATAGACAATCAAAATCGGAGGGGGGTAAGTGTGATTTCAGAGTCCTCAGGGGAGGTATCTGTAGTTGTCATAAACTAGAAGGGTGGTAAGTGTAAATATCTCTAAAAAGAATAAGGTTACAACCTGTGTCTCTAATCCCTGGTTGCAACCCTAGTTTGGTGGAGTAGGCTCCTCGAGTCCATCCATCTTTGGACCCAGATGAAAATATGAGCTACACTCTGACCTCTTTCTTCAGTTGATTTTTGTTAGTTAAGCAAACAAGAATGAGATGGAGCTGGAACTCCCTTCCCGAATCTATTGCTGCTAACAATTGCTTGGTTTCATGCCTTTCCTACTTCTTTATAGCCATCACATTTTCCAGCTTCAGCATTGCAGGCAATCCTTTAGGCTAAACTGCCATTACCACACTTGTAGGCTCTTATACTTCTATCCTAGGAGGCTTCAGAACTACTGGGTGAATGCAGGTATAATTTCAGTACTATATTGCAGCATTCTGGTGAAATTCCACCATTTCCGCCCTTAAAGGTATTAAATTTTGGGGAAATGAGGATATCTTCAAATTCCTCGTTTGCTGAAATTTCGATGGCAAGCTAAATAGGTTTTTTTTTTGCATGCCACCAAAATTTGATGGCATGGGGAAGCATGTCTGTCAAAATTGACCCCAAGGACAATTTCCTATGTTTTGTCTTAACAATCCTATCAGGCTGTTGTGATTGTTTGGTTGGGCTTCTGACTAAACCCTTGAATGTCCGGTTCTGGTCCACTGCTCTATGGGAATGGTTATCGGTTTCCTATCTCAACTGCTTTTTCAAGACATTTAGATGTATCAGGCCATGTTCAATCCACTGTCCTGTTAGGACAATTACTGGTTTTTTGGACCAACAGATGTCACCTCACTTTTACTGTCATTTCCTCCATTCTTCTTCTCCATTTCTTGAGCTTGAAAAGGTACAAGGATTCATTTTATCACCCTAACAACATGGAAGGCACTCGTTTATGTGGGTTTTGTGAATCTAAAATGCTCAAATAAATTCATTGAGAATTTGAAGCATATGAAAAGGTGTTTGAGGTAAATGTGGTTGTTGGTTTTATATAGTTATTTGGCTTCTATTCTTATTTTCATTTTGTACCTTTTCGATTTATAGTGATGATATCTTGCCATATTTGTGTAGATATATAATGTATCCTTTTTTCATATTTTATTATAAGTCATTGTCTCTTATTTGGATCTCTATAGAATCAATACTTTTGGTATAATTTCTCTATATTTACTTGAAAATTTTGAGAAGTTAGCAAAATTTGTTCAAATTTTCTGCATGTTAAATTTTGCCTAAATTTTCTGCCATGTTGGCCAAATGTCAGGTGAAGCGAAAATGAAAAATCTTGGTCAAAACCACAGCCAATTTACCCCTAGGTCTTTGAGACTGGAACTATGCATATAGCGGTATTCAAGCCTTCCTGTTGAGAAGAAACAAACCATGAAATTCTAGATTGTAGCAATGTATGACAAAGGAGCACAATGAGTCCTTGCATAATGGACCATGTGAGCTCTGCTTATAGTTTGCTTCATAAATTTTAATTGGTGAAGCTTGAGCTCAAGATTTGATCCATCATGCATACGCCTAAACAGTTGGTGGGAATGGATAGCAACTTCAATGATCTTTTACCTTATTGCCTTTTATTAAAACATCAGGAATTGAGATATCAAAGTAATGGCTTCTAGTTGCATGGTTAGAAATTTGACTTTGAAGTAAGTTTTGTATGTTCAAAATAAAGAAATTTCTGAAAATTTGCTATTTCAAGATATTTATTGTAACAAGTCATAAAAAATTTAGTGCAATGTAATTATTGGCATAAAGAAAATTTCTGTGCCCTTCAAAAAATGACTATCTGGGGGGAACTTCCTTAAATTTTGGGGAAATTTACAACCATGTTACTTAAATTAGTTGATGGAATGTTTTAAAGTACTGGTTTGGGTCTTGGTTTTGGACCATGTGAACATCGCATTATATTGGTTATTGGTAGGTATCAGACAAAATATTAAGAATATGATGAAATCTTGTGGTTGGGATTTTGGTTTTTCTCTGTTGAAGCTGCGACATGCTAATAAATTGTTTGTTTTAGCCAAGACTTGTGGCCATGGTTGGTGATTCATTGGAAAATCATAAAACTACACACTTTCAAAATAAAATCCATATAAAATATTTTGATAAAGCTTTAAGCTTCATAAGTCTATATTTTTTATAGTTTACATACTTGGGGTGACTTTGTTGTCTTGGTCTTGTATTTCCCCGGCAGATTATGTTTGTAGATTTCACATTAATCATTTCTTTTGTTTTATCGTATATCCATGAATTCTAATATGGAAGGCCTGTCAATTTATAGGAAGGAGAAAACAGGAATTGACCGGTTTTCTCTTCGACAAGCTGTAATATTCTTATGTGCAACTAATAGGCCAGATGAATTGGATTTAGACTTTGTCCGTCCTGGACGCATTGATCGTCGTCTTTATATTGGTTTACCTGATGCCAAGCAGCGGGTGCAAATATTTGGTGTTCACAGTGCAGGAAGGCAGCTTGCCGAGGATGTGGACTTCGAAAAGGTTAATTATCGGAATTCCTTGTGTTACTCTTATTTTCATTAGGTTTTGTGTGAAGAACAAATATTAAAACTGCTGTGCATTGACTAATTATTCAAATATTGGCAAGCAATGTTATCAAATTGCCTAGGCGATAGACCTGCCTGTAGCTTGGGCAAACGCCTAGGCGATAATTTTTTTAATATATACTTTTATGTTTATCTAAATCTAACATATGTATATTTTGCTCTTTAGGTGCAATTTTACAAGTTTTTTTTTGCGATAAACTTGGGCATCTCTTGATTCTCATCTGTAAACCAAAAAAATCAGACAATCAGTTGCCGAATAGGGAAAAAAAATTCAGTTGTTGAATAGAAAAAAAGAAAAAAAAAATCTCTGGTCCATTCCAATGGGCTAGAAGAGAGAGATAACAGTAGTTCTGTCGGTTAGAAGAGAAAGAGAGCTCTTATGATCGGAAGCATTCAGCAGATAAAACAGTAATTCTGTCGACTAGAAATTTTCGTTGTAAACAGTAGAAATTCTTTTTATCAAAAAATGCAGTCCTGCCTAAATCTCTATTCCATTCCAATCGGAATGGATGAGTGACATGAGCCGAAGCGACACAGAAGGGAGTCCAAATATAGAGAGCACTTTGGATTAAAAAAAAAATTGGTGAAGAAGAAGAGGAGGCGGAAGAAGACAGAAAGGGATGAACCGGCAAAGAGAGAGAGGGGGGAGAAAGAGTGGAGGAGGAATAGGGGAGGAGAAGTACCTTCTCTGGTCTGTGCTTTGTGCTCTTCATGCTCTTCTGTTTTTGTTGCTACGTGCCGTTCTCCTCTCTAAAGTTTAGTCAAAACCCTTATAAAAATAAAAGATAAGGGTTTTGTTTTATAAGATTAATAAAATAATAATTTATTTATTAGTAATAGGTGACCGCCTAGGAAAACTAGGCCTGGCGACCGCCTTTTCGCCCAGGCGGTCGCCTATTTACACAGGCTCTAGCCTAGGCTAGTATCGCCTTAGGTTTCCAAAAAACGCCTGGCCGCCTAGGCGCCTAGGCGCTCGCCTTTAATAACACTGTTGGCAAGTATTTATGATCCTTGCACTATGTGATTTTGGTTTAGATATCAATGTTATCCTAACTAAATTAAATTTCTAGTGGGTGTCACATTAGGAATTGAATTGTATTTAGAATCTTATTGCAAAAGTCAGATTCAGAAAGATTTTCCTTAAGAATCAACAGTCTAATAACATATGAAAAATTCAACAATTCTATGCTTAAATAATTTGTAATGCATCATATTTTTAGCATTGAAACACACATATGCTATAACATTTGGGAATCAGATGAGCCCTAGCATATTTTTATAAAGAAAGAATAAAAAATAAAAGCAAAAAATTGAAAATATATGTACCTGTGCATCATAGGCTCAAAGTAATGTGGGATCTAATTATTTTTTCTTTTTCTGTCCAATGTCCAGATGCATTGTATTTGTGAAAAGAATGTGCATTCAACATAGTAGTTTGAATTTTATAAATAAACTTTTATGGATTGTAAAAGTCATTAAGAGGCATGGAATGTTTACCACACTGCTTCTGTTTGATCCAATTGCATTCGTGACGTTGGAGATCTGAACTAAAGTTTATGGCAATCTGTTTTCTTTTTACTCTCTCTTCTATCTCACGCTCTCCCCTCCTCTGTCTGTGTCTTTCTCTCTCTTTCTTTGGTTTTTGTATAAAATAGAAAACACTATCATATTCATTGCAAAGGGAATTACAACAGAATTAAAGAAGTGGAAAAGATGGGCCCAAACCCCACATAATGGATAGTCTCGAAAGGATTAGGCCCCTGTTACAACTTACATCTGACAAATCTCTTGCTCGGTTCTAGTTTGTGAACAACATTTTAACAATGGATTTCTTCCACTGTTTTAAAACTCGGCCGGTACTGAGTCGTACCGGCTCCTATCAGCACAATTCTGGTCACTGTACTATTTTTTGTTCCAACTCGGCAAAACTTGGTCAAACTCGTTCCAACTTGGCAAAACTCGGTCCAGAGTCGGGTGATGCAGTGCTGGTTTGGTATTGCCTGAGTCAACTCGACTTGGGTGGTACAAGAAAAACCATGAAATGAGAATCTGGTTTCTGATTCTGAAATGAGAAGTCAAAAATTGAATTTAGATTGGGTGAAACCAGGAAACCCGGGATCTGCTTTCAGAACCAGACTTGAAACCAGATTTGTGGTTTTGTTGAGAAGAAGTGGAAAAAATTGTGTGAGACCAGGAAATCAAAAATCGAAGAGAAGAAGACCAGGAATTTACTCAGGTCAATCCAGCAAAAAAACCAGGAAACCAGAAATCTGGTTTCAGAACTAGATCTCTTGTTTCTTGAAGACGAAGAAGAAGAACCAGGAAATATAAAATAAAAAAGAAGAAGACCAGGAATTAATTTGGATGAAACCCGGAAACCAGAAATCTGGTTTCAGAATCAGATTTCTGGTTTCTTGATTCGGGTGAAAGAAAAAATCAAAGAGAAGACCAAGTATCGATTCAGGTGAAACCTGGAAATCAGAATTCTGGTTTCAGAACAAGAGTTTTGATCTTAAAATTGTTTTCTATTTAGTTGAACACACGTCACAAAATAAAAATATTGATAAGAAACACTAAATGCATAATAGAGATATCTTATTAAGGGAAGTTTGGAATTTGATGCACGCAGCAATGTTAAATTGCTAAAATAGGGTATAGATTATAGAACAATTTCATTGTTGTAAATTTTGAGCCTAACAGTGTAAACTGTATTAAAGTAAAAGAATTATTAATATAATGTCATTGCTCATAATACAGTATCTTGAATCCATGTCGAATGCTGGAAAGGCACTCTAGTGTCCTTGTATGCCATATATAGATGTGAAGTTGTTTTTATCAATTTTTAAAGCATAAATAGAAAAATGGTTTACCTCCAAAAGTTAAGCTTAATGCTTGAATCCATGCCAATGGATTTTCAATGTCAGTGGAATAGCCTTACATTTTGTGTATATATTTAAATCCAGTGAAGGAACTAAATGGCAACAACAAAAAGAAAAAAAGGTTGTCTTTTTAGGGAAAAACATTGAGGTTCCACTAAAAATGGGTGACATTTCAAGCTACAGGGGCCTTAAAAGGCTAATACCGTGTGTCACTTGACATACAAAATCAGCTTCCTGTCATTGGACAAGAGTTGATTTTCCTCCAAAAGTTTGTGTTACCCAGAGCAAACAGGGAATTTGTTGCTGATATTTTTAACAGTGCTTGACTTATTTGTGTTAATAATAAACATTGTGATTGGGCTTCACTTTCCTCTGGAAAAGTTGTCTTTTAGGTTACTTTTCTAATTCTGTTATCAATAAAGTTTCTATTATTCTGTAGACCAGTTCAATTACATGTTAAATGGAAGTTGGTTTTTCTTATATGTCCCTTACATTTGGTGTTTACTGTCAAGACGTGCATTCCACATGCTGAATCTACTTTTGGTTCTCAAATCTCAACTCAAGATTCCGTAGAAGATGTTCTTGCTGTTGTCTTATCTTTTTAATTTTTACAGCTTGTTTTCCGTACTGTTGGGTATTCTGGAGCAGATATTCGGAACCTTGTAAATGAAGCTGGAATTATGGCTGTAAGTTAGTCTTTCACAATTTTTGTTATTTTTATTTTTTGAGAATGAAAGATATTTTTGAACTGTGATCTACTGTACATGGCTTCTTAACTGCATTAGATTTTATATTTGATGGTAGGGAACTAATATTTCTTAAATTACATATTCTGGCGAGCTGATATTTTTTTAATTTGATGTTATCGTAGTCTTTCACAACTTTTGTTATTTTTATTTTTTGAGAATGAAAGATATTTTTGAACTGTGATCTACCGCACATGGCTTCTTAACTGCATTAGATTTTATATTTGATGGTAGGGAACTAATATTTCTTAAATTACATATTGTGGCCAGCAGATATTTTTATATATTTGATGTTATTGTAGTTCAGATATCACTTGCAAGTCAGGTGATATATCATTTTCATTCGCATTTCTAGGAACCCATAGATTAATTGTGTGGACAAGATTCTGGTTTATTTCCTATGTTTTGTCAAAAATGTACAAAGATTGGATCATCATCATTGTTGTCACAATTCAGTTCCCACCAAAGTGGGGTTGGCAACACGAATCTTTTTTCTCCATCTCGTTCTGTCAAAAATTATATCTTTAGGTAATTTGCGTTTTTGTAGGTCTTGTTTTATTAACTCCATCTATATCTTTTTATTTTTTTTGATAAGTAATGATATTGGATTAAAAGAAAGTCGGTCCATAGTACCTCCTAGTGTGAAAATACAAGTGTGTATGAGGATGCCCTTTCCAAGAACAAAAAAACATCGAAAAGGGCTAGGAACTATAACCTATCTTTGAAGCTATCCATCTATATCTTTTTAGGTCTTCTTCTTGATCTCTTAGGTCGTTCAATATGCATTCTCTCATACCTTATAGGTGCATCCCTAGGTCTTTGCTTTACATGTTCAAATCATCTTAACGTATTTTCTTCCATTTTATCTTTAATGCATGCTATGCCTAATTACTTTTAAATGTCTTAATTTTTTACTTTGCTTTTTTAAGTTCTGTCACAAGTTTATCTTAGCATCCTCATGTCGGTAACACTCATATTTTGAATATATTAATTTTTTGTCACCCAACATTCTACACTATACAACATAGCTGGTCTAATTGCTGTCTTATAAAGCTTACCCTTTAATTTAAGTGGAACAAATTTATCTCACAGCACCTTAAGAGCACCTCTCCACTTAAGCCAACCAGCTCTAATCCTGCTGCATCTTCATCAGTTTCTCTATCTTTTTGTTCTAATGATCAAAGATATTTTAACTTAGTGCTTAAAGGGATATCCTAATTGTCAATTCTCATAGTTGCGTTAGTTGATATTTGTGGTAAAAAAGCATTTCATAAATTTAGTCTTTGCACGCCTTAGTTTAAAACTCTTTGATTTAATTGTATTTCTTCATAATTCTAACTTAACGTTTATTTCTTCTCTTGTATGACCTACCAAGACTACATCATCTATAAATAACATGCTCCAAGGAACCTCATCTTGAATATGAGGTGTAAACTCATCCATGACTAAAGAAAATTGATAAGAGCTAGTAGCTGACCCTTGATGCAAACATATCTAAACCTGCAAGTCAGTGGTTTCATGCACCAAAGATTGGATCACACAACATTATATGCAGCCGTCCTTTTAATTAAGTAGTGTATGGATGGATAAGTTTTTGGTTTCATGCTTTGGCTATGGGAAAGTGAGCCTGTACATGATCAAGCTTGATATTCATAATATTACTTTACTGAGGAGAGATCATTTCTCCGTATGCATAAATCTTGATGTAATTTATAAGCAAAAATGTTACTTGGCAACTTGATGGTTAATTCCTCTCAGATGCCTGACTTCAAACCTCTGCAAATTGGAGGTGCTTTGTCACCTCCAGAAGAGAATAACTTTGATGCAATTCATAAACAAAAATGTTTTGGCAGGTATAGGAACAACTTGATGGTTAGTTCCTCTCAGATTCCTGCTTCAAACCTCTGCAAATTGGAAGTGCTTTGTCACCTAAAGAAGGGAATAAGTTTTATTCCCTACAGCACATACCATGTATATGGAAATTCAAAGGCTTTCAACAAATTCAAATCTAGAATTCTGGATTGCCCTGAAGAGGGATATATTTATATGCCTGCCTAGATGAATACTATTAGAAAGGTGTCCTTGAACCATTAAATTTGTTGTTATTATAAGAGTTGGGTTTCATTGTTCTATTCTTTCCTTTTCTAGGAGTCCTGGATGCAACTTAATGTTGATATAGATATTATTGTTTCTAAATATCAGCTGTTAAATAATTATAATTTTGAGTTTCAAATTGCAGCATGTTATATCAACAGGAATCTGATATTTCCTTTTTCTGCACAATCATCTACTGTTGATACATATTTTATGAGATAGTACTAGTTACACTGCTATGTGCATCCATTAGATTTCATTTAACTGACCTATACTAACATTCAATGTTGAAATAATCTTTAATTTTATGTAGTTATGTGCGAAAAATTAGACTTGATACCTTTTTAATTCATGCATTTATAACGAAATTGTTCTTAGTTTCAACTGGTGGAATTGTAATCCTTTAATACCTTATGATACACATGCATAAAAACAGCAGCTCCAAATATGTAACACCCCACAAATTCTGTTTTATATGTTCATATAATTACGTGCAGGTGAGGAAAGGACACACCAGCATTACCCAGAAGGACATCATCGATGTTTTGGACAAGCTGTTGCTTGAGGGAATGGGTGTACTACTTACTGAGGAAGAACAACAAAAAAGTGAAGAGACTGTACGTGAATTGAATTGATTATCCTGTAGAAGCTGTTGAGTGATATTATTTTGATATTTTGTATTTCTTACGCTTGAATTACAGGTGCCTTTTGAGAAAAAAAGATTTCTGGCTGTACATGAGGCTGGTCATATTTTGTTAGCTCACTTATTTCCTCAATTTGATTGGCATGCATTTTCACAGCTTCTTCCTGGTGGTAAGGTACTAATATTGACCATGGATACTGGTAGTCAAATGTTTCCATCTATTAGCACATGAGATATTTGCTAATAGCAGTATTCTAAAAATGTGGGAGGCTGTCTCAAGGCAAAGCTCAAGAAAAACGCCTTGAGGCTTTTTTACATTATGATTTGAGGCTTATCCCGTGATGCTTCAAATGTGAGGCTTAAATTGGTCATGTTATGTCTAAGGCTTGAGATTCATGAATTAAATAATATTAGTCTTTTCCTCATAAATCTGGACACAGGCATTAGTTTTCTGTTGTGTGTTAACTGGTACTTCATAATTCAGTTGAATGTATTTTGGTGGCTCTATTTTGCACTAATTGATCGCTTGTAGAAGTAGATGGAATTTTACAGACCAATTTGCAATATTCTTTTCATGACTCTCTTCCCATTTTATATTTATTCTACTTATGCTGGTATATTTTATATCTCCCTTTTTATTCAGTATAATTCATATGTGGAAGGCTTATGCTTCATGTTTTGATCTTCTCAAATACATTTCTTCATGCTTCAGAATTTGAAAGCATTGACTAATGTTATCGTTTTAAAAATGTGTCAGGAAACTGCAATTTCTGTTTTCTATCCCAGAGAAGATATGGTGGATCAAGGTTATATGACCTTTGGCTACATGAAAATGCAAATGGTAGTCGCCCATGGAGGTCATTGTGCTGAACGTCTTGTGTTTGGGGATGATATTACTGATGGAGGAAGGGATGATCTAGAGAAGATTACTAAAGTAAGTGTGACATTTTTAACAAAAGGGGGTCTCAAAGACTTGGATTTATGCTTCTTCCTTTCACAATAATGAAGCAACTTCATTATGAAAGGGTAAAAACTACTAGAAAGAGGAAAACAAAAGAAGGAAAAAAATTGGAATTCATTATAAGCTACATTGGCATACCGACTAAATGATGGAAGACTAAAAATTGGCTATAAAGACCCTTAATTTAGCTGAAGAATTCAGTTTCAGTGAGAGGCAATGGAGGAAAGAATGAAAAAGATGAAATACACCTTTTAGTTAACCGATTGCTGGTCATAAGAGAGTGAGTTTTGAGGCTGAATTCTAATCCTTGGTAGCAAAAAATAATTTCATGCCATTATTCTTTCCAGACAATATCAACTGATTGCACCTTTTTTCTCCTCCTAAAATGTACCAAATGTGAAGCACTTCGAAAGCTGGAGTTTTGACTTGGACTCTCCTTTATAATGCTCAATATTGCATGAATAATCTTCATATTTTCATCTTTTACAACGCTCGGCCTCAATGCTGAGTGGCTCAGGTTTTGAAGAAACACAATTTTAGTTGTTTTTCATCCTTTTTTTAGTGATGCCAAGCAAAAAAAATTCATTAATTAAAGAGACGCTTTTAGATCCCGGTAATTCGTTTATGCCTGGTCTCTAAGATGATCAGATGCTATACAGCTTATTTGTTGCCTGGTCTCTAAGGAGGGTAACTAAGTCTAAAATTCTGAAAGAGGTTTTACTATGAATAATGTGTAATTCTGAGTTCCTGCTCTAAAATGGGAATTGAGAAGATTCCAGTACATAGAATTCAGTTCCAGAAGTTCATCCTTATTTTTTTAGTGATGCCAAGCAACAAATATTCATCAATTAAAGAGATGGTTTTGGATCCCGGTAATTCGTTAATTTTGGGAGTTGTAAAATAGAATCAGGGATTCTAATTGTTCTGGGGTGACCTATAGAATCTGGCTTAGGACGGTAACTATGTCTAAAGTATAGCATGTTTGATCCTGGTAATTTTGTGAGTTGTAAAATAGAATCAGGGATTCTAATTGTTCTGTGGTGATCCATAGAATTTGGCCTAGGACGGTAACTAAGTCTAAAATTCTGAAAGAGGTTTTACTATGAATAATGTGTAATTCTGGGTTCCTGCTCTGAAATAGGTAGTGAGAAGATTCCAGTACCTAGAATTCAATTCCAGAAGTTAGGAATTTAACAAGGAAAGGTAGAATAAAAAGCGAATCAAGAAAAAAAATAATGGGAGCATGATATTGAATCGTTAGGGTGTGGAAGAAAGAGGATATCTAGAACTTATTGATGGCGATGCACGATTAGGGGCCCTGGGTCTGAAGATATTTTTCATCAACTCTAATAGTTTGATGTCTCTCCCTTCAAATTGTAAAAATTTGCTGGAAAGTTATTGTTTTCTTCTTTCTCTGTATTAAAACATCCATAAATCCTGAGATTGGTAGGACATGCTGTTTTTCCCTTTCCTTCTATGTCTTCTAAAAGATCCTGATCTATTTACAACTTTCAAAGTGAAAACATTTTGGAACCATCACTTTGTGCGATTGTAAAGATCTTAGGGCTGTTATGTGAGAGCTAGGCTCAAGTCTAAATGCAGCTATTTTGAACTAGAATGTCAAAGGTTAAGTTTGTTGTCAGTCCACTCCTTCTAGGTCCATGTTTCGATGGGACTTGCACTGGGTCATGGTCCCTTTTAAGGGGAAAAATCTTCCCATATTTCTACTATGGATTGAAAATATAAATGTCAAAATGGAATTTGTTTATCAGATAGAAATGCTTAATCGTTTGACTAAACTTTGACTTTGGAATCCTATACCAGCTCCTAATTAGAAAAGTAATTCTACTAAGACTCAACCATGGCTGTTACTGAAATAAAAGGTATGCCAGGGGACCAAACCCTGGCAATTCAAAACTTGATGAACTCTGGCTCTGCAGCTAAGGGCTTTACTCATCCATCATATATAAGGATGGTTTGATATGTAGATGGAAAGAAGTTTACCATAACTCCTTTCTATAGGTCTTGTGTTATTTGATCTTGGAAAATATTTTCCCAATTGTACTTCCATTTGTACTAGTAGTTGTGCCAAGGATAGCATTAGGTTAAAGTTACATTTGTTACAAACATTATAATTAAAGAGTACAAATTCTGACAATTTTGTTTCTGTATTGTTGCACCTTTTTGGGGATTGTGGTCCCAAGCTGTCCCACACTTGGATAAAGAAGGATGGTTTTGTAAAGGCCTTTTTTTTTGGGTATTGTTGCATTCGGTTAGGCCAACACACATTAGAGTTCACCTGCATCTTCTTACATACCTTCACCTATAAATTATATTTCACTATTTGTACCATATTTTTACGACCGACGTCCTTCACAATGGATTCAACAAGTCAGCTATATAGTTTGTATGTTTGATCTTATAGGATGTTAATATCGATCTCAAGAATACAGATCAACCCTTGAATGTTCCATAAATTTATAATGGAGAGTCCTGTCAGTCTTGTCCGACAATCACATGTGATTGCTACTCAATGAGGCCTTAAGCTGTTAATATATCTTGATGTCTCTCCTGTTCATCCAAATAATTTCCTATAATTTTATTTGGGGTGGGTGGGAGTACTCTTCTCTTTGCTTCTTTCACAACATTTATCATGTTCTTGAAGTGAGGAGAAGATTCTGCATTAGCTAGAATGTTACTAAGTATAAGGAAATTTGATGTAAAGAAGATTCTTTATCTCATTTGCTAGTTCATTGCAAGGTTGCTCATGATTTGTGGTCAGCTCTCCTATCGAGATTCGGTAAGCTATGGGTGCAGCCCAAATACTTGAATCAAGTGCTGCAATCTTGGAATTATAGTAAAGGAGGTACGAGATACGAGGTCTTGTGGAACTTGGCTCCGGCTGCAATTCTATGGTCGCTATGGAAAGAGAGAAATAGAAGGATTTTTAATGATTCATCTAGCTCCTTTTGGGTCTTATTAGAAGCCTCCCTCAGCTATCTATTGTATTGGACATCTAGCATAGAATCATGTAAAGGAATAGTTCGTCAGGAGTTGAATGTGGGAACTTTTGTGATTTCTAGAGCTGATCATGTATACTTTTCGTGTACTGATCCATCCTGTATTTTTTCTTTATGAATTAATATAATCCTTATTATTACTGATAAAAAAAAATTGATATAAAACTCACCATATTCACCCTCATATTTCCTTCACTTCATGCATACTTTAACGTCTTTTGCTCGAGATTCTTTCATTTGTATATTAAAAAAAATTGATCTATGGGTGGATCTCGCATCTTCGTGCTTTGTGCTTACCTTAGTGAGCCACCCTTTGACGCGTTGGCAAAAAACTCTTAGCCTCTCTAGAAATCGCATGTCTCTCTTAACTCTTTCATGTCAATTGCATGTAGGCATACCGTCCAGTGCAATAGCTTGCTTGGTTTGCCTCAGTCACACAATTAGAGGGCAAGCAATGCCATCGACCGAATCGTCTCTGTTTTCTGGCTCATGTATGGGCTATGATAGCTTCCTGTGCACCTCCTTTTGTCTTTCCTTTCTACTTTGTTGGAAGCTGGAGAATATGAATAATTCCTCATCGCCCTCTTCAAGACAAGGGCACATTAGAGCAATTTGTTACATTTTATACCCATATTCCAGGTACTTTACCACCCTGATAACCGATGCCAATAGTTTATCTCTAACTTATTCTTTTGGCACTTGTAAGGGTGCTACGGCTCCAGTCAACATCTTTTCTCATACCTGCCATATCATCTCAAGAAAACAAATTGAAAACCCGCAAATGTAATAAGAACAAGCCAAAAAAAGAGAAAAGAACAGAAAAAGAAAAAATAACATGTGAACATAATTTAAGATTTTCTAACAATTTTTGCTTTTGATAATTCTCTTCTAAGTGTTTTTATGAATTTGAGATATGTTTGCAAAATTTCTTCGTTTTTAATATAAAAATACTATTAGTTATAGCTAATTTATTTAACATTCAATGATAACTGGCTGTTATGTTTTCTGTTACATTTCTATTTTTTCATTTTTATTAGTTTTTCACAATAATCTTTAATTTTTGACATATTTTCTAATGAACAAATGACTAGACAAATTGGAACTAGTAGCCAACTATTTACATGTGCAATTGATCATAGCCTTTCCAACACATTCAACATCCAATATATATATATAATTATAATTGCATATACAATCCCTTTTTTCCGCAAAAAAAATAAAGAAATGTTTCTTTTAAACAAAATAACGACACCAACTGACAGATTGGGTGCCACTATATAGCATACATAAATTTATTGTGTTTTCACTAAGTTTACAACTGTAATACGAAAAACTCTTACCTCAAACCCAAGCTCTGCAGTCATTCACATTCTCACCAGACTTGAGTATGAAGACATTAGATTTATAATTATTAAAAAAAATAAAAAAATAAACTCACAAATGAATGTTGTCCAAGAGATTTGACATAATTTTTGGGCTTCTTGGCTCTAAAATGGTGAGAATAGGTAGAAATGTTGCCAAGATATGGAAACATTTATTTCAATCAGATATTAGAAGTGTTTGATGACATGTGCAAAAGTTGCCAGTGCTATGTTTTAGTTTGATGGCATATTGTTGATGGGACAGAAAAAATGGAATTACAAATTTCTCCCTGATTTCATGCCATTGAGGAGGAGGGGGAGGGGTCCCAAAATTGAAAGTGATGCTTGGGCTTGAAATGAATCCACTGGAAATGGAAATGGCTGATAAAAAAAAGAAAGTGGCCCATGCATTCGCCCTTAAAAGCTTCATTTTATTTTCCTTGAAGGTTCCAGATTTATGCCTTTGTCTTGCCTCTACACTGTCATATGAAGTAGTCATGCAACTTTATCGAATGCAGCAATGTAACCACTGCCATTTTCAGTTAATGCACGTCAACCGTAGTTGAACTTAAAAACATGTGAACTGAAGTAGACATTCAATCCTTATGAGTTTGAAAGTAAGGATTGTGATAGAGCATGTTGTAGCATTGTTGTGAGATGTCCATGATCTGTGCCTTTATCATCGTTCTACGATATCACATAGAACATAACTTTTATCTGTATTAACAGAAATACTATTAAGAATGATTAGCTGTATTTCAATCTCTCCAGTCCAATATTTAATAGGTCCTATATTATGTTCTAACTTTAACAGACACTAGTGTTAAATTTACAATAAAAATGATTGTCTATTCATTGGTGCTTATATGGGTTGTTCCTATTAAAATTTTGGTAATTTATTTAGCTGCAGATTATGTAGTGCTGATCATGTGTTAACATACTCCTGTCACTGAGTTATCACTACAGATTGCTAGAGAAATGGTAATTAGCCCTAGAAATTCGAGATTGGGGCTTACCACCTTGACAAAAAGAGTTGGACTAATGGATCAACCTGACAGCCCTGATGGTGAGCTGATAAAGTATAAGGTACTCTCTTGATTTTCTTTAAACAACTATTTTACAAAAACTTCAGTTGAGACTTTCAGCTCATATTTTGTTGCTTAATAGGCTTGATCAAATTACTCACGTTCTTTATTATGTTAGTGGGATGATCCTCATGTGATTCCTGCTGATATGACACTTGAAGTTTCTGAGCTGTTCACACGAGAATTGACAAGGGTAATTATAATTTTCTTCCTTTCTTTACCCTGTGACATTCCTCTCCTTTATGATAACTTGTGGTTTACATCAATTTACAATCATGAATTCCAATTCTTCTGATATTTTGTCAATGTATATAATTGACTAAGTTATGTTTATTCAAATATTAATCTTCCTGTGGCATCTTTTATTTGTGTTTGGGCTTCAGGAAAGAAGAGATTAGCAGAGAGCTTGATTAAAAATCAAAAGTTATGTTTTTGACTAAAGGTCAAAAATTATGTTCAACCAGTTCAATGTTCAAAATTAGACCACAAAAGCTAGGGCATGCCCCAATTGCTAGAGATTTTCTCAATAATTGTCTAATTGATTGCAACAATTAGACAATAATCTCATATGATCTTCACATTAATCATCACATAGAGATTTCTTTTTTGAGTTATGTATGTTGAAATATGTTGGATTTTTCTGTGTACGGTCTAATGTCTATATATTATGTCAACTATAATTTTTTGTATGGTAAATTCAAAGAATGCTCAACTCTTTTTTTTTTGTTTTGTTTTTGTTTTGTGCAACAGTACATTGAAGAAACAGAAGAACTTGCCATGAGTGGTTTGAAGCAGAACACGCATATCCTGGATATGATTGCTAAGGAATTGCTGGAGAAGTCAAGAATAACTGGATTGGTATATATTTATGCTTACTTATATTATTCATATCCTGGATATTATGTTAATTAGTGTTAACATTTCCCCAAAATTTTGCTCTACACCCCACCCACTATACATTTCACGGGGGGCATCTTTCTCGATTCCAAATTGAGCAAATTTTCATCTTCAAATTTTTATTTGAAGACCAAATAAAAGACCAAAATATTCCTATTCTAAGAAAATAAAAGATTCCTACATCAATATCCTTATTTTCATCCTTAATAATCTTAATTCTTCAAGCTCACTAATGGTTTATCCCAATGGCATCCTTTCCAATAACACCGGAAAACATAACATTGAAAAACCGGAATGTGATATGAAATCCCAGTAAGAAGTACCATGCATGCTGAAAAACAGTATATAGGTTTTCAGAATCCTTTTCATGAGGTATCAATGGTAAATCCAAATTCCAATAACAAAAATACAATATAAAAACCAAAATCCACAAGTTCATATAAAACCAATAATTATTACTTACATAATACAAACAACAAACCACACAATTGTGACATCACAGGATTCGAGAAATAAGACATTTTTGAGAAGTTAAAGTTTGCTCCAATTTTCCACTTCAAGGCTTACATGTCGGCCGAGATACACGAACTACGACAAAGTGGAGCACCCACCTAGATGCAGGGATTAAGGTTGGTAAGTGCAACCATAACTTCTCACCGAGATACATGGATAGAGGAAGAGGATTGCTGCGACTTCTAGATAAAGGACAGCATTGCTAAGATACACGGACTAGATGTATAATGGACCACGGAGTTAACCAAACAAGGAACGACCTGATTCACTAACTAGCTAAAATATGGATCTATAATGAGCTAAGCCCGCTAAACACAAAGCAAACATCACCAATAACCATAATTTATCCAAGCGATCCAAAAGTGCCAACATAATATAGAACTTACTCCAAGGTACAGGATGAACCCAAAAGTTCGTCCCAAGATACATGGGAGAGCCAAATACTCAATTCAATATACATGGAGAGGTACCAAGTTTACCCAGAGATACATGGGCGTAAGAATAACCCACAAGATACATGTGGAAACCAAAATATTCATGTTAAATCAATAAACCAAAACCAATTGCCAATATTTATTCAAAAGCCTTTGAAAAACCAAATTCATGTGTTATCCATTGATAAACCAAAATTGCTTGGAAACCCATTTGAATGCTTTTAGAAGTTCAAACACATATAAAACTGTCTTTCATAAGTGTTGAGACTATTAAAAACAATGAAAACCCCCCTTTACTAGTATAAAGCCACCTATTCCACCAAATAGTCCAAAAATCCCAAATATTAGACCCAATAGTATCAAATTTGGTTGATATTCAATAAAAACCCTCCCAGAAGTCAAAACATGTTTAAAACCATCTTAGAATATTGTACAAATCAAATAGAAACGATAAAACACCTTTTAATCCTCCAAGTCCACAATTCTAGTCTAAAACCACCTAATTCCACCAAAATGCACCCAAAATCTTCTCTAAATTTTATAAAATTCATTGGTCAGTGAAAACCATCTTAAAACCTTATATTCATGTTGGTAGATGAGTTGGATTTGCATAAAAATTATTTTAAAATTGAAAAGTAGGTCAATTTGGCCAAAATAGTGAAATCTGGGCTTCGACGCTCGAGCTTGGCTCAGGTGCCAAGAGTAAATTGAAAAGAAGCTATTCGCGCTAGTCTTTTGCTCGAGCCTAGGGTTGAGCACGAGCTTCATGCTAGTCTCACACTCGAGTTGGGATCGAGTGATACAAAATTAAGCCGTTGCGCTTGAGCTCGGGTCTAGCCCAAAGGCCAAAAACAGATCATTTTCTGGGTTTTCGAATTCTAACTCAATTCTAACCTATTTTCTTCAAACCAGGGATCAAAATCAAATGAAATATAACCAAAAAAAAACTTCTAATCTTTTGGAATCCCATTATAGTTAAAGATCAAACATCATGAAATTCTTCTCAAAACAAGTTTAGATTTATACCTCGTCATGTAAAACCGGTTCTAAATCATATTAAACCATCAAGCACATCCAAATACATCCAACCAATCTATCAAAACCAAGGGTTGTCTATTAAACTCAAAATCATGCAATTCTCTAAGTTTTAAAGGTTGCTCCTTATGTCTATTATCTGAAATTCAAAGCAAATCCTCTTCCAATTGATTTCCTCAACATCAGTCCTTCAGAAATCTCCACATCTAGTCGATCACCCTCTTCCACTTCTCTCTTTCTCTCTTTTTTCTCCTTCCAGTCGTGAGATGCTAAAAACAAACCTAACTGTTCTAGTTTCTCTTTTATAAACTCATACACCCATATTCCTATTTGAATTTTAATTCAATTAGAAACCTAATTTTATTAGGAAATTTCTTTCTCCCAAATTCTCTCTCTTAGCAACTTAATCAACTAGGATTTCCAATTACCTAAAAATCCTTGTTTAACTAGGATTACAAATTCACTTTATTCTATAGGTTCTACAAATTCACTTTATTCTATAGGTTCTAATTTAATGAATTCTTGTCCTATTTTTAATTCCCTATTTTTAAATATTACCAAATCACTCCATAACCTCACTTATTTCCCAATTTAAGACCCCTAATTAAATATAATTACCAATAGGTTCTGTTCCCTTCTATTAGGCCATAATTCTTGCTATTTAAATTCAAATTAAACCTAACTTAGGTCTAATTAAAATTTTCAGATCTAATGATTATTTAATTAATCAATTTATTAATTTGGCTAGCTAAGAAATGACTAAAATACATTTTATTTATTTAAACCTTATTTAACCATTGGATTTCTTCCAAAATTTTCTGATTTAAATTATATTATTATTTCCCCAAAAATTTTGGATTCTACTATATTGGACACATAAGACGTTGCACATTTATACTATAGACTCTAGGTCTTAGAGTTATTGATACATTTATAGCATTCCAAGTGTACATCTCAGCTTTACGAGCTTTTAACTGGTCATATCATAATGCAGAGTCACTATATTTGGAAAAGGAAATATACCTGCAGAGATCTTAGACATCTTTGTGATAGCTTGCCTCCAATACCCAACATGGTTTAATCTGCAATCACTGCTACCAATATGAGGTCTAAGCACTCATGTTGTATCTTCCTATTAATTAGTTCTCAAAACTCTACAGATGCCCTCATTATATCACATAGGAACATCCCAAAGGAGTCTTTGGTGGCTCTTGGATCCTAGATCCTCACACCTCACTATCACTATAAAAAGTTCTTTGTGACGTTTGAGTCCGAACATCCCACACTCACCCTTACTAATAGAGTTGGTTTTGGCTTTTGGGTTCTAAATCCTAACACCTTATTCTCTTACTGGGTATGAAATTCAAACAATTCCATTCATGCATTCATGTGTTTCTAATCGTCATTCAAATAATGCAAGTCTATGAAAATCTCATTTATACAATTCATAATAACTTAAGTGTCTCAAATGCTTTCATGACTAAATAAATAAAAGTAAATTTTAACATTAATCATCAATAGTCCAGATAATCATACATTCTGATCATTCACTTAAATTGTTCAACTTCAACAATTTAAATCAATTTCAAAGATTATCACCATAATATTCAACCAAAGTTCATTCAATAAATAGCACAACATAGTATTTTCTCGAGTCACTCCTAATTGTTAAGGATATAATTATTTGTGTAATTAATTTAACTCTTGTAATTAGGGTAGAATAAATTTAATGACCTTATATCAATTTATCAATTAATTAATTAATATAATTAATTATCTTAACACATAGGGCATGTCGTGTTGTACGGTATCCTTACGATAATAAATTTGTAATTTATAACAAACCATTAACTAACCTAAGAATAATTAAAGAACAAATCAGTTAAAAGGATCCCTTGTAACAAACAAACTAATTTATCATTAGAATGATTTCTTTATAACAAACTAACCGCCTAACTGTTAGAAAGATTCTCTTAACTAACCAATTATTGTTATAATTAAAAAATTGCATCGTTAGGGCCTATTGTCCAAGATAGTGGCGCTATGATTATGTAGTTAATTTAAATTAGATCACTTGTACGATTCTTAAAATTATAGGAAAAATGTCGATGATTTATTTAAATGACTCATCATATTTAGGGCCTATAATGATTAAATCTATTACTCAATAAATACTCCTTTACTAGTATCTAAAACCCTACATTAATTGAATGTTCAATATAACAAAATTCTATAAATATAGGGACAGTCGATTGGATAAAACCTTATGATAATTAAAATGCTTTCGATTTAATCAAATCCATGACATTGAGGCTGTCGAACTAGATCAAATTCACTAGAAGATATACAGGTTTATATCAATCAGCTGTTCACCCTAAAACATTATCTTCGACATGAATAAACCCATAAAGTTCTTACGGATTCTACTCCGGAACCAGAAACTATCGACTGAAATTTTTGGCCCAATTTTGCCAATCAGTCTACAATAAAAATTTCATGGTTACACACAATATCAAGAATAAAACATCCTCAAGAATCTAATTTAAAGCATCTATTCTCATATTTTGTCAGAATTTTCTCGTCTTACATAGTCCTTATAAATCATATCTCTCATCATAGCAAAGAACATCAAAAATTAATAAAGACCGTCATGACTTAAAGAAAGATTTAAATCATCAAGAATATACTGACATCATTAAAAATTCTAATCTGAGTAATCAAGAGCATAATAACCTGATCAGTAACTGATATAAATCATCAAGAAAATGATCATATCATCAAGAACCTGATCTAAATAATCAAGAACACGGCGGCACCATCAAGAAACTGATCTAAATTGTCAAGAAAACATTAGCAACAAGAATCAATTTCTTTGGTTTATTGCACTGGTCTAAAACCATCAAAAGAATCAAAGTAGGTAGAATGCATCCACCTCAGCTGCTGGAAAAATTTTCTGTGGTTGATTCTTTACTGAGAGCAGAATTTTTTCTTCCAAGATCCTCTAGGGTTGGCTTATGGGTGTTCTCCCTTCTAAACCTCAAATTTCATATACTTCATAACCATTAATGGAGAAAATAAGAGATCTTTAAATACCACCAGCTCTAGGGTTCTTTAAATCAGTTAAGCTTACAATATTGCCCTCATAACCTAGCTGTACAATACTATTTGTCAAAAATTTAGCAAAAACTAAAAGAAATCTTAATCCTGTTAGAAATTGGGTTTCTAAATTAAATATTTTACCAAAATACCCCTAATTCCCTCAATGGCCTGCATGCCCAACTCAACTCCCAGAGCTTAGTTCTCTAATTAATTGATTATTAAAAGGCTTATTTAACCCTATTATTAGTTCTAGGACCTTACAATAAGTTTTTAATATAAGTTGAATTAATGCCATAATATTAAGTGTTACCTTTAGGACAATTAATAGCAGAGATGAAACGACAGTGAGAATCAAGAATCAAGAGATTCCTAAAAGAAATCGGTTTTATTATCTTGGATTAGTTATTCATAAAAAGTGAGATATTGATAAGGATTTTGTACATAATGTTAAAGTTAGATGGCTTTAGTCGATAGATGCGTCTAGATGCTATGTGATCAGCATGTTTCCCTTAACTTAAAAGGAAACTTTCATGGAATAGCCATTAGGCTTGTTATGATCTATGGATCAGAATGTTAAGTAATAACAAAGCAACATATTTATAGGATGAGAGTTATTGAGAAACAGATGTAGAGATAGATATGGAATCAAAAGAAAATGTAAGGAATGAACATATTCAAGTTTGTCTAGGTGTTTGCTCGAAGAGGGTATAAAATAAAGGAAAGTAGGTTAAGATGATTTGAGAATGTAAAGCGAGAATGTAAAAAGTTAGTTGTGAAGAAGTTGTGGGAGGGTGCTTTTTTAAAGATTTAGGAGGGTGAGAAGAAAGCCAAAAGAGCCTGGATGCACAAAATAAAAAAGGATCTAGATGCTCATAATCTGACTAAAAATATGGTTTTTGACGAATTGAGATGGAGGAACAGGAATTTTCTGGTCAACCTCAAATAGTTGGGATAAAGCATCATGTTGTTATTATTTTATATTAAACATCACTAAATATAATAAAATAAAATAAATACCCTGGTTTACTACAACTGAAATAGTGGTTCTAATAACCATCAAATAAGAGCAACTTAGTTTCCCCTCTATTTGGCTAACCGGGAAGGAAAATTAGAGAATGAGATCTGACCATCCTCCACAGGATGAGACAGATGCCAAAACTCCAGTTGAAGTTCCCACACGCATACACACACACACAAAAGAAACCTTATTTAGCATTTTGTTAGTGTCTTTTTGTACTCTCCTTGTACATGAGGCTCATCCATTTCATTTCATGGGATAAAAAAAATTGCACTATTTTCCCACCCCCCCCCCCCCCCCCCCCCCCAACACCCCAAAAGCCGTGATCTATTCATTGGTTTTGTAAGCTAATCTGAGTCTACTACAGGAGTGTGTGATTTTCAACTACTGTGGTTATTTTCCTTAGAGATGCTGGGTTTGTTTATAAATAACAGAAACTTGGGAATAACTATCTTGTTCGTGTCATCCTAGTAACGGATTATGCCATCCTAGAAATTCATACGTCATCCTAGTAACAGAGTAATGCCATCCTAGAAAGTCATTCAGATATTAGTGTTTTCCAACTCAATAATGATAATGAGGAACTTAAAAGTGAGCTTGATGGATGAGAATGATCTTTTACTAATTATTGATGCTATAACTGAACTACATATTAATTGAGTTTTTTAGAAATTCCAGAAGTTCCATCCACAATGTTTGATACTGCTAATGAAACTGAATTCATGGATTAAAATGAAAATTGATTCTGATATTACATAAGTGTTAAGCACCCGTTGGACCTAAAAAGCTTAAGCTGATAGGTAAAGGTGTAACTATTTTATCAAAGGGCCCAAATATGATATTGCAACACTTCCCTGCAAATGTGACTTCACATGGGAACATACATGGGGAGGACAAACGCAGGGAACATACACCCTGCATACAAATAAATGACAAGGCAACTCACCCCAGGAGTCAAAAACAAGACATCCTGCTCTGATATCATGTGAAACAACTGTTGGACCTAAAAGCTTAAGCTGATAGGTTAAGGTGTAACTATGGCTGCGTTTGGTAACGCTTTTACTTTTTTGCTTTTAAAAGCAAGAAAGCAAAAAAGCAATTTTATGCTTTTCGAAAGATCTTTTCTTGAAGCAAATGCGTTTGGTAAACTTTTGCTTTGCTTCTAAGAAGCAAAAAAGCATGTTTGGTAATTGCAGTAACATAGAAATTGCTTTTTGCTTTCATAAAAGTATTGTACACAATTTATGTATTGTACTTAGAAATATACTCAAAAATATAAGTCCAAATTATAAAAGATTCATAAAATAGTCATTTAATTACATTCAAATAATCGGGTTGGGGTTAATCGGGTTGGACTAAATTAAGGCGGGTTGGAAAACCCCCAACCCAAACCCAACTAGCCAATAAACGGGTTCAACCCGCCAACCCATTTATTATTATTATTATTTTTTATTTTCCAAAAAATATTATTAAAATAGGGTTGGGGGTTAATTGGATCCAGTTGTACCGGATTCGGGTTGGGTTTTTGGGGTTAATCGGGGTCGAAACATGATACTTTTGCCATCTTTTTTTTTTAATCGGGTTACCTATCGGGCGGGTCATAATCGGGTTAACCCAATTACTGTTATTTTTCAAAAAATATTATTAAAATAGGGTTGGGGGGTTAATTGGATCCGGTTGTACTGGGTTCGGGTCGGGTTTTGGGGTTAATCGGGTCGAAACATGATACTTTTGCCATCTTTTTTTTTAACCGGGTTACCTGTCGGGTTGGCGGGTCATAATCGGATTGACCCGATTACTAGCGGGTTGGGGTCGGGTCAACCCAACCCATTTATAATCATGTTGACCCGTTGGGTTGGGTGGCGTTTTGCCCGTTCTAGCAATAACAATACGTTTTTGCTTCTTAAGTGAGTATGGATGCATCTTTAATATAGGAATAAAGCAATAGGGTATCAATGGGTTTTGAAAGCAATAAAGCAATTTTGTAAAAAAATTGAGAAGCAACGTTTTGTTGCTTCCAGTGAAAAGCAATAAAATTGCTTCTTTGCTTTTAGTAAATTGCTTCTCGTGTACGTTACCAAACGGTACTTTTGCTTTTAAAAGCAATTTTTTGCTTTCAAAAGCAAAAAAGTACTTCCGAAAAGCGTTACCAAACGCAGCCTATGTCTATCAAAGGGCCCAAATACGATATCTGAACAATAAGCATAGAGGTCGTTAAGTCATTAAGAGGCCTCAAACTAGTTGTTGGTCTTCATTTACGAGGACTAAAAACACCATTGGATATTGAGAGCACAGCTTCCTGAAATCCTGTTGTCAGGGAAGAAATATGGATAATTGGAAGTCTAAATCACCATTAAATTCTGGTAGTCGACATTTTGAATGATAATATGAAAATAACTAATTTCCTGCATTGGATTTATACGTGTGCGTGTGTATGATCTGGCTCGAGGAATAAATTTGCACTAGTTGATGGCCTACTATCTTTATATTTGTAATTTTTTGCCTTATCATTATGTCTTATATCAATCACAAGGTACTCCTGTCTGGACTTGTGATCTCTCATCTTACAAGAAATTCATAACTGTACTGGGAGTACTTCTGTCTTGACTTGTGATCTCTCATCTTACAAGAAATTTATAACCTTAACTGGGGTTATCTGTTGCATCCTTGATATCTTATGTTGTCTCTTTTTGAGTAGGAAGTGGAAGAAAGGATGAAAGAAATGTCCCCTATAATGCTTGAAGATCTGGTTCAACCGTTCCAAATCAACTTGGAAGAGGTACTCTTGTCTTTGCTTTAGGCCTTCCTTCAATTTTTTTCTACCTAGTATTTTTGTGCTAGCAGGGGGTTGTCATTCAAGTTACAGAAACCAATGAGTGTAATATCCCAATTAATTTACATAATTTATTATTAGTATTAAAATAGAAAATATTTCCCATGTATTTGTTCAATATTCTACTTAGAAATACCTTATGGCAGCTCATAACATCGTTTGTCTTATCATTAAATCTTCTATAAGCAAAATCCTTCCTGGCATGTGTTAATTTTCTAAACAAGTTGTTTTTAGCTGTCATAGGATCTGTTATATTTTTGGGGCAAGCATATTTTTATTCCATGTGCCACAAGCATTTCCCTTGATATAATTTATATGCAAAGCTCCATGATCATTCATTGAAATTTCTTCCGTACATGGTCCTACTGGGCTGATTATGATGTTGAACTTGTCATTTCTAATAATTTATTCATTTTCTTTTTCATGATGAAATCTTTAGGAGGGACCATTGCCTCATAATGATCGATTGCGTTACCAACCACTGGATGTGTATCCTGCACCTCTCCACCGGTGTTGAAAGTTCCTACAACTTCTGTGTCAGATCATTTTGTTCCTGACATGTACAATATGATCGTGGCATCAACTCAATGGTGATGGTCTTTTCCTCCACGTCAATCCTTGGGTGAAAATATTGGGTTCTCTCTTTCAATCAAGCAAGCAGTTTCGGCTTTGCTCTGGATCTTCTGGATCTTGAATCCTACATGGAGGACTAAACAGAAACCCCTTTTATACATGGGTGTGTATGGCATTTTTGGCTGAAATTTTGTGCATCGGTCTTGAGTAGGCATCCGCTTTGATCTTGTTTCTGTAACTAATTTTTGATGATGATTTAAGCCAAAGCCTCGGGAAGAAGTTAATCAATTCACATGTGTAAATCATCACAGCTTAACAAATTTTTTTTTAACTGATTGATTAATTCCATTTATTTTGATTTCAGATCCTCTTTCTTTTTTGAAATCATCACAGCTTAACAAAATTTTTTTTAACTGATTGATTAATTCCATTTATTTTGATTTCAGATCCTCTTTCTTTTTTGAAATCATCACAGCTTAACAAATTTTTTTTTAACTGATTGATTAATTCATTTATTTTGATTTCAGATCCTCTTTCTTTTTTGATAGGTAAATTAGAATTTATACATCCTTGCATGCATGTTTTTGAAAACTTGTGATTCTGGCAAGTAATCATTCTTAAATATCTGCATCCCAAAGAAGGGATGCTCATGGGTTTCTGATGCCTAAGATTTTGAAGATTTTTTTGTTCCGGTATCAAAGCGACGAATACAACCCTTAGCCTGTAATGGTGGCCCTTTCAAATTCAGTCAGGATTAAGGTTTTCAAGCCTCACTTTTGCCACGTTGTCCCTTATGGTGCCTGCTCCTCTCTATTTTTGTCGCCAGATGGAAACTTGAAAGCAACAACCTCACATTTTTCAAATAAAACAGCTTCCAAGTAGCAATTCAAAGCAACTGAAAATAGATAAATCCTCCTTCCGAAATAATTTTTTTCTAGCTTGAATACAACTGTGAAGTTCAGTTACAGGGTTTGACGAAACTGCAAAGATTCGGATAAAAGCCATTTGCTGCGGGGAACAAGATTACTGTTTCATCTTTTTCATGGATCATTTGTGCTACAGTAATCACCCAATCCTGGGCAAAAGTTACCGAAAACTGCAACCGTGTTAAATGATAATCAGTGTGGAAAGATCCGAAATCGAGGAATTTAGTTTCAGATGGAAGCTCATCAGGCGAAGATCTCTGCACGTCAGATGCTTGCTTGGATTGTTGTAGCCCTGATTATGATCGCCAAAATTTGAGAGGAATACGTGACATCAGTGGCAATACTTTTGCTCATCTTGGAAAATCCCCATGAGAAAATGTTGAAAGTCCCAAAAGTCCTATCACTCCGAAGGAGGGTCTTTCTCGGAAGTCCCTGGAATGAACACAGGAAGCTGCTTTCCAGCTCTAGCTTCTTGAGGCTGGTTTGAAGTTATCCTCCCCTGTTCTGGTCTCAAATTTGTATTGGAACCATGTCTTGGGACATCAGCACTGGGAACCTTCAAAAGGGGGCCACCAAAGAAAATAGACTCTCCAGTGTACATAAGTTTCTCAGATTGCGACAATGGAGTCTTTGCTGCAGAAGATTCATGTGATAGAACAAAAGGCCTTCTATTGTAACTGCTTGTTTCTGCATGCAGGTTTGTGACTCCAACTTGCAATGAACCTTTAATTCGGGTCTCCGAAGCAGATTCAGTGGTCCTAGCAGATAACGGGATTGAGACATACCTTCCAGCTTCTTGATCCCAAACAACAGAAGTCCGCTTAGCATCTCTAAGAAGAGAAGCTTGGGGAACCGATAACAATGGATCTGAACTATTTCCCCTTTCCCTTTCCGTGATCTTGTCGTCAAATCCTGAGGTGGAGGAATGGAATGTTGGTTTCCCAAGATTTGGGAAAGTTGGTCTAGCAGTAGTAAATGGTCTGTCAGGAACAAAGTGGGGTACTGAACTTGGATTAGTAGCACCAAAAGGTCGTTCTTGAGGGAGAGGGCTCAGGGTGACAGACTCATGAACGTGGCTGGGACTGCTGAAGCTACTCATGCTTTGAGTCCCGGATTCGCAATCATCACGGCTACCATTACTTGGTGCATACGAGGTTCTCAAAGGAGATAGTCTCAATTCATGCTTGGTCTCTTTGTTTCCTCCCATATCAGTGCTCATACTGCTTCTGCAGCTCATGTTTCCACTGGAGCTCAAATCTGGTTCAGGCAAACGGCGGTTATCAACTGGCCGGAGAACAGAGGATGATGCCCTAGCCTTTTCAGCTGCTCTCATTGCCTCGTTTGAGTCTAATTTTGCAAGCTTCCAAGCACTGATCCTAACAGGCCGTTTTGTCAACTTGGTCCCTCTCTCTGCAAATCCAGCTGCATCAGGATCAACAGTAGATGGTACCATACCAGGATCCAAATGTGGGACAACCTCGTCCTGATAAATAAGTTTCGAAATGAGAATTTATCCATAACAAGCTAATGGGACAAAAGAAGTACACAATGTTTATCTTTAAAAACTAGTAGAGCAGAATGAATGGATGTATGGAGCTGGAAATTTCTCAAATGAAAGGGCAAGCAAACTGGTTTCCAACAGGTTTTGGACCACATAAAGCTAATAAACACTGAAACCCATTTAAACTGATTAGTACAGAAGGGTTTATAACGTTAGTCTCAACCCATCAAGGTTTAAAAAGGTTTCCAGTTTGACTACCTGATAAGTTCAGATGGTTTCAACATAGAGATCCATGTTAGAGGTGAATCTTCAGATGATTTGTGTGATGTAATTTTAATGCGTTATTAAGGTTCCCATTCACTCTGCAGGTTGAAATGAACAATGAACAAATAGAAACGTGTTCTTAGATGTTTTACATTGATTGACATAGAGGCTTTTTGGTAATGTTTTTAAAAGCAGTTTTTCTGTTTTTGAAAACAAAAACTCAAAAATTGTGTTTGGTAAGCACAGTTTTCAAATTGTTAATAAAGGAAAAGAAGAAGAAAAAAAAAATCCAAAAACAGCCGCGTTTTTTTGTAAGTTGAAAATTTCAATTTTTAAAAACACAGAATCATTTTCTAATTTTTTCAATCGCATTTTTGTAATTTTTTGTTTAATTAATCAAATCACTCATGCCTTCATTTAACACTACCACAACCATTACCACCGCACCACTCACACACCACCATCACCACGTCTTCACCTCCACCACAACCACCACCATCACCATCACAACCACCACCACCACCACCGCCGCCACTATAACCACCGCAACCACTACCACACCCATTATGAATATCATCACTACTATCATTAATTAAATCACTACTAATACCCTAACCATAATTGATTTTAACAAAATGTTACCAAAACGGTTTTTTTCTTTCCTTGCTTCCAGAAAAAAGAAAAAAAACAATTTGAAAACTTTTTTATTTTCAAATTATTTTTATCAAAAACGTTACCAAACAGCCTCTTAGTAACCTCAAATATAAGGGTGGATCTCAATTCCATAATAGTGCACCATATGAAATGTAACCTTCCACTTCTCTCCTAAGCTTTATGCTGCAAGTTTAACTGGAATCCAGGAACCCATACCTGATAATCTACAAAGACCCTTGGAGGGGTACACCATGCCCCCTTATATTGCAGGCCAAGAGAACTTCCACCGCTTAAGCCAGTTGTAGCAGATCCAGAAGGGGAATAGGGAACATTTTGCAGCTCCTCATCAACAGACGCTCCTGCAGGTGCCTCGCTCATTGCCCTCATGGCCACAACATATTCATAGGTTGTAATACCCTGATGGTGTTATAAACAGAAACCAAACATGGAGTATAATAACAACTCTTTGATTTGTCAAATAAAAATAAACATATAAGAAAAGGTATCTTGACCTCTACCTTTCTTATCAGTATCATGTGGAAAAAGAAAAGTTCGCCTAAGGGAACACAAGCCAGTAATGAAACTGCAGAACATATTGCCTGAAATAGTAATAGGAGTAAAACACTTGCATCAAAATATTCTTGAACAGGACAAACCATATGCTACTTCTTGCTGTCCCATATTCATCATAAATGCAACCATCGCATTGGACGAAATTTCAGCCCTTAATACAAAAGCCATTTCATGAAAGACTTACCACGACAGTTGCAAATGGGGCACGAGAGAAGCCATTGCCAAGCCTTTCAATTATTTGATTCTCCATGTCCTTTTTATCAACAAAGCAACGAACTATGACAGCAATACCAACTCCAGCCTCAACCACAAGCTGAATCAGGAAATTCAGGAATAATATTGCAATCATTAAAACACATCAATGCTAGTGTTAGAAACAAAGAATTGTAATACATACCCAAATGAGACTTGTAGCCATAAGAGCTATGAAAGTAACATAATTTTTTCTCCCAACACAATTATTAAGCCACTGCAATCATAGGAAATGTAAGGCTTATGTCCAAGAAATTACAAATCCTCAAAAATTCAAATATATTTATGACCTTTACTTCTCGAAAGCACTAACCCGACAGTGGTGATCAAATCCATCAACACATTTATCACAGCTTCTACAGTGTTTACTGTACTTGCGCACCTGCAAGATGATGAATCATTCTATAAACAAAACAGAGAAGAGTTGTAGCATCAGATCATAGGCATGAACAATTTTCTCATATAAAATAAGCACATTGGGAAATGCATCCAAATACTCAAACATGATTATCAAAAGCAAAATAAGAACTGCAACCCCTATAATGTCTATTTCCTTTTTCCTTTGAAAGCTTAATACAAGAAATACAGTTAGGAGCATATGAACGCACATCAAAAGCTTCAAAACAATAAATTCAAGAAATCAAAACCAGTTAAAGTTCAAACCTTTGACATAAAATAATTTATTTTAAATCATTTATAGAAAGAGAGAAACATCTGGTTCTTGGAGGGGACCTCAGTAACCCATTCAGCTTTATATTTACGAAGCAACAAGATTCAGTATACGCAAAATTCCAAGATTTCAACCTATGATACCACAGCATTAAATATTGATACCATAACTTACTATGATCCAAATAATATGGGGTAGTTTCGAATAGTGTGAACTGATATTAGTGAAAGACAATGTAAAATGAAGAAGGCATGCTAGATTTGAAAACCCCCACTTTTCTTCACTCTTAAACCTCCTACAGCTCTACAAATGCAAAATCCCACAAGATCATCCCAGAAGCCATATCCTTAACAACTTGAACTGCATTCTTCGCCACAATGTGTGAAAGAGTCATCATTGAAAAAAAAAAAAAGAAGGAAAAAGGGGTTTAAATGGTTTGAGCATGTAAATCAAAGACCTAAACAGTGATAACGTGTAAAAGAGTCATCATCAAAACATCTAAGAGAGCAAGGAGAAGACAAAAAGAACATGGACGCAATTAGTCAGAGCACATCTGAAATTCTGAATAACCATAGGTTGACTTAAGACATAGCCTTTCATACATTAAGATGAAAGAACATTATTCATATTGTCAACCCCAAATGGGATAAAGCATTTGGCTTTAATTGATTGGTAGATTAAAGACATGTATGGGAAGGATTACTATGGGCAGTGACACAAATGAATTTCTGATAACTGTATGTTTATACCAAGGTCCAGCTATGAGCCCCATCCTTCTGATTTAACTATTCATGACTTAACTATTAAACCAAGAACAGACGCTTTGGCGCATGTTAGTTTTATTGGATTAAACTGGAGGCAGTGAATGCAAATTTTTTGTTCTGGAGGGATAATTTGGAATAAAAAGGTTTTGAAATAAATCAAACAAAAATCCAAATATATAGAGTTTATTATAAATAATGATAAGGTAAAGCAATAGTAAGAATTGATATCAAGAGACTCCTTAATGAAATCAATTCCAGTATCTTTGGTCAATTCTAGACAAGGATAGAGATCAATATTGTCAAATAGCCCATGTGATAGACCTACCCATTGCCTAGGCGATTCGGTACTCACCTAGGCGGTAATTGTTCTTTATGAAAACATTCAATAATAAATATATCACAATTACAACAAACAGCACAGAATATATGCATTAATTAAAAGAATAACTAGCATAACATTTTTTTTTTGGAGAAAATAACTAGAGTAAGATGATTTTTTTTTAAATGTATAAAACCAAAATAGGGCATTACTGAGTTGTTATGCACACATACACATGCATGTATAGATACATAAATACATAAATATATATATATATATATATATATATATATATATATATATATATATATATATATATATATCTATCTATCTATCTATTTGTGTGTATTTATGTCTATATACTAAAAGAGGCAACTGCCCAGTCAAAATAGGCCATTAGGCGGTTGCCTAGACAAGCTCTTGCAAGCCTAGAGTCACCTCAATTCCGAAAAAACCGCCTATTGGTGCCTAGGCTAGCTCCTTTAACCACACTAATAGGGATAATGATGAACATGTTGCATGTAGAATTAGAGTTGGATAACTTAAATAGAGAGAAAATTTTGTTTGTTGCATGATTGATGTGTCTCACTCAAACTAAAGGGAAAATTTTTTTTTTTGATCAGTAAATAAGATATATTATATATATGTAGATAAAGAGAAGCATGATTCATAAGTACACAAACAGTGTACCTATGATACATATTTGGGATCTAAGAAACATAACAGAGGGGCAGTTTTACATGTTCAAATACTCCCTCTCCCATCCCCATTCCCCCAACCTTTGATGACCCAAAATACCTCCCATATCTGCTGCTGGATTTCATTAGACAATAAAGGGAAATTTATTAGACAATAATTAGGCATATGATAAATTAATTAGAATGTTGTGCAACAAAAAGCAAAATATGAATAGAATGAACATTGCTGAGATATGGACGTTGAGATGGTTGTGTAGAAAGATTAAAAAAGATAAGATAAAGAATGACCAAATCTAAAAGCAGTTAGGTGTTACCCAAATAGTTACTGAGATAAAGGATAGTAGGTTGAGATAATTTGGGCATGTCAAGCAAGGACCAAAGGAAGAGTTTTGAGATGCTATGAGAGGACAATCATAGAAAGATCTATAAGGGTGAAGAGGAAAACAAAAACAAACATGGATGGAATCAATTAAAAGTGATTTGAATACTCAAAAGCTAACTGAAGATATGGTTTTTAACAAATTGGATGGAGGAACAGGATGCATGTTGCCAAACTAACTAGTTGAGATAAAGCATTTGGTTATTGATTGATTTAGTGACTTCTTTAAGTTACTAGAGATATTTACATGTAGCTGTTTCATTATTACTCAAGATCATGCGTAAGACACACATGGAGCTCCCACATACTTCACATTAAATAGTTCAAAACACAAGTATTTCGAGTAGATCATAAATCACATGCACATATTCTTCATATAAAATTCATGCAATTCTACCATTTTCTTATTACGCATTTTAAACTGCCTAAATAGATATGACATGGTATTGGCAGTCATCTATACTAATACCAGCTACAAGCATGGATTGCAATTTTGCCGAAATTTTGTTTTTTCAGCAAGGTAGCGGCACGAAATGATTGGGGAAATTGAGATTTCCCCAGTTTCCCTAATTTTGGTGAAATTTCGACAAAATCTCCCCATATTTCCCTAGATTTCCCCATATATTCATTTATTATAAATATATTTTTTTCCAAAATACAAGAAAAACGCATATTTCCCCATTTCGCCTCACAGGGAAATCTGGGGAAATATTCCCCGATTTCATCGAAATTTTGCTGGATCTCTCCAACGAAATTTTGGTGAAATGTGAAATGGTAATCCTTGGCTACAAGTACCAAAAAGAAGTTATTCATTAAGTACATATCCCCTTCAACAATCAATATATCCAACCTAGGCCAAACAAAGCATGACCAGCTGAAAATCTGATTAAAGAACATTCAATTCGAATATATAGAACCAGAAATATAAAAATCCATATAAAGTTTTTGGGCTTATGAATATGAATCATTAACAAATTCACCATCATCCAATTATAACTGGCATAGTAGTGCTCCAAGAAACCCCATCCAGTTAGGCTTCATATATGCTCATCATCCTGCATTTCTCCAGTGATGAATAATGATCAATTGTCCTTTGAAATTTGATCTGTTAGAAGGTCCAAAAAATGAAAATTGACGAACATTTCTTCTCGACTTGAGATTAGTGGATTGATATTTTCCAGAATTATGGTAGAAAGAGGATGTCAAGATACATGTATGCAGCCGAAGTTGCTACCATCACAATTAAAACTCAATCTATTAACAAAATGCAAAGGAAAAAAAAAGACAAAAGATACAAACTAGCAATTTATAATACCTCAGCATTGCACAATGTGCAGAACAAAGCATCTTCCCCAGTGGCTTGTTGCTCAGTTGTTGCTCCATGTTTGCAGCAGTCTTCATATACAAACAATGCACATAAGAGTCCTCCAATGTTGAAGCAAGATGATTTTCTAGTTGCAGGTCCCACATGAATGTCTACCCTCCCAGCTTCTCCAAGTGAATCTTTCTTGCTAGAGTTAGCTCCAACAGAGCTTCTAGAACCCAATGATGGAGATAAATCTGCCCCAATGCTAGTTTCAACAAAATTACCCGGATGGTCCATCCCTGACAATCCATGAGTTGCATTGGGTTTAGTTGTTAATTCGCCATTGAATTTTGATAAAATCCCAGGATCAGCAGGGTTAATTGCTGTACACCGAACATACAGAATAAAGACCACCAACGCCTGTTATAAAAATAAAGGGGACACCAAACAAAAAACAAAAATAAAGTGAAGACCTTTTATGAGAAAAACAATGGAATCTTAGACAAAATGAATTTATATGAATTTCTGTACCACAGGAGTGTAAATTGCAATTGAAACATATTCCAAGATGCGGCCACCAAGGAAAGGGGCAAAGAAGGCATAAAATGCAACAACTAGCAAGCAGAACACGGTAATTGCAACAACCTATTCAAAGACAAGAAAAAAAATAATCAGTTACTGACAAATATTGAAAATCCAATATAATTTGTGCAAATTGGAGATTATATCCAAAATCAGGCATTTCAATAAGATAAGTAGTAAAAATGTTTTAATAATAAATAAGATAATAATAATGACAGTAAAACAGATATTAATGCAGCAATAACATAAACCATTCAATAAATGAATGGTACACATTATCATAAGAACATCAATGATGACAATAACGACAGATAAATAGAAACTATCTAACCACCTGCATCTCATCAGCATGTTCCACAATATCTGGTTATTATTGAGGTAAATATATAAGCAAAAGTTAATTCCTCACCATTATAACCTAAAATAATAATATTACAACATATTCTTGAAGGAATATTTGTGAAAAGTCCTATTACTATCTGTGTGGCCAAGGATGGCCAAGGATCTTTACCATGCAGAAAACTTTTACAGAAACTTCACTGTGGCAACATTACTTCAAGGTTGAGAATTCTTCTTAAGAAAGATAAATATCAGATTGGGCTTCTTGTCCTAGAGTCCTGAATAGGATATATTGCCATTCTTCCAAGATTACTGAAGATCAAGAAGATCAAGGCAACATTTGCAAGAGGTCATGTTGCATGAGTTTTCATGCAGAAAGATAAACTACAGTTCGGCAGGCAGCAAAATGGAAACAAACTATTTCCTTTTCTTCTCATTTCTGCCAAATTAAAAAATCATAGAGCACAAGACCTAAGAAAACGGAAAGTTTTTCAGCGGAACTTAAGGAGGAAAATGCCTATTTTTCATGCTTAATGCAGTGCAAAAGATGCACTGGATAGGTATTGTGTAAATATGAGATAAAACCAGAAATATTTTTAGCATTATTGCTATGCAAGTATAACATAAAATAGGGCATTCAGCCTTGAACTTTCTTTTCTCTACAAATCACAACTTCATATCAGAACATGAAAAATATCAGTACCATGAACAGTATTCATGAACAAGGACATGAAAAATGTAGTAAACAGTGTCACGATGTGGGCATGTCTGTTTACATTTGCCTAGCCTCTACCAAGTGACAATTTCCGTCACTTAGTAAATATGATGAATTTCATTAACTCAAAACCATTTTACCCTTGTAAAGTCAGTAGTTTAGCTATCACTAGTTGAAAGGGTGGTAAATGGTATAATCAAAATTTAGAAAGCTAAATTTTGTTTTGAAAATCTAAAGGAAAGGTATCTGTAATTTTGGTGAACCACTGCAGGTTTTTATTACGTCAATCAACTCTTTTGCTTCCTCAGATTTTATTTCTAGAATTACTTAAGTCTGTGTCCAGTCTAAAATATCAAGCTTGTTGGTTAGCTAAAAATTGTAATTTTCTTTTCCTTTGAAAATATAATTACATTTTTTTCAACTTATTTTGATATTTGAGGTCCATCACCCAAAGCTTATTTGGATAGATATCTTTATTTTACAGTATGTTTGGATGATTTATCTCAATTCATGTGGTTATACTTTATGATTCTGATGTTCATGTGACCAATTTATTTTGATTCTGATGGTCCATTCTCTTGCTCCAAATTCCTGATGGAACTGGATGTTAAGAACACATTTCGTGATGATGATCCCAAAGAGGTTTCTATGGCTTCTTATCCAAGCTTCAAATAACTTGTTATGGAAGGAAATGTATGCACATTGAAGAGATCAATTTACAAAATGAAATATTCCCCTAATGATTAGTTTTAATGGTTAAAAAATGTCCCTAATGAAGAAAAATGTTTCTTTTTCTTCTCTTTCTGTATCCCCATACCTCATGGGTCTTGTATTTTCTTTCTCTCCCCCAGTTTTAATATATCTTTCATTATTCATCAGAAAAAAATAATGCCATGAAAAATCAGGATAATCATACCCTCCTGGGTCTCCTCTGTTGATCATGGTGATAAGAAATAATGCACAGGAAACTCAACAACTAAGACTTTTTGGCAACTGATATAGAAATTAAAGATTTGAGAGTTTCAGATATTTCCAAGTATACAAGATGCAAGAGCAGAGAAAGGCATATATATTTTGCAAAGAAAGTATAACTTTTTCTGCTCAACTCTACTAGGAAACTGGGATCTAGAGCAGTAGACACACTTATTGAGCCTAGCTAAATCGAAGTGTAAAGCAAGTACTATCAGAAAAGAGGACGCTTCAAAGACTCCTTGGAAAATTATTACCCCTATTACCAATTACACTAGATGATGGATATGCAATTAGCGTAATAAGTCAACGAGTGCCTGAGAATTTCCCACTTGGAAGCTGTTGAAACTTGAAAGAATCTAAAGATACTTGAAAGGTTAAACTAGTCAAGACCCTTTTGTCTTTTTCCAAAGAATGTCACTTAAGGGTAGAAGCCTATCTGGATGCCAATTAGCTGGTGCTGCTAATAATCAGAGGCTTACTACCGAATATTGCATGTGTTGAAACTAATCTAGTCACCTAGTGAAGCAAACAGCAAATTATGGTAACAAGCTCCAATGCAGAAGTAGAACATAGAGCTATGGCACATATGTTGGCTAAGTTTTTTAATGGGTAAGGAGACTTTTAATATATCTTGGATTTAAGAGTAAGATATCTACAAGAGTTTTCTGTGGCAAAAATGCAACGGTTAATATATCATATAATCCAGATCACCATCACAGAAATAAGAATATTGAAGTTGATTGACATTTCAGTAAGGGAAAAGTTGACTAAAATTCTTTTAAAGAAAAAATTATGATGTCTTATGCAAGCTGAGCATTAGTGGAACATATGTTCAGATCAATGGGACATCATGTAATTATGAGAAATAACCAGTGTAGTTTAGTACTTTTGCTATGATATTATAAATAGCACTTTAGAGGATACTCGCCCGAGAACTTTCTCTCCTTAATACTTTTCATTTCTTTCTTCTCTTTTCTTTATTTTGTTTCAGAACTCTTACATTCTCTACGAATCACAACTAGTACATTGAAAATCATCTATATTTACAAGAGTGTTTCATCATTTTTCTAATTTTCAGTACTCATGATATGCAAATTAATGTCCAGCCTAAGATTAGTCCACTCTAAATGGGAATTCAAGCGTGTGATTTAAGCTTCCAGCTTCAGAAGTATAAGCAGAAAGGTTTCTATATGACTTTGATATATAAGTTGTCACTAGGGCCAGTTGTCTGATGAGACATGGATTTTTTTTCTTTTTTCGTGCAAAGTAGAAAATAATGCGACCAAGTTAGACCATACACTAAATTTTGTCATTGGTTACAGCAATCAACAAAATTTTCTAATATCTTTTTAGTTCTCTTAATAAATATGTTAAAAAAGACAAAAAAAATTATAGAAATAATGGTCAATAAAAGATTAGAAAAATATAGAAGTGATAATAAAGAAACTAAAAAGATAATCAAAGAAACTCAAATATAAGCCTAAAATACAATATAATAAGTTAGGTACTAAAAAATGAAATGAACCAAATTAGATATACTAAGAGCGAGGATTTAAGTGTCTTAATAAAGGATAAGAAGATTAAAGAAAGATAAAAGAAATATTTTCAGAAATTCTTAATCTACGAAGGTGTGGAAAGCTTTGTTTTAAGTAAAGATGTGTGATTATTGGACAGCGGTGCCCACAACCCCCCCCCCCCCCCCCCCCCCCCCCCCCCCCCCCAAAAAAAAAACCTCTTTTTCCTTCTTCCTTCTTTATGTTTGTAGGAGTGAAGGAAGCTTTAGCAAAGATGAAAATAAGAAAGGTATTCATGTTGGGTTTCCCACATCAGTTTTGGAAGGGCCTGGTGGTCACTTTATAGTTGTGAGGGAAAGCTTCATCCCATGAGGTAGCTTTTAGGGTTAAGAGGCTCAAAACCACCCAACACTAGTATTGGAGCCCAAGTTTCAACAAATCTCGGCCTAACAGTCCATGGGAGAAATGGATCGTCATTCTCAAACCCAAGGCCCGATGTGTGTGGGGGAGATTGTTGGGTAACCCACATCAATTGTGGAATGGGCTAGTGGCCACTTTATAGGTGTGAGGGAAAGCCTCATCCCATGTGCTAGCTTTTGGGGTTGAGAGAGGCCCAAGACCACCCAACACTTCGAACCAAATGGTATCCCAATTGAAACATGGAAGTGCATGCATGGGATCAATGTGCTATGATTAACCAAATTAATGATAATCATGAGGAAAAAAAAAAGGCCAACCACTTAGAAGAGTAGGATATAATTTACATAAGAATAAAGGGGACTATCATAACCATATAAATTACCTTTTTTCTTTTTGATGAATAATGAAGTACATGTTAATGATTAAGGTGGCAAAAATGTAAAGGGGGGCCCATGAAGTATGGGTTACAACAGAACCAGAAGGTCCAGAACCCAATAGTAATTACTTCAGAGTTAAGCTAAAAACTGGTAATAGTATAAAATTATTGGAAACAGTGGCGTCGCAAAGGTTAGGAAGAATAATCCTTACGTTGAAAACTTAATTTGGTGTTATATTAGGAAGGTTTACCACTAAGTTGATCTTTTCACATTGATGATTAATGGTAAAGTTTCAAAAATAAGGAAGAGCATCAAGTGGTTCTTACTAATCCAAAAATAGTGTCCCTAGTGATCTCATCCGGTAGGCTTCAGAAATAAAATTTTGAATACCAATTAAATATATTAAGGTTATTAAAGACATTTATGACACAATGCTAACCAGGGCAAGGGTTTGAGTTTCATGTCATGATAGGTTTTACATCAACAGTCAATTATAAGCCTTATTTTTTCTATCTTAACTATCGATGAATTGACTAATTTTACAAGATGCTTTGATATATGTTACTTGTGGATGATGTGGTTTTATTAGACCAATAGAGAATAAATGAAAAATTGGAGCTATGGAATGGTACCTTTAGAAAAAGGTTTTAAATTTTGTCGAATTACGATTTGAGTACATAGAATTAATTTTGCACAAATAATAGTAAAGGTGAAGAACATGTAATGATAGAGAATCAAGAGATTGTAAAAACCAATCAAATTTTTATCTAAGGTCAATTATCCCCAATATGGATATATTTATGATGATGTTGCACATAAAAATTAGAGCTACATGGCTTAAGTAGAGAAGTGCTTCTGAATGGTATGAGATTTATGTGTTCCATTTAAACCATAAACAAAATTTTGCAAGATAGATATTACGCGTGCTATGTTTTATCAATCAAATGATGGGAAACAATGAAGTAACAAATGCATGGGAAGAGCGTTTTTGAGATGAGGATGTTGAGACAAATTTTTGAAAAGGCTAGGAAAGACAAGGTAAGGAAAAAGAAGGGACTCATAGAAGGATCCAAGGGGGCAAGAGGAATACCAAATGGAGAATTAACTGAGTTGGTCAAAAAGAATTTAATTATTAAAATCTAACTAAAGATAATGATTATAACAAATTAGGATGATAGAACATGATTCTATCTCCAAACCCAACTAGTTGAGTTTACGCACATTTTTGTTGTTTTTATTGGTGTTATACAAGAAAGACATTTAAAAAAAAAAAAAAGACGAAACCTTTTTCTATATGGAAATTTTGCTTGTGGATGAAACTTAGTATGTGAGATTGGGAGTACATATGGAAAATTTGGTTCATCAAATAAGCTTACATGCACATAACCCTCGCCTTGTTATGTTTATAGTGTTGTATTTTGTGTTTATTTAAATGATTAAAATTCAAAGCTTTTAGTTCCATATTGGTTTCTTATAATACTTTATAAAACTTTTTAAGTATTAACCTTTATTGGGTTTTAACACATATTAAATAAATGTGGACTTCAGCCTTAATTGATTATATTAGTAGAAGCTCAATTTTAATATATTTTAATTATCTAAAATATGTTTTAAACAAGATTTTCAATGGCTAGTCTCCTAAAAACTACTTCCAACAATCAAATGTAAATGAGAAGGTGCAAATGTCTTGAGAAGACATATATGCCTTGAATATGCATATCATGTCTTCGAAAGACATAAATTGTCTAAAAGGCACATCTCTTCATTTGAAGAGATGCGTATGAAGGGGCATGAGCACCTTTATAAATAGAAGTCTTCACAACCCACTTAAGACATCAAATGCTCTCAGTCTCTCTTCCTCTTGTCTTAAAAATCATATTCTCTCCATTGTATTAAATTTTCTTGTCCTAAGTGCTCTCTCTCTTTTGTCCTAAGTGCTTAATCGAGTGATACATTTGAGGTCACAGCTTGGAATGTGATCTATGCAGCCTACCATGCCAGAAAAGTCGTTCTATCCCAGAGGCTATGTCTTAAGACTTGTTGCATCAAGAGAGTTATTTCTTGGAGGGGATGAATTCGGTTTTTAAGGACAGTGCAGTAAGTTGCATGCCTCGATTAAACTAATAATTTTTTCTTTCTTATTTTATATTAGTTTTATTTACATCTATACTTAGCATATATTTTTCCAACATATAGGGCCATAGCATTTGAGCAAACAACCTCCCCTTGAAAAGTTACTCAAAGTTACGATAAGATCTTATTAGTTGATGGATGTTATTCACCAGGTATATCATGTTATAATGTACAGAAAATACATAAACAGTGGTAAATGAAAAATTCGAATTTCCCTCATAATTTCCGGCTAGATATGCTTGAATAATTGAAATCCACACCTGATCGCTAACTAGTAGTAACAACACTAACTCTAAATTGTGCCATCCCTTTGAAATAACACTAAATGCAGAACACTGTAAAAGGCTAAGGGTAAAACAGAGATCACACCAAATGCAGACCATTGTAAAAGGTGAAGAGTAAAGCGGAGCTCACACCAACAGATAAAAAGGAAAACGAAAGAATTACAGAATAACAAATTATTTTAACTGACCCAAAAAGAATTGCAACATTAACTGTGCGGAGAGAAACCAACTGCAATTTGAAATGGATTAAGGAGCATTAAATTTTACCGACAATCCAACTCTGCCATTCGTCAAACTAAAACTAAAAAGGGAAATTGAGACAAGAGAGAAACATTAAACACAGATGAATCCAATGATAGTCGGGGAATTAAGAAAACCCAGAAACAAAATCATGAATTAAACCGTACTGAAAGCATCTATTCATGGATTCTTCTTATTAAAAGAAAAAAAAAAAAGAAGGCGACCGAAAAAATACAAGACCAGAAAGAAAAATGAGACCCTGGTCTTTGTTATGGTCCTAGATGTTAAGTGCTTAACCAACGAAGTGTCCATAAGCAATAGGGCTTTTGGAGCAACGGTTAGGCACCTAACAGTCCTCTGTCGAATTCAACACTATTCACCAAGCTAAGGAAAACCCAGTCATGAAAAATGTAGTATTTCCATAACTCGCATTTCCACACATACTGATGTCATGGAATTACTTATTTAACAAAACCTTAACAGTATCTCAGAAAATGAGAGAATTAAGTGAAGAAATGAACTCGACCCAAAATGCGAAACAAACCTGAAAGGTATGAGCAGGAAGTTGCCATCCATGGCGCCTGACCATAACTGTAGAACTGCTTAGGCAGTGAAATGGCAAAACCTTGGTCACCCCACTTCAGATCACAAACAGAAAGTAAAACCCTAAGAGAGAGGAGCCATGAGAGAAAACCCTTTCAAGTAAACTTCCCAGTCTTTCCCTGTGTAACAATAAAGAAATTTTCCTCCCGTGGTGGTCACCGAGGTCAGCTGATTTAAGAACAATATAATTAAAAAAGAAAAAAAAAAGAAAAATTTGATCAGAACAACAGAGAATGAGACACTGTAAAGTGAGAAGCAAACAATACTTAAGAGAGGGAATGGAAATGTGGGAAGCACAGAACACAAAAGTGTTGACGTCATGGGTTCCTTTTTCTCGCAAAGAATGGTGGGAAACTAATGTTAGGGCTTTTGGTGGGCTTCCACCCAAAATATTCCTCCTAACCCAATCATTTAAACCGGATCTGACATGAACTTCCATTCAACCGGTTTATTACCACAAAAAAAAAAAAAAAACGGTTTAATAGAAATTCAAACACATTGAGCTATCACTTGACCAGGGACTTTCACTTGTGTAATGACAGGTTTTTAAGCATAAACACAATGAGTTCATATCATTGAAATAAACATTAAACCAATAATCTTTTGTCCTCACCAAGTAGAAGGCGATTATCTCAATGACATCTATTTATCTAAAAACATAAAAAGTTTTAAGTTTTTTTCTTTTTTTTTAGTACATTGATTACTGGCATTCTTCACTCAACACAAATCTCGTAGGCATGTACACACTCATTACACTTACTTTCTCGAGAAGCGCAACCTAAAAAGGAACCCACAAGCCTACATATAATGACAAATCAAATAATTCTATGTATCTCAGCTGAAAGCGAACTATCAAGCACTATTCCTTTGATTTAAAGATAACGTTAGATGTAACCATCACAAGGCTTTGCCACTGTCCAAGTGACTGGTCCAATGAAATTATAAAACCGGTTCAAGGTTTCTGCTCCAACCGGTGTATAGTGTGTAACTTAAAAAGGATACGATAAACAGTTCCTAATCTTGCTATTTTCATGATAAGAAAATGTTTGTTTTTATTTATAGTAATAAGTGTCATAGTTTGGGAATGTGTGTGGTGGATATTAGGTCCATCATCTAAGTAGACCGGACCCCACAAGGCCAGCAACTTCTTTGATCTGAACCGTTCAATTGGAAACAATGCGTTGACTGGACACAAATCCTAAGGCCTTGATCAAAAGATTGGCAATTAATTGCTTTGTCATAATGATTGTGGGCTTTATGTTGCAAGAAATGGATCATTCCAAATCATGAATCTGTAAGTTGCAAGATAGCACCTTCAAGATTAATTATTGCTTATTTTGTGAGAACAGAATGGACGAATTTTGGTTAAATTGGTCCCACCAAAGCTGTGGTCATGATTGGATTTGAGATGCTGACAAGTTTATATTAACTACATTAGAGATACACTGAATCAATAAAATTTACTAATAAAATGAATGATAATAAGAACAATAGTTGTTAAGAAGTTGGCTTGAGAAGGTAAAACTAACAATTTATAATTAAAGAGAGAAGGTATTGTTATGGTTGTTGTATATGATTTGGCAGCATAATTTGGTGGAATATCAGTCACCCTTTTTTTTTTATTTTTTATTTTTTTGAACTCATAGATATATATCTAGTGGAAGATATAAAATTTTAAATGATATTATTCAATAATTTAATATTTTCTTTATGTTGTAATAGTTATATTATATAGTTATTATATATAGGCAACTAACTTTGGAGAATGGATTAGAAGGATAATTTGGGAATCTAAAGTAGGTCAACCTAGAATGTTCCCAAGTCTATTTGAATTTTGTTAAATCTCTTTACATATTTATAAGTTGATGGCTACCTTTGACATATCATTTGGATATTGGGAGAATGTGTCGTAGGTTACAATTTTTCATGACTTCTTTTTGCATGTTTCCTAGCAATAGTAGGGTTTTTAAATGATTTAATTAGCATTCAATAAATTAAAAAATTACAACTATTTTATACATCTCTATTGAATTCGGATCTTAATTGATTGTTCAAATAAGGCTGTGTTTGTTTCAGCAGAAAAATAAATGTGAAGGAAAATATTTTCCACCACTAGTAAAAATCAGAGGAAAAAAGTCAAGAAATAGTGCGTACGAACCTATCGACTTTGCATACGAGGCCAATCTGTAGGATGTCTCTCTCGATTTCGTTCTCTTTCATGACCTTACAATGAAAAACTCTTCCTTCACTTAACGCCCGGAGCTCAGAGCTCTGATGTGGCTTTCAGGGGCGGCTCAAAGGGGTAGGCAAGTGAGGCTACCGCCTAAGGCCCCCAAAGTAAGAAGGCCCCATTTTTTAAATATGTTTTTCTTAAGTGTTTGTTTTGTTTTCTTAAACAGTAAGCCGTTAAGGCCCACAAGCTATTTCGTTTTCCATTTTTAACGTTATTTTTTTGTTTTTAGAAAGTTTTTCAAACGTTAAGGCCCCCAACTATGAGGGCCTCACACGTGGTTTACCCTTTTTATTAATGTTAAGAGTTAAGAGAGGTTTAGTCCCTTTTGAGCAACTCGTGGAAACCCTCTCTCTCTTTTGTTTTTTGAAAGGGAAAAAGGGGCTTAGGGTTTCTATGTTTTATGAAAAGCAAAACACTCATCTTCTCACACCCATGTTCTCTTCTTTTTATTGGGAATGAATATTTGGTATGATATATTGTTTGTTGAAAATTCAGTTAGTAAGAGTTTACAACTTGAAAATATGCTTATAGATCTTGCTATGGATAAATTAAAGGGACTTATTTCTTATTTCAAAAATTTTAGAGAAAATGGTTTCAATTCTGCTTTAGATTTTTCTAAACAAGTTGCACTGGAAATGGAAATAGAACCAACATTTTGTAAAAAACGTATCATTCATCGGAAAAAGCAATTTGATGAAAAAGATGAAAATGTTGATGAGATTATGAAATCTACAGAGGAATTTTCAAAATTGATTATTTCTATTACATAGTAGATCATGCAATATCTTCAATGTAGGATAGATTTGAACTATTTTCAAAGTATGATGATATATTTGGTTTTTTATTTGGTCTTGACAGATTAAGTTCTTTTGTTGATTGTGATTTAGAAAAAAAATGTCTTGATCTTGAAAATTTTCTTAAGCATGACATGCATTCTGATATTGATGGTTTGGATTTGTTTTCGGAATTAAAGGTTTTAAAAGAAGTTTCAAAAACAGAAATTAATACTCCAATTGAAATACTTAGTCTAATAAAAGAACTTTATTGTTTTCCCAATTGTTTTATTGTATATAGAATATTACTTACTATACCTGTTACAGTTGCATCAGCAGAAAGAAGTTTTTCAAAACTAAAGATTATAAAAAATTATTTACAAACAACTATGTGTCAAGATAGATTAAACGGTTTAGCAATTTTATCTATTGAAAATGATTTATTTGCTAAACTTGAATACAAAAGTGTAATTAGTAGGTTTGCATTTAAAAAGGCAAGAAATAAATTTATGGTTTAATACTAATTTTTTTAAATAAAAGGCTTCATTTTTATGACCTTGCCTAAGGCCCCCAAAAAAGTTTGAGCCGCCCCTGGCGGCTTTGATCATAAACGGGAAAGTGAATTTGTTCGGAGGATCGGGGCATTGATGAATCATTTGGGGGAAGATGAGGAGGCTTTGGATGGGATCAGAACTGGATGCATAAGCACAAATGAGAATGTTCCAGGTGTAGAGATTTGATTGGGGAATTTGATCGAACAACTTTCTGACATACTTGAGGCTTGAGAAGGAAGAGAAGGCACACAAAGTGATTAGGCTACTAGATGTGTAAGGATCAAAGAAGGGGCCTATACGGAGCATGTCAGTGTGGATTTGCTTCACTTGTGCCATATCAGAGCACTCATCGACCAAAGAAAGTAACGGGTGGTCAGCAAAGTATCACTTGTCCTTGGTGGTTCTAAAACTCTGTTTAGAGACTTTTTGATGATGGAGAGACATGAACGAGTCATTCACTAATGCCATGAAGAATCCGGGCGCAAGATCAAGTTCTCATGAATTTTTTTTTACTATCAGATTAACTTGAAGAGAGTCTGGGAAGATGTTTATAAATTTGATGAAGTTTCATGCCATGTTCGATATATTTAAAATTTAGAGCATCAAAACTAAATCTTAAAATTTCACCTTTTCCCTAACTTTTAAACTTTCATTTCAATTCCAACTTTTTTCATTTTTTTTTCCTTATATTACATCCAAACGTTCGAAAAAAAGGAAAAAATAAAAAAAATTTCTTGGAAAATATTTTTCTGGAAATTATTTTCCAGCAGAAAATAATTTCCATTGAAACAAACACAGCCTAAGGGTAAGTCCGAATCCGAATCTATCACAGACATATCATTTTTTGACCCGAATTTGATCCAATGGAAGTTTAATTAGATAACAATTCAGCATCTATACTATTAATAAAGGGAAGAGGGGGGAATATTCCCTCCAGATTTTGGCCTCCCTTTTTTTTTCCCAAATATTACCCTCCCCAACTAAAACAATCCCAGCATATAACCACCACAACCACCTTCTTTTAAATTGAAACCCTAATGTTTCCTCCCCTACGTGCAATTTTGCACGTGCACCCTACTAGTTATTTTTTAAGTGTGGGTCCTGTAATGTTTCTCCAACATTTTTTGCAGTCTCTTGCATTCTCTTGTTATCCAGACATAGCCTTGAGTTTGATATCTAACAAATACCAAGTGGCTCTCTGATACATTTAGATTTGGCCTAACTAAACATGATTTTGAGAAATTTGAAATATGATAAGTAATATTTTGATTATTTTGGCCCATGACACTCATCAAATATGCAAGTATACACTAAACACATCGAACCACATAAACATTAACACTTTAGCCCTAAGTGACTGGCAATGAGAATAACAGCTGAGGAAAATTGGCAACCTATCATAGGTAGATGTATTTTTTTTATTAGACTTGTGCACCGTCATTGTAGAGGAAGATTTCACTGAAACATATTTGTTTTTATACCTCAAATCATCATTCAAAGGATGAAATTTGAAATAATGTCTTTTATTTGATCTTTGTCACAGATTTTCCTTATTTGGTCTGCTTTCTAATGCATCTAGTTTGACCCAATTCGGATTTAATTTGAATGAGTTTATGTTTAATTGAAGTTGTACTGCTAAAAAACAGTACTTTACATAAACAATTGAGCTAGCTCAGATCTGAGCATTTGGATTTAACTTTTTTTATTATTTTATTTTGATAATAGCCTTTTCAGGAGGGCTTTGATTTTAACCAACTAATGAGTATCATGATCCATAGGATAATCCTCAGTGAGAGTCATACAGTCTCTTTGTCATTATTTTTCCTTTTATTTCATTTTGTTGATTATGCAAGCAATTTTAAAAATGGTGAAACACAAGGCAACTATCTATTTATGGGTGAGTGAGGGTGTCTAACACCTTCCCTCACTCATAACCTAACTCTCTTACCACTACAAAAAAATATTGATTCAATGGCGGACGGAATGTACTTTTTAGCAGCGGTCGTTTAAAGATTGCCGCTAAAATCCCTATTTATTGTGAATTAAGCCCTCATTCATTCTATCGCAGCTCTTAATCTCAATCTCTATGTTTCTCTCCTCTTCTTCTGTCTTTTTTCTTGCGAAGAAACTTTAACAACGTCTCTCGATCTAGATTTCTTCTTGATACTGCAATTCAGCTTCATAATAAGCAATAAAGAGGGAAGAGAGTACGAAACAGAGGATTTTGCCATTAGAGCTCCAATTTAGTTCGTTTCTCTAGTAGAGAAGTACAGAATTGAAGAAATGTATGCAGAAACGATATTTCTGTATTTACAGAACTTCTCGTAAGATGTGCAGCAACTCGAGGATTGCTTCCGCATCTAGAAGAACAATTCTTCTAGGGTAATTTCTTCTTCCTTTTTTTTCTAGTTCTTTTTCCTTGATCTTTCGATATATCGTTTTGTGTCGTCTTTTAGATATGCATTTCTTCAAGTAGGTTTTGGTTGTGCTATAGCTCCGATTACAATATTTGGAGTATGAGATCTTTGCTGAATGTTAGGATTTCGGTTTCTGCTTTTGGTATTCTTCTTCATCATTTTATCTATAATCTGCTCTATTTCAAGTAGAAGTCTCAGTTGATTTTCGACGGTGTTGATTTGCGGTTTCTTCTTGCTGTTTCTCACTGTTTTGCTGTTTTTCAAACGTGATATGTGAGAAATTTGTTAGGGTTTCTACAGGGCGAGAACATGTCCACGAGATCTTTGAGAGTATTTCTCACGAGGATTTGCAACCAGCAATAAAGATCTGTGTTGATGATCTTCAATCCTCGTCTGTCGCCTTCTACAAAGCTCTACAGCCATGGAGGAGGAGGAGGAGGAGGAGGAGGAGGACGAAGGGAAGACAAGTTCGATGACGAAGAGCGTATGCGCAAGGACGGAGTAGGAGCAGAAGGAAGACTTGTCGCACTTGAAGAAGACAACAAGGCGGAGAAGCTTCATCTATCGGCTGCTGGAGTTGAGAAATCCATACATTTGATTCCGATTCTCTTGATTTTCTGCTTCCTTGTTCTCTATCTCTACTTCCACGATCCGGCTCAAAAAGGTACCGAATCCTGTACTATTGATTGCTCTTCCTTGCTTCTTCGATTGAATTCTTACATCGCTTTATCTCAATTTTATTTGCAAATTTAGTAGATTTTACTGGTTTCAGCTGAAACGACATTTCCTTTGGAGTTACCTCTGGTGAGCTCGATGGCTTGCTTACTCTAAGCAACGCGAAGAGCATTTCTGTCTTCTTCTCTCTCATTCAAAACCCTGATCACACCAGTCCGGCAAACTTTCTCCCAAATCGATCCCCTCTGCAACTCGGTCATGCAAACCAAAAATTTCATGGCTGATATGCGCAAATCGCCTTCTTATGGAACTCCTCTAAGAATCCTCTCTAACGAAATCCAGTACGAATGCGAATACGCTCCTTTGGCACAGGTATCATTGTCTCTCTTTAATTTAGTTTTGCAACTTTTGACTCAAATCTTATAAGTCTTGTTGTTTTGAGTTCTAAAGCTTGTTGCGCAATTCAATTCGTTTGCTGTCGAAGATCGACCCGGAGAGCAGTGGATTAGGTTGAGAAGCAAGTATGGAATGAAAGAGGAAATTAAGATTGACGTTACGATGTTTAACGGGCTTGTTCACGACCCCAAGTCCGTTGAAGATGACACTTTTGGTGATGTAAAGTTTCGAATTAGCTTGATTGTTGATATCTCCAAAGGGAATGACGGCAATGTTTTAGACGATCGGAAAAGGCTCAGGCAGGGGGCAGGGAGCAGCGCGGGCAAAGGTCAGGGGTAGGGGTAGGGCAGGGGTGTGCCGGTAATAATTTTTGTTGTTGTAAAAATTGCACTTTTCAGTGGCGGTCGAGAACCGCCTCTAAAAGCCAAGTGTGACTGCCGCTAAAGGTTTTAGCAACGGTGCCTTTAGGGACGGACAAGTGTGGCACCCTGGTGGTTTTAGTGGCGGATTTTGAAGCTTTACCGGCCGTCATTCTAGTAAAGGTCTTAATTTTTGTAGTGTACCTATAAAATTGGTTATGTCTGGTGTTTTGCTTATTTTTGAGTATTTTTGTGTGTCTTAGTAACCATCCACATCTAAACTCCATTGTAACCCCCCGGATCTGGATATATTCCTCATGAATAATCCAAATCCGAAGTGCTATCTGTATGGTCCGAAACAAAATAAAAATCCAGAATTTATAATGATTCCATATCGGAGTACGCTAAATTTAAAACAACTTTCTAATATATCAATAATAGCGGAAGACATCAAAATAACTATCGATTGTATATACATCAGATCTTAATATGAAAAGGGAACTAATAACTCTCAACTCACTCTTATAGTGATAATCTCCAATTTAAATTAAAAGTCAACCTAAACAAATAACCAATAATTTTACAAGCATATCTGAAAACAAAACCCTTAAGAATCCCCACTGTTCGTCCTCTCCAAGCATATATGAAAACAAAACATTAAAAACACGGGGTGAGATATAAAATCCCAATAAGTAGCAACATGCATAAATAAAATGGTCCATGTTGCTATCTTTCAAAATACTATTCATGAGGTATAAGAATTCAACAATAAATCCAGCTAATCACAATCCATAAACAATAACCATTTAATGAATATTTTCCAAAACAAATCAAATCCATACAATTAATCTCATCATGATAATCAATCCAAACCAAATAGTTCTGACATCTCAGGACTTGTGAAATATGACCGCTTTGAAAGATCAAGACCTGCTCCCACCATATCCAGTCTAAGAAGAAACTGTAACATATCCGGTCGTATCATCACACTCTTGGTGGAATATAAGAAACATCACCCTCATGGTTGAAATATAGTAGATCTCACTCTCATGGTGGAAGTGCAAATTGTTACAGTTCATCCCTCATGGAAGGCCCTTCCATCATGGAGGAAATGCATAAAGGAACTAGACTTAATCCTAACAAAGATAGACACACTTCACTACTAGCTAAACTATGGATCCATAACAAGCTATGCCCGCTAAGACACAAGTCAAACAAAACCCAAACCATAACACATGAATATAGGTCCTCATGACCATAACATAGGTGTAATGCCCTCATGGCAAAATAATCAATATTCATAGCCCTCATGGCAAGATATCAATAAACATGACCCTCATGGTCAATATCAATGTCAATAGTGCCCTCTTGGCAAAAATAAATAGCTCAAAAGGTGTAATGCCCCGGATCCGTGTTGTTCATTAAAGATATAACACGTCTCACAGAGGGTTAGGTAAGGATCTCAACAACAGTGATCGCTGGATAATCACACAATTTATACCATATCAGAGTGCACAATTAAAATTTTCATCCAAGAAATCTATAGAATCTTCAAATAACAACATTGGTTCCGATTTACTACCTTATTACATTTCCCACAAATTCAAATGAAACAGAGTTTAAAACTAAAATAACCTACTAGTCTAAGGATTGTAGTAATAATCCTCCTCCCTATAGGTGTCAGTCGGATCTACCCCAGTAGGCGCCTCACCTCGAAGATCTGAAAAACAAAGCAACAATGAGGGATGAGATACGAATATCTCAACGAGTGACACATGCATGCAGAAATAGCTAATACAGTTATAAGACATGCTTCGATAAATAACCAACAATTTAAACAACAGATTTCCGATAACAACACAAAAGGTCAATGTCATGCATATTGTTACATTGATTAATTTACATGCCAAGTAGACACTCCACACCTCCATGTACACAGTTCCGGCCTACTCAGGGTATCGGACATTCTGAAATGACGGCCTACTCAGGGTATCGTCATCCAATGCCAGCCTACTCCGGGTATCGGCACTGACAACCACGCCTACTCAGGGTATCTGGCTGCTCTACACTGGTCGTGGCAACACACAAGGCCATGCAATTACACCAATAAACAAATACCATCACATTACTAAGCTTAACAAGGATCCAAGGGAAGCTAAACCCAAAACCGATAAATAACCAAATAAACTCTGCATTCAGTAAACCCACATTTATTTCAAAACTGTGTATCCCAATACCCTCATCACAAGTTGTTCCAACCAGAACAGTAACTCCTCACAAGTGTTCCAACCAGAACATCAACTCACACAATTCGAAGGTTCCCAACCTCACAACAACATTTTCATGCAATAAGTTTATCTTACTCACACCAAGAAAATAATCTTTTCAATACATTTCAGAACTTGCCAATAAGAAAAACCAGGATTTAATAAAGTCTCAACCAAGTACGGTGTTTAACTGAAGAGAAACTAAAATAGGAACTCCTAGTGTTTGGTACCCCAAAACATCACCTACTCATAGCCCTAAAATTTGCCTTGGAAGCTCCTAAGAATTTCCAGAATTTATATCTAATATTCTCATAGGTAATATTGTTTCTAGAGTCCTAAACAAGTGATTTGTTGAGTATTTGAAACCTCATATCATCAAAACCCAGCTTGGTTTAGTCAAATATGCAATTCGGCAAGGAATTGGACCATGCGCTGACCTCCTGCGCTAGGCGCGAGGTCGGCGGATAGGTCGATAGTAAAAATTTGGGTATGCGCCTACTTAAAGTTGACTGAGCGCGAGCTAGGAGCGAGGTAAGCGTGAGGTTCGCACGAAATGCGTGCATGTAATTTGAGTGCGCGCGAGCTGAGCGCGAACTGGGCGCAAGCTCGGCGGTAAGTAAAATTTGACCTTGCGCCTACTACCCGAAGTCGACGCCAGTCAGCGCCAAGTGGGCGGATAGTAGACTGAGTTTTCGAGGCTCTGTTATTTCGAGATCTACATCTCTGGCCGAACTTTTTCGGTCTGTAACATCTTCTTTAGTCTCCTAATATCCCCAGAACACCTTCGAACTAGTTTTGGAATTAATCTAAACACTTTTATATTTATCTCTAACAAACCCAGAAAACTCACGCTCGGACTGTTCTTTTTCCAGAAACATATGCATCAAGATTTTAAACCCACGATTTATACGAAAACCAGGTTTTAAAACAGTGCCACTCACCTTATACGCTTCCAAGTCTTTGCAACAGCACCCTTCGTGAAGCAAAAACCAACCGAGATCCACAACACACAGTCAATCGCCGCCCAGTCGATCAGCACCCAAACTCCTTCGTTTCGCGAGAGTCTTTCCTTGATACCCTTACCACAGAACAACTGGATCGGCAGACCCTTACCATAGAACAACTGGATCGGCAGGAACTTCCCCAGTTCTTCTCTCCCAAAGAAACCTAAGACGAATCTCCGCAGCCGCAATCGCCAATCCTCTCAGTACGAGTATATGCGTATTAAGAAAAACCCAAACCTAATTTTCCTAAAGTATATATATACCTTCCATAATTAATTTGCTGCTCGACGAACTTTGAAAACCTCTGATCCGGTGTGTGCTCGCCCACCGAAACTCCTACATCCACACACATTATTAGTTTTATTTATTATTATTATTATTTTTTTCTCCAAAAAATCATGTAAAAATTTATCGGGGTTTTACAAAAGGATACGGCTATTAATTGGCTCACATGCATGCCATTAGTTGGCTAAAGACACGACCAATAATGGCTCACGTGTTCACCATTAATTGGCTTAAAACATGGTCGATAACGGCTCACATGCTATCATCTAGTTGAGGTATCTTCGAGAATAAGAGAATTACCCCCCTCATGGAGGTAAATTTACAATAAATGCACTCATGGCAGAAATAACTCCCTCATGGAGATTAAATTTTAGTTGCTGCCCTCATGGCCAATTATACTCCATCATGGAGAACATTTAATAAGAAAAATCCCCTTCCTCATGGAGGAAAACTAGTATTACACAAAATTGTCAAAATTCTAGAAATAGGCTCAATCTACCCAAATCTATAGAAAAATACTTTCTTACTGTTCTAGAACTTAAAACATCTTCAAAACATACTTTTGCAAGTGTAAAAACTAACCAATTCACAAACAAATCAAATCTAAAGTCAGATTCCCTCTTGGAACCAAAACAAAAGTTATTTTAGTAGAACGTACCCAAAATCTTGTATACTTTTTATAAAATTATTTAGCCACTGAAAACAATTTCTATACACCTAAATCTTATTTGTACATGTGTTGGATTTGTCCAAAAATCATTTTATCATCAAAATCTAGGTCAATTCATCAAAAATCAGAATTCTGGGTTAGGCGCTCAATAGATCGCTCAACGCTTGGTGTCAAGTGGTCTCACAAATTAACCTATTCAATGGGCGCTTGATAGATCCCTCAAGCGGTTTGTCCAATGGTCTTTAACACAAAACAAAACAAAATAGGTGTTCAACATGAGCGCTTGAGCGACGTGTCTAGCGCTCGTGTAATTTCGCAAAAATATGGAATTTTGTCAATTTTCTGAATTTTCAACTTAATCTTCTATAAATTATTCTTATCATTTAGAATCAATTCTAATACATCTAAAATCATTCTCTAGGCATGCTAAATCAATCAAAACACTTGGAACTTGAAATTCATCATTCTTAACACAACAAATTGATCAAAATACTTCTTTAACATAAATTAAATCAAGAACATAGAACCATAGGCTTTTGATGCTTTTAAAACCATTATAGAATCAACAAGATCATAAACCAACACTCAAAACAATCTGATAAAGCCACAAACACCATTATTTCTCGACTAAAAATAAAACCATGCAAGTTTTTGCCAAGAAAGGGTTGCTACTTACCTCTTTTCGCAAAAATCCTACTTTTCCTTAATAACCTAATGTAGCCACATTTTGTGAATCTCGCACCACTCTAGAGACATCTAAACCCTATCTCCACCGTTCAGATTAAAGATCTATGTATCAGGAACATCTTTACAAAATTTAAGCTCGATTCAACGGTTCATGGTCTCTAGATCGCATTTTGATGGCAGCTGGTCGGAGGATTCTGCAATAGCTTCTTCTTCTTTAAAGTTTATCATGTTCTCTCCTCTCTAGACTATATTTTCTCCCCCTTTTTCTTCATCTTCTCCACGTCCAGAGCTCTCCCTCTCTTCTTCTTCTATTTGTAGAGGTCAACCAAAAACCCTAAAGTATTTTTATCTTTCTCTTTTATATTTATTCCCAAATAAGACTCCTTGTTTAATTAGAAACCTTTCTACTAATCCTACTTTCCTATTTTACCTCAACTCTCCTTCTAATTTCTTTCTCCTAAATCCCTTATAATTTAAACTTCTATTTTAATCAATTTGGGTGCTAATTTAAATCAATACTTTTAAATATCACTAAATCATCTAAAAATCTCTTTTATGCCCAAATTTAAGGCCCCTAATTCATTATAATTATAAAAAGGTCCTTTCCTCACCTATTAGGCCATTAATCATGTTATTTAAATCCAAATTAAACCCAAGTCATGTCTGATTAAGTTTTTAAGTCTAATAATTATTTTATTACTTAATTTATTGACTCACTCATTATGAAATTACCAAAATACTCCTTTCTTTATTTAAACCTTATTTAACCATTATATTTCTTCTAAATTCAAATTTAATCTTCTTATCATATCTCTTTATAATATGAATTTGGATTATTGCTTACTTTCCTAAATTCCAAAAAGTATAGATATTCTTCCAATTAATTAAAGTTACTATTTTAATTCCAATTATTCAAAATCACTACTATTTTATTTATTTAATTGTCTATATAATTTTGGCTATATTATTATTCCTCCAAATATTTAGAATAAATATTTATTTCAAAATATTTCAAAATTGTTTAATTATATTATTATATTCAAAAATTCGGGATATTACATCCATAGATGGTGGCAAATCCTATTTTAATTAATTCCTGTGTAAAGCACGTGGGGATCCAACAATCTGTAGACACCCCAAATTGCACTACAATATGGGAAAATAATGAAAATGAATTTCAAATGCTTTAATTGAGTTTGAACAAGTGTCAAAACCTCAAGAAATTCAAGGAAAAGTTCTGATAGCACATTTAGTGTGGTTTTTGGTTAATTTGTTTTGGCTGCATATGATGTGTGGTTGCGACCGCGCGTATAGTGTGGTCAAGTTCACGCTTTGTGCATGAGCGCAACTGGACTGACACGTGGCTTCTCTAAGCCTCGGCCGTTAGGCCACATCGATAGCAATCATGAGGCATAACTGAATTGCGACTGCAGCCAACATGCGGTTTGTGAAGAGTTTCACTGCGACCGCAGATAGAATGCGGTTTGGTCTAAACCGCACTGTGTATGCGGTTGCGGTCATTTTGCACATTTACGAAAAGACTCGGGATCTGAGCCTTATTTACGCATCTTACCTCTCTCTGGGAGACCCGATCTCTCTATTTTACCCTTCGAACTTGTAGAATTACTCCAATTCATGCCTTTGGTTTGAATTGGAATAATCTAGAAGGATTTATTAGCTTAGCCTTGGGTCTGTTATACCCTTGGCTGTGCCTATAAATAGAGGAGCTCTCCTCTTGCAAAGGGCTGATGATTTGAAGCTTGAAGGCTCTGAAAGAAGAAGGGAAACTTTGTCGGATTGTTGGCTCAAGTCTCTCAAGCTACCAAGGTAAGCTACTTCACTTGTTCTTCTTCTTTTATTTAAATTCCAGCACTCTCTCCTTCTACCTTTCTGTAGGATAAGGCCTTGTGTGTATTTGGAACCCCAAACTACTTCTAAAGTACCTAAAGAATCCTTTCTAGCCGTAAAACGTGAAGAGAGAGCTTGGGGAAACGGATGTTAGAATGGATCTCTAGGCTTAGAACCACTTTGTGACGAAGCTTGCATATTCATGATTGTGTGTGATTGTTGTTTTCTGGAGTTATTTTATTTTAAATTTGGAGAAAACACAGTGATCTATGCTTTCTATAGCATTAGGTCTTCGTTTTTTCCTAGAAAATCTAATTTCCACTATAAACACACACATATCACTCTCTTTTGTCAAGAATAGTCTTAGATTTTGGATTCACCATGCTCAATATGGGAAATCTAAAATCAATGGCCTTAGAACAACCTCTTAAGACTTCATGAGTCGATTTTAGTGATTTCATCTCTGAGAGAAGACCCTATGGTCTAAACTCTCTATTTCGAGCTCTTGGCTTCAATATGGATGGACTTAGCTTTTCCTCTCCAACTAATGAGAGGTTTGGGTTAAATCCTCATCCTAAAGTTGTTTTGAGTATTTTTCCAACTCATTACTAGTGTTTTCAATTCAGTTTAGTCGAATCCATTGCACACATACACTATTTCAGCTCATTTTTACTCAAAGTTCACAAGTCTGGACTGAACCTGTATCCTGTCTTAGATCAGTCATATCTTCATCATCTGGATGAATTTTTGAGTGATTCTAAAGACATGTGATAGGTGAAGATGTCTATTTTGTGCCTTTAAAATTCCAGCAATTTATATTGAGTGGATTTTTCGAACCGTTGGATCCAAGTTGACAGGTCAGTAAAGATTAGATTACTGAACTTGTCACTTTTACCAACTGTAAGCACCTTATTTTTGCGCTTTCAGAAAAACCAGAAATGCAAACCCTGGACAAAAAGTCAAACCCTGAGGGGTCAAAAGTTGACTTTTTGATCAAGTGAAAATTGACCACCTCGCTTTATATCATTGGATAGAGAATCCCGACACGGTTCCAACGCAACTGAGTTTGCAAGAATCGGAGCCCGGATAAGGGTTTTGAGGGCGGTCAAACTTGAGTGGAGCCAAAAGTTGACTTTCTGCTAAAATCCGATCCAGATGCCTACCCTTGTGTCATTGGATAAAGGGCTCCGATACAATTCTAATGCAACTGAGTTTGCCCAGATCGGAGTTCGGATGGAGAAAATATGAGCTATCGAAGTTCCCGAGCAGCAAAACCGGTAAACTGCGTACGTGGCGAGTTGCGCAGGAAAATATCTCGGGATCAAATCCGTAAATATCCAAATGTACGAAATATCCCAGGGACTAAATCTGTAAAAATCTGAGAATATCGGATTAAATCGAAAATGGCCAGGGACTAAATCTGAAAAATTTGGATTTTCCGATTGACGAGCGGCCGCATTAAATGTTTTTTCATCATGTTGCCGCTCGCGCGGACGTGGCAAGCGGGTATGCGCTTAGCGGATACCCCTTTTTCCTCGCCTATATAAAGCCGCGAGACTCTTCGTGTGAGAGGTTGGAAGATTTTCAGATTGGGGAATTTTTCGGTGAAGGTTTTTTTTTTCTCTGGTTGGCTTTTGGTTTTCGGGAACCTCCTCTCCCGTGGCCTGACTTCCCTCCCTAGCTCCCCAAGCACCCGACCTTGCCTTCCTACCTCATCTTCTCTCCTTCTTCTTCATCCTTCTACCAAAGATCGGAGGAGCTACTTGCTGCAGCTGTTGGAGAAGAAGTTCACAGCTGGTGTGCTTGCTTCGAGGAGGTTGCACGCTTCCACAAAGGAGCTAAGAACCCTCAAGTATCAGTCCCCACTAACTTTTACATCATATATATGAAATCGAGCTACCTTGCATGATTTTTTATGAAAGTATAGTACCTGCCATGCTTCGAGTAATTTTCGCATGGGATCCCCATACGCGTACCCTTCCTTGGCCATGAGAGGATCTCCAAGGCAGGAGATGATGTTCGTTTGGCTTCATGAGAGAGTGAGAGTTGCTCCATCGCGTTGTTAGTCCAGACATGCCATTGTTCAGGGGTATATCTGATTTGTTTCAAGAGGAGACATGTTCCTCTTCCATCCTCTCATCTAATGTATCCCCATAAACCCCCCTTCTACTTCCTTTCTCCGAATGTTTGTCTGCATGCACGGGTTCGGTCCAGGCGTAGGTGGAAGTTTTCTTCTTTTCTTTCTTAAGCATGCAATATATGTCTGTTATTATTTTCTTCTCATTTTGCTAGACATGCCAACATGCTCCCCTAACCCCCTGCCACCTTCTGTCTTGTTGATGTGTGCCTGCTACATGCTCCATTCACCCCATTCCCCCATGTAGCTGTAGTTTGTAGTTGTTCTTTACAGTAAGTGGGTTTGGTTTTCTTTAAAGAGATATGGAGTTGTGTCTTGTAGTAGGTTAGATTAATTTTGATACATGATTAAGTGTCTTCTGGGAGTCTGGGAAGCACCTGGGAGGTGTTTCGGAGCTTAAAAAACTAGTCAGAAATGGAGTTTGAGCAAAAAACAGAGAGTCGCGTTTCGGCAAGGGTATGCGCTGAGCTCGTGCCTACCTTTTTTTGGGTGCTCTGAGCTCGCGCCTACCTTTTTGGGTGCGCTGAGCTCGCGCCTACTTTTTTTGGGTGCGCTGAGCTCGCGCCTACCTTTTTTGGGTGCGCTGAGCTCGCGCCTAGCTCGCGCTGAGCTCTCGCCAACTTCGCCCGCGGGTGCTTTTTTCGCTGTTTTCGGTCCGCCCACCTCGCGCCTAGCGCCCGGATGTCAGCGCATACCCCTTTAAGGCCGAGTTGCTTATATTTTTTAAATTCCGAAAATACCCCTACACTCCCCTTGGACCCAGCATAGTGAGCTGGTCCCTCCCTGGTAAACGTCAATTTTGTATGTTTCTGTGATGCATATTCTGTAACTTTTGCTAAATATGGGTGGCATTCCTAAATCGAGTCAAATGAACCAATAGGGTTTCTGGGTCACCCGGAAACCCAATATGGGACTTGGACCCCCGGTCCAATTTGATTTCCCGTGGGCCTTCCAACGGGGCCCACCAAGCCCAATGAACACAATGGAATACATACATGTGACTTAACCAAGATAAGTAAATTAATTGATCAACCCGGGCGGGCCAAACCCCAAAAGCGGCCCACCCGAACCAAACCTGGTGAATTGATGTACGAAATGTGTGGTTTGGCCAAGACTAAGGGCAAGGGCCTATCGGGCCGCCAAAGCCTACAAGCCAACCAAGTAAGGGTTCAAAACCCTAACTTCACATAACCTAGGCTTTCAAGCCCTAATCAGGACTACGGGCCCCAAGCCCAGTGTCCCACCCATTTTTGGAAACTTAAGTAAGATAAATCCAATAAATTACCTGGCCACCATGTGCGGCCCACCCAATGGGCCCACGAACCGAACCGGCCCACTTTGCATGTAAATCACTTAATAATCCAACTTGAACTCCAAAATAAAATCAACTCATTGAACCAAAAATCCAAAGGGCCTCTCAGGCTTAGACTGAGGCCTACAAGGGTACATGGGCTTGACCAAAGCCCGCAAAGGACACCGTGGGCCTTCCAACGGGGCCCACCCAACCAGACTCAGATTACCTAATTAATCAAGATAAAAGCAATTAAAGGGACCCACACCACTCAGGTGGTCCCGCCAGACTTAACCAAACTGCATATCGGATTAGGAATCGGGTGAGACCCAAGTAAGCTGACTCAAACTAGGATAAACCTAAGGGACCCGTCACCCGACGGGGTGGACCGGGGTGTCTACGGACTTCCCCGGACCACAACCGAGACCCTACTTAGAATCTCAAAAGCCGTAGACCAAAAGCCCTAATAGACAAGATTAGGCACCCAGGTGTCCGTCTGCACCCCATCAGGCGGTGGCGACTCCGAATTTTCCCCGTGCCGCGTTTCCGACGCGCACACACCAACGACTCGTTTTAACTCCGATTTGTGTGATTTTAGTCTATGAGTTTTCCTTTATGAGTCCTCTTTCAAATCTATCTGGTTTTAAGAGTTTTCACTTTGATTTGTGTCTTGTGTGTTTGATTGACTCAGAACTTCTCAGTAGTAGATTTCAGAGTCAATCTGTGATCTTCTAGGCATGTTTGAGAGGGCACACAAGTCACAAATGGATGAAGTTTTGTGTAAAGCCTATTCCATTCGAAAGATGGCACCTCATACTTCATTCATGCAGATTTCCAAGGATTTATATGGAGCCAATCTCCACAAATGGACTTTCAAAGTTGGCCGCTTGTTGCTTTTGTAGATTTACAACAGTAGACTTGAGTGAATATTTCCCTTTCGTTTTAAATCGGATTGGGCTGATTTTTTTACTGAGTCTTCTACTTCATGTCAGCTTTCAAATGGCTTTGGCCTCATTCAATTTGAGTTTAAATCGAGGGATTTATGATGGATTGAAGTTTTCAAGTTCGAAAGGTTTTATCTTATGTTCATATTTCCAGATTTGCTTTGATTTGCGTTTGTTCAAGTTTTATTTTGATTGTCACTTAACCATGATGTCCTAGAGGTGATACACTCATGAAGAGAGAGTCTAGGACCAATTGGGCTACTCTTATGAGAAAAATCACACAGTGTTTGTTCCTTTTCAAGCATTTTTGAGTGATGTTAGTTAGTAAGCAAGTATTTGAATATGAACAACATGTGGCAACCACCTTGTGTGGATGAGTGGGGGTGCCTAACACCTTTCCCTACTCATAACCTAATCCCCTTACCCGATCTTTGGATTTAACCATGAGTTAGAGCTACTCTTAGTTGTATTTATCTCTTTTATGATCCCTTTGGTGTCCATTTACATCTTAACTTGAATGGTGGTGACTCCAACCCTTTGTAAACCCCGTGTGATGATTAGGAAGTCATTTAGGTGATTTTCCATGTCTTACACAATCTCTATGGTTTTGCAATTGTATACTTGTACAAGTTTAACCATGAGGTGAGACTCCTTCATGATCCTATTATGTTTCACAAGCCATGAGTATAGAGAAGACTCTACAAATTGATATGATGCCATAAAAGGATGAAGTTGAAATCAAGTTTGAGACTTCATTTGAGTTACCAAAGGGAATTTGTGCTATTAGCTATTATTATGACTCATTTGGTAACATTATGAAGAAATAAGTCTAGGCTTAATAGCTAATACTTCAATATAAGGTTGGCATTTATTTCCATCAGTCATTCTTTCAAGTTTCATTGAAGGATTCATTAAGGATAATCATAACTTGTTGGCTTAACTATACTAGATGGATATATAGACATTCATTTACATAAGGGTCATAAAGTGGAGGTATACATGATAAAATCTGGAAATGTTCTTTTAGAGAATCAAAATTAACTAGTTACAGACTCAAGCAGTTAATATATAGACTAAAATACACCTCCCAATGATGGTATCTAAAGTCTCATAATGATGAACTACTTCATCCGTTTTGATGAAGAACATGGTGAATACCATGAGTTTAGTGGGAGCTAAATTATGTTTAAGTCTTGAATATTGACAAAATTTTGATAGCTAGTAATGAATTTAATGTGTTTCTTGAGACAAAACAGTTTCTTACCTAGATCTTTAACAAGAAAGATACAGATAAAGTTTCCTATTTTATATGCATTTGAATTTATAGAGACAAATCTCGAAGGGTTCCAAGATTGATAAATCTTGAAGACTTTTAAGATTGTCTATATAGGCCTATAATGATAAAGTTCTAGAGAGTTTTGATTAAAGAACTATTAATCGAGTGATAATCCTATTTTATAGAAAAGCATTTTAGTTTATCGTAATGCGTAAAGTATACTATGGAGTTGGAAGAATATTCTATATACGTTTATAGTCCTTTGGAAGCTAATATATTAAATTTTCAATGGAATTTCAAGTAAAGACCAGAGTAATTAAGGTATATAACATTGGATAGTTGTTAAGATGATTATACGTTCTATTTTTAAAAGGCACAAAGGGTTATATGCTTATCTAAAGATTTTTTGATTATCTAGAACTAATCAAATATACAGATGCAAGCATTAATACTGTCCTTGAAAAGGTTCAAAACGTGACATTTTTTATTTGCTAATGGTATATTTTTGTATACATCAAGCAAAAATTGTGACTTTTTCAATTATAAAGGTAATAGCTATGAAATGTCATGAAATTGCAACACTGACTTTTTGGTTAAGGAACTTTGTCACAAGAGCTAGAGTTATTGACTCAATAAGTATTTATTGTGATAATAGTGCTGCTATAATTTTTCTAAGGATTACAAGATCGGTGCTCATGATATGCAAATTAAGTATCTTGTTATAAAGTATGCAAGGCTGTTATTAATGGTAGAGAGCTGACAGTTGTCTATCCTATGAGAAGAAGCTTGTCATATAGTTCCGAAACATGTGGGTCATATGGATGTTTGAAGTTCATTGTACATTTGATTTAGACACCTTACATTTTATAACATGTATGTTCTTTCTTCATTTGTCTCCATATGCACATAAGGTTGAGACATCATATATTGGATGAAGAAGGAGAGCATCCACTCACAAAGTTTACACTATATGAGGATTGTGTAGAAGAGAGTGGTCACATTGTGATACATGGAAGAGAGTGTATCATCAATACTCATCAAGCATTGGCACCTTGAGTAACGTAGATTCAAGGTTAACCAATTTGAAGACTAACCCCCTACTCATGCTCTTCAAACCACAAGCCTCCATGTGACCCCTGGTTGTCTTCGATCACAGGAAGTAGTAGTGAAATCCTACTTTTGTAGTAGTGGAATCAATTTTGTTTGATCGATAGCTTGCTAGCGTCGACAAAAGGATTTTCAAACTTGATTATGCCCTGCCTCATCTCTGGTTGCCAAGATGCCCAACCTCACGAATCTATAAGATGGAATAGATGGCTAGGCAAAACATACTTTTCTTCCTTTCTCCCATCGAGAATGATTATGGCAGAAATATTCTGTTTTGCTGATCACTTTGCTGTCTAACCGTTCACCCTACTATCTCGTTGTGGAACTGAAATTGTAATCTCGGTTTAGTTTAGCGTTACCAAACAAATTTCATTTAAAATTTTAAGTTAAAATTCGATTTAGTTTTGTATTTGGGTTTAATCAACATAATTTGGTTCAGTTTAAGCTTGACATAAAAACCAAACCAAACCAAACCAACCGAATTCCAACCCTAATTACATGAGTTCACTGGCCATGAATGATGTAGGGAATATAGAAATAAAAGATCAGATATCGTTTTGATGGACGAATTGATCTAGATATCATTCTAGAAGATAAAGAAAATACTCAAGAACTCGAGAAAATTCTGAACTTCAATATTATTGATAAAAAAAAGGAGCTCTTTAAAAAAAGCTTTATATAAGAGTTACAGAAAAGAGCTAAAAATAGGAAAAACGAATTTTATTAAAAATTCGAGATAAACACAAATTCCTAAAATATAGATCAAAATAAGAGTTCTACCAAAAATAGTAAATTCTTTACCCCTACACGAAGTAATCATCAATTATTTCCTAAAATAGCAAATTTGATAATTTGAAAGCCAAAACGATGAAATTTGGTTGTAATCCATCGTAGTCACAACAAAGCGGTGAGTTGTGATCTCCACATTGTTTCCAATCGGAATACAAAATTTCAACCAATTCTGATGCCGTTTGGTAAAATGACCAAAATGCCCTTGATGTGCAAAACAGCTTCTAATGACCGCAATGATCATAGATCTTGTTCTACGTCAATGAAGTACCAAACAATAATAAATTTCCTTTTATGCTGTTTATCATTAAAAGAAAATGTAAACAATTTATATAAGTAACCGAAATTTAAAATTATTGATAGGTTTATTAATGATACAATCACTTCAGGCTTACCAAATATAATGGTGTTTGATTACCTACAATGAAATGGATGTGCTTTTCTATATATGCTTTTTGACTGCATGTTTACGAAAGAGAAAGCTAGCTTTATATGTAGAGCGAATCTTATCAACAAAAAGGGGAAATTGCAGGAAAGCAAATGATATAACTAGAACATTGGCCAATGAGGCAACCGGAAGAGCAACCGATGCCAATTCATGGTGAAGAACAATAAAGAAGGTTGCACTAAAGGCCACCATCATGGTTGCTATAGAGAAGAAGAGGGTTGCAAGGCCAATTATCAACCTTATAGGTAATGAGATGAGAAAATCTGTTTCTGTATAACGTGAAGTCAAAATGGACAGAAACATCAGTATAGAAGTGGCAGATGAAAATAGTGATAACGCATCTGATATGGCAAAAACCATAAAAGAAATTTCTTTCAAGTAAATAGGACTACCAGTGTCACCATTGATGCCGCTTGGGACGGTGAAGGCAGCCGCAAACATTACGGTTGTTATGAGCGTCGCCACAACCATGCAATAGTGTGCAGTATCTTTCATCCATAGCTCCCCTTGTGCCATTAAGGATGTGTGCTCCACAGTAAATAAATCTAGGGGTATTACCCCTTCTGAATTTTTCATTTCCATAAATGAAGGTGGTTCAACCTTTTCCACTTCCTATAGTTGTAAAAAATTAATAATTACAATAAATAAAATAACTTGTAGTCCTCAAGAAGCAGAATAGAAAATCAAGGCATCAAACTTATTATAGGGAGGAAATTTTTTGAAAAATTAATTGAGAATATAGAAAATTCTTTCCTCCATTTGAGTAGGAATAAAATTTCAAAATTGTATATGAAATAATGAGTAAAGAAACTCACCTTGAACCAAATTAGTTCTTGTTGCATTTGTAGTGCAGCACCTGAAATCTTATTAAGTTGACTTTGGGGTGCCAACCTTGCAGCTAAATGCAACATGCTGTTACGATGCTCATCTTTATAATGTGCTATCATATCTTTACATGCACTGATCTTATATATAAGATTGAAGATTCTTTCTTGACGATATATAACCGCAATGTGAAATATGCTTCTATTTTTGTCATCAACTGTCCATATTAGATCCGGATAAGACTTCATAAGAGCAGTTAAGAACTCAACTCCTCTGTTTATATGTTGGGAAATATGGATCGCAAGATGTAAAAGCAGATTTGAAGATGAAGCCATGGTTGCAAGTCAAATTATCAGAAAAATTCAGCATTGGTTGAAGGAAGTTTCCTACCTCACTAAGCCTTCAAAAAACTGTAAGTTCGAAGGTGCTTTGATTTTGGATCATATGAATATTTTTTCTCCTTTTATCAGACCCCCGAAAGCTCACTTGGTTTGCTGGATTAGACAAAGGACCTTTCCATTCATTTTGAATGTGGATGGAGCTTCTAAAGGTAATCTTGGAATTTCAGGAGGTGGGGGAGTTATCCGTAACTCTTTCCAGGTGGCTTTTTCTGCTAGCTATGGTTTTAACTCTAACCTCTTGGCTGAGTTGCTTGTTTTAAAGGATGGCCTTCGTTTGGCGGATTTTCACGGCTTTCAGGATTTGGACATTGAATTTGACTCAAAGGTCTTGGTTGATATTATTAATGGCTTGGCTTCCGTCCCATGGAAACTTCTTATCTGGTGGAAAGAAATCAAAGAAAGACTCAATAGTTTTAACCAGCCAGTGAAGCATGTTTACAGGGAAGCAAACTCTGTGGCAGATGCTCTCGCCAACGAGGGATGTGCCCATTCTTCACAGAAAATTTATGTTTCTCACTCAGATTTATCTTCTCAGGTTCGTGATTGTTTATTTCATGACCGAACTGGCTTGTATGCCATCAGGATGTAGTTTTGGTGTTTTTGTTGGGGTAAGGCTTGATGTCCCCCCCACTATTGGTATTTTTTCTGGCTGTTGGTTGTTTTGTAGGGGTAAGGCTCGATGTCCCCCCCCCCCCCCCCTTTGCTGGTGTATCTTTTCTTTTTGGTATTAATCTACAGGTTAGGGTCTGCCTCAACCCTCCTCCCTCCATCGGAGTGCCAATAAGGCTATTCACGCCTTAGTGGGGTTTCTTTAAAAAAAAAAAAGTTCGTATAACAAACCGATGGCCTAATAGGTAAGGCCTCCAATTTTGCACTGCCATCACAATAGCCAACAGCTCCTTCTCATAAGTAGAGAGATTCAAGTTCTTTCCCTTCAGGGCATGGCTTAGGAATGCAAGTGGTCTTCCTTCTTGCATCAAAACAGCACCTACTCCACTACCCGAGGCATCACACTCAATAACAAATTTCTTTGAGAAATCAGGCAAGGTAAGGACAGGAGGGCTAACCATGGCACGTTTTAATCCTTCAAAGGCTTCCAATGCCACATTATCCCATATAAAAGAATTCTTCTTTAACAAAGAAGTAAGTGGTGCTGCTAATAAACCATAGTTCTTGATAAACTTACGGTAATAACCCATCAAACCGAGAAACCCCCTTAGTGACATAATATCGGTGGGACATAGCCATTTAAGCATGCAAGATAATTTTGTAGGATTTGCTGCTACTCCCTCTTTGGAAATTATATGCCCCAAGTATTCAATTTCATCACAACCAAAGTGACATTTGGACTTCTTTGCATATAACTGATGAACCCTCAATAAGTCCAAAACCATATGTAAGTGATCAAGGTGCTCCTCTCCTGATTTACTATAGACTAAGATATCGTCAAAAAATACCAATACAAACTGGCGTAGATAAGGTCAAAATACCTCATTCATTAATCGTTGAAAAGTTGATGGAGCATTGGTAAGCCCGAACGGCATTACGAGGAACTCGTAGTGTCCTTCATGTGTCCGAAATGCAGTCATTGGCACATCATCAGGTTGCACTCGGATTTGATAATATCCAGATTGTGTGTATGTCGCACCAGCGAGGGCGCACACGAAAAGGTGCGTGCCTCTTAAAGGGTAAAACGGGAAAAGGAGTCGTTTCAGGAGGCTCAGTTGGCAGAGATCTGATCTCGGTATGCTGATTTAGAGTGCTAGCGAGATGCTGCTATCGCCGAGCAGGACGCCCTCTACATTACCATTTTTGATCTCCGGGGATAGCTTGCCAGGGCACAGGGCCAGGCGGGCCCTTTTGATGCACAGGACCAGGTGGGTCCATCTCATTCCCAGGTTAATTCTTTCACCTCTTTCTATTTCTGCTTTTATCTTTGTTTATCCTGTTCTGATTAAAATTTCCTTTCTTATTTTCAGGATGACACAGCCGGCCCTTCTTCACCTGTGCCTATGCATCTTCGTGGTGAGGTATTTTCTGTGGCACGGGTGGAGTTCATGACTTCTCCCAGATCGGTAGAGGCTCCTGCAGCAGAGCCTGAGGTCGAGGCTGAGGTTGCACCTGCTGTGGTGGATGTGCCAGAGTCTGCTCTAGCACCTGAGACTGCTCCTGATGCTTCTGTGGATATGGACATGGAGCCGGCCAGGGATGCCGCTGTAGTGGAGCCTACTGTGGAGGCTGGGATCATAGAGGATGCTGTTTATCCTATGGAGCCTGAGGTAGAAACTGATGTTCCTGGGACGTCCGTTCCTACTGATCTTGCTGCTGCCGATTCTGAGTCTGTTTATATGGATTCTGATACCGAGTCTACGGGATATGTAGATACTTCGGGGTACGTTCCTCCTGATCATCCCACTGTTGGCCTTGTGCCTTTATATATGTGGCATGATATTCAGTCTGTTTTGAGCAGGATGACCCGTAGTACAGCCCGTAACATAGTGCGACATGTTTTTGAGCCCCGGCGATCTTCAGGCCGTGGTCGAGGCAGAGGACGTGGCCGTAGGAGTGGACCTGCGTAGACAGTAGATTAGGACTCTTCATGTATATGTCTTTTGACAAACTGGTGTATCCATTCATATATATAAAAGAAATTTGATTCATTTGTGCTCTTTTTTATTTTATTTCTATCTTTTCTTGCATGATATGTGTTAAAGCAAGGACAGGTGAAACTTAGGAAACCAATGAAATTAAAATTTCCCACTTTTTGGAATTTTCCGAAGGGACCGTAATTATGTTACGAGCAAGCCATGCCCGTAATATTAATACGGGCGCACTCTGCCCGTAAATGTTTCACGGTCGCGGTGTGTCCGTATTCTTTATACGGTCACGCCTTGCTCGTATTCTAATTACGGATTTTACTGCCTTTTCGAATTTTCTATATAAACTCAAGGGAGACGTTATTGTGACACTTTTAAAAATTTGAAAACTCCCTGAGCCTTCTGTTTTTTGCTTTCCTTGTCTTCTTTGGTGCTTCCATGGCTTCCCTCGCCCCTTTCTCTTCTGTCGATGAATCTCCTCCTGCAAGACAACTTGTTAGATCAAAACCTCCTAATTTCACCAGGTACAATGTTGTGGATTCCTTCTATGATAGGTGGGTTAACTCCATGACCCTTGATGAGGAAATTCGTTGGGATTCTATCTACTTAGGGCATATCCTACACATCCCTAAAATTCCCTTTAAGTGGGAAATCATTGAAGCTTTGATTGGACACTGGGTTCCTAAACTGAATCTCTTCCGTTTTGATGACAAAGAGATGACTCCTACCATAAAAGAATTGAAACCATCCTTGGCTTAAGATTTTTTGAAAAAGTTGTGAACCCTCCCCTAAAGCCTAGCTACAAAAAGGAGGCCTATACATTCTTGGGTATAGGGAAGAAAGACTTAGGAAATTCTGATACCCTATTGACCTTGTCCAAGACCTTTTTGACTGAAAAACTTCTAAGGAGTGGGGACAAGGATGCTAGGTTTAATGCTTTGACTCTGATAGTGGTCAACCAGTTGCTCTTTCCACGGGGTGACGACCAGGTTGACTTGGCTCTCATCTCAGTTATCTGCCAGGTTAGGGAACGTGAGAGATTGGCTCCTATGATCTTGGCAGAGATATACCAGGCTTTAACTGACTGCTATTTCAGAAAGAAGAAACGCTTCCTTGCCTGCGCCCCTATCCTACAGGTAAGAAATAATAAAATTTTTTTTTTCTTTTCTTCTTTTCTTCTCTTTTTCTTTCTTTTCCCTCTTTTCTTTTTCTTCTTTTCTTCTTCTTCTTTTCTTTTCCTTTTCCTTCTTTTTTTTTCTTTCTTTTTTTTTCTTTTTCTTTCTCTTTTTTTTCTTTTGAAATAAATTGAAATTCTTTCCTTTTCTGCAGCTTTGGTTGCTTGACCACCTGAGTCAAGTTGAAGAGATAACTCGCCGCTTCTTTCCAAGGTTGAAAGTTCCTGTTCTGATGAGCCACAGGGGTTGTCCTAATATCCAAGGCGGCAAGCAGGAATGGTTCACTTTCTTGGTACTTTCTAGGATGATCAAGTGAGATGGCCTGGCACTTATCAACCCAATCCAGAGACAGTGATTAGCTTCAGAGATAGAAACTTTTTGGTTCTGGCAGGCTTGAAATCTGCTGTTCTCTATCTTCCTTTGAGGGTTCTTCGACAATTTGGAGCGACCCAGGGAATTATGATCCCAACTGGCTATGAGAGCCTTGTAGGGCCACTTACATCAGCCACCATGGGGCTAAATGCTCAATTAATGAATGAGTGGTCCTACGTTCGCTTTCTGCGGGGTCCAGTCTTTTCTGAGTCCCATATGAAGGACTATCACTTCTGGATCAAAAAGCAGGTACAGAGTCATGCCCCAGTACCAGTGGATCCTCCTGCAGTTCTTCCCCCTACTTATGAGGATATTCTAGAGTCTGAAAGGGCAACCCACAAGCGGCTTCAACAAATTTGGGTACGAGAAGCACAAGAGCTCAGGATAAAGGGTATTGATCTGGAGAGGCAACTTGAAGAGCAGAGGTCTTGCCGCATTGCCATGGAGAAGAAACTTGAAGAACAAAGGCAAGCTCGTCGCTTTGAAGTCCGAGCGATGCGGAAGAAATATCAGGATTCCTTGGCTACCCTTAGGGCGTTGAAGATCAAGCATTCTTTTTCAGATGAGATCATCTCCTTTTTGAGCGATCCTGATGCAGAGGGAGCTTCTGGAATCATTGCAACTGAGGCAGCTAGGATTAGGGAACTTGAGGAGCAGTTGGGGAGTAGGGATTGGATTCTTTTATCTTTTTTTTCATACTTTTATACAAAAGCAAACTCCATTAGTGGAAAGATAATAGATTTAATTCAAAATTAGGTTTTATATTATTGGCCTCAGAATTCTCAGATGCTTGTAAAAACAGAAGTTTTATGAAAAGTATTTGATTTCTCATCACTGGCCAAAGTATAGTTTTTTTTTGTTTTTTTGAAAATTGATCCAAAACACTTAATCACATATAATCAAAGGAATTAAAATCAGGTTGAATAATGAAAAGGGTAGTCCAAGCAATAGGGAGAGACCAAATCTGTCTACCCCGTAGCCTTTAGAATCATCCCCTAATGGCTTTTTCTTCATGACTGACCCTGCCAATCTGCTCAGTTTCTAGTGCTCATGCTGATTACAAACTTGGACCACATGATCAACTCAACCTTTGATTCCTCCTTTTTTTTCTTTTTTTTATTTTTTCTTTTGCCCCTATTGCCCCTAGTGCCAATTACGGTTTTCACTAGGGTCGGCTTCTGCATTCTGTCATCACCAATCTTACTCTGAAAGTTGAATAAATATACTAAAATCACCGAGGGCTTAAAAATAGGACGAAACAAAGGCTAAGCTCGGTTTATGAAAGAAAAGGTATTAAAGGCTCAAAATTTTCTAAGTGTGAAAATGGATCAACCAAACTTACAGTAATGATGAATTCAATCCCATTCCCCTTCTTTTGTATTTTGGTTTTCATTTGCCCCTATTTTTTTTCTCTTTTTGCCCATATTGGTTTTGCCCCTATTGGCCTTGCCCCAGTATAAGACTGTAAGTCCAGTTTAGGTTTATCAAAGAAGACGAACAGGCTCAAATTGGCTTGACTAGGGATGAAAATTTTGGGAAATATAGAAAAATGGCCTCAGATCATTTCCTAGTAATATTCATTCAAGGAAAATATCTCTTTACTGTATCAGTGTTAATTGGCTCAGGAAAATCCTTCCCATCCATCTCTGTTAAGATGAGAGCACCCCCTGATAGGACCTTCTTGACCACATAAGGTCCTTCCCAATTTGGTTTGAACTTTCCACGAGGGTCTTCCAAAAAGGGTAAAATTTTCTTCAATATTAAATTTCCTTTTTGGAAAGTTCTGGGCTTTACTTTCATATTGTAAGCCCTGGCCATTCTCTTCTGATACAATTGGCCATGAAAAAGCACTTTCAAACGCTTTTCCTCTATTAGATTGAGTTGATCATGTCTTGACTCTATCCATTCAGCTTCTTCTAATTTAGCTTCCATTAGCACTCTTAATGAAGGTATTTCTACTTCCATTGGTAAAACCGCTTCCATTCCATATACTAAAGAATATGGGTTGCTCCTGTAGAAGTCCGAATTGAGGTTCTATAAGCATGAGAGCAAGTGGAAACATTTCATGCCAATCTTTGAAACTCACTACCATCTTCTGAATGATCTTCTTTATATTCTTATTCGCTGCTTCCACTGCCCAATTCATCTTTGGTCTGTAAGGAGCTGACTTGTGATGGTTAATCTGAAATTGTTCACACATCTTCCTCATGTTCTTGTTCTTAAGGTTTGAAGCATTGTCTGATACTATGGCACTTGGCAAACCGTAGCGAATTGTGCTTCAAGAATTTCATAACGTGGCTACTTGTAATGTTTGCATAAGAAGTTGCCTCTACCCAATTGGTGAAGTAATTAATTGCTACAAGTATAAACCTGTGTCCATTTGATGCCTTTGGAGAGATCATTCCAATGACGTCTATACACCACATGGAGAAGGGCCATGGAGATGTCATGTTGTGCAATTCACTTGGGGGTGCATTCTTGTTATCAGCATACACTTGGCATAAATGACACATTTTGACATGTATATAGCAATCGTGCTCCATAGTCGACCAGTAATATCCCAATCGCAGAATTTTCTTGGCAAACATGTGCCCGTTCATATGGGATCCACACACTCCTCCATGTACAGTTTCAACTAACCTTTTTGACTCAGTCTTGGCAACACATCTAAGTAGTATATCTGTAAGTGTGAAAACTCACACTTCCTTTATGGCAAATGTTTGACAAATTATGTCTTCTAATAATCTTCAAGATGTGCAGATTAAATAATGAAACTTCAGTGAATTTAGTAAAGAAGAAGAAGACGATGCTGCCACACAGCTACCACGCCGCTGGTAGCTCAAGGAAATGAAAGATTGTCTAAATAAAGCATCTCTTGTAAAGGCACTTGCGAGGAACAATGCCGCTGCCACTCCGCTGGCAGTGCATAAGTGAAACAGTGCTTTGAAAGTAAGGCACGTGCACTAGCGTCGTAAGGCGAAGCCGACACGCCGTTGGTAGCGCAGAGCGAGATTGAAGATTCTATGATCAGCTGTGCACATGCCGCGTTCCCTCCCGCTAGCAGCGCGCCCTTAACTGATTCAACTTGTTCTGAGCGGGACTTGAGTTTGCTTCCAGCCGTCTACCCCGACCGCACCACGACGCCACCAGCGCTCGACGCGATCTGAGTTTTCTCCTTTAAATAGACGTGCTGTAATTTTTAGTAATGACTTTTTTCTTTGGATCAATTTGATTTCGGATCTTGAGGTGTTCGAGATTCGATCAATTCTTCTTTAGAGAGTCGGTGATCGAGTGAGGGGGAGATCTGAGATAGATCGCCTGGAATTGAAGGTTGAGGATTCTTCTTCAATTCGGAACTTCACCTGATCGTGTGATCGCCTGGATTGGTGATCGACTTTGTTAGATGCATAGGTGGATTCCTACTGCATTGGATCGTCTCAGTGGACTCTGAGGTGATTGTTGCGATCTGGATTGATTGTGTTCTGCAGCTTGTGGATTCAAGCTGTGTTGCAGTTCGTGGATTCGAACTGTGGTTCACTGTTGAGTGATTGTTTGCGATCTGGATTGATCGTGGTTTGCAGGTTGTGGATTCAAGCTGTGTTGCAGTTCGTGGATTCGAGCTGTGGATTGCTGTTGAGTGAGTTCAATTGTAAAGGTTAAGTATGTGCTCCTTTGTAATTGTCTTTTCATTCAATAGTGGAAATTCGAAGGGGTAGTCGCCTCATATAGACTCGAGGTTTTTCCTGGATCTGGATTCAGGTTTCCTCGTATAATTCTCTGTGTGTATGTTTCCGCATTGTTAAATTCTTAATTGTTGTAGATCGTGGACCTATAGAGTAGTCCTCTACTCTTTCAATTGGTATCAAAGCCTATTCACTTTGAATTGCTATACAAAGTGTGATCTAGATCTATAGCATGGACTTTGGAAAAGAAGGAGGATCTGCCTCTCGACCTCCATTATTTGAAGGTAACAATTATTCTTACTGGAATGCAAGAATGAGAGCTTACCTGAAATCTATCGATGAGCGTGTCTGGCTCTCGGTATGTAATGGTTATCATCCACCTGAGATCACAACAGAAGGAGGTGTTGTGATCCCTAAACCTCATGATTAGTGGACTAAAGCTGAATCTGATCTATGTGGATGGAACAACAAGGCATTGAATGCCTTATTTTGTGCTGTAAGTGTTGAGGAATTCAGGAGAATTTCCTCATGTGAAGTCGGTAAGGAAGCTTGGGACATTCTTGAGGTCACTCATGAAGGAACCTCAGCTGTCAAGCTGTCTAGACTTCAAAGACTTACTACATCTTTCGAAACTCTATACATGAAAGATGATGAGTCTTTTGATGAATTTTATGCTAAACTCTCAGATATTGTTAATTCGAGTTTTAATCTTGGAGAAAAGATCTCTACATCTAAGGTTGTTAGAAAAATCTTAAGATCTTTGCCTGAAAAATTCAGACCAAAAGTTACTGCCATTCAAGAGGCAAAAGATGTGGATACCACGAGAATTGAAGATCTGGTAGGATCTTTACAGACTTATGAGCTAGATCTGAATATTCCTAAAAGGAGTAAAGGAATAGCTCTAAAATCTGTAAATACTGAAGAATCAGATAATTCTGATGTAGATATGGATGAATTAGTTCTCTTAGCTAAAAAGTTTAAGAGAATGTTTAAAAAGAGACAATCTAATCCTTCATCATCCATGGACAGATCTAATAGGAGATCTGATAAGAAAATTTCTGATCTAAGAAAGGAGAAGAAATTTTCTCAGAATGATGAAGTTCAATGTTACAAATGTAGAGGATTTGGACATGTTGCCTCTGATTGTCCCTCAAAGGATAAAAAGAAAAAGACAAATTATCAGGTTACTTGGGATGACAGTAATACTGACAATTCTTCACAATCAGATGAGGATATTTCTGCTAATTTTACTGCTTTCAATTCCTTTTACTCATCTTCTTCTGGTAGTTCAATCTCTGGAATTGCAGGAGATAATAAAGAGACTTTATCAGATGATGAAGAAGAATTACAAGAAGCCTACAATCAGCTCTATAAGGAATTCAATAGAGCTCAGAAGAAAGTCAAGAAACTGAGTAAAAAATTGAAGGAATCAGAAACAGAGAAAAATAAAGCTCTTGCAGAAATAGATTCAATAAACAAGAAGTTACTTGAAAGACATGCCAAAGAAAATTCTCTGGTAACTTCTTTGACTGAAAAAAATGAAAAATTAAAAGAAAAGGAAGCTCAGATTTCTGCACTTCAAGGTAAAGTGATTGAACTTGAGAAAGTTTCAAATTCAATTAAATCTAATGCTTCAAATTCTTCTGCAGGAAATCATCAAATTGATGAGGAATCAACTTCAAAGGAAGTTCCTGAAAGCTCAAATTCTGCTGAAAAGAGAATGAGTGTAAGTAATCAAAATAAGGAATCTTCACAGAAAATTTCTGCTGGAGAAGTAAGACCAACAGGTAAATGTTCAACATCTGAGAAATCTAAATCTGTACAGTTTAGAAATACTGTCAAATCTAGAAATGTTGATTTTTTTGAACATAGGTTCATACCTGTGTGCCATCACTGTAATAAAAAGGGTCATATAAGATCAAAGTGTTATGTTTTGCATGGTTTTCCTGAGGGATATTTTGACAATAAGAGGAAAGTAAATCAAAGTCAGTCCCTGGATTTACATAACAGATTTGATTCCCTGTTAAAATTGACTGAAACATTAAATAAGGAAGTCACAAATTTGTCAAAGAAACTTCCTTCAAAATCTCAAGTTGTTGATGAAGGTACTTCTCAGAAAACTCCTGAAAAACAGATTTGGGTTAGAAAAGATTCCTTAGTTGCAAATGTGGTTCATATTGCTTTAAAAGTTCATGATGTCAAAATGTGGTACTTGGATAGTGGTTGTTCAAGACATATGTGTGGAAATAAGTCTATGTTTAGTACTTTTGAAGAATATTTTGGTGGAAGTGTAACATTTGGTGATGAAAGCACTTCTCAAGTCAAAGGTAAAGGAATAGTAACTGGTCCTAATGGAGTTTGTCTAAAAAATGTTTTATTTGTATCTGGTTTAAAGGCAAACTTAATCAGTATTAGCCAGTTATGTGATTCAAGGTTGTTTGTCAATTTTACCAGAAAAGAATGTAAAATTTTGGATAATTCTGGTAGAACTGTTCTTATAGGTGTAAGAACAAGTGACAATTGTTATGGAATCATTGGAAATAATGAAAAATCTTTAAAATCTTCTGTATGTAATGAAATTGAATTGTGGCATAGAAGACTTGGTCACATTAACTATAGATATTTGTCAAAAATCTCTAAGTTTGAATTGGTTAGAGGAATTCCCAAGTTTGGGAACAATAAAAAGAAAGGAATGTGTGGTCCTTGCAATCAAGGAAAGCAAATCAAAGCCATACACAAGAAAACCAACATTGTAGGAACCTCTAGACCATTAGAACTGATTCATATGGACTTGATGGGACCTACAAAGACTGAAAGTCTTGGAGGAAAGAGGTATATCTTTGTTGCTGTAGATGACTACAGTAGATACACCTGGGTAAATTTTCTAAGAGAAAAATCTGAATGTTTTGATTGTTTTAAACAATTGTGCTGTCAAATTCAAGTTGAAAAGAACTTGCAAATAGGGAGAATTGTTAGAATAAGATCTGATCATGGGACAAAATTTGAAAATCAGATGTTTTCCAAATTCTGTGAAGAACAAGGAATTAAACATGAATTTTCTGCTCCTAAGACTCCACAGCAAAATGGAGTTGTGGAAAGGAAAAACAGAGTTTTGCAAGAAATGGCTAGAACCATGATGATAGCCAAGAAAGTGTCAACAAAATTCTGGGCTGAAGCAATAAACACTGCCTGTTATATAAGTAACGGAGTATATGTCAGATCTGGGTGGAAACAAACTCCTTATGAAATTTGGAAAGGAAAATAGCCAAACTTGAAATATTTTAGAGTCTTTGGAAGTAAATGCTATATCCTAAGGGACAGAGAAAATCTAGGAAAATTTGATTCTAGAAGTGATGAAGGAATCCTTCTAGGATATTCTTCTTCTAGTAGAGCATACAGAGTTTTTAACTTGCAAAAATCTATTGTAATGGAATCTATTAATGTGTTAATAGATGATGAAGGAACTGACTGTGAACTTTTGCAGGTTGTAAATGAAGAGGATGAAATCAGAGATGCTTCCTCAAGCAATGAAGTTGTTCCTCTGACAAAAACTCTCAAAGATCACCCAACTGAGCAAATTGTTGGAAATATTTCAGATGGTGTAAGAACAAAACATCAATTACATAATGTGGTAAGATTTTCTTCTTATCTATCTCAATTTGAGCCAAAATCTTATAAAGATGCCTTGTTGGATGAATCCTGGTTAAATGCTATGCATGAAGAACTAAACCAATTTACTAGAAATAATGTATGGGAATTGGTTGAAAGACCCTCTGATATGAATGTGATAGGAACCAAATGGATTTTTAAGAACAAATCTGATGAGAATGGGATAGTAACCAGAAATAAAGCTAGGCTTGTTGCTCAGGGATACACCCAAGTAGAAGGAATAGATTTTGATGAAACCTTTGCTCCTGTAGCTAGGTTAGAATCAATCAGATTACTTTTGTCTATTGCATGCTATTTGAAGTTTAAACTGTTTCAAATGGATGTTAAGAGTGCATTCTTGAATGGATATCTGAATGAAGAGGTCTATGTAGAGCAACCTAAAGGATTTGAGGACACAAATCATCCTAAATATGTTTATAAGCTGAACAAAGCCTTGTATGGACTCAAACAAGCTCTTAGAGCTTGGTATGAGAGACTCACCTCTTTTTTACTTGAATCTGGTTTTATGAGAGGAAATGTGGATAAAACTCTCTTTATTCAAAGAGAGTCCAAACATATTTTGATTGCTCAAATCTATGTTGATGACATAGTGTTTGGATCTACTTCTGAAAATCATGCTCACTCCTTTGGAGACTTAATGAAAAGTGAAATTGAGATGAGTATGATGGGTGAACTGAACTTTTTCTTAGGACTTCAGATTTATCAATCTCAACAAGGGATTTTTTTCTCTCAAGCAAAATATGCTAGAAATCTAGTCAAGAGATTCAGTTTAACTCATGCAAAACATGCTAGGACTCCTATGAGTACTAGTTTAAAGCTTGGAAAAGATGAATCTGGTAAGGATATAGACCCTACCTTGTACAGAGGGATGATTGGAAGTCTTCTGTACTTAACAGTAAGTAGACCTGATATAAGCTTTAGTGTTGGAGTTTGTGCTAGATATCAGGCTAATCCTAAAGAATCTCATCTAAATGCTGTGAAAAGGATAATAAAATATGTAAATGGAACTGTTGATCTGGGAATTTGGTTTTCCAAAGAAACAAACCCATATCATACTGGATACACTGATGCTGATTGGGTTGGGTGTATGGATGATAGAAAAAGCACCTCTGGTGGTTGCTTTTATATGGGTAATAACCTCATTGCTTGGTTAAGCAAAAAGCAAAACTCAGTTTCATTGAGTACTGCTGAAGCAGAGTACATTGCTGCAAGAAGCAGTTGTACTCAACTAATTTGGATGAAACAAATGCTACCTGATTATGGTTTAGATCAGGACCAAATGATTCTCTTCTGTGACAATCAGAGTGCCATAAATATTTCCACAAATCCTGTTCAACACTCAAGGACTAAACATATAGACATCAGGCATCACTTTATAAGAGAGTTAATTGAAGACAAAACTGTTATTATTGAATATATATCTACTGAAAAACAGTTAGCTGATATTTTCACTAAACCATTAGATCAGAACATATTTGAAACTCTTAGGAAATCCCTAGGAGTATGCTCTCAAAACTGAAAATCAGGTTTTGTTTTGAGTTAATTTAGATGTAAAATGATTTACATGTCTGTTCAAAATGAATTTATGTGTTCTTGATACTAAAATCTTAATTCAAGAAGCTTGAGTCTATGCATATTGACAGAAATGTTGTGTTCTCAACTATCATTTTTGTCTTAAACACTTTTGTGTATTGAAGTTTATTGTGTGTTGAAGCTTGGGATCTATAGGCTATCACCTTTATGAAAAGAAAAGTTTTGGAAATGGCTGCCATAGAGATTAGAGTGAAAGCCACTGTAATTCTCAAAAAGAAAAAGAGAAAGAAGGTATATTCTTGGAATGAACTGTAAACTCAAGTTTTTTAAGGGTCAATACCTTCTACAAAAAGAAAAGAAAAAGAGATCAGAAAAAGCTACCTATCTCTGATGTGCGAAAGCCACCAAAATGAAGTTTGGGGTATGTCTATACTTTCCAAGTATGATTACACTAAAATAGCTTTCCATATGCAAAAAGTGTGAAAGTCAAAAATATTTCACACACTACACAAGCAATGTTTCATGAATATGCATGTGTGCTCAATATCTTGAAGAAAATTTATAGTATGAGAAACCATGAAGGAAATTTTGGTCATCGATATGAAATGTGTAACATCTGAATTAACCTTGATAGGTTCTTCATGATCAGTTTTGTGATAAGTACTTCTTAGATTGAATAAAAGTTGATTATCTGGATGATTTTTAGTTTAGTTAAAATCTTAGCTTTGTGTTTAGATGTATGAGTGTTTCATGAAAAATGGTTCAAACTCTTTTTATAAATTTTTGCCTTGTGAGTGTGTTTTTTCTTGTTTGTGCATGTGCACCTTCTACGTCGCTAGAAGCGTGCCGGTAGCCTTCTCTCTTCTGCTTGCTTTGGCACCTGCCCTGTTAAGCGTCGTCGGAGGTACGCTGGCAGCGTGTCCTTTTTGTCTATAAAAAGGTGAAATCTGTTTCACTTTTTTACCTCGTTTTTTTTACCTGCAGCTCTCTTCGCTCCTCGCGTCGTGGTATATCTTGCCTTCGTGCTTACCTTCTGTCAACCTTGTCCACTGTTCAGGTAAAATTTTTTTTTTACTATCTTCGTCTTGCTTCTTCATTTTTCTTCTTCCTTTTTCAGTGTTCTTCTCTCGTTCTTCCAAGTTAGGGTTTGGTAGATTGTTCTGCCATTAGGGCTTTGTCTAGCTTTGCTTGTGTTTTTCTCTTTCGTCTATTTCTTTCTGTTTTTTTCCATCATGCCTCCCAAGAAGAAGTCTCGAACTGATTCTCCTTCCACCTCTTCTCCACTTGTAAGATCCTCACCGGTTGTATCTTCTCCACTAGTGAGACCCCCTTCCCCTTCTCATTCCTCTGAACCATTCCTTGGGAATGGTTTATCTGATTTCAATGAGTTCTTCAAGCACATGCCACTACTTTTGGAAAGGGCCATTAAGCTTGATTCATTTTCTGAATCTCCTCTCTACTCATTGTTTTCGGACAATGGTTGGAAAAAATTTGCTTTGATCAGTGGTTTTGCATATCCTAACCTGGTTCGAGAATTCTATTCGAACCTTCACCATCTTCATCTGGCCAATCAAGGCTTTGTCAAAGCCTATGTCAGGGGCATCTCCTTCGACTTCTCGAAAGAGCTGATCTCATCTCTTCTAGAATTGCCCCTTGTTGATTCTCCCTCCTTTGATTTCTTTGATTCTCACTTTGATCCTCCCATGGAGTCAATCATTTCTTCTATGATTGTTCAGGGTGCTCCTACCTCCATAAAAAATAAGCCCAACTATCTGCCTCATGGCTCTCTTCAAGATCTTCTTAGGATCTTGAATCTGTTTATCTGTGCCTCTCTTGTTCCCTCAGATCATCATTCTGAGATTTCTCACTCTAGAGCTAGACTTCTTCATGCTATCTGGAACAGAGACAGTGTCTGTCTTCCGTCCATCATTTTCAATCAAATCCTTTAGTCTCGGAATTTAAAATCCAAGACCGCTGCTCTTCCATTTGGGATTTTCATCTCTTTCATGTGCATTCATCAGGGGATCTTACCTGATCCTGTTGAATTAATCATTCATCCCAAACCTCCTATTGATGCCTCCACCCTCACCCGAAGCAAACGAGCAAATCCTTTTCGGTTGGTTTCTTCTTCGGAGCCTTCTTCTTCTCCCTCCTCTTTGTCCAGTTCTGATGCTACGGCAATCCTGGACAAATTGAATACCATGCAAGCCTCTCAGGAGGCTTTCATGAGGTTAGGGCTCACATGCTCATGATGAGCATGTTCAAATCAGAGACCCAGGAGAAGCTGGAGAAGCTTGCAAAGGATGTTGATTTTGCATGTGGCGAAGTTCAAAGGGATGTTGCTGCTCAGCAACGAATGCAAAACGAAGCTGATCATTTTCTGAGCAGCATTCGAAGAACTCAACTGGAGATGGATCACAAACTCTGTTGGCTGCACTTTCGGTCCCAAGACGCATACAAGCATTACTCAAGGACTTGGGAACCAAAACCACCTTCCAGAAAGGGGGAGTTTTTTGGATGATGACTCTGCTGGGTTGTTGCTGCTTGCTGCTTGTTGTTATTTTTTTTCTTCTTTATGTTGTTGTTATGTTGTTTTTAGTAGTTTCTGAAAGTTGGTTTGTGGGGGAGTTTTCTGTGGGTTTGTGAAGGAAGTTTTCTGTTGGTTGGCTGTGTATGTATTTGGTTGGATATATGTATATATGTTGGAACAATGGATATTTTTTTTTGAATGAATGAAATTCTGGATTCTCTCAAATCATTGTGTCTCTCTTATCAGTGTGGTTTTAAATTCTTAAATGGAAATCAATATTAACTGAGGTTGATATTAAACACTGGTTTAAGGTTGTTGTCAGGCATTTGCCAAGGGGGAGATTGTAAGTGTGAAAACTCACACTTCCTTTATGGCAAATGTTTGACAAATTATGTCTTCTAATAATCTTCAAGATGTGCAGATTAAATAATGAAAATTCAGTGAATTTAGTAAAGAAGAAGAAGACGATGCTGCCACACAGCTACCACGTCGCTGGTAGCTCAAGGAAATGAAAGATTGTCTAAATAAAGCATCTCTTGTAAAGGCACTTGCGAGGAACAATGCCGCTGCCACTCCGCTGGCAGCGCATAAGTGAAACAGTGCTTTGAAAGTAAGGCACGTGCACTAGCGTCGTAAGGCGACGCCGACACGCCGTTGGTAGCGCAGAGCGAGATTGAAGATTCTATGATCAGCTGTGCACATGCCGCGTTCCCTCCCGCTAGCAGCGCGCCCTTAACTGATTCAACTTGTTCTGAGCGGGACTTGAGTTCGCTTCCAGCCGTCTACCCCGATCGCACCACGACGCCACCAGCGCTCGACGCGATCTGAGTTTTCTCCTTTAAATAGACGTGCTGTAATTTTTAGTAATGACTTTTTTCTTTGGATCAATTTGATTTCGGATCTTGAGGTGTTCGAGATTCGATCAATTCTTCTTTAGAGAGTCGGTGATCGAGTGAGGGGGAGATCTGAGATAGATCGCCTGGAATTGAAGGTTGAGGATTCTTCTTCAATTCGGAACTTCACCTGATCGTGTGATCGCCTGAATTGGTGATCGACTTTGTTAGATGCATAGGTGGATTCCTACTGCATTGGATCGTCTCAGTGGACTCTGAGGTGATTGTTGCGATCTGGATTGATTGTGTTCTGCAGCTTGTGGATTCAAGCTATGTTGCAGTTCGTGGATTCGAACTGTGGTTCACTGTTGAGTGATTGTTTGCGATCTGGATTGATCGTGGTTTGCAGGTTGTGGATTCAAGCTGTGTTGCAGTTCGTGGATTCGAGCTGTGGATTGCTGTTGAGTGAGTTCAATTGTAAAGGTTAAGTATGTGCTCCTTTGTAATTGTCTTTTCATTCAATAGTGGAAATTCGAAGGGGTAGTCGCCTCATATAGACTCGAGGTTTTTCCTGGATCTGGATTCAGGTTTCCTCGTATAATTCTCTGTGTGTATGTTTCCGCATTGTTAAATTCTTAATTGTTTTAGATCGTTGACCTATAGAGTAGTCCTCTACTCTTTCAATATCATTGTGTGATCTTTTGTACAACTGCCCACCACTTAGTAAGAACTGTCCTGCCAACCTCTGTATTGTTCTTTTCTCTGTAGAAGTGACATGTTTTGGCAGACTCCGATCATTTAGGAAGTTCTTAATATCTTGAAACCATGGTACTTATTCTTCTGGGGTTTCTTCTAGAACAAGGCAATAAGCTGGTTCATCTCTGACTTCAATTTCCAGTGGTTTAACATCAACACCTTCTGGCATACTGACCATTGAAGCCAATGTTGCTAGAGCATCTGCAAACTGATTTTTGGCCCTTGGCATATAATTGAAGGAAATTCGAGTGAATTTAGTGCTTATTTCTTCCAAATACTGGTGATAGGGGATCAGTTTGTGATACTTGGTTTTCCATTCACCAGTTGTTTGGAAGATGATAAGACTCGAATATCCATATACGTCAAGCTCCTCTGCTTCATGGTCTAAGGCAGCTTGCAACCCAATTATGCATGCTTCATATTCTGCTATATTGTTTGTGCATTGGAACCTTAACTTTACTGCGATTGGGATGTGTGCCCCAACTGGCTTGATCAAAACTGCCCCTATTCCATTTCCATTCATATTGGTGGCCCCATCAAAGAACATTTGGCATAAGCTTTCCCCTTCTTCTTCTTCAGTAAACAGGATTGCTTCATCAGGGAAATTAGTCTTCAAAGGTTGGTATTCTGGTAAAGGGTGTGCAGCTAAGTGATCAGCAATGGCTTGACTCTTAATGGCTTTCTATGTGATATCGATGAGGTCAAATTCAGAGAGTAACAACTGCCACTTTGCTGTTCTGCCAGTTAAAGCCGGTTTCTCAAATAAATACTTCAAAGGATCCATTCGGGATATCAATAAGGTGGAATGACTAAGGAAATAATGCCTCAGTCTCTGAGTTGCCCATACTAAAGCACAACAAGTCTTTTCCAAAGGGGAATACTTTGCTTCATATTCTGTAAATTTCTTGCTTAGATAATAAATCGCCCTTTCTTTTCTGCCTGTATCGTCATGCTGTCCCAAGACACACCCCATTGACGTCTCCAAAACTGACAAGTATAAAATCAATGGTCTTCCTGGAGTTGGTGGCACTAACACAGGTGGGTTCAATAAATACTCCTTTATTGTGTCAAAGGCTTCTTGGCAATCGTCATTCCAGACCGTCGGGTTATTCTTTCTTAGAAGCTTGAAAATTGGTTCACAGATAGCGGTGAGCTGTGCTATGAACCGGCTTATGTACTGAATCCTTCCAAGAAAACCACGAACTTCCTTCTCCGTTCTAGGTGATGGCATTTCAATGATTGCTTTAGCTTTAGCTGGGTCAATCTCAATTCCCTTCCTGCTTACTATAAAGCCCAATAATTTTCCTGATGTAGCCCCAAAATACATTTCGCAAGGTTAAGCCTTAGACTGTATTTCCTAAGCTGGTCAAACACCTCCTTCAAGTTGATCAGGTGGTCTTCTTCTTCACATGATTTGGCTATCATATCATCCACATAGACCTCCATCTCCTTATGGATCATATCATGGAATAAGGCTGTTATGGCCTGTTGGTAGGTTGCCCCAGTGTTTTTAAGCCCAAATGGCATGACAGTGTAGTGAAAGGTACCCCAAGGTGTAATGAAGGCTGTTTTTTCTTGATCCTCCTTAGCCATCTTAATTTGATTGTACCCAGAAAACCCATCTATGAATGAGAACAGGCTATGTACAGCAGTGTTGTCGACCAAGATGTCGATGTGTGGAAGTGGAAAATCGTCCTTTGGGCTTGCCTTATTCAGATCTCTGTAGTCTACGCACATTCGGACCTTTCCATCCTTCTTTGGTACTGGCACTATATTTGCAAGCCATTCAGGGTACGTGGAGACCGCCAAGAATCCAGCTTGGAATTGCTTAACCACTTCATCTTTGACCTTCAATGTCCATTCAGGTTTCAACCTTCTCAGTTTCTGTTTAATTGGCTTGACATCTGGTAGAATGGGTAGCCTATGCACAACCATGTCTGTGTCTAACCCTGGCATATCCCGATACGACCATGCAAATACATCTTCATAATCAGCCAAGAATCGTATCATTTCATCACGCTGTACCTCAGATAAGCATACCCCAATCTTTACTATTTTTGGGTCATCTTCCGTCCCTAGGTTTATTGATATGGTCTCTTTAATATTGGGTTGGACTCCCTTTTCATGACGCTCCAATTGATATGTGATTTCTTTTGTAAGGTCGTCTTCTTCGTCCTCGGTCTCTTCTTCAACCCCCATTAGGTCAAAGTCATACTCAACTCGATCCAATTCCGTTTGCTTATATGGTTCATAAGTGGTTTGGACCTTTTTGAAAAATTTATCTTTTCTATAAAAAATTGAAAAATCTTTGTGTTTTTTGAGAGCCTTCTACAAAATCTTTTCCTGAAGACGAAGGCTCATTAAAACCTTCAGGAAAAGGGAATTCCACTAATGGAGTTTTTTTTGGAAGCCATGTCTGTTTGCCAAACAAACGCGGCTTCAAAAGTAAGGGGAGTTTCCTCCCAATTGTTCAGAATAAAAGAATCTGGGGCAGGGATACAAGCCTGCTCCTTAAACTCAGGGTCCGCATCCAAAATCACCAGTACTGGGTGAGTTGCATCGCCTGTTTCTTCTGTAGGGCTAGTCACAGATGGAACTTCTACTGCAGCCCAATCAATAAAAGGTAACTCCTTTGCTACTTCTTCTTGTTTGCCTTCTGTCATGGCAAAAAAGGCTCCAATGTCCTTCGAGAAATCATGCTCCTGTTTTGTATGTGGCCCAGGCCCACCCAATGCTTGTGGAGGTGGAGGTGGAACATATGGTTGCGCGGTTGAGGACTTGGGTTCCTGGAATGGGTTGATGTTATAGTATGGGGGTTTGGACTGATCCTGGGGAGGAGACAGCTGAATCATATGAGAAAGCTTTGGAAAAGTTTCCCTGATGTGAGGGAATTTCATGTCTTCTATCTCCTTCTGTCTTCTCCAGTTCCTTGGCTTTGACCCCAATCCTGCTCTGTGGACCATCTTCTTAACCTTTACCGGTTCTATCCTTCCTTGCAGGTTAACCCCCAGACCTTTTCCTGGGTGAAAGTTGTACTTTTCCAGCACATTCTTGACCATTTTCTTAGCACGGGTCAACTTTCCTTCTTTTTCCTGATACCCCCTAGGTATAAAATTCACAGTTTCAAACTGGAAAGAGTGAAATGCCATCTTGTCAGCAGTCATTTCCATGTTTATGTAGGGTACATCAGGGGACCACATGGGAGGAACCAAGTTTTCAGCTAGGACAGTAATCACCTTTTGCCCTCTAATATATTTGACTCTTTGGTGGATGGTAGATGGTATAGCCCTAGTTGTATGAATCCACGGCCTTCCTAGGAGTAGGTTGAAGGCTGCAGGTATATCCATTACTTCAAATGTGATGTTAAAAATATACGGTCCAATTGTGATCGGCAGTTCAACCTCCCCTAGGGAGTGTGTTTTAGAGCTGTCAAATGCTCTTATGATTGTCCCATTTTGTTTTATTTTATTTTGCTCCAGACCGAGCTTAACAAATGTTATTAACAGGCAGACATTCAGAGCCGACCCATTATCAATTAAAACCCGGGCTATCATGCAACCCTTACTGAGCACAGCTATGTGCAAAGGATCAACATGATGGTACCCTGCTGGGCTAATCTCTGTTTCAGAAAAAGTTATAACATTATGAGATAAAATTTGCCCAACCATCTTGCCTAGTTGGTCTGGTTCAATATTTTTAGGCACATGGGCCCCCTGAAGTATCCTTAACAAGGAGTCCCTATGTTTTTCAGAATTTAACAATAGGCCCAGTATTGAGATCTTGGCAGGGAGTTTGTTCAACTGTTCGACAATGTTGAACTCACTCTTTTTTATGATTTTAATGAGGTCAATAGCCTCACTACTAGTTACCTGAGGGGCATCTTCCCCTACCTTGGCCTTTCCTTTATTTTTCTCTTCTTCCTTTTCTTTCTATGTCTCCTTTTGCTTTTCTTCTACCCCTACACATTTTCCTGACCTCATCATGAGGTTCACTTCTTTCTTGCTTTCTGCCTCAGCTGCAGGGAATGTAGTGGTGTAGCCTTCATTGTAGTTCCATGGTACAGCCGATTCAGAGTAGGAAGGCTTAGGGACATTTATCACCAAGGGAGGAAGTTTGGACTTGGATGGTGAAATTTGAGTGAGAGGGATATCAACAACCAATGGTGGACCCTGTTTTGGTTGAGGGGTTGCAGAAGTGACTGATGCATTAAGGTGGTCACAATTTATGACCAGTGGTGGTTTTGACTGAATGGGTGAAAAATGGGTGGATGGACTGCAATTGATAACCAAAGGCGGCTTTGCAATGTTTAATTGGGCCATGAAGGAGGAGGCCCGGTCCAAAGCAGAGCTAATGCTCTCAGCAGCACGATCATTTCCTTTTGAAACCATATTTATTTTTGTTTCCTTATTTATTCTGTCAAAATAAACCTTGACCGTTGTCCCTATAGGAGCAATTAACTGAGATGGGTCAAAAGTTATTTTATCAGAGGAAATTACCCCTATGACATTAGAGGGGCCTGCCCCATGATGCTGAGGCAATGGGTTTTGGCCAATGTCTGTTCTGGGAGGATTGTGAGCCCCTGTATTGAAAGATAGGGTATTCTGGTCCAATAAATCCTGAATGGCATGTTTCAAAAGGCCAGCACTTGTCAGTAGGGTGCCCAGGTGCACCCATGTGGTAATCGCAAGTGGTGGAGGGGTCAAAATTTCTCCCCTTGGATGCATTCGGATTAGGTTTTCTTAAAGTGATATACCCTGCTTTCAATAAAGTGGGCAGCAACTGAGAAGGAATCATTGGAATAGGGGTGAAAACCCTATTTCTCCTTGCTGCGAAATAGGCATCCTTTTCTTCTTTAGTAAAAACCCTCTTTTGGTCTGAGGGTGCTGCTGGAACATTAACCCTCATGGGGGCCTGGGTGGATGGAGCAGGTGGAGTAGGAAAATGAGCAGGTATGTTGATTTGTATGGGCTTGTTAGGGCCCGATGGTGGCTGCACCATGTTTACCTCCCCTTCTTTCTTATTCCCATTCTTTTTCAGCCCACTTCCTTTCTTCAGATTGGGGTCTTGCTGATTGCCCATAGCAGAGTGGTCAATTATTTTACCTGACCTTATCCCATCTTCGATTCAATCAGCCACTTGTACCAAAGCTACAAAATTAGTGGTGGTCTGACCCACCAGGTGACTGTAGAATGGTTGACCCAGTGTACTAATGAAAGTGGAAATCATTTCCTGCTCCAGCATGGGTGGCCTGACCTGAGAGGCCATCTCTCTCCATCTCTTGGCATACTGTCTCACGGATTCATCCCTAGCCTTACTCATTCTCATTACATCGTATCTGTCTGGCATGATTTCTGAATTAAACCGGTACTAAGCTAGGAAGGCATCTGCCAGGTCCTTCCATCTTTTGATTTTTCCGTGGTCTAAAGTGGTGAACCATCTCAATGCTGTTCCAGTTAAGCTCCTTTGGAAGAGCTGAATCAAGACGCCCTCATCTTGTCCAAACTGGCATAGGGCACCGCAGTACAACTTCAGATGGCTCATGGGGCAGCCCGTGCCATCATACTTGTCTAGGTCTGGGCATTTGAACTTAGCTGGCAGGTTAACGTTGGGGTATATGCACAAGTCTTCAAAATTGGTGCCCCCAAAGTTGTTTACGCCTTTAACCTCCCTCAGTTCGTCTTGGATCATTTCAAGTCTGTGCATGAACTTTCTTTCAACTTCTTCCCTCATCCTTTCCTTTTTCTTAGCTTTGTCCGATTCCACTGTCTCATCCCTGATCAGTATAGGTTCAGGGGTGGGTTCATAGATGGGTTCAGGAATAGGTTGAACTGGAGGTGGAATGTTGATTTGTGGTGGAGGTGATGGGTTGGAAGTGGATGCTTGATTTTGGGCTTACACTTGTTGGGCCTGTACTGACAGTATGTTTTCTAGCATTCGGGCTAGTCCTGCCACCTGTTCCTGAAGCAAGACAATATCTGGGTGAGGAGCATCAGCTTCAGCCTTAATGGGATTCATGGCGCGAGCTCTTGATCTGGTTACAGGAGCTATGATTGCAAGTGTATTAGTACCTGACGAAAAGTAAAGGAAAAATATCAGTGCCCAATTAATCTCATTCACATGCCTAGGAATGCCTATGTGCAAGCTGGGTGAACACGAGTTTGGATTTTGTTTCTTTTTTAGAATTGTTGGAATATTCTAGAGCTTCCAATAGGTCCCACAATAAAGAGAAATGATTTGAAATTCAAAGGCTTTCAGAGGCCCGGGGGGGATTTTTGGAGAAGGTCTGAAATTCAAAGGCTTTCAGAGGCCCAGGGATATTTTTGGAAAAGGTCTGAAATTCAAAGGCTTTCAGAGGCCTAGGGATTTTTGATAAAGGTCTGAAATTCAAAGGCTTTTAGAGGCCTGAGGATTTTTGATAAAGGTCTGAAATTCAAAGGCTTTCCGAGGCCCAAAAAGAGAAAGATCTGAAATTCAAAGGTTTTCAGAGGCCCAAAAGGAAAAAAGATCTGAAATTCAAAGGCTTTCAGAGGCCCAAAAGATCTGAAATTCAAAGGCTTTCAGAGGCCCAAAGGAAAAAGATTTGAAATTCAAAGGCTTTCTGAGGCCCAAAAGATCTGAAATTCAAAGGCTTTCAGAGGCCCGAGGATATTTTTGGAAAAAGTCTGAAATTCAAAGGCCTTCAGAAGCCCAGGGAGTTTTGAGGAAAAGTCTGAAATTCAAAGGCCTTCAGAAGCCCAGGGAGTTTTGAGGAAAAGTCTGAAATTCAAAGGCTTTCAGAGGCCCAAAGGATTTTTGAGGAAAAGTCTGAAATTCAAAGGCTTTCAGAGGCCCAAGGAGTTTTGAGAAAAAGTCTGAAATTCAAAGGCTTTCAGAGGCCCAAGGAGTTTTGAGAAAAAGTCTGAAATTCAAAGGCTTTCAGAGGCCCAAAGGATTTTCTCTCGCATTTTTTTTGAAGCATTTTATTCAAACTCATTTCCCTTGATCATCATTTAAAGGTTAAAGGAACAGGATTTAGTGGGAAAAACTTATTAAAATTGAATTTTCCGAGAAAACCGTATACACAGTACGGTCCAGCCCTGCCCGTATTCAAATTACGAGCAAGCTGTGACCGTATGGAAAACACGGGCAAGCCTAGCCCGTATAACTAATATGGGCGAGCCCAGCCCGTGTATCAAATGCGGTTTTACGGAGCTCTTTTATGTTTTGTTTTTACATGGTTTGATCACTTTAATTGCTCATCCAAACATACAGTTCACCCATTGCAAAGCTTCTAAACTGTCCCAAAGTGGACCTTGGCTTTTTTGCAAAAACATATGTTTAGGAGGGCACATGTACCCTCCAAATTGACACAATATTTAAGAATTTGGTACCCTTTTGTTGTCTCTTGTATGATCATTGGGTAGGATTGATTCTAAACAGAGTTAGAAACTCTTCCTATGGGCTGCACCAATTTTAGCAAACATGCATATTTTGGGACCAATTTTATCCCGAACCAATGGGCACCATGACACCCCTATGATATGAAAATAATGCAAAACAATAGGATTACCTTGTTACCTTGTTTACCTTCAATATGGCATCCGCATTATGCCCTGGTTTGTACGCCATGCACACGGCCTTCCCACAATTACAAGCCCATATCCCCACGTAATTGTGTACTTTAGCCAAAAACGTGTAACTCCACCTTCAAGCGTAGGGGCTTTGGGTTTTGGCTTAATGGCAACTTAGCACTCAATCCTAGTGATGACCAGAATCGAATCATAGATCCACGTTATCATCACATCATTGGCCCAAAGTTCTAAGGTAAATGTTTTCACTTTCGCTTTCCGAAGTATCGACCTCGTTGCGCCAAGCTACACACATTCGGGTTCAACTTCCTATAGGTTATGGGTAGGCTGTGTAAAAAATAAAATGTGCACAGTGCATTGTAAAAATTGGGTGCATTCACAACGTCCCAAACCCTTGCCACTCTTTTCGTAGCCATGCATAAACAAACCAAGGCATAATAGGAAAGCATATATAAAGTAAACAAATACACAAAGCAATCCCTATAACATGCTCATAAAAATCATCTAATCATGCAAACATCAGATCATGTTATACATCCCAAAAACACATCATGGAGATCATGCTAAGAATTAAAACATGCAATTATAAAAATATAGCAAGAGATCAACATGGTTTAGCAAAACGAACATTCCCTACGCATGTTTCTAGAAACAATCCTATAAATCAAAATTAAGCATGTTTCTACCCCCATGAATTCTTAAGCAATAATTCAGATTTAAAACATACCAAGCATGCTTAAGAACACTAAATAGCAAGCGAAACAAAAATATGCTAAAAACACAAAATAGCAAGCAAATCCCAAAATATCAAAAACATGAACTAAAACACCAAAAGGCTCAAATCCTCAAGTCCCCAGCAGAGTCGCCAGTTGTGAGACATGGAAAATCAATCCAATGACTTCCTAATCATCACACGGGATTAAATTAAAACAAAGAGTCGCCACCATTCAATTTAGGTGTGAATGGACACCAAGATATTAAATAAGCACAAAAGGCAATTTTAGGGTAAAAATAACCCTCCTAAAAAAAACAACCAAAGAGGGGTAAGGGGATTAGGTTATGAATAAGGGAAGGTGTTAGGCACCCCTATTCATCCACACAAGGTGGTTGCCAGGTATTGTTCATGTTTTTCAAAGGAAAAAAAAGGCTTGCTATAAAAATCACAAAAATCACAAAAAAGACAAAAATGTATGGTTTTTTCATACGAATAGCCTAATTGATCTAGAACTTTCAAATATGATCATACCATTCCTAGGGTTTCATGATCAAAACAAAATTGAGATAAAATCAAATAAAACCAATTTAAAGTGAAAAATCCAAAAATCTGGCTTCAAGTTAAATTCTAGAAATGTAGAAAAATATGATTTTTATAAAATATTGCAGATTTGAACTTGAATAGTCCAGGACATAGGTATAGCCCAAATTTCACCTTAAACCAAGAAATCAAAACCAAAAATACCCACGTTGATGAAAAACATCAAAAGGGGAGAACTTAGACCATAGGGTCTTCTCTCAATAATGAAAAACAACTCAAAAACCATATCATGAAACCCTATAATTTACTTTCAGGCTTCTGGATCCAGATCTATCATAACCATATCATGAAACCCTAGAATTTACTTTCAGGCTTCTGGATCCAGATCTATCATATTGATCATGATAAATCCAAGATCTTAGCCTAAAATCACAAAAATCACGAAAACAGTGCTGTAGGTGCAAATATGTGAAAAATCCAAATTCTAGCAAAAAGTGGGGATCTCATGCTATAAACATCATAGATTCATGTTATTCATTCAGATTCATCATAAAACCTTTAAAACATGATCAAGATATTTAAAGCAGCCACATCTCACATATTAGAGCACATGGGGGTCTACCCTACGAATCCACCTTTTCTCTTTTCCCCTAGCTCTCTCTTCACGTTTTACGGCTAGAGATGATTCTTGAGGTACTTGGAGATAGGTTTGGGTATACAAACACAATCAAAGGCTTTATTCTAGAAAAAAGGAGAAAAACAGATATGGGGTTCTATTTTAGGCATCCACCTGTTCTCTTTTCTCCTAGCTCTCTCTTCAAGTTTTATGGCTAGAGAGACTCTTGAGGTACTTGGAGGCAAGTTTAGGAATACAAGTACAAAAGATGGCCTTATTCTATAAAAAAGGAGAAAATCCTATTACTTCTAGAATTGAAGACATAAAATAAAAGGGAAAAGGGACTTACCTGGATTGAGCAAGCAAGGCAGCAGGGGTTCCTCTCTTCTTTTGGAGCTTCTTAGACTTCAAATTTTCGTGGCCCTTTGCTTGAGGAAAGACCCTCTATTTATAGGCAAACATAGGGGTATGGTTGGTCCAAGGTTTGGCAAGATAGAGTTTCAGTTTGAGTTAAACACAAGATCATGCCCATCCTTTATCCACAAAGATATTTCGCACGAATAAAATATATAATTTGCTCGTTTAAAGGGATATTGGACTAAAGATAAGGCTCAGAAATCGAGAGAAGAATAAAACCCGCACGAGTCTAATGTGCCCGTAAATGATTTACGGTCCAGTGGTGTCCGTATATGTATTACGGGCGCTGCTTGCTCGTATATAAAATTCAGGCGCGCTTAGCCCGTAGATACAATACGGTCCAGGCTTTAATTATTGATTTTCATGCATTTTTGGCCTGTTTTAAATTCCAATTAATGTTTTCATTATTTTCTCATTTTGTAGTGCAATTTGGGGTGTCTACACAACCATATCAGTGTCTAGCCTCGGCATATCCCGATACGACCATGCAAATACATCTTCATAATCTGCCAAGAACCGTGTCATTTCATCGCGTTGTACCTCAGATAGGCATGCCCCAATCTTCACTACTTTTGGGTCATCTTCGGTCCCTAGGTTTATTGATATGGTCTCTTCAATATTGGGTTGGACCCCCTTTTCATGACGCTCCAATTGATATGTGATTTCTTTTGGAGGGTCGTCTTCTTCGACCTCGGTCTCTTCCTCAACCCCCATTAGGTCAAAGTCAAGCTCGAGGTCCAAGTTATAATCAACCTGATCCAATTCCGTTTGCTTATATGGTTCATAAGTGGTTTGGACCTTTTTGAAAAATTTAATTTTTCTAGAAAAAATGGGAAAATCTTTTTGTGTTTTTTGAGAGCCTTCTAAAAAATCTTTTCCTGAAGATGAAGGCTCATTAAAACCTTCAGGAAAAGGGCATTCCATTAATGGAGTTTTTTTTTGGAAGCCATGTCTGTTTGCCAAACAAACACGACTTCAAAAGTAAGGGGAGTTTCCTCCCAATTGTTCAAAATAAAAGAATCTGGAGCAGGGGTAATAACACAAGCTTGCTCCCCAAACTCAGGGTCTGCATCCGAAATCACCAGTACTGGGTGAGTTGCATCCCCTGCTTCTGCTGTAGGGCTTGTCCTAGATGGAACTTCTACTACAGCCCAGTCAATGAAGGATAGCTCATCTGCTCCTTCTTCTTGGTTGCCTTCAGTCATGGCAAAAAAGGATCCAATGTCCTCAGAAAAATCCTGCTCCTGTTCTGCCCGTGGCTCAGGCTCACCCAATGCTTATGAAGGTGAAGGTAGAACAACTGGTTGCAAGGTTGGGGACTTGGGTTTCTGGAATGTGTTGATGTTATAATATGGAAGTTTGGACTGATCCTGGGGTGAAGACAGTTGAATCATATGAGAAAGCTTAGGAAAAGTTTCCCTGATGTAAGGGGATTTTATATCTTCCAACTGCTTTTGTCTTCTCCAATTTCTTGGTTTGGACCCCAATCTTGCTCTAGGGACCAGCTTCTTAACCTTTACTGGTTCTATCCTTCCTTGCAGGTTAACCCCCCGACCTTTCCCGGGTGGAAATTGTACTTTCCTAGAACTTTCTTGACCATTTTCTCAGCACAAGTCAACTTCTCTTCTTTTTCCTGATACCCCCCAAGTGTAAAATTGATAGTTTCAAACTGGAAAGAGTGAAATGCCATCTTGTCTGCAGTCATTTCCATGTTTATGTGGGGTACATCAGGGGACTACATGGGAGGAACCAAATTTTCAGCTAGGACTGTAATCACCTTTTGCCCTCTAATATATTTGACTCTTTGGTGGAGGGTAGATGATATAGCCCTAGCCGTATAAATCCATGGCCTTCCTAGGAGTAGGTTGAAGGCCGCCGGTATATCCATCAATTCAAATGTGATGTTAAAAACATACGGTCCAATAGTGACCGGCAGTTCAACCTCCCTTAGGGAGTGTGTTTTAGAGCTGTCAAAGGCTCTTATGATTCTTCCATTTTGTTTAATTTTATTTTGCTCCAGACCGAGCTTAACAAATGTTATTAACGGGCAGACATTTAGAGCCGACCCATTATCAATTAAAACCTGGGCTATCATGCAACCCTTACTGAGCACAGCTATGTGCAAAGGATCAACATGATGGTACCCTGCTGGGCTGATCTCGGTTTCAGAGAAAGTTATGACATTGTGAGATAAAATCTGCCCAACCATCCTGCCTAGTTGGTCTGGTTCAATATTTTTAGGCACATGTGCCCCCGGAAGTACCCTTAGCAGAGAGTCCCTATGTTTTTCAGAATTCAACAGTAATTCCAGTATCGAGATCTGGGCAGGGACTTTGTTCAATTGCTCGACAGCATTGAACTCACTCTTTCTGATGATTTTGATGACGTTAGCAGCCTCACTGTCAATTACCTGAGGGGCGTCTTCCCCTACCTTAGCCTTTCCTTTTGTTTTCTCTTTTTCGGCCTCTTCCCTTTCCTTCTCTGTCACCTTTTGTTTCTCTCCTTCACCTACACACTTTCCTGACCTCATCATGAGGTTTACTTCTTTCTTGCTTTCTGCCTCAACTGCAGGAAATGTAGTGGTGAAACCTTCGTTGTAGTTCCATGGTACAACTGATTCAGAGTAGGAAGGCTTTGGAACATTTAGCACCAATGGGGGAAGTTTGGACTTGGATGATGAAGTCTAAGTAGGAGGAACATCTACAACCAATGGTGGAAGCTGTTTTGGTTGAGGAAATGAAGAGTTAACCGACGCAGTGAGATGGTCGCAGTTAATGATCAGTGGCGGTTTGGATTGAATGGGTGAAGTACAGGTGGATGGACTGCAATTGATAACCAAAGGCGGTTTGGTTATATTCATTTGGGCCATGAGAGACAAAACCCGGTCGAGAGAAGAGCTAATGTTCTTAGCAGCACGATCATTCTCTTTTGAAATCACGTTTATTTTTTTGTCCTTATTTCCTCTGTCAAAATACACTTTGTCCGTTGTCCCTATTGGAGCAATTAATTGAGATGGGTCAAAGGTTATTTTATCATAGGAGATGACCCCTATAACATTAGATGGACCTGCCCTATGATGCTGAGGCAAAGGGTTTTGTCCTATGTCTGTTCCAGGAGGATTGGGAGCCCCTGTACTGAAAGACAGGGTATTTTGGTCAAGCAAGTCCTGAATGGCGTGTTTCAAAGGCCAACACTTGTCAGTAAGGTGCCCAGGTGCACCCATGTGGAAATCGCAAGTGGTGGAGGGGTCAAAATTTCTCCCATTTGATGCATTCGGATTGGGTTCTCTTAAGGTAATATACCCTGCTTGTAATAAAGTGGGTAGCAATTGAGACAGAGACATTGGAATAGGGGTGAAAACCCTATTTCTACTTGCTGCGAAATAGGCATCCTTTTCCTCCTTAATAAAACCCCTCTTTTGGTTTGAGGGTGCTGCTGGAACATTAACCTTCATGGGGTCCTGGGTAGATGGAGCAGATGGAGTAGGTAAATGAGCGGGTATATTGATTTGTATGGGCTTGTTAGGGCCAGATGGTGGCTGTACCATGTTTACCTCCTCCACTTTCTTGTTCCCATTCTTTTTTATCCCACTTCCTTTCTTCAGATTGGGGTCCTGCTGACTGACCATAGCAGAATGGTCAATTATTTTACCCGACGTGATCTCGTCCTCGATTTGGTCGGCCACTTGTGCTAAAGCTACAAAATTAGTGGTGATTTGACCCACCAGGTGGCTGTAGAATGGTTAACCTAGTGTACTGATGAAAGTGGATATCATCTCTTGCTCCAGCATAGGTGGCCTGACCTGAGAGGCAGTCTCCCTTCATCTCTTGGCGTACTGCCTTACAGATTCATCCCTTCCCTTACTCATTCTCATTACATCGTACCTATTTGGTACGATCTCTGAATTGAACTTGTATTGAGCTAGGAAGGCATCTGCTAGGTCCTTCCATCTTCTGATCTTTTCATGGTCCAAGGTGGTAAACCACCTCAAAGCCTTTCCAGTTAAGCTCCTTTGAAAGAGCTGAATCAGTATGCCCTTATCCCGACCGAACTAGCATAGGTCCCCGCAATACAACTTCAGATGGCTCATGGGGCAGCCAGTGCCGTCATATTTGTCCAGATCCGAGCACTTGAACTTGGCCGGCAGGTTAACATTAGGGTATAGGCACAAGTCTTCAAAGTTGGTGCCCCCAAAGTTGTTCACCCCTTTTACCTCTTTCAGTTCATCTTGGATCATCTCCAGTCTGTGCATGAATTTCCTTTCAACCTCCTCCCTCATTCTCTCTTTTTCTTTTTCTTTCTCAGACTCAACTGTCTCATCCCTGATCAGTATAGGCTCAGGGGTGGGTTCATAAATGGGTTTAGGAATAGGTTGAACCAGAGGTGGAATGTTGATTTGGGGTGGAGGTGCTTGGTTGGAAGTGAATGCTTGGTTTTGGGCTTGCACTTGTTGGGCCTGCACTGCCAGTAAGTTCTCTAGCATTCGGGCTAGTCCTGCCACTTGTTCCTGTAGCAGGGCAACATCTGGGTTAAGAACATCAGCTTCATTCTCAATGGGATTTATGGTGCGAGCTCTTGATTTGGTTACAGGAGCTATGGTTGCAAATATATTGGTACCTGGATTGAAATAAAGAAAAATATCAGTACCAATTTAATCTCATTCTCATACCTATGAAGGCCTATATGCAGGTTAGTTGAACACGAGTTTGGATTTTTTCCATTATTTGTTTTTTTTTTGTTGGAATATTCTAGGGCTTCCAAGTGTCCCACAAAAATTTCAATTGATTGGTATGAAAAAGACCAACCAAAGGTTTGTTGGAATATTCTAGGGCTTCCAACAGGTCCCACAAAAAAGAGAAAAGAATCTGAAATTCAAAGGCTTTCAGAGGCCCAGGGGTAAAGTCTGAAATTCAAAGGCTTTTAGAGGCCCAAAGAAAAATATCTGAAATTCAAAGGCTTTCAGAGGCCCAAAGATTTTTGAAAAAGGTCTGAAATTCAAAGGCTTTCAGAGGCCCAAGGGTATTTTTGAAAAAAGGTCTGAAATTCGAAGGCTTTCAGAGGCCCAAGGGTGTTTTTGAAAAATGTCTGAAATTCAAAGGCTTTCAGAGGCCCAAGGGTATTTTTTGAAAAAGATCTAAAATTCAAAGGCTTTCAGAAGCCCAAGGGTATTTTGAAAAAAGTCTGAAATTTAAAGGCTTTCAGATGCCCAAAGAAAAAGATCTGAAATTCAAAGGCTTTTAGAGGCCCAAAGATTTTTGAAAAAGGTCTGAAATTCAAAGGCTTTCAGAGGCCCAAAGAAAAAGATCTGAAATTCAAAGGCTTTCAGAGGCCCAAAGATTTTTGAAAAATGTCTGAAATTCAAAGGCTTTCAGAGGCCCAAAGAAAAGATCTGAAATTCAAAGGCTTTCAGAGGCCCAAAGATTTTTTTTTTCAAGATTTTTGTTTCACATTTTTATTATATATATTTTTTTATTTTTTTGAAATATTTTATTCAAACTCATTTCCCTTTATTATCACTTAAAGGTTGGAGGAACCAGATTTAGTGGAAAAAACTGTTTAAATTGAATTTTCGGCGAAAACCGCATATACAGTACGGTCTGGCTTTGCCCGCATTTAAATTGCGAGCGAGCCATGACCGTATAGCCAACACAGGCGAGACCAGCCCGTATATTAAATGCGGTTTACGGAGCTTTTTTCTATTTTTTCAGTTTTTACATGATTTGATCACTTTGATTGCTCATCCAAATATACTGGTCACCCTTGCAAGGCTTCTAAACTGTCCCAAAGCGGACTTTGACCTATTTGCAAAAATACATGCTTAGGAGGGCACATGTTTCCTCCAAATTAGCCACCATACTCAAGAATTTGGCACCCTTTGGCTGCCTCTTGTATGAACATTAGGTAGGATTAATTCTGAACAGAGTTAAAAACTCTTCCTATGGGTTACACCAATTTTAGGATACATGCCTATTTGGGACCAATTTTATCCCAAACCGATGGACGCCCTGACACCCCTATGACATGAAAATAATGCAAAAGTTAAGGTTACCCTGTTACCTTGTTTACCTTCAATATGGCATCCGCATTATGCTTTGGTTTGTGAACCATGCAAACGGCCTTCCCGCAATTACAAACCCATATCCCCACGTAATTGTGTACTTTAGCCAAAAATGTGTATCTCCACCTTCAAGCGTAGGGGTTTTGGGTTTTGGCTTAATCGCAACTTAGCACTCAAGCCTAGTGATAACCAGAATCGAATCACAGATCCACGTTACCATCACATCATTGGCCCAAAGTTCTAAGGTGAATGTTTTCACTTTCGCTTTCCGAAGTATCGACTTCGTTGCGCCAAGCTACACACATTCGGGTTCAACTTCCTATAGGTTATAGGTAGGCTATGTAAAAAATAAAATGTGCACAGTGCCTTTATAAACAATAGGTGCATTCACAACGTCCCAACCCCTTGCCACTCTTTTCACAGCCATGCATATACAAACTAAGGCATAATAGGAAAACACATTTAAAGTAGACAAATACAAGGAAACAAAGTAACCCTTTAGCACCTAAAACATGCTCACAAGAATCACCCAAACATGTAAACATATGATCATGTTATACAACCAAAATATATCATGGAGAACATGCTGAAAATTAAAACATGCTATTATAAAAATACAGCAAGAAACAAGCATTGTTTAGCAAAACGAACCCCCCTACGCATGTTTCTAGAAACAATCCTATAAATCAAAATTAAGCATGTTTCTACCCCCATGAATTTTTAAGCGATAATTCAGATTTAAAACATTCCAAGCATGCTTAAGAACACCAAATAGCAAGCAAAACAATAAAACAAGTCGAACATGCTAAAAAACACAAAATAGCAAGCAAAACCAAAACATCAAAAACATGAACAAAAACACCAAAAGGCTGAAATCCTCAAGTCCCCAGCAGAGTCGCCAGTTGTAAGACATGGAAAATCAATTCAATGACTTCCTAATCATCACACGGGATTGGTTACAAACACAGAGTCGCCACCATTCTGTTTAGGTGTGAATGGATACCAAAATATCAAATAAGCACAGAAAGGCAAATTTAGGGTAAAAATAACCCTATTTAAAAAAACAACCAGAGATGGGTAAGGGGATTAGGTTATGAATAGGGGAAGGTGTTAGGCACCCCTATTCATCCACATAAGGTGGTTGCCAGGTATTGTTCATGTTTTTAAAGGAAAAAAGGTTTGTTAATCAAAACAAAAGTGAAAGAAGAATGTATGGCTTTTTTCCATGTGAATGATCCAATTAATTCTGGATCCTTCTTATGAAAACCAGAGCAATTTACTTGGGTTTCATGATTGACTGAAATCAAGATAAAGAAAACAAATCTAAAGTGAAAACTTAAAAAATGTGGCTTCAAGTTAAATTCTGGAAATCTAGAAAAAATATTATTTTTATAAAATATTGCAGAATTGAACTTGAACAGTCCAGGACATAGATATAGCCCATATTTCACATTGGATCAATAAATCAAAACCAAAAATACCCACGTTGATGAAGAACATCAAAAGGAGAGAACTTAGACCGTAGGGTCTTCTCTCAAACATGAAAAACGACTCAAAAATTGTTACGCCCCGAATCCGGGTCATTTTTTTTTCTCATTGACTCAGATCAAGGCATTAACTTGTGGTGCATTTCAATCAGTTCAAATATAAGGAAATAAAGAACTAAGATTTATCAGAGTGCTAGGAAGCTTAAATCATTTATTAAAAACTGAATCTCCCTATTACATCAATTACTCAAATGAAAGGCTGCTACAAATTAACTAACTCTGAATATCCTACCAAATCATCTATTATGATTCCAATAAAATAAATACAACTATATAAAATCATCCTACTCTTTTCATATGGAATTTCTAGACTTCAACCCACTATCTGTCTAACCCGTAGCGTCCTCTCCAAGATGACCTAAAAAATAGAATATTGAATAGGGGTGAAATACGAATATCTCAGTAAGTAACACATGCATGAGGAAAATCAGTTTTATATATATATGGAAAATAACAGTGGTTTCATGCTTGGTAAAATAGATGAATAATTACGGTCAATAAGATAAACGAATAATCACGATATAAACAAACACTGAATCAATGCCCAAATTAAAGGAAGTTAATCATGTGCATTTCAGTCCAATCTAGAGGTCAATGTATTATAATTGACATTCCCATGGTTTCTGATTTATTTCAATTAGTGTCTTCCTAAGAACAATTCTACATTTTATTCATGATTCTATAATATTCCATTTTAACAGTTTACATTAAATCATAGCAGTTCTGTTCCATTATGACATTTCAATATTTCTTTTAGATAAACAATCTTATCAAATACGTATAAAACAATCCATCAATCGGAGAATCAATCATTATATCAGTAATAAAAGCCAACCTTCAGGTAGTAGCCTATCTTTACCGCAGGACGTAAACACATAGTATCCACACAAGCTCCGCAGGAGAATGCACATCTTTAAGACTACAGGTACCCCCTGCAGGAGACAGCATAATTCTACCGCAGGATGGGAACACATAGCATCTACCTCTACCGTAGGAGATAGTTTCCTCATCTTCCAGTGGTAACTCACACACCCATCCTCCATGTGGGATGCAATCACGTATAATCACATCTCCCCCACATGAGGTACCTCTCCTGTAGGATGCAATCCATCGGAAATACATCTGCCCCATAGGAGGTAATGAATCTCTCCCGCAGGAGGTAATGTCTCCTCCACCAAGCGGGTAATCTTTGCCACTAAGCAAGTTGGGTCTCCGCCACCAAGCGGGTTATCTTTGCCACCAAGCAGGTTGGGTCTCCGTCACCAAACGGGTTAGGGTCTCTGCCACCAAGTGGGTTGGGTCTCCGTCACCAAACGGGTTAGGGTCTCCGCTACCAAGCGGGTTAGGGTCTCCGCCACCAAGTGGGTAATCTCTGCCACCAAGCAGGTAATATACAATACATCTCTGCCACCAAGCAGGTTATCAATAAAACTGGCCACCAAACTAATGCACAAATAATTCTCAATTCCATTATTATTTATAGCATATTAGGTTCATGTTTAGTTGATAATTCAAAGTCTGGTTCTAAACAGTTTCTCAGTTTATTAATTATAATATTTTGTTCAGTACATTTAAATAAGTTTACACTACAAAAAATTAAGGTTTTAGCGGTACAAATTTTGTGGCGAACATAAATATATGTCGTGACAAATATTATATGGCGACGTACTTAAACGTTCGTCATTAAAGAAATTAACATTTGTATTAATAAAAGAGTCCCTATGAAGTATTTGTGGCATTCACTTAAAATCGTCGTTAGTTTCGCCGCTTTACACACCACGCGCGCCCTTATTCCTCCGTGCCCGTCTGGAAACTTAAAACCAGAAAAGAAAAATTATCTCAGAAACTTCGATAACTTCTCATCTGATTTTGGCTCCAACGAGAAGACCCGACGGTACCATGCAAATGCCTATTAGAATTAGGGCAGGCTATGTCCCTCAAGATGAAGTCGCAATTTACCAATCCAAGGGTGCTCTGGTATGATAAGTTTCTTCTTCTGATTCCTTTGTTTCGTTGTTACTGTTCTAATTCAATCTCCCTCTCTCTGCGGTTCGTCTATGTTTCTTTCTTCTCTTCGTTGAGGATTTTGCAGTAGATGCTGTTTTCTTTTGATGCAGTGAAGGAAGGAAATGGAGGCTGCGTTGGAGGTTCCGCCCGGTTACGATCCAGTCATGGATGCGAAGCCCAAGACCAAGTCGGCGAAGCGAAATGAAAGAAATAAAGAGAAGAAGCTACAGGTAATTTAATAATTTTTTTTTCTCTGTAATTGATAGTGAGAGCGAGGAGATGAGAAGTTTGCAATAGCTTGTGATCTTATTTTTTCCAGTATTTTCTTTTAAAAAAGAGTTAAACTCTTAATAACCTATTTATATTGGAAAAAATTGAGTCAATTTTTCTTCATCCAGATTCAAAATCAGCTACTATGGAGGCGTTCCAGGTTCCGAATACTGATTGAAAAAAAAACTGATTAAAGCACAAGTGGAAACGATCTCTGACTTGACTCAGCAGTGCGTCTGTGCAACAGTGACAGCAAGAAACTCGTGATCTGCCCGGAATTTGCCCCAGCTGTAAGTGGTGTTGCCAGACATTTATAGTTTAATTTTCTGGTCATTAACCATCTGGTTCAACGAATGTAGAGTGAGTGAGTGAGGCTAAGATATTTCGAAGGAGAAGAAAGTATGTCTTTTCTCTATGGTGCCTATTAAGTACATTTCTTATTGTTTTTGTGTTTCTTTTAATTTTACTTCGGTCAACCTGTTTGTAAAAATGCCTCGATGAGAATTTGATATTTGTTTTTGGGATTTTTCGTTCTTATTGCTTTGCCCGTATTGTTAATGTTGTTTTATTTTTGATGAACTGTTTTCTTTTTTAGCTTATTCAGGTCTTTATATATTCTATTATAGAGGTTTTATATTTACCTTGCATTGGTTTTTTACACTTATTATACTATTGTGTGTAGCTTTATACTTGTTTTTTTAATGCAGTTTTTTTTTTAATCAGGTATACAAGTGCTTGAAGTTTGAATCAGTTTTTTTAATCAGCTACTATTGGTAGATGCATTTTCATTGGTTATTTCAGTAACAAATTTCACTTTATCCTTGAGCTTGAAGTTTGAATTTTCTGAAAAACATCTTATACACTATACACTGCAAATGCATTTGTCTGTTTTTAGTTTTCACATGAAACAAATGAAGAACTTCATGCACTCAGAGCTGATTCATTTGAAGGATTGGATATAGGAGCAGTTTTTGCCATTGCACAGAGGTGCTTCTTTTGTGACCAAGGAAAACATCTAGGTTTTAAAGGTTATGATGTCTATGGCTCTTCTGCTCTTAAGAAGCAAAAGAAGAAAGCTATATAAAGGGTTCATTGGCTCGTAACTGAAGTTTTTCCTTTGATATTTTTCATTGTGGATGGCTTGACACAATGTCAAATTTTTAGATACTGATTGCTTCTTTTTTCTTCCTGTAGCAAATTATCTAGTGAATTGGAGGCTACTAGAATTGAAGGGTTGCATTGGATTTCAACCCTTTTGGAAAAACATCGTGCTGAGGTATCTGTTGAACCTTGCACATTGTATAAGGACAACCCTTTGTTTACATGGATGTTTGTGCATTACTTTTGCATACTTATTTATCTGTCCTTTTGGGATTTAGGAACACTAAATTTGGTCTAAGGGGCATATACAAGTTTTTGCATGAAGCAGTGTATAAGATGGAAAATCAAAGATCCTCAGCAAAGTGCAGAGAAAATACAGAGTGAGGATTATGTATTTTTTTCTATGTTAAATAGTAAGATAGATTGAACTATTTCATGTCACTGTTAAATTTGATTCTTTTGTTTGAAAAATAAAAATAAAAATAAAAATGCAGTTCTGTTTGCAACTGTATTAATGGTGTTTGTTGTGGTTGACATCATAGAAATAGTGCTGGAAAGCATCTGACTTATCCCCCTTTAGCATGCTTCAGCTGTTAAGATCTAGTCAAAGTCTGGAGCAATGTCACATGCAAAAAATTAGGAGAAAAAAATAGCAGGTTATATTTGATGATTTTCAAGAGGCCTATTAGAAATGTCATGCAAGCAGCGTGTTTTTGTCCTACTGAATGAATTCTACTGGAATCAATTTCCTCCATCTTATTTATGATATGGAAGATATTGATATGCCCAATTTACTGGGCTGAAGTTAATGGATAAGCATTTTTCTTCACTTAACTCTGGATTTTATTCTCTTCTGACATCTGCCACCAATGCTTGTTGTTCAACTCTGGATAATTGAGAACACAGTTAAACTATTGTTCAACGCTTTGATAACATGTAAAAACCTCTAGCCTTCATCTCCAGCATTGTGGATTTGAATATTTAGGCTGTTACCCTAGAAATAATAAGTGCAAGTAGTATCTGCAGTGAATACTCATGGATTGCCAACTTATGCTGGCTACAAATGAGGCAACTATTTGTTGACTAAAATTTCATCAACCAAAACAAAAGCCTTATCTCCTTTTCATTTTTATTTTATTTTATTTTTATCTTCTACTTTGTGGTGTATCCAAGCAATTCCAAACTCTCAAAATTGTTGTCAGCTTTTCCACAAAAGCCTCTGACATTTATATTTATAGCCTTGAACTAGGATTTTATATTTCAATCTCTTTCTTGGCTGTGAAGTTCTCTTTCTGAATGAAATGTTAAGTTTCATCGCTGCATTTGTTGCAGGAGAAAGCGACTAGTAGAGATGAAGAGCTGAGATTTAATTGTGAATGCTTATTTCTGGAAATATTCAATGAACAGAGTATGGATCTTCTGGATCCATCCTCGTCAATTTACAGGTATTAACCACCGATGTGGAAAGAATTCTGCCATACAGTTTCTACTATATAATTTCCATGTGGAGCTTGATTATAGTTTGCTTTTGAGATTTTATGGTGTTTCTTTCCCCTATTGAATACCAGTGAAAAACATTTTTGTTTCATATACCAAAGGTTTCTTCTTGTATTTATATTTTTTTACTTAATGTTCTGTAAGGCACTATGGTTGTTATCGAAAGCATAATATAGGGAGAAAAAGCATCCTAGTCAACAGATTTGGATTAGAAACCATGTCATGCTGGTGCTTTTGTTCCCTCTTATGTCATTTTCCATTGAAAATGCTGCCACTTTTCATTTGTGGAGTCTTTCACTTTTGAACTCAAAGTTGTGCATAACTGATGGCGCACTGTCCAGCCTTAAAATTTCTAAAATGCCCCTGATATTATCAATTTGTACCTGTAAATCTCTTTGATTGCTCTGTTCCTACTGTTATTAGAAGTTTTGGAGGTTGGAGCTTCTCAGATAAGAGAAGATGCAAAGAAAGGAGTTTATGTGGAGAATCTCTGAGTTGGAGGTTGTAAGTGCTCAAGATGTGATTCAACTTGTTCAGGTATTTTCTTTGCTCATACTGGCTCGGATGTTAATGGGATTTTGCTTGAAGTTATGCTACATTTTATTTATATGTGATCAGTAAATGATTTATTAAATTTTTAGTTACACAGCATGTTGTTGATTTCATGAGCTTCTTCAATTATATTATGTTCTGAGTCAGTCCTTTCGGTGTTTCCATGCATTTTATAGCGTTGAGTTTTCTTGTACTCTTGGTATTATTCCAAGTTTAGTGACCAAGGAAACAGTTAATACCTAGTGAGCTAATTTATCGGTCTTTAATGAAGCTTAAGCAAACGTCTGAAGGAGGCCACTAACATCAGTAAGTCACTTTCAACGTTCGGGGTTGTTTTCTCTGCTCAGTATATATATATATTTTAAGTGGTGAATCAGAAAGTTCAAGTTTTTGTAACTGTATTTTCATGCTTTTTTGGTTAAGATTGTTTTATTTTAATTGGGACGATTGTTTAATTTGAGTTTTTTGTGATTATGACCAATATCTCCAATGGTAAGTCACTTCATTTTCCATATTGTGATTCAAAATGCACATTTTGTCTTTAGGTAGGAAGCTTCACTTTTGGCTCTAGGATGAGGATGTCTTTTTTGTTGAGTATGCAGAAGCTCATATGCAGCTCTCAGAGCTCGGGTAAGTACACTATTAACATGCTGCTTTACATAATTATATTCGCATTTTCAGATATTTGAGTTCTGAGAATTCTTTGAAATCTTTGCTTGTCAGATTTGTTGAAGCCTAGCAAGGGACATGGAGAGATGGCAGCTGGTTGCATTTAGTAATGTCTGTTTTTTATGACAAAATTGGAATGTTCTTCAAGATTTCATCAAGTCTGTTTTTGATTATATAATTGGAATGTTTTGCAAGTTTTGCTGGATGTGGCTAAGAAATATCATTATGCATCATTACAATCCACAATAAGATAACAAATGATTTGCTGAAATGTGAGAGGAAATGTGACACGTATGATGATACAACAAGAAAGGATAATGTCGTATATTTGTTCGTCGTTAAATAACACTTATCGCGGCATTCACAAGTGTGTCACTAAAGCAAATTGCGGTGTTCATATGTGTGTCGCTAAAAAAAATAAATAGTGGCATTCATATGTGTGTCGTACTACATTTATAGTGTCAAACATAGCGACACTCATAGAATGTCGCAAATGTTTAGCTTTTGCGACGAACTCAAAGAACGTCATTAAATTATTTGCGACATGGCCTTTAGCGATAAAAGTAAGTTCACCGCAATGTTCGTCGCGAATAGCTATAGCGACATTCATTTTAGATTTTGCGGCATTCTTATGAACCCCGCAAAAAATCTAATTTTTTGTAGTGTTAGCATGACATCCTGATTTAGTGTTAAACAGGTATTTAATTACATCGGAAATTGAACGCATAACACGCACGCTAAAGTGCGGTTCTAATCATGTATTAATTACATTAATATTCAATTGTTTAATAATATATGTGGGTTGTTTTTAAAGTATTAAGATTTAATTAAGATATGGTTAAATTATAAAAAATTATTCAAGTTTAGATTTAGTGAAAGACTCATGTACGTAAACAAATCTAAGTATGTTTAGGTTAAGTTTTTCAAATTATTTAAAGTTTGGTGAGGGCCAAAAAGACATATGAAAGTATTTATAGTTTAGTTTAATTCAATAAAGTAAGATGGAAGTTTTTAAGTTTAAGTTTTTAGTCATTAAAGTATATAGAAATATTTAAAGTTTGGGTTTGTAATGATTACAAGCCATGAAGTCGTTTACAATTTTGATCACCTAGGAATGCTGAGCAGGTCAGCGCTCTTCAGCGACAATGCATTTTGGAAACACGTGTTTTATTTAAAATAGAATGAGCGCCAATCGATTGTCAATTAGCGATCTCGGATGCTCAAAATTTTCAATTAACGCCGCACCCTGAGGAGCGCTAAGTGCAGGCATGGTCGGCGCTCTATCCAAAACGACAAACCGAGTTTCGAAAACTCATTTTTTTGTATTCTAATCGCTTCTAACATTCATATAAGATTAATATCAAACTATATACGTATATCTACAACATAAAAAGAACATGCAACTCGAATCGAATAATCCCATAACACAAAACAAGCGTTAAAACGAAGTGCTACCCACCTCTGTTCGCTCAAAATCCTTTCTTCCTCCTCTTTCTTCTTTGTGTGGGTTTGATCTCTTCTTTCACAGCAGCCCAAGCACTTCCGAGATCTCCCCGGCTTCTCCTCTCGGTCTCCCTTTCTCTCTCTCGTTCCTCTTCTCTTCAGCCGTCAAACGCCCAAAACTAAAACTCCCCTATGATCAACCCCAAATAAAATATAAAAACCCTATTTTATTCTCCTTTGATCCCATGTATCTCCTTACGGTCATGTTCCACACTTATCCACCCGTTAGATTTAATAAGGATCGATAATCCACACTTACCTTGATATCTCGCGATCCAACGGTCAGATCTGTGTCAAACTCTGGATCTCCTCTATCAGTGTGATCATTTATAATTATAATTAATATCCTTCAATAAAATTCTCATCTTTTCGACTTAAAGCTCCAAATCAAATATAATTACGAATATGCCATTATTCCAATTACTAAGCTTTAAATATCATTGTTAATAGACAATCTAAACCCCAACTTAAATCTATTATTATTTCTTAATTCTAATAACAATTTTAATTAATGTATTTAATTATTTACCGATAATTAATGTGAATTGACCAAAATATCCTTCTTTTAATATTTTCACATCTACCCATTCAATTTCTTCCAAAATTTTCGAGTTTATTCTCTTTGTCATTATTAGTCCATTATACATCCCGAACGAATTATAAGTACCCCAAATCATTCCTTTATATTAAATCCCCAATTTATTTTGACAAATTCATTGACACTCCAAATATTCGTATTAAATTTTTATTTATTTATTTACTGAAAATTCGGGGTTTTACAAAAACTATCTCATGAAACCCTAGAAGTTACTTTCAGGCTTCTGAATCCAAATCTATCATATAGATCATGATAGATCTAAGATCTTAGCATAATATCACAAAAATCACGAAAATAGTGCTGTAGGTGCAAATATGTGAAAAATCGAAACTATAGAAAAAAGTGGGGATCTCATGCTATAAACATTATGGATTCATATGATTCATTCAGATTCAAAATAAAACCATTAAAACATGAACAGGATATTCAAAGCAGCCATATCTCACAGATTAGAGCATATGGGGGTCTACCCTACGGATACACCTGTTCTCTTTTCCCCTAGCTCTCTCTTCACGTTTTACGGCTAGAGAGGATTCTTGAGGTACTTGGAGATAGGTTTGGGGACACAAACACAATCAAAGGCCTTATTCTAGAAAAAAAAAGGAGAAAAACAGATTATGGGGTTCTATTCTAGGGATCCACCTGTTCCCCTTTCCCTTAGCTCTTTCTTCACGTTTTACGGCTAGAGAGAATTTTTGAGGTACTTGGAGGCAGGTTTAGGAATACAAGTATAAGAAGGCCTTATTTTACAGCAATGGAGGAGATTTGATTATTCCTAGAATTGAAGACAGAAAATAAAAGGGAAAAGGGACTTACCTAGATTGAGCAAGCAGAGCAGCAGGGATTCCTCTCTTTACTTGGTTGGTCCAGAAGGATATACCATGATTCCCCCATATTGGGTAAACAATATGGATAATGCCAATCCATGGCCAACAAGGATAATTCGGACGAATAAATAAATAAATTCGCTCATCTAGAGAGATATTTAGATGTAGATAAGGCTCAGAAATCGAGTAAGGATAAAATTCGCACAAATCTTCTGTGCCCGTATATACATTGCGGGCAAGTCGTGTCCACATTCTTATTATGGGCACTGCATGTCCGTGTACAAAATTCGAGCGCGACCAGTCCGCACATACAATACGGGCACTGCTTAAATGATTAGATTTTATGCACTTTTGACCTGTTTCAAATCCTAATTATATATTTCCAATTATTTTCTCACCTTGTAGTGCAATTTGGGGTGTCTACACATAGAGTTCTCCCCAATTGGAATTCCTTTCAAGTGATGTGTTGCACCCTGTAACTTAAACCACATTTGTAAGTTCGAAAAATCCCACGTTATAGGCCCAAGAGTGCGAAGCCAATATGCTCCCAAAACAGCACCACAACCACCCAAAGAAAGCAGGTGAAAATCAATAGAGATAGGTGTTCCTTGGACTGTTAGTAGCACACCCGAGCACCATCCTTGGCTATTGATCTTGTTACCATCAGCCACCATCATGTCCAATTTCTTATCATGTTGGATTTTTATTGCACATCGCCTTGCTACCTCTGGATCCATGAAGTTGTGGTGCTACCCGTATCAATTAAAATCACCAAGGGTTGTTGATTGAGCAATCCTTTGATCTACATTGTCTGTGGTGCAGGAGTTCCAACGATAGCATGGAGAAAAATTTCCAATGGCAACTCAGGTTCTTCAACAGCCTCTTCCATTAGTTCTGTAGATTCATCCTCCACCCTATCTTCCTCCTCTACTGATGTACCATCCAACAAAAATAGCTTCTGAGTTTTGCATCTATGTCTCGGTGCAAACTTTTCATCACAATTGTAGCACAACCCACGGTCCCTTCTTTCTTTCATCTCAGCATGTGTAAGGCGTTTGATTGGAATTGATGATGTACCAATTGGCTTGGCTATGGTTGTTGAAGGAGCCTTGTTGATATCAATCCTACTTTGCCTTCGACGTGATAATACCTTTTCCTCTTGTAGTTGGGCTAAGCCAATGGCAGCTGGTAATGATGTTGGTCGGAACATCTGTACATTAAGGCGAATTTCATCCTTTAGCCCACCAATAAAGCAGCTGGTCATGAAGGCCTCGTTCAATCCATGAGTACGATTTCCTAGGCTCTCAAATTGATCTTGATATTCACGGACTGTGGTCGTTTGCCTCAATTTGGCTAGGAGGGCTGTGGGGTCTTCATAATCAGAAGGTCCAAATCGAACCTCTAAGGTTCGTGTGAATTGTTCCCAACTTGAGATAGCTCCCGTTCGCTGCAGCCAACGAAACCATTGAAGCGCTTGCCCTTCGAGATGGAAAGATGCTAGCTGTAAGCGTTGGGACATTGGGGTTTGATTATATTCAAAGAATTGTTCAGCCCGATATAACCATCCCGATGCATCCTTGCCATCAAATCTTGGGAAATCCAATCACATCGTGCTAGTTTGTATCCCTGTCCTAGGCATTGGTGCCATTGGTTCCTCCTCTTGGTTGATAGAATGAGTAGTAGAAGACTCACCATTATCACGACCCACAGACTTAATAAGGTGGTCATACTTGCTATCCATGGCTGAAATCAAGTGAAAAAGTTCATCCAATCGAGAATTCTGACGATCAGAAGCCTTTTGTATTGCAGCCAGACTTTGACCATGTTGGTCGGAGGTTTGCTTAAGCAGTGAGACAAATTCATCGAGTTTGGAAAGCCGAGTGCCATCCACCATACCAGAATCGCCAGGCTCCGATACCAAATCTGATGTGTGCTTATATGGAGATCGCTTCTTCCTGTCTATTTTGGAAACAATAAAGAACTGAAAAACAGAAAAGATGAATGGCTAACTTTGAGGGTAGCCGAACCTCCTAATTCAAGGGTTGAATAAAAGATTTCTTTTTCCTTTAATTGATAACCAAATACCTTAAATACATTACCTCCTGATACGATAGACTCTTCAACTACTAAGACTCTACTGAATTCTTATCTACTAGGACTTGGACTTTGAATTCTTATCTAATAGGACTCTTGACACTTATCTACTAATTGATTAGGGTGTTATAGATAATCACCCAAACTACTAAGAATACCAATTCCACAATGACTCTTATCTACCCTACCGCATAGAAGTACTAGAATTCTTATCCTTATCAGCTTCATATTTGTGCATGTCATATATAATCTCTTTCTGGGGTTGTTTATGTCATCAATTTCCTTATAGTCTTTTAGTAGAACTCAGGGGCAGAGGCAACTTTTATGGAGACTGTTCTTGCTCTCCAAGAGCTTCTTAAGTTTTGTTAAGATGCACACTGAATTTTTAATAAATGCCTCTTAACTGCTTGAGTAAACACCAGTCCTCTTATGATAGTAGCTAGTCGCAGCGGCTCCATCTCTACCCTCCTCATTGATCTCTTTTATGTTAGCAGCTGTTTCACGTTGTGATGGGTTGTCCAATAGATTGATTCTATACATAGGATCGATAGGAAATGGATGCGGCTATCTGAAAAGAAGGGTGACCCTCAAAATTTTTTCTGTTCAAGGGGAACAATAGACCTACTTGAATATGTGAATGTAAACATTCTAATCTCCTATGCATCTCCTTGTCCTAGGAAAGCCCATTAGAGTGGTAGAATCAATTAAAGCTCATGCTACATGTTGCACGTACCATGGGGAGACAAAGTGTGGGTTTAAATTAGAAATCATACCTTTAGTACATATTTTCTAGTAACACCTTCAAGATTAATCATCCATCAGATGCGGCAGTAAGAATCTCATATCAAAGGTTCGCACATGTGGCTAAAAGGTGCTCTAGTTCCACTTGTTTCCACAAAGAAACATAAATGTGCATTCGTTTTTAGCATCACCTCTGCAAGGAGAAATACAATATAAGGTCAGCATTATCGTTACAAGAAATTTATCTCCTCCATATATGATGCAATAAATAATAGATAAAAGCCTGCTCTTCGTTTGTAACGACTCTTTATGTCCCAAATGTGCATGGCAATCATTTAGAACAGAACAAAGATGGTTTCCACAAAACTTCGATCAGCCAATGATCCAAAACAAAGATGGTTTCAACAAAATTTTGATCAGCCAATGATCACTTCTGTATATAATAGGGATTTGAGAAAATTTATTAAAAGTTCTAACATTTTAAGATATTTCCAAAGAGAAAATTTGCTAGTTACTTGATGCCCATTCGATTTTCTTTGACCCATCAACGAGGGACAATAGGAATTGAATGAACTCCTCCATGAATTGTAAAGCAAAAGCTTAATATTAAAATACTACCTGATCAAAAATTCTTGGTCTGATGTATAATAAAAATTCCCTAATGGCAGCTTACAAGAGAGAGCAATGGACCTATAATGATCTTCATAACGCAAAAAATATCTGTCTTCTCATAACTTTGCACGGATCACATAGGCACCTAGTGATCTTTGATATAAAACTGAAAATTTCAAGACCAGTAAATAATTATGTGCAAAATGAATTAGCTTTGAAGTAGTATCAGTGTCGGAGTGTGGTCTCTCACCAATACACTAAAGTGGTATTCTGAACACAAAAATCTACCGTCATCACTACATTATTGTTTCTAGGGGCTGCACTATCACTCCTTTCATGCTCCTGCAGCACCATATTAGTTTAATGAGTTCAAGTTTGAAAGGCATAAGCTAGTCTGAATCAGCATTTAAACCTGGACAAATAGAAGAATATAATGCTTTGTGACCTTCTCATCTACGATACAGATTTTCCCCATAGTTACGATTGCATCTTCAAGGAATGGCCAATCTGCTTAACAAAAGCATTAAACTCCCTGAAGTAATTATTCAGTGTAAAACTGGAACAGTGCCTTGAAATCTCCATAAGGGTAAACCATAACCAATGATCCAACGGTATAGAATGCAGCAACAGCTTGCAACAAGGACCAGGAAAATAACTAAAACGCTGATATGAAAAAGAGATAACAGGAGAATCCACCTCAAAACCCTAACTTTGTACGGTGCCAGTGCTAGCCTGACTCGACAACATGAAAAGCGAACCTAATACTAACCCTGTTTAGATTGCAATGGCGGTCAGAAGCCCAGTGAGATTGATGCCCCTTGTTGATGATGAACTCGAACACATGATCCATCGCAATCCAATAACTCCTGTTCCTACATATATCAGATACCTATTATGATATTGTTTATCCTTCCACAACAGCATTGTTGAAACGAATAACACAGGATCTGATACCACAGGTAATTGGAAAAATTTTATTTTCCAAGTGCTCCATCTTCTCGTTCAATTGAATTTAGAAAAAGAAAATTTTGTGAATCCTTGAAACTTCTTAAATACGACAGTCTTGGTAACCTACGTCTGGCGTCGGATCAAACAGTGTAACGATCGCTTATTCTCCCGATCTTTGATAACTAAGTTTGGCGTTGGTTTTCGTACCTAGATAGATGGAATGGTAATCATCGTTGGTGAGGTTAGTGAACTAGTTGTGTTGTTCACGTCGATGAATCTCCGGTTCTCACAATTGAGAGGAGCCATTGTTACTTTATTAGAGGAGGCTAAGAGTCATGGATACACGGTAGCCTAAGAGACGTAACGTTTAAGTCGTCCACATAAGCGGATAACTCCTTAATTGGTAAGCTGTACATTAATTGAATGATGTTTTATAGAGTAGATCAAGAGATATTTTAAACTGAATGGATTCTGTGACAAGTAAGCTGCCATATCAGCTGTGATGTGGAGCTACCAGGGTTGAGGAATGAAGGTTTGGAGCTCTCTCAGTGAAAACTGATTGCTATATATTATATATAGATTTCTTTACACCAGCATCCACAAAAACATATTTCGAGTGCAGTGCATCCTATATATCCTAGGCAAAGTCAAAGTGAAATACAGATCATACAACTCATTTGCCAAGGAATTCAAAAGATAGTGTTTGAAAGTCTGATCAGCCTTAACCCAAGCTTTCTATTCAAACGACTCAGAATTGTCTTCATTGGTTTCTGGTTTTAGGGAAGCAAGGACAAATACAATTTCTAGAGTTTTAAACAGATAATAAATCTTCTATTTCCATCTCCTTAAATTATCCCTAATAAAATGGCTCACCTTGGTCAAATCTATGATATTAGGTCTGGTAGGATCCATTTATAAATGTTTCAAGAATGTTGTAAAATATGTATGAAGGATAATGGATCAGCAACCAAACCAAGTCCAACAATTCTAAATCAATTAATACCAAGAGATTGCAACTCACAAATATGCTTCAGAAATCTCAATACGAAACCCTAAATATGCAAATGATTGACAAATCATAGAAATAAATCAATAAGAGGATAGATCGGAAAGAACTTATCATGACCAAGACGAGATTTACAAATCTCTGTACTTGTAACCTTTAAATGCCCCCTTTTGGATGATTTCCTCAGTGCGTTGGGCTCCTAGTGTCAGGTTTCCCAGTATTCAATGATAGTAGACTACACCGGTAGATCACATGAATAATACCAGCATTGGCGAACCTTCTTAAGTGCACTCAAATCAGACACAGAGTGAAAGGATGAGGAAGTGGAATATTAAAGCTTAAGGTTTTCCTCAATTGTATTCTCTCAAAATATGGTTTTAGATGTTCTGTTAACAAATGAGAGAAAAACCCTTTAAATGGTGTGCAAATCGATGCACTTGATCGCATGAAACGATAAAAAAAAAAAAAAAAATAAAAAATCATAAATCACATTCTGGTGCTTGAGTGCTAGAAAGGCTCCAAAACAAGCACTCAGAGCTTGAGCTCCAAAAAAGCGCTAGAAAAGTGTCACTCTTGGATTGTCTGCAAGTATTTGGTGCTCAAGGTGAAGAAAGGCACCAGAAAAACTTTAAACACAAGTCAACAGCTTTGGTGCTCAAGCGCTAGAAAAGCACCAGAAAAGCTCCAAACACAAACATATAAAAAATAAATTACATAAAAAGAGATGAAAGCAAAAAAATAAACAAATAATATAAGCACTTAAAACTTTTGAGAAGAAACCCAATTTTGAGGCTTCACAATGACTCATAATACAACACCATGTTTATGCCAAGTATTATTTTTTTTCCTCCACCTTTTATTTTCCTTATTTAATTTCTTCGTAAGAGATCTTCCATTAAGTGCAAAGGCGATTCCAATAGGTGAGGTCATTCAATTAGATTACAAATTTCCTGTTTGAATAATATTTTGGTGAATCGAATTGTGGCATGGATCAACAAAACTTTGGATAGGTCATGTTGATGATATTGCAGACCACATGCATAAAACTACGTGTGGTAGTTGTTCTCAATTTTTTAGTATCTATTAGTTTGTTGTAGGGGAGTAACTTGGGTTGGTTCGGTTTGGGTTTGGTCAACCGAAAATATTTGTACTCAAACCGGACCTAACCGAACCGAATTGAAAACCGAAAATTGAACTGAAAATAAATAGAAAAACTGAAACCCAAACCGAACTGAACCGATCCGAATTACATGAGATCAATTCGGTTTGGGGTTAGACCAATACATTCTAGTACTCAAACAAGGGTATTTTTTGTAATATCCTTAAAGTTTAAAGGTAAAATTTCAAAAGTTAACATATATTGTATTATATACATATATAATATAGATTATATATTATATAAATTCCGTTCAGTATAGTCAAATATATGAATTCGGTTCGGTTTAACTGAGCATCCAACCCAAAACCAAACCAAATTAGTTTGGTTTAGAGATTTTTGGACTGAAACCGAACCAAATAATTATAAAAATCGAACCAACAATTATAAAAACTGAACCAAACCGAACCGAAGTCGGCTTGGATTAGTTTGGGTTAGGTTTTAACCGGACCTAGTTGCATCCCTAGTATTGATACCAAGAAACATATTCCAATTTTGATCACCCTTTTCCTCCTGAAAATGCCTTGTAGGCTGAGATTTGTATTACAATGCAACTAGAAAACACGAGTTAGCAAACAAAGGATGATTTTTTACATGTAATGCTAGATAAAAACATCACACCACAGTATTAATCGAAATCTAAAATCCATTAATACAGGGTTTATCATTTATTTAGTTACAAGACTGTCCAAATAAACAAAGGAAAGCCCCAACAATGTGATTGAAAAGTTCCAATGGCTACAATGGCAGGGATGTGCTTGTCCATGCATGCTTTCTAACTCTATGATGATTTGAAGAAAAAAGAGAGATAGCTTTACGTGTTGAGCGAATCATATTCCAAAAGAGGGGAAATTGTAGTTTGGCAAACGTGCCAATTGGAATAGAAGCTAAAAGAGTAACTGGAATGGAAACCCATGAAAATCCATAATGAAAAATAATAAAGAAGGTTGCAGAAAAGGCGACCATCATGGTCGCAATGGAGATAAAAAGTGCTGCAAGGCCAAGTATCAACCTAATGGGCAAAGAGGTGAAAAAATCTTCTTCTGCATAATGCGAAGTGAGAATGGATAGAAACATCAAAATAGAAGTGACAGATGAAAATAGCGATACTGCATCAGATATGGCAAAAACCATGAAAGACCCTCTTCTTAAGAAATTAGGGCTACCATTGTCATCCTTGTTACCACCTGGGACAGTGAAGGCTGCAGTAAACATTACTGTTGCGATAAGCGTTGATGCAAGCATGCAAGAGTTTGCAGTAGCCTTCATCCATTCTTCACCTTTTGTCTTTAGGGATAAGTGCTCCTTTGTAAATAAAACTCGAGGTGATTTACAATGGCCATTTTCCATTTCTCTATATGAAGGTATCACAATGCGTTCCACTTCCTACAGTTTTCAGGAAAAGAAAAGAAAAATTGTTAAGAAGTAGATTAGAAAAGCGTGAAATCAAAGTAATCTGGGTAGTAAATTGTTCCAAAACTAGCTCAAAACATTGGCAAAACTTAGTTAGCATATAATAATAAAAAAAAGTTCAAAGCAAGGACAATCACCTTGAACCAAATGAGTTCCTCTTGCATCTGTAATGCCGCCCCTGAAATCTTGCTAAGGTGGTCTTCTGGTGCCAACATCCCAGCTAAGTGCAACAAGTTGTTTTTATCTTTATCTTTGCAATAGGCTATCTGATCTTTAATTGCACCTATCCTATATATAAGATTGAAGATCTCTTTTTGACGACAAGCAACTGCAACGTGAAATATGGTTCGTCCATTATTGATATCGACCATGTATACTAGATCAGGATAAGATTGGATTAGAACAGTTACAAATTCAACATTCCCGATTTCCGTGGCAAGAAACAGTAATGATATAAGTTCTGCTGCCATTAGATTTGGAAATATTGGGTCATAATAGTCCTGTGCTTTTGTCCATAGGAGGAGGAGAAGCTCACGTGCCTTCTTGTGCATTGAATTGTATTCGGATTCGATACCTGGGGTAGAGAGCAAAAATTAAATGACCTTACAGTTAAGTGAAAATATTAAACGCCTGATAGTTGAAGCAAATTCAAGATCTGAGAAAATAGTTGAGTTGACCTCTAATTTGGTTGTCCTAATGATGTCTTAATTACTGAATGACCTGCTTTTGTGGATGCAAGTTCTTTGATAAAAAGATGATTAGCCTAAAGTGGGCAGATTTCATGAAATATTTGATCATATATATCCCCTAGGATCGCAAACTGTGTTAAATGTCTAAGATAGACATATCTCCTAGTATACATGCTTTACATATATACACTTAAATTGGTTTATAGTCTATCTTTATGTGGATAGTTATCTTGAATTTATTTATTTCTTGAGAATATACAACGGGTGGTCTTCTAAGTGAATGTTTTTTAGGAGTTAGTTTCTTAGTGACTTTATGGGAAGGTGAAATGTAAAAAAAAATCAGTCAAAGTTAATCCAAAATGGTACCAGAAAATTTCAAGCTTTGTATCTTCTTCCTTCAATGAAGACTAAAGCTATTGGAGTTGTGACACAAGTTAGCCTTCTTTGTTGAGTATTTTCATCATCAAGTGCACACTTTTCTCTTGATTGCTCTGTCCTCATTTCTACATCAAGTTGGTTTTATCTCAACCAAGTGGTATAAAAGCCTTGGTTGATGGAGTATGATGACCTCCTACAACACGTTGTAGCTGCAAAACCTTATTTTAATGGCATGAACTATAGTTGTTGGAGTATCGAAATGAAGGTGTTGTTTAGATCTCAAGATTTATTGGACATTTTTGAAACTGGATTTATCTGATCTAACATTTCTCATCCAATAACAACTCCATGAGTTGAAAGAAAATCATAAGTACAATAAGATGGCATTGTTTTACATTTATCAAGCATTAGATGAGGTTATTTAATTTTGAAAGAATTTCAATGGTGATTTAAGCCAAGTAAGCACAGGATACACTTTATGCCTTAAACAAAGGAGATGACAAAGTGAAGACAGTAACATTACAATCCCTTATGAAGTATTTAAGAGTAAATGACAAGAAAATTGAAGATAAAAGGATAGAGAAAATTCTAGGAAGCTTGAGTTGAAAAGATGAATCCATTCTTGTTGCAATTGAATAAAATTAAGATTTGACTACTTTGTCAGTGGAGAGTTTGTTGAGGTCACTTCAATCTCATGAACTATGAATGAAGCAATATGATTCTACTCCTTTTGAGGAAAAGGTTCTTATCATGGAAGAGGAAGGGAAAATGAAAGGAAACAAGAATAAAATGAGAAAATGATGGTGAGTCTTCTTCTTCTAATAGAAAGAGGAAGGGGATGATCTTCTTCATCACATGTTGAATTACACTATTATCACAAAATTGCACAATTTTAGATAAATCATAGAGAAGAAAGATATTTTATTGAAAATTTTCTGCTCTTAGCATTGGCCTAAAGATCATTAATTCATTTGAATCCGAAATCACAAAGGAAAAGATCCAAATATTGACTTTTGCATAATGTCAAACTTTTCTTGTTGAAGTTTTGTTAACTTTTAACCACAAAATGAAATTTTTATTTAGATAGGATTTCAAAATAATTTTTCATATGAAACCAGGGATTTTGTAATGTTTTGGTATAATTAAACTTTTGAGCTTTCAAAATTTGACAAATACCTTAGCATTGACATAGTAAAATTTTGCACTAGTGTAGACACCCCAAAATTGCACTATTTTTCATAAATCTTGAAGAAGAGAAATATCTTATTGAAATTTTCAATTCTTAGAATTGGCTTTGAGATCCTTAATCTATTTGAATCCAAAACCACAAAGGAAAATGCCCGAGTTCAATCTTTTGCACGAAGTCAAATTTTTCCTGTTGAATTTTGACCCAAAAGAAATGAAATATTTTTTAAGCCAAGATGTCAAGATAATTTTTCCTGAAAATCAGATTTTTAGCAATGTTATTGTATAAATGAATTTTTTAGCCTTTAAATCTTGACAAATACCTTAGCATTAACATGTTGAATTTTTTTTACTGGACCTGAAAACTGGAATTTATCTTTGAATTGGAAATTTGACTTTTTATTCATTTGGAATTTGGGTCTGAAACTATTTTTAATGGATTCAGATGGGGGGTGTTTGCTTATTTACATGTAATATCTTAAGTAAATGGAGATTAAAAAATTATTGCCGTGCAGATAAGGGTCACGGTTATGCAGAAGCTATGCAAACAGTTTTTTTTGCCCTGAACCGAAAACTTAGTTCAGTCTAACTAAATTTGATGTGTAATCGAAATTCAATTTCGGTCATGAGTATTATATGTATAACCAAAATTGAATTGAATTTCGGTCATGAAAAGTTTTGTCCATGACCGAAATTTTATTTCGATTATAAAGGGTGTTGTGTGTAGTTGAACCGAGTTTTCGGTTATAAATGGAAAATGCCAATTTGAAAATTCCCGTGAGTTTTCTCTTATTTACCTTTAAACCTCTGTTTGAGAAGTCTGAATTCCCCAAATTGGCTAAATTCTCCCAATTCATGCCTTAGACTTGAATTTGAAGGATCTAGACACACTTTTGTGCTTATCCTTGGGACTTCCTTACTCTTGCTCTTGTCTATAAATAGAGGGTCTCTTATCTAGCAAAAGACTGGAATTTTGAAGATTGAGAGCTCTTGAAGAAGAAGAGAACCTCTGCCCAATTCTCCACTCAAGCTTCTCAAGGATCCAAGGTGAGCTTCTAGCCTATCTTTTTATTTTCATTTCAATTCAAGCACTTTCTCATCTTCTACCTTTTTTTAGATAAGGCTTTGAGTGTGTTTGAAACCCCAAACCATGCTTAAAGTACCTTAAGCATCCTCTCTAGATGTAAAACGTGAAGAGAGAGCTAGGGGAAACAAGTATTGGAATGGATCCTTTAGGTTTAAAACCATTTTGATGAGATAGTTGCATGATTCATGTTTATTTCTATTTGGATGCTGTTTGTGCGTGTTTTGGTTTTAATTTTGGAGGAATTACATAGATTTATGTTGTTTTATAGCATTGGATCTCAATTCTCTCCTTAAATGTGGTCTTCTATCCACTTCATGCACACAATCATTTGTTTTCTTTGATTTAGGCATAGATCTTAGATGTACTATGCTAAATATGGTAGATCAAAGATCAGAAGCCTTAGAGCAATTTCTCAGGACTTTTTGAGTTGATTTTAATTGGTTGTAATATTCTAGAGAAGACCTCATGGTATAATCTTTCTTATTTTGAGCAAATCTTCATCAACATGGGTAGATTTGGCTCTTCCTCTCCAAACAATGAGAGGTTTGAGCCAAATACATGCCCTAAATATTTCTGGATTATTTTTAAGTCATATCAAGTGATTTCAAATCAGATCTAGTGGATCAAACACACATACAATTGGTTTTAGCTTGATTTTTACTCATTTTAACATATCTAGACAGAACCTGTACCATGTCTTAGATCATTCACAACTTCATCATATGGAGAAATTTTTGAATGATTCTAGAGGCTTGTAAAAGGTGAGGAAGTCTAGCTTAATCCTGTGGATTTGAGCAATTTATATGGAGCTGATTTTTCAAACCATTTGATTGAAGTTGATGAGTCATATCATAACAGATTGCTATACTTATCACTTTGATTGAGCACCAAAGGTTCATTTTAACTCTGATTTGAGTGATTCCAATTTTTGAGTCTTTCTCTATGAGTATAATTTCAAATTCAATTGGTTTCATAGCTTTTCACTTTGATTTGAGATCTGTGTGCTTGATTGATTCTGTGCTGCCCAGTAGCAGGTTATAGAGTCAATTTATGATCCTCTAAGCATTTTTGAGAGAGTAAAATGCTACAAATGGATGAAGTTTTGAGTTAGGCCTATTCCATTAGAAAGATGGCACCTCAAGGATTTATATGGAGCCAATCTCCACGAATAGGCTTTCAAAATTTACTACTTATCACATTTTCTGTTTTACAACAGTAAACTTTGAGCAAGTACAACTCCTTCATTTTTTATCGGATTGGAATGAAAGTTTTACCGAATCTTATGTTTCATATAACCTTTCAAATGATTTTGATTTCACTCAATTCGAGTTTGAATTGAATGACTTATGATTCATTGAAGTTTCCAAGCTCAAATAGCTTAATCTTGTATTGATTTTTCCAAATTTGCTTTAATTGATTTCTTCAACTTTTACTCTGATTTTTACCTTAATCATGAAGTCCTAAGGGTGATACTTCGTTAGAGAGATTCTACAATCCATTTGACACCTCATGAGGAAAATCATATGTATGTTTGTTTATTTTATAGGTTTTTGAGTGATCTTTGTTTATAAGCAAGTATTAAGCATGAATAGCATATGACAACCACTTTGTGTGGATGAGTAGGGGTGCCGAATACCTTCCCCTACTCATAACCTAACCCTCTTACCCTATCTCTTGACTAAACCATGAATTAGAGCTACTTTGGCTCTATTTTGCTATTTTAATGCACACTATGGTGTCAATTCACACCAAGAACTTGAATGGTGGCGACTCCTGTTTTGTATGAATTCCATGTGGTGTCATCTAGGTGATTTCCATAGTCCCACAACTAGACCTCAAAAACTAGATTTTGTTCTTGGACTGGAAATTTGACTTTTTATTCCTTTGAAATTTAGGTTTAAAACTATTTTTAATGAATTCAAATGGCTGGGATATTCATGTAATTATGTACTGTCTATGGAAAAAGAGGGCCAAAGATGTGCAGAACTATGCCAAATTATTAGATTTTGCATTGTACTGTTTTGTAATAACGGTTCTAACAAAATATATGTTGAATTGTTAATATATAATGGTTTTGAAGATATTTCTTTATAGCTGTTATATAATCACGATACATGGCTGATGTGGCATCTCAAACAGTTGATCGTTATTCCACATCAGCGAAGTCACATGGATCATAACAGAATATGTATCGTGATTTATTAGCAGCATTGTATCGTTTTGTAATAACGGTTCTAATAAAATATATGTTGAACCGTTTATATATAACGGTCCTAAAGATATTTCTTTTTAGCCGTTATATAATCACGATACATGGCTGATGTGGCATCTCGAACATTTTATCGTTATGCCACATCAGCAAAGTCACATGTATCATAACAGATTTTGTACCATGATTTATTGGCAATTCTACAATATTTTGTTCTTTACCATTATTAAATAACGGTTTAGTTACAATTTGTGTTGTACTGTACTAAGTTAGCAATTGGGAATTAATAAGTTCAAATTGAAATCTCTCGCAAGCTTCCTGTTTATTATATGAATACCTCTCTTTCTCAAAGGTTTGATCTATCGAAATTGACCTTGGAAATTTTCCTAATTCTCTCCAATTCAAGCCTTAGCCTACATTTGGAAGGATCTAGATCCTATTTTGTGCATACCCTCAGGACATTTATATCTCTCCTTTTCCCTATAAATATAGGGCCTTACCTCTTTGAAAAGGATTGCAAATTTTGAGAGAGAATACCTTACTTGAAGATGGAAGACTCAGTCAAATTGACTGCTTGTGCTTGCTTGCTTTGGGATTTCATCTTTTATAGGTAATTCTCCTTTAATTTACTGTAAATCTCTTCAAATTTCGGCAATCTCTCTTTCTACTCCTCTAGGATAGAGCCTATTGTGGTTGTAATCCCTAACCAAGATCCAAGTACCTCAAGCTTCTCTCTAGCTAATAAACTTGAAGAAAACAGTTAGGAGAAAAGATCAAGTGAAGGATCCTAGATTTAGAACCCATGTTTTTAAAAATTTAATCAGATCTAAAATGATTTGTGCCTTGATTGTTGCTTTTGTTTGGTTTTTCTTCAATTTAAGAGGTTCTTAGAGGTCTAGATCAATCAATGATCTTAGATCTAAATTCCTCTTCATATCAATCTACTTTGATCATTTTTAGCATGCATTTTGCTAATCTACACAAGCACAATGTCACATGCATGGTTTTTCTTCATTTTTAGGCAATTTCTCAGATCTAATATGGATAGATCTGAGATTCAAGCCTTAAATTAAGATCCTAGGCCCTCTGATACATTTTTTTTAACATGAATTGTTCAGAAGGAGATGACCTTACGGTTTAATCTTCTTAGATAAGTGATTCTACAATAAACTTGGAGATGAGATTGTGCTTAGATTCTCCATTTCATAACAGAATTTGAGCAAATCAGAATCCTACATGGTCAAAGTGCTTTTCATCATCATCCTCATGGTTTAAGATTTGATATGATTTGAAAGGATCCATGCTCAAATCAAAGGAGTTTTTATTTTCTTTTTACAAATTTTCTCAGAATATGAACAATGTATGAATATGGACTTGCAAAGCTCATAAGTTTATCATTTGGATGAATTTTTCAATGATTGCAGTTTCATATGAAAGATACATGAAGATAAATATCCCTACTTTATTCTGACCAATTTTCATAAATTTACATGGAATCATCTCCTTCCATATTTGATTGAAGTTTGCCAAGTCTGAAAAGTGATGACTGCAAAACCTTTTACTTCATATGAGCACATATGGTTCATTTCAAATCCTTTTCTAGTGATTTTTGTTTCCAAGTCTTCCTTTGCAAGTTTAGTTTTAAATAAAATTGGTTTGTAAGTATAGTTTTAAATAAAATTGGTTTGAATTAATTTAGACTTGTTTTGAAATCTCTATGGTTGGTTGAACCTATATTGCTCAATAGTAGAATACGGGGATCAATCTGTGATCATTTTAGTGGATTTAAGGATGCACGCAATCTACAAATAGATGAATTTCTTGATGAGACCTCTGCCATTTGAAAGCTGGATCTTTCTAGTTTAATTAAGCTAATTTCCATGAATTTGAATGGAGTCAATCTCCACAAATAGGGATCGGAAGTAGGTTTGGTCAGCATTCTGCTGATTGTTGTATCAACAACTTCGTTTGTTCCCTCCTATTTCATTTTAATTCCATTTTAAATGATTTTTGGATCAGATCTTCCTTATCAAATATACTTTTAAGTGCCACTAGTTTTAGCTAAATTATATTTGTTTCGAGAGAGTTATGCTTAATTGAATTTGTATTTCTCAATAGCAGTTTCTAGATTCAATTATCTTAGCTCAGATCTGAGTTTTGAAATTGATTTTTCTATATTTTACTTTAATTATAGCCTAATTAGAGGATTTTGAAAGTAGCAATCAATGAAGGACATTCTTATTCATGGTGGTCCCCATTTAGGGTCATACACTTTTATTTGGTTTGGCAACCACCTTCAGGTTGATAAGTGAGGGCGCTTAACACCTACCCCCGCTCATAATATAACCCTTTACCTTAGAATCTAGTTAAGACCAATGCCTTCAGACTATTTTAGCTTATTTTGTGTATTCTGAATACTTTGGTGACCATCTACACTATGATCCCATGGGTGGAGGCGACTCCTTTTTAAGTAAGATGCGTGGTGATCCCAATGATCTCCATGGTTTCAAAACAAGATTACTAGAAGAACACAAGAAAAGTTCAATTTTCATGCCTGAGAAAGGCCAAAGCTAAAAATATGATATTCTCACATGCAGTATATAAGTTTGGCATGATGATAGTAAATATAATAAACACATGACTAGAAACAAGAAGGTGTTTGTACAATTAGATGAATTAATCCAAAGTGAAGTTAGAGCTAGCAATGACAAGAGGCTTTTTGAGAAGAGAAATGATGATATTATTTTTAGATCAAAGAAAGAAGTGAAGCATATTATAAAATATTTTCTATGTTCCCCTGCGTGAAGAACAATCTTTTGAGTGTTAGATAGCTCGAATTGAATGGACACAAAGTCAACTCTATGGAAAATGTGTGAAATAAAAAACAAGAATGATGTTCTCTTTATCGATGATAATAGAAAACAATATGTTCCCACTAAAGTTTCAAAGTGAGTTATATTTCAACAATCTTGTTTGAATAGTTTTGTCAAAGATAAATAGTGGCCACATCACTCTTGTTTTGGTCATATAAGTTTTGAATGTGTAAGAAGAATATTGTTAAAGGAATGCCTAACATTGAGCTTCAAGATCAAGTTTGTTATGTATGTGCACTTGGGAAGCATCTAAGCAACTATTTTCGATAGTGATAGCTTGGAAAGCATCTAAGCATCTAAGCAACATTGAGCTTCTTATTGCTTATGCACTCTGATGATTACTTTGTAATTGTCCATGTTAATTGTGTTTATTAGGTTCTTTTGGGCCCATAAGTAGGTCTTAGCGATGGGTCGGTGCCATGATAGGCAAACCTAGATCTGGGGTGCTACAATTATGGTATCAGAGCGAATAAGATCCAAATTAGGAATTAGAAGCCATCTTAGGTTGGTTTTGGGATTGAGTGCACGATAACTAGAGCCGTTTAAGTTGTTTTTGGATTTCTTTTCCAGTATTTTGGTTAAGTAGTTATTATTATTTTTATCTTGTATGATTGATGTGTGATAAGCAAATTGTGTTTGGTTATACTGAGGTCTAGGACCTTCAAGTTGTCTTTAGGAATCTTTTTCCCATATTGCGATTAAGTGATTATTATTATTATTATCTTATATGATTGATGTGTCATAAGCCAATTGTACTTGGTTATAACTAAGGTTATCTTTTTCCTTATTGTAATTAAGTGATTATTAGTATTATCTTATATGATTGATGTGTGATAAACCAATTGTGTTTGGTTGTGCTAAGGTAGTGTGAGGCATCTGCTAATGCTGAATATTTACCAAAGTATTTAACCTTTTGCAATTGGGATTGTGTAATAAATAAATTAGACAAGAATATAAGTAACGGTGAAGTTATGTGTATGACATGTGGGTGCATATTGTTATGAATTTGAATTAGGAGAAAACTTCCATGATAATTCATCCCAACCTTTGTATAGCTATAGATATATTGAAGGGATTGGTGGTCGCAGAGTCATGGTATTCTCCTTTGAATTGTTTTTGGCAATTGGTAGTATAGGTGAATTCCTTGTTTTGATTTCAATTATTGATATTTCAGTTAGTTATGGAAAGACGACTGTAGACACCCCAAATTGCACAGTAAAAATGAAGAATACTTGGCAAAAATCATTATTTCCTTTGAAACCAGCACAAAATTTGAGAAAATAAGCGTTTTTCCTTGTATATGACAACTCAGGTCGGATACAAGCATATCCCTTTGTATCCGACATAAGTTGTCGGATACAAGCAAACCTTAATGTATCCGACATCATATGTCGGATACATATAGATGCTTGTGTATCCGACCTGATATGTCGGATACATGATTTTTGCTCCAAATTAGGGTTTTCCGAGAGATTTCACCTTTTACCATCATATCCCTCATTAAATGAATGGAAATCTCGGAAATAGCCTTAGGGTTAAGGTTGGTGGGCTATAGACATTATGTTGTGTCTACCATTTCACCAACCCTAACCCTAGCCTTTGCCTATAAATAGGAGGCTCCTCCTTAAGCAAATGGCTATTAACTCTTGTCATTAACTCTTGCCAAGAAGTTGGAGATCAAAGAGCTCTGAGTGAAGAGGGGAACCGCTGTAGTCTTGCTTCCAGAAGCTCAGGTAAGCCTCAAACCTCTCTTTACTTTTATGTTTTTTACATTCTAGGTCTAGTTCTCTTCTTCTACCTTTCTGTAGATTAAGGCCTATGATGTGTGTATGTAAACCCTTCCTTTACTCAAAGTACCTCGAGACTCCCCCTAGCCGTAAAACGTGAAGGCGGGATCTAGGGGAAACGAGACTGGGGATTGATCCTAGTATTAGAACCTATTTGAATAAGCCTTGTGATTCTATGAAAACCGTTCCATATTCAAAGTACCTCAAGATTATCTTGAAGAACCGTGTTTAACGGGGAGAGAAAACTAAGGGAAACGATAATGGAACGGAACCCTAGGTTGTTCTAGAACCCTTTTTTTATTGATCTAAATGCATGCTATTATGAAATAAGCCTTGTGATTTTATGTAAACCGTTTTATGTTCAAAGTACCCCAAGATTATCTTGAAGAACCGTGTTTAACAGGGAGAGAGAACTAAGGGAAACGATAATGGAACGGAACCCTAGGTTGTTTTTAGAACCCTATTTTGATTGATATGAATGCATGCTATCTTTGCTATGTTGTGGGAATGATTTTTACACTTACACACACATAGCACGGGCTTTTGGTGGGATAGGCTCATATTTCGGATTTATTGCATTTATTGTGATAAAATCTGAAATAAATAGCCCCAAGCAATTTTGGGATGTCTTTAAATGATTTTCAAAGGATTTTGATCTATCTTGCACGGATCACACACCTCTTATCACTGTTTTGAGTTATTTTTATTCAAAAAAGGCTTAACTTAACAGCAACTGTACCCTAACTTCGGATACTCGTAACTTCATCGTCCAGATGAATTTTGGAATGATTCTAGAGCCATGGGAAAGATGAGGGTGTCTAGTTTATGCCTGTAAAATTTCATGAATTTCTATCAAGCGGGTTTTTGACACCTCTCTGTCGAAGTTGATAGGTCAGTTCTGATCTGAATACAGAACTTGTCACTTCGACTGAGCGCCATGTGTTCGTTTTAAGTCTGATTCGAGTGATTCTTGTTTCTGAGTTTTCCTTTGGAAGTATAGTTTCAAATTCAGTTAGTTTCATAATTTTTTGAGTCCATTTGTGTCGTGAGCAACAGATTTACTCAGAACTGCTCAACAGCACTTTTCTGGGTAAATCTGTGATCTTCGGGGCCTGTTCGGGAAACCACCCAAGGCACATCCGAATGAATTTTAGTATGAGGCTAGTTTCTTTTAAAATATGGCCATACAGACTTCACTCACACCAAATTTCACGAATATATATGTAGCCGATTTTTCTAAATGATTTTCCAAAGTTACCCACTTATCACTTTTTATCATCTCCAGCAGCAGCAGATTTTAAAGGAACATAACTCCTAGGATTTCAACTAGATTTAATTGAAATTTTGCATGAGTATCTTATTTACCATAATCTTTCAAATGGATTTGGTTTGAGTCAATTTAAAATTGGATTTGAATGATTTCAAGACAGATGGTTCTTGCTTTTACCGAATTTTCCGGATTTAACTCAACTTGGTTTTGTGCAACTTTTGCTTTGATTTCCATCTTTTGGTGATATTCCAGAAGTGATATTGACATAAAAGAAGATCTGGAATTCATTTGGATTTTCATGTGAAGATATCATTTATTTGTCCTTTTTCAAGGTTTTTAATGATTTTTAGCCAACTTTCTTATTTTTTAGCATGAACAACACTTGGCAACCACCTTGTGTGGGTGAATGGGGGTGCCTAACACCTTTCCCCGTTCATAATCTAATCCCCTTACCCATCTCTGGATTTGATTTTCAAGTAGAGTTATTTTTACTCTAGAATTTGCCTTTTAACTCTTTCTGCTTATTTTAAATCTCTTGGTGTCCATTCACACCCCAAAATTATGAATGGTGGCGACTCTCCCATTTTACGTTGAGCCCGTGTGCTAACGGAGGGGAAATCATCCCGGTGATTTTTCCCATGTCTCACAACGACGGGGTAGACCCCATAGGACTGTACCTGATTCTTCAGTTGAGGATGCTCCAGCTGGTGGGCAAGCACATGCTGCCCCCGATCTTGTAGTCTAGATGGACATAGTATGGAGGGCTCTTAGAGAGGTTTCTGCCCTGTTCTAGCAGCAATCTACTGTGAACCATCAACTCAAGCAAAATCTGAATCAACTCCACAATGAAGGAAATCAAGGGCAAGAAGAAAATAGATCTTCAAGGATCTTGGGGGAATTCTGGAAGTTGCCCGTCCTCCCTTCCATGGTCACCCCAATCCCATGGAGGCGGAGAGGTGGATGATGAGAATCGAGAAGGTATTGGAAGCCATAAAGTGTCTAGAAGAGGACAAAGTAAGATTGGCCGTTTTCATTCTTGAGGGAGAGGCCGAGCATTGGTGGAGGTCTTTACAATAGGAGCTGGTAGGGAGTGGTGTTGAGATTACATGGGAAGAGTTTAAGAACCGGTTTGATCTTAAGTTCTTCCCTAAGGAAGTGAGAGCACAGAAAGAATTAGAATTTATGACTATATCACAAGGGATTTGACGGTTGCACAATACGAGGCTAGATTCTTAGAATTGTGTCGGTTTGCTCCACACCTTGTGAATACCGATAGAAAGAAGATGAATCACTTTGTGAGAGGTCTTCGTCTCGATCTGAGAGAGTAGGTGGTAGCCTTTTTGGACACCAATTTTTACGAGTCGGTTCGCAGGGCTTCTACCATTGAGGGCTCCACTAGTAGGAGAGTGGAGGAGGTTAGGTCGAAAGTGCCACCCTGACCCGATGTAGATTCCAGGTCTAGGGGAGATAAGCGACGGAGGATTGGGTATGATGAGCAGAGGAGATATAGAGAAGTAGGGCCACCCGAAGGGCAGAGTGGCATGCAAACTAATGGTGTATGTCCTCGTTGTAGTAGATTTCATGTACTTGGCCCCTGTGTAGCACTACCAGGAGCATGTTATTGCTATGAATAGTACGGGCATCGCATATCCCAGTGCCCATGTTGGCCAGCTGATGGTGTATGTCCCCATTGCAGCAGATCTCATGTACTTGGCCCCTGTGTAGCACCACCGGGAGCCTGTTATCACTGTGGACAATACGGGCATTTCATACCTCAGTGCCCATATCCCTCCACATATCAAACACTTAAGACCCGATGGGCAAAGCCTATTGCTGTACCACCTGTTCGATTTCATAGACAGTCACCAGGTTAGAAAGAACCAATTGGCCCAAGGCAGCAGGGTAAGCCAACAGGCAGAGGTGGACTTCAGAGGCCACTGCCAATTGCTCCACGACTACAACCACAGGCTAGAGCCTTTGCTATGGTCGCTTATGAGGACCTTGAGCTTGACACCCTGGTTTTAGTAGGAGGTATCATTTTCAATTTGGGACAATCTGTTATCTATCTCTATGATTTTTGAGCCTCATGTTCTTTTGATTTCTTCTGTGTATGTTGTGTGTGTTGATTTGGTACCTTCTTTATTGGAGTTTGCTTTGTTGGTGTGGATCCCACCAGAAGAGGTATCATTTTAATTGTGGTCAATCTGTTATCTGACTCTATGATTTTGAAGCATCATGTACTTTTGAATTGTTAGCATGTGTGTGCGTGCTGATTTGGGACCTTCTTTATTTGAGTTTATTTCATTGGAGTGTAATCCACCAAGAGAGGCTAGTAGGGCCCCAAATGGTGTATAGATGCCATGATCAGATTAGGCCAACTAGAATTACATAGTGATTTGATAGGTCAACTTCTTGGGAAGTTTGATGAAATTCTTGGAATGGATTAGCTCTTAAAACAATTTCTCGCTATACATAGGAGACCGAGGTAGGGTTAAGGAAGAAGTATCCTACTCTATTTTGATGGACTACAAAGTGAAATTTCGAGGACGAAATTTATTTTGTAGGAGGGTAGAATGTAAAACCCTGACCAGGATTATATTGTAATGATTAAACTTAATTATCTAAAGTGAGATTATTAGACTAATTAAGCACTTGTGATATGAAGATGAGGTGAATGTGGATTATACCTGAGGATTGGGGAAAACAAATTGAAGTTTGTTGAAGGTTCTATTAAAAGAAAGCTTTAGGTTATATTTAGATTTTAATTGGCTAAGGTACTCTCCAATTAGTTCTAGTGAATTGGAAATCAAATTCTGAAAAATTAGAGTTAAGTGTACCTAAAGTATCTCCTAAGAACACCCAAAGAACTTCCTAAGTATACCCAAGGTACCCTTCCAAATAACACTAAAGTAGCACCAAGTATTACACAAGGTACCCCTATTGTATACTTAAAGTACACTTATGTGTTACCCAAGGTACCACCCAAGTATATCTAAGGTATCCCCATGTATTACCTAAAGTATCCCCCAACTATACCTAAAGTATCCCCATGTATTACCTAAAGTACCTCCAAAGTATTACCTAAAGCATCCCCCAATTATACTTAAGGTACCCTCCCAAATATACTTAAAGTAACCCCATTGTATACCTAAGGTACCCTTTCAATATATTTAAGGTACCCCCTTGTATTGCCTAAGGTACCCCACATATACGTAAAGTACCCCCTAATTATACCTAAGGTACTCCCTTGTATTGCCTAAGGTACCTCTTTTGTATAATTAAAGTACCCCCTTATATAACAAAGTACCCCCCCCCCCCCTCCCCCCCTTATATGACTAAGGTATTCCCTTGTATAACTAAGGTACACCTCTTATATTACTTAGGCTACATCCCTTGTATTACCTAAAGGTACCCCCCTCATATAACTAAGGTATACTCCCTTCTATAATTAAGGTACCCCTATTATATTACTAAGGTACACCCCCCAAATTTCCCTAAAGTAGACCTCTTGGAATAACTAAGGTAAACCCCCTTGAAACACTAAGGTACTCCTCAAATAACACTAAGGTACCCCCCACTTAACACTAAGGTATTTTTTCTCATAACACTAAGGTACCCCTTGATAACCCTTAGGTACACCCAAGGGTTTAGTGGGAATAAAAGCTTTGTTTAGAGGCATATTTGAAAGACCAAAATTTAGGCATAAAATGATGTCCTAATTAAAATATCTAGTGTTTTGAGAACCCCTTTCCTTGTCTTGGACTTATAGAAAAAGAGTAGAAGTTGTGAGAGCTTCAAGAAGAAGGAGAAGAAGAGGAGAGCTAGGAGAGAAGTTGTACTTCTCCATTAAACAAGTAAGTTGGAAACCCTTCAAACTAAAATGAATTTACTAGACTTTCGTATCTCTCTCTCATAGGGTTTGGTTAAACTGGAAAATCATTTGCATGTTGGGTTTTGCTTCCAAAATTTGTAGGGTTTTGGTTGTATTAATATCTTGTTTAGTTTTCTATTGATTTACCATGGATTTTTGTATTCCTCTCTCCTAGGGTTTGGATAAACTGGAAAAATCACTTGCATGTGGGGTTTTGCTTATGAAATTAGTAGGGTTTGGTTGTATAACTATTCTTATTAGCTTTCTATTGATTTGCCATCGATTTCCAACCTATATAGGTCACCTTTCAGTTTTGGTTTGAGTTTGGTGGGTTGAATGGGGTTTCATGTGGTTGGATTTATATTTATATGTATTTTGGGTGGATTCTTGTATTGGAAGGTGTATTTGGGCATGTTGGGAGGTTTTATGATCATCCCATTTAGTGTTGTAAAGGTTAGGAATGAGTTGTATGAGTTTTGTGTTGAAAATAGCCAAAAATATTTGAAAACCCAAGGTGGCGATTAAGCCTGAGCCAAAGCCCACAAAAATTAGCTTCTGTTAAGAACAGGATTAGTCACGACTAATTGCGAGCTTGGACGCACGAACGTCCATTTCGATTTGGCTGGATGCGCGAACGTTAGCTTGTATTTGACTTGAACGCGTGAACGTTTGCTTTAACGCTCAAACACCAAGGCTAATCGTCCTTGGGCGATTAATCTAGGAGCTAATCGTGCGTTCCTTTTTTTCCTTAACCCTTTCCCAACCAACCTAAACCTCCTAAATGTCCTGTGTATTTATTTTTCCATTTACTTAAGTCTTTAAATGTAAATAAGGTTTTACCCCTCATTTGGAACCATTAAAAATACTCCCAAGGCCCAATTCCCAACCAATAAAAAGTCAACTTTCCAATTCATGCCTAAATTTCTAGTTCGACCCGATTTTCACCAAAAACCACTTTTTGAGTTTGATACCTGAATGAGTGATTCAGAAACTCATAAAATTCCAGAAAATTTGTCAACCCTCCAATAGACTATACCCTGAAATTGAGCCCGAAAATCCTTGTAGATTTGTCTAGAAAAATCATATACCCCAAAAGTCAACGTTTTTAACCAGACTTGGAATATTTTCGAGGTCCGAAACTTTTTATCTTGGAATCCATTGATTTTTGGTATGGTGACCTTATTGGGGATCCTAAGACTATCCCACCCATCGAATATGTAAATTATGGAATTTATTGCTATTGGTTTGCTTAATGTGGGCTTATTAAAGATAAAGTTGAGATCTTTTATGATTTGAAAAGGTGCTTAGCCCTGGGTTTACTTGGCAGTGACGGTATAGATCTCACTTGGTCTTGGTTGAGTGGCAGTGGATGGAGAATTCTACTTGGCCTTGTGTGCATGGCAGTGACGGTGTAGATCTCACTTGGCTTTGGTTGAATGCCATTGGATTTGGATGTATTTTACTTTGATTTGGATTTGGATGTATTTTGTGAACTTGATGATGTATGTATTTTAGTTTGATTTGGATTTGGATGTGAAGTGATTATTGATTATTTCTTACACTTTGTTGATATTGATTTGATTTGGTAAAGTTATGATGAGCTCTTTTATGTGGTTTGACCGGGCAACTGGTCTAGGGTTGATTGGCAGTGATTGAGTAGTCCCACTTGACAGTGACGGTATAGATCTCATTTGGTCGTGGTTGATTGGTAGTGACGGTGTAGATCTCACTTGGCCTTGGTTGAATGGCAGTGGATAGGGAATTCCACTTGGCTTTGGTTGAGTGGTAGTGATGGTGTAGATCTCACTTGGCCTTGGTTGAATGGCAGTGGATGAGGAATTCCACTTGGCCTTGGTTAAATGGTAGTGGATGGGGAATTCCACTTGGTTTGTGCATCGAGTACTCTCTCTTGGTTTGTGGAATGAGGCATTGGTCCTAGTAACCGATGTGAAAGGTTTGTTTTACATTATGAGTCATACCAAGATATATTTGTAGTAAATGATTGGGTCTATCGAGCTAATTCTATATATTATACTATTTAGATGCTTTTACCTGATTTGTTTTCAGATCTGCTTGGTGAGCCACGTACTAGGGTAGATATTGAGGGTGAGTTGGAGCACAGGCCCGAGGACTTCTACTACCTGTAGTAGGGTTATCTTTGTGTTATGATATTTAGCTTCTAGAAACTATAAATGGGATGTAATTATTCTTTTTGGATTTGTAGACTTAAGAGTTATCTTTAGATTATCACTTTTTTATATGTCTGTATAGGTGAGAAAGAGAGGTGGCAAGATCTAGTTGCCTTTTTGTATACACAGATGTTATCTTTTGGGTTATTACATAGATCTTTTTTTATATGGAAATTTTTATTCCATGCTTCTTATTACTTATGCATTCTGATGATTACTTTGTAATTGCCCATATTAATTGTGTTTATTAGGTTCTTTTGGGCCCATAAGTAGGTCTCAGGGATGGGTTGGTGTCGTGATAGGGCAGACTTGGATCTGGGGTGTTACAATCAAAACCACTTAAACTAATATATTTAGGTTTTTGGGACCCTATGAGTACCATCAATTCGGGGTCATTACCTTTATTAATGATTTCAGCAGAAAGATATGGATATATATTTTCTTAAAGAAAAATTTGATGTTCTTGGGTGTTTCAAAAGATTTAAGGCTTTAGTTGAGAATCAAAGTGGCTAAAAAACTTTGCAAACTGACATATCTATTGGCTGTCATACGATTTTTAGCAAAAAATTAGTGTCAAACATCAATTTACTATTTGGTATACTATACAACAAAATAGGATTACAAAAAGAAAGAACGGGACCATTATGGTCTTGGCTAGAAGCACGTTCAAAGCCAAAGAATGACTAAAATTTTTTAGGCAAAACCTATAGCATGTGAACATTATACTTTGAATTGTGCATCATGTGTTCAAAATATGACTCAATAAAAAATATGACTTTTTAAGCAAAAAATGGTGTCAAAAATCAATTCACTATTTGGTATACTCCACAATAAAATGAAATTGCAAAAAGAAAGAACTGTACCATGATGGAATTGGCTAGAAGCACGTTCAAAGCCAAATAATGCCTCATATTTTTAAGGCAAAAGCTATAGCATGTGAACTCTATACTTTGAATTGTGCATCATGTGTTCAAAATATGACTCCTCAATAAAAAACATGACTATTTTTTTAGCAAAAAAATGGTGTTAAACATCAATTTACTATTTGGTATACTTTACAACAAAATGGGATTGCAAAAAGAAAGAATCGAACCAAATAAGGGAAACTTTAATGGGATGAAAACCTCCACCTACGTGCTGTATGATTATTTTACACATGGATAGATGCCTATATAGACAAATAGTATTCATAATAGAACAAAATAGCACAGGAAAGTAGCATAAGAACATCATCTAAACATGAAAAAGATACCTGGCTATTATCTATGTTACTTTTGTGATCTAGATTATGTATTTGACATGAAGAGGCAAGATGGAATATTTAGTACTTCATAGATGGCTCAAAAGGTTAGTATGTTTATAGGGAATAGTTGCACAACAGTAGTTCTTTTCTTGCTAAATGATATTTTATTGCTTTATTTGCTATTTTGTAATAAGAACTTTATTAATTTCACAACTATTAAAGTGCCATCTTGAGCATGCCTTATATTTTGCCCCTTTTAAGGCCAATTGAGATCCTGTGGAGGCTTTATCCGTATTTTTATTTGGAGTATTCACAGGATCATGTCATGTGTATTAAAAAAAACTACTGCGAATGGTTTAATTGTAAATTTTAGGTACATTTGGCACAATTTTATGTAAAGCACCAAATAAAAAGTGTAGATGAGTCATCCTAGAGTGTGGAACTCTCAATCTTGTTCCAGAAACTCAATTGAGAAACTGTAGGACCTTTATTTACAACCTTATGTGAAGCCTCTATATATTGGGATCATGCCATGTGTATTGTGAATAGCATAACTGTAAATTTTTAAGCAATCCTTTGAATAACTGCAAATAAGGTTGTTGATAAAGGTCCTACAGGATGTGAACTACCAGAAACTCTTGGTACTGTGAGGGATGGGGTTTGGGGGTGTGGGCCCCTCTTGACGCAGGCATGGGAATGCATTTCCTTTAATTCCAGAATTTGGTAATGTCATGTTACCGCCAAGTGGGATGGGGTATGGATGTGTGGAGCCCCTCCTGACATGGGCATCGATTCGTGCATTCCACAATGGTACCACTGAGTGGCACCAGGTGAAATGGTCTCAAGCATGGCCGCATGGGGTGAGTCATCCGGTTTCATGATGGTACCACCGAGTGGTACCAGAGGAAACAAAATGGGTTGAAAGTACAAAATGTTGCTTTTGTGAGCGACTCAGCGTCCCATATGTAATTTGACAATCCACCTTGATGAATGCACTCAAGGATGACTTAAAATCCGTTGGAGCCTTTGGCTAGAAGATCTGATGGTCCAATGATGAAGTATGTGTCTATGTAGATGTATGAAGCTTACATGTACACACTCTTCACTGTTGGGCCAATAGATCTTCCAATGTGAGAGACCAGTTGATATGGTCTCGACCCCAATATTATTGAAAATTATGTAGGGGCAGGAAAGAGCATAGAAAGGATTTTGGAGTCTTCAATACCTCTGAGACGATACAAACAGAAGTAGATGCATCTCCTCCAAAATACTTGCTGACTTTTCCCAAATTCCGAAGGCTTTCGTGCTAGCACATGCAATGCCGTCTCGCCCTTCTCGTTTCTAGCTCTCACCACTGATTTGCGACGTACCACTATTTGGAAGGCCACATCTGAGAAAAAAATGAACAACCTAATTATTAAGGATATGAAAGGTAGCAATGAAGAATCATTTTTCTCTTTTATGATTAATAATAATAATGTCAAATTACCATATAATTCGCTGTCAATACTTGCAAAAAGTAACCCAATGAAATCGTCATTTTTTAGAGATTTCAAGTCAGTCACACGGAAAAGATAAGATACCATGTCCCTGTGCCCTAACAAAGCAGCCATATAGAGTGGGGTAACTTCTTTGGAACCTCGGATATTTGGTAGATTTTTGTTCCTGCCTACCATCAACATTGCGATCTTCACGTTTCCTGATGCAGCAGCAAAACAAAAGGCTGTGTTTCCCTCATTATCTTTTATCTCTAAGTGCTTGGGTTTCATCAATAGCAGCAGCTCCTTCAAAAAAGATTCATGTTTCATTGCAGCCGCTATGTGCAGAGGAGTCGCTTGTCCCACGGTGATCCTAGAATGAACTGCTTCTGGACACTTCTCAATTACACCTCTTGCAACCGGCCAATTACCCTCAAGTGCAGCATGATACAAGGGGCGATAAATATTTCGGTACCTCTCTTTTGCGCCCTCTACCAAATCACAATAACGAACGGTGAAATGGGAATCGCAGAAGGAGATATATTAAAAAAACTTTCAACTTTTGACGAAATGCATGCTACCTGCTAAGGTAAATAGGGCAGAGCAAGTATTTCTGTGTTGACGATCCGAAGGGGGAAAATTGGTTTTAGTGATGCTTCTTAAAAAGAATCCTAATTTAGTCACCAGATTCCACACTTTGAAGAAGTCTTATGTGGACAGTAAAATGACTTCTCTTTTTTGTGTATCAAAATGCAATTCACATCATCTACAGCAAACAACGCTGTATACACCCCCTCATATTCATTGGGCCCCCACCATTTATTTGGGAGTCCCACCATTCATCTAGAGCCCCACACATCCCATGTGAGGGGGTGTCTACACCGTAGACTGTAAACGATGTTTACTGCATTGCTTTCTGCCATGAGATATAGAGCATCCCACAATGAGTGCTGGTTTTTCATAGTTATAAATTTTTGATATGGGTTCACATATTAAGAGAAAAAAAAGAATCATGTGATACTACACGCGAAAGCATCGAAAGCATCTCACGGTCACCGCAAAAAGCTTGCGGGTGATGTCATACTTGATGACATGAAGCAACTACTGAAATTTTGATATGATTGATTTGTAAAAGCACTAGTATACAAAAGATAGCACGACTTACCACCCATTGGAGAAGTATAAGAAGAGAATTGGCTCTCCTTACTCGCACCAGCTTTAGGTTTATTTTCTGATTCATAGTCAACTGCTGTCTCAACCTCTTCCACAATTTCTATCAAAGAAACCTTCGGCTCCCCGCGAGACGAATCCACTTCAGGTTGGATTTGATCATCAATTGGGTCGATTGTAATGTTAACGCCACTATCGTCACCTCCATAAGGGGGCACAAACGATTGATGGGGTGAAAATTGTTGAGGAAGAGTACTGTGATAGCCCAGCGTTCGGGTGCTTACAAATTCAAGATTAATCCCAACGTCTTGCCGGGAAAAGAGTGTTGCGAATGAAGGAAATCGTTGAGGGCCAACTGCTTGTCTAGATCTTCGTCTGGTGACCAGAGGTTCCACATGCTCTTCGAGACGGTCGACCATTCCATCCTCAGGATCCATTTGAAGCTATAAAAAAGTTTTCTCTAAAAGTTCAAAGCCGGAAGCAAGGAGTCACCTACAAATGAAAAGTGAAAAAAATACATATTTCAGAGATTTCTAATTAACCGTTGTGATGCGTATAGATAGCCATTTGCTTATCCAAATATCTAGCCAGACCTATGTTATGCATGTAAATTCAATGTTATGTGGGTCCCACCTATTTAAGGGAGAACGCGCGCCCACGTTTCTCTTTGTGAGTCTTATCTATTGTGTGAAAAGAAATGGAGCGGCAGAGAAACATTGGTAGCTAGGTGAGTCTTTATCTGTTATGTGAAAGGAAGATGGTGTGATGGAGAAACATTTAAGACGGCTGGTGCCGTTATTATTATTTCATGCATTCATACCCATTACGCGTATGACAGTCTTAAAAAAAAAACAAGAACGCGTATGACACAAACGAAACCCGGACCGCATCCTATGGATCCTTTATCTGGATCCTTTATGTGAGTACCCCCGCGATGTGCGACGCGTGGATAGACCGGGATTGAAACAACGCCCGTAGCCAAACGCCCTCTCCGGAAAATCTCTGCGCAAAACCTCTGAAATTTCTCTCCGCCCAAATCGAAACGCCAAATCGTCATCGTCTTCCCCAAATTTTCTAATCTTGGAGGTATTTCAGAGTGGATTTCTCCATCTCCTGCTGCTGTCGCCGTTCTCCTGCTGCTGCTGTCGCCGTTCTCTCCAGGTATTAACCAACTCAACGTGGTTAGCAATGAACCATTCTTCCATCCTGCGCACAAGCCTGGAGCCTAATCCCTTTCGTCTGTGAAGAGGAGAAACTCTCAGACCCAAAATGTATCCAACCTCGGCTTGATCTTCGAGAGGCTTACAACAAATAGGAGAAGCGCAAACAGGGGCCTTCGTCTTCCCTCGAGCAGCAGAAGCCTTCGTCTTTGCGTTTTGTTTCAACCAGGTATTCTTCATCTTTGCCCCTTTTCCGCTATTCTGATCTGTTAGGGTTTTATGCAGATTATGATCTGTGTTGCTAATGATCTTGCTGTTTGTTGCTCTTTGTCCCTTTTCCGCTATTCTGTTTCCAATGATCTTGCTGTTTGTTGCTAAGGTAATTGCAGTTTGTTGTTTAAGGTGATTCGACAGTGTAGTCTCAAACAACTCCCTTGATCTCTATATTTCTTTGTCAATTTTTCTGGTGTCTGGATTTGGGGCTGTTCGTTGATGCTTAAATCAATCTTGTGTTTGAAATTAGTCAACCAATTCCTTGATATTTCTTTTCCCAGATATTTCCCGGCCTTTGAAGCAAATATATATTGTTGGTCCCTTTTTGTAGAGAAAATGGATGCCCGCGTATGAGTTAACCATGTTAGCAAAGAAGATGAACTAATAATGAATGACGTTGCCAAAACCACTCGAATGTTGGAATGCTGTGATCGAAGTGGAGATTTAGAAGGCGGAGAATAAAACAATTTTTGAAAATTTTGTGGTTTACAGTTTACTTCAAAGTGGATTTACTTCTAGGGATAGTGAGCCTAATGATACTCTGTATCATTCTACAAGCAGATAGAGCAGGCAAACTAAAGTTAGATGCAGGAAAAGTATTCATTCAAATATTAATCTTGTAGGTCACAGATATATAGCACAACAGGGTAGTCATTGCCTTTATTTGCTTCTTGCCACTGCTGGATCGTCAAACCCACACAATTTGAAATCAGGTAAGGCCATGTGCCTGCCCACCCCTAACAATCTCTCTTATTCTTGATCTAACTAATAAGAATGAGAAACCAGCATTAGGTGCTATCCAACGTGAAATTGCCAAGCGAGCTCCACTCTAATAGCTCACATTCTAGCAATCATGCTCCCCCTTATATGACACGTGAGCAATCATGCTCACATTCTGCTTTTTCCAGTTTATTCAGTTAGATTTTTGTTGTTCACGTTTTGTGCTATTAATTTCTGTTATATCATTTATAAGCATAGGGAATTCTCGATGACTGATCTTATGTTCATTGTGTATGTAAAACAATATTTGGTATTGGAGTTGTCATCAATAGCCATTGCACTTGAGATTTTTTTATACTATATCATCTTTCCTCTTTTATAAAGTCATGTTTGGAGTCTTGAAACTTGAGATGGGAGCCTCTTCCTGAAAAGAGCCTGTCGCTTGTGTCCAAATGATCTGTGCTTTTGCTTATAGGATATAATTGATCATGCTTGCTTGTAATTTGACATGATGGAGAGCCTTTATCAAGTCCAGGATCGATTAAAGCCAAATGCCTTTCGCAAATTGTATGATGTATCCAATAGTTGTTATTGTTGATTTTTCTCTCTAAGGATTTTGACATTAATTGATGAATTATTTATTTGGTGGTTTTTCACAAATCTAATAGCACAAGGATTTGTTTTTTGTCTGTTTTTTCTGCTATGTTATCAGTTTTTGGTAATATTGGATGTGGGGATGATGATTTCAGTTGCTTCTTTCCAACAGTGGAGTGGGAAAAGGGGTACCCTTTATCAACAATGAAGCCACTGGATTCATACCTTTCACCAACAAACAGTTTCAGATGGAAAAGAAGCCTCTTGTTGAAGATGTATAGGTTCAAGAAGTGTGATGGCGCTGCCAGTTTCAACTCTCAGATGTGTTCCCTGGTGTCTTTTAGCCTATTATTTCATAACAAAACAGGTAGATCATGTTAATGAATGGAGAGGAAAGGACACAAGATCCCTTGAAAGATGACGGTAAGGAGGGAACAAATGATCGACTTTGCACTTGGAGCACCTCCTGATTGGCAATAACACCAGCCCCAAAACTTTTCTGCCCTGTTCTTTAGGCTTCTTTTGCTAATACGATTTCACTTGTATTATTGTTGCTGATTAGAAATTCATAATATAGACGTGTTTTTGGCAATGCAGACAGGTGTTCTGATTTTTTTCTTTCTTTCTTGTGTCGGGTGACGAGAAATTGTCTAATGTTTTTGTGGACTAAGCATGAAGCCTTGCATCTTTTGACTTGCCTAATCATTCTGTAAGTTGAGAAGAGCCCTTTTTGGGCCAAAACAAGCCCCTAGGATTTAGTTTGGTCGATTCAAAAACCACCTCCTCACATCTGGGTTCTTTTGTAATGTTTCGGATCCTTCCTTCTTCGTACATCCATCAAAGGAGGGCACTTTAGTTCTGTTGACTTATGTAGTTTACGTTATTCTTGTTGGAGATAACCTTCCTTGAAGACTTCATTTCACGCTTCATGAATTTGTAATGACATGGGCCCTCTTCATTACTTCCTTGGCATTGAAGTAAAAGAAAAAGGGCTCAAGTAAGTCTCAATATGCTCTCACATACGTAGAACAAGCTTAGATGACAAGATATAAACTCATAAGTACTCCAATGGCTATGAAAGGTAGGGCAATCGAATCCACAAAACCATTTACTAATCCAGAATTTTATCATGGCATTGTGGAAGCTTTACAATTTCATACACTCACGACCAGATATTTCTTATAGATTGAACTTAGCTTGCCAATTCATGCATTCTCCCACAATTAGACAATTTCAGGAGGTTAAACATATCCTTCAATATATAAGAGGAACAAAGGTTACCTTGTTTCTAGAATTTCAAAAGGATGTCCATGGGCATGAAAACACCAAATTAGTTAGTGTTCCGAAAAGACACAGAAATTGTCTTCTAGAAAGAAAGTGATAAAAATAAAACATGCGAAACTCAGTTTACAAGAACATTCCTAAAGCCTAAAGACAAGAAGATTCACTGTTTTCACTTGTCATTTAATGACAACCCATCCAATTTGTCTAAAATCTTTCGACCTAAGTTTACAACTCTCTCTAACGCTTCAACTTCCACTTCAAGCATTCTTCTTATAGATTCAACGTGTTGGAGGGTTGACATGTCGTGGCATTTTGGATCCGCTGGTTTGGCTGGATCAGGAGTAGCATCTTCAGGATTCTTTTCCACCCAACTAAAATAACCACAACCGTGATCTTCCAACTGTAATACAAGAAATTAAGTATCAATATGCCACAATATAATAAATATCAAATCACCAATAAGAGTAACAGTAAATACCTTGGATACAATACATGCGTAGAAGCGTTGCCCAATTGAACCACGCTTCTTAGAGGTTAACACTCTGCATGGCCCTCTATTGCAAGGACACATTTTGTACTCGTCAATCCACAAAAAGAAACCACAGTCCTTACTGTCTTTCTACATCAATATATAAATTGTCTTTAGAATCTATATTCGATTAATGAACGCCTTTTTATGACAGACAAAAAGTGTTTAAGGTAGACACACACCCAATATAGGCATCGATAAAAATCCCTGCCAGGATTTTTCTCTATCTTTGATGTTTTAATCACACATTGAAGAGTATCTTTCTATGGTCCTATACAATAGATTGAAGGAAAGGAGGAGAAAAAAAAAACTAGTTTGCCATTTCAAAAAGGATTTCTCTTACTACAATTCCAACTCATAAATTAAGGTACTGAGAATCTTGAGAGCTCATACCAGTTCTAGCCAAGTTATGCTCCAAAAATTATTTGTTCATGCAAAAAAGTGTATTGAGATACAATCAAATAGACTATAGCAGGCTAGTTTGAGTAGTGAAAATTTTCATTAGCTCTTAGGTATCGGCTAACATAGATATGAGTAGGATACATTGAAAAGGGGGAGCATAAAGATCTTCAAGAAAATAATCCAAGTTCAGGTCGGGGTCATCTCATTACTCAAGTGTCATATAAGGGGGAGCATGATTGCTAGAATGTGAGCTATTAGAGTGGAGCTCGCTTGGCAATTTCACGTTGGATAGCACCTAATGCTGGTTTCTCATTCTTATTAGTTAGATCAAGAATAAGAGAGATTGTTAGGGGTGGGCAGGCACATGGCCTTACCTGATTTCAAATTGTGTGGGTTTGACGATCCAGCAGTGGCAAGAAGCAAATAAAGGCAATGACTACCCTGTTGTGCTATATATCTGTGACCTACAAGATTAATATTTGAATGAATACTTTTCCTGCATCTAACTTTAGTTTGCCTGCTCTATCTGCTTGTAGAATGATACAGAGTATCATTAGGCTCACTATCCCTAGAAGTAAATCCACTTTGAAGTAAACTGTAAACCACAAAATTTTCAAAAATTGTTTTATTCTCCGCCTTCTAAATCTCCACTTCGATCACAGCATTCCAACATTCGAGTGGTTTTGGCAACGTCATTCATTATTAGTTCATCTTCTTTGCTAACATGGTTAACTCATACGCGGGCATCCATTTTCTCTACAAAAAGGGACCAACAATATATATTTGCTTCAAAGGCCGGGAAATATCTGGGAAAAGAAATATCAAGGAATTGGTTGACTAATTTCAAACACAAGATTGATTTAAGCATCAACGAACAGCCCCAAATCCAGACACCAGAAAAATTGACAAAGAAATATAGAGATCAAGGGAGTTGTTTGAGACTACACTGTCGAATCACCTTAAACAACAAACTGCAATTACCTTAGCAACAAACAGCAAGATCATTGGAAACAGAATAGCGGAAAAGGGACAAAGAGCAACAAACAGCAAGATCATTAGCAACACAGATCATAATCTGCATAAAACCCTAACAGATCAGAATAGCGGAAAAGGGGCAAAGATGAAGAATACCTGGTTGAAACAAAACGCAAAGACGAAGGCTTCTGCTGCTCGAGGGAAGACGAAGGCCCCTGTTTGCGCTTCTCCTATTTGTTGTAAGCCTCTCGAAGATCAAGCCGAGGTTGGATACATTTTGGGTCTGAGAGTTTCTCCTCTTCACAGACGAAAGGGATTAGGCTCCAGGCTTGTGCGCAGGATGGAAGAATGGTTCATTGCTAACCACGTTGAGTTGGTTAATACCTGGAGAGAACGGCGACAGCAGCAGCAGGAGAACGGCGACAGCAGCAGGAGATGGAGAAATCCACTCTGAAATACCTCCAAGATTAGAAAATTTGGGGAAGACGATGACGATTTGGCGTTTCGATTTGGGCGGAGAGAAATTTCAGAGGTTTTGCGCGGAGAGAAATTTCAGAGGTGGGTTTTGCGCGGAGATTTTCCGGAGAGGGCGTTTGGCTACGGGCGTTGTTTCAATCCCGGTCTATCCACGCGTCGCACATCGCGGGGGTACTCACATAAAGGATCCAGATAAAGGATCCATAGGATGCGGTCCGAACGAAACCTCGCCTATAAATAAAAGTATAAAGACAGAAAGACATTAATCCCTTGAATCACAAGAGTACGGGTGTCACGCCCTATATAGACCTATTGTTTGTTTTATGTGTTGCTCAAAATCGTTACAGCTGCGAAACCATCCTCACCAGGGAGAATTATCCGACTTGGTGGCATTCCATGTTTATGGCACTAAACGCCAAGAAGAAATTAGGATTTGTCAATGGCCTTTTCAAGAGACCTGCTGATTCTTCCACGGTCTTTGAGATAGATGTAGCGATATGGTTCTTTCTTAGATGCCGTGACATGGACTACATAAATAGAATACAAAAATAAATTAATGTTTATTTATGAAATATGTATTTCTATATAGGATATCTTGGATATGTTTAAATGGATTAAACTAAAGTTTTGGGTGGATAACGGTCGGGTTGGATTATCAAACTGTAACCATCAGTGGCTTACTTTTTTTTGGTGGAAACCATTAGTGTGTTACGAAGTCAACTTTCGAAGGCCAAAGTCATTATTGATAGCTGTGAGATATGGAAAATCAATTTAATGACTTCCTAATTCTCACACGGGATTCATAAAAATAAGGATTCGCTACCATTCAATTTAGGTGTGAATGGGCACCAAAATCTCAAATGAAATAAAGAAGATAAAAATTAGAGTAAAAATAACTCTAAAACAAAAAACAAAACAAAAACAACCAGAGATGGGTAAGGGGATTAGGTTATGAACAAGGGAAGGTGTTAGGCACCCCTATTCATCTACACAAGGTGGTTGCCAGGTATTGTTCATGTTAAAAATAAGAAGGCTTGCTTAATAAAAGAAAAAAAACATAAAAGTGACAAAAATGTATGGTTATTCATATGAATAGCCTGATTAACTCAGAACCATCATTATGATCATACCATTCTAGGGGTTCCATGATTGAAATAAAATCAAGAAAAACCAATCTAAAGTATAATCTGAAAAACTAGCTTTAAGCTAAACTGTTAAAAGGTTGAAAAACTAGATTGAAATCTATTGATGAAAACCTTGAAAAGCAAAATTCTGTAGGGTACAGAATTGATCTCGATCTCCCGTTAATTGAGAGACAAAAATCCAATCAACTCGTATTAATGAAAAAGCATCAAAAGGGGGAGTTCAGACCATAGGATCCTCTCTCCCAAATTAAAACAATTTCAAAAATCATCTCCTTAAACCCCAGAGACTACTTTAAGGCTGCTGATTTCAGATCAAACATATAGATTATGATAGATCCAAGATCTCAGCCTAATATCACAAAAATCAAGAAAAACAGTGCTGTGGGTGCAAAAATAGTGAAAAATCCCAACTGTAGGAGGAAAAGAGGATTTCATGCTATAAACAGCATGGATCTGTGAGACACGGGAAAAATCACCGTGATGATTCACCCTCCGTCAACACACGGGGCTCATCGTAAAATTGGGAGAGTCGCCACCATTCAGAATTTTTGGGGTGTGAATGGACACCAAAAAGTTCAAAAATATGCAAAAATAGCTAAAAGGCAAATTCTAGAGTAAAAATAACCCTACTTGAAAATCAAATCCAGAGATGGGTAAGGGGATTAGATTATGAACGGGGGAAGGTGTTAGGCACCCCCATTCACCCACACTAGGTGGTTGCCAAGTGTTTGTTCATGCAAAAAAGATAAGAAAGCTTGCTAAAAATCATTAAAAACCTTGAAAAAGGACAAACGTATGATATCTTCACATGAAGATCCAAATGGATTTTAGATACTCTTTCATGTCAATATCATTTCTGGACTGTCATAAAAGGATAAAAATCCAAGCAAAAGAGTGCACAAAGCCAAGTTGAATCAAATCCGAAAAAGTCGGTGAAAAGTAATGCCATTTGTCTTGAAATCATTCAAATCCAATTTTAAATTGAACCAAACCAAATCCATTTGCAAGATTATGGTAAATAATAGTCCCATGCAAATTTTCACCCCATTCCGATTAAAATCCTAGGAGTTATGCTCCTTTAAAGTTGCTGCTGGAGAAAATCAAAAGTGGCAAGTTCGGAAAATCACCTAGAAAAATCCACTCCATAAAAATCCATGAAATTTGATGTGATTGAAGTCTGTATGGCCATCTTTTGAAAGAAACTAGCCTCATACAAAAATTCGCTCGGATGTGCCTTGGGTGGTCTCCCGAACAGGCCCCGAAGATCACAGATTTACGCAGAAAAGTACTAATGAGCCGCCCTCAGTAAATCTGTTACCAATAATAAAAATGGAGTCAAAAAATTAGGAAACCAATTGGATTTGAAAATAGACTCATAAAGGAGTGCCCAGAAACAAAAATCACTCGAATCGGACTTAAAACGAACACATGGCGCTCCGTCGAAGTGACAAGTTCTGTATTTGAACTTGAACTGTCCAATCAACTTCGACAGAGAGGTGTCAAAAATCCGCTAGATAGAAATTAATGAAATTTGGTGGACAAAAACTAGACATCGTCACATTTTCCATGGTTTTGAAATTGCTCCAAAATTCATCCGGACGATGAAGTTTTGAGCGTCCGAAGTCGGGGTACAGTTGCTGTCCAGTTAGGCCTTATTTGGAGAAAACCAACTCAAAACTGTGATAAAGTAGGTGCAATTCATGCAAGATGAATAAAAAACCTTTAAAAATTATTTCAAAACATTCCAGAATTGATTGAGGCCATTTATTTCAGATTTATCACAATAAATGCAATAAACCCAACATATGAGCCTATCCCGCCAAAACGGGTGCAATGTATATGTAAGTGTGAAAAACCATACAAGATCCATATAACAACATAGCATGCATTCTCATATTCATCAAAATAAGGTTCTAAAACAACCTAGGGTTCCGTTCCATTATTGTTTCCCTTTGTTCTCTCTCCCCGTTAAACACGGTTCTTCAAGATAATCATGGGGTACTTTGAATATAGAACGGTTTACAAAGATTCAGAAGGCTTATGCAAGATAGGGTTCTAGTACTAGGGTCAATCCCCAGTCTCGTTTCTCATAGATCCCGCCTTCATGTTTTACGGCTAGGGGGAGTCTTGAGATACTTTGAGCCGGGGAAGGATTTTTATACACACAAAAAGGCCTTATTCTACAGAAAGGTAGAAGAAGAGATCTAGATCTAGAAATGTAAAGACAAAAATTAAAAAGAGGTTTGAGGCTTACCTGGGTTCTGGAAGCACTTCCGCAGTGGTTTCCCTCTTCTCTCGGAGCTCTTCTTGGTGAGAATTCAAGGCAAGAGTTAATGGCCATTTGCTTAAGGAGGAGCCTCCTATTTATAGGCAAAGGCTAGGGTTAGGGTTGGTGAGAATGGTAGACACAACATAATGACTATAGCCCACCAACCTTAACCCTAAGGCTATTTCCGAGATTTCCGCTCATTTAATGAGGGATATGATGGTAAAAGTGAAAAGCTATCGGAAAACCCTAATTTTGAGCAAAACTTATGTATCCGGCATATCAGGCCGGATACACAAGGGCCTTAAGGTATCCGGTATATAATACCGGATACACTAAAGCTTTCTTGTATCTGGTATTGCCCATCGGATACAAAGAAGAGTACTTGTATCCGGCCTGAGTTGCCGGATACAAGTAAAAACTTACTTTCTTCAATTTTTGTGCTGGCTTTCAAGGAGATAATGATTTTGGATGATTATTGATCATTTTGACTGTGCAATTTGGGGTGTCTACAACTGCCCCTCTTTGCGGGAGTTGCGAAGCAATGAGCTGCAAAGATTAGACAAGCCCAAATTGAACTCCCTTAACCATGATTTGCTTGATTCAATTCAATTTTTTTAAAATAAATTTTGGGTGAAGATTTGCTAAAAAGCCCTAACTTTAAGGGGGGCATTTCTCCAAGAATTCTTAAATTCCACTGAGCTCTCGTAGCTATGAAGTGGATTTTAAGCCCAAAAATAGGATTTTTTGAAAACTGATTTTTTTTATCAAACCAAGTTAAAAATTGAGTGGATATCTTCCTTTTTGACCAACACATTTCCCCACGTTGTCCTAAATTCCACTGAGCATTTGTGGCTATGAAGTGGATTTTAAGCCAAAATAGGGTTTTTTGTGAAAATAGCAGATTTTGTAGCACACATTTTTTTCCTTCTCAAACCCAATGCAAAGAATTGAAAATTCCAATAAGATATTCCTCTCCTTCAAGATTTATCAAAAATCGTGCAATTTTGGGGTGTCTACAGGATCCATAGGATTCCTCCAGATTCAAAATAAATCAATTAAAACATGAACAGTATGATAAAATCAACCATAGATATCAGATTATAGCACACAGGGGCCTATCCTATGGATCCACCTGTTCCCCTTTCCCCTAGTTCTCTCTTCACGTTTTACGGCTAGAGAGGATTCTTGAGGTACTTATAGATAGGTTTGGAGATGCAAACACAAAAGAGGCCTTATTCTACAGAAAATAAGAACAACAGATTATGGGGTACTATTCTAGGGATCCACCTGTTCCCCTTTCCCTTAGCTCTCTCTTCACGTTTTACGGCTAAAGAGTATTCTTGAGGTACTTGGAGGCAGGTTTGGAGGTACAAATAAAAAGGCCTTATTCTACAGAAATGGAGAAGAAAAGACTATTTCTAGAATTAAAAAGAGAAAATAAGAAATAAAAGAGACTTACCTGGATTGAGGAAGCAGAGGAGCAGGGATTCCCTTCTTCACTTGGAGATCTTCAAGCTTCAAATTATTGGTCATATTCTTGAGGAGAGGCCCTCTATTTATAGGCAAACCTAGGGGCATGGTTGGTCCAAAGGGATATGCCAAAATCTTCCAGATTGAGTTAAAAAGGAGTTAATGTCAATCCATTAAACCATAAAGGATAAACAAGAGGATTCGAATGGATAAACAAGAGAATTCGAATCTTCCAGAGATATATTTGAGTGCAGATAAGGCTCAGAAATTGAAAAAGGATAAATTTGCACAAAAAATCCATGCCCGTATATATATTATGGTCGCGCCCTGCCCGTATTATTAATACGGGCACGCCGTGCCCGTATATCAATTGCGGGTATGACCAGACCATAAACAAAATACGGTCATGACCAATTTGGCCAGATTTTACACTTTTTTTGACCTGTTTCAAATCCCAATTAATATTTTCAATTATTTTCTCATTTTGTAGTGCAATTTGGGGTGTCTACAATAGCCCTTCCATGAGCCATCGGGCTGTCAAGTGTCAACATTCAGCATTGGTGTTGTGACTGACTTCTTTTGCTGAAAGATCTTTGATCAAACTTCTTTCCTAAATGAAAGACTTAAATTTACCACCACAACGGCTCTAACATATCTTTATGATTCCTGGCAAGGTTTACTTCATCAAATTAAATTCCTCATGAAAACCATAATTACTTTCAAATATAGGTGCAAAGTCAAAGTGGAGCTGATTGATTCAAAAAACACTGTTCCAAAAATAGTATTTGGAAAAGAAGCAGAAAAACTTCTCTCTCATACAACAAATTCAATAGTCAACATTGTGGTAAATTTAGTAACACAACTTCAAAATATGTAGTTTATACATTAACTTTCTAATTTAAATGTTTTACAATTTTGCAGGATCAATCAGATTTCATGGAGAAATGGATGAATCAACGAACAGAAAAAGAAGACCTTCTCCATGTTACGATAATAGTACAAAAAGATGGCATGAAGCAACTGAAAGTTATAGGAATCCATGATCTTGACACAAACCTATAAACTCTTCATAAAGACTAATTTTTTTTGGTTTGTTTTTTTTTTCATAAGAAACAAAAATATTTTGTAACTCTACTTTCTTAGTTCAAAAACTTTACTTGGTTTGAGTGTATTTTTTTTATTTTTGGCTTCAAAGTAGCTTCATTCATCTTGTCTTGTGCTTCTTCTCCTAGAGGCTACTTTTTGTTAGTCTTTTGTACCTATAATCTTTTTGGTTCAATCATATACACCTCTGTATCCTTCTTTTCATATTTCTGTCTCTTTATTTCCTTTACATAATTTCTTAGTTCAAGTACAACCATGCAAAAAACATTTTCTCCCAAAAATTTCTTGCTTTTTTTCTACCAATTTAATGATTATCTACAGGTGTTACAAAGTAATCTAAGTTCTGATCTTTAATGTCCTCCTACATTATGAGGTAATCCTTCAATAGTATGTTCTTGACTTTTTATTTCTGATATCTTGTACCTACTCAGAGACAGACATGTCTATTGCCACTTCATAGATTTTTTAATCTTCTATTTGGTGGAAGGGAATGTCATAGGATTTCTGTTTTCTTGTTTTGGCTGATTTCATTCATATTCAGTGATCGTTCATTGGCTCTGAGATGGTATTCATATTCATTCATATTCAGTGATCTTCCATCAGAATCAACTATTGATGCTCTACGTCTTGGGCCCAAACGTGGCATGTACATAAATTGCAAATGTGGCATGTAATTAAATTGTTTTTGAAGTTATGTTTGTACTCTCTAATATGCGCATTTGTATGTCATGGGCATTTGCACGTGCGAAGCACGTGCCCACTACTAGTATATTAAAAAAAACTAACTTTTGGCGAAATGCATGCTAACGTTTAGTGATACTTTCTGAACATAATTGTGAATCAATTTTCATGAAAGACTCTTCTCTAAAAATACCCTCAACTTGTACTGGTACAAAAATTTGTTTGTTATAATGCTTTAATGAAGTTAATAAGTATTTTGAGGTACTTTTGAAAGAAGATCTTACATGAACCGTAAAATGACTTCCTTTTTGTGTATCAAGATGGCACTCATTCTCGGGATGAGAAGATTTACTACAATGCTTTCTGCCATGAGATATAGAGCATCCCACTTTCATTGTTGGCTTTTCATAATTATAAATGTTTGATATGGGTTCATTTATCTATATTAATACAAAAAGAGCGAGGGAGATTCGGGTTTGATATTTCATGCCTAGAACGCCCCTCAACTTTTCTCCATTTTACTTATTTATGTATTACGCCACATCATAACTAACCAAGATTGCGTTTTAAGCCGGCCAAAAAAAATTATTTACAAATTAATTAGGGGTTTTGGAGTTGGCTCCCTAGTTAAAAGAGAAAAAACAATCATGTGATGCTTCATACGACAGCATTTCATGGCTACGGCAAAAAACTCGCGGGTGATGTCATACTTGATGACAGGAAGCAACTATTGAAATTTTGATATGACTGACTTGTAAAAGCACTAGTAATACAAAAGATAGCACGACTTACCACCCATTGGAGGAGAAGTATAAGGAGAGAATTGGATCTCCTCACTCGGATCGAATTGGCTCTCCTCTTCCACAATTTCTTTCAAAGAAAGCTTCGCCTTCCCGCGAGATGAATCCGCTTCAGGTTGGATTTGATCAATTGGGTCGATTGTAATGGTAACGCCACTATCGTCACCTACATAAGGGGGCACAAACGATTTATGGTGTGAAAATTGTTGAGGAAGAGTAGTGTGCGCTGGGGTGCTTACAAATTCAGGATTACTCCCAATGTCTTGTAGGGAAAAGTGTGTTGCCAAGGATGGAAATCGTTGAAGACCTACTGCCTTTCTAGATCTTCGTCTGGTGTATTAGCAAATATAATACTCTGAAGGATAAGGAAGAAGATGGTCACGTTACTTGTGAAGAAGGTCAACATCAACAGAATTAAGGAAGGAATGGTACATCACATCCTATGGAAATCCAGCCAAGATCTACTCAACTACTCTTGTGACAATCAAGAAGACTACTAGCTTGGAAAGCCAACCACGTTCAAGATTCACCCAACTGCTCTTGTGACAATCAAGAAGACTACCAGCAATCAAGAAGACTACCAGCTTGGAAAGCCTACAACGTCAAGGGAAATCTAGCCGAGATTTCCTCCTCCAGCTCATTCGACAATCAAGGTACTACCAGCTTGGAAAGTCAATCAAGCTAGCCGTTGAATCAAACTAGCCGTTATAGTGAAGGGGATATTTTTAGCATGTAAATCAATTAGGAATTGAATCAATTATGGAAAGATTGTAATTATAAATAAAGATATGCTCATACTCTCAGTGTAACGTTGAGCTGAGACTCTTAAACTATTATTTTTTCTTCTTGGTATCAGAGCCAGAACAATGGCCACAATCTCTCTTAATGTCAGCAATTTCGTCACCCTCAAACTGAACCCAGAAAACTACCCACTCTGGCGTGAGCAAGTCATTGCTTTAGCCGAAAGCCAAGATCTATTTGACCATCTCAATGGAAACATGGAAAGCCCACCCATGTATACCCCAGAATCTTCAAAAACAGACATACCCATATTTAGTGAAGACTATCTCAAATGGAGAAAATCAGATCGGTTACTTCGATGATGGATTATCAGGACCCTGACAGAGGAAGCTCTTGGTCTCGTTGTTGGTCTTCAAACTGCCAAGCAAGTTTGGGAAGGACTCCAAGAAGCCTATGACCAAGATTCCCAAGAAAGGGAATTCACATTGCGTCAACAACTTACTTATATGAAGAAAGATGCTACAACGCCCTTAACAGAACATCTCCGTCACTTCAAAAAATTGTGTGATAGTCTTGCAACAATTGGTCATCCATTGCAAGACCGAGAAAAGGTGTACTCCCTTCTTACAAGTCTAGGTCCATGATATGAGACCTTCACCACCACGATGTTGAAACCACCTATGCCTGCGTACTCAGAACTTATCTCCTTACTCCAAGGTTATGAGCAGCGTCTTCAATGGCACGAACTTCAACATCTTGCTTTCTATGGTCAACATCAAAGAAATCAGCAAGGTAATAATTGCTCCCTTGGTCACCATTTCACCTCCAAAGGCCGGGGATTTCAACCCACAAATACAAATATCTCTGGCGGTCGAAATGAGAACCACAAATATGGCAGTGGATCTATTCACTCTGATGAGAAACACTTTCGTCGCATGACACCATCAGAACGAGAACGATATCGCAATGAAAAATTTCAGATTTGTGAAAAGGTTGGACACATTGCACCCATTTGCTGGTACAAAGATAAACAGTTTCAATCTGAAGAAATTCCCCATGCTTTTGCTGCTCTCACTCTTGATACATTTGTCCAAGACACGGAATGGACAACTAATACGGGTGCTTCAAATCACATGACAAGTAACTCTAAACTATTATTCAATTTACGCTCATATCTAGGAACTAATTCAGTCTTAATTGGTAATGGGCATGCTCTTTGCATTAAAGCTATTGGTGACACACTAGTAACAAATGGTAAGGAGAAACTGATGTTGCGTGATGTCTTGTTAGTTCCATTTTTAGCTCGTAATTTATTATCTGTCAGTCAACTAACTGATTAGTTTCCTTTTAATCTTGAATTATCTAATGCAAATTTCTGTGTTAAGGAGCGAGAGACAGGTCGAACACTGATGACAGGACAACGCAAGGGTGATTTGTACGTTTTATCACCTCCTCATGAACTTCATTTCTCAAACAGGTTTACTAATACCACAGAGGAAGTGTGGCATCAAAGGCTTGGCCACCCACAAACGTCAACTGTTAGTTTTTTAAAGTCTAAGGGTTTGATTAAATGCATTGGTACAAATAAAATGACTACTTTATGTGAGAGTTGTCAATTAGGAAAATTGAGCAAATTTCCTTTTTCTAAATCTGAATCTGTTAGTTCTGAATTATTTGAAAAAGTTCATTGCGATCTCTGGGGTCCAGCACCAGTTTCGTCTATTGGAAACTTTCATTATTATGCTTGTATTGTTGATGATTATTCCAAATATTGTTGGTTTATTCCCTTGCGTCTCAAATCTGATTTTACCTCTGCTTATATGGCATTTGAGCATTACGTGCATAGGCAGTTTGACAAGAAAAGTAAAATCTTTCATTCGGATGGAGGAGGTGAGTTTGTAAATGTCAAATTGACAGATCATTTCAAGAATGAAGGAATAATCCATCAGATCTCTTGCTCATATACTCCACAGCAAACTGGATCGGTTGAACGTCGACATCGTATAATAAGAGAACTTGGCATGACTATGCTGTTTCACAGCGGACTTCCCAAGCATTTTTGGGTGGAAGCATTCCATACTGCAGTTTTCTTAATGAATAGACTGCCATCCTCAAGCATAGAGTTTGATACTCCCTACTATAAAGTTCATAACAGAGATCCAGATTACTCGTGTTTACGAGTTTTTTGGCTCACGTTGTTATCCTTATACCTGGGACACAAAAATAAATAAATTTGATCCTAAAACTCTTCCTTGTGTTTTTGTAGGCTACAGCAACAGCTATAAAGGCTATTGATGTTATCACCCATCTACCCGCAGATCCTTCATCTCTCGTCATGTTGCTTTTTCAGAAAATTTATTTCCATACAAATCAGCAGATCAGCAATTGTCTATTACTTCTTGTCTTAATATTACTGAATATAATGACTGGATTGATACAGCTAGCATTGATCAATCTTCTCTGTCTCTACAGAATTCAGTCCCACCAGCACTTAGTGACCAATCGAATTTGTTCCTCTCTTCAACAGATGGAGAAGTTGATAACCATATATCTCTTGAGACACCTAGCATTGATAAAGAAGTCAACGTTGATCATGAAGAAACTACATCTAATGCTCATGTCAACATAGAATCCTTAGATGACTCACAAAGCATATTGCCAGAGCCTCATAATTCCACTTTGACATCATCTTTCGATGACTCACAAAGCCTATTGCTAGAGCCTCATAATTACTCTTTGACATCATTTGATGAGCAGAATTCTAGTCCTCATACTAAGGTGAACACTCATCTTGAATCAACGGTATCTTGTGACACTATGGGTACCAATGAGGTATCTTCCTCTCCTACTGAACATCATATGGTGAGAAGACTCAAAGCTGGGATCATCAAGCCGAATCCCAAATATGCTCTCCATGTGTCTCGCAATAACATACCACAAGAGCCTCGAAGTGTTAAAGTAGCACTTTAGCATTCTGGATGGCATGATGCCATGCTTGAAGAACTTGAAGCTCTACATCACAATCACACTTGGACGCTTGTTCCACGAACTCCGAATATGCATGTCATAGGATCCAAATGGGTATTTAAGGCAAAATTAAAGTTTGATGGCACACTTGATCGCCTTAAAGCTCGGCTTGTGGCCATAGGATACCATCAAGTGGATGGTGGCGACTACTTTGAAACCTTCTCTCCCGTTATTAAGCCAGGGACTATCCGTGTTGTTATTAGCCTTGCTCTTGTTTCTCAATGGGAAATTAGACAGTTGGACGTAAAAAATGCTTTTTTGCATGGTCAAATTACAGAGGACATCTATATGGCTCAACCTCCTGGCCTAGCTGATCCTTCCCATCCCACCTATGTTTGCAAACTTCAAAGAGCCCTATATGGACTCAAGCAAGCACCTAGAGCATGGTTTGATCGATTCAGCTCATTCCTCTTGCAATTTGGATTTTTTTGTAGTTTGGCTGATCCATCTCTATTCATTTACCATTCATCTCGTGGTATACTAATTTTGTTAGTTTATGTTGACGACATGTTGATACAGGTTCAAGTTCATCATTCCTGAATCAATTTATTGATGTTCTGCATCAAGAATTTGCAATGAAGGACCTTGGTATCATTCATCATTTTCTTGGGATGGAAATTACACCTAACTCCGATGGTTTGCATGTATCTCAAAGTCACTATGCTCTTACTCTTCTAGACAGAACTCATATGACTGACTGTAAACCTATGAGCACCCCACTGGAAACAAGAACTAGTGATACAATGGATGATACTCCACTTGTCGACCCTAGCTTCTATCGTAGTTGTGCGCACCCGATTTCGGTCGCACGACGAGGCGCACGCAAAACGATGCGTGCCTCGGGATTTGTTTGGAGTCGCCACTGCCTGATGGGGTGCAGGCAGACACCTGGGTGCCTAAGTTTTTTTATTAGGGCTTGGTCTGCGGCTTGAGATTCTAAGTAGGTTCTCGGTTGTGGTCTGGGGAAGTCCGTAGACACCCCAGTCCACCCCGTCGAATGACGGGTCCCATAGGTTTCCCTGGTTTGAGTCAACTCAGTTGGTCTCTCACTCACCCGATTCCTAATCCAGCATTCAATTCGGTTAAGTCTGGTGGGACCGCCAAAGCGGTGTAGGTCCCTTTACTTGATTTTATCTTTTTAGTTAAAGATGAGATGAGTCTGATTGGGCGGGCCCCGTTGGAAGGCCCGCGGATTCTTCGGTGGGCTTGGTTGAGCCCACGTGTCCCCTGGTGGGCCTCGGTCTAGCCTGAGAGGCCCTTAGGGCTTGGTTCACATGGATTGATTTTATTTAATGTTCAAGTTTGGATATTAAAGTGATTTTCATGCAAAGGTGGGCCGGGTTGGTTTGTGGGCCCTTGAGTGGGCCACACAGTTGGTTGCCAAGTGACTTGAGTTATCTTTGATTAATCTTTGCCAAAATGGGCCAGGCTTTGGGCTTGGGGCCCTTTACCTGGGCTTGAGCTTGAAAGCCCAAGACTTCTTGAGTTAGGGCCTAGATGCCCTAATCTTTGTTGGGTTCAATGGGCTTAGTGGGCCCGACAGGCCTTGCCCTTGGTCTCGGCCAAACCACAACATAATTTAAGCATGCATGCCCCGAATTGGGCTTTGGTGGGCCTCAATGGGTTTGGCGCACTCAATTCTTTTAATTGTCTTATTTAAGTACAAATAAGTTGGTTGGGCTTGGTGGGCCCCGTTGGGAAGCCCACCGGAAATCGATTTGGACCTGGTCGGTCCATGGCCCATCTTGGGTTTTCGGGTGACCCAGAAACCCTTCTGGTTCATTTGGTTCGGTCAAACCAAGCACAAAAATAGCGAAAGAGCACAAAATAGCAAAATAACATTCTGGCAATGTAGCCGACCTAAGGTGCCGGTTACACACAGGGCTCTGTGTATCCGGCATCTTTAGCCGGCTACACATGGGTTTCAGTTGATCCGGCCTGAGTTGCCGGATCAACCCACAGAAGCCCTTTTCTCGGATTTTTGCATTGGGGTTGGGTTTTTAGGCCTCTTGGGGTGTTCTAGTGATTGTGTGGGCTCCTGTGTGAGCCCACATTGGCTCTGGAGATGAGGAATCACCTCATCTCTCGGTCTCCTTTGGGGACCTTCCCCTTTCCTTATGACCAAGGAAGCTACCTTTCTCTCTTGGGGCTACAAATGACAGTTAACAGGGACCAAGAGGTCCTTGTTTTGACTCCCTCACTCACACAACAGCGGGTGGTATAAGGGGCTAGGTGATCATGACCATGGGTGCTTACTCATGCACATGCCTTCACAAACCTTGGCTTTAGAGTATGTAAGAAGGAAGCCTCATGGCCACCGAGACATCCAAACAGATAATCAAGACAAAAGAAAAATAAAAGAGAGAGGAGAGGGTGATCATGCGAAGGGAGATTGGGGGATTACATAGGGGTTACATTAGATGAGATGGGAGAGGAACATGCTCCCCTTAGAAACACCGAGAACAAACCCAAAACAGCAACTTATGAACCTAGGAAGAAATATGTAAAACAATATTCTCATGCTCTTATGAAACCAAACGTGGACCTCTTGCTTTTGGGGACTTTTGTATGGCATGAGTAAAAAAAAATAACAAGGAAACATGCTGGAAAACATGTTTCAGCAAAGAGAAGCCAGCCCCCCCTTTCCTTAACTTAAAACATGCTCATCTTGATATATGGTTAGTAAAAAGCACTAGGAAACAATACCTTGAGGATTAAACACCCTGGTGTGGGCGTGTGAGCTTCCTTGGAGTGAGAACCGAGGCTGGAGCAGCACCTCCTCCTTCAAGACAGCAAACTCACCTTCTTCCCTTGAGATGTGAAGTGGAGGATATGAAGGAGAAGATGAAGGAGGGAAGCAAAGGAATGATCTTTTTGGTTTGGGTGAGCAAGGAGGGGTTAAAGTGGGAGATTTCGGGCCAGGTGCAGTGGGGGAGAAGGGATGGAAATAGCCTCCAAGAAGCCAACCCCGGAAATGGGGCTGCTGTTGCCTTTTTATAGAAAACTTAATGTATCCAGCATTTAATGCCGGATACACTACACCTCCTTTGTATCCGGCATATTATGCCGGATACACTGCACTTCCTTTATATCCGGCATAATATACCGGATACAAAACATAATAATTTTGAAAATTAAATGCCGCCGCGAATCTCGCCGAGCAAATCTTTGTATCCGGCATTTGAGTCCGGATATGAAGAGGAGCAAGTGTATCCGGCATATTTGGCCGGATACAACTCAAAAAATTACGGATTTGCCCCACGACTTGACTGACTCGACCGATTCGACCGATTTGCACTTTTGGATATCTACGCATCGCCCCCTGCGAATTTTGGTTTAGTCCCTGGGATATTTGATGATTTTTGGATATTTAAGATTTAGTCCCTGAGATATTTTGCTGCGTTGGCTGCCACGTGTGCAGTTCCTGCGCCACGTGTGCAATTTCCGGTTTTTCCGCTCAGAAACTTCAACAGCTTATATCTCCCTCATCCGAACTCCGATTTGAGCAAACTCAGTTGCGTTAGACTCGTATCAGAGCCCTCTATCCAATGACATAGGGCTAAGCACCCAGTTCGGGGTTCAAAAAAAGTCAACTTTCGGCTCACCCTCAAGTTTGACCGGCCCACCGAACCTTCATCCGGACTCCGATTCCAGCAAACTCAGTTGCGTTGGACTCGTGTCGGGATTCTCTATCCATTGAGATAAAGTAAGGTGGTCAATTATTACTTGATCAAAAGGTCAAATTTTGACCCCTCAGGGTTTGACTTTTCTGCTAGGGTTTTCATTTTCAGCACTTCCAGAGGTGCAAAAATAAGGTGCTTACAGTAGTATTGTAGGGGCACTTCAATACTTAACACTCACACGACCTGATCTTGCATTTAGTGTGAATTTTTTTTCTCAATTTATGCATGCTCCGTGCAATTCCCACCTAAAAATCGTTCGCCGCATCTTGCGCTATGTTAAAGGGATGATTCATCTTGGATTACAGTTTTACTCATAGTCTCCTCTTGATCTCTTTGCTTTTTCTGATGCAGATTGGGCAGGATGTCCCATAACTAGGCGTTCTACCACCGGGTACTGCACATTTCTTGGTCACAATCTTCTTTCATGGTGTGAGACACGGGAAAAATCACCGGGATGATTTCCCCTCCGTCAACACACGGGGCTCGATGTAAAAATTGGGAGAGTCGCCACCATTCAGAATTTTGGGGTGTGAATGGACACCAAAAAGTTCAAAAATATGCAAAAATAGCTAAAAAGTGCTAAAAGGCAAATTCTAGAGTAAAAATAACCCTACTTGAAAATCAAATCCAGAGATGGGTAAGGGGATTAGATTATGAACGGGGGAAGGTGTTAGGCACCCCCATTCACCCACACAAGGTGGTTGCCAAGTGTTATTCATGCTAAAAGAAAATAGAAAGCTTGCTAAAAAATCATGGAAACCTTGAAAAAGGACAAATATATGATATCTTCACATGAAAATCCAAATGAATTCCAGATCTTCTTTTATGTTAATATCACTTCTGGAATATCACAAAAAATGGAAATCAAAGTAAAGGTTGCACAAAACCAAGTTGAGGCAAATCCGGGGAATTTGGTAAAAAGTAAGGCCATTTTTCTTGAAATTAATCAAATCCAATCTTAAATTAAATCAAACCAAATCCATTTGAAAGATTAGGGTAAACAATAGTCTCATGCAAAATTTAAATTAATTCCGGTTGAAATCCCAAGAGTTATGGCTCTTTTAAACTTGCTGCCGGAGAAAATCAAAAGTAACAAGTAGGCAACTTTGGAAAATCACCTAGAAAAATCTACTACATAGAAATCCATGAAATTTGGTGTCAATGAAGTCTGTATGGCCATATTTCAAAAGAAACTAGCCTCATACAAAAACTCATTCGGATGTGCCTTGGGTGGTCTCCCGAACAGGCCCCGAAGATCACACATTTACCCAGAAAAGTACTGATGAACAGTTCTGAGTAAATCCGTTACCAATAATTCAAATGGAGTCAAAAAATTATGAAACCAACTGGATTTGAAAATAGACTCATAAAGGAGTGCCCAGAAACAAAAATAATTCGAATCGGACTTAAAACGAACACATGGCGCTCCGTCGAAGTGACAAGTTCTGTATTTAAACCTGAACTGTCCAATCAACTTCGACAGAGAGGTGTCAAAAATCTGCTCGATAGCAATTAATGAAATTTGGTGGACATAAACTAGACATCGTCACATTTTCCATGGTTTTGAAATTGCTCCAAAATTCATCCGGACGATGAAGTTATGAGCGTCCGAAGTAAGGGTACAGTTGCTGTCATGCTAAGCCATTTTTGAGCAAAACCAATGCAAAACTGTGACCAAGTGTGTGTAATTCGTGCAAAATGAACACAAAACCTTTAAAAATCATTTAAAAACATTCCATAATTGATTGAGGCCATTTATTTGTGATTTATCACAATGAATGTAATAAATCCCCAAATGTGAGCCTATCCCGTCAAAATTATGCTATGTATGTGCAAGTGTGAAAAATCATACAAGATCAATATAACAAGATAGCATGCATACATATTCATCAAAATAAGGTTCTAAAACAACCTAGGGTTCCGTTCCATTATCGTTTCCCTTTGTTCTCTCTCCCCGTTAAACACGGTTCTTCAAGATAATCATGGGGTACTTTGAATATGAAACGGTTTTCAATCATTCAAAAAGGCTTTATACTACATAGGTTCTAGCACTAGGGTCAATCCCCAGTCTCGTTTCTCCTAGATCCCGCCTTCACGTTTTACGGCTAGGGGGAGTCTCGAGATACTTTGAGCCGGGGAAGGGTTTTCACACACATAGAAAGGCCTTATTCTACAGAAAGGTAGAAGAAGAGATCTAGATCTAGGAATGTAAAAACAAAATTTAAAAAGAGGTTTGAGGCTTACCTGGATTCTGGAAGCACTTCCGCAGCGGTTTCCCTCTTCTCTCGGAGCTCTTCTTGGCGAGAATTCAAGGCAAGAGTTAATGGCCATTTGCTTAAGGAGGAGCCTCCTATTTATAGGCAAAGGCTAGGGTTAGGGTTGGTGAGAATGGTAGACACAACATAATGTCTATAGCCCACCAACCTTAACCCTAAGGCCATTTCCGAGATTTCCCTTCATTTAATGAGGGACATGATGGTAAAAAATGAAAACTCTCGGAAAACCCTAATTTTGAGGAAAACTTATGTATCCGGCATATCAGGCCGGATACAAAAGGGTCTTAATGTATCCAGTATATAATACCGGATATACTAAGGATTGCTTGTATCCGGTATCTTTCACCGGATACAAAGAAGAACACTTGTATCCGGCCTGAGTTGCCGGATACAAGGAAAAAAGCCTTTTTTCGAATTTTAAAACAAGCAATACTTATTTACATGTAATATCGTTTAAGCAAATGTCCTCGTATTTTTTAATCTCCATTTACTTAATATATTACATGTAAATAAGCAAACACCCCCCCCCCCCCCCCCCCCCATTTGAATCCATTAAAAATAGTTCCAGACCCAAATTCCAAGTGAATAAAAAGTCAACTTTCCAGTTCTAGGCAAAATTCTGATTTTTCAGGTCTGGAAAAAAGGTTCAATATGTTAAAACCAAGGTATTCGTCAAGATTTAAAATCTCAAAAAAATTCATTTATGCAATAACATTGTTAAAAACCTGATTACCGAGAAAAATTATCTTGAAATCTTGCTTTAAAAAATATTTCATTTTCTGGGGTCAAAAGTCAACAAAATTCAACCGGAAAAAGTTTCACTTTGAACAAAAGATAGAATTTGGGCCTTTTCCTTTACGGCTTTGGATTCAAATGGGTTAAGTATCTCAAACCCAATGCAAAGAATTGAAAATTCCAATAAAATATTTCTCTCCTTCAAGATTTATCAAAAATCGTGCAATTTTGGGGTGTCTACACATGGTGTGCAAAGAAGCAAAATACGGTGTCTCGATCCAGTACGGAAGCCGAATATCAGTCCATGGCCCATACCTCAGCTGAGCTTACCTGGCTTACTTTCATTCTCCGTGATCTCCGAGTTCCTCTACGATCTCCTCCAATTCTCTTTTGTGATAATTTGAGTGCACTACACATGACAATTAACCCAGTATTTCACGCCCGAAGCAAACACATCGAACTTGATTATCATTTTGTTCGGGAGCGAGTTGCTCTTGGTCAGCTTGTTACACGGAATGTTTCATCTGTGAATCAACTCACTGATATCTTTACAAAGGCTCTTCCAAAAGTTAACTTTTATTCACTCCGAAGCAAGTTGTGTCTCCAACCCCGTCACAACTTGAGGGAAAAGTGTGTTGCCAAGGATGGAAATCGTTGAAGACCTACTGCCTTTCTAGATCTTCGTCTGGTGTATTAGCAAATATAATACTCTGAAGGATAAGGAAGAAGATGGTCACGTTACTTGTGAAGAAGGTCAACATCAACAGAATTAAGGAAGGAATGGTACATCACATCCTATGGAAATCCAGCCAAGATCTACTCAACTACTCTTGTGACAATCAAGAAGACTACTAGCTTGGAAAGCCAACCACGTTCAAGATTCACCCAACTGCTCTTGTGACAATCAAGAAGACTACCAGCAATCAAGAAGACTACCAGCTTGGAAAGCCTACCACGTTCAAGGGAAATCTAGCCGAGATTTCCTCCTCCAGCTCATTCGACAATCAAGGTACTACCAGCTTGGAAAGTCAATCAAGCTAGCCGTTGAATCAAACTAGCCGTTACAGTGAAGGGGATATTTTTAGCATGTAAATCAATTAGGAATTGAGTCAATTATGGAAAGATTGTAATTATAAATAAAGATATGCTCATACTCTCAGTGTAACGTTGAGCTGAGACTCTTAAACTATTATTTTTTCTTCTTGGTGACCAGAGGTTCCACATGCCCTTCGAGATGGTCGACCATTCCGTTCTACGGATCCATTAATTGAAGCTATAAAAAAAATTTCTCTAGAAGTTCAAAGCCGGAAGCAAGAAATCACCTACAAATTAAAAGCGAAAAACTAAATTTCTAATTAACCGTTGTGATGCATATGTTAAGGAATTAATATAACTAAATATATAAAGTTCACCCAGCTTAAGCTTTTGCTAGGATTGGTGTTCTATATATACAACATATAGATAGGCATTTGCTTATCCAGAAATCTAGATCTATATATGTTATACTCTACTCATTTTAGTGTTTGATTGTCTTGCTATATACCTATCACTATCAGACATACGTACCAAAAGAATTAAGTCTGAGGACCAAGTGCTTACGGAAATTAATTAAAACACAGCATGCATTTGATATCAGTGAAGTTGATAAAAATTTGAAGTTACAGAAGCATCCAAGCAATATTACCTCTTGAAATATCGCAGCTTAAGGCGAGGAAGACAGCAATAGAAAGACAGCAAAAGGCGAGGAAGGCGACGAATGTCTGGGCTACAGATGAGATAAGTACTTAAACAACTTGTATGGATTATCTTATAATAAAAAGTCAGTCAATTTTACATTGGTACTAGTTAAGGCGGGGAAAAACACGTATTTCTAGTAACAAACAGCTCATGCAGTTATTAATAATATAGTGAATCGAGATGTACCCGTGATTCGTGAACAAGGCCACAAACGCTATACAAATATATTTTTTCTTTTATAAATAAAAAAATAGCAATCCTTCTAATATTCATGACATATGCTAATTTTCTTTTCCTTTGTTTTTTTTTCCCGAGAAGCATATGAGTGACATGATTTTATAATGAGGTTAAATTATATACAAATGTTTGTCTTTTTCAATCAATATTTAGTATTTTCATAATTTCTATTTTGATAAAATCGTTCCAAGGTGGAGGGGCCGTCTAAAATATGAGCACCAACTTGTTTGTAAATACTCCAAATCCAGGGGATGCCTTGTTAATGGAGATATCCCAAGACTATATCAAACATAGCTCTCCATTCTGGTTTTGAAGTACCGCCATTATCTTTCTTCATACGTTCCTGGGAAGCGCGCCAAGTAAAGGCAACGAACGGTAACGAGAGCTTTTAAAGCGTCACCCCTGGACGCCTAGCTATATAAAGTTATATATAAATCGCTTCTTGTATTAATGAGTCATCATTTTCCCTTTCTTATTTTGGCTAATTAGTCTATTAGGTTTTAGGACTTTGTGCTGCTTAATTATGTGCCAAAAGTAATTGTATGGATTAAGTCAAAGAGGTTGCGGTTCAAACCGGGTTGAAAAAGGAGTTGAATTGAGCAAGATTGCACTAGGTACCAAATGGCCGCTGGACCCAAGCTCAAGCGTGGAAGGTTTGTTGATGTTCGAGATTCACACTAACTTCAAGCTCAAGCTTCACCTTAGCAAGAGCTTTACACTAGCTGTTAATCTGATGCAACCCTCCTCCTTTCCCTAGGCTTGGGACCAGCAGCATTTAAAAGATAAAACAATAAAAACAAACACGGGTGGAGTTAAAACAAATAGGTATTAAAAAATGATACGAACTAAATGAGACATATTAAGAGCGAGGATTTAACTGTCTAAATAAAGGATAAGAATATTAAAGAAAGCTAAAAGAAAAATTTTCAAAAATTCTTAATCTATGAAGGTATGGAAAGCTTTGTTTCAAGTAAAGATAAGATTATTGGACAGCCGAATTTAAACAAAAAAAAAAAAAAAAAAAAACCACATCCCACCCATTATGTTTGTAGGAGTGGAGGAAGCTTTAGCAAATCTGAAAATAAGAAAGGTCTCCGTGTTGGGTATCCCACATCGGTTGTGGAAGGGGCTATGGTCACTTTATAGGTGTGGGGCAAGCCTCATCCCATGAGCTAGCTATTGGAGTTAAGAGGCCCAAAACCACCCAATATTAGTATTAGAGCCCAAGTTTCAACAAGTCTCGACCCAACAATCCATAGGAGAAATGGGTTGGCGCTCTTCGACCCAAGGCTCGATGTTTGAGGGGGAGATTGTTGGGTATTCCACATCGACTGTGGAAGGGGGCTGCTGTTCACTTTATAGGTGTGAGGGAAAGCCTCACGGCATGAGTTACCTTTTGGGGATGAGAAAGGCGCAAGACTACCCACCACTTCGGACCAAACGGTATCCCAATTGAAACATAAAAGTGCATGCAAGGGATCAATGTGCTATGATTAACCAAATTAGTGATAATTTTGAGGAATAAAAAAAATTTGCCAAACACTTAGAAGAGTAAGATATTATTTACATAAGAATAAAGGAGACTATAATGACCATATAAATTATCGTTTCTTTTTGTGGATGAACAACGAAGTATATGTTAGCGATTAAAGAGACACATGTAAAGAGAGCCCATGAAGTATGTGTTACAACAGAACAAGAAGGTCCAGAACCCATGTACTAATTACTTCAAAGTTCAGCTAAAAACTGGTAGTAGTATAAAATTATTGGAAACAGTGATGTCGCAAACGTTCGGAAGAATGTTGAAAAATTAATTTGGCTTTGCATTAGGAAGGTTTACCACTAAGTCGATCTTTTCACATTGATGATTAATGGAAAAGTATCAAAAATAAGGAATAGCTTCAGGTTCTTTTTAATCCAAAATAGTGTCCCTAGTGATCTCGTCTGCTAGGCTTCGGAAAGAAAATTTGGAATACTGATTAAATATATTAAGGTTATTAAAAACGTTTATGACACAATGCTAGCCAGGGTCAGGGTTTGAGCTCCATGTAATGATAGGTTTTTCATCAACGGTCAATTATAAGACCCACATTTTTCTACCTTAACTATCAATGAATTGACTAATTTTACGAGATGCTTTGATATATGTTAATTGTGTGGATGATGTGGTTTTATTAGACAAATAGAGAATAAATGCAAAATTGGAGCTATGGAATGGTACCTTTAGAAAAAGGTTTTAAAATTAGTCAAATTACGATTTGAGTACATGGAATTATTTTTGCACAAATAATAGTAAAGTTGAAGAACATGAAATGGTTGAAAATCAAGAGATATGTAAAATCCAATCAATTTTGTTATCAAAGATCAATTATCCCCAATAAGGATATATTGATGATGTTGCATATAAAATTAGAGCAACATGGCTTAAGTAGAGAAGTGCTTCTAGAATGCTATGAGATTTATGTGTTCCATTTAAACTAAAAACAAAATTTTGCAAGACAGATATTACGCCTGTTATAATTCATCAATCAAATGATGGGAAATAATGAAGTAACAAATGCATGGGAAGTGTGTTTTGAGATGAGGATGTTGATGTCAAAGATAAGAATCCTGTACAAGAAGGAAAGACAAATATTGATTCCTAAAATCTCTCTTCCTCTCTCTATTTGGAAAGCACATATTACTCCTATTCATTGGGACTCTAGAAGGAATATATATGACTATTGTACAGAAAGCTTACTGTGCACATAGCATTGTTTCTTTGTATAACTTCTGTAACTTGTCTATTTAAGAATACTGAATACTAATGAGAAGAATCAATTCAAGCAACACTTTCTTTATGGTATCAGAGCTATAGGCTTACGCCATCTCTTCGATCCAATTTTTTTTTCTCCTCTGTTCTCATGGCAACATCATCCACTGTCACGATCTCCAACTTTGTGACCAACAAGCTTCAAAGCGACAACTATCCCTTTTGGAGGGATCAAGTGCTTCTTCTAGCCGAAAGTCAAGAGCTTCTCGGCTACCTTACTGGTGACACAACAGTACCAGAAAGGGTTCTCACAAATACTGATGGGTCACAGAAAATCAATCCAGATTATACAAACTCGAAGAAGCATGATGTCCAACTTCGGGGATGGATCACGAGTACTCTTTCCCCAGAAGCACATGGCTTAGTCACTGGCCTTGAAACTGCTGCTCAGATGTGGGCTGCCTTTCAAGAAGCCTATGCTCAATCTTCTGAGGAGCGTGAATATCATCTCCAGCAAGAACTCCTAAGAATAAAAAAGGATGAAAGCACCTCCATGGGAGATTATGTTCGTAAGTTCAAGACTCTCACCGACAGTCTTGCAGCAATTGGTAAACCTGTTGGGGATCGTTCCAAGGTATTTCATCTCCTAAATGGGCTAGAATACCGCTATGATAATTTTGTCACAGCTATGCTCAAGCCTCCAACACCATCCTTTATCGAGGTGGTTCCAATGCTGCTCAGTTATGAAAGCCGCAATGCTACTCGATTCCAAGAGAATATGAGTCATGTGGCCTTATATGGCTAGCAAAATCGAGGTAAGAACTACAACAAGGGTACTAGTCGTACCAACAACCAGTCCTTCCACTCCAAAGGCAAAGGCTTCTCTCAACACTCCTCATCTCCTACCAACTCTAAGAATATAGGCTCCTCTTCTCGACCAAGATCTGAGAGAAAGCCTGGGGTCTGGTGCCAACTATGTAGCAAAGAGGATCATGATGCCTTTGATTGCTGGTCACGATTTAAAAGAGATTTCAAACGTCGTGATCCAAGTCATGCTTTGGCAGCTCTTACTTTAAATACTGATGTTGAAGAGGCAGACTGGATAACAGACACTTGTGCGTCTACTCACATGACTTCTAATGAAGGTATATTGTCTAACTTGAAACCTTACTTAGGCAATGATAAAGTAATGGTGGGAAATGGCCAAGTACTATCTATTACACACAGAGGCACTACTATTATTGGGTTAGGTGCTTCAAAACTTACACTGGCTAATGTTTTGCTTGTTCCCTCTTTAGAACGCAGTTTACTTTCTATAGCACAACTTACCACAGATCACAATTTGATGCTACTGGTTTTTGTATAAAGAGCAGGGAAATAGGTCAACAACTTTTGAAGGGTGTTAAGCGTGGAAACCTCTACACCTTTACTACTCACAAGCATGCTTTCTTTTCGAAATGACATCAGTCCACAAGCTATGAAGTTTGGCATCAAAGATTGGGCCATCCTCATGCAGCTGCTCAAAATAAACTTAGAAGTCTTGGTTTAATTTCTGTTAATGGTTCTCATAAACTTCCTTCTTTATGTGAAAGTTGTCAACTTGGCAAACTCTCTAAGTTTCCTTTTTTACCAAGGGATGACATTGTGCTTGGTTTGCTAGATAAAATCCACTGTGATTTATGGGGACCTGCCCCACTTCCTTCGGTTAATGGTTTTCTATACTATGCTTGCTTTGTGGATGACTATAGTCGTTACATTTGGATAATTCCTTTAAAATGTAAATCAGAATTTCTGCAATGTTTCAAGTTATTTGTCCAATATGTGGAACGCCAATTTACTAGGAAGATAAAAGTCTTCCAAAGTGACGGCGGTGGGGAATTTCACAGCACTGCTCTAACAAGTTATTTGCAGGAACTTGGCATTAAGCATCAGGTCTCTTGTCCATATAGCCCTCAACAGAATGGCATGGTGGAGAGACGTCATCGCCATATTCGTGAACTTGGACTTACAATGCTTACTCATGGACGTGTCCCTTATCAATTTTGGGTAGAAGCATTTCAGACAGCCGTATATCTTATTAATCGGCTCCCATCTACAGCACTAAACCTTGATACTCCATTTTATAGGTTGTTTCAAAAACATCCCAACTACTCTAGTTTACGTGTTTTTGGTAGCTGTTGCTATCCTTTTACTTGGGACTCTAGGCAAAATAAATTTGACTCCAAATCCTTGCCATGTATATTTCTTGGCTATAGTGACAAGTATAAAGGATATCGCTGCTATAATCCTTCCTCTAGACGTTTTATTGTGAGCAGGCATGTGGCTTTCAATGAATCCAGATTTCCCTACAAAGAACCTGGAATTTTGCAAGACTCTTGCCCTCTATCTATGGTGTCTGAATATAAGCAATGGTTTGATGACTCTCAGGCTGATGGTAAGCAGATTTTGCCTCAAAGTTTATCTCCTTCTAACCCAAATCATGCTATATTACAGGAAGTCAACAGCCCTATTATCCTTCCACGCTATGTTCCACCACAAGCTACTCCTGACAGCAATCTCCCAGCTCCAATACAGGACACAAATCTCCTAGAAGCTAGCTCCTCCTCATCCGATACAGCCTTGACTTCATCTAATGAGAGATTCTCCTCTGAGGCTACTCGTCCTTCACCAACAACTCCATCTCCACAACATTCCATGGTAACTCGTGCCCGAGTAGGTATTCGTAAACCTAACCCTCGTTATGCACATTTGCATGTGATTCCTAATATTCCTACTGAACCTAAATCTATCAAAACTGCTTTAAAGGATGTTGGTTGGTGTGGGGCCATGCTTGAAGAGTTAAAATCTCTACATTCCAACAAAACTTGGGTTCTTGTACCACGCCAATCCTCCATGCATGTCATTGGTTCAAAATGGGTTTTCAAAACTAAACTTAAATCTGATGGCTCGTTGGAACGGTTGAAAGCACGCTTGGTTGCAAAAGGGTTCCACCAAGTTGATGGTGTGGACTTCTCTGAAACCTTTTCACCTGTCATTAAACCAGGAACAATTCGGTTAGTTCTTACAATTGCCTTAACTAAGAACTGGCCAATCCGTCAATTAGACGTTAAAAATGCTTTTCTTCATGGTACCTTAAATGAATCAGTTTTTATGGAGCAACCTCCTGGGTTTCAAGATGAACATTTTCCAGAACATGTTTGTCACTTAAAAAAGGCCATTTATGGTTTAAAACAAGCCCCACGTGCTTGGTTTGATCGATTTAGCAAATTTTTGCTTTCAAAAGGTTTCTTTTGTAGTCTCTCAGATCCCTCACTTTTTGTTTTTCATCACAATGAAGAAACTATCCTACTATTACTATATGTAGATGACATTATATTGACGGGTTCCAATATGTCTATTCTACAAGTTTTCATAACATTGCTACATTCTGAGTTTGCTATGAAGGATTTAGGACCATTAAACTATTTTTTGGGGATCCAAGTGACCCCAACTACTAATGGTTTGCTGCTGTCTCAAGAAAAGTATGCAGAAGATATTCTTCACAGGGCCAATATGCTAGATTGCAAGCCTACAGTCACACCCATGACTACCAAGCTAAGTACAGCAAATAATTCAAACCTTGCTGATCCTAGCTCATTTCGAAGTCTCGTGGGAGCACTTCAATACCTCACACTAACCAGGCCAGATATAGCATTCAGTGTAAATTTAGTCTCACAACATATGCATTCTCCTACTCAAGCGCATCTCACAATGGTGAAGCGTATCTTGCGCTACGTTCATGGTACTATCCATCATGGTTTGCATCTTCAACCCGCACAGAAGCTCTCCCTTTATGCCTTCTCCGATGCGGATTGGGCGGGATGTACCGACACAAGAAGATCCACTACAGGGTATTGCACTTTCCTTGGACCTAATTGTATTAGTTGGTGCTCCAAGAAACAGACTACGGTTTCCAGATCATCTACTGAAGCAGAATATCGAGCAATGGCACACACCGCAGCAGAGTTAACATGGCTCACCTACATACTTCGAGATCTTCGTATTTCTCTTGAAGTTCCTCCCGTTATCTTCTGTGACAACCTCAGTGCCTTATACATGACCATCAATCCAGTATTTCATAGTCGAAGTAAGCATATTGCTATCGACTACCACTATGTCCGTGAGCAAGTCGCTAATGGGAACTTACGCACACGACATCTCTCATCTACTCAACAAACTGCTGATATGTTCACAAAGCCTCTCTCAAGCTCTCATCTTAACCGTTTTCTAGTCAAACTAAATCTCCAAAGTCGACTCAATTTGAGGGAGCATGTCAAAGATAAGAATCCTGTACAAGAAGGAAAGACAAATATTGATTCCTAAAATCTCTCTTCCTCTCTCTATTTGGAAAGCACATATTACTCCTATTCATTGGGACTCTAGAAGGAATATATATGACTGTTGTACAGAAAGCTTACTGTGCACATAGCATTGTTTCTTTGTATAACTTCTGTAACTTGTCTATTTAAGAATACTGAATACTAATGAGAAGAATCAATTCAAGCAACACTTTCTTTAGTTGAGACAAGTTTTTGAGAAGACTAGGAAAGACAAGATAAGGAAAAAGAAGGCACTCATAGAAGGATCCAAGACGGCAAGAGGAATACCAAAAGGAACATTGACTGAGTTGGTCAGAAAGAATTTATAATTAAAATCTAACTAAAGATAATGATTATAACAAATTATGATGGTAGAACATGATTCATATCTCCAAACCCAACTGGTTGAGTTAAAACACTTTTTTGTTTTTTTATTGGTGTTATACAAGAAAGACATTTAAATGAGGCGAAACATTTTTTGCGTATGAAGCTTAGTATGTGAGACTGGAAGTACATATGGATAAATTTGGTTGATCAAATAAGCTTACATGCACAAAACCCTCACCTTGTTAGGTTTATAGTGTTGTATTTTGTGTTTATTTAAATAATTAAAAATTCACAGCTTTTAGTCCAACATTGGTTTCTTATTATACTTTACAAAACTTTTTAAGTATTAACCTTTATTAGGTTTTAAACACATTAAATAAATGTGGACTTTGGCCTTAATTGATTATATTAGTAGAAGCCCAATTTTAATATATTTTAATTATCTAAAATATATTTTAAACAAGGTTTTCAATGAGTGTTCAATGGCTAGTATATCCTAAAACTACTTCCAACGATCGAATTTAAATGAAAATGTGCAAATGACTTGAGAAGAAATATAAGCCTTGAATTGTGAGGAGAAACATATGTATACCTTGAGAAGAAATAGGGAAATTTACAGCTACACCCCCTGAGGTTTGGGAAAGTGACACGGACACCCCTTGTGGGGCAAAACCGATCACTTACTACCCCTGCCGTTAGATCAAACCCTAACACCGTTAATACACTCATGTAAATCCCCTAAATACCCCTCCTTTTAAGTCAAAACACCGGTCTTCTTCTTCATCTTTAAGTCTCCGATCTCTGCGTATCCCTTCGTCTCCTCCAACGCGTCCAGGAGGTTGGTCTACTCCCCTCCGTTGGCGACCTCTTGGAAAGAATCGGCGGGTTGATGACCAACCACGATAAGTTGACATCCCTTGATAATTATTTTGAAAGCGACAAGATTCTGCCGAGAATCAGGCAAGGCGGTCGAGTGATGTCGCTTACAAGACGAATGCGAGATGCGGGAGATGCTTCAGTAGGAGAAGAAACGAGAGGGAATTTACTAGAGGAGGCGGTGTTCTGCCTTATGCTAACCAATGCCATGGAGGTGCAGGTTAACAAGCGTTACCTTGGTATTGTCGTTTATGGGCCAAGCTTCTCCTGGATCAATCAGAGTTGCTCACCAAATGCTTGTTACTGGTTCTCGTCGATCGGATTGGAGATGGAATCTTCCGCCATGTCGAGACACCGGGTTATGTATGATGGAGAAGAATCTAAAGTAAGAACCGCTGCTTCGTATTTATTTGACTTTGTAGAGTGATTGTTGACACCCCAAATTGCACAGCAAAAATAATCAATAATCAGCAAAAATCATTATCTCCTTTCAAACCAGCACAAAAATGTGAAAAAAGCAAGTTTTCCTTGTATCCGACAACTCAGGTCGGATACAAGTATATCTGTTCGTATCCGATGGAAAATGCCGGATACAAGTAGCCCTTAATGTATCCGTCAACATATGCCGGATATACATAGGCGCTAGTGTATCTGACCTGACATGTCGGATACATTAGTTTTGCTCAAAATTAGAGTTTTCCAAGAGCTTTCATCTTTTACCATCATATCCATCATTAAATGAGTGGAAATCTCGGAAATATCCTTAGGGTTAAGGTTGATGGGCTATGGACCTTATGTTGTATCTACCATCTCACCAACCCTAACCCTAGCCTTTGCCTATAAATAGGAGGCTCCTCCTCAAGCAAAAGGCCAACAATTCTTGCCAAAAACTTTTGCCAAGACGAGCTCCGAGTGAAAAGGGTAACCGCTGCGGAAGTGCTTCTAGAACCCAGGTAAGCCTCAAACCTCTTTTTAATTTTGTTTTTTACATTCTAGATCTAGATCTCTTCTTCTACCTTTCTGTAGAATAAGGCCTTGATGTGTGTATGAAAACCCTTCCCTGGCTCAAAGTATCTCAAGACTCCCCCTAGCAGTAAAACGTGAAGGCGGGATCTAGGAGAAACGAGACTGGGGATTGATCTTAGTGCTAGAACCTCTTTTGAATAAGCCTTTTGAATCTATGTAAATCGTTCCATATTCAAAGTACCCCAAGATTATCTTGAAGAACCATGTTTAATGGGGAGAGAGAACTAAGGGAAACGATAATGGAACGGAACCCTACGTTGTTCTAGAACCCTTTTTTATTGATCTAAATGCATGCCATAAGCCTTGTGATTCTATGAAAACCATTTCATATTCAAAGTACCCCAAGATTATCTTGAAGAACCGTGTTTAACGGGGAGAGAGAACTAAGGGAAACGATAATGGAACGGAACCCTAGGTTGTTTTAGAACCCTATTTTGATTGATATGAATGGATGCTATCTTTGCTATGTTGTTGGAATGATTTTTACACCTACACATACATGGCACATCATTTTGGCGGGATAGGCTCATATTTCGGATTTATTACATTTATTGTGATAAATCTGAAATAAATAGCCCCAAGCAATTCTGGAATGTCTTTAAATGATTTACAAGTGATTTTGATCTAGCTTGCACAGATCACACACCTCTTGTCACTGTTTTGAATTGATTTTCTCGAAAAATTGCTTAACTTGACAGCAACTGTACCCCAACGTCGGACACTCATAACTTCATCGTTCGAATGAAGTTTGGAGTGATTCCAGAGCCATGGGAAAGGTGCGGTTGTCTAGTTTATGCCTACCAAATTTAATTAATTTCTATCAAGCGGATTTTTGACACCTCTCTGTCGAAGTTGATAGGTCAGTTCTGATCTGAATACAGAACTTGTCACTTCGACTGAGCGCCATGTGTTCGTTTTAAGTCCGATTCGAGTGATTCTTATTTCTGAGTTTTTCTATGGAAGTCTAGTTTTAAATCCAATTGGTTTCATAATTTTTTGACTCCATTTGTGTCATGAGCAACAGATTTACTCAGAGCTGTTCAACAGCACTTTTCTGGGTAAATTTGTGATCTTCGGGGCCTGTTCGGGAGACCACCCAAGGCACATCCGAATGAATTTTTGTATGAGGCTAGTTTCATTTGAAAGATGGCCATACAGACTTCACTCACACCAAATTTCATGAATTTATATGGAGCCGATTTTGTTAGGTGATTTTCCAAACTTGCCTACATGCCACTTTTAATTATCTCCAGCAGCAATTTTAAAGGAGGCATAACTCCTAGGATTTCAACCGGATTCAATCGAAATTTTGCATGAGTCTCTTATTCATCATAATCTTTCAAATGGATTTGGTTTGATTCAATTTAAAATTGGATTTGAATGATTTCAAGACTAATGGCATTATCTTTTACCGAATTTTCTGGATTTTACTCAACTTGGTTTTGTGCAATCTTTGCTTTGATTTCCATTTATTATTGATATTCCAGAAATGATATTGACATAAGAGAGGATTTGGAATCCATTTGGATCTTCATGTGAAGATATCATACATTTGTCCTTTTTCAAGGTTTTTAATGATTTTTAGCAAGCTTTCTTATCTTTTTTGCATGAACAAACACTTGGCAACCACCTTGTGTGGGTGAATGGGGGTGCCTAACACCTTCCCCCGTTCATAATCTAATCCCCTTACCCATCTCTGGACTTGATTTTCAAGTAGGGTTATTTTTACTCTAGAATTTGCCTTTTAGCTATTTTTGCTTGTTTTGAATCTTTTAGTGTCCATTCACACCTCAAAAATCTGAATGGTGGCGACTCCCACATTTTACGTTGAGCCCGTGTGCTGATGGAGGGCAAATCATCCTGGTGATTTTTCCCATGTCTCACAGTGAGTTATGGAATTAATGTTGGTTGCAGTTGAAGAGATTTTTCTATGAAAGAAAATTAAAAAAAGGTGATCATAACAGCTTCATTTTTGTTTTTTTGTTTTTTGCATTCTTTTCCTTTCCGATCATGGGAAAATCACTTGCCTGACCAGCATCGCCAGGATTGAACCAACAGAAGCCTCTGGTTTTGGACAGTGGAATAGGAAGAGCGGGGGAGCGTTGAAAGAGGAAGGAGAGTATGGCTCACTACCTTCCTTGAATAAACCCTCCTAAACCCTTCAATGGCGAGGCGTCCCTTTTCAGTCAATTATCATCTCTTGATATCCCTTTCTGTATGTTACACATAAAAAATGAAAAGGCTCCCAACAATTTGTTTGCCTTCTACGTTTTGGATGATATAACCAACGGCGATCGCAAAGACCACGTACTTCGTATCGTTCAAAGCTCTTTGTCTAACTGTCTCTTCGAAACCAATCTTCATGAAACTGTCCCTGGCATCAAATCCAAGACCAGAGGCAAGGTATTAATCAACTCTCCCATGGCATCTGGAGCGCTATCATTGGATTAGATAAAGGAAAAACGATTCATTTTGAAACAGTTTTGCTGGGAATTATTTTCTGTGTTTTTGATGGAGTTTGGATCCTTCCTAACAGTATTTTGTAGGTGAGAGACGTTTATGATTGTCCAGAAATCAATTTTCATGTCCACATTTACATTTCGCACTCTAATTTCATGTTTCATTCTTGAATGTTTATTTGCCTAAGAGGACTGAGATTTTTGAGCTTGGGATCTCCGAAGACGAAAAGGAAAACGAGAGTTGTGGTCGACCTTAGGGCTTTTTTTATTGATTAGAAAATAATGAAAAAACAAAGAAAAAATTGCAGAAATTGCTGATTGGAGTTTGCTAGGTTGGTCTTAAACAAACAAAGAGCATGTTTTGACCGTGGAAAGCTCGGAAGGCATTGGTGTAGAGACTCACCGGAGACTTGGAGAAGAAGACTAGTGTTTTGATTTCAAAAGGAAGGGTATTTAGGGGATTTACAAAAGTGTATTAACGGTGTTAGGGTCTGATCTAACGGCAGGGGTAGTCAGTGACCATTTTTAAAACTTCAGGGGTAGTAAGTAGGGGTGCAACTCAGTCCGGTTAAAACCGAACCCGAACCGATCCAAACCGACTTCGGTTCGGTTCGGTTCGGTTTTATAGTAGTTCGGTTCGGTTTCGGTCCAAAAATCTCTAAACCGAACTAGGTCGGTTCGGTTTTGGGTTTCATGTTCAGTAAAACCGAACCGAACCGAACCCGAACCGAATATATTATTTTTCTAAACCGAACCGAACCGAACCGAATTCATATATATATTATAATATATAATATATGTTTTATATATATATATAATATAATATATATTAAACTTTTAAAGTTTATCTTTAAACTTTAAGGATATTACAAAAAAAACTTTTGTTTGAGATAATAATATATTGGTCTAACCCGAACCGAACCGAACCGAATAGTTTTCATGTAGTTCGATTCGGTTCGGTTTGGGTTTTGGTTTTTTAATATATTTTCGGTTCGGTTTTCGGTTTAATTGGTTCGGTTTTCAATTCGGTTCGGTTCGGTTCGGTTTAACTATAGATATTTTCGGTTTGGTTTTGGGTTGACATCAACCCGAACCGAACCGAACCGAGTTGCACCCCTAGTAGTAAGTGATCGGTTTTGAACCACAGGGGGTGTCTGTGTCACTTTCCCAAACCTCAGGAGGTGTAGCTATAAATTTCCCGAAGAAATATAAGCCTCCAATGGCTAGTATCCTAAAGCGATTTGGCGATTGTGAGGAGATTTGGCGAGCTGCTTCGGGAGTTGTGTAGCAGGGTTTGCATAGTGGCTGTTAGCTGAATTTGACTGGTTTGCCTCCTTGGTTTTGGTGGTTTGGTACCCACGTTCCCATATTTTCGCCTGGTTTTGTTTGACTATTGGTTTAGGGTGCAGTTTTGGGTTTATCCTCTCCCCCTCGTTTTGGTGGTTCTCTGGCTGTTCATGGTACTCCACTTCAGCTCCCTCCTATTTTCCCCCCAGTTTCTGCTGGCGTTATCTTTATCATTTCGCCAAATCTTCTGGTCTGGCTTGCTCTCCTTTTTTCTGTTTTTCTGGCCCCTAGTTTTGTTTCCCTCTCCTTCTCCGGGTGTGGTTTTACCCATTTGTCTTCCCCTGTATTTCCCCAATCTTTGCCATTGTCCCTCTTGTTTACCTCGTCTTGCTCGCTTTGCTATGGGAGGCATGAGCTAGGCTTTCGTTTTTCTTTGCGGGTCTTGTGGGTTTCAAGCTTGTTATCTTGCTCGTCCACTATTCTGCTATGGAGGATCTATCTGATAGGTTCCATAAGCTCCTTATACCGGCCAGACCAAGAAAGGTTTTTTCCTTAGTGTGATGAAAAATCCAGGCTTGAAGAATGATGGAGGAATCTTCTCCTCGTCGAAATCTACACGACATCGGCTTCCATTAATTCAGTCAAGATTTTTGTGGATAGAATGTGGAAGCACATGAAAGTCACAGATATATCAATGGTAACTAATTCCTGGTTTATTATCTCATTTGCAAATGCTTATGACCTTTCCGAAGTGCTATTGCAGAGGCCATGGATTATAAAAAATTCATTCACTGTGATGGAACAAATCAGGACTTTGGATATGGCGACGACCTTTTCCTTCACCATCTTTGTTGTGTGGACTCAGATTCTGGATTTATCAAAAGCACTTATGGATGAAGCGGTGCTATATCGATTGGGAAATGAATTTGGCAGATCAGTAATGGTTGAATTCCCTCGTGCTGGAGTGCCGGAACCTCTTTGTATCAAATGGGAATTGCTGTTACCGGAGTCACTCCCTCCTGGTGTGTTTGTAGAAGACTTGGACAATAAGGAAATTTGGATCTCTTTTTGCTACGAAGGAATCCCAAATTTCTGCGTCTCATGTGGGCTTCTAGGCCAAAACCTGAACTCATGTGATAATCTAGCTCCCGGGAAGGCTTTCAGACTTCTTGAGGCGGGTAGTTTAATGCCCCGAACAAGTCAATGCGAAACAAGCACCCAACTCGAATTAGAAGTGCTACTAAGCCCAAAGCAACTAATTACAAGACATTTAAATTTAAATCATTTACCAATTACTATTAGAGTGTGGAAGTTTAACATCAATAATGTCGATAAGTGTGGATAAATGCATCGTCCAAACCATCACATCAAAAATAAATAGTAGGTCTGGTAAGAATGGTTTCTATCACTTAAACTATCATAGTCTCCCAAATCATAGAATAACAATTAAAAGGATCATATGTATCAACCTCCAAACAATGACGAACAATTAAAAAGATCATATTGATGTTAAACTTCCACACTCTAATAATTCTCTGGGCGAAAATCAGCGATTTCTCCCTGAGAATCAACCTCCAAGTCACCTTCACGTGGATTAGTTGAAAAACAAAGCAAAACAAAACACGAATGAGGTATGAATATCCCAGTAGGTAACACTATACATGAATAAACAGTTTATATATAAAAATAATCATGCTTATTGTAGACACCCCAAATTGCACTATCAAAATGATCAATAATCAACAAAAATCCTTATCTCCTTGAAAGCCAGCATAAAATTTGAGAAAAAGTGTTTTTTACTTGTATCCGGTAACTCAGGCCGGATACAAGTTCCTCCCTTTGTATCCGATGGAAAATACCGGATACAAGAAAGCTTTAGTGTATCCGGCATTATATGCCGGATACCTTAAGGCCCTTGTGTATCCGGCCTGATATGCTGGATACATAAGTTTTGCTCAAAATTAGGGTTTTCCGAGAGTTTTCACTTTTTACCATCATGTCCCTCATTAAATGAAGGGAAATCTCGGAAATAACCTTAAGGTTAAGGTTGGGGGACTCTAGACATCATTTTGTGTCTACCATCCCTGCAACCCTAACCCTAGCCTTTTCCTATAAATAGGAGGCTCCTCCTTAAGCAAATGGCCAATAAGTTGGAGATCCAAGAGCTCCAAGTGAAGAAGGGAACCGCTGCCGGATTGCTTCCAGAACCCCAGGTAAGCCTCAAACCTCTTCTTTATTTTCTTTATTTTAGATTATAGATCTAGATCTGTTCTTCTACCTTTCTGTAGAATAAGGCCTTCTATGTGTATGAAAACCCTTCCCTGGCTCAAAGTATCTCAAGACTAACCCTAGCCGTAAAACGTGAAGGCGGGATCTAGGAGAAACGAGACTGGGGATTGACCCTAGTGCTAGAACCTATCTTGCATAAGCCTTTTGAATGATTGAAAACCGTTTCATATTCAAAGTACCCCAAGATTATCTTGAAGAACCGTGTTTAACGGGGAGAGAGAACTAAGGGAAACGATAATGGAACGGAACCCTAGGTTGTTTTAGAACCTTATTTTGATGAATATGAATGCATGCTATGTTGCTATATTGTTCTTGTATGATTTTTCACACTTGCACATACATAGCACAATTTTGGCAGGATAAGCTCACATTTGGGGATTTATTACATTCGTTGTGATAAATCTGAAATAAATGGCCTCAATCAATTCTGGAATGTCTTTGAATGTTTTTTAAAAGATTTGGATTCATCTTGCACGAATCACACACACTTTACCACAGTTTTGAGTTGGTTTTTTTCAAAAATGGCCTAACTTGACAGCAACTGTACCCCTACTTTGGACACTCATAACTTCATCGTCCGGATGAATTTTGGAGTGATTCTAGAACTATGGGAAAGGTGAGGCTGTCTAGTTTATACCTAGAAAATTTCATTAATTTCTATCAAGCGGATTTTTGACACCTCTCTGTCGAAGTTGATTGGACAGTTCAGGTTTAAATACGGAACTTGTCACTTCAACGGAGCGCCATGTGTTCGTTTTAAATCCGATCTGAGTGATTTTTGTTTCTGGGCACTCCTTCATGAGTCTATTTTCAAATCCAGTTGATTTCATAATTTTTTGACTCCATTTGTATTATTGGTAACAGAGTTACTCAGAGCTGCTCATCAATACTTTTCTGGGTAAATCTGTGATCTTCGGGGCTTGTTCGGGAGACCACCCAAGGCACATCCGAATGAATTTTTGTATGAGGCTAGTTTTGTTCGAAAGATGGCCATACAGACTTCAATCACACCAAATTTCGTGGAGTTTTATGCGGTGGATCTTTCTAGGTGAGTTTCCAAACTTGCATGCTTAACACTTTTTATTTTCCCCAACAGCAACTTTAAAGGAGCATAACTCCTAGGATTTCAACTGGATTTACTTGAAATTTTGCATGAGTCTCTTATTTACCATGATCTTTCAAATGGATTTGGTTGGATTCAATTTAAAATTGATTTTGAATGATTTCAAGACAAATGGCATTACTATTCACCGAATTTTCCGGATTTAACTCAACTTGGTTTTGTGCAACTTTTGCTTTGGATTTCCATTTTTGTTGATATTCCAGAAGTGATATTGACATAAAAGAGGATCTAGAATCCATTTAGATTCCTCATGTGAAAATATCACACATTGGTTTAATTCTTTTCCAATGTTTTTTATGATTTTTAGCAAGCTTTCTTATCTTTTTTGCATGAACAAACACTTGGCAACCACCTTGTGTGGGTAAATGGGGGTGCCTAATACCTTCCCCCGTTCATAATCTAATCCCCTTATCCATCTTTGGATTTGATTTTCAAGTAGAGTTATTTTTACTCTAGAATTTGCCTTTTAGCTATTTTTGAACTTTTTGGTGTCCATTCACACCCCAAAATTCTGAATGGTGGTGACTCTCCCATTTTAAGTTGATCCCCGTGTGTTGACGGAGGGGAAATCATCCCGGTGATTTTTCCCTGTGTCTCACAACTGGCGACTCTGCTGGGGACTTGTGGATTTAAGCCGTTTTGTGTATTTGTTCATGCTTTTTCTTACTTTTGAATGCTTGCTATTTTGCTTATTTTACTTGGGCATTTTGAATCTCAAATCTGATTTGCATGATTAGAAAAATTCACATGGATAAAAGCATGGGTATGTTGCTTGATTGTGTCTATGAATGTGTTTAAGGGAAAGCCCATGTTGTAATAGGACTTTGATATGTTTTGTGAGAGCATGTATTCTTTTGGGTTTCAATACCTTGAGGTGAACATAAAAAATTTTGAAAACTTGAAATCTGGAAATTTAGTGTTAATTTTGGATATTCAAGCATGTTTCCCATGAATAATGCTTTTTTGTGCTTAATGTTTGTTTTATGCCATGCTTTTGATTTGGGGGTATAGGATGACATGATTTGAGCATGAAAACAAGGAGCAATGAAATCTGGAAATTTAGTGTTAATTTTGGGTTTTCAAGCATGTTTTCACCAACAAAACCCTTCTTATACCATGTCAAGTAGTTGCTGAATGTTTAGGCATCAATTTGGGGTATGATTGATACACTTTGAGCATAAAATTGAAAGCCCGGAAACCCAGAATTCAGTAGAGGTTTTGAGGTTTTTTTTCAAGCATGTTTCCCAACAAAACGCCCCTTTGAACAAAATGCCTAGTTGCTGAATTTTTAGGCTTCAATTTGGGTAGAAATAATGCACTTTGAGCATGAGAAAAAGAGCATGAAATCTGGAAATTTAGGGGATCTTTTGAATTTTACAAGCATGCTTTTCATGATCTAATAGTGATTTGTGCAACATAATGCCATGTTTGTATGCTACTTTTTGGGCATGTAATACTTGTGTGCATATTTGGTTGTTTTGGCTCTTGCTTGCTTATGTTTTGCTTTCAATATAATGTCATATGCCTTGGCTTGAAATTGTATGCATGGCTACGAAAAAGAGTGGCAAGGGTCTGGGACGTTGTGAATGTACCTCAATTTTAAATGCACTTGAGCACTTTAAACACTTTGCACAGCCTACCCATTACCTATAGGAAGTTGAACCATGAATGTGGGTAGCTTGGCGCACCGAGTGTAAGCACCTCATTTTTGCGCTCCCGGAAGTGCCGGAAATGCAAAACCCTGCTAAAAAGTCAAACCCTGAAGGGTCGAAAGTTGACCTTTCGAATAAATGAAATCTGGCTACCTTGTTGTATCTCAATGGATAGAAAATCCTGACACGAGTCCAACGCAACTGAGTTTGCTGGAATCAGAGTCCGGGTGAAGGTTCTGTGGGCCGGTCAAACTTGAAAATGAGCCGAGAGTTGACTTTTCCTCGATTTCCGTGCCAAGTACCTTGCTCTATACCATTGGATAGAGAATCCTGACACGAGTCCAACGCAATTGAGTTTGCTCATATTGGAGTCCGGATGAAAAAGATATGAACAGTCAAAGCTAGGGGCATTTCTGGATTTTTGGCAATGCCACATAGGATGCCACGTGTGCGCATGGGGGCTCCACATAGTATGCCACGTGGACACAATGAGGGCTGCACACGTGGCACCTCCTAACCCTTCACCTCCCAACCCTTCACTTCCCCATGAAACCCTTCATGTCCCCATAAAGAGTCTTCATTTCCCCATGAGACTCTTGGTTCCCCATGAGTCTCTTCACTTCCCAACCAATCCTCCACCTCCCATTAACCCTTCACCTCCCCAACACAAACAACCCTCTCTCCATCTTACACATGTCACCTCCCCAATAAAAATCCTCCACCTCCCATTAACCCTTGACCTCCCCCAACCTTTCCTCTCCACATGGCAACCATCCACTTCCTCAAGAGAAAAACCCTTGACCTCCCATCACCTTTCCTCTCCACATGGCAACCCTCCACTTCCCCAAGAGAAAAACCCTTGATCTCCCCCAACCTTTCCCCTCCACATGGCAACCATCCACCTCCCCAATGAGTCTCTTCACTTCCCCATGCAACCCTTCATCTCCCATGGTATAAAAACCATTTTATTTCCAACACAAGGGAGGAGGACCATTGGGACCCCCTTTTTTCCATTCTCTCCCAAGCTATCCCACCCTCTCTATCTCTCCCATTCGTCCTCTCCAACAAAAAAGAAAATCTCTCCCATCTCTCCAACCTCTCTCCAAGAAAACCCACTCCAATCCCATCTCAAGCCTTGAAACCCCACAAAAAACCTCTTCTAATCACTTCTCTACACTTCTCTCTTCCTTCTAAACACTAAAGGAGATCTTTGGAGTGCATTTGGAGAAGAGGAAGTGCTGCTCAAGAGTTGCTCCAGCCGTGCCTTGGCTTCAAGAGGAGGTTAGCACAAGTCAAAGAAAGTTCTGAAGCCCTAGGTGAGTTCCTTGGCACCCTTTGTTAAACATACTTAAAAATAAATGAAATATGAGCATTTCCATTCTTTTTTTATGCCATGTGCCTACTGTTCTCTCATGTTAGGATTTGTTGGTTCATTTTATTTTTTTGTATATTAACTCCCATGGTAAGGGGAGGGCTTGTGTTCAATCGGAAAGGAGAGAAAGGGGCTACTCATGATCCTTTAAGTGTAATTTTTTCAGAATATGTTTTCTTTTCTTTGTTTGTTTATTGCTATTATTTATACGTGGGAGCATGTTCCCTCTCTTATTCTTTAATCCCATGTATCCCAGGTGTAACCCCCACTTACCCCTTCTTAAGACTTTTCTTTAAGTTAGATGGATGATTTAGGGAAACATATTTTGCTATGAATTGTGTGTGGAGTGCATGCTGAATTTTGCTTCTATTATTTATTTTATTTGTGCATAGTTCAACCGAGATTTTAAGCATGCATGTCCTTCAATAATCATTTATAAATATTTAGAGCATGCATAATGGATGAAGTCACACATTCATGTACATCAAGTATTCATGCATCAAGATCTCTAAAGCTTGCCATATTGTTGCCCTTTTCTTTTTACTCATTAGTACACTTCCACCGTGCTCCTTTCCCTCTCTTAACTTGCTGTCCCATGCAATATTTGTCACTTTCTACTTCATCTAGGTTGCTGTTTTTTTACTTATAAGGAATTAACCCCATCTTTCCGTACCTATTCCATGCATAGGTTCACATACCCAACCATTAGAAGCATGATCAGGTTTATATATGCATGTAAATATTTATTTGAGTTCATGTTCACAGCCAATGCATACACATATACATGCTTTATTGTTCACTTTTTATTTATATTTAAATGTCATGTCTTAGTTGCTTGATTGTCTTGGGTGCATGCATGAGTTCCCTACTTTAGGAATAAACCGAATGGTATCCTACTTAGGTCTTACTTGTTTGAATGCATGCATGAGTTGCTGTCCCCTTGGATAAAGTATGAGTATACATGTATTGGTCATTTGTTGGATCATGTTTTAGGTTCTTAACCGTAGGTTTTTTATTGATCAATTATGCTTGCTGTTGGTGGAATCTAAGAGACCAAACATGGACACCTTGGTCCCTGTTTATTGGCATATATGATCCAAAATGGAGGAGGCAACTTCCCATGCCTCCCCCCTCCTTTACTTGCTGTAGAAACTACCCAAAAGAGACCAAGAGCTGGAGACTCCACAACTCCAGCACCCTGGTGGGCCTTTGCAAGGGCCTACACAGCCCTAGAAAGACCCCAAGAAGCCCACAGATGCATCCTAACTGGCAAAGCCCTTAAAAATGCATTTTTATGTGTGATCTTTGATTTTCATTGATTTGAATAATCTCATAACTAAACCAAATGAACCAATAGGGTTTCCGGGTCACCCGGAAACCCAACAAGGTACCTGGACCACCGGTCCAACTTGGAACACTAGTGGGCCTTCCAACGGGGCCCACCAAGCCCAATAAATCGGAAAGCATGCAAATAAGCAAGATTAAGTGAAATCAACCAATCAAATCGGATGGGCCAAACCCAATGCGGCCCACCCAAACTTTGTTTGTGGAATGAAGTGTGAAATGCATGGTTTGGCCGAGACTCTGGGTAAGGGCCTATCGGGCCCGCCAAGGCCCATTAACTAAACCTAAGAAGGGTGCAAACCCTAAACCTCAAGGAACCGGGCTTTCAAGCCCAAATTTGGACTACAGGCCCCAAGCCCGATGTCCAATTCATTTTGGCCAATATAAGCAAGATAAGTTAAACCTTTTTTGGCAACCCACATGGGGGCCCACCTAGGGGCCCGCAAACCAATGCCGACTCACTTCTGACATGAAAAATACTTAAGTTCCAAACTTAAACCTTAATATAAAATCAATTCATTTCACCTAAGCCCACAGGGCCTCCTAGGCTTAGACGGAGGCCCACATGGGTACATGGGCTTACCCAAGCCCACCAAGGACATCGTGGACCTTCCAACGGGGCCCACACCATCAGACTCAGATCACCTAATTTAAGCAAAATAAAATCAACTAAAGGGACCCACACCAACTCTGGGGGTCCCGCCAGGACCTAACTAAAATGGCATGCTGGATTAGGAATCGGGTGAGAACCAAAATAAAGCTGACTCAGACCAGGGAACCCACGGGACTCGTCATTCGACGGGGCGGACTGGGGTGTCTACGGACTTCCCCAGACCGCAACCGAGACTTGCCTCAGAATCTCAAGCCGCAGATCAAACCAATAGATAAGATTAGGCACCCAGGTGTCCGCCTGCACCCCATCAGGCGGTGGCGACTCCGATTTCCCGTTTTCTACCAGTGCGACCGTTTTTCAGGCGCGCATAGCCTGGCGACTCCACTGGGGAACACTCAGCCCAGTAGGACCCTGTTTAGCTTGAGTCAGCTTAAGAGGGATTTAGTTGATATTTTAGGACTTTTTTTTACTATCTTTGTTAGTAAAACGTAGAATACACGTAACTATGTATTCTGGGGAGTCCTGACAAACGGACATGATAATCGCCTAAGGTAAGTGGTTTTTAATGGGACCGTTGTGACCCTTCCACTTACCTGGGGACTCTCCCGGAACTTCGTATTGCGTGCCATTCTGCACTTTACTATGGAAAGATGGCAAAGATTCCTTTATCAACTAAATTCAAACAAAACTCACCCGTATAGACACAGCACGAAGCCTACTTGCACACACGAACACACCACCACACCGTGGATGGCGTATTTTTCTTATGAACTGCATAAACTGCGTGGGGTGACACGCACGAGGGAGGATGCGTGGATGATCCGACCCATAATGAATGAGAGTTACGGATATTGCATCTTCTTTACCAAGACTTAGACCTCTCTAGCAGCCTACCCTTCTGATTCCTACAAACTGATCTTTGGGATGGTATTAGCACCTACGCTCCCGTGGCTTGCCGGGGAAAGCAGGGTAAACCCATCCCCCCAGTTTTCTGGAGTCCATTAGCACCACCGGTTTCTTGCCGTGGCACGCGAGGATCCAGTACTGGTCCAGACCCTTGTAGGCTTATGTCTCGGGCTGGGTATCCTTCCCCACCTAACGTTTCTGAATAAACCTCGCGTTGAGCATGAGAGGGTGAGTAGGATGTGAATGATGAATAAAATCGGAATAAAGTCCAGAGTCCATTAGGGGCAGCAACCCCCGCTTTTGGCATCAAATGGAGTAAACCCTAGATCATGGGCGACCTCAGCCCTAATTTAGGAAGTTCACCTAATTATGATCAGGGGAACCACCCCAGATCCATGCATGGAGTCCTGTATGCTATGGGTCTTGACCCATTAGAGTCCGCTGGGAGCACTTTAAGTCCAGATTGGTCTTCTAGAGCAGATGAAAGCAGGCCAGATCAGAACAAGAGCACTAAACCCTAGATCTAGGAATTTTTAGCCTACCCGCTTGGAAGGCAATTTGTACCCTCCCTTTTGGCTCCCAACAGCCTTAAGGATGAATTCTTTACAGCTTTGTAAATATTTTTGTAAACCTTCGCCCTCGATGGCAAGTTGTAATTTTTGTTGTGGTCCGACACCAGAAGCAGATGAAAGAACAGATGAAAGATAGAAAGACTGATCAGGACTTGAGTGTGCTCCTATACACAAGTATGTCTAGGAGTCGCGCCTTCACTGGTGCCAACCCTTAGGACCACACACCATGAGTGCCTAAGTTAAATTCCGCATTGCTTTATCTTTTGCTTTATTCTGTGAAGCATGTTAGAACTGCTAAGTAGATAGCCCTTTTACTTACGATTATGCATACTTTAGGACTAATTGAGAGGTTTGGTGTGGAACCTTAAACTGGTTTGGAATTTCGATTGGATAGTTGGCATGGCATCGTCATCCTCATCTGAGAGAATCCGCTTCCCTAGAATAGAGAAGTGTGCCTGGGATACCCCCTGGATCCGTTCTTGGACAAGGCAGCTCCAAGGGAGTGAGCAGATTGAATGGGAGCACAAATACCGTATGGGACAGACTTTGTCCCTATTAAATGTGCCGATCAACTGGGATATGATCCAAGCAACCTTGCTTTTCTGGGATCCCGAGCTTTCAGTGTTTCGATTCGGGATCAACGAGTTGACTCCCACAGTTGAGGAACTTGACCTGTTCCTCCGATTTCGCGACTTAGGAGAACCCGCTAGGCCAAGTCTCAAAGAAAGCTACAAGAATGAAGCTTGCGTTTTCTTTGGCCTCTCAAGGGGAGAATTCCAGACCTTAGGAGGTGACAAATCATTTACTCGGGTCTCTAAAGCATTCTTAGCTGAGAAAATGAGAAACAAAAAGCAGGAAAGACCCCGAGCTTGGTTTGACACCTTCACCCTTGTGGTTCTATCGCAAATCTTCTTTCCAACTGGGGGAGACACCATTAATTTGGCCCTCATGGAAATTGTGGATCAACTTAAGACGGGGTACCGAATCATGCCACTGATCCTAGCTCAACTGTTCCATTCCCTGACTTTGTCCAAAAACGGAACCCGGAGGTTTCAAGGGTGCGCTCCCCTTCTCCACATTTGGCTGCAAGACCACCTGATGGTGTCATCACCCGTCAGTGCATATTACAAGGCAACCGGCGACAATATCCATTGGTTGGCTCAAAGAGAGATCAAACCAGACCTACCCGCTCGTGAGGATTGGTTTAACCACTTTCTCCACCTGAAGGGAGAAACAGACATTAGATGGTGGGGTACATACAACATCCCTTACACCCCCATCATAGCTTTCAAGAAAAGGGAGGGACTTGCCTTGATAGGCCTTACCCAGGCCGTGCCGTACTATCCGATTCGGGTTCTGAGACAGTTTGGGAAACCGCAGGGAATCCCGATCCAGGACAACCTGAGCGGTTTGATTGGTCCACTCACTAAGGGACTGAGGACACAGTTGCTGGTAGAGTGGAAGACGGTGTGCGTATACCGGGAGGACGTCTTCACCGAATTACACTTTCGAGACTACGAGCAGTGGATAGCTCGGGAATTTGGCCACGACGGCCCCCACCTCTTCAGCCTGTCGCTTCAAGCGACATTCCAGTTCCGCCCCCTAACACATATAGGGACAGGGTGGTCGAACTGCAAGAGACTCACTCCCGTATCCATTCAGCTTACGTGGATTCGGAACGGGAGAGTAGGCAGGCCAATACGGCCTTGCAACATGAATTGGACTTGGTGCGCAAACGCGCTGAGGAGGACCGACGTCTGCGGAACAAGCTTCTGCGCGCCTTGAGGAGGCAAGACGTGTCCTCCCACTATGATGATGACCAACCTAGCTAGACTTTGGTTTTGTTGTTTTTCTTTTTTTTTATGAATATGCTAATGTACTGTGAGCCGCTGTGGCACTTTTTTTTATTAAGCATGAATTGCCTTTCTATTCTGTTATGTGTTCAAACTTAACAAAACAAGAACCTGAAATAAAAGAACTAATTCCCTCAAAAAGGGCAACTCGGTCTCCAATAGACCATCTCTCTCAATCAATTGTAGAATTTCTGGTCGCTGCGACCCCAACTCTTTTAATGGCATCTTTCTCATTGAGATCCTGAAACCCGGCAAGTGTTTAAAAAACCCGAGAATTTGAGCTCAGATCACACCCGTCTGCATCTTCCCCAAGATCATTCGGTCGAATTTCCTTAGGGCACCGAAGCCGCCGACGGATGAGTCGGATATTGGTGGAGGAGCGTCCTGGCATAGCCTACCCCATTTAGTGACACCAAAGCCGCCGGTGAGTGAATCGGATATTGGCTGCGGAGCGTCCGGGTACTACTAGCCGAATTCTTAGGGCACCGAAACCGCCGACGGATGAGTTGGATATTGGTGGAGGAGCGTCCTGGCATAGCCTACCCCTTTTGTGACACCAAAGCCACCAGTGATTGAATCGGATATTGGCTGCGGAGCGTCCGGGTACTACTAGCCGAATCGTTTAGGGCACCGAAACCGCTGACGGATGAGTTGGATATTGGTGGAGGAGCGTCCTGGCATAGCCTACCCCTTTTGTGACACCAAAGCCGCCGGTGATTGAATCGGATATTGGCTGCGGAGCGTCTGGGTACTACTAGCCGAATTCTCAGTTTGCCAAAGCCGTTGACGGATGAGTCGGACGTAGCTAAAGCAACCCTGGGTGCTGCCTTATCAGCCCCCTTCTTTGGCCATGCGTGGTCCAGCCTTGTGATTCTGAGCTCAACAAAAAAAAAAAAAAAAAACCAGTTTTAAAAAGGGTTCCCTTCCCTTGTCGTGTTAAAAGCGACTAAAATAGACCAGTTAAACTGGGTTCTCTTCCCCAGGTACCTGCGGGTATCTAAAATAGACCAGGTTCATAGGGTTCCCTTTCCCAGCTGCACCCGTACAGCTAAAATAGACCAGTATCCATAAAATTAGGGTTCTCTTTCCCAGGTACCTATGGGTTACCTAAAACAGATCAGTTGAAAAAAGTTTAGGTTCTCTTCCCTTGCCACCTACGGGTAGCTAAAATAGATTCGGTCCTTAGGGTTCTCTTCCCCGGTTGTCTTAGAATAGCCAAAATAGATCAGTCTTTAGCAGTCACTTAGGGTTCTCTTCCCCGGGTACTTGCGGGTACCTAAAATAGATCAGTTTAATCAAAGTTTAGGTTCTCTTCCCTTGTTGCCTTAGGGTAGCTAAAATAGATCAGTGAACTCAAATCCAATCAAGAAATCAGCATAAATCAAATAAACAAGTTATGTCAAATAAATTGCAATGAATGATTCATGTGAATTGCACTAATGCCTGTGAATTGCTACCAGGTACCCAAAATTGCTTTCAGAAGTCCGTACCTGCTAAGATCGAGGAGAAGGCTCGAAATGGACCGACAAGGAGAGCAGACGCCACCAGGGCAGCATCCGGCAGAACCTAGTCACGCACAAGTAGTCAGTGAGATGCAACAGAGAATTGACGGCATGAGTTCCATCATTCAGGAACTAATGGCTGAGCTGAGGGAGTTAAGACAGGCCCCACCAGTGGCACCAGTCGCCCAGCAACCGCCACAAGCAGAAGTGGCACCACCACCACGCCCGGCCAATCCCCCTCCCCTAGCACCACCACCACCACCGGCAGCGCCATTCCATATTCCCCAACCAGATCAGCTTCTGCCTGTCCAACTGGGGCAAGGGGATGAGGATTGGTACAGGGCCCAGGAGATACAGTTTGAGGAGAAGCTGACAGCAGTGAGAGAAGAGAACAGGGCAGAGATGGCCACCTTGAAGGAACAGCTCAAACAACTCCAACCAAGCACAGTGCAGAGTGAGGCTACCCTGGAAAGCCTCTGCTTCTTTTCAGACATCCAACTCCCGGCCAAGTTCAAGTGCCCTGAGTTACACCAGTTCGATGGCACCGGGTGCCCACTAAACGACTTGAGGTCGTACTCAGGCGACATGTGTCAGTACGCTAAAGAAGAACGGATCATGGTGCAGTTCTTCCAGAAGTCATTAACTGGGGCCGCTTACTCCTGGTTCTTGAGTTTGGATAAGGGTAAGATCAAGACATGGAATGATTTGGCAGCTGTTTTCATCCAGCAGTACCGCCTGAACAGTCAAATTGTGCAGACTAGGGTAGAGTTGCAGAGGCTGGCTAAGAAGAGCCAGGAATCAGTGAGAGAATATGCCAAGCGCTGGAAGGAGCTGGCAGCATTAGTGCAGCCACCATTGCTAGAGCAAGAAATGACGTCGTTGTTCATTGCGTCATTAGGTCAGCCCTTCTTCTCTCTGCTGCTGGGGCAAAGCACGTCGAATTTCAATGATCTGATCCTGACGGCAGATCGAATAGAGGATGCAGTAAGAGCTGGAAAGATTGACGGCAGCGGGCAGAGTGCCCCACCAAGAAGGCCTGTGACTGGGCAAACTAGCAGAAATCAGGGGCAGGAGCCCAGAAGGCAAGAGCAGCAAGCTGTGAACTATGTATACCCGGCACAGCCCCACCATTTCTCCCAAAGACCAGAGGCGGTGGCACCCCAAGGAACAGGGCAGGCTGCCTACCAAGGGGTAAGAAGGACGAGAGAAGAAATGGAAGCTAGGATGAAGCGGGTCTTCACTCCACTCCCGTATGCACCAGCAGAGTTGCTGCCTACTTTGTTGAAGAAGGGGTATGTGCAAGTCAAGCCCCCGAACCCCAGGTTGGTCAATGCTAGGAGCTACAATGCAGCCGAGCGGTGCGAGTACCACTCCGGTGCCCCAGGGCATCACACTAATCGGTGCTGGGACCTAAGGCACGATATCCAGGACTTGATTGATAGCAAGCGCATCACGGTTGACCCCCCGGCACCACCCGCCCAGACTCCAGCGGCCGGCGTAACTACCAATCCTCTCCCAGATCACTCAAAGGCCTCTACTAGTAGAACGGCAAATCAGGTAAGCAGTGATCAAAGCACCGGGCAGTTCGACCCTTCTACACTTATTGGCCGGCCAGGGCAGACAGTGAGGGTGCAACTTCAAGCAGAAGCCCCCTTGACAGCAATTATGGTTAAGAAGGATACAGACGCCTACATCTATGTTATAGAGGATGAACCTCAGAGCAGTGAGGAAGTCACGGGGCCGTGGAACCCGGTACAGTGCGGATGGATCAGCGACTCCCCATCCCCTCCACGCAGAGAAGGAATCGGTAGTTCCGAAATGGGCCACAGGACACGGACGCGTCAGTGGGCAGTTCAAGGGTACCCCCGCAGATGTCTACCGAATGGCCACCCGAGTATATGTCTGCGACATCCGAGCCGGACCTACAATCCCTCATCGATCTCCTATCAGCGGAACCGAGTTCAGAATCTTCTTCCCATGGCACGTCTGAATGGTTCGTCCCCCCTCATGCCACGGAAGAAGAAGAACCACCATCCACTCCTGAATTTGCAACCCTGCTTGATCCGTATGAGAGTTTAGACGAGTCCCCTGATACGGACTTAGAAGACACATCGGCAGAAGAAAGCAGGGCAGTGAACGTTATCGAAGGAGATGGCAGTGACTTCCCTACTGATCTCCCTCTGGTGCACTTCCACGCACCCACAGACCAAGAGTTTTTCTACCCCACCCCTCTCGCCAACCCCTCCGCCCTTAACATCCACGATATCATGGACTCGCCTCCACAGGACCCCTTCCACCTTTCATTCGAACCACCCACACTGAATCTTTCAAAGCTCAACCTGGAGCCGCCCTCGTACAAGGCCGCACCCCCACCTTACCCCACCCAATCTTTCCACCATCAAGCCACCTCCACAACCACCATTGAAGCAGAAATCGACCGAATCACCCGATCTGGTCGATACGTAAACACCGATCCCCCACCCGCACCAGAGGGAGCAGAAGCTGAAGCTGAAGCAAAAAGGAAAGAAAAAGGGAAGGACGTGGTTACAGAATTGCCACCGACCCTCAAGAGAAAGGGAAGGGCTACAGAGGAGGAGGTCACAGATTTGCACCACAGCATCTACACTCCCGGGTATGATCTCCTCCAGCAGTTGAACAAGGTACCCGCCCAGATCTCCATAATGAGGCTTCTGATCGACTCAGAGAAGCACCGGGCAGTGCTAATGAGGGTCCTGGGCGATGCACACGTACCAACGGATATTGATCCTGAGCAGCTAGGGGCAGTGGTGTCAGTGATCATGGCACCCCAGGCAATCTCTTTCTCTGCAGCGGATCTGCCACCGGAGGGTTGTGACCATGCTGAGCCACTTTATATAACTGTGAAGTGTGTAGATCTCATTGTAAAGCAAGCCATGATCGACAATGGGTCAGCGTTGAATATATGCCCAATGAGGACATTCCATAGCTTACAATTGAGCCCTACCATGATCAAGCCAAGTGGGCACAACGTCAAAGGCTTTGACAACGCCCGAAGGGATTCACTGGGAGAGGTCACTTTGGTGATCATAATTGCAGACAGGCCCTTTACCATGGAGTTTGAACTCATGGACATCAATGCCTCATTCAATCTACTGATCGGGAGGCCTTGGCTGCATCAGGCAGGAGCAGTATCTTCCACACTGCACAGGATGGTCCGGTTCGTATCAGGCAACGAACTTATAATAGTACATGCTGAGGACCACCGAGAGTTCGAAAGGGTCGGAGTACCCTATGTGGATTATGAGTTACCCACCACACTCAATTTCCGAGCTGTGGAGATGGTGCAGGTGAATCATATCCCTGAGTCTAAAAGGGGGCGAAGACTCTCGAAAAGGCAAAGAAAGAACATGTTTAGTGCCGCTGATTGCGCAGATTGGGGTCTCAGAGCCGGTGATGGACTGGGCAAGTATAAGCAGGGAATTAAGGCAGCCATCCAACCTTATGGGCAGACTACTGGGTTTGGACTGGGGTTCAGGCCGCAGCCGGAAGACTACTCCCGACTCCTGGGGAACCGTGCCGAAAGGAAAAGAGCCAGAGTTGAAGGTAGGGATCCGCATTGGCCGATCTGTGTGCATGGTGAGCTGTATCATCACTTCGCCAATATGGAGCGTGAAGCGGCTCAGTCCCTCAAAAACATCATTCCGCAGGGATGGGGCGACGAGTTTGAGGACACCCCAGATACGGAAGAAGACTATTTGGAAGGACTAGCACAGATGCTTTGGGAAGAACTGCCAACCCTAGAAATGATCGGAAATGCAGTGGAGGTGGACCCGCTAGCACTGGAAGGGTCGCCAGATAATGTGCCAGCGTTGGTCGCTCTAGAATCTGTTGATGAAGTTACCGTGGCTTTCCCTCCACCAGAAGAGCCGTTCATCCTTGAGGGAATACCTGTCTCACCTGCAATCGCAGTTGAAGCACCGCCGCCTGCTCCCGTCGAAGAATCCAGAGAGGAAGAAGGCCCTGTCATGTATATTTGCATGATGGAAGGACAAGACAGCTCAGGGACCCCAACCCGCAGGCCAAGGTCGCCTCCTCCACCTCCTTATGTCCCACACCCAGGGACCCGTGACGGCCTGAACCGGATGTTCCGCAACATGCCTCAGGTGCTAGGGCCAGTGCCCGAAGAAGTGTACCACGCAGCTTATGGCAAATGGGCACCACCTGCTTACTCTTCTACGGTGCCTGGGGTACCAACTGGAATACCCATAATGTTTGCACCTCCCAGAGTTGACCCGGCCAACGAGGTCACCATCGCATATGCGCACCCGAGGACGAGATACCGATGGCAATTGCCCTCAGTGGATCATGGGTAAGGGTATCGTCAGAGTCTGGCCCCCGATCAGAGAGAAGCCAGAACAAACCGGTAGGAGGCGCAGCACATGACCCTATCTACATTTCATCTGATGAGAGCACCAATATGGTGCTGACTGAAGAATTGAAGAAGGCAGCTGTCATCAACAAGGAAGACCTGGCACCACTGAAGAATTGGAGCGCCAAACCTTTTGCAACTAGCAGGGCTAACACTTTCAAGGGGGTTTCTGTCACCTCTGAAATTTCTGTTGTAGCTACTGCTGAACTTTTTAATGAATATCTGAACTCTTTCTACTATTTGCATCTGTCAAAATATGAAAATAACAAAAATAATCAACTTAAGCATCGCAACCTTAGTGTCAATCCCGACGCACACCCGGAAGAGCTGGGGCACGGGATAGATAACAGGATTGCCATAATGGAACAAAAAGAACAAAAAGAAATTGAAAAGCCAATGCAAATGGCAACAATAAATAAAGAGCATGAGCCGGTGTCCAATCCTGAAAGCGAGCAAGGACTCGACAAGTCAGATTGCGACATCAGCCCATCGCAGCTAGGAGATTCAAACATCGTCCCCTGTGAGCCTTTCGAGCATGAGGACGACGATGAATCATGGGAGACCCCACTGGAAATCCAACTTGCATTGGAAAGACATGAAAAGGGTCTCCAGGCAAATATCGAGGAAACAGAGCCAATTGACATAGGTGACATGGCACAACCAAGGATACTCCAAATTGGTAAAAAACTGTCACAATTATTGAGAAAACAGATGATTGATTTTCTGAAATCTTATTTTGACGTGTTTGCATGGTCGTACGAAGATATGCCTGGGTTAGACACGGATTTGGTTGTGCATCGGTTACCGACAAAGTCTGAGGCCATACCTATGAAGCAGAAGCTTAGGCGCACGAAACTGGAATGGGCCCTGAAGATTAAGGAAGAGGTTACCAAGCAATTGGATGCAGGATTTTTACAAGTGACTCACTACCCTGAGTGGCTAGCCAACATTGTCCCAGTTCCCAAGAAAGACGGGAAGGTTAGGATGTGTGTGGACTACCGAGATTTGAATAGAGCAAGCCCAAAGGATGATTCCCGTTGCCACACATAGATGTACTGGTCAATAATACAGCAACGCATTCGGTGTTCTCTTTCATGGATGGCTTTTCTGGTTACAACCAGATAAGGATGGCACCTGAGGATATGGAGAAGACATCTTTCATCACGCACTGGGGAACCTACTGCTACCGTGTAATGCCATTTGGACTAAAGAATGCGGGTGCTACATACCAGCGTGCAATGACCTTGTTGTTCCACGACATGATGCACAAAGAGATGGAAGTGTATGTGGACGACATGATAGCAAAGTCAAAGGAGGAAGAGGACCACTAGGTAAATCTCGGAAAAGTATTTGACAGACTCAGGGAACACAAGCTCCGACTCAACCCAAACAAGTGTGTGTTTGGAGTCACTTCAGGCAAACTGCTCGGATTCATAGTAGGCAAGCGTGGAATTGAGGTTGATCCTGCCAAGGCCAAGGCGATTCTGGAAATGCCACCGCCATCAACAGAAAAGGAAGTGAGAGGGTTCCTGGGCAGACTGCAATACATCAGTAGATTCATCGCACAGATGACTCCCGTGTGTGAACCTATATTCAAACTGCTTAAAAAGGATAACCCTGTGGTTTGGAATGAAGACTGCCAAGCAGCGTTTGACAAGATTAAGGCTTACTTGATGAGTCCACCGACGTTGGTACCACCGGTTCCGGGACGACCCTTGATCATGTATCTGACAGTCTCGGAGACAGCTGTAGGCTGTGTACTAGGGCAGCACGATGAGAACGGAAGAAAAGAACAAGCTATCTACTACCTGAGTAAGAAGTTTACCAACTTTGAGGTCAGATACACGATACTTGAAAAGACGTGTTGCGCCCTGGTCTGGGCAGCTCAGAAGCTTCGGCACTATCTACTCAGTCATACGGTCCTGTTAATCTCAAATCTTGATCCGTTGAAGTATATTTTTGAAAAGCCGATCTCCACGGGTAGGGTCGCCAGATGGCAGGTGCTTTTATCAGAATATGATATCGTCTACACAACTAGAAAGGCGATAAAGGGACAAGCAGTGGCGGATCACTTGGCAGAGCATCCCCTACCTGATTACCAACCACTCATGACTCACTTCCCAGACGAAGACGTGATGTGCACAGAATCTGCAAAGGATACAGAAGAAACCAAATGGCAGATGTTCTTTGATGGGGCAGTCAATGTAAATGGAAAAGGAATTGGAGCAGTATTAATCTCCCCAGATGGTGTCCACCACCCAATAGTGGCAAAACTTATGTTCGATTGCACTAGCAATATGGCCGAGTATGAAGCATGTGTTTTAGGTCTGCGGGCAGCAATCGAAATGCGCATACAAGAACTGAAGGTATTCGGCGACTCGTGTCTCATCATTCATCAAGTTATGGGAGATTGGAGAACCCGAGATACAAAGTTGGTACCATACCAAGAGTTGGTCAAAGAATTAGAAGAGCAATTCGACAGTGTGACCTTTGACTACATGCCACGAGATGGGAATCGGTTCGCAGACGCACTGGCAACATTGGCGTCAATGACCACCATCACTAATGACACCTGGGTGCAACCCTTGGAGATAGAGATTCGGCGTTATCCCGTCTGCTGTTTTAGCATTGAGAAACTCGCACCCGAAGGAGAACCTTGGTATGCGGACATTGAGAGATATCTAAAGGAAAGGACCTTGCCAGAAAGTGCCACAGCCGCAGAGAAGCGAACCATTCAGAGGTTGGCAGGGCAATTCTTCTACAGTGGAGGTAGAGTGTACAAAAAATCGTACAATGATTCGCTACTGCTATGTGTCAAAGAAGACGATGCTCAGAAGCTAATTGAGGAAGTCCATGGCGGGTTGTGTGGGGCACACATGAACGGGCATATGCTAGCCAGGAAGATCATAAGGATGGGTTACTACTGGATGACTATGGAGGCAGATTGCTATGCTCATGTCAGGAAGTGTCAACTATGCCAAATCTATGCTGACAATATCTATGCACCACCGAACACACTGTATTCCATGACGTCGCCTTGGCCATTCGCCATCTGGGGGATTGATATGATAGGCCAGGTCCATCCGAAGGCTTCGAACGGGCACCGGTTCATCTTAGTGGCAATCGACTACTTTACCAAGTGGGTAGAAGCCATGTCCTTTGTAGATGTGAAGGGATCCCATGTGCTCAAGTTTATAAAAAACAACATAGTCTGTCGCTATGGCGTGCCTGAGGTGATCATCACAGACAATGCAAAGAATTTGAACAACAAGGACATGGAAAAGATGTGTGCAGATCTGAAGATCAGACATCTGAACTCCACAGCATACCGACCCAAGATGAACGGGGCAGTAGAGGCTGCCAACAAGAACCTGAAGAAGATCCTCGAGAAAATGGTGGTCACCTACAGAGACTGGCACGAGAAGTTACCTTATGCACTACACGCCTATCGGAAGTCGATCAGGACATCGACCGGGGCAACCCCGTTCTCCTTGGTATATGGAATGGAAGCAGTCCTCCCCGTGGAAATACAAATCCCGTCACTCAGAATTCTAAAGCAGTCCTTATGCATGAATTCTAAAAGAAGGTAAAGCCATGACAGTTCAAAGTAGGAGATCTAGTGTTGAAACGGATTCTTCCCCATCAAGAGGACAACCGAGGGAAATTCAAGCCAAACTACGAAGGGCCGTTCGTAGTCCACAAAGTCTTGTCTAGAGGAGCACTCATCCTACAAGAGATGGACGGGGCAGTTTTTCCTGAGCCGATAAATGCAGATGCAGTCAAACTGTACTATGCCTGAGATCGTTCCAATTGGGAAATGAAGAGAGGCCATCCTTGACTCTCTTTTAGCCCATAAACCCCTTTAGATACCCCTAATTCTCCCCTAGTTAGACAATTTTGAGCTTTGGAATTCTTTCAACCTATCACAAGTGTTCTACACCTCAAATAGGGCATTCCTGGCATAGCAAAGAGAAGAAATGGGGCACCCATGCCCCGAAAAACTTCTGAAAAAAAAAAAAAAGGAGAAAAAAAAAGGAAAAAAAAATTTGGAAATTTCTTACCTAACCAAAAAATGGAAATGCAAATAAGCCAGGATGTAAGTCCTACCATCAATAAAGTAGCACACTTGATAAACCTAGAAGTCTAAGCCTTTTGAGCCACTTACCTTTCTTTCATAACCAAGACCAAGCCTACATTTGGTCCTATCTCTAAGACCTTTCAGATCCCAAAAGGAATGATCAGGGCAAACAGTTAGGTCCGCATTCGTTGGCAATGATGGAATTCAGAGTTTTGGAAGGCTGGGCACAGTGAAAACCCGAAAAAATGGCGTTGTGTGGTTAGTCAAAAAAAAAAAAAAAAAAAAAAAAAAAAAAAAAAAAAAGAAGAAGAAAAAGAGAAGAACTGGTCGCATCCGAATTGGGCAGAACAAGGAACAGAATGAGCAGTAACAGTGGCAGTGGCAGACTATGAGCAGAGAGTGATAGACAAATCTTAAGGATCCGGACCGGCAGGTTGTGCCTGAGCAGAAAACTCCGCAGAGGCCTGTGATGACGATGCTACTGAGAACACCAAGCATCCAAGTCCTGTTTGACCTGGGAAATTACTTGTGATATTGCAAACACAGACACACACTTCCACACTTGTTTCTCTGAAATTGTTCTGTTTAACTGTTTTGAGTACCATAGTGTGCCACTAACCTTAGTTGATGAGTCTCTCAACGTTGGTAGAGGCCACCTTTAGCTGCAATGGGCAAAATGGCCTGAAGCAAAGAAAAAGAAAAAAGAAAATAGATGTGCTTGCATTCCCCAGCTATTCCTCAACTAATGCATTGTTTCTTGCCAACCCTCACAGGTACGGCAACAGTAAGAAGGCGGATATTCTCTCCCAGATCCCCAGTGAAGCTCCTTCAAACAAATGGAGGGCAATCTCCACCAACCCCACTGGAGTCCTGTCAACAATAAGAAATGATGATCAAGGATGCAATTCTCTCAAGCTTCACTCAGTCTGAAGAGGTCGGCCTCACGGAGAAAAGCAACACAGAAATAAGGTGGACTCACGCCAAACCCCTGCAAAGCTCCTCCACACTCAACAAGAACTCAGACGAGCAGGATGATGAGTTCGAACCCGGGCAGAAGGAAAAGGCCTCCCAAGGAAAATGGCGGCGTAAGGGACCACACTTATCCCCAGCAAGGCAGCTTTCCCCAAGGGAACCTTCACATATGTCAAGAGCGAGAGAGGACCGCGAAGCAAGGGTCCTTACTTAATCACCAGTAGCAATCACTCCAAACAAGGAGACCCCTACTCCGAAGGAGAACCACAAGGCACGCTGTGGGAAAGGAAGCAGCAAGACATGAAGAAGGATGAGCATAAATCAAGATATCATCAGGCAAGATGGCCCCTTTTGTAATTTTTGATTTCACACTTTTGTAAATAGAGTAGAGCAGGTGTGAGCTCCCTTGAGGCACTGGACAGCACTGGAAGCACCTCCTCACCAACAGCAGCTCCTCCTCCGCTATTCCCTCCTCCTTTCTCCATTTGGTCAACATCCTAACCCAACCCTTGGCCATCAAATCCAACAAAAAAAAAAATGATGATGAAAAAAATGAAAGCAAACTTCAAGTAAAAGACAAAAAAAATGGATCGGAAGTCTGAAGTCACCTAAAAGCTTTAATGGAACAAACAAGAAGAAAAGAATGTTGTCAAGTGTTTGGCATCAACGCCGAAACAGGTAGGCGAGCTTAAGTCCAATCTAATCTCTTTCAAACCTAAATCAAATGCTGAAGAGTTGCCCTACAGAAACCCGAAAAGTAAAGGGTAAGGAAACTCTGAAGCCTGGAAGCGGCTCCACATCATTTGGACGCTTTCCTTTCTCAAAATGAAAACTTCAAAGGACTAAGCTCGTTGACCATGTCGACAGAAATGCCAGGAGCAAAAACAAGTTTCTTTTTTTCTCTTTGCCGTTCATCCGCAAGGTGACTCCGGCAAAGAGGGGCAGCTGTAAGCACCTCATTTTTGCGCTCCCGGAAGTGCCGGAAATGCAAAACCCTGCTAAAAAGTCAAACCCTGAAGGGTCGAAAGTTGACCTTTCGAATAAATGAAATCTGGCTACCTTGTTGTATCTCAATGGATAGAAAATCCTGACACGAGTCCAACGCAACTGAGTTTGCTGGAATCAGAGTCCGGGTGAAGGTTCTGTGGGCCGGTCAAACTTGAAAATGAGCCGAGAGTTGACTTTTCCTCGATTTCCGTGCCAAGTACCTTGCTCTATACCATTGGATAGAGAATCCTGACACGAGTCCAACGCAATTGAGTTTGCTCAAATCGGAGTCCGGATGAAAAAGATATGAACAGTCAAAGCTAGGGGCATTTCTGGATTTTTGGCAATGCCACATAGGATGCCACGTGTGCGCATGGGGGCTCCACATAGTATGCCACGTGGACACAATGAGGGCTGCACACGTGGCACCTCCTAACCCTTCACCTCCCAACCCTTCACTTCCCCATGAAACCCTTCATGTCCCCATAAAGAGTCTTCATTTCCCCATGAGACTCTTGGTTCCCCATGAGTCTCTTCACTTCCCAACCAATCCTCCACCTCCCATTAACCCTTCACCTCCCCAACACAAACAACCCTCTCTCCATCTTACACATGTCACCTCCCCAATAAAAATCCTCCACCTCCCATTAACCCTTGACCTCCCCCAACCTTTCCTCTCCACATGGCAACCATCCACTTCCTCATGAGAAAAACCCTTGACCTCCCATCACCTTTCCTCTCCACATGGCAACCCTCCACTTCCCCAAGAGAAAAACCCTTGATCTCCCCCAACCTTTCCCCTCCACATGGCAACCATCCACCTCCCCAATGAGTCTCTTCACTTCCCCATGCAACCCTTCATCTCCCATGGTATAAAAACCATTTTATTTCCAACACAAGGGAGGAGGACCATTGGGACCCCCTTTTTTCCATTCTCTCCCAAGCTATCCCACCCTCTCTATCTCTCCCATTCGTCCTCTCCAACAAAAAAGAAAATCTCTCCCATCTCTCCAACCTCTCTCCAAGAAAACCCACTCCAATCCCATCTCAAGCCTTGAAACCCCACAAAAAACCTCTTCTAATCACTTCTCTACACTTCTCTCTTCCTTCTAAACACTAAAGGAGATCTTTGGAGTGCATTTGGAGAAGAGGAAGTGCTGCTCAAGAGTTGCTCCAGCCGTGCCTTGGCTTCAAGAGGAGGTTAGCACAAGTCAAAGAAAGTTCTGAAGCCCTAGGTGAGTTCCTTGGCACCCTTTGTTAAACATACTTAAAAATAAATGAAATATGAGCATTTCCATTCTTTTTTTATGCCATGTGCCTACTGTTCTCTCATGTTAGGATTTGTTGGTTCATTTTATTTTTTTGTATATTAACTCCCATGGTAAGGGGAGGGCTTGTGTTCAATCGGAAAGGAGAGAAAGGGGCTACTCATGATCCTTTAAGTGTAATTTTTTCAGAATATGTTTTCTTTTCTTTGTTTGTTTATTGCTATTATTTATACGTGGGAGCATGTTCCCTCTCTTATTCTTTAATCCCATGTATCCCAGGTGTAACCCCCACTTACCCCTTCTTAAGACTTTTCTTTAAGTTAGATGGATGATTTAGGGAAACATATTTTGCTATGAATTGTGTGTGGAGTGCATGCTGAATTTTGCTTCTATTATTTATTTTATTTGTGCATAGTTCAACCGAGATTTTAAGCATGCATGTCCTTCAATAATCATTTATAAATATTTAGAGCATGCATAATGGATGAAGTCACACATTCATGTACATCAAGTATTCATGCATCAAGATCTCTAAAGCTTGCCATATTGTTGCCCTTTTCTTTTTACTCATTAGTACACTTCCACCGTGCTCCTTTCCCTCTCTTAACTTGCTGTCCCATGCAATATTTGTCACTTTCTACTTCATCTAGGTTGCTGTTTTTTTACTTATAAGGAATTAACCCCATCTTTCCGTACCTATTCCATGCATAGGTTCACATACCCAACCATTAGAAGCATGATCAGGTTTATATATGCATGTAAATATTTATTTGAGTTCATGTTCACAGCCAATGCATACACATATACATGCTTTATTGTTCACTTTTTATTTATATTTAAATGTCATGTCTTAGTTGCTTGATTGTCTTGGGTGCATGCATGAGTTCCCTACTTTAGGAATAAACCGAATGGTATCCTACTTAGGTCTTACTTGTTTGAATGCATGCATGAGTTGCTGTCCCCTTGGATAAAGTATGAGTATACATGTATTGGTCATTTGTTGGATCATGTTTTAGGTTCTTAACCGTAGGTTTTTTATTGATCAATTATGCTTGCTGTTGGTGGAATCTAAGAGACCAAACATGGACACCTTGGTCCCTGTTTATTGGCATATATGATCCAAAATGGAGGAGGCAACTTCCCATGCCTCCCCCCTCCTTTACTTGCTGTAGAAACTACCCAAAAGAGACCAAGAGCTGGAGACTCCACAACTCCAGCACCCTGGTGGGCCTTTGCAAGGGCCTACACAGCCCTAGAAAGACCCCAAGAAGCCCACAGATGCATCCTAACTGGCAAAGCCCTTAAAAATGCATTTTTATGTGTGATCTTTGATTTTCATTGATTTGAATAATCTCATAACTAAACCAAATGAACCAATAGGGTTTCCGGGTCACCCGGAAACCCAACAAGGTACCTGGACCACCGGTCCAACTTGGAACACTAGTGGGCCTTCCAACGGGGCCCACCAAGCCCAATAAATCGGAAAGCATGCAAATAAGCAAGATTAAGTGAAATCAACCAATCAAATCGGATGGGCCAAACCCAATGCGGCCCACCCAAACTTTGTTTGTGGAATGAAGTGTGAAATGCATGGTTTGGCCGAGACTCTGGGTAAGGGCCTATCGGGCCCGCCAAGGCCCATTAACTAAACCTAAGAAGGGTGCAAACCCTAAACCTCAAGGAACCGGGCTTTCAAGCCCAAATTTGGACTACAGGCCCCAAGCCCGATGTCCAATTCATTTTGGCCAATATAAGCAAGATAAGTTAAACCTTTTTTGGCAACCCACATGGGGGCCCACCTAGGGGCCCGCAAACCAATGCCGACTCACTTCTGACATGAAAAATACTTAAGTTCCAAACTTAAACCTTAATATAAAATCAATTCATTTCACCTAAGCCCACAGGGCCTCCTAGGCTTAGACGGAGGCCCACATGGGTACATGGGCTTACCCAAGCCCACCAAGGACATCGTGGACCTTCCAACGGGGCCCACACCATCAGACTCAGATCACCTAATTTAAGCAAAATAAAATCAACTAAAGGGACCCACACCAACTCTGGGGGTCCCGCCAGGACCTAACTAAAATGGCATGCTGGATTAGGAATCGGGTGAGAACCAAAATAAAGCTGACTCAGACCAGGGAACCCACGGGACTCGTCATTCGACGGGGCGGACTGGGGTGTCTACGGACTTCCCCAGACCGCAACCGAGACTTGCCTCAGAATCTCAAGCCGCAGATCAAACCAATAGATAAGATTAGGCACCCAGGTGTCCGCCTGCACCCCATCAGGCGGTGGCGACTCCGATTTCCCGTTTTCTACCAGTGCGACCGTTTTTCAGGCGCGCATAGCCTGGCGACTCCACTGGGGAACACTCAGCCCAGTAGGACCCTGTTTAGCTTGAGTCAGCTTAAGAGGGATTTAGTTGATATTTTAGGACTTTTTTTTACTATCTTTGTTAGTAAAACGTAGAATACACGTAACTATGTATTCTGGGGAGTCCTGACAAACGGACATGATAATCGCCTAAGGTAAGTGGTTTTTAATGGGACCGTTGTGACCCTTCCACTTACCTGGGGACTCTCCCGGAACTTCGTATTGCGTGCCATTCTGCACTTTACTATGGAAAGATGGCAAAGATTCCTTTATCAACTAAATTCAAACAAAACTCACCCGTATAGACACAGCACGAAGCCTACTTGCACACACGAACACACCACCACACCGTGGATGGCGTATTTTTCTTATGAACTGCATAAACTGCGTGGGGTGACACGCACGAGGGAGGATGCGTGGATGATCCGACCCATAATGAATGAGAGTTACGGATATTGCATCTTCTTTACCAAGACTTAGACCTCTCTAGCAGCCTACCCTTCTGATTCCTACAAACTGATCTTTGGGATGGTATTAGCACCTACGCTCCCGTGGCTTGCCGGGGAAAGCAGGGTAAACCCATCCCCCCAGTTTTCTGGAGTCCATTAGCACCACCGGTTTCTTGCCGTGGCACGCGAGGATCCAGTACTGGTCCAGACCCTTGTAGGCTTATGTCTCGGGCTGGGTATCCTTCCCCACCTAACGTTTCTGAATAAACCTCGCGTTGAGCATGAGAGGGTGAGTAGGATGTGAATGATGAATAAAATCGGAATAAAGTCCAGAGTCCATTAGGGGCAGCAACCCCCGCTTTTGGCATCAAATGGAGTAAACCCTAGATCATGGGCGACCTCAGCCCTAATTTAGGAAGTTCACCTAATTATGATCAGGGGAACCACCCCAGATCCATGCATGGAGTCCTGTATGCTATGGGTCTTGACCCATTAGAGTCCGCTGGGAGCACTTTAAGTCCAGATTGGTCTTCTAGAGCAGATGAAAGCAGGCCAGATCAGAACAAGAGCACTAAACCCTAGATCTAGGAATTTTTAGCCTACCCGCTTGGAAGGCAATTTGTACCCTCCCTTTTGGCTCCCAACAGCCTTAAGGATGAATTCTTTACAGCTTTGTAAATATTTTTGTAAACCTTCGCCCTCGATGGCAAGTTGTAATTTTTGTTGTGGTCCGACACCAGAAGCAGATGAAAGAACAGATGAAAGATAGAAAGACTGATCAGGACTTGAGTGTGCTCCTATACACAAGTATGTCTAGGAGTCGCGCCTTCACTGGTGCCAACCCTTAGGACCACACACCATGAGTGCCTAAGTTAAATTCCGCATTGCTTTATCTTTTGCTTTATTCTGTGAAGCATGTTAGAACTGCTAAGTAGATAGCCCTTTTACTTACGATTATGCATACTTTAGGACTAATTGAGAGGTTTGGTGTGGAACCTTAAACTGGTTTGGAATTTCGATTGGATAGTTGGCATGGCATCGTCATCCTCATCTGAGAGAATCCGCTTCCCTAGAATAGAGAAGTGTGCCTGGGATACCCCCTGGATCCGTTCTTGGACAAGGCAGCTCCAAGGGAGTGAGCAGATTGAATGGGAGCACAAATACCGTATGGGACAGACTTTGTCCCTATTAAATGTGCCGATCAACTGGGATATGATCCAAGCAACCTTGCTTTTCTGGGATCCCGAGCTTTCAGTGTTTCGATTCGGGATCAACGAGTTGACTCCCACAGTTGAGGAACTTGACCTGTTCCTCCGATTTCGCGACTTAGGAGAACCCGCTAGGCCAAGTCTCAAAGAAAGCTACAAGAATGAAGCTTGCGTTTTCTTTGGCCTCTCAAGGGGAGAATTCCAGACCTTAGGAGGTGACAAATCATTTACTCGGGTCTCTAAAGCATTCTTAGCTGAGAAAATGAGAAACAAAAAGCAGGAAAGACCCCGAGCTTGGTTTGACACCTTCACCCTTGTGGTTCTATCGCAAATCTTCTTTCCAACTGGGGGAGACACCATTAATTTGGCCCTCATGGAAATTGTGGATCAACTTAAGACGGGGTACCGAATCATGCCACTGATCCTAGCTCAACTGTTCCATTCCCTGACTTTGTCCAAAAACGGAACCCGGAGGTTTCAAGGGTGCGCTCCCCTTCTCCACATTTGGCTGCAAGACCACCTGATGGTGTCATCACCCGTCAGTGCATATTACAAGGCAACCGGCGACAATATCCATTGGTTGGCTCAAAGAGAGATCAAACCAGACCTACCCGCTCGTGAGGATTGGTTTAACCACTTTCTCCACCTGAAGGGAGAAACAGACATTAGATGGTGGGGTACATACAACATCCCTTACACCCCCATCATAGCTTTCAAGAAAAGGGAGGGACTTGCCTTGATAGGCCTTACCCAGGCCGTGCCGTACTATCCGATTCGGGTTCTGAGACAGTTTGGGAAACCGCAGGGAATCCCGATCCAGGACAACCTGAGCGGTTTGATTGGTCCACTCACTAAGGGACTGAGGACACAGTTGCTGGTAGAGTGGAAGACGGTGTGCGTATACCGGGAGGACGTCTTCACCGAATTACACTTTCGAGACTACGAGCAGTGGATAGCTCGGGAATTTGGCCACGACGGCCCCCACCTCTTCAGCCTGTCGCTTCAAGCGACATTCCAGTTCCGCCCCCTAACACATATAGGGACAGGGTGGTCGAACTGCAAGAGACTCACTCCCGTATCCATTCAGCTTACGTGGATTCGGAACGGGAGAGTAGGCAGGCCAATACGGCCTTGCAACATGAATTGGACTTGGTGCGCAAACGCGCTGAGGAGGACCGACGTCTGCGGAACAAGCTTCTGCGCGCCTTGAGGAGGCAAGACGTGTCCTCCCACTATGATGATGACCAACCTAGCTAGACTTTGGTTTTGTTGTTTTTCTTTTTTTTTATGAATATGCTAATGTACTGTGAGCCGCTGTGGCACTTTTTTTTATTAAGCATGAATTGCCTTTCTATTCTGTTATGTGTTCAAACTTAACAAAACAAGAACCTGAAATAAAAGAACTAATTCCCTCAAAAAGGGCAACTCGGTCTCCAATAGACCATCTCTCTCAATCAATTGTAGAATTTCTGGTCGCTGCGACCCCAACTCTTTTAATGGCATCTTTCTCATTGAGATCCTGAAACCCGGCAAGTGTTTAAAAAACCCGAGAATTTGAGCTCAGATCACACCCGTCTGCATCTTCCCCAAGATCATTCGGTCGAATTTCCTTAGGGCACCGAAGCCGCCGACGGATGAGTCGGATATTGGTGGAGGAGCGTCCTGGCATAGCCTACCCCATTTAGTGACACCAAAGCCGCCGGTGAGTGAATCGGATATTGGCTGCGGAGCGTCCGGGTACTACTAGCCGAATTCTTAGGGCACCGAAACCGCCGACGGATGAGTTGGATATTGGTGGAGGAGCGTCCTGGCATAGCCTACCCCTTTTGTGACACCAAAGCCACCAGTGATTGAATCGGATATTGGCTGCGGAGCGTCCGGGTACTACTAGCCGAATCGTTTAGGGCACCGAAACCGCTGACGGATGAGTTGGATATTGGTGGAGGAGCGTCCTGGCATAGCCTACCCCTTTTGTGACACCAAAGCCGCCGGTGATTGAATCGGATATTGGCTGCGGAGCGTCTGGGTACTACTAGCCGAATTCTCAGTTTGCCAAAGCCGTTGACGGATGAGTCGGACGTAGCTAAAGCAACCCTGGGTGCTGCCTTATCAGCCCCCTTCTTTGGCCATGCGTGGTCCAGCCTTGTGATTCTGAGCTCAACAAAAAAAAAAAAAAAAAACCAGTTTTAAAAAGGGTTCCCTTCCCTTGTCGTGTTAAAAGCGACTAAAATAGACCAGTTAAACTGGGTTCTCTTCCCCAGGTACCTGCGGGTATCTAAAATAGACCAGGTTCATAGGGTTCCCTTTCCCAGCTGCACCCGTACAGCTAAAATAGACCAGTATCCATAAAATTAGGGTTCTCTTTCCCAGGTACCTATGGGTTACCTAAAACAGATCAGTTGAAAAAAGTTTAGGTTCTCTTCCCTTGCCACCTACGGGTAGCTAAAATAGATTCGGTCCTTAGGGTTCTCTTCCCCGGTTGTCTTAGAATAGCCAAAATAGATCAGTCTTTAGCAGTCACTTAGGGTTCTCTTCCCCGGGTACTTGCGGGTACCTAAAATAGATCAGTTTAATCAAAGTTTAGGTTCTCTTCCCTTGTTGCCTTAGGGTAGCTAAAATAGATCAGTGAACTCAAATCCAATCAAGAAATCAGCATAAATCAAATAAACAAGTTATGTCAAATAAATTGCAATGAATGATTCATGTGAATTGCACTAATGCCTGTGAATTGCTACCAGGTACCCAAAATTGCTTTCAGAAGTCCGTACCTGCTAAGATCGAGGAGAAGGCTCGAAATGGACCGACAAGGAGAGCAGACGCCACCAGGGCAGCATCCGGCAGAACCTAGTCACGCACAAGTAGTCAGTGAGATGCAACAGAGAATTGACGGCATGAGTTCCATCATTCAGGAACTAATGGCTGAGCTGAGGGAGTTAAGACAGGCCCCACCAGTGGCACCAGTCGCCCAGCAACCGCCACAAGCAGAAGTGGCACCACCACCACGCCCGGCCAATCCCCCTCCCCTAGCACCACCACCACCACCGGCAGCGCCATTCCATATTCCCCAACCAGATCAGCTTCTGCCTGTCCAACTGGGGCAAGGGGATGAGGATTGGTACAGGGCCCAGGAGATACAGTTTGAGGAGAAGCTGACAGCAGTGAGAGAAGAGAACAGGGCAGAGATGGCCACCTTGAAGGAACAGCTCAAACAACTCCAACCAAGCACAGTGCAGAGTGAGGCTACCCTGGAAAGCCTCTGCTTCTTTTCAGACATCCAACTCCCGGCCAAGTTCAAGTGCCCTGAGTTACACCAGTTCGATGGCACCGGGTGCCCACTAAACGACTTGAGGTCGTACTCAGGCGACATGTGTCAGTACGCTAAAGAAGAACGGATCATGGTGCAGTTCTTCCAGAAGTCATTAACTGGGGCCGCTTACTCCTGGTTCTTGAGTTTGGATAAGGGTAAGATCAAGACATGGAATGATTTGGCAGCTGTTTTCATCCAGCAGTACCGCCTGAACAGTCAAATTGTGCAGACTAGGGTAGAGTTGCAGAGGCTGGCTAAGAAGAGCCAGGAATCAGTGAGAGAATATGCCAAGCGCTGGAAGGAGCTGGCAGCATTAGTGCAGCCACCATTGCTAGAGCAAGAAATGACGTCGTTGTTCATTGCGTCATTAGGTCAGCCCTTCTTCTCTCTGCTGCTGGGGCAAAGCACGTCGAATTTCAATGATCTGATCCTGACGGCAGATCGAATAGAGGATGCAGTAAGAGCTGGAAAGATTGACGGCAGCGGGCAGAGTGCCCCACCAAGAAGGCCTGTGACTGGGCAAACTAGCAGAAATCAGGGGCAGGAGCCCAGAAGGCAAGAGCAGCAAGCTGTGAACTATGTATACCCGGCACAGCCCCACCATTTCTCCCAAAGACCAGAGGCGGTGGCACCCCAAGGAACAGGGCAGGCTGCCTACCAAGGGGTAAGAAGGACGAGAGAAGAAATGGAAGCTAGGATGAAGCGGGTCTTCACTCCACTCCCGTATGCACCAGCAGAGTTGCTGCCTACTTTGTTGAAGAAGGGGTATGTGCAAGTCAAGCCCCCGAACCCCAGGTTGGTCAATGCTAGGAGCTACAATGCAGCCGAGCGGTGCGAGTACCACTCCGGTGCCCCAGGGCATCACACTAATCGGTGCTGGGACCTAAGGCACGATATCCAGGACTTGATTGATAGCAAGCGCATCACGGTTGACCCCCCGGCACCACCCGCCCAGACTCCAGCGGCCGGCGTAACTACCAATCCTCTCCCAGATCACTCAAAGGCCTCTACTAGTAGAACGGCAAATCAGGTAAGCAGTGATCAAAGCACCGGGCAGTTCGACCCTTCTACACTTATTGGCCGGCCAGGGCAGACAGTGAGGGTGCAACTTCAAGCAGAAGCCCCCTTGACAGCAATTATGGTTAAGAAGGATACAGACGCCTACATCTATGTTATAGAGGATGAACCTCAGAGCAGTGAGGAAGTCACGGGGCCGTGGAACCCGGTACAGTGCGGATGGATCAGCGACTCCCCATCCCCTCCACGCAGAGAAGGAATCGGTAGTTCCGAAATGGGCCACAGGACACGGACGCGTCAGTGGGCAGTTCAAGGGTACCCCCGCAGATGTCTACCGAATGGCCACCCGAGTATATGTCTGCGACATCCGAGCCGGACCTACAATCCCTCATCGATCTCCTATCAGCGGAACCGAGTTCAGAATCTTCTTCCCATGGCACGTCTGAATGGTTCGTCCCCCCTCATGCCACGGAAGAAGAAGAACCACCATCCACTCCTGAATTTGCAACCCTGCTTGATCCGTATGAGAGTTTAGACGAGTCCCCTGATACGGACTTAGAAGACACATCGGCAGAAGAAAGCAGGGCAGTGAACGTTATCGAAGGAGATGGCAGTGACTTCCCTACTGATCTCCCTCTGGTGCACTTCCACGCACCCACAGACCAAGAGTTTTTCTACCCCACCCCTCTCGCCAACCCCTCCGCCCTTAACATCCACGATATCATGGACTCGCCTCCACAGGACCCCTTCCACCTTTCATTCGAACCACCCACACTGAATCTTTCAAAGCTCAACCTGGAGCCGCCCTCGTACAAGGCCGCACCCCCACCTTACCCCACCCAATCTTTCCACCATCAAGCCACCTCCACAACCACCATTGAAGCAGAAATCGACCGAATCACCCGATCTGGTCGATACGTAAACACCGATCCCCCACCCGCACCAGAGGGAGCAGAAGCTGAAGCTGAAGCAAAAAGGAAAGAAAAAGGGAAGGACGTGGTTACAGAATTGCCACCGACCCTCAAGAGAAAGGGAAGGGCTACAGAGGAGGAGGTCACAGATTTGCACCACAGCATCTACACTCCCGGGTATGATCTCCTCCAGCAGTTGAACAAGGTACCCGCCCAGATCTCCATAATGAGGCTTCTGATCGACTCAGAGAAGCACCGGGCAGTGCTAATGAGGGTCCTGGGCGATGCACACGTACCAACGGATATTGATCCTGAGCAGCTAGGGGCAGTGGTGTCAGTGATCATGGCACCCCAGGCAATCTCTTTCTCTGCAGCGGATCTGCCACCGGAGGGTTGTGACCATGCTGAGCCACTTTATATAACTGTGAAGTGTGTAGATCTCATTGTAAAGCAAGCCATGATCGACAATGGGTCAGCGTTGAATATATGCCCAATGAGGACATTCCATAGCTTACAATTGAGCCCTACCATGATCAAGCCAAGTGGGCACAACGTCAAAGGCTTTGACAACGCCCGAAGGGATTCACTGGGAGAGGTCACTTTGGTGATCATAATTGCAGACAGGCCCTTTACCATGGAGTTTGAACTCATGGACATCAATGCCTCATTCAATCTACTGATCGGGAGGCCTTGGCTGCATCAGGCAGGAGCAGTATCTTCCACACTGCACAGGATGGTCCGGTTCGTATCAGGCAACGAACTTATAATAGTACATGCTGAGGACCACCGAGAGTTCGAAAGGGTCGGAGTACCCTATGTGGATTATGAGTTACCCACCACACTCAATTTCCGAGCTGTGGAGATGGTGCAGGTGAATCATATCCCTGAGTCTAAAAGGGGGCGAAGACTCTCGAAAAGGCAAAGAAAGAACATGTTTAGTGCCGCTGATTGCGCAGATTGGGGTCTCAGAGCCGGTGATGGACTGGGCAAGTATAAGCAGGGAATTAAGGCAGCCATCCAACCTTATGGGCAGACTACTGGGTTTGGACTGGGGTTCAGGCCGCAGCCGGAAGACTACTCCCGACTCCTGGGGAACCGTGCCGAAAGGAAAAGAGCCAGAGTTGAAGGTAGGGATCCGCATTGGCCGATCTGTGTGCATGGTGAGCTGTATCATCACTTCGCCAATATGGAGCGTGAAGCGGCTCAGTCCCTCAAAAACATCATTCCGCAGGGATGGGGCGACGAGTTTGAGGACACCCCAGATACGGAAGAAGACTATTTGGAAGGACTAGCACAGATGCTTTGGGAAGAACTGCCAACCCTAGAAATGATCGGAAATGCAGTGGAGGTGGACCCGCTAGCACTGGAAGGGTCGCCAGATAATGTGCCAGCGTTGGTCGCTCTAGAATCTGTTGATGAAGTTACCGTGGCTTTCCCTCCACCAGAAGAGCCGTTCATCCTTGAGGGAATACCTGTCTCACCTGCAATCGCAGTTGAAGCACCGCCGCCTGCTCCCGTCGAAGAATCCAGAGAGGAAGAAGGCCCTGTCATGTATATTTGCATGATGGAAGGACAAGACAGCTCAGGGACCCCAACCCGCAGGCCAAGGTCGCCTCCTCCACCTCCTTATGTCCCACACCCAGGGACCCGTGACGGCCTGAACCGGATGTTCCGCAACATGCCTCAGGTGCTAGGGCCAGTGCCCGAAGAAGTGTACCACGCAGCTTATGGCAAATGGGCACCACCTGCTTACTCTTCTACGGTGCCTGGGGTACCAACTGGAATACCCATAATGTTTGCACCTCCCAGAGTTGACCCGGCCAACGAGGTCACCATCGCATATGCGCACCCGAGGACGAGATACCGATGGCAATTGCCCTCAGTGGATCATGGGTAAGGGTATCGTCAGAGTCTGGCCCCCGATCAGAGAGAAGCCAGAACAAACCGGTAGGAGGCGCAGCACATGACCCTATCTACATTTCATCTGATGAGAGCACCAATATGGTGCTGACTGAAGAATTGAAGAAGGCAGCTGTCATCAACAAGGAAGACCTGGCACCACTGAAGAATTGGAGCGCCAAACCTTTTGCAACTAGCAGGGCTAACACTTTCAAGGGGGTTTCTGTCACCTCTGAAATTTCTGTTGTAGCTACTGCTGAACTTTTTAATGAATATCTGAACTCTTTCTACTATTTGCATCTGTCAAAATATGAAAATAACAAAAATAATCAACTTAAGCATCGCAACCTTAGTGTCAATCCCGACGCACACCCGGAAGAGCTGGGGCACGGGATAGATAACAGGATTGCCATAATGGAACAAAAAGAACAAAAAGAAATTGAAAAGCCAATGCAAATGGCAACAATAAATAAAGAGCATGAGCCGGTGTCCAATCCTGAAAGCGAGCAAGGACTCGACAAGTCAGATTGCGACATCAGCCCATCGCAGCTAGGAGATTCAAACATCGTCCCCTGTGAGCCTTTCGAGCATGAGGACGACGATGAATCATGGGAGACCCCACTGGAAATCCAACTTGCATTGGAAAGACATGAAAAGGGTCTCCAGGCAAATATCGAGGAAACAGAGCCAATTGACATAGGTGACATGGCACAACCAAGGATACTCCAAATTGGTAAAAAACTGTCACAATTATTGAGAAAACAGATGATTGATTTTCTGAAATCTTATTTTGACGTGTTTGCATGGTCGTACGAAGATATGCCTGGGTTAGACACGGATTTGGTTGTGCATCGGTTACCGACAAAGTCTGAGGCCATACCTATGAAGCAGAAGCTTAGGCGCACGAAACTGGAATGGGCCCTGAAGATTAAGGAAGAGGTTACCAAGCAATTGGATGCAGGATTTTTACAAGTGACTCACTACCCTGAGTGGCTAGCCAACATTGTCCCAGTTCCCAAGAAAGACGGGAAGGTTAGGATGTGTGTGGACTACCGAGATTTGAATAGAGCAAGCCCAAAGGATGATTTCCCGTTGCCACACATAGATGTACTGGTCAATAATACAGCAACGCATTCGGTGTTCTCTTTCATGGATGGCTTTTCTGGTTACAACCAGATAAGGATGGCACCTGAGGATATGGAGAAGACATCTTTCATCACGCACTGGGGAACCTACTGCTACCGTGTAATGCCATTTGGACTAAAGAATGCGGGTGCTACATACCAGCGTGCAATGACCTTGTTGTTCCACGACATGATGCACAAAGAGATGGAAGTGTATGTGGACGACATGATAGCAAAGTCAAAGGAGGAAGAGGACCACTAGGTAAATCTCGGAAAAGTATTTGACAGACTCAGGGAACACAAGCTCCGACTCAACCCAAACAAGTGTGTGTTTGGAGTCACTTCAGGCAAACTGCTCGGATTCATAGTAGGCAAGCGTGGAATTGAGGTTGATCCTGCCAAGGCCAAGGCGATTCTGGAAATGCCACCGCCATCAACAGAAAAGGAAGTGAGAGGGTTCCTGGGCAGACTGCAATACATCAGTAGATTCATCGCACAGATGACTCCCGTGTGTGAACCTATATTCAAACTGCTTAAAAAGGATAACCCTGTGGTTTGGAATGAAGACTGCCAAGCAGCGTTTGACAAGATTAAGGCTTACTTGATGAGTCCACCGACGTTGGTACCACCGGTTCCGGGACGACCCTTGATCATGTATCTGACAGTCTCGGAGACAGCTGTAGGCTGTGTACTAGGGCAGCACGATGAGAACGGAAGAAAAGAACAAGCTATCTACTACCTGAGTAAGAAGTTTACCAACTTTGAGGTCAGATACACGATACTTGAAAAGACGTGTTGCGCCCTGGTCTGGGCAGCTCAGAAGCTTCGGCACTATCTACTCAGTCATACGGTCCTGTTAATCTCAAATCTTGATCCGTTGAAGTATATTTTTGAAAAGCCGATCTCCACGGGTAGGGTCGCCAGATGGCAGGTGCTTTTATCAGAATATGATATCGTCTACACAACTAGAAAGGCGATAAAGGGACAAGCAGTGGCGGATCACTTGGCAGAGCATCCCCTACCTGATTACCAACCACTCATGACTCACTTCCCAGACGAAGACGTGATGTGCACAGAATCTGCAAAGGATACAGAAGAAACCAAATGGCAGATGTTCTTTGATGGGGCAGTCAATGTAAATGGAAAAGGAATTGGAGCAGTATTAATCTCCCCAGATGGTGTCCACCACCCAATAGCGGCAAAACTTATGTTCGATTGCACTAGCAATATGGCCGAGTATGAAGCATGTGTTTTAGGTCTGCGGGCAGCAATCGAAATGCGCATACAAGAACTGAAGGTATTCGGCGACTCGTGTCTCATCATTCATCAAGTTATGGGAGATTGGAGAACCCGAGATACAAAGTTGGTACCATACCAAGAGTTGGTCAAAGAATTAGAAGAGCAATTCGACAGTGTGACCTTTGACTACATGCCACGAGATGGGAATCGGTTCGCAGACGCACTGGCAACATTGGCGTCAATGACCACCATCACTAATGACACCTGGGTGCAACCCTTGGAGATAGAGATTCGGCGTTATCCCGTCTGCTGTTTTAGCATTGAGAAACTCGCACCCGAAGGAGAACCTTGGTATGCGGACATTGAGAGATATCTAAAGGAAAGGACCTTGCCAGAAAGTGCCACAGCCGCAGAGAAGCGAACCATTCAGAGGTTGGCAGGGCAATTCTTCTACAGTGGAGGTAGAGTGTACAAAAAATCGTACAATGATTCGCTACTGCTATGTGTCAAAGAAGACGATGCTCAGAAGCTAATTGAGGAAGTCCATGGCGGGTTGTGTGGGGCACACATGAACGGGCATATGCTAGCCAGGAAGATCATAAGGATGGGTTACTACTGGATGACTATGGAGGCAGATTGCTATGCTCATGTCAGGAAGTGTCAACTATGCCAAATCTATGCTGACAATATCTATGCACCACCGAACACACTGTATTCCATGACGTCGCCTTGGCCATTCGCCATCTGGGGGATTGATATGATAGGCCAGGTCCATCCGAAGGCTTCGAACGGGCACCGGTTCATCTTAGTGGCAATCGACTACTTTACCAAGTGGGTAGAAGCCATGTCCTTTGTAGATGTGAAGGGATCCCATGTGCTCAAGTTTATAAAAAACAACATAGTCTGTCGCTATGGCGTGCCTGAGGTGATCATCACAGACAATGCAAAGAATTTGAACAACAAGGACATGGAAAAGATGTGTGCAGATCTGAAGATCAGACATCTGAACTCCACAGCATACCGACCCAAGATGAACGGGGCAGTAGAGGCTGCCAACAAGAACCTGAAGAAGATCCTCGAGAAAATGGTGGTCACCTACAGAGACTGGCACGAGAAGTTACCTTATGCACTACACGCCTATCGGAAGTCGATCAGGACATCGACCGGGGCAACCCCGTTCTCCTTGGTATATGGAATGGAAGCAGTCCTCCCCGTGGAAATACAAATCCCGTCACTCAGAATTCTAAAGCAGTCCTTATGCATGAATTCTAAAAGAAGGTAAAGCCATGACAGTTCAAAGTAGGAGATCTAGTGTTGAAACGGATTCTTCCCCATCAAGAGGACAACCGAGGGAAATTCAAGCCAAACTACGAAGGGCCGTTCGTAGTCCACAAAGTCTTGTCTAGAGGAGCACTCATCCTACAAGAGATGGACGGGGCAGTTTTTCCTGAGCCGATAAATGCAGATGCAGTCAAACTGTACTATGCCTGAGATCGTTCCAATTGGGAAATGAAGAGAGGCCATCCTTGACTCTCTTTTAGCCCATAAACCCCTTTAGATACCCCTAATTCTCCCCTAGTTAGACAATTTTGAGCTTTGGAATTCTTTCAACCTATCACAAGTGTTCTACACCTCAAATAGGGCATTCCTGGCATAGCAAAGAGAAGAAATGGGGCACCCATGCCCCGAAAAACTTCTGAAAAAAAAAAAAAAAGGAGAAAAAAAAAGGAAAAAAAAAATTTGGAAATTTCTTACCTAACCAAAAAATGGAAATGCAAATAAGCCAGGATGTAAGTCCTACCATCAATAAAGTAGCACACTTGATAAACCTAGAAGTCTAAGCCTTTTGAGCCACTTACCTTTCTTTCATAACCAAGACCAAGCCTACATTTGGTCCTATCTCTAAGACCTTTCAGATCCCAAAAGGAATGATCAGGGCAAACAGTTAGGTCCGCATTCGTTGGCAATGATGGAATTCAGAGTTTTGGAAGGCTGGGCACAGTGAAAACCCGAAAAAATGGCGTTGTGTGGTTAGTCAAAAAAAAAAAAAAAAAAAAAAAAAAAAAAAAAAAAAGAAGAAGAAAAAGAGAAGAACTGGTCGCATCCGAATTGGGCAGAACAAGGAACAGAATGAGCAGTAACAGTGGCAGTGGCAGACTATGAGCAGAGAGTGATAGACAAATCTTAAGGATCCGGACCGGCAGGTTGTGCCTGAGCAGAAAACTCCGCAGAGGCCTGTGATGACGATGCTACTGAGAACACCAAGCATCCAAGTCCTGTTTGACCTGGGAAATTACTTGTGATATTGCAAACACAGACACACACTTCCACACTTGTTTCTCTGAAATTGTTCTGTTTAACTGTTTTGAGTACCATAGTGTGCCACTAACCTTAGTTGATGAGTCTCTCAACGTTGGTAGAGGCCACCTTTAGCTGCAATGGGCAAAATGGCCTGAAGCAAAGAAAAAGAAAAAAGAAAATAGATGTGCTTGCATTCCCCAGCTATTCCTCAACTAATGCATTGTTTCTTGCCAACCCTCACAGGTACGGCAACAGTAAGAAGGCGGATATTCTCTCCCAGATCCCCAGTGAAGCTCCTTCAAACAAATGGAGGGCAATCTCCACCAACCCCACTGGAGTCCTGTCAACAATAAGAAATGATGATCAAGGATGCAATTCTCTCAAGCTTCACTCAGTCTGAAGAGGTCGGCCTCACGGAGAAAAGCAACACAGAAATAAGGTGGACTCACGCCAAACCCCTGCAAAGCTCCTCCACACTCAACAAGAACTCAGACGAGCAGGATGATGAGTTCGAACCCGGGCAGAAGGAAAAGGCCTCCCAAGGAAAATGGCGGCGTAAGGGACCACACTTATCCCCAGCAAGGCAGCTTTCCCCAAGGGAACCTTCACATATGTCAAGAGCGAGAGAGGACCGCGAAGCAAGGGTCCTTACTTAATCACCAGTAGCAATCACTCCAAACAAGGAGACCCCTACTCCGAAGGAGAACCACAAGGCACGCTGTGGGAAAGGAAGCAGCAAGACATGAAGAAGGATGAGCATAAATCAAGATATCATCAGGCAAGATGGCCCCTTTTGTAATTTTTGATTTCACACTTTTGTAAATAGAGTAGAGCAGGTGTGAGCTCCCTTGAGGCACTGGACAGCACTGGAAGCACCTCCTCACCAACAGCAGCTCCTCCTCCGCTATTCCCTCCTCCTTTCTCCATTTGGTCAACATCCTAACCCAACCCTTGGCCATCAAATCCAACAAAAAAAAAAATGATGATGAAAAAAATGAAAGCAAACTTCAAGTAAAAGACAAAAAAAATGGATCGGAAGTCTGAAGTCACCTAAAAGCTTTAATGGAACAAACAAGAAGAAAAGAATGTTGTCAAGTGTTTGGCATCAACGCCGAAACAGGTAGGCGAGCTTAAGTCCAATCTAATCTCTTTCAAACCTAAATCAAATGCTGAAGAGTTGCCCTACAGAAACCCGAAAAGTAAAGGGTAAGGAAACTCTGAAGCCTGGAAGCGGCTCCACATCATTTGGACGCTTTCCTTTCTCAAAATGAAAACTTCAAAGGACTAAGCTCGTTGACCATGTCGACAGAAATGCCAGGAGCAAAAACAAGTTTCTTTTTTTCTCTTTGCCGTTCATCCGCAAGGTGACTCCGGCAAAGAGGGGCAGCTGTAAGCACCTCATTTTTGCGCTCCCGGAAGTGCCGGAAATGCAAAACCCTGCTAAAAAGTCAAACCCTGAAGGGTCGAAAGTTGACCTTTCGAATAAATGAAATCTGGCTACCTTGTTGTATCTCAATGGATAGAAAATCCTGACACGAGTCCAACGCAACTGAGTTTGCTGGAATCAGAGTCCGGGTGAAGGTTCTGTGGGCCGGTCAAACTTGAAAATGAGCCGAGAGTTGACTTTTCCTCGATTTCCGTGCCAAGTACCTTGCTCTATACCATTGGATAGAGAATCCTGACACGAGTCCAACGCAATTGAGTTTGCTCAAATCGGAGTCCGGATGAAAAAGATATGAACAGTCAAAGCTAGGGGCATTTCTGGATTTTTGGCAATGCCACATAGGATGCCACGTGTGCGCATGGGGGCTCCACATAGTATGCCACGTGGACACAATGAGGGCTGCACACGTGGCACCTCCTAACCCTTCACCTCCCAACCCTTCACTTCCCCATGAAACCCTTCATGTCCCCATAAAGAGTCTTCATTTCCCCATGAGACTCTTGGTTCCCCATGAGTCTCTTCACTTCCCAACCAATCCTCCACCTCCCATTAACCCTTCACCTCCCCAACACAAACAACCCTCTCTCCATCTTACACATGTCACCTCCCCAATAAAAATCCTCCACCTCCCATTAACCCTTGACCTCCCCCAACCTTTCCTCTCCACATGGCAACCATCCACTTCCTCATGAGAAAAACCCTTGACCTCCCATCACCTTTCCTCTCCACATGGCAACCCTCCACTTCCCCAAGAGAAAAACCCTTGATCTCCCCCAACCTTTCCCCTCCACATGGCAACCATCCACCTCCCCAATGAGTCTCTTCACTTCCCCATGCAACCCTTCATCTCCCATGGTATAAAAACCATTTTATTTCCAACACAAGGGAGGAGGACCATTGGGACCCCCTTTTTTCCATTCTCTCCCAAGCTATCCCACCCTCTCTATCTCTCCCATTCGTCCTCTCCAACAAAAAAGAAAATCTCTCCCATCTCTCCAACCTCTCTCCAAGAAAACCCACTCCAATCCCATCTCAAGCCTTGAAACCCCACAAAAAACCTCTTCTAATCACTTCTCTACACTTCTCTCTTCCTTCTAAACACTAAAGGAGATCTTTGGAGTGCATTTGGAGAAGAGGAAGTGCTGCTCAAGAGTTGCTCCAGCCGTGCCTTGGCTTCAAGAGGAGGTTAGCACAAGTCAAAGAAAGTTCTGAAGCCCTAGGTGAGTTCCTTGGCACCCTTTGTTAAACATACTTAAAAATAAATGAAATATGAGCATTTCCATTCTTTTTTTATGCCATGTGCCTACTGTTCTCTCATGTTAGGATTTGTTGGTTCATTTTATTTTTTTGTATATTAACTCCCATGGTAAGGGGAGGGCTTGTGTTCAATCGGAAAGGAGAGAAAGGGGCTACTCATGATCCTTTAAGTGTAATTTTTTCAGAATATGTTTTCTTTTCTTTGTTTGTTTATTGCTATTATTTATACGTGGGAGCATGTTCCCTCTCTTATTCTTTAATCCCATGTATCCCAGGTGTAACCCCCACTTACCCCTTCTTAAGACTTTTCTTTAAGTTAGATGGATGATTTAGGGAAACATATTTTGCTATGAATTGTGTGTGGAGTGCATGCTGAATTTTGCTTCTATTATTTATTTTATTTGTGCATAGTTCAACCGAGATTTTAAGCATGCATGTCCTTCAATAATCATTTATAAATATTTAGAGCATGCATAATGGATGAAGTCACACATTCATGTACATCAAGTATTCATGCATCAAGATCTCTAAAGCTTGCCATATTGTTGCCCTTTTCTTTTTACTCATTAGTACACTTCCACCGTGCTCCTTTCCCTCTCTTAACTTGCTGTCCCATGCAATATTTGTCACTTTCTACTTCATCTAGGTTGCTGTTTTTTTACTTATAAGGAATTAACCCCATCTTTCCGTACCTATTCCATGCATAGGTTCACATACCCAACCATTAGAAGCATGATCAGGTTTATATATGCATGTAAATATTTATTTGAGTTCATGTTCACAGCCAATGCATACACATATACATGCTTTATTGTTCACTTTTTATTTATATTTAAATGTCATGTCTTAGTTGCTTGATTGTCTTGGGTGCATGCATGAGTTCCCTACTTTAGGAATAAACCGAATGGTATCCTACTTAGGTCTTACTTGTTTGAATGCATGCATGAGTTGCTGTCCCCTTGGATAAAGTATGAGTATACATGTATTGGTCATTTGTTGGATCATGTTTTAGGTTCTTAACCGTAGGTTTTTTATTGATCAATTATGCTTGCTGTTGGTGGAATCTAAGAGACCAAACATGGACACCTTGGTCCCTGTTTATTGGCATATATGATCCAAAATGGAGGAGGCAACTTCCCATGCCTCCCCCCTCCTTTACTTGCTGTAGAAACTACCCAAAAGAGACCAAGAGCTGGAGACTCCACAACTCCAGCACCCTGGTGGGCCTTTGCAAGGGCCTACACAGCCCTAGAAAGACCCCAAGAAGCCCACAGATGCATCCTAACTGGCAAAGCCCTTAAAAATGCATTTTTATGTGTGATCTTTGATTTTCATTGATTTGAATAATCTCATAACTAAACCAAATGAACCAATAGGGTTTCCGGGTCACCCGGAAACCCAACAAGGTACCTGGACCACCGGTCCAACTTGGAACACTAGTGGGCCTTCCAACGGGGCCCACCAAGCCCAATAAATCGGAAAGCATGCAAATAAGCAAGATTAAGTGAAATCAACCAATCAAATCGGATGGGCCAAACCCAATGCGGCCCACCCAAACTTTGTTTGTGGAATGAAGTGTGAAATGCATGGTTTGGCCGAGACTCTGGGTAAGGGCCTATCGGGCCCGCCAAGGCCCATTAACTAAACCTAAGAAGGGTGCAAACCCTAAACCTCAAGGAACCGGGCTTTCAAGCCCAAATTTGGACTACAGGCCCCAAGCCCGATGTCCAATTCATTTTGGCCAATATAAGCAAGATAAGTTAAACCTTTTTTGGCAACCCACATGGGGGCCCACCTAGGGGCCCGCAAACCAATGCCGACTCACTTCTGACATGAAAAATACTTAAGTTCCAAACTTAAACCTTAATATAAAATCAATTCATTTCACCTAAGCCCACAGGGCCTCCTAGGCTTAGACGGAGGCCCACATGGGTACATGGGCTTACCCAAGCCCACCAAGGACATCGTGGACCTTCCAACGGGGCCCACACCATCAGACTCAGATCACCTAATTTAAGCAAAATAAAATCAACTAAAGGGACCCACACCAACTCTGGGGGTCCCGCCAGGACCTAACTAAAATGGCATGCTGGATTAGGAATCGGGTGAGAACCAAAATAAAGCTGACTCAGACCAGGGAACCCACGGGACTCGTCATTCGACGGGGCGGACTGGGGTGTCTACGGACTTCCCCAGACCGCAACCGAGACTTGCCTCAGAATCTCAAGCCGCAGATCAAACCAATAGATAAGATTAGGCACCCAGGTGTCCGCCTGCACCCCATCAGGCGGTGGCGACTCCGATTTCCCGTTTTCTACCAGTGCGACCGTTTTTCAGGCGCGCATAGCCTGGCGACTCCACTGGGGAACACTCAGCCCAGTAGGACCCTGTTTAGCTTGAGTCAGCTTAAGAGGGATTTAGTTGATATTTTAGGACTTTTTTTTACTATCTTTGTTAGTAAAACGTAGAATACACGTAACTATGTATTCTGGGGAGTCCTGACAAACGGACATGATAATCGCCTAAGGTAAGTGGTTTTTAATGGGACCGTTGTGACCCTTCCACTTACCTGGGGACTCTCCCGGAACTTCGTATTGCGTGCCATTCTGCACTTTACTATGGAAAGATGGCAAAGATTCCTTTATCAACTAAATTCAAACAAAACTCACCCGTATAGACACAGCACGAAGCCTACTTGCACACACGAACACACCACCACACCGTGGATGGCGTATTTTTCTTATGAACTGCATAAACTGCGTGGGGTGACACGCACGAGGGAGGATGCGTGGATGATCCGACCCATAATGAATGAGAGTTACGGATATTGCATCTTCTTTACCAAGACTTAGACCTCTCTAGCAGCCTACCCTTCTGATTCCTACAAACTGATCTTTGGGATGGTATTAGCACCTACGCTCCCGTGGCTTGCCGGGGAAAGCAGGGTAAACCCATCCCCCCAGTTTTCTGGAGTCCATTAGCACCACCGGTTTCTTGCCGTGGCACGCGAGGATCCAGTACTGGTCCAGACCCTTGTAGGCTTATGTCTCGGGCTGGGTATCCTTCCCCACCTAACGTTTCTGAATAAACCTCGCGTTGAGCATGAGAGGGTGAGTAGGATGTGAATGATGAATAAAATCGGAATAAAGTCCAGAGTCCATTAGGGGCAGCAACCCCCGCTTTTGGCATCAAATGGAGTAAACCCTAGATCATGGGCGACCTCAGCCCTAATTTAGGAAGTTCACCTAATTATGATCAGGGGAACCACCCCAGATCCATGCATGGAGTCCTGTATGCTATGGGTCTTGACCCATTAGAGTCCGCTGGGAGCACTTTAAGTCCAGATTGGTCTTCTAGAGCAGATGAAAGCAGGCCAGATCAGAACAAGAGCACTAAACCCTAGATCTAGGAATTTTTAGCCTACCCGCTTGGAAGGCAATTTGTACCCTCCCTTTTGGCTCCCAACAGCCTTAAGGATGAATTCTTTACAGCTTTGTAAATATTTTTGTAAACCTTCGCCCTCGATGGCAAGTTGTAATTTTTGTTGTGGTCCGACACCAGAAGCAGATGAAAGAACAGATGAAAGATAGAAAGACTGATCAGGACTTGAGTGTGCTCCTATACACAAGTATGTCTAGGAGTCGCGCCTTCACTGGTGCCAACCCTTAGGACCACACACCATGAGTGCCTAAGTTAAATTCCGCATTGCTTTATCTTTTGCTTTATTCTGTGAAGCATGTTAGAACTGCTAAGTAGATAGCCCTTTTACTTACGATTATGCATACTTTAGGACTAATTGAGAGGTTTGGTGTGGAACCTTAAACTGGTTTGGAATTTCGATTGGATAGTTGGCATGGCATCGTCATCCTCATCTGAGAGAATCCGCTTCCCTAGAATAGAGAAGTGTGCCTGGGATACCCCCTGGATCCGTTCTTGGACAAGGCAGCTCCAAGGGAGTGAGCAGATTGAATGGGAGCACAAATACCGTATGGGACAGACTTTGTCCCTATTAAATGTGCCGATCAACTGGGATATGATCCAAGCAACCTTGCTTTTCTGGGATCCCGAGCTTTCAGTGTTTCGATTCGGGATCAACGAGTTGACTCCCACAGTTGAGGAACTTGACCTGTTCCTCCGATTTCGCGACTTAGGAGAACCCGCTAGGCCAAGTCTCAAAGAAAGCTACAAGAATGAAGCTTGCGTTTTCTTTGGCCTCTCAAGGGGAGAATTCCAGACCTTAGGAGGTGACAAATCATTTACTCGGGTCTCTAAAGCATTCTTAGCTGAGAAAATGAGAAACAAAAAGCAGGAAAGACCCCGAGCTTGGTTTGACACCTTCACCCTTGTGGTTCTATCGCAAATCTTCTTTCCAACTGGGGGAGACACCATTAATTTGGCCCTCATGGAAATTGTGGATCAACTTAAGACGGGGTACCGAATCATGCCACTGATCCTAGCTCAACTGTTCCATTCCCTGACTTTGTCCAAAAACGGAACCCGGAGGTTTCAAGGGTGCGCTCCCCTTCTCCACATTTGGCTGCAAGACCACCTGATGGTGTCATCACCCGTCAGTGCATATTACAAGGCAACCGGCGACAATATCCATTGGTTGGCTCAAAGAGAGATCAAACCAGACCTACCCGCTCGTGAGGATTGGTTTAACCACTTTCTCCACCTGAAGGGAGAAACAGACATTAGATGGTGGGGTACATACAACATCCCTTACACCCCCATCATAGCTTTCAAGAAAAGGGAGGGACTTGCCTTGATAGGCCTTACCCAGGCCGTGCCGTACTATCCGATTCGGGTTCTGAGACAGTTTGGGAAACCGCAGGGAATCCCGATCCAGGACAACCTGAGCGGTTTGATTGGTCCACTCACTAAGGGACTGAGGACACAGTTGCTGGTAGAGTGGAAGACGGTGTGCGTATACCGGGAGGACGTCTTCACCGAATTACACTTTCGAGACTACGAGCAGTGGATAGCTCGGGAATTTGGCCACGACGGCCCCCACCTCTTCAGCCTGTCGCTTCAAGCGACATTCCAGTTCCGCCCCCTAACACATATAGGGACAGGGTGGTCGAACTGCAAGAGACTCACTCCCGTATCCATTCAGCTTACGTGGATTCGGAACGGGAGAGTAGGCAGGCCAATACGGCCTTGCAACATGAATTGGACTTGGTGCGCAAACGCGCTGAGGAGGACCGACGTCTGCGGAACAAGCTTCTGCGCGCCTTGAGGAGGCAAGACGTGTCCTCCCACTATGATGATGACCAACCTAGCTAGACTTTGGTTTTGTTGTTTTTCTTTTTTTTTATGAATATGCTAATGTACTGTGAGCCGCTGTGGCACTTTTTTTTATTAAGCATGAATTGCCTTTCTATTCTGTTATGTGTTCAAACTTAACAAAACAAGAACCTGAAATAAAAGAACTAATTCCCTCAAAAAGGGCAACTCGGTCTCCAATAGACCATCTCTCTCAATCAATTGTAGAATTTCTGGTCGCTGCGACCCCAACTCTTTTAATGGCATCTTTCTCATTGAGATCCTGAAACCCGGCAAGTGTTTAAAAAACCCGAGAATTTGAGCTCAGATCACACCCGTCTGCATCTTCCCCAAGATCATTCGGTCGAATTTCCTTAGGGCACCGAAGCCGCCGACGGATGAGTCGGATATTGGTGGAGGAGCGTCCTGGCATAGCCTACCCCATTTAGTGACACCAAAGCCGCCGGTGAGTGAATCGGATATTGGCTGCGGAGCGTCCGGGTACTACTAGCCGAATTCTTAGGGCACCGAAACCGCCGACGGATGAGTTGGATATTGGTGGAGGAGCGTCCTGGCATAGCCTACCCCTTTTGTGACACCAAAGCCACCAGTGATTGAATCGGATATTGGCTGCGGAGCGTCCGGGTACTACTAGCCGAATCGTTTAGGGCACCGAAACCGCTGACGGATGAGTTGGATATTGGTGGAGGAGCGTCCTGGCATAGCCTACCCCTTTTGTGACACCAAAGCCGCCGGTGATTGAATCGGATATTGGCTGCGGAGCGTCTGGGTACTACTAGCCGAATTCTCAGTTTGCCAAAGCCGTTGACGGATGAGTCGGACGTAGCTAAAGCAACCCTGGGTGCTGCCTTATCAGCCCCCTTCTTTGGCCATGCGTGGTCCAGCCTTGTGATTCTGAGCTCAACAAAAAAAAAAAAAAAAAACCAGTTTTAAAAAGGGTTCCCTTCCCTTGTCGTGTTAAAAGCGACTAAAATAGACCAGTTAAACTGGGTTCTCTTCCCCAGGTACCTGCGGGTATCTAAAATAGACCAGGTTCATAGGGTTCCCTTTCCCAGCTGCACCCGTACAGCTAAAATAGACCAGTATCCATAAAATTAGGGTTCTCTTTCCCAGGTACCTATGGGTTACCTAAAACAGATCAGTTGAAAAAAGTTTAGGTTCTCTTCCCTTGCCACCTACGGGTAGCTAAAATAGATTCGGTCCTTAGGGTTCTCTTCCCCGGTTGTCTTAGAATAGCCAAAATAGATCAGTCTTTAGCAGTCACTTAGGGTTCTCTTCCCCGGGTACTTGCGGGTACCTAAAATAGATCAGTTTAATCAAAGTTTAGGTTCTCTTCCCTTGTTGCCTTAGGGTAGCTAAAATAGATCAGTGAACTCAAATCCAATCAAGAAATCAGCATAAATCAAATAAACAAGTTATGTCAAATAAATTGCAATGAATGATTCATGTGAATTGCACTAATGCCTGTGAATTGCTACCAGGTACCCAAAATTGCTTTCAGAAGTCCGTACCTGCTAAGATCGAGGAGAAGGCTCGAAATGGACCGACAAGGAGAGCAGACACCACCAGGGCAGCATCCGGCAGAACCTAGTCACGCACAAGTAGTCAGTGAGATGCAACAGAGAATTGACGGCATGAGTTCCATCATTCAGGAACTAATGGCTGAGCTGAGGGAGTTAAGACAGGCCCCACCAGTGGCACCAGTCGCCCAGCAACCGCCACAAGCAGAAGTGGCACCACCACCACGCCCGGCCAATCCCCCTCCCCTAGCACCACCACCACCACCGGCAGCGCCATTCCATATTCCCCAACCAGATCAGCTTCTGCCTGTCCAACTGGGGCAAGGGGATGAGGATTGGTACAGGGCCCAGGAGATACAGTTTGAGGAGAAGCTGACAGCAGTGAGAGAAGAGAACAGGGCAGAGATGGCCACCTTGAAGGAACAGCTCAAACAACTCCAACCAAGCACAGTGCAGAGTGAGGCTACCCTGGAAAGCCTCTGCTTCTTTTCAGACATCCAACTCCCGGCCAAGTTCAAGTGCCCTGAGTTACACCAGTTCGATGGCACCGGGTGCCCACTAAACCACTTGAGGTCGTACTCAGGCGACATGTGTCAGTACGCTAAAGAAGAACGGATCATGGTGCAGTTCTTCCAGAAGTCATTAACTGGGGCCGCTTACTCCTGGTTCTTGAGTTTGGATAAGGGTAAGATCAAGACATGGAATGATTTGGCAGCTGTTTTCATCCAGCAGTACCGCCTGAACAGTCAAATTGTGCAGACTAGGGTAGAGTTGCAGAGGCTGGCTAAGAAGAGCCAGGAATCAGTGAGAGAATATGCCAAGCGCTGGAAGGAGCTGGCAGCATTAGTGCAGCCACCATTGCTAGAGCAAGAAATGACGTCGTTGTTCATTGCGTCATTAGGTCAGCCCTTCTTCTCTCTGCTGCTGGGGCAAAGCACGTCGAATTTCAATGATCTGATCCTGACGGCAGATCGAATAGAGGATGCAGTAAGAGCTGGAAAGATTGACGGCAGCGGGCAGAGTGCCCCACCAAGAAGGCCTGTGACTGGGCAAACTAGCAGAAATCAGGGGCAGGAGCCCAGAAGGCAAGAGCAGCAAGCTGTGAACTATGTATACCCGGCACAGCCCCACCATTTCTCCCAAAGACCAGAGGCGGTGGCACCCCAAGGAACAGGGCAGGCTGCCTACCAAGGGGTAAGAAGGACGAGAGAAGAAATGGAAGCTAGGATGAAGCGGGTCTTCACTCCACTCCCGTATGCACCAGCAGAGTTGCTGCCTACTTTGTTGAAGAAGGGGTATGTGCAAGTCAAGCCCCCGAACCCCAGGTTGGTCAATGCTAGGAGCTACAATGCAGCCGAGCGGTGCGAGTACCACTCTGGTGCCCCAGGGCATCACACTAATCGGTGCTGGGACCTAAGGCACGATATCCAGGACTTGATTGATAGCAAGCGCATCACGGTTGACCCCCCGGCACCACCCGCCCAGACTCCAGCGGCCGGCGTAACTACCAATCCTCTCCCAGATCACTCAAAGGCCTCTACTAGTAGAACGGCAAATCAGGTAAGCAGTGATCAAAGCACCGGGCAGTTCGACCCTTCTACACTTATTGGCTGGCCAGGGCAGACAGTGAGGGTGCAACTTCAAGCAGAAGCCCCCTTGACAGCAATTATGGTTAAGAAGGATACAGACGCCTACATCTATGTTATAGAGGATGAACCTCAGAGCAGTGAGGAAGTCACGGGGCCGTGGAACCCGGTACAGTGCGGATGGATCAGCGACTCCCCATCCCCTCCACGCAGAGAAGGAATCGGTAGTTCCGAAGGACCCTAGTTCCGAAATGGGCCACAGGACACGGACGCGTCAGTGGGCAGTTCAAGGGTACCCCCGCAGATGTCTACCGAATGGCCACCCGAGTATATGTCTGCGACATCCGAGCCGGACCTACAATCCCTCATCGATCTCCTATCAGCGGAACCGAGTTCAGAATCTTCTTCCCATGGCACGTCTGAATGGTTCGTCCCCCCTCATGCCACGGAAGAAGAAGAACCACCATCCACTCCTGAATTTGCAACCCTGCTTGATCCGTATGAGAGTTTAGACGAGTCCCCTGATACGGACTTAGAAGACACATCGGCAGAAGAAAGCAGGGCAGTGAACGTTATCGAAGGAGATGGCAGTGACTTCCCTACTGATCTCCCTCTGGTGCACTTCCACGCACCCACAGACCAAGAGTTTTTCTACCCCACCCCTCTCGCCAACCCCTCCGCCCTTAACATCCACGATATCATGGACTCGCCTCCACAGGACCCCTTCCACCTTTCATTCGAACCACCCACACTGAATCTTTCAAAGCTCAACCTGGAGCCGCCCTCGTACAAGGCCGCACCCCCACCTTACCCCACCCAATCTTTCCACCATCAAGCCACCTCCACAACCACCATTGAAGCAGAAATCGACCGAATCACCCGATCTGGTCGATACGTAAACACCGATCCCCCACCCGCACCAGAGGGAGCAGAAGCTGAAGCTGAAGCAAAAAGGAAAGAAAAAGGGAAGGACGTGGTTACAGAATTGCCACCGACCCTCAAGAGAAAGGGAAGGGCTACAGAGGAGGAGGTCACAGATTTGCACCACAGCATCTACACTCCCGGGTATGATCTCCTCCAGCAGTTGAACAAGGTACCCGCCCAGATCTCCATAATGAGGCTTCTGATCGACTCAGAGAAGCACCGGGCAGTGCTAATGAGGGTCCTGGGCGATGCACACGTACCAACGGATATTGATCCTGAGCAGCTAGGGGCAGTGGTGTCAGTGATCATGGCACCCCAGGCAATCTCTTTCTCTGCAGCGGATCTGCCACCGGAGGGTTGTGACCATGCTGAGCCACTTTATATAACTGTGAAGTGTGTAGATCTCATTGTAAAGCAAGCCATGATCGACAATGGGTCAGCGTTGAATATATGCCCAATGAGGACATTCCATAGCTTACAATTGAGCCCTACCATGATCAAGCCAAGTGGGCACAACGTCAAAGGCTTTGACAACGCCCGAAGGGATTCACTGGGAGAGGTCACTTTGGTGATCATAATTGCAGACAGGCCCTTTACCATGGAGTTTGAACTCATGGACATCAATGCCTCATTCAATCTACTGATCGGGAGGCCTTGGCTGCATCAGGCAGGAGCAGTATCTTCCACACTGCACAGGATGGTCCGGTTCGTATCAGGCAACGAACTTATAATAGTACATGCTGAGGACCACCGAGAGTTCGAAAGGGTCGGAGTACCCTATGTGGATTATGAGTTACCCACCACACTCAATTTCCGAGCTGTGGAGATGGTGCAGGTGAATCATATCCCTGAGTCTAAAAGGGGGCGAAGACTCTCGAAAAGGCAAAGAAAGAACATGTTTAGTGCCGCTGATTGCGCAGATTGGGGTCTCAGAGCCGGTGATGGACTGGGCAAGTATAAGCAGGGAATTAAGGCAGCCATCCAACCTTATGGGCAGACTACTGGGTTTGGACTGGGGTTCAGGCCGCAGCCGGAAGACTACTCCCGACTCCTGGGGAACCGTGCCGAAAGGAAAAGAGCCAGAGTTGAAGGTAGGGATCCGCATTGGCCGATCTGTGTGCATGGTGAGCTGTATCATCACTTCGCCAATATGGAGCGTGAAGCGGCTCAGTCCCTCAAAAACATCATTCCGCAGGGATGGGGCGACGAGTTTGAGGACACCCCAGATACGGAAGAAGACTATTTGGAAGGACTAGCACAGATGCTTTGGGAAGAACTGCCAACCCTAGAAATGATCGGAAATGCAGTGGAGGTGGACCCGCTAGCACTGGAAGGGTCGCCAGATAATGTGCCAGCGTTGGTCGCTCTAGAATCTGTTGATGAAGTTACCGTGGCTTTCCCTCCACCAGAAGAGCCGTTCATCCTTGAGGGAATACCTGTCTCACCTGCAATCGCAGTTGAAGCACCGCCGCCTGCTCCCGTCGAAGAATCCAGAGAGGAAGAAGGCCCTGTCATGTATATTTGCATGATGGAAGGACAAGACAGCTCAGGGACCCCAACCCGCAGGCCAAGGTCGCCTCCTCCACCTCCTTATGTCCCACACCCAGGGACCCGTGACGGCCTGAACCGGATGTTCCGCAACATGCCTCAGGTGCTAGGGCCAGTGCCCGAAGAAGTGTACCACGCAGCTTATGGCAAATGGGCACCACCTGCTTACTCTTCTACGGTGCCTGGGGTACCAACTGGAATACCCATAATGTTTGCACCTCCCAGAGTTGACCCGGCCAACGAGGTCACCATCGCATATGCGCACCCGAGGACGAGATACCGATGGCAATTGCCCTCAGTGGATCATGGGTAAGGGTATCGTCAGAGTCTGGCCCCCGATCAGAGAGAAGCCAGAACAAACCGGTAGGAGGCGCAGCACATGACCCTATCTACATTTCATCTGATGAGAGCACCAATATGGTGCTGACTGAAGAATTGAAGAAGGCAGCTGTCATCAACAAGGAAGACCTGGCACCACTGAAGAATTGGAGCGCCAAACCTTTTGCAACTAGCAGGGCTAACACTTTCAAGGGGGTTTCTGTCACCTCTGAAATTTCTGTTGTAGCTACTGCTGAACTTTTTAATGAATATCTGAACTCTTTCTACTATTTGCATCTGTCAAAATATGAAAATAACAAAAATAATCAACTTAAGCATCGCAACCTTAGTGTCAATCCCGACGCACACCCGGAAGAGCTGGGGCACGGGATAGATAACAGGATTGCCATAATGGAACAAAAAGAACAAAAAGAAATTGAAAAGCCAATGCAAATGGCAACAATAAATAAAGAGCATGAGCCGGTGTCCAATCCTGAAAGCGAGCAAGGACTCGACAAGTCAGATTGCGACATCAGCCCATCGCAGCTAGGAGATTCAAACATCGTCCCCTGTGAGCCTTTCGAGCATGAGGACGACGATGAATCATGGGAGACCCCACTGGAAATCCAACTTGCATTGGAAAGACATGAAAAGGGTCTCCAGGCAAATATCGAGGAAACAGAGCCAATTGACATAGGTGACATGGCACAACCAAGGATACTCCAAATTGGTAAAAAACTGTCACAATTATTGAGAAAACAGATGATTGATTTTCTGAAATCTTATTTTGACGTGTTTGCATGGTCGTACGAAGATATGCCTGGGTTAGACACGGATTTGGTTGTGCATCGGTTACCGACAAAGTCTGAGGCCATACCTATGAAGCAGAAGCTTAGGCGCACGAAACTGGAATGGGCCCTGAAGATTAAGGAAGAGGTTACCAAGCAATTGGATGCAGGATTTTTACAAGTGACTCACTACCCTGAGTGGCTAGCCAACATTGTCCCAGTTCCCAAGAAAGACGGGAAGGTTAGGATGTGTGTGGACTACCGAGATTTGAATAGAGCAAGCCCAAAGGATGATTTCCCGTTGCCACACATAGATGTACTGGTCAATAATACAGCAACGCATTCGGTGTTCTCTTTCATGGATGGCTTTTCTGGTTACAACCAGATAAGGATGGCACCTGAGGATATGGAGAAGACATCTTTCATCACGCACTGGGGAACCTACTGCTACCGTGTAATGCCATTTGGACTAAAGAATGCGGGTGCTACATACCAGCGTGCAATGACCTTGTTGTTCCACGACATGATGCACAAAGAGATGGAAGTGTATGTGGACGACATGATAGCAAAGTCAAAGGAGGAAGAGGACCACTAGGTAAATCTCGGAAAAGTATTTGACAGACTCAGGGAACACAAGCTCCGACTCAACCCAAACAAGTGTGTGTTTGGAGTCACTTCAGGCAAACTGCTCGGATTCATAGTAGGCAAGCGTGGAATTGAGGTTGATCCTGCCAAGGCCAAGGCGATTCTGGAAATGCCACCGCCATCAACAGAAAAGGAAGTGAGAGGGTTCCTGGGCAGACTGCAATACATCAGTAGATTCATCGCACAGATGACTCCCGTGTGTGAACCTATATTCAAACTGCTTAAAAAGGATAACCCTGTGGTTTGGAATGAAGACTGCCAAGCAGCGTTTGACAAGATTAAGGCTTACTTGATGAGTCCACCGACGTTGGTACCACCGGTTCCGGGACGACCCTTGATCATGTATCTGACAGTCTCGGAGACAGCTGTAGGCTGTGTACTAGGGCAGCACGATGAGAACGGAAGAAAAGAACAAGCTATCTACTACCTGAGTAAGAAGTTTACCAACTTTGAGGTCAGATACACGATACTTGAAAAGACGTGTTGCGCCCTGGTCTGGGCAGCTCAGAAGCTTCGGCACTATCTACTCAGTCATACGGTCCTGTTAATCTCAAATCTTGATCCGTTGAAGTATATTTTTGAAAAGCCGATCTCCACGGGTAGGGTCGCCAGATGGCAGGTGCTTTTATCAGAATATGATATCGTCTACACAACTAGAAAGGCGATAAAGGGACAAGCAGTGGCGGATCACTTGGCAGAGCATCCCCTACCTGATTACCAACCACTCATGACTCACTTCCCAGACGAAGACGTGATGTGCACAGAATCTGCAAAGGATACAGAAGAAACCAAATGGCAGATGTTCTTTGATGGGGCAGTCAATGTAAATGGAAAAGGAATTGGAGCAGTATTAATCTCCCCAGATGGTGTCCACCACCCAATAGCGGCAAAACTTATGTTCGATTGCACTAGCAATATGGCCGAGTATGAAGCATGTGTTTTAGGTCTGCGGGCAGCAATCGAAATGCGCATACAAGAACTGAAGGTATTCGGCGACTCGTGTCTCATCATTCATCAAGTTATGGGAGATTGGAGAACCCGAGATACAAAGTTGGTACCATACCAAGAGTTGGTCAAAGAATTAGAAGAGCAATTCGACAGTGTGACCTTTGACTACATGCCACGAGATGGGAATCGGTTCGCAGACGCACTGGCAACATTGGCGTCAATGACCACCATCACTAATGACACCTGGGTGCAACCCTTGGAGATAGAGATTCGGCGTTATCCCGTCTGCTGTTTTAGCATTGAGAAACTCGCACCCGAAGGAGAACCTTGGTATGCGGACATTGAGAGATATCTAAAGGAAAGGACCTTGCCAGAAAGTGCCACAGCCGCAGAGAAGCGAACCATTCAGAGGTTGGCAGGGCAATTCTTCTACAGTGGAGGTAGAGTGTACAAAAAATCGTACAATGATTCGCTACTGCTATGTGTCAAAGAAGACGATGCTCAGAAGCTAATTGAGGAAGTCCATGGCGGGTTGTGTGGGGCACACATGAACGGGCATATGCTAGCCAGGAAGATCATAAGGATGGGTTACTACTGGATGACTATGGAGGCAGATTGCTATGCTCATGTCAGGAAGTGTCAACTATGCCAAATCTATGCTGACAATATCTATGCACCACCGAACACACTGTATTCCATGACGTCGCCTTGGCCATTCGCCATCTGGGGGATTGATATGATAGGCCAGGTCCATCCGAAGGCTTCGAACGGGCACCGGTTCATCTTAGTGGCAATCGACTACTTTACCAAGTGGGTAGAAGCCATGTCCTTTGTAGATGTGAAGGGATCCCATGTGCTCAAGTTTATAAAAAACAACATAGTCTGTCGCTATGGCGTGCCTGAGGTGATCATCACAGACAATGCAAAGAATTTGAACAACAAGGACATGGAAAAGATGTGTGCAGATCTGAAGATCAGACATCTGAACTCCACAGCATACCGACCCAAGATGAACGGGGCAGTAGAGGCTGCCAACAAGAACCTGAAGAAGATCCTCGAGAAAATGGTGGTCACCTACAGAGACTGGCACGAGAAGTTACCTTATGCACTACACGCCTATCGGAAGTCGATCAGGACATCGACCGGGGCAACCCCGTTCTCCTTGGTATATGGAATGGAAGCAGTCCTCCCCGTGGAAATACAAATCCCGTCACTCAGAATTCTAAAGCAGTCCTTATGCATGAATTCTAAAAGAAGGTAAAGCCATGACAGTTCAAAGTAGGAGATCTAGTGTTGAAACGGATTCTTCCCCATCAAGAGGACAACCGAGGGAAATTCAAGCCAAACTACGAAGGGCCGTTCGTAGTCCACAAAGTCTTGTCTAGAGGAGCACTCATCCTACAAGAGATGGACGGGGCAGTTTTTCCTGAGCCGATAAATGCAGATGCAGTCAAACTGTACTATGCCTGAGATCGTTCCAATTGGGAAATGAAGAGAGGCCATCCTTGACTCTCTTTTAGCCCATAAACCCCTTTAGATACCCCTAATTCTCCCCTAGTTAGACAATTTTGAGCTTTGGAATTCTTTCAACCTATCACAAGTGTTCTACACCTCAAATAGGGCATTCCTGGCATAGCAAAGAGAAGAAATGGGGCACCCATGCCCCGAAAAACTTCTGAAAAAAAAAAAAAAAGGAGAAAAAAAAAGGAAAAAAAAAATTTGGAAATTTCTTACCTAACCAAAAAATGGAAATGCAAATAAGCCAGGATGTAAGTCCTACCATCAATAAAGTAGCACACTTGATAAACCTAGAAGTCTAAGCCTTTTGAGCCACTTACCTTTCTTTCATAACCAAGACCAAGCCTACATTTGGTCCTATCTCTAAGACCTTTCAGATCCCAAAAGGAATGATCAGGGCAAACAGTTAGGTCCGCATTCGTTGGCAATGATGGAATTCAGAGTTTTGGAAGGCTGGGCACAGTGAAAACCCGAAAAAATGGCGTTGTGTGGTTAGTCAAAAAAAAAAAAAAAAAAAAAAAAAAAAAAAAAAAAAAAAAGAAGAAGAAAAAGAGAAGAACTGGTCGCATCCGAATTGGGCAGAACAAGGAACAGAATGAGCAGTAACAGTGGCAGTGGCAGACTATGAGCAGAGAGTGATAGACAAATCTTAAGGATCCGGACCGGCAGGTTGTGCCTGAGCAGAAAACTCCGCAGAGGCCTGTGATGACGATGCTACTGAGAACACCAAGCATCCAAGTCCTGTTTGACCTGGGAAATTACTTGTGATATTGCAAACACAGACACACACTTCCACACTTGTTTCTCTGAAATTGTTCTGTTTAACTGTTTTGAGTACCATAGTGTGCCACTAACCTTAGTTGATGAGTCTCTCAACGTTGGTAGAGGCCACCTTTAGCTGCAATGGGCAAAATGGCCTGAAGCAAAGAAAAAGAAAAAAGAAAATAGATGTGCTTGCATTCCCCAGCTATTCCTCAACTAATGCATTGTTTCTTGCCAACCCTCACAGGTACGGCAACAGTAAGAAGGCGGATATTCTCTCCCAGATCCCCAGTGAAGCTCCTTCAAACAAATGGAGGGCAATCTCCACCAACCCCACTGGAGTCCTGTCAACAATAAGAAATGATGATCAAGGATGCAATTCTCTCAAGCTTCACTCAGTCTGAAGAGGTCGGCCTCACGGAGAAAAGCAACACAGAAATAAGGTGGACTCACGCCAAACCCCTGCAAAGCTCCTCCACACTCAACAAGAACTCAGACGAGCAGGATGATGAGTTCGAACCCGGGCAGAAGGAAAAGGCCTCCCAAGGAAAATGGCGGCGTAAAGGACCACACTTATCCCCAGCAAGGCAGCTTTCCCCAAGGGAACCTTCACATATGTCAAGAGCGAGAGAGGACCGCGAAGCAAGGGTCCTTACTTAATCACCAGTAGCAATCACTCCAAACAAGGAGACCCCTACTCCGAAGGAGAACCACAAGGCACGCTGTGGGAAAGGAAGCAGCAAGACATGAAGAAGGATGAGCATAAATCAAGATATCATCAGGCAAGATGGCCCCTTTTGTAATTTTTGATTTCACACTTTTGTAAATAGAGTAGAGCAGGTGTGAGCTCCCTTGAGGCACTGGACAGCACTGGAAGCACCTCCTCACCAACAGCAGCTCCTCCTCCGCTATTCCCTCCTCCTTTCTCCATTTGGTCAACATCCTAACCCAACCCTTGGCCATCAAATCCAACAAAAAAAAAATGATGATGAAAAAAATGAAAGCAAACTTCAAGTAAAAGACAAAAAAAATGGATCGGAAGTCTGAAGTCACCTAAAAGCTTTAATGGAACAAACAAGAAGAAAAGAATGTTGTCAAGTGTTTGGCATCAACGCCGAAACAGGTAGGCGAGCTTAAGTCCAATCTAATCTCTTTCAAACCTAAATCAAATGCTGAAGAGTTGCCCTACAGAAACCCGAAAAGTAAAGGGTAAGGAAACTCTGAAGCCTGGAAGCGGCTCCACATCATTTGGACGCTTTCCTTTCTCAAAATGAAAACTTCAAAGGACTAAGCTCGTTGACCATGTCGACAGAAATGCCAGGAGCAAAAACAAGTTTCTTTTTTTCTCTTTGCCGTTCATCCGCAAGGTGACTCCGGCAAAGAGGGGCAGCTGTAAGCACCTCATTTTTGCGCTCCCGGAAGTGCCGGAAATGCAAAACCCTGCTAAAAAGTCAAACCCTGAAGGGTCGAAAGTTGACCTTTCGAATAAATGAAATCTGGCTACCTTGTTGTATCTCAATGGATAGAAAATCCTGACACGAGTCCAACGCAACTGAGTTTGCTGGAATCAGAGTCCGGGTGAAGGTTCTGTGGGCCGGTCAAACTTGAAAATGAGCCGAGAGTTGACTTTTCCTCGATTTCCGTGCCAAGTACCTTGCTCTATACCATTGGATAGAGAATCCTGACACGAGTCCAACGCAATTGAGTTTGCTCAAATCGGAGTCCGGATGAAAAAGATATGAACAGTCAAAGCTAGGGGCATTTCTGGATTTTTGGCAATGCCACATAGGATGCCACGTGTGCGCATGGGGGCTCCACATAGTATGCCACGTGGACACAATGAGGGCTGCACACGTGGCACCTCCTAACCCTTCACCTCCCAACCCTTCACTTCCCCATGAAACCCTTCATGTCCCCATAAAGAGTCTTCATTTCCCCATGAGACTCTTGGTTCCCCATGAGTCTCTTCACTTCCCAACCAATCCTCCACCTCCCATTAACCCTTCACCTCCCCAACACAAACAACCCTCTCTCCATCTTACACATGTCACCTCCCCAATAAAAATCCTCCACCTCCCATTAACCCTTGACCTCCCCCAACCTTTCCTCTCCACATGGCAACCATCCACTTCCTCATGAGAAAAACCCTTGACCTCCCATCACCTTTCCTCTCCACATGGCAACCCTCCACTTCCCCAAGAGAAAAACCCTTGATCTCCCCCAACCTTTCCCCTCCACATGGCAACCATCCACCTCCCCAATGAGTCTCTTCACTTCCCCATGCAACCCTTCATCTCCCATGGTATAAAAACCATTTTATTTCCAACACAAGGGAGGAGGACCATTGGGACCCCCTTTTTTCCATTCTCTCCCAAGCTATCCCACCCTCTCTATCTCTCCCATTCGTCCTCTCCAACAAAAAAGAAAATCTCTCCCATCTCTCCAACCTCTCTCCAAGAAAACCCACTCCAATCCCATCTCAAGCCTTGAAACCCCACAAAAAACCTCTTCTAATCACTTCTCTACACTTCTCTCTTCCTTCTAAACACTAAAGGAGATCTTTGGAGTGCATTTGGAGAAGAGGAAGTGCTGCTCAAGAGTTGCTCCAGCCGTGCCTTGGCTTCAAGAGGAGGTTAGCACAAGTCAAAGAAAGTTCTGAAGCCCTAGGTGAGTTCCTTGGCACCCTTTGTTAAACATACTTAAAAATAAATGAAATATGAGCATTTCCATTCTTTTTTTATGCCATGTGCCTACTGTTCTCTCATGTTAGGATTTGTTGGTTCATTTTATTTTTTTGTATATTAACTCCCATGGTAAGGGGAGGGCTTGTGTTCAATCGGAAAGGAGAGAAAGGGGCTACTCATGATCCTTTAAGTGTAATTTTTTCAGAATATGTTTTCTTTTCTTTGTTTGTTTATTGCTATTATTTATACGTGGGAGCATGTTCCCTCTCTTATTCTTTAATCCCATGTATCCCAGGTGTAACCCCCACTTACCCCTTCTTAAGACTTTTCTTTAAGTTAGATGGATGATTTAGGGAAACATATTTTGCTATGAATTGTGTGTGGAGTGCATGCTGAATTTTGCTTCTATTATTTATTTTATTTGTGCATAGTTCAACCGAGATTTTAAGCATGCATGTCCTTCAATAATCATTTATAAATATTTAGAGCATGCATAATGGATGAAGTCACACATTCATGTACATCAAGTATTCATGCATCAAGATCTCTAAAGCTTGCCATATTGTTGCCCTTTTCTTTTTACTCATTAGTACACTTCCACCGTGCTCCTTTCCCTCTCTTAACTTGCTGTCCCATGCAATATTTGTCACTTTCTACTTCATCTAGGTTGCTGTTTTTTTACTTATAAGGAATTAACCCCATCTTTCCGTACCTATTCCATGCATAGGTTCACATACCCAACCATTAGAAGCATGATCAGGTTTATATATGCATGTAAATATTTATTTGAGTTCATGTTCACAGCCAATGCATACACATATACATGCTTTATTGTTCACTTTTTATTTATATTTAAATGTCATGTCTTAGTTGCTTGATTGTCTTGGGTGCATGCATGAGTTCCCTACTTTAGGAATAAACCGAATGGTATCCTACTTAGGTCTTACTTGTTTGAATGCATGCATGAGTTGCTGTCCCCTTGGATAAAGTATGAGTATACATGTATTGGTCATTTGTTGGATCATGTTTTAGGTTCTTAACCGTAGGTTTTTTATTGATCAATTATGCTTGCTGTTGGTGGAATCTAAGAGACCAAACATGGACACCTTGGTCCCTGTTTATTGGCATATATGATCCAAAATGGAGGAGGCAACTTCCCATGCCTCCCCCCTCCTTTACTTGCTGTAGAAACTACCCAAAAGAGACCAAGAGCTGGAGACTCCACAACTCCAGCACCCTGGTGGGCCTTTGCAAGGGCCTACACAGCCCTAGAAAGACCCCAAGAAGCCCACAGATGCATCCTAACTGGCAAAGCCCTTAAAAATGCATTTTTATGTGTGATCTTTGATTTTCATTGATTTGAATAATCTCATAACTAAACCAAATGAACCAATAGGGTTTCCGGGTCACCCGGAAACCCAACAAGGTACCTGGACCACCGGTCCAACTTGGAACACTAGTGGGCCTTCCAACGGGGCCCACCAAGCCCAATAAATCGGAAAGCATGCAAATAAGCAAGATTAAGTGAAATCAACCAATCAAATCGGATGGGCCAAACCCAATGCGGCCCACCCAAACTTTGTTTGTGGAATGAAGTGTGAAATGCATGGTTTGGCCGAGACTCTGGGTAAGGGCCTATCGGGCCCGCCAAGGCCCATTAACTAAACCTAAGAAGGGTGCAAACCCTAAACCTCAAGGAACCGGGCTTTCAAGCCCAAATTTGGACTACAGGCCCCAAGCCCGATGTCCAATTCATTTTGGCCAATATAAGCAAGATAAGTTAAACCTTTTTTGGCAACCCACATGGGGGCCCACCTAGGGGCCCGCAAACCAATGCCGACTCACTTCTGACATGAAAAATACTTAAGTTCCAAACTTAAACCTTAATATAAAATCAATTCATTTCACCTAAGCCCACAGGGCCTCCTAGGCTTAGACGGAGGCCCACATGGGTACATGGGCTTACCCAAGCCCACCAAGGACATCGTGGACCTTCCAACGGGGCCCACACCATCAGACTCAGATCACCTAATTTAAGCAAAATAAAATCAACTAAAGGGACCCACACCAACTCTGGGGGTCCCGCCAGGACCTAACTAAAATGGCATGCTGGATTAGGAATCGGGTGAGAACCAAAATAAAGCTGACTCAGACCAGGGAACCCACGGGACCCGTCATTCGACGGGGCGGACTGGGGTGTCTACGGACTTCCCCAGACCGCAACTGAGACTTGCCTCAGAATCTCAAGCCGCAGATCAAACCAATAGATAAGATTAGGCACCCAGGTGTCCGCCTGCACCCCATTAGGCGGTGGCGACTCCGATTTCCCGTTTTCTACCAGTGCGACCGTTTTTCAGGCGCACACACCGAGGTCGTGACTTCAGAAAGCGAAAGTGAAAACATTCACCTTAGAATTTGAGTCAATGATGTGATGACAATGGGATCTGTGATTTGATTCCGGGCATCACTAGACTTGAGTTCTAAGTTGCAAATTAAGCCAAAACCCCAAAAACCATACGCTTGAAGGTGGAGAAACACGTTTTCAGCTAAAAGTACCCAATTGCGTTTGGGGAATTGGGTGTAAATGTGGGAAGGCCGTTTGCATGTTTTACAGGCCAAGGTATACTATGAATACCATATTGAAGGTAATACAAGGTGGCAGGGTAAAACCATGTTCTTTTTATGAATTTGTGAATATTGCAAGAATGATGTCCAAGCCCAATTTTGGGCAATTTTTAGAGGCTAAGTTAAGGTGAACATCAAGTGGGAATGAAAATAACCTAATCTGGTGAAAAAATGAGTCAAAAAGGGCCATTTCGGCATTAACCGGCAACTCAGGCCGGTTAAGAACAATTCCATTCATATCCGGTATAAATTGCCGGTTACAAAGGTGTGTGCGTGTATCCGGTCATTATTGCCGGATACAATAAGACATATCCTTATCCAGCACTTAATGCCGGATACGTGTAGAAAATGTATAAATGGGTTTTTTCAACCCGAATTTCCAGAATAAAATGCCTAAACACTGTGGATAATCCTTAGGCACCCCAAAGAGAATATAAAAATGTTTCAAAAATAAAAAACAAAAAAAATATTCTGTTAGGATTAAACCTAATTTTAAAACTCAAAGAGCAAGCTAAGGTGTCATATTTTTTGATATCAATTCAATTCAAACATGTGTCAAGAAACCTTGGTTGGTTATTTTTATCAATCAAATCAAAAATTGTGGGACCTTTGGAAGCCCTAAAATATTCCATAAAACCCTTGGTTGGTTATTTTTATCAATCAAATCAAAACATTTGTGGGACACTTGGAAGCCCTAGAATATTCCAAGAAACCTTTGGTTGGTTATTTTTATCAATCAAATCAAAAATTTGTGGGACCTTTGGAAGCCCTAAAATATTCCATAAAACCCTTGGTTGGTCTTTTTCGTACCAATCAAATCAAAAAATTTTGTGGGACCTTTGGAAGCCCTAAAATATTCCAACACACAAAAAATTAAAAAATAAAAAATAAAAAAAATAAAAAAAAAAAGCAAACAAAAAAAGTCTGGACTGGTGTTCACCTGACCTACTTGTCTACATCTATAGGGGTGTGACTCAAGTTAAATGGAATCTGACATGTCTCTTTACTTCCTTCCTCAGGTACACTTATTTGCAATCATTGCTCCCGTGACCAAATCCAAAGCCAGAGCCATGAACACTGAAGAGAACCAAGCCCAAGCTACTGTCCCTGCTCAAGACTTTGCTCAGCTGCAGGAGCAAGTGGCTGGTCTGGCCAAGATGCTGGGAGACTTATTGGTGGCTCAGGCCCAACAGGCCCAAAACCAAGCATCAACCTCCCATCAAGCAGCACTACCTCAGACCTATATTCCGCCTCCGGCTCAACCCATGCCTGAGCCCATTTTTGAACCGGTCCCTGAATCTATTCTGATAAGGGAGAATACAGCAGAATCAGAGAAAGAACTGGAGAAGGAAAAGGCCAGGGAGGAAATGGAAAGAAAAATGCTGCTCAGGATAGAAAGGATCCAGGAAGAGTTGAAGGAGGTAAAAGGGGGAAACAGCCACGGGGGTACCACTTTTGATGATCTCTGCATGTACCCTGATGTATGTCTACCGGCCAAATTCAAGTGCCCGGACTTTGACAAATTTGACCGCACAGGCTGCCCTATGAGCCACTTAAAACTATACTGCGGGGCCCTATGCCAATTTGGCCGGGATGACGGCATACTAATCCAACTCTTCCAGAGGAGTTTGACCGGGTCAGCTCTTAAGTGGTTCGCCACAGTGGACCATGGAAGGATCAGGAGGTGGAAGGACTTGGCCGACGCCTTTTTGGACCAGTACAAGTTTAACTCGGAGATCGTGCCAGACTGGTACGACATGATGAGAATGAGCAAAGGGAAAGATGAGCCTGTACGGCAGTATGCCAAGAGGTGGAGAGAGGCCGCCTCCCAGGTCAGGCCGCCTATGCAGGAACCGGAAATGATCTCAACGTTCATGGGCACACTGGGGCAGCATTTCTACAACCATTTGGTGGGTCAGATCACCACCAATTTTGCAGCCCTGGTGCAGATGGCGGACCGGATCGAGGAAGGGGCCAGGTCAGGAAGGCTTATAGACTATTCAACTCTGACTGGGTAAGCTGATTCCTCTGCCTCCATGACCCAGAAGAAGGGGGCTGGGTTCAAAAAGACCAGGGCCCGAAAAGAAGGAGAAGTGAACCTGGTCCAGGCTCCTCCGGCCAAGAAGCCGCTTCATGTGAATATCTCTGCACCCCAACAGGCCTAGCAGGCCCAGCAGTCATACCAGACTCCGCTGAATGTCAACTTCTCCCCCTCGGTGCCAGCAAACCCAAGGAGGGCTTTTTCCAAGGAAGAAAGGGAGGCCTGGTTGGCAGCAAGAAGGAACCGAGTCTTTACTCCCCTTCCTGTATCTCTTTCCCAATTACTGCCAACCCTGTTAAAGGGGGAATATGTGACCTTGAAGGAACCAAGCCCGAATGCCACTAAGGGAAGGAATTTTGATCTGGCAGTCACCTGTGACTTCCACATGGGTGCACCGGGGCATTCTACAGATGCTTGCTGGGTGTTGAAGTACGCGGTCCAGGACTTGTTGGACCAGAAGGCCTTGGTGTTCAACACTGCTGCACCCGCCCCATCGGGAAATGATATTGGGCAGAACCCTTTGTCATACCATAATGGGGCAGGCCCATCCAACTCTATCACTGCCATATCCACCACAAGAAGGGCCTTTGACCCATCCCAGCTCATAGCTCCTGTAGGGACCACGGTCCAGGTCCGATTTTTCCAAGAGAAGGAAGAAGAGGAGATCAATATGGTCTCCCAAAAAAACAATCCTGCTGCTGAGGACATTAGCTCCTCTTTGAACTGGGTCTCCTCTCTTATGGCCCAAATAAACACTGCAAGGCCTCCATTGGTCTTTAATTGCAGTCCACCCACTTGTTCACCATCCAAGCCATCAAAGGCTCCACTTGTCATCAACCTTGACCCCACCACTGCTTCCATCACTTCTTCTGTACCCGCAAAATCCAAGCTCCAGCCCTTGGTTGTAAATTTTCAACCAACCCACACTATCCTTAAACCGGCCCATACATCCCGTTCCAAACTCCAGCCATTAGTGGTTAATATCCCTAAATTAGCCTATTCTGAGGCCGCTGTACCATGGAATTACAGCGAGGGAATCACGGCTACGGTTCCAACGGTTAGGAACCAGAACCAGGAGGAGGTGAACCTCATGACGAGGTCAGGGAGATGTGCAGGGGGTGAAGAGAAAGAGAAGGAGACAGAAGTATAAAATGAGAAAAAAGAAAATGAAGAAAAAAGAAAACAAAAAGGAAAGACAAAAATAGGAGAAGACACCCCCCAGGGTGCAGAAAATGAGGCAGCCGACCTCATAAAAATAATCAAGAAAAGTGAATTCAATCTTGTGGATCAGTTAAACAAAGTCCCGGCCTAGATTTCAATACTGGGCCTTTTTCTGAATTCTGAAAAGCATAGGGATGCATTGTTAAGGGTGCTACAGAGTGTACATGTATCCCAGACCATTGATCCAGACCAGCTTGGCAAAATGGTTGGTCAAATCTTGTCACATAATGTGATAAGTTTCTCTGAGGGCAAGATCAGACCAGGTGGATGCTATCACGTTGACCCTTTGCACATCACAGTACTTTGTAAGGGTAGCATGGTGGCACGGGTTTTGATTGACAACGGGTCGGCGTTAAACGTCTGCCCATTAATCACTTTTGTCAAGCTGGGTCTGGACCAATCAAAGATTAAACAAAATGGGAGAATAGTGAGGGCTTTTGATAGCCCCAAGACCCACTCCCTGGGGGAGATTGAACTGCCAGTCACAATTGGGCCGAATATCTTCAACATCACATTTGAAGTGATGGATATACTCGCAGCCTTCAATCTGCTCCTAGGGAGGCCGTGGATACATTCGGCTAGGGCAATACCATCCACGCTACACTAGAGGGTGAAATATGTAAGAGGGCAAAGGGTGATAACAGTTCTAGCCGAAAACTTGGTGCCTCCCATCATGTCACCTGATCTACCCTTAATAAATGTGGACTTGACTGTCAACAAGATTGCATTCCACTCATTCCAATTTGAGGTGGTAAATTTCATACCTAGCGGGTGTGAGAAAAAGATGGAAAAGGGGACCACTGCAGAAAAGATGGTGAAGAAAGTGATGGAAAAATACCACTTTCACCCAAGGAAAGGCTTGGGAATCAATTTGCAGGGAATGGTGGAGCCAATCACGGCCAAGAAACTGATCCCTAAAGTAGGGTTGGGCTTCAAGCCTAGAGGTTGGAGAAGGATGAAGCATGAAGAAGGAGAGAAAATAAGCAAAGGAAAAGTCCCTCACTTAAGGGAAAATTTCCCTAAACCCTCCTATACAATCCAAATATCTCCTCCTATTGACCAATCCAAGCCTCCTTACCGAAACATCAACCCATTTCAAAAGCCTTTTGTTTCGGCCTTGCAACCATACAACCCATCTCCTATACTGGGAGTAGTAGACGGGCCTGGGCCATAGCCAGAGCAGCAGACAGACTACTCTGAAGATGTTGGGGCTTTATTCGCCATGACTGAAAGCGAAAAGACTAGTGGTGACAAGGAGCTACTATTCATTGATTGGGCCGCAGTAAAGATTCCGGAGGAGGTCATTTCTGGACTGGGCCCCGTAGCAGAAAAGGGCAGTACCCACTCGGTGATGATGGCATCGGATTCTGGGCTGGAGGATCAAGATTTCCTTATTTTCCCTGCTCCCGAAAAATTTGTATTGAACAATTGGGAGGAAACTCCCTTTACCTTTGAAGCAGCGTCGGTGTGGCAAACTGACGCGGCTTCCAAAAAAAAACTCCAATAGTGGAATGCCATTTCCCTGAAGGTCCTAATGAACCATCGTCTTCAGGGGAATTATGTTTAGAAGGCTCACAAAAAACCCAAAAATATTTTTCTATTTTTTCCAGGAAATTTAATTTTTTCAAAAGGGTCCAAACCACTTATGAACCATATAATCAAACCGAATTGGACTAGGTTGAATATGACTTCGACCTTGAGCTCGACTTTGACCTCATGGGGATCGAAGAAGATACCGAGGTCGAAGAAGAAGACATTCCAAAAGAAATTGAATACCAATTGGAACGTCATGAAAAGGGGGTCCAACCTAATATTGAGGAGACCATATCCATAAATCTTGGGACCGAAGATGACCCAAAAATTGTGAAAATCGGGTCATGCTTGTCTAATGTGCAACAAAATGAAATGTCACGGTTCTTGGCAGATTACAAGGACGTGTTTGCTTGGTTGTATCGGGACATGCTAGGGTTGGACACGGACATGGTGGTGCATAAGTTGCCAATTTTGCCAGGGGTTAAGCCGATTAAGCAGAAGCTGAGGAGATTGAAGCCGGAATGGACCTTAAAGGTCAAGGACGAAGTGGTCAAACAATTTCAAGCTGGATTTTTGGCAGTCTCTACGTACCCTGAGTGGCTCGCAAACATAGTGCCGGTACCAAAGAAGGACAGGAAAGTCCAAATGTGCGTGGACTACAGAGACTTGAACAAGGCAAGCCCAAAGGACGATTTTCCGCTTCCACACATCGACATTCTGGTCGATAATACTGTGGTTCATAGCCTATTCTCGTTCATGGATAGGTTCTCTGGATATAATCAGATCAAGATGGCTAAGGAAGATCAAGAGAAAACAGCATTTATCACACCTTGGGGCACATTCCACTACACGGTCATGCCGTTTGGGCTCAAAAATGCCGAGGCAACATACCAGCGGGCCATGACAGCACTATTCCATGATATGATCCATAAGGAGATGGAGGTATATGTGGATGATATGATTGCCAAATCGTGCAAAGAGGAGGACCACTTGATCAATCTGAAGAAAGTGTTTGATCGATTCAGGAAGTACAGCCTACGGCTTAACCCGACTAAGTGCGTCTTTGGGGCTACATCAGGGAAGTTACTGGGGTTTATAGTGAGCCGAAGAGGAATTGAAATTGACCCGGCTAAAGCCAAGGCCATAATTGAAATGCCAGCACCTAGAACCGAGAAGGAGGTTCCTGGTTTTCTCGGGAGGATTCAATACATAAGCCGGTTCATAGCACAGCTCACTGCTATCTGTGAACCAATTTTCAAGCTTTTGAGGAAAGATAACCCGACGGTCTGAAATGAGGATTGCCAGCAGGCCTTCGATACGATCAAGGAATATTTACTGAATCCACCTGTGCTAGTGCCACCAACTCCAGGAAGACCACTGATCCTGTACTTGTCAATGTTGGAAACATCGATGGGATGCGTCTTGGGGCAGCATGATGAGACTGGTAGAAAAGAAAGGGCAATTTACTATCTAAGTAAAAAATTCACAGAATATGAAGCCAAGTACTCACCATTGGAAAAGACTTGTTGTGCTCTAGTGTGGACAATTCAGAGGCTAAGGCATTACTTCCTTAGTCACTCCACACTATTGATATTTCGGATGGACCCGCTGAAATATCTATTTGAGAAACCGGCATTGACTGGCAGGACGGCAAAGTGGCAACTACTACTGTCCGAGTTTGATCTCACATACATCACCCAGAAGGCGATCAAGGGTCAAGCCATAGCTGATCACCTGGCTGCACATCCTCTGCCAGAATACCAACCCTTGAAAACCAACTTTCCAGATGAGGCAATTCTGTACACTGAAGAGGAGGAAAGTGAGAGTTCTTGGCAGATGTTCTTTGATGGAGCCGCCAACATGAATGGGAACGGAATAGGAGTAGTCTTGGTCAAACCAGATGGTTCACACATCCCGATCGCAGTGAAGCTGAGATTCCAGTGTACCAATAATATTGCGGAGTATGAAGCATGCATAATTGGGTTGCAAGCCGCCATGGATCATGAAGTAGAGGAACTTGACGTATACGAGGATTCGAGTCTTATCATCTTCCAAACAACTGGTGAGTGGAAAACCAAGGATCACAAATTGATCCCCTATCACCAGTATTTGGAAGAAATATGCACAAATTTCACTCGAATTTCCTTCAACTATATGCCAAGGGCCAAGAATCAGTTTGCGGATGCTCTAGCAACATTGGCTTCAATGGTCAGCATACTAGAAGGAGTAGACATTAGACCACTGGAAATTGAAGTCGGAGATGAACCGGCTTACTGTCTCGTTCTAGAGGGAGCACTAGAAGAAGAAACACCCTGGTTTCAAGATATCAAAAATTTCTTGAACAATCGGAGTTTACCAGAAAATGCCACGTCTACTGAGAAGAGGACAATACAGAGGTTGGTGGATCAGTTTCTGCTAAGTGGTGGACATTTGTACAAGAGGTCACATAATGATATTCTGCTCAGATGTGTAGCCAAGACTGATTTGGAAAGACTGATTGAAACTGTACATGGAGGAGTTTATGGACCCCATATGAATGGACACATGCTTGCAAAGAAGATTCTAAGGTTGGGATACTACTGGTCAACCATGAAGCATGATTGCTGTATACATGTCAGGAGGTGCCACCAATGTCAGATATATGCAGATAACAAGCATGCACCCCCAAGTGAGTTGCATAACATGACATCCCCATGTCCATTTCCATATGGGGCATAGACGTCATTGGCATGATTTCCCCTAAGGCATCGAACGGACACAGATTCATCCTGGTGGCGATTGACTACTTCACTAAATGGGTAGAAGCAGCCTCATATGCAAATATCACAAGCAATAATGTTATCAAGTTGTTGAAGCACTATATCATTTGTTGCTATGGACTGCCAAGTGCTATAGTATCAGACAATGCTTCAGATATTAAGAACAAGGACATGAAGAAGATGTGTGAGCAATTTCAGATCACCCACCACAAGTCAGCTCCGTACAGGCCAAAGATGAATGGGGCAGTAGAAGCAGCAAATAAAAATATAAAAAAATCATTCAGAAGATGGTAGTAAGTTACAAAGATTGGCATGAAATGCTACCGCTTGCTCTCCATTCCTACAGAACCTCGATCCGAACTTCAACAGGGACAACCCCGTACTCCTTAGTCTATGGGATGGAAGCAATCTTGCCAATGGAAGTAGAAATCCCATCACTCAGAGTGCTCATGGAAGCAGAACTGGAAGAAGCCAAATGGATACAGTCAAGACATGATCAACTCAACCTGATAGAAGAAAAGCAATTGAAAGCACTTTGTAATGGCTAGTTGTACCAGAAGAGAATGGCTCGGGCCTACAATAAGAAAGTGAGGACCAGAACTTTCCAAGAAGGAAACCTAGTTCTAAAGAAAATTCTACCATTTTTGGAAGACCCTCGTGGTAAGTTCAAGCCCAATTGGGAAGGGCCTTATGTTGTCAAGAAAGTTTTGTCAGGGGGTGCACTCATTTTGACAGAAATGGATGGGACAGATTTTCCTGAGCCAATTAACTCCGATGCAGTAAAAAGGTATTTTCCTTGAGTGAATATTTCTAGGAAATGATCCGAGGCCATTTTTCTGTATTTCCTTCAAAATTTGAATCCCTAGTCTAGCCAAATTGAGCCGGTTCGTTTCTTTGATAAACCCAAACCGGATTTACAGTCAAATTGGGGCAAAATCAATTGGGGCAAAGTTGAGGAAAAAAGAAAAAAAAAGAGGAAAAGGAATGAAAAATGGCAAATGAAAGCCAAGTGTGAAAAAAGATGCAAAGAAGGCAATTTGGGGAAAAAGGGTTAAATTCATCATGACTGTAAGTCCGGTTGACCTATTTCCACACTTGAAAATTTTTGGGCCTTTAATACCCTTTCTTTCATAAACCGAGCCTAGCCTTTATTTCGTCCTATTTTTAAGCCCTCGGTGATCTTAGTTTATTCATTCAAATGTCAGAGTAAGATTGGTGATGACAGAATGCAGAAGCCGGCCCTAGTGAAAACCGTAACTGGCGCTAGGGGCAATATTGGCAAAAAGGCAAAAAGAAATAAAATAAAAAATAAAAAATAAATGAAGAAAAATCAGAGGCTGAGTTGATCATAGAGATCTAAGCTTGAAGCAAAATCGGCATGAGCAAAATGGGGTCAGTTTTGGCATTTGGGGATGACTCTAAAGGTCCTAAGATGGACGGTTCTGATCCCTCATTATTTTTTTGGACTACCCTTTTCATTATTTAACCTGGTTCTAATTCCTTTAATTATAGGTGATTAAGTGCATGGACCAAATTTCAAAAAATAAAAAAAAAATTTAAAAAGGAAAAACTATACTTTGGCCAGTGATGAGAAATCAAATACTTCTCATAAAACCTTTGTTTTTACAAGCATCTGAGCATTCTAAGGCCAATAATATAAAAATTTTATTTTGAATTAAATCCTTTGTCTTTCCACTATTGGAGTTTGCTTTTGTACAAAGGTAGGAAAAAAGAAAAAAATGTGTGCAGGAAATAAGGCTAATCTCTGTCTCCTAGCCGCTCCTCAAGCTCCCTAATCCGAGCTGCCTGAGTTGCAATAACTCCAGAAGTCCCCTCTGCAGCCGGATCACTAAGGAAGGAGATGACCTCATCTGAAAGGGCCTGTCTAATCCGCATACTCCTGAGGCTGGCTAAAGTATCCTGGTACTTCTGCCGTATCATCCGGACCTCAAAGCGACGGGCCTGCCTCTGCTCCTCCAGCTTCTCCTCCATGGCAGTACGGCGTGATATCTGCTCCTCAAGCTGCCTTTCTAGATAAAGGCCTTGTATCCTGAGCTCCTGGGCCTCCCGTACCCATATTGTGCGCGCGTGGGAAACGCGGCACGGGGTAAACGGGAGTCGCCACCGCCTGATGGGGTGCAGGCGGACACCTGGGTGCCTAATCTTGTCTAATTAGGGCTCTTGGTCTGCGGCTTGAGATTCTAAGGTTGGTTCTCGGTTGCGGGTTGGGGAAGTCCGTAGACACCCCAATCCACCCCGTCGGATGACGGGTCCCGTGGGTTCCCTATTTTGAGTCAGCTTTGTCTATTTTGGTTCTCACCCGATTCCTAATCCCGCATGCAATTTGGTTAAGTCTGGGTGGGACCACCTGAATGGTATGGGTCCCTTTAGTAGATTTTATCTTGATTTATCTTTAAGTGATCTGGGTCGGTTTGGGTGGGCCCCATTGGAAGGCCCACGGTACCCTTAGTGGGCTTGGGTTAGCCCATTTGCCCTTGTGGGCCTCTGTCTAAGCCTATGAGGCCCTGTGGGCTTTGGAGAATGAATTGGTTTTATTTAGGGTTTAAGTTTTAAGCTTAAGTGGCTTTCATGCAAATGGTGGGCCGGATCGGTTTGTGGGCCCCTTAGGTGGGCCCATATGGTGGACAAGCAACTATCATATTCTAATTCGTCCAAGTGGGCTGGTCATTGGGCTTGGGGCCCATGATCCAGGCCTCGGGCTTTGAAAACCCAGTTCCGTGGAAGTTAGGGCTTGAGCCCTTCCTTGGCTTAGTTGGTGGGCTTTGGCGGGCCCAGCAGGCCCTAGCCCACGGTCTCGGCCAAACCAGGCAGTTTATGCATTCATATATATGGCAAGGCTCAGGTGGGCCGCATTGGGTTTGGCCCATCCGATTTCTTATGGTTCATTTTGCTTAATCTTGCTTAATTGCATGCTTTTGAGTTCATTGGGCTTGGTGGGCCCCGTTGGAAGGCCCACTATTGTGCCAAGGTGGACCGGCGGTCCAGGTCCCAAGTTGGGTTTCCGGGTGACCCGGAAACCCTATTGGTTCAATTGGTTTGGCTTAAATCACCCCAAAATTCGGCAAAAAACATCAAACACACAAAAAAGACATTTCTGTGTGTATCCGGCCTTAGTTGCCGGATACACATAGGCCATAGGTGATCCGGCCTGAGTTGCCGGATCACACCAAAATGGCCATTTCTCGGATTTTGGCAGTTGGGGTGGTTTCCCGGGGATTCCTATGGCCTTCTACTAGTCATGTGGGCCCTCGGATGGGCCCACATTGGTTCAGGTTTGGGAGATCTCTCCTCTTGGCTTCTTTTCTTGGATTCTTAGCTAGCCAAAGGAGAGAGGGGAGGGCAATGGGATTGCTGCCCTCCATCACGCAATCAAAGCTCCTAACTACCATGCATGGATCTTACAAAAAAAACCATACGAGAATACTCACGCTCCCACACATCCTAGGATACGCCCTAAGATCTATAAACTAGTTTACATTCATAAAATTACTAGAAGGAACAATCACCATGAGCCAAGCATATTAACATCTTTTAACGCCTGAGAGTACATGCCTACACATCTAGCATACTCATATGGACTGACTTTCAAATGGTGAAAACAGTAGCTATCATGTCGTGGGAGGCCTGGTCTAACATGTAAACAAAACACAGCAATAGACAAGGGCCCATATGTTCCTAGCATGCATGCCACTACGTATGTAAGAGAAAACAAAAAGAAGGCAAGAAACAGCAACGCCTAAGCTCAAGTCTCATGCTCAAAACCAGAAAAAAGAAAACACTTGAAGAAGGGAAAGAGAAGGGGGCTTATCATGGGGGTACATTGGATTGAAAAGGGAAGAACATTCTCCTCCTACAAATTCTCAAAACAGTAAACTAACATGGCATCCTAGAGGCATCCCAAAGAGTGTATGAAAAATGGGACTTCCTACACCCAAGGGACCCCACGTAAACCTCTTACTAGTGGGGGTTTCGTGCTATGAAAATAAGATCATGTACATGCAGAAAATTGCATGGGAACCAGGCCATTCCAAGGGAGAGGACAAGAAGAAGAAAATAATAACAAGAAAATCCAAATTTAATATATGATAAACATGATATGGTGAGGAACATTACCTGGTGATTCTAGCAATCCTAAGCAAGGTGGAGACCCCTCTTTGATGCTGGAAAGCCGCTGGAAGTCCCTTGGTGCAAACACCTTTCTCCAACAGCAACTAGGCACTTCTTTGTGTTAGTAAGAATGTGGAGAAGGTGAAGAATGGAAGAGGTTTTGTGATCTTGGGGTGGAGTGGGGGTGGTGGAGGCCAAGAGTGCTCAAAGGGGAGGGGTTCGGATGAAGAATGAAAGGGGAGAAAGAGCCAAAAGCCAGCCAACCCTTGGAAAGGGGGTTGCTGTCCCCTTATATAGGAATTTTAATGTATCCGGACTTGGAGTCCGGATACACTATGTACCATGTGTATCCGGCCTCCAAGGCTGGATACACTAAGCCTCATGTGTATCCGGTCTTCAAGGCCGGATACAAACATAATAATTCCCAAAATTTAATTCCGCCGCGAATTTGTCGGAGAATCGGCGCGAATCTCGCCGAGCAAATCTTCATATCCGGCCTTGGAGTCCGGATATACACAAGGGTGTGTGTATCCGGTATATTTGACCGGATACAAATCAAAAAATTACGGATTTGCCCTTCGACTTGACCGATTCGACCGATTCGACCGATTTGACACTTTTGGATATCTACGGATTGCCCCGTACGAATTTCGGTTTAGTCCCTGAGATATTTGATGATTTTTGGATATTTAAGATTTAGTCCCTGAGATATTTTGCGGCGTTGGCTGCCACGTGTGCAGCTTCTGCGCCACGTGTGCAGTTTCTGGCTTTGCTGCTCGGGAAGTTTAACAGCTCATATCTCACTCATCTGAACTCCGATTTGAGCAAACTCAATTGCGTTGAACTCGTGTCGAAGCCCTCTATTTAATGACATGGGGCTAAGCACTTGGCACGGATTCCGAGGAAAAGTCAACTCTCGGGTTTTCCTCAAGTTTGACTGCCCACAGAAGCTTCATTCGGACTCCGATTCTTGCAAACCCAGTTGCGTTGGAACCGTGTCGAGATCCTCTATCCAATGGTATAGAGCATGGTATTTGGCACGGAAATCAAGGAAAAGTCAACTCTCGGCTCATCCTCAAGTTTGACCGCCCGCGGAACCCTCATTCGGACTCCGATTCCAGCAAACTCAGTTGCGTTGGACTCGTGTCGGGAGTCTCTATCCATTGAGATAAATCAAGGTGGCCAAATTTTATCTGATTAAAAGGTCAACTTTCCACTCCTCAGGGTTTGACTTTTTAGCCGGATTCTGCATTTTTGGCTTTTTGGGAGCGCAAAAATGAGGTGCTTACACATATCTGCTGAAGTTGCTTGTGGGAAGCTCTTTCAGACTCTAAAATATCCTCATAAGTAGGAGCCAAGACTGCAGGAGGATCTTCGGGTACTGGGGCCTGACTCTGTATCTGCTCCTTGATCCAGAAGAGATAATCCTTCACATGGGCTTCTGAGAAGACGGGGCTACGCATGAAGCGAACATAGGACCACTCCCTCATCAACCAGGCATTCAGCTTCATGGTAGCTGGAGAAAGGGGCCCAAGATGATCCTCATACCCACTTGGGATTATAATCCCCTGGGTTGCTCTGAACTGACGAAGGACCCGCAAAGGAAGGTAAAGCACTGCATGCCTCAGGCCAGCAAGAACCAGAAAGTTGCGGTCTCGGAAGCTAACCACGGTCTCTGCATTGGGTTGATAAGTACCAGGCCATCTCACCTGATCATCTTGGAGTGAACCCAAGAAGGTGAACCAGCCCTGTTTACCCCCTGGAATGTCAGGACACCCCCGGTTGCTCATCAAGATAGGAACCTTCAAGCTGGGGAAGAAGTATCGATTGATCTCCTCAATCTGACTCAAGTGATCAAGTAGCCAAAGCTGCAAAGAAAGAGAGATATATCAGCATTGTAAAAGAAAAAAAGAGCAAAAAAAAAAATCAAAAAGAAAGAAAAAAAGCAAAAATACAAAAACAAAAAAAAGGGAAAAAAATTACCTGCAGGAGCGGGGCACATGCTAAGAAGCATTTCGACTTCCTATTGTAACAGTCAGTCAGGGCCTGAAACATCTCAGCCAAAATCATAGGGGCCAACCTCTCCCGCTCCCTAACCTGGCATACCACTGAGATCAGAGCCAAGTCTACCTCATCATCATCTCGTGGGAAAAGTATCTGGTTGACCACTATCAGAGTCAAGGCATTAAACCTAGCTTCCTTATTTTCCCCTCTCAAGAGCTTCTCAGTCAAAAAAGACTCAGACAATGTCAAAAGGGTGTCAGAGTCCCCTATGTCCTTCTTCCCTATGCCCAAGAAAGTAGAAGCCTCCTTCTTATAGCTGGGCCTAAGGGGTGGATTCACTACCTTCTCATCAAACCTCAAGCCCAGGATGGTTTCCACCTCCTCAATGGTCGGGGTCATCTCATGGTTCCCAAAACGAAAAAGGTTGAGATCGGGTACCCAATGACCAATCATGGCCTCTATAATCTCCCACTTGAAGGGAATCTTCGGAATAAGCAAAGTATGGCCTAGATAGGTGGAATCCCATCTCCTCTCCTCATCAAGGGTCATGGAGTTAACCCATCTAGTATAAAAGGAGTCCACAGGGTTGTACCTAGTGAGATTAGGTGGTTTTGATCTAAAAGGTTGTTTTGCAAGGGAGGCAGTGTGGACAGACAACAAAGGGGCAGAAGATGATCCGGATTCCATTGGAGTTGATGGGAGCAAGCTAGAACTCAAGGGGAGGAAGAAAAAGCCGAAAAAGGGGTTTTCTAAACTCAAAAACTCGTAAAAAATGCGCAAATCCCGAGGTTGGTTGCATTTATAGCATGTTTTAATGTATCCGGCATATCAGATCGGATACAAGGAATTTTATTCATATCCGATGAAGAATGCCGGATACAAAGAGTGTTAAGCGTATCCGGCATATCATGCCGGATATAAAGAAAACTCAATGTATCCGGTCTGATATGCCGGATACAAAGGAAAAATGCAAAAAAAAAAGAGCAAAGGAAGGAAAATCCGAATTTTTTACCTGTTTTACCTGCTTACATGTTATTTTTGCATGAAATTGAAAATAAAAGAGAATCAAACAAGAGAGAATGAATAAAAAGTTTCTTTCATATATATATATGCAAGTTTTTCTGTACAAAGGGTAATGAAAAATAAAGGAAAGTCCTAAATCCTCTACTCCTGTGCAGGATCATCCCTGCGTCTTCTGCCACGTCCTCCTCTGCGACCTCTCCCTCTACCTCAGGATGGCCGACGACTGAAGACGTGGGAAATAATACGTGCAGCAGCATGACGAGGAAGTCGACCCACCACTTGTTGGATCTGATACTCCAAGCAATACTCCTCGAGGTCTGGGGGCGGAGCAGGAGCAGAATCAGAAGAGTCCTCTGGCTCAGCAGCAACCGGCTCAACTGGACCCTCAGCCATAGCCGGCTCTGCTCCCGCCACTCCAGAAGGCCCAGCAGCAGTAGAGGGACCAGGAGCAGAAGTATCTGGGTCAACAGAAAGGGTCAGAAGCAGAAGTGTCCAGATAAACCAAAGAGAAGAAACTAAAGAAAACTTACCAGGGACCTCAGGAGCAGAATCAGGAGCCGCTACAGGAGATGAGGTGCTGGCGGGGTCCGCAGGAGCCACAGCGGTGCCAAGTACAGGAGATGCGACTGGATCAGGGTCAGCAATGGGGATCTCCTTTGGCGCAGGAACTACTGCTGGAGAAGATGGGCCCACAGGGTCCGTAGGAGCAGCCACCACCGGGTCAGCAGCTGGGACATCTACAAGATCAGTAGCCTGAGCTGGATACAGATCAGGAACAGGGAGATCGGGCTCGTAGGCAGTATCATGGTCTGGGACCGGGCCCTGCACAAGTCAGACAGGCATATCAGAATAGCAGAAACAGGGAAATTAAAGAGATGAAATTATAAGAAGACCAGATACCTGTCTAGCCTGGAGCTCAGCAACTAGGGCCTCCAGCTCCCTGATCCGGGCATCTCTCTGGGCCACGACCGCTTCATGCTCAACGATCATATCATCGATCGCGGCCCGCTGGCTCTCGAACCGGTCCCGGATAGTATTCAGCTCGTGTACCTGCCAACAAGAACAGAATTGGGGTCAGAAATACAGAAGGGAAGAAAAGTGGATGAAAATTTGAAGATTACAAGACTCACTGTGTCCTCATGGATCCGGATACAGATCCCACCAATCTCGGTCACCCGGGCACGAGTGGGTCGATCCATCAAGCACCCACCCAATAGATACTCTCTGGATCCACTCGTCGTAATCCCCAACTACTGTGAGCCCCTCCGCATCCTGGAAATGATCAAACTGATCAGCATCAAAACCAGGCAGGAGCGTGTCGGGACCCACAGGAGGAGGGGGAACGGGGATACGAAGTGCACCAGTGTGCTGATAGTACAGGCGCTCTCCCAAGTACATTACCCTACCAAGCCTCCCAAGGAAGCATTGGTAGGGCTGACGTCGCCGATCTCTATCAAAGGCATCCTGTACTGCGATCTCACGGGCCACTCCGACATCCACGTCGTCAAAGCGGGACAGGATGAGCTGCAAAGAAGAGAAATGGTCAGATACAGTCAAGATGCAGAAAAAGAAATAAAAGGAAAAAAGAGAAAGGATTTTCATCGGATCGGCGGGCATGGTCCAAATGCACCCGAGCAGTGCGAGGTTGACTCCTATCAGCATCTCGGACTTGGGCCGACCACCTCAAAGCCACAGGGAACTCCGCAACACCAGATACAGGGGATGGGCGGAAGAAGGTCATATAGGTGTACATAAACACCTGGCAAAAGAAAAAGTAGTCAGAAATAAAGGAATATAAAGCCCAAGGAATGAGACATGACAACTTAATACCTGCAGGATCTGCCAGAAGAACCGGCAGCTGACTCCATCACCTCTCGGGGATGCCAGGCCTCGAACAGCTCGGCACAACCTGGCCAGGATGGTCCCATAGATGAGTCGACCCCATGCCAGCTGGCGAGTCTGATGAAAATCTCGCAGAGCATCCAAGAAAAGCGGGCTAACACTGGTCGTATCCACCGGGAAGAAGCAGCTCCCAAGCATCAGCAGGAAAACATGCCAAAAGATAGGTACAAAGGCTGCGTCCTCCACAGCGACGGTCGCATGTCTCCCCCCGTAATGACGAGCCAGGCTCTCCCGCAACCAACTAATGGAGAGACGACAACTCCGCCCATCCCAAACAGTAGGAGGCAGGGCCTGATATCCCAAGACAAGGCCGATGTCCTCCGCGGAAGGCCGATCCAGAACAATAGTCCGCCCCATCAAAGGAATACCAGTAATCATCACAAAGTCAGAGGGGCGGATCCCCAACTCCACGTCCAGCAGATGGAATGACTGAGTCTCCGGAAAATATCTCTCCATCATGGCGAAGATGAGTGGACGGTCGGCTCTAAACGATGGGATGCTAAGGAAATGATCCAAGTGGCACCTCCCAAATTCGCGTCTGAGTGCCGGAGAAAGCGACTGAGCTAACTCACTAAATCTCCCCCAACTGCCTTGCAAATGGGAAGAATGATATGGAAGAGGCACATCGGCCCTGATGCACATAGAGGGGTGGCTATCCAAGCCACTGAGGAGCTCTATATCATGAACAGAGGCTCTCAGCTCCGCAGAGACCCCTAGCAAAGCTACAGCAGCACCATCCTGAGCCGCACCTCTGGCTCTGCCACGGCCTCGGCCTCTACCACGGCCTCCCTCACCCTCAAGGGCCTGATCATGAACTCTGCCTCGACCTCTGCCCCGACCTCGAGCGGGAGCTACAGCGGGCTAAAGTTCAAAGGAAAAGTGTGAAGGTTGTGTGGGAAAAGAGAATAGAAGGAAGAAAAGAGAGAAAGAATTGGGAAACCTACCTCAGCGGAACCCTCAGCAGAGCTCTCTCTGAGATCATCTAGAGGCTCTGAAAGGGTAGCACTAGAACTCGTCTCGATCCTAGCTCGAGATGAAGAGGGCCGATCAGCTGGATCAACCTCCTCTCGCACACGAGAGCGACTCCTAGCCATCTACACAGGGAAGTGTTTTTATCAGAAATTTTACTTTACTTTTTGTCTAGGTTCACAGGATTTTTTTATCATGAATCATGTCTCGTAGAAATTTTATCACATTTGTGTTATCTACAAAGTTTTGGGAAGTGAGAGATATTTCTAATTCTAAAACATTTTTCCTAAAAGATTACTACGATACTTCACATTTCCTAATCTGTTGTGATTTCAGGACATATTCATGGAGACAGGATAAAAGCAGAAGTAAAGATCGACAAGCCAGGTCGGAAAGTCAAGAGGAATTGGGAAAAATTTACAGCAGGGTATGGTGATGGGCAGTTCCCCATCAATAATTGGCAAAATCTGAAAGTCATGCCGACAATGCACAAGCAAAGGATGTAATCAATTTCAGTATCATCGGCAAACCATCCGAAGGTGTCGGATAATGCCAGTCAAGAATTCAGAAGTAAAACTACTGTTAAGTGATCAATCTTGCGGAATTACTAGTCATGGATAAAAAAAAAAAAAGCAAAAACAAAAACAACAACAAATAACATGGCATCTGAAGACTCCCCTATCATCGACGGTCATGAAGTTGTTAAAAGGCAGCAATTCAGGTGGGAATCAATATACAGGCAATCAATTGTTCAGAGGTTTAACACAGCAAAAAAATATGCTTGCTTATCCGGTGCAATCGACAAAAGCAATCAAGCGATGCAGTGTTCTCAGTTACTCTAAATTGAAAATCATGGTCGCAAGCGGCAAAGCATCATACTTGGCAATAAACAAATACAGTGCAAAGCAATCTTCCAAGTCAAAGCAAGCTACACAGCATGGCATTAAGTCCGAAAGTTCTACCATCAACAAAAATGGGAATGCAAAATCATAGAACCAGGTCATGAGCGATTTGGGGATTTAATTACAAAGTGCAAAGCAAATGCACCAACCTGGTTGATGGATGAACAGTGTAATGTGGTACCTCAAGTGCAAATGAGGAATCAGGATAAAGAAGGAAGGGCTACTTGAAGTCGGAGACGATCACTGGAGAACAGTCGCCGGAAGACAGCCAATCTGAAACGAGCTAGGGCTCGGCCGCCACAGGGAATATGCAATCACAGAGTGTCGCCGGCGTTAATAGGAGTCGCCGGAGCTCCAAGAGTCGTCGGAAGCCGCCGGAGAAGAAAGAAAAACCGTCGGGCGACGAAGGAGGGAAGAGTGTAGCCGAGGTTTACAATCAGAACAGAAGTGAAAGAAATGAGGAGTCGCGGTCGCGCGCGACTTAATAAAAGTAGCTGTATCCGGCAACTCAGGCCGGATACAAACAAGCTTATTCTTATCCGGCTAAACATACCGGATACAAAGAAAAACAGAAAAAAAAAACAGAAAAAAAGAGAAAAGAAGAAGAAAAATAGGAAAAAAGGAAAAGAAAAGAGAAAAGAAAAAAAAGAAAAAGGAAAAAACAGAGAATAAAAAAGAAAAAGAGAGAAGAAGATTGAAAAAGAGCAAAAATGTGCTACAAATTCCACTATTTTCTCACAAAACCCCCTATTTTTGTCTTGAAATTCACCTCACAACCACAATAGCTCGGTGGAGTTCGGGACAACTTTGGGAGGTGTGCTGGTCAAAAGGAAGATATCCACCCAATTTTTAACTTAGTTTGATAAAAAAATCAGTTTTCAAAAAATCGAATTTTTGGGCTTAAAATCCACTTCATAGCCACAAGAGCTCAATGGAATTTAAGAACTCTTGGAGAGATGCCCCCCCTTAAAGTTAGGGCTTTTTGGCAAATCTTCACCCAAAAATTATTTTTTTACAAAAATTGAATTGAATCAAGCAAATCATGCTTAAGGGAATGCAATTTGGGCTTGTCTAATCTTTGCAGCTCATTGCTTCGCAACTCCCGCAAAGAGGGGCAGTTGTAGACACCCCAAATTGCATAGCAAAAATGATCAATAATCATCAAAAATCATTATCTCCTTGAAAGCCAGCACAAAATTTGAGAAAATATGTTTTTACTTGTATCCGGCAACTCAGGCCGGATACAAATACTCTTATTTGTATCCGATGAAAAATACCGGATACAAGAAAGCTTTAGTGTATCAGGCATTATATGTCGGATACCTTAAGGCCCTTTTGTATCCGGCCTGATATGCCAGATACGTAAGTTTTGCTCAAAATTAGGGTTTTCCGAGAGATTTCACTTTTTACCATCATGTCCATCATTAAATGAGGGGAAATCTCGGAAATAGCCTTAGGGTTAAGGATGGTGGGCCCTAGACATTAGGTTGTGTCTACCGTCAACCCTAGCCTTTTCCTATAAATAGGAGGCTCCTCCTTAAGCAAATGGCCAATAAGTTGGAGTTCCAAGAGTTCCGAGTGAAGAAGGGAACCGCTGCCGGATTGCTTCCAGAACCCCAGGTAAGCCTCAAACCTCTTCTTTATTTTCTTTATTTTAGATTATAGATCTAGATCTCTTCTTCTACCTTTCTGTAGAATAAGGCCTTCTATGTGTATGAAAACCCTTCCCTGGCTCAAAGTATCTCAAGACTAACCTTAGCCGTAAAATGTGAAGGCGGGATCTAGGAGAAACGAGACTGGGGATTGACCCTAGTGCTAGAACCTATCTTGCATAAGCCTTTTGAATGATTGAAAACCGTTTCATATTCAAAGTACGCCAAGATTATCTTGAAGAACCGTGTTTAACGGGGAGAGAGAACTAAGGGAAACGATAATGGAACGGAACCCTAGGTTGTTTTAGAACCTTATTTTGATGAATATGAATGCATGCTATGTTGCTATATTGTTCTTGTATGATTTTTCACACTTGCACATACATAGCACGATTTTGGCGGGATAGGCTCACATTTGGGGATTTATTACATTCGTTGTGATAAATCTGAAATAAATGGCCTCAATCAATTCTGGAATGTCTTTGAATGTTTTTTAAAAGATTTGGATTCATCTTGCACGAATCACACACACTTTATCATAGTTTTGAGTTGGTTTTGTTCAAAAATGGCCTAACTTGACAGCAACTGTACCCCTACTTTGGACACTCATAACTTCATCGTCTGGATCAATTTTGGAGTGATTCCAAAACCATGGGAAAGGTGAGGCTGTCTAGTTTATACCTACCAAATTTCATTAATTTCTGTCAGGCGGATTTTTGACACGTCTCTGTCGAAGTTGATTGGACAGTTCAGGTTTAAATACGGAACTTGTCACTTCGACGGAGCGCCATGTGTTCGTTTTAAATCCAATCCGAGTGATTTTTGTTTCTGGGCACTCCTTCATGAGTCTATTTTCAAATCCAGTTGGTTTCATAATTTGTGGACTCCATTTGTATTATTGGTAACAGATTTACTCAGAGCTGCTCATCAGTACTTTTCTGGGTAAATCTGTGATCTTCGGGGCCTGTTCGGGAGACCACCCAAGGCACATCCGAATGAATTTTTGTATGAGGCTAGTTTCGTTCGAAATATGGCCATACAGACTTCAATCACACCAAATTTCGTGGATTTTTATGGAGTGGATTTCTCTAGGTGATTTTCCAAACTTGCATGCTTAACACTTTTGATTTTCCCCAGCAGCAACTTTAAAGGAGCATAACTCCTAGGATTTCAACCGGATTTACTTGAAATTTTGCATGAGTCTCTTATTTACCATGATCATTCAAATGGATTTGGTTGGATTCAATTTAAAACTGATTTTGAATGATTTCAAGACAAATGGCATTACTATTCACCGAATTTTCCGGATTTAATTCAACTTGGTTTTGTGCAACTTTTGCTTTGGATTTCCATTTTTGTTGATATTCCAGAAGTGATATTGACATAAAAGAGGATCTAGAATCCATTTGGATTCCTCATGTGAAAATATGACACATTGGTTTAATTCTTTTCCAATGTTTTTAATGATTTTTAGCAAGCTTTCTTATCTTTTTTGCATGAACAAACACTTGGCAACCACCTTGTGTGGGTGAATGGGAGTGCCTAACACCTTCCCCCGTTCATAATCTAATCCCTTTACCCATTTCTGGATTTGATTTTCAAGTAGAGTTATTTTTACTCTAGAATTTGCCTTTTAGCTATTTTTGCATATTTTTGAACTTTTTGGTGTCCATTGACACCCCAAAATTCTGAATGGTGGCGACTCTCCCATTTTAAGTTGATCCCCGTGTGTTGACGGAGGGAAAATCATCCCGGTGATTTTTCCCTATGTCTCACACTTATATGCTTGATAAAGTAAACGAGTAATCACATTACAATTATCACAATAAATTAGTACTCAATTAAAAGCAATTCATCAAGTAAGAACTGTCTTTGATTTGAGGACATGGCCTACCATCATAATCACAGCAACTATCTCATTATTGTAATTTTCAACACATAAGTCAAATCAATCACTGTATATGAAATGTCAACCGTATGTCTCAAAGTGCGTAAACCATACCCGAAATTCAACCATCACAAAATATTGTAAGACTCATGAAGAAAAGTAGGCTTTCGAAAATATACTCACTGTTCACTGCGCCACCATACAACTTATTAGCGAAGCTAGTAATCACAACCCTCATACCAACAACTGGAATCTGAAATATGGGGCCTATGAATCGACTTATTGCACACGAAACACACGTACCGGCAACTGGTATCTGAAATACAAAGTTCGGCATATACCACCCAAGCATGCAACCACTGGTATCTGAACATGGGGATGGCCACTAATCAACATATACAGGGCACCTCACCAGCGACTGGTATCTGAAATGAGACCCTATTGTACATGCATACCCCCCAGTGCAAACTAACTTGCAAAGAAAACACGAACGCAAACTCGGAGTAACCAACCAAATAAAAACCTCTCCACTCTCTAGCTTAACCCTATGGATCCATATGCAACTATTCCCACTAGACACCAATAGCTATTACTCACTCATTATCAATGCAAAATCCGAAATAGTGCCTAGTTGCATATAGGGTTTTCCAAAGCTTATACACTATCCAAGAAGTAACTCAACGTACTCAAATCTGGTATGAAATTTCTTTGACAAATTCTAGTAATCAAAACACTTTAAAAATACACTTATACTGAGTAAGATTCATCCCATTCGACTCAAATCAGTTTTTGAAATAGTCAAAGTCCATGTATACCCAAAGTAAGATATATTTTAGTAAAACGCACCCAAAACACTTATTAAATTATTTTTACTCAAACAATCAGTGGTAACAGTTTGTAAACACTTAATATTCCATGGTACAAAGGTATAACATCTTTAGAAATCATTCTATTATGTAATTTTTCTCAAAATTCAGAAACTCAAAACTTTATATCGATCGCTCGATCCACGCGCTCGAGCGAAGGGGTTAGCAATCTCAATACTAACATTTGATCAAAAAAATGTCACGGGTGCTCAACATGGGTGCTCAAGTGATCATGTTGGGCGACCTAATTATTTAAGAAGAATTGAATTGTCTCTCAACCCCATCGCTTAAGCGATGTGTTGGGCGATTAATGAAGTAAGATTTATAGGCAAGACACTAAACGGGATCGCTCAAGCGATTGTGTTGAGCACTCGTCAAACAGCGGCTAATTCCTAAACTCGAAACATGTGTTCTGTGCAATAAACTTTATTTTGTACATTATATCATCTCTAATAAGATCCAAAATCATATATACAACACTCTAAAATATGCTATTCGATCAAAACCTCAATAAACAACATTTAACGACAAATCGCATCGATCAAGGAATGCTGTCTCTCCTTTTCCTCTTCTATTTCCTTTGCTTTGGATCTGATCTATTTACTTTCAGAAAAACAGAGCTTTTTCTAGCTTACAGGAACTCTCCAACCAGAAACTCTCCTTCACATAGTGGTCCCTTGCTTTAGCCATCAGAGACAAACAGTATATATGATCCAAGCGTATGCTACATTAAGAGAAACCCTATTTTATTATGGGTTATCCCATGTATCTCATCTCTATTGGCTACCATACATCTAACCAATAAGACTTAAAATAACTCTAGGGACTATACTCACCCCACTATCTCATGATCCAACGGTTGGATTTACTTCGTACTCCAGATCTTCTCCATCCATGTGATTACGTCATTTCCAGATTTTAGTAAGGATCACATTTAATTATTCAGATATTTATTTAATTAAAAATTCTGAAAAATTTGGGGTCTTACAGATAGTGCTCCAAGGTATTCCGTGAAGAACAGATCTAGCGTTCGTTGGCACCAGTGCTATTGAGAGAAATGTCGGGGCTGGAGGACTTGCTGTCCCATACACAACTTCTTTTAGGGCTGTCGAGTCGGGTAAATAGTCCATTGGTCAACAAGAGTAAGGATGATGGGCCATCTAGGCCTTTATATATTTGGGAGATTGGGCTTGTGAGTAATAACAGGGAGATCTAGCACACAAATTTGGTTTCCGATGAAGGCAGCTCAAGGTCTATTGTGGCCCACTCGTTCGTTTTCACATTCTCTGCTCCAGAAGGGTCAAGGAACATAGGTAAATTAGCAATGGTCAACTTTCTAATGACAAACTTCTTCCCCAAAGAATGGCAGGACAAGGATTCAACAAAGGACATATAGCTATTTGCAGCTCCCCATCTTGTGTTATCTAACAAGAGGCTCAAGCTCCCGACTAAGAGAGGAAGTGACAAAGGACGACTTAACAGAAGGTCAATGCATCGCAGAACTTTGATGATCATGGAGGAAATGGCCAACCTAAGCATCCCCAAGGAAACTCTCCAAACCGTGAAGAAAAGAAAATTTTATCTGATTCAGGTGCTCTCTATTGCTTCTGGTTCCTGTCTTGACGACGGGAGGGGTTACAAAAACATGAAAATATTTTTTTGGACTTGTCATGGTCTTGGTCAGACCTGACTCTTCTTTTTGAAAGACCAGATTTTGAGATGCAGTACTGATCTTATTTTTCTTTCTGAAACGTTTGCCCCTTCAAGTTTAGCCCCTAAAATTGCGAAAATGTATGGATTTGGGAAGGATTTCTTTACCTCACCATCATTTGACATGAAAGAAGGATTTTTTGTATTATGGAAGCGGCACATTAATGTATCTGTTTTGGTCATGGAGTCTTGGTTTATTTTAATTCAAGTTTCGTCTAGGCGGTGTACGTGGTATACATGGTTCATACATGCAAGTTCAAAAGCTGAAATTCAAGCTCAGCAGTGGCAGATGGTTAAAGATATGGTAGCTAGCTTCACAGTCCCTTGGATGATTTGTTGTGACTTCAATGTGTTATTGCATCCATCTGAGAAGAGAGGGGGCTCAACATTAACTGAAGGCAGATGAATAAGTTTTTTGAATTGATCCAAGATTGAAAGCTAGTTGAGACTCCAATAGAAGGCCCAAGATTTACGTGGTATAACGGTCAACAAGGATTTAGAAGAATATTGGAGAAATTATACGTGTGCTTTTTATCTACAGATTTTTATGATCTTTTTTCTCAGCCGATAGCTTACTCCCACTCGATTTTCTCTTTTGATCATTGCCCCATTCTAATGGTGATGTGCTCAGTAAACAGGAAACAACATTGGCCTTTGAGGTTTGAAGTGATGTGGATCCAAGAAGAGTCATGCCAGCCCACGGTGGGAAATTCTTGGCAGGGATCTGATGGAATCCCTCACCAAAAAGATTTATGTACGAAATTCTCTACCCTTGCATTGGATTTAAAGCAATGGAACAAGGACAAGGTGGGATGCATTCACAAGAGAAAGAATCAGCAGAGAATTCAAGAATTAATGGAGTCAAATCCGTCCCCCGTACTGGAAATGGAGGAGAAAAGAGTTTACTAGGAATTTGCTAAGGTGCTTAAACAGGTTGAAACCTTCTGGTTTCATAAATCAAGAATAGCCTGGCTCAAAGATGGAGACAGGAATACATTGTTCTTCCATAAGTCCTCCTTTGTGAGAAGACAGCGGAATCATATTTACTCTCTAAAGGCAGATAACTGTGCGCATGTCGTAACGTCGCACTGGACACACGCGAAATAGGAATTTGGAGTCGCCACTGCCTGATGGGGTGCAAGCGGACACCTGGGTACCTAAGCTTGTCTAATTTGGTCTGCGGCTTAAGATTCTGAGAAAGGGCTCGGTTATGGCTCGAGGAAGTTCGTAGACACCCTTATTTGCCTCGTCGGTTTGACAGGTCCCTTGGGTTTCCTAGTTCGAGTCAATTTGGTTAAACTCACCCTAGTCCTACGCTAGCATGCACACTCATTTCAGGTCTAGGTGGGGGTCCCCAAAGTGGTGTGGGTCCCATTTTCTTTTTTTTGATTTTATCTTTTTATCCAGGTGATGTTGGTCTGATATGGGCCCCGTTGGAAGGTCCATTGGAATCCAAGTTGGGCTTAAATCAAGCCCAAGGCCCATCTAGTGTTATTGGGTAACCCTTATTGGACTTGGTTATTTGGTTTAAAGATTTATTAAATATTTACAAAATTAGTGGGTTAAAGCTTTTGAGGCCTAATGGGCTTGGATTTGACCCACTGGCAATTAATCAAGTGGCCTTGGGCCCTTTTATTAAAAACGGACCTTGGTTGGGCCGAACTGGGTGTGGGCCCCGTTGGAGGGCCCATAAAGCCTGGTGGGTTTGGATGGGCCCACAGTCTCAAAATGGAATAGGGTTGACCCTAAAAACCCCATAGGTCAGGTCATGTGTGTTAGCACCTGATTTTTGCACCCACAAAATAAAGAGAAATGAAAAGTCAAGCTTCTAGTCAAATCTTGAGAGGGTCAAAAAATTGACTTTTTGATTTAAGTAAATTTGGCCATCAAACTTCATCTCATTGAAAAGAGCATTTCGACACGGTTCCAACGCAATTGAGCTTGCTGGAATCGGGCTCCGGATGAGGAAGTTAGGATCCGGTCAAACTTTTGGGGAGCGAAAAGTTGACTTTTTGCTCGACCCCAATTCAGCTGCCAAACTTGATCCCAATGGATAGGTGGTTCCGAGCTGATTCCAACGACACTAAGTTTGTTGAAATCGGATACCGGATGAAGAAGTTATGAGCAGTTGAAGTTTCAGAAAAACTGCCCATGTGGCAAAAAGGCAGCAAAAATGGACTAAACCAATAAAATAAATAAGATAAATGTGTTTAATAATATTTTAATAAAGAGAATCTCGCTTTTTAATAAAATAATCGAAAAATCGAATAAAAATCTTGCAAAAAACCAAATTGAATAAAGGTTTGAAATCCAAACATTTTAAAAACGTGCTGGACCGTATTTGATTTACGGGCAGGGCATGCCCGTATTTAAAATACGGGCGAGAAAATACGCGTCACCGTACGGAGGGACACGCGTCCCGTACGGCCGAATCTGCGATAATTGAAAATATTCGTTTTTCGCCCGTATTTGAATTACGGGCAAGGCACGCCCGTACTTGAAGTACGGGCAAGGCATGCCCGTATTTTAAATATGGGCACGGGATTTTTGCCTATAAATAGAGAGGCCACCCTCCTTCATTTGAACAAGCATTCACCTTAGGCCGAACCCCTCTCCCCCCTAATGTTTCTAAGGCAAATCTCTGCCCACATACTGCCACCCCAATACCCAAGCCTCCTTTAATGCCCAAATTGCCCCTATGTCCCAAAACCATGCTCAAACACCCATAACCTTGCCTAAACTTTGACCTTTCATCTTCTTAAATTAAAGAATCTAACCAAACCCTTTACAAACCCAACTTGAAGATCTTGGGAGGACGCGGAAGCGCTGCCAAACTCACCGGAGAAATCATACCTCACAAAAAGGAATCACATTGTAAGTATATTGGATTTTGTAATGCTCTCATTTTCATTTCATTTTCCAAGGTCTCCTTTAAATACTCTTGATGTTACTGACTCAACTGCTGTTTTGAGCCCCATGAGAAGATGATACCAAAGAATTGGTCATTACAAGAAGGGAAGAAAAGAAGTGTCTAAAGAATGCTTTAATTAATTAAACAAATAACTTTTCTTTTTAAGTTTTTGGATATGGAAGGATTGAACCCTTCTTGAAGTTAAAGAAGTGTGCTGTAATTTCCCACTTCCCCACTGCAAAATGTGATCATGGATTACCCCAAAAGATGCTGGTCTTCCTGTTAGAAGAAGAAGAAAGAATAAGAAGACCTTTTAGACCAAAAAGAGGAAAGGAAAGGACTTTGAAGAATCCGGAACTCCAGTTGAAGTTACCAGAACATCTGAGAAAGCCGCCGGAGTGATCCCAAAAAGAATCGGCAGCAAAAGCACAGAACTGGAAGCACCCGTAAACTCAGGCCGGTCCAGCTTGGACCGTGTCTGATTCACGGACGAGGGGGACCGGAATCCATTCACGGGCAAGCCGGACCGTAAAGAAAATACGGGAACTTGTGAAATAATGTAAAAATTGTAATTTCTTGGTTCGGTTGGACCTGATCCGGTCTAAGCCGGCTTGAACCACTCCCTTCAACCACTCGGGTTGTCTTAAGCCCATCTTTGGATTTTGGGCCTAGATAGGCCCACCAAGATTCCCTTGGGCCCACTTGAAGGCCCACATTTAGACCGGCCCATACCAGGCCCGTTTTCAACAAACGGGCCCCAGGCCAATTGACTTAGGCTAACGGGCCCATTCCAAGCCCACAAGCCCAAACTAAATTCGTAAATACATAAAACTTAATAAACTAATCAAATGGGTTACCCAATAACCCAACTGGGCCCCAAGCCCAACCTTGGCAATCCACGGGTCTTCCAACGGGACCCGGGTCCGACCCACTTCATCTAAATAAATAAGAAAGATAAAAACAAAATAAAAGGGGCTCAAACCATCAGAGGGTCCCGCCAGACCAAACAAAGTGGCATGCTGGTCTAGGGAGGGTGAAATTGACTCAAATCAGGGAGACCCGAGGGACCCGTCAAACTGACGGGGCGGACCGGGGTGTCTTTAGGACTTCCCCGGATCGTAACCGAGGACTTAGCTAGAACTCTGAAAAGCCGCAGACCAGACTTAGACCCGGTTAGGGCAAAACCGTGTCTGCCTGCACTCTCAGGCAGTGGCGACTCTGAATGTCCCGAGGCACGTACCGAAGGTGCGCCCGGTGTGCGATCTAGGCCAGGTTTAGGTGCGCACAATGTGCATTTGGGTCGGATTGGGTCCAGTCGGGTCCCAAAATGGATTTTTTCTAAATTTATTACGGAATTGACCGCTTTTTAACTGCGATCTGGGCTGGACTACATAGTTTATGCGGTTCAGGCCTGACCGCATATGCAATGCGGTAAAGCCCCAACCGCACTGAGAGTGCGGTTTCGACCCGATCTCCAACAAACACCACCGCGGCCACCGGATCTGGTTCGTCCGCTCTTTAGGGGTGCCTTCCTACTTCTGTGGCCTCCAGAACCTTGCGAATTGCTCAAATGCTCATTTAGAGCTCAAGCATCTCACTTTGTTTGTGTTCCACAAATGGGAAAGGTCTCAGCCCTTTGCGCTCCATTCAAACCATTCACATGCACACATATAAGTTGATCTAATTAAGAAGGGAAAGAGGGGGATTAGTATGGGGTACAATGGATGGACAAACGAGAGGGAACACCTTCCCCTAATCGAATGAGAAGTAAAGGATGGCAAAATAGTAACCCAATGACCATGAAAACCATATAAGGGTGGACTCTCAACCTCCCCTTGAAGCCATACGTATTCCTCTTACCATAGGAGATGTTTATGTGATGAAAATGAGAAGAGAACATGCAAGTATCATGTTGAAGAATGGATTGTAGAAAAGAACTACGAAGCCTCTAGAACATTCATGAAATCATCCCATATTCATGTATATGTAATAAAAGATGGTGGGAAACACTACCTTGGTGTATACAAACCCTGGAGTGAGATGTAGATCTTCCTTGAAGCAAAAACCCAGGGCTGGAGCTCCTCGTTTGGCCACCAACAGCAAGCTTCATTTCTCATTCAAATTCTCAAATGATGGGGATGAAGAAGGAAGGGAGAGTAGGTGGTTAGAATGGTCAAGAATGGTCAAGAATGGAGTATGTTGGGGTTTGGGGAGCAAAGTAGGGTAAAGGAGAAAATTTCGGATCAAGGATGATGGGGGAGAAGGGTGGAAACCAGCTAAGAAGAAGCCAACCTTGCCTACTGTTCAGATTTTCTATTTATAGAACACAGGTTGGAAACCGCACATAGTATACGGTTTGGTCGAAACTGCAAATACTGTGCGGTTTGGTCTGAAACGCATGCTATGTGCGGTTTGGCCACATCTTTTCAATAATGATTAGGGGACAAATTGGCACAAGCACAGACTGACGAAAAGCGAACCACACTTACAGTGCGGTTGCTTTTCGTTTCTCTCTCCCCTTTTTTGGTTGAGTTGACGGTTGAGGTAACTCGACCGCCCACTCGGACTAATTAGACTTCCCCAATTTTATTTTTTCCCATTTATCTTAATTAGTTTAATTAAGATATTTTAAACTTTGACTGATTTGCCCTGGAACTGTTTTACTCATATCTTTTCCATCCGGGCTCTGATTCCTACAAACTTAACTGCTTTGGAACCACATCGGAGTCCTCTACTCATTGGGATAGGGTAGGGAAATCAATTTGGGTTAAGCCATAAAGTCACCTTTTGCTCCTTAGGGTTTTAGCCTACCTTTTAGGATGTTTCTTTCTGCCTTTTAAGAGGGGTGCAAAAATGAGGTGCTTACAACAACAATGAGGAGGTCTCATCAAGAAAGGGTCTTGAAGAATGGGTAACTCAGTACTTTCAAGACATGTATAAAGCTTCTCCGTGTTGGTCAGAATGCAATCTGCCTGGATTGATACACTGGGTCATCACTACCGAGCAAAATAATTTGCTAACCTTGGTTCCTTCCCTTGAAGAAATCTGGCTTACGGTCAAAAGCATGGGGGCATATAAATGCCTAGGACCGGATGGTTTTCAATGTGTTTTCTTAATTTTTGGAAACAATTGCTCAAGATGTGATAGGTATGGTTCAGGAATTTTTTATTTTCGAGAGTGCTGCCCCCAGCTATAAGCCACACCTTCATATCTTTGATTCCTAAAATGCCTCACCCGAGAAGAATAAGTGATTTCAGATCAATCAGTTTGTGCAATTTTAGTTATTAAATTGTTTCAAAAATTTTGGTTAGTTGAATTAGACCTTTTCTGGCTGATATTATCTCACCTAATCAATCGGCCTTTGTTCTTGATAGGGAGATTAAGGATAACATTTTGATAAACCATGAGATATTTAATTTTTTTGCCAAATGAAAACAGAAAAAGCCAAAAATGAACCTGTCTTTCAGAAACAAAAAGAAATGTGCCAAGGGGATATACGCCATGAAGATTGATTTCTCAAAGGCTTATGATCGACTGTCTTGGGACTTTTTGAGGCACGTCCTAAGTGCTTTTGGATTCAACATGGAAGTGATCCAGATCTGAATGGCTTGTGTGACATCGATATCTTATAAAGTTCTCCTTAATGGGTCTCCCAATGGTAAAATTTTGCAGAGAGAGGACTTTGTTAGGTTGACCCCTTGTCACCCTATTTATCCATCCTTTGCCAGTAGGTGCTCTCTTTGGCCATGCACAGGGTTGAAAAGGATGGCAGGTTTAGGGATTTAAAGGTGAGAAGAGGTGGGGTGGGGTGGCTATATCCCACCTCATGTTTGCAATTGACATTTTTCTATATGGTTTTAATAAGGGCTGTGAAGCTGATGCAGGGGGGATCCGATACAGAGGATGTTGAGCTGTCAGATTGCACATTGATGGCGCTGGAATACCATGAGTTGGCAGATCATCGCAAAGGCAGGAAGTGATTGCGATATCTTTCTAATTGGGGCAGTTTTGAGGTGTTTTAGTTTTTAGCCATAACTTTGGCTATGGCTATTGGAATCGCACAAATGTCCCCAATTCGGAAAGCTATTTCCGATGCGCACGCCATGGGATATGTGTAGACACCTAATTTTTGCACCCCTAAAATGAAGAAAATAAAAAGTCAAACCTTGAGGGGGTCAAAAAGTTGACTTTTTGATTGGGTACAAATTGACCACCAAACTTTATACCATTGGAAAGAGGACTTCGTTACGATTCTAACGCAACTAAGTTTGCTCAAATTGGAGTTCGGATAAAGAAGTTATGGGCTGGTCAAATATGGAAATAGCAGAAATCGGCTTTCTGTAAAACTCCGAATTAGCTGCTCAATTGGACATCAGTAGAAAGAGCACATCGACATGACTCTAACGTAACTGAGTTTGCTGGAATCGGAGTCCCAGATAAGGAGATATGAGCAAAACTGGCTCCAGGATGCAACTTTGCACTTTTGCTAAAAAGCACGAATTTGCTACCAAACTCTAGCTTAGTGGATAGGGAATCTCAACCTGATTCCAACTGTGAGACATGGGGAAAATCAATCCAGTGACTTTCCTGTCATTACACGGGATTCATAAAAATGGGAGAGTCACCACCATTCTTTTTAGGTGTGAATAGACACCAAAATCATCAAAATAAAGCAAAAAGGCAAATCTAGAGTAAAAATAACTCTACTTGAAAATAAAATCCAGAGATGGGTAAGGGAATTAGATTATGAATGGAGGAAGGTGTTAGGCACCCCCATTCACCCACATAAGGTGGTTGCCAAGTGTTGTTCATGCTCAAAATAAAGAAGGCTTCCTAATTAAAGTAATCAAACATATGTATGATACCTCCACATGAGAAGTCCAATGAATTCCAGATCCTCTTTTATATAAGTATCACTTCTGGGACATCACTATTAAATAAAAATCAAAACAAAACTTGAACACAAAAAAGTTAAGACAAATCCGGAAAATTCGGTAAAAGATAGAGTCATTTGTGTAAAACCCTGAATTTTCCTTAAATAATAAATTAAATTAGTAAATAATATTACTGAGGGTTATGGTTGATGGAAATAATTTATTCTTGTAGGGGGTGATCAGTTTAGTGGAGATCCAGAATTAGATGCAGATCTGACCGTCCGATCTTGAGATATCGAGGTATGTATTCTAATTGGGCGAGGTGTATGGGAGAGTTTGCATGAGAGATGCATGGGATCAGGGAGTATATATATGTATTAAAATAACCTAATCGTATTGTCGGTCATATTACTCAGCCGCAAACGACGAGAGTTGAACGACCGAGAAGAGAAGAAAGAGAAGGAGGGAGGAAGACCAAGTAAACTTGCTCGGAGCATTGCTTTGCAACTGAAGAGAAATTTGAGGGTTGCTGTTCAGAAGAGAAGAAGAGGAACGCGCGTATACGAGGTAGGTGACACCGTTTTGCTTTCAGAAATCGGATTTTCCTTCGTTTACTCGCAAACGCATGTTTCTATTATATGTATTGGTGTATTTAGCTAGATAAACATGTTATAAATACATTAGAATGAGTTTAGACGAGAAAAATCATGATTTAGAACTATTTCTGCTCGATTTTGTATGACTGCCGACCTCGACTGTTCTCGGCGATCATCGGCGCTCCTCGGCGCTGGTTAAAAAAATTAGGACGCCGTAGACCGCGAGAAGACGGACCGTGGGCGCTCGAATTTGCACTACCGCAGACCTGAGACCGCCAGGGCTATCCTGAGCGATCCTAGGCGCTCTAAGCAGAAAATCCAGATTTTCATAATTTCGAGCCTAATTCAATTCTAAACTATTTTTAGACAATTTTAATGATTAATTAAGGTACTTTAAGACCAAAATAAACTACCTAAATCCCTGTTTTACAGAAAAATAAATTAGGGAGATATTTAGGACATTAGTCGCCAAGTTTTCAAAGGTAATTGAGAAATGTGACTTTGGAAAAGCCTAACTACACTTGATTTTCAAAACACCTCTAAATGACATTATAAATCAAAATACATTCTAAAGAGAGGACAGAATTCAGATGAACGAATATTGAAGTAAATGTACAGATATAACCATTATATGCCGCTAGGCACCAAACCTTATAGAATTATGATACTTTAGGGAATTTTGGAGTCTAGTGGGCATAGCTGGTTATGGATCCATAGTCGTGGCTAGATAGCTGAGAGATATGTCATTTGGGTTGAGTTACTCCTATATGCGACGCGCTTCCTTTGCAAGTTAGTTTGTCTGGGAAGGTCCTATGTCTGGAGGGACACCCCGGTGAGCCGCTGGTGATTCCCTGTACATGTGGATAAGCGACCATCTCCATGTATTGATTCTGGTGCTGCATGCTGGTGGTACATGCCAACTCTGATGGGTACGTGTGCAATAAGTCGGTGACTACGGCTCTTGTCTAAGCTGCGCTGCATGGGGCTTGAGTATCATTAGTAGCATCGCTCCTAAGTCGCACGGTGGTATAGCAATTGGTTGAGAATCATCTCAAAAGGTTTATCTATCTTTGTGAGTCCTACAATGACACTGAAATCACAACACTTGGTGTTATTATTGTATACATGCGGGAGGCATGTGATTGAGATATGGGTCGGATGTGACTGCTTAGTACATCCTGACAATGTGTGAACTATGTTACTGATTTGACTATTGTATTCTCATATTAAACTTGCTGAAGTTCATTTCTAGAACTGTTTATCAAACTGTTTTGTGTTCATGAATAGTATAAATGATTATTCGAGCCTGATTAGTCGATGTTGCTTAATCGTGCATAAACTGTTACTTTACTTATATTAACTGTTTAAATCAGGCATGTGTTACCTACTGGGATATTCGTATCTCACCCTACTGTTATTCCATTTTTTTCAGCTGATACGCGAGAGGGGGATCTCTTAGACTTCCAGGGAAAGATAGCTGAGTATTCTCCGGAGGATTACTATTATCCAGATCTTGTCTGAGGTGGATTGTTGCTATAGACTTAGTACATTTGATTGGATTATTATTATTCATTGGGTTGATGTATTGAGAGATGAGAGAGATAGTACCCAGTTATTTTACCAGACTTTGATATTACTAATTGATGGTCAAACTATATGTTATGTTGAGGATTTTGAACTACACTTCCGCATATACTTGTTTCCGCAACTCTGATAGTATAATAAGATAATGGATTTTGAATTATTTGGTCTGGTATGTGTTGATGTTGTATATGATATGGGCTAGTAACACCTCGGTTTTGGTTGTTGAACTAAATTGGGGTTGTTACAGTAGCGATTTGGGTTCGGGTCGGGTGCCGGTTCGCACTGATCCGGGTTCGAGGCGTTACAGAGATGGTATCAGAGCAATGGTCCTAACCTTAGAATTAGCCAAACTTTAGGGGAATGGGATTGTGAGTACGCTAGATAGAACCCCTAGAATTATTGGATTCTAACAAGTGAAATTGTATTTTGCAAATGGCTGGCAGGGAAAGACGTGCTAGAGTTGATCCTATAGAGGAGGAGTAGCAGGATGTTCCACCACCTCCAGGGGTGATATATGGACGGTTGTTAGCAGCTTGGCAGAGCTTCTTGCCAAGGAGAGAGAGGAGAGACTGAGCCAGTATGGCAATGGCGAAAATGGTGGCAGTGGTCATGGAGAGGAGCCTGTACATGAGAGGGCTATACATACGGCCAAGGATCTCGAGCAGTTCAGGAAATTGGACCCACCTATCTTCAGTGGACAACCAGATCCTATGGAGGCTGAGAGATGGCTGATGTGGGTAGAGTGGATTTTTGAGGCCATGGGATGCCCGATGGATAGGAGAGTGCGATTGGTAGCATTCTTATTTGAGGGTGAGGCAGTTCACTGGTGGACAGCCAGGAAGAGGCAAGATCCACAGGCTACGTACATGACTTGGGATAGATTCCGGGAGGTCTTCTATGACCAGTACTTTTCTGAGGAAGTCCGGCTCAAGAAGGAGCGGGAATTTATGGAGATCACTCAGGGAGCCCAGACAGTGGCTCAGTACGAGACTAGATTTGCAGCCTTGTCCCGATTTGCACCTCACATGACACAGGATGAGAGGAGGTTGACTTCACCCTTTGAGCGGGGTTTGAAGCCTGAGATTAGGAGTATGCTGACAGTACTCCTGTGCACCGAATTGAAGGACATGGTCCGTAGAGCCACTAGAGATGAGAGTGACTTGGAGGCTAGAGCGAGCCAGAGCAGAGCTAGACCGCCTATGAGGCCGGCAGATCAAAGAGGTTTCCTTAGTGGAAACAAGAGACCCAGAGACTGGACTAGGGCAGAGCTTGCAGGAGGACAGTATAGGGCAGTTCCGAGGGCATGTGTCAGTTGTGGCAGATACCATGTACCTGGACCATGTGTTGCAGCGCCGGGCACCTGCTACAGATGCGGGAAGGCAGGTCATAGATCACGGATTGTCGCTTCCCTTCTAGTTATCAGCCGTTAGCAGTGCCACGATCGGCATTACCACAGCCAGAGACCGCGCCTGTTTTTCCACAGAGGCAGCAGTTTCAGCAGCCAGCTCAGAGAGCACCGGTTGGGCAGAAGCCCTAGGGTAGAGGACCAGTTCAGAGAGGAGGCCAGAGGCAGGCAGTACCTGCTCAGCAGCCGCAGCCAGCGAGGGTATATGCAGTGGATGCACATGAGGAGCGTGAGCCCGATCGTATGGAGGATATTGAGGGTGATCCCGAGGCACCTGAGTTGATTGGAGGTATTCTTTTCATCTGTGGTAGATCAGCATGTGTACTGTTTGATTCTGGTGCTTCCCATTCATTTATATCACCTGCTTGTGCACAACGGATTGGTTTGTCACCCACTGAGTTGGATACTGCATTGTCTGTGCACACACCTTTGGGAGAGTCTACCCGAGTGGAGCATATGTATAGAGACTGTATGATTAGATTGGGTAGATTGGAGTTGTCTGGTGATTTGATTGCCTTAGACATTGGAGGTTTTGATGTGATATTGGGGATGGATTGGCTATGTAGACACCATGTGACATTGGACTGTTATGCGGGTACGGTGATAGTTAGAGGGCCAGATCAGACCACTCATTGTTTCAAATGTGAGGGGTTGAAGTTGCGGATTGGTCTGGTAGCATCTGTGATAGCAGAGGAGCTTAGGAGTGACACCCTTGTCATCTCCGATGTACCTGTTGTACAGGAATTTGCAGATGTGTTTCCAGAGGATTTACCTGGATTACCACCTGCTAGAGAGGTAGAGTTCAGGATACAGTTGATGCCTGGTACGGCTCCAGTTTCAAAACCACCCTATAGGCTTGCGAAACCAGAACAGGAGGAACTTAAGAAGCAGTTAGATGAGCTCCAGGAAAAAGGTTTCATCAGACCGAGTGTGTCTCCGTGGGGCGCTCCAGTTCTATTTGTACAGAAGAAGGATGGGAGCATGAGGATGTGTATTGATTATAGGCAACTGAATCAAGTAACAGTGAAGAACAAGTATCCGTTGCCTAGGATTGATGACCTGTTTGACCAGTTAGGAGGAGCATCTTGGTTCTCCAAGATAGACTTGAGGTCAGGATATCATCAGTTGAGAGTGGCAGAGGAGGACATAGAGAAGACAGCTTTTCGTACACGCTATGGGCATTATGAGTTCTTGGTTATGCCTTTTGGGTTGACCAATGCCCCAGCTGTTTTCATGGACCTCATGAACAGGATTTTTCATGCATACTTGGACAGTTTTGTAGTGGTGTTCATTGATGACATTCTAGTATATTCTAAGACCCGAGAAGCACATGTAGGGCATTTGAAGTCAGTATTGTACACTTTGAGAGACCACGGGTTGTATGGGAAATTTAGCAAATGTCAGTTTTGGCTAAGGCAAATTTATTTCTTAGGTCATGTTATCTCAGGAGAGGGTATATCTGTGGACCCTGAGAAGGTTAAGGCAGTGGCAGAATGGCCTAGACTTACTACAGTAACAGAGGTCAGGAGTTTCCTTGGTATGGCAGGTTACTATAGGAGATTCATTGCAGGATTTTCGCGTATAGCTGCACCTTTGTCTAATCTAACAAAAAAGGCAGTGAAGTTCCTATGGGATGAAAAATGTGAGCAGAGCTTCCAGGAATTGAAGCAGAGATTGACTACTGCACCAGTATTGATTGTGCCATCTATGGACGAGGCATTTGCAGTATATTGTGATGCTTCTAGGATAGGCTTGGGATGTGTACTGATGCAGCAGGGCAGAGTTATAGCGTATGCTTCGAGGTTGTTGAGGCCGCATGAGAGGAACTACCTTACCCATGATCTAGAGCTAGCAGCCATAGTCTTTGCATTGAAGCTATGGAGGCATTACCTTTATGGAGTAGAGTTTGAGATCTTTTCTGATCATAAGAGTTTGAGATATCTGTTTTCACAGAGGGACTTGAACATGAGGCAGCGAAGGTGGATGGATCTGCTAAAGGATTTCAAGTTTACTTTGCAATACCACCCTGGTAAAGCAAACGTAGTGGCGGATGCTTTGAGTAGAAAAAGTTCAGTTGAAGGTCAAGTAGCTACTTTAGCAGCTTCCATGATGAGCTAGTGTAGATTGATTGATTCAGTCAGAGATTGGCAGGGAGAGTTTAGCATGCAACAGGATGGAGTGATCCGAGTTGCTCGTGTTCAGATTGAACCAAACTTGGTTCAGTTGATTCGGGAGAAACAACTGATTGACCCACAGTTGATTCAGACTAAGGAGATGATGAGTAGAGGATCTGAGGCAGCTGTAGACTTTTCGGATAGAGATGGGTTATTGAGATATAGAAGTCGTATTTGTGTTCCAGCTGATGAGGAGATTAAGGAGAAGATATTATCAGAGGGACATAGATCGAGGTATGCAGTTCACCCAGGAAGTACGAAGATGTACAAAAACTTGAAAGAAATCTATTGGTGGTCAGGAATGAAGAGAGAGATTGCAGAGTATGTGGCAAAGTGTTTGATATGCCAGCAAGTGAAGGCTGAACATCGGAAACCACCTGGTTTACTTCAGTCACTTCCTATTCCAGAGTGGAAGTGGGAGCATGTAACTATGGATTTTGTATCTGGATTGCCATTGATAGCAAAGAAAGAAGATGCTATATGGGTTATCGTGGATAGACTGACTAAGTCTGCGCATTTCTTGCCTATGAGCACTACACAGCCATTGAAGTCTTTAGCTGAGTTATATGTCAGGGAGATAGTGAGACTTCATGGAGTGCCAGTTTCTATAGTGTTTGACAGAGATGCATGATTCACAGCACGTTTTTGGCTTGCATTTCAGGCAGCTTTAGGAACTAAGCTAAATTTCAGCACTAGCTATCATCCTCAGACAGATGGGCAGTCTGAGCGTACAATTCAGACGTTGGAAGATATGCTGAGATGTTGTGTTATGGATTGGGGAGGCAGTTGGAATCAGCATTTACCATTGGTGGAGTTTGCCTATAATAACAGCTATCAGGCGAGTATTCAGATGGCACCATTTTGGTCTGGTATGTGTTGATGTTGTATATGATATGGGCCAGTAACACCTCGGTTTTGGTTGTTGAACTAAATTGGGGTTGTTACAGTAGCGATCTGGGTTCGGGTCGGGTGCCGGTTCGCACTGATCCGGGTTCGGGGCGTTACAATTTGACCATAAATCATTCAAATCAAATTCAAATTGAATGAAACCAAATCCATGTGAAAGATTATGAAAAATAGAAGACTCATGAAAAATTTTAATCGAATCCGGTTAAAACCCTAAGAGTTATGCTCCTTTGAAATCTGTTGTTGGAAATCGGTAAAAGTAACAAATAGGCAACTTTGGAAATTCATTTTGGGAGATTGGCTCCATATAAATCCATGAAAATTTGCATGAATGAAGTATGTAGTGCCATCTTTCAAATGAAATAGGCCTCACACCAAACTCCATTCGGATGTGACTTGTGTGACCTCATGAACGTGACCTCACAAACATGCCCAGATGATCACAGATCAGCACAGAATTGTGCAATAGGGCCGTTCTGATTAAATCAATCACACAGGACACAAATGAAATCAAAAAATTGTGAAACCAACTGGATTTGAAAGTAGACTCACAAATGAAAGCACCAAAATCTAAATCACTCAATTCGGACTTAAAACGAATAGATGGTGCTCATTCAAAGTGACAGGTTCAGCAATCTGGCCTGAGCTGACCTGTCAACTTCGATTGAATGGTGTCAAAAATCCACTCCATAAAAATTGATGAAATTTTACAAACACTAACTAGACAGTCTCACCTTTCACATGTCTTTAGAATCACTCCAAAATTCATCCGGATGATGAGTGTCCGAAGTTAGGGTACAGATGCTGTCCAGTTTTGCCATTTTTAAGTAAAATCAACCCAAAATAGTGATCAAGTGTGTGTAATCCAAATCAAAATCAAAATCATTTGAAAAAGTATTGAAAAACCTCTAGGAAGAAATAGGGCACAAGTTTGGCTCACCATTCTCTTCGATTGGAGAGAATATGCCAAAAACCCTAAAATGGAACAAAAATGCCCAAAACCGAGAGGTTAGATCATAAGGTCTTCAATACTCAAAGATAACTTGCGTGAAATCATTTTGAAAATCCTTGAGAGATGTTCTGGAAATGCATGGGGCTATTTATTTCAGATCTATCACAATGAATATGATAGATCCAAAATACAAGCCGATTCCGACAAAACGAGTACTATGTGTGCAAGTGTAAAAATCGCCTCAACACATCATGACATATAGCATTCAAAGCATATCAATAAAATGGGGGTTCTAGAACTAGGGTTCCATTCCCATTCTCGTTTTCCTTAATTCTCTCTCCACGTTTTACGGTTTCAAGATAGTCTTGGGGTACTTTGAGTAGGGAATGGGGTTTCAGACAATCATAGGCCATTCAAGAGGGTTCTAAGACTAAGGATCAATTCCCAATCTCGTTTCCCCTAGATCCCTCTCACGTTTTACGGTTAGAAGGAGTCTCGAGGTACTTTGAGTAGGGAAAGGGGTTTCAAGCACAAAGAGTAGGCCATTATTCTACAGAAAGGTAGAAGAAAGATCTAACCCTAGAATGTAAAACAGAAAATTATGAAGTTCCAGGCTTACCTGGGTTTCTGGGAGCAATGCGACGGCGGTTCCCTTCTTCACTTGGAGCTCTTCAATCTCCAACATCTAGCTCTAAAATTCTTAGCCATTTGCTTGAGAAGGAGCCGCCTATTTATAGGCAAAGGTTAGGGCAAAGGGGAACCCTATTGGTAGACACAAGGATATGTCTAGAATCCCCACCTTAAACCCTAAGGCTATTTTTGAGATTTCCACTTCTTAAACAAAGGTAAAATAGTAAAATAGTAAAATAGTAAAAACTCTTGGAATTTTCTCATTTTTTGAGCAAAACACTTATATCCGACAACTCAGGTCGGATACAAACAAAACTCTTTGTATCCGGCATTATCTATCGGATACAATAAAGATGTTTTGTATCCGACATTACCTGTCGGATACAAGGAAAGAAGCTTTTATCTGAATTTTAATACAGGCAATACTTATTTACATGTAATATCATTTAAGTAAATGTCCTCATATTTTTTAATCTCCATTTACTTAAGATATTACATGTAAATAAGCAAACACCCCCCCCCCCCTCATTTGAATCCATTAAAAATAGTTCCAGACCCAAATTCCAAGTGAATAAAAAGTCAACTTTCCAGTTCCAAGCTAAGTTCTGGTTTTTCAGGTCCGGTAAAAAGATTCAACATGTTAAAACCAAGGTATTCGTCAAGACTTAAAATCTCAAAAAATTCTTTTATGCAATAACATGGCTAAAAACCTGATTACCGGGAAAAATTATCTTGAAATCTGGCTTTAAAAAATATTTCAATTTCTAGGGTCAAAAGTCAACAAAATTCAACCGGAAAAAGTTTGACTTTGCACAAAAGATTGAATTCGGCCTTTTCCTCTACGGTTTTGGATTGAAATGGGTTAAGTATCTCAAACCCAATGTAAAGAATTGAAAATTCCAATAAAATATTTCTCTCCTTCAAGATTTATCAAATATCGTGCAATTTTGGGGTGTCTACACCAATGCCACTAAGTTTGCTAAAATCGGATATCAAATGAGAAAGTTATGAGCAGCCAAAAATCTCCGAAAATCTACACACATAGCAAGATAGAAAAAAGGACAAAAAATAAAAATCTAAGAATAAAATAATAATATTTTGTAAATATCTAATAAATAAATTAAATCAAAAATAAAATGGAAAATAGAAAACACATATGCGTTTTTGACAAAAAAAATCTTAAGAATAAAATAATAATAAATCTTCAAAAATCTAAGAATTAAAGTAAATAAAAAATAAACAAAAAATGACAACCACATTCGAATGATATGCATGAGCCTAATGAGTTGGAAAGATAAGAATAAAAAATATTTAAGTTTTAGTTACATGAAACATAAAATTAAAATTCAGTCAAAAAATGTGATTAAAATTCATTTTTAGGTCTTTTTTTAACTATAAAAGGGGTCCACCCCCCATTCCAAAGCAAGCAACAAAACCCTCTCTTCTCCCCCTTTTGCTCTCTCCCACTTCACTCACCCCCCTTCCTTCTCTCTTCTTCCTTGATCTCCACTCAAGAGAAGTGGTTCCCCACAACTCCTCCCTTCTTCTTCTTGGCCTTTTCCCACGTCCAATCCCTGTCCAAACTCTGCCACTCTCAGCCAAAGTCCTTAAATACCCAAATTACCCCTAGATCATGCCCATTTACTTTCTCCTTTCATTCTTTCCGAGCTTAAGATAAGGAGACCCTTTTCAAGCCCATTTCGGGAAATCCACTGGAGTGCGGAAGTGTTGCCGAAATCACACGGAGAACCATCACACATTGCTTACTTGGATATTTATTTCTCACCTTACTAACTACTGTTTTGCATGGATTTGGGCTTCCTTTGGTGAGGAGGAAAAGTTACTTAAGTGGGAGGAGAATAAATAAAAAAAAGAAGGTAGAATGGCATAATCTTAACAAGTGTTAATAAGCTTATTTTTATGGAGGGATTTGTCCTCCCAAGAATCTACTGTATCCCCACACCTCTACCCTCTTTCCCATCTTCAAACTAACGCATGCAGGCTTACTGACAGTCCAAGAAGATGATGAAATAAGGGGGTTTATCCTCTTGATGAAACTACAAACAAAAGAGGCAAAAAAAGGGGGTTTAAACCAAGTGGAGGGCATTTTTACCATAACAGAAATGCTGATAATCATAACAGAGGGCGCCGGAGACTCCAAGAAGACAACCAAATTGATCCCAGCCGAAATCGACTCAACACTGCAAATTCGGACGGAAACCGCACTTAGTATGCGGTCTGGTCTAAACCGTATTGTATTTGTGGTTCAGACCAAACCGCATAGTAAATGCGGTCAATTGTAAATAATCTAAAAAATTAATTTTTTCGGCCCGATTGGACTTGCTCTGACCCGAACCAGCTTGAACCGATCTTTTAAGTTATTTGGGCTATTCTTAGCCCCTTTGTAGACCATGGGCCAACCAAGGCCTCCTGGGCCCACTCATAGGGCCCGCTGTAGACACTCCAAAATTGCACGATTTTTGCTAAATCTTGAAGGAGAGAAATATTTTATTGGAATTTTCAATTCTTTGCATTGGGTTTGAGATACTTAACCCATTTCAATCCAAAACCGTAGAGGAAAAGGCCGAATTCAATCTTTTGTGCAAAGTCAAACTTTTTCCGGTTGAATTTTGTTGACTTTTGACCCTAGAAAATGAAATATTTTTTAAAGCCAGATTTCAAGATAATTTTTCCCGGTAATCAGGTTTTTAGCCATGTTATTGCATAAAAGAATTTTTTGAGATTTTAAATCTTGACGAATACATTGGTTTTAACATGTTGAATCTTTTTACTAGACCTGAAAAATCGGAATTTTGCCTAGAACTGGAAAGTTGACTTTTTATTCACTTGGAATTTGGGTCTGGAACTATTTTTAATGGATTCAAATTGGGGGGGGGGGTGTTTGGGTATTTACATGTAATATCTTAAGTAAATGGAGATTAAAAAATACGAGGACATTTAGTTAAACGATATTACATGTAAATAAGTATTGCCTGTGTTAAAATTCAGATAAAAGCTTCTTTTTTTTGTATCCGACAGATAATGTCGGATACAAAACATCTTTATTGTATCCTACAGATAATGTCGGATACAAAGGATCTTTATTGTATCCGACAGATAATGTCGGATACAAAGAGAATTGCTTGTATTCGACCTGATATGTCGGATACATGATTTTTGCTCAAAATTAGGGTTTTCCGAGAGTTTTCACTTTTTACCATCATATCCTTCATTAAAGGAGTGGAAATCTCGGAAATGGCCTTAGGGTTAAGGTTGGTGGGCTCTAGACATTATTTTGTGTCTACCATCATGTAAACCCTAACCCTAGCCTTTGCCTATAAATAGGAGGCTCCTCCTCAAGCAAATGGCCATTAACTCTTGCCAAGAACTTTTGCCAAGAAGTTGGAGATCAAAGAGCTCCGAGTGAAGAGGGGAGCCGCTGCAATCTTGCTTCCAGAAGCCCAGGTAAGCCTCAAACCTCTCTTTATTTTTCTGTTTTTACATTCTAGATCTAGATCTCTTCTTCTACCTTTCTGTAGAATAAGGCCTCTTCTATGTGTGTGAAAACCCTTCCCCTACTCAAAGTACCTCGAGACTCCCCCTAACCGTAAAACGTGAAGGCGGGATCTAGGGGAAACGAGACTAGGGATTGATCCTAGTATTAGAACCTTGTTGGAATAAGCCTTTTGATTCTATGAAAACCGTTTCATATTCAAAGTACCCCAAGATTATCTTGAAGAACCGTGTTTAACAAGGAGAGAGAACTAAGGGAAACGATAATGGAACGGAACCCGAGGTTGTTTTAGAACCCCATTTGATTGATTTAAATGCATGCTATATGTTATTATATTGTTAAAGAATGGATTTTTACACATATACACATAGCACTTGCTTTGTCGGATTTGGCTTGTATTTTGGATCTATTGCCGTCATTGTGATAGATCTAAAATAAATAGCCCCAAGCAATTCTAGAATGTTCGTTATCGATTTCAATCAAGTTTATTTCAAATCTTGAAGACCTCTAGGTCTAACTTCTCGGTTTTGGGTACTTTTGCTCAATTTTGGGGTTTTGGCATATCCTTTCCAATCAGAGAGGATGGTGAGCCGAACTTGTAACGCCCCGGATCCGTGTTTTTCATTAAAGATATAACACGTCTCCCAGGGGTTAGTTAAGGATCTCAATAATGGTGATCGCTGGATAATCACCCTCATTTTATATCACATCAGAGTGCACATTTAAAATTCCTATCCAGGCAAGTTATAACATCATCAAATACATCAAATGGGCCCAAATTTACTACCTTATTACAATCCCCACAAATTCAACTTAACAAGTTTAAGACCAAACAACCTGCTAGACTAAGGACGGTAGTAATAATCCTCCTCCCTATATGTGTCAGCTGGATCTACCCCCGTAGGCACCTCACCACGAATATCTAAAAAACAAAACAACAACGAGGGAATGAGATACGAATATCTCAGTTAGTGACACATGCATACAAAAATAGTTAACACAGTTATAAGACATGCTTCGACAAATAACCAACAATAATAAACAACGTAATTCCGGTAACAACACAAAACTAGGTCAATGTCATGCATATGGTTATATTGATTAATTTACATGCCAAGTAGACACTCCACACCTCCATGTACACAGTTCCGGCCTACTCAGGGTATTGGATATTCTGAAATGACGGTCTACTCAGGGTATCGTCATCCAATGCCGACCTACTCCGGGTATCGGCACTGACAACCAGGCCTACTCAGGGTATCTGGCTGCTCTACACTGGTCGTGGCAACATACAAGGCCATGCAATTACACCAATAAACACATACCATCACATTACTAAGCTTAACAAGGATCCATGGGAAGCTAAACCCAAAGCCGATAAATAACCGATAAAACTCCGCATTCAGTACACACATCACAAGTTGTTCCAACCAGAACATCAACTCACACAAGTGTTCCAACCAAAACATCAACTCACACAAGTGTTCCAACCAGAACATCAACTCTCCACCAGAAATCAAGTAAATAATCTTTGCAACATAATTCAAAACTTGCCATCAAGAAACAGGATTTAATAAATCTCAATCAAGTACAGTACAGTGTATAATCCAAAGAACTAAAATAAAGCCCCAGTGTTGGGTATCCCGAACATCACCTAAATATTGCCCTATATCTACCTCAGAAGCTCTCACGAAATTCCAGGATCTATCTTCAATGTTCTCATAAGTAATTTTGTCTCTAATGTTGTAAACAAATACTTTGCTAAGTGATCGAAGACCTTCTAGCATCCAAAATCCCCTTTGGTTTACTAAATTATGAGATTAAGCAAGAAAAAGGATTAGGCGCTCACTTCCTGAGGTGGGCGCCAGGTGAGCGCCGAGTGAGCGGAACTTATATCATTAAAACTAGGTTAGGCGCGAGCTCGGCGCGGAGTGGGCGCGAGTAGGGCGCGAGATAGGGCGCGAGTAGGGCGCGAGCTGAGCGCCAAGTGGGCGCGAGCTCGGCGCCAGGTCAATTTTCCTATGCGCCTACTTCCCGAAGTGGGCGCAAGTGGGCACCAAGTGAGCGGTTACCCACTGCGTTTTTCAAGTCTCTGTTAATCCCAAAACTCCAACTCTGGCCGAATTTTTCCAGTCTGTAACTAATTCTCTAGTCTCCCAATACCCCCAGAACACACTCAAACCTATTTTGAATTTAATCTAACATGCTTTTCAATTATCCCCAAATTTGTTGTACAAAAACCCTTCGGACTGTCTTTGCCGAGAAACGGAGAATAATTCATTCAATAACCATGCATTCATTGAAACCAAATCTACGAATAAACTAAACCAGGTTTTAAAACAGTGCCACTCACCTTTCTATGCTTCCAAGTCTTGGAAACCAACAACCCAGAAAAACCCCAAAGTCTTCGGCCGTCGGCTTGCTCTGGTCGAACAGAGGTTCGCGAAGGAAGAAACCCTTTCGAACTTCTGATTAGCTAAACTTACTGGCAGTGAGTCTTCCCAGCATGACTCTCCCACCAAAACCTCTCCAGCTCCTTTTCGCAAAGTTCTCGAAGAACCCTAAACAAAAGCCGCAGCCGCAACTTTCTCAGTAGACTATACGCGTATTCAGGGCAAAACTCAAAACCTAATTTTCTTAACTATTTATACCTTCTGGAAATACACTTGTTGCTCGACGACCCTTTTTAACTCTGATATGGTGTGGGCTCGCCCACCAAAACCCCTACATCCAACACACCTTATTAGTTTAGATATTTATATTGTAATTAATTAATTTAATAATAATTTTTTTTTACCTGAAAATAATCGGGGTTTTACAAAACTTGTACCCCATTTCTTCCTAGAGGTTCTTCAATATCTTTTCAAAATGGTTTTGATTTATCTTGCACGGATTCCACACACTTTATCACTGTTTGAGTTGATTTTCTTCAAAAAAGGCTTAACTTGACAGCAACTGTACCCCAACTTCGGACACTCGTAACTTCATCGTCCGGATGAATTTTGGAGTGATTCCAGAGCCATGGAAAAGGTGATGCTGTCTAGTTTATGCCTATAAAAGTTCATTAATTTCTATCAAGCGGATTGTTGACACCTCTCTGTCGAAGTGGATAGGTCAGTTCAGGTCTAAATACGGAACTTGTCACTTCGACTGAGTGTCATGTGTTCGTTTTAAGTCCGATTCGAATGATTCTTATTTCTGAGTTTTCCTTTGGGAGTTTAGTTTCAAATCCAGTTGGTTTCATAATTTTTTGACTCCATTTGTGTCGTTGGTAATATATTTACTCAGAACTGCTCAATGACACTTTTCTGGGCAAACCTGTGATCATCGGGGCCTGTTCGGGAGATCACCCAAGGCACATCCGAATGGATTTTTTTATGAGGCTAGTTTCATCTAAAATATGGCCATACAGACTTCATTCACACCAAATTTCATGGAATTATATGGAGCCGATTTTTCTAAATAATTTTCCAAACTTGCCCACTTGCCACTTTTTACTACCTCCAACAGCACTTTTAAAAGAAGCATAACTCCTAGGATTTCAACCGGATTTAATTGGAATTTTGCATGAGTCTCTTATTTACCATAATCTTTCAAATGGATTTGGTTTGGCTCCATTTAAATTGGATTTAAATGATTTCAAGACAAATGGTGTTATCTTTTACCAAATCTTCCAGATTTGACTCAACTTGGTTTTGTGCAACTTTTGCTTTGATTTCCATCTATTAGTGATATTTCAGAAGTGATATTGACATAAAAGAGGATCTGAAATTCATTTGGATTTTCATGTGAAGATATCATATATTTGTTTTATCCTTTTTCAAGGTTTTTGATGAGTTTAGCAAGCTTTCTCATTTTTTAGCATGAACAACACTTGGCAACCACCTTGTGTGGGTGAATGGGGGTGCCTAACACCTTCCTCTGTTCATAATCTAATCTCCTTACCCATCTCTAGATTTGATTTTCAAGTAGGGTTATTTTTACTCTAGTATTTGCCTTTTAGCTCTTTTTGCTTATTTTTGAATCTTTTGGTGTCCATTCACACCCCAAAAATCTGAATGGTGGCGACTCTCCCAAATTAAGTTGAGCCCGTGTGTTGACGGAGGGGAAATCATCCCGGTGATTTTTCCCATGTCTCACACCCGCACTCTGACCGGCCCAAACCAAGCCTATTTTCAACAAACGGGCCCAAGGTCACTTGTTTAATGGTTCATGGGACAAGACCAAGCCCAGTGGACCCATTAAAATGCTTAATTAATTCAATAAACTAAAAAGGGTTACCCAATAACCTTGTTGGGCCCAAGCCCATCCTTGGCAACCCACGGGTCTTCCAACGGGACCCATATCCAACCCACTTCATCTAGATAAAAGATAAAATAAAATAAAAGAAGCACACACCACCAGAGGGTCCCGCTAGACCAAACAAAGTGGCATGCTGGTCTAAGAAGGGTGAAATTGACTCAAAAAACCAGGGAGACCCGAGGGACCCGTCAGACCGACGGGGCGGGCCGGGGTGTCTTCGGACTTCCCGGACGTAACCGAGGACTTTGCTAGATCTCTAATAAACTGCAGACTAGACTTAGACCCGGATAGGCAATCATCATGTTTGCCTGCACCTTTCAGACAGTGGCGAATCCGAAAGTCCCGAGGCATGCACGAACTCCACGTGCGCCCCGTGTACGATCTAGGAAATTTAGGTATGCACAACATGACTGAAGTCGATGAGCATCTTTTTCAACCTCAAATCCGCTGTTTTACCCTCCGAATCACAATTTTTAGTTATTTTTTGCTATTTCTGGTAATATTTCATTTGTCAATTAAGAAGTGATTTTAAACATGATTTGGGCTAGATTTTTCACAGTATGCTTATTTTATTCTATATTTCCTTTAGGGGATTTGGCCGTTTTTAGTAACTTTCCAATGTAGACGATTTTTGGCTATAAAGTCCAGCTTGTGGATTGATTTTAGTTTTACTTGATTAATTGATATTGAATTGAATCTCAGAGACGTTTTCTCTATGTTTTTGGGCAAACTGCTTGTGTTCTTCCCTGTTGTAGACACCCCAAATTGCACAAACAATCATCAAAAATCATTATCTCCTGGAAAGCCAGCACAGAATTTGAAGAAAATAAACTTTTACCTGTATCCGAATACTCAATCCGGATACAAGTACCCTTTCCCGTATCCGGATACTCATACCGGATACATGTGAGCCTTAGTGTATCCGGTACCATGTACCGGATACCTTAAGGCCCTTTTTTATCCGGTCTGATATACCGGATACCTTAAGTTTGCTCAAAATTAGGGTTTTCCGAGAGCTTTTCACGTTTACCATCATGTCCCTCATTAAATGAGGAGAAATCGCGGAAATAACCTTAGGGTTAAGGTTGGGGGGGTTCTAGACATTAATTTGTGTCTACCAATGACCTTAGCCTTTGCCTATAAATAGGAGCCTCCTCCTTGAGCAAAAGGGACTCAACTCTTGTTTTGAATTCTCGCAAAGAAGAACTCCAAGAGAAGAAGAAAACCGCTGCGGAATCGCCTCCAGAACTCAGGTAAGCCTCAACTTTTCTTTTTATTTTCTGTCTTTACATTCCTAGATCTAGATCTCTTCTTCTACCTTTCTGTAGTGTAAAGCCTTGTTTGTATGTGTGGAAATCCTTCCCCGGCTTAAAGTATCTCAAGACTCCCCTAGCCGTAAAACGTGAAGGCGGATCTAGGAGAAACGAGACTGGGGATTGACCCTAGTGCTAGAACCCATGTAGCATAAGGCTTTTGAATGTTTGAAAACCGTTCCATAATCAAAGTACCCTTGATTATTTCGAAGATCCGTGTTTAACGGGGAGAGAGAACAGAGGGAAACGATAATGGAACGGAACCCTAGGCTATGCTAGAACCTATTTTGTTGAATATATATGCATGTGTATTAATCTTGTTTGGTTTCACTCTTGCACACATATTACACTTTTTTTGGTGAATAGGCTCACATTTGGGGATTTACTACATTCATTGTGATAAATCTCCAATAAATGGCCTCAATCAAATTCTGGAGTGTTTTAAAATGTTTTTCAAAGGTTTTGGATTCATCTCACCGAATCACACACTTTTTATCAATTTTCGGATTTGGTTTTCTTCAAAAGTGGCTTAGCTTGACAGCACCTGTACCCTTACTTCGGACACCCATAACTTCATCATCCGGATGAATTTTGGGGCGATTCCAGAACCATGGGAAAGGTGAGGCTGTCTAGTTTATGTCCACCCAATTTCATGAATTTATATCAAGTGGATTTTTGACACCTCTCTGTCGAAGTTAAGTGGACAGTTCAGGTTCAAATACAGAACTTGTCACTTCGACGGACCGCCATGTGTTCGTTTTAAGTCCGATTCAAGTGATTTTTGTTTCTGAGTATTCCTTTATGAGTCTATTTTCAAATCCAGTTGGTTTCATAATTTTTAGATTCCATTTGAATTATTGGTAGCCGATTTACTCAGAACTGTTCATTTGTACTTTTCTCGGTAAATCTGTGATCTTCGGGGCCTGTTCGGGAGACCACCCAAGGGACATCCGAAGGGATTTTTGTATGAGGCCAGTTTCTATGGAAATATGGTCATACAAACTTCAATCACGCCAAATTTCGTGGACTTTTATGCAGTGGATTTTTCTAGACAATTTTCCAAAGTTGCCCACTTACCACTTTTAAAAATCCCCAGCAGCAACTTCAAAGGAGCATAACTCCTAGGATTTTTATCGGAATGAAGTGAAATTTTGCATGAGCTCCTTATTTATCATAATCTTTCAAATAGAGTTGGTTTGAATCAATTTGAAATTGGATTTGAATGATTTCAAGACAAAGGACCTTACTTTTTACCAAAATTCCCGGATTTGCCTCAACTTGGTTTTGGCCACTTTTACTTTGATTTCCATCTTTTGAGATATTCCAGAAATGATATTGACATAAGAGAGGATCTAAAATCCATTTGGATCTTCATGTGAATATATCATACACTTGTTCCTTTTTCAAGGCTTTTTCATGATTTTTAGCAAGCTTCTTATTTTTTTATCATGAGCATACACTTGGCAACCACTTCATGTGGATGAATGGGGGTGCCTAACACCTTCCCCCATTCATAATCTAATCCCCTTACCCATCTCTGGATTTGATTTTCAAGTAGGATTATTTTTATCCTAGAATGTTTCTTTTGGCTATTTTTGCTTATTAATGAACACTTTGGTGTCCATTCTCACCCCAAAATCATGAATGGTGGCGACTCTCCCACTTTTGCGTTGAGCCCGTGTGTTGACGGAGGGATGATCACTCCGGTGATTTTTCCCCATGTCTCACACCTGTTTATCATCTGTTCGAACTAGCCTGCAGAATAATCGCTATTTTGTCTGGCGTCATAAATTAAACCAAGTTAAACCCAAATTAGATTGAAGTTGTCCTAAAACTAAATTAAACCATAAATATCTCAATATGAACCGAAATTGTTCTAAAATTAAATTGAATCAATATCATCCTAAAATTGAACCAAATTACGCAATTAATGGCATCAAGCCAATTTAAATAACATGTTGTAATCAAGATGATTCAAACAAGCCCCTCGTGCAATTCAAGTTCACCTAAATTAAAATCATTTCCTCTTCGGTTCAATTTATTAAGGTGATCAAATTTAACCAATGAATTAAAACCGTTTCCTCTTTACGGTTCAAGTCATAAAAGTGGTTAAATTGAACCAAACCCAAATTAAGTTCTTTCAAATTAAATAATTTTCCCTTTATGGTTCAACTCAAATTAACAAATCAATCAAATTAAACCTTTTGGTTCAATTAAGGCCCAATGACTTAGACATTTAATCGAACCAAACTTTCTTAAATCAAACTGTTTCCTCTTCATGGTTTAACTCAAATGGTTTAATCCGAGATATGATCTCTTATGGTAAAATGTCTCCAACATTAAACCATTTAAATAAAATAAAATCAAACCTCAAATTGAACCTCAACGATCCGCTAATTTACAATAAATCAAACTTAAATGGTTTAACATAAGGTATGATTTTTGTAGTCCAATGCCTTAAAATTAAACCATTCAAATTAAACTCAATTGAATCAGATCGTAATGGTCTAATTAATTAAAATAAACCAAATTAAATATAAGGTAAGATCTTTTTATAGTCTAATACCTTAAATTACTTTTGAATTACGTTATGCCTTGATCCCAAACAATTGGGAACTTAGGCAGCCCAACAAAATTAAACTGGGTTCAGTCGTAATTAAAATAAATTAAATAATTCCCAACCATACAAGTAATCAAGTCTTGTGAATTAAATTAGAATCAAAGGGTTTTCTCTAATATTTTAGAGTTGTAATTAAGGGGATTATTTTGTAGCCTAAACGCCCTAGATGGGTCCGTATCCCATGAAATAAAAATCCACATAATTGAGTGAAATCATGTTTGATATGAAATTATTGAGATTCAAATTTTTCGTCAACAATTGGTTTTTAAACTAATACATCTAATGGTAGATCTTAACTTTTTGAAGATATTATTAAAAAAAAAATTTTAATTTTCTTTATGCTGTAATAGTTTTATTATATAGTTGTTATACATTGGCAATAACTTTGGAGAATGGATTAAAAGGATAATTTGGGAATTCAAAGTGGGTCGACCAAGAATGTTCCAAAGTCTATATGAAATTATTTAAATCTCTTAACATATTTAATTTGATGGCTAACTTTGATATACATTTATATGTTGATGATATGAAAGATTACTGGGATAATGTGCCGCATTTAATTGAGATTTATAAAGGGTTGTAATTTCTAAACATGTTTAAAGGTTAGTTAAGTGAAATTTAATAAACCTACTACTGTTGGGAAATATGCAAAAACAAGTCATCGAAAATAGTAGAGGCTGTTTGGTGATATATGTATCTATTTAAGATCCGAATCCAATTTTACTGTGCTAATAAGTGGATATTTTAGAGGCTGTTTGGTAATTTTTTTTAAACAATATGAAAACGAAAAACTTTTCAAATTGTTTTTGTGTTTTGAGAAACCGTTTAAGAGAAACTCGTTTGATTATGTTTAAGTCAAACTCAATTACAATTTTTTCTGCATTTTAATAGCAGAAAAAATTACAATCTTTTGTATAGTTGTTTTACATATTTAAATTGAGGTAACATCTATTTAAGTATCAAAACCCTAGGTTTCTTTTTCCTGGCATTCTGCATCTAATGTAGGTGCTATAATGTTTTATGTTATTAAAATGCAATCAGAATACCGAAAACACAACATTTTTTGGAATCTCTTGCATTCTCCTATTAGCAAGACGCAGCTCTATACATTTAGGTAGATGCATTTCATTTTAAGAGAGTTGTGCAGTCCTTTGGAGAGGAAGATCCCACTGAAACATTTTTTTTTTTAATATCTCGATCAGTTCATCATTCCAAGGATGAAATAAATCTAAAATGATGTCTTTTACTACTTAAGAGAATAATCAAATGGCAAAGATTATTCTTATTTTTAACACAAAAAATGTTTTTATGATTAAGCACCCCTGTCTGGATCAAACCCAATTGTAATAGGCTTTGTGGAACCAGTTATAAATGAAAAATTACCAAAATACCCTTGTGAGCAACGTTTGATCTTTCCAACAACCCATAATTGATCTTAAGACAAAAAGGCCCCCCTACTAAGAATATATTTGTATTTAATGTCAAAAATACTCTCAATTGACGTACTTTTGGTCAATTATAATTTGAAACTGTCCAAAATAACCATTTTGCCCTTGTTGCTCTGGTTCCCATGTAAACGAGGTTAGATCTAGAATTCGGGTTCATATTTGGAGAATCTGATTTTTAGATAAAGTCAGCTTGTTTCAAGGTCAGTGCAACTACATGCATTTAGTGAATTGAACATTTCTTGTGATGGTATTTTTGCCATTTTACTTTGTGGATGATTGCCTTGCATCATCCATAATGTCACATGACATGGAAAGAATTTTTAAAGGGAAGTCCTTTTTGGATTAGGATTTCTATTTATTGAGGAATCAATTATATGGAATATATGTGATATTTAAAAATTTATTTTTAATTATGCACCACTTTTTCGACCATTAGGAGAATGCCTTCTCCTAATAAGACGAGGAAAAAAGGGATATCATAAACTAGAAAGGAATCGTAAGGATTGAGCCATATTGAAAGATGGAATGAAATCATGTGCTGCAAGAGGTTGTGCGGCAGACACTGTCACCTGCGTGCAACATCTCACTTCCTGTGTTTTTTCATATTTAAAACGACAATTTCATATTAAAAAATAGGTCATGAGATTTTGTATGCGGCAGCATCTCACCCAAGCTGTAGTGTTTGTCACAGGCTCCTACAGCAGATGATTTTGTCCCTTGAAAGACGATTTGAGAATAGGAGAAAGTCTAGACTTTAGAGGAACTTCTTAGAGACCAAAATAATAATAATAATAAATGGAGAGTTATTATTATTATTATTACTAGTGGGATAGATAGGTGATGAATCATTAATTTGAGAAGAATGATAGCCAGAAAAAAGTTATAAAAGAAACAATTGTTACATAAAACAGAGTATACGTACAATGAGTATTGTACGAATATTTCAAGGAACCATTGAAGGAGAATAAAACAGGGTTTGTAGTGTAAAGGAACCATGAATGATCAAAAAGATTCATTTTTTGCTATGATAATTGTTAGGCTGGACAAACACACAGCATAGTATTGATTAAAGTCTAAAATTAATCCCTTATAGGGTTTATCATTAAGGTTTCAGTTACAAGATAGATCAAATAAATTAACAAAAGAATCCGTAATAATTACATGGCTTTCAATGGCATGGATGTTCTTGTCCATTTATGCTTTTTGACTCGACGTTGATTGAGACCCAAAAGAAAGCTAGCTTTATATGTTGAGTAAATCACATCGGCAAAGAGAGGAAATTGTAGAGCAGCAAAAAAGGTGATTGGAACACAAGCTAAAGCACAAACCAGCGTTTCAACCTTTGCATATAGATCATGACCAAGGACAATAAAGAAGGTTGCAGAAAAGGCTACCATCATTGTCACAATGGAGATGAAGAGTGTTAGAAGGCCAAGTATCAATCTTATGGGTAATGGGATTAGGAAATCTGTTTCTGCATAGCGCGAAGTGAGAATGGATAGAAATGTTAAAATTGAAGTGACAGATGAGAATAGCGATACCGCATCAGATATGGCAAAAACCATGAAAGACTTAGCTTTTAAGAAATGAGGAGTACCATCAACATCCTTGTTACCACCTGGGACAGTGAAGGCTGCAGCAAACATTACCGTTGCAATAAGTGTTGCAGCAAGCATGCAAGAGTTTGCAGTAGCCTTCATCCATTTTTCACCTTGCTTCTTTAGGCATTTGTGCTCCTCTGTAAATAAAACTCGAGGAGATTGATGATGGCGGTTTTCCATTTCTCTATATGAAGGTACCACAATGCGTTCCACTTCCTACAGTTTTCAGGAAAAGCATTAATATATATATATAGAATTAGGTTAAAAAAAGTGTGAAATCTTAATTAACATATAATAATAAATAAAAAAGAGGAAACAAAAAACTTCAAAGCAAGGACAATCACACCTTGAACCAAATGAGTTCCTCTTGCATTTGTAATGCCGCCCCTGAAATCTTGCTAAGGTGGCTTTTCGGTGCCAACATTCCAGCTAAGTGCAACAGGTTGTTTTTATCCTTATCTACGATATAGGCTATTTGATATTTAATTGCACCAAACTTGTATATAAGGTTGAAGATCTCTCTTTGACGACAAGCAATTGCAACATGAAAAATGCTTCGTCCTTCGGCATTACCCGCTTGTACTAGATCAGGATAAGATTCGATTAGAACAGTTACGAACTCAACATTCCCAAATTCTACCGCATGAAATAGTAATGATGTAAGTTTTGCCACTGGCTCTGGGATTATTGAGTCATAATAGTCCTGGACTTTTGTCCAAAGAAGGAGGAGCAGCTGACGTGCCTTCTTGTGCATTGAATTGTATTCGGATTCGATACCTGGGGTAGAGAGCAAAAACTAAATGACCTTAAAATTAAGTGAAAATATTAAACGCCTGATAGTTGAAACAAATTCAAGATCTGAGAAAACACTTCAGTTAATCCCCAATTTGGTTGTCCTAATGATGTCTTAATTACTGAATGACTTGCTTTTGTGGATGCAAGTTCTTTGATAAAGAGATGATGAGCCTAAAGTGGGCAGATTTAATGAAATATTTGATCATATATATCCCTTAGAATAGCAAACTCAAACTATGCTAAATGTCTAATATAGACATATCTCCTAGTATACATGTTTCACATATATTGGTTTATAGTCCATCCTTAATTATTAGGGTAGTTATCTTGTATTTATTTATTTCTTGAGAATATACAATGGTTGGTCTTCTAAGTGAATTTAAGATTTAGTTTCTTACTGACTTTTTGGGAAGGTGAAGCGCAAAAAAAAACTCAGTCAAAGTTAATCCAAAATGGTACCAGAAAATTTCAAGTTTTGTATCTTCTTCCTTCAAGGAAGACTAAAGCTATTGGAGTTGTGACACAAGTTAGCCTTCTTGGTTGAGTACTTTCATCATCAAGAGCACACTTTTCTCTTGATTGCTCTGTCCTCATTCCTCCATCCAGTTGGTTTTATCTCAACCAAGTGGTATAAAAGCCTTGGTTGATGGAGTATGATGACCTCCTACAACACATTATAGCTTTAAACCTTATTTTAATGTGATGAACTATAGTTGTTGGAGTATCGAAATAAAGATGTTGTCTAGATCTCAAGATTTATTGGACATTTTTTAAACTAGATTTACCTGATCTGACATTTCTCATCCAATAACAAGTCCATGAGTTGAAAGAAAATCATAAGTAGGATGAGAGGGCATTACATTTATCAAGCATTGGATGAGTTTATTTAATTTTGAAAGAATTGCATGCGATGGTGATTTAGGCCAAATAAGCACAGGATACACTTTACACCTCAAACAAAGGAGATGACAAAGTGAAGATGGTGACATTACAATCCCTTATGAACCATTTAAGAGTAAATGACAAGAATATTGAAGATAAACGAATAGAGAAAATTCTAGCTAGGAGGCTTGAGTTGAAAAGATGAATCCATTCTTGCTGCAATTGAATAAAATTAAGATTTGACTACTTTGTCAGTGGAGAGTTTTTTGAGGTCACTTCAATCTCGAATGAAGCAATACGATTCTACTCCTTTTGAGGAAAAGGTTCTTCTTGTGGAAGAGGAAGGAACAATGAAAAGAAACAATAAGAAAATGAGAAAATGATGGTAAGTCTTCTTCTTCTAATAGAAAGAGGAAGGAGATGATCTTCTTCATCACATGTTGAATGAACTGTTATCACAAAATTGCACAATTTTAGATAAATCATAGAGGATAAAGATATTTTATTGAAAATTTTCTGCTTTTAGCATTGGCCTAAAGATCCTTAACTCATTTGATTCCGAAATTACAAGGGAAAAGATCCAAATATTGACTTTTCCATAAAGTAAAACTTTTCCTGTTGAAGTTTTATTAACTTTTAACCACAAAATGAAATTCTTATTTAGACAGGATTTCAAAATAAATTTTCATGTGAAACCAGGGATTTTGTAATGTTTTGGTATAATTAAACTTTTGAGTTTTCAAAATTTGACAAATACCTTAACATTGAAATAGTAAAATTTTGCATTGGACCTCAAAAACCAAATTTTGTTCTTCAACTGGAAAGTTGACTGTTTATTCCTTTGAAATTTAGGTCTAAAACTATTTTTAGTGGATTCAAATGGTTGGGGGATATCTGCTTATTTACATATAATATCTTGAGTAAATAGAGATTACAAAACATGATGAAATTTACTTAAATGATATTCACGTAAATAATTACTGTCTATGGGAAAAAGGGTCAAAGATGTGCAGAACTATGTCAAATTATTAGATTTAGCATTGTACCATTTTATAATAATGGTTCTAACAAAATATATGTTGAATTGTTAATATATAACAATTCTGAAGATATTTCCTTGCAGCCGTTATATAATCACGGTACATGGCTGATGTGGCATCTCGAACATTTGATCATTATTCCACATCAACGAAGTCACATGGATTAGTATAGAATATGTACCATGATTTATTAGCAGCATTGTACCGTTTTGTAATAACGGTTCTGATAAAATATATGTTGAACCGTTTATATATAATGGTCCTAAAGATATTTCTTTGTAGCTATTATATAATCATGGTACATGGTTGATGTGGCATCTTGAACATTTTATCATTATGCCACATCAGCAAAGTCACATGAATTATAACAGAATTTTTACCATGATTTATTGGCAATTCCACAATATTTTGTTCTTTACCATTATTAAATAACTATTTAGTTATAATTTGTGTTGTACCGTATTAAGCTAACGATAGAGCATTAATAAGTTCAAATTGAAATCTCTCGCGAGCTTCTTGTTTATTATATGAATACCTCTCTCTCTCCCTCAAAGGCTTGATCTATCGAAATTGACCTGGGAAATTTCCCTAATTCCCTCCAATTCAAGCCTTAGCCTACATTTGGAAGGATCTAGATCCTATTTTATGCATACCCTTAGGACATTTCTATCCCTCCTTTTGTTGATAAATATAGGGCCTTACCTCTTTGCAAAGGGTTGTAGATTTTGAGACAGAATACCTTATTTGAAGATGGAAGACTCAGTCAAATTGACTAGTGCTTACTTGCTTTGGGATGTCATCTTTTACAAGTAATTCTCCTTTAATTTACTGTAAATCTCTTTTTAAGTATCTGCAATCTCTCTTTCTATTCCTCTAGGATAGATCCTATTTATGGTTGTAATCCCTAACCAAGATCCAAATACCTTAAGCTTCTCTCTAGCTATAAAACTTGAAGAAGAGAGCTACGAGAAAAGATCAAGTGAAGGATCCTAGAGTTAGAACCTGTGTTTTTAAAATTTAATCAGATCTAAAATGATTTGTGCCTTGATTGTTGCTTTTTTTTTTTTTGTTTTCTTCAATTTAGGAGGTTCTTAGAGGTCTAGATCAATCAATGTTCTTAGATCTGAATTCTTCTTCATATCAATCTACTTTGATCATGTTTAGCATGCATTTTGTTAATCTACACAAGAACTTTCTCACATGCATGGTTTTTCTTCATTGTTAGGCAATTTCTCAGATCTCCCATGTCTAATATGGAGAGATTTGAGATTCATGCCTTAAATTAATATCCTAGGCCCTCTGATGCATTTTTTTAAACATGAATTGTTTAGAAGGAGATGACCTTACGGTTTGATCTTCTTAGATATGTGATTCCGCAATAAACTTGGAGATGAGATTGTGCTTAGACTCTCCATTTCATAAGAGAATCTGAGCAAATCAGAATCCTACATGGTCAAAGTGCTTTTCATCATCATTCTCGTGGTTTTAGATTTTATTTCATTTGAAAGGATCTGTGCTTAAATCAAAGGAGTTTTTATTTGCTTTTTACAAATTTTCTCAGAATATGAACTGTGTATGAATATGGACTTGCAAAGCTCATAAGTTCATCATATGGAAGAATTTTTCAATGGTTCCAGTTTCATATGAAAGATACATATCCCTACTTTATTCTGACTAGTTTTCATAAATTTTCATGGAATCATCTCCCTCCATATTTGATTGAAGTTTGCCAAGTCTACAAAGTGACGATTGCAGAACCTTTTACTTCATATATATGCTACATCTGGTTCATTTCAAATCCTTTTCTAGTGATTTTTATTTCCTATTCTTCCTTTGCAAGTTTAGTTTTAAATAAAATTGGTTTGTAAGTATAGTTTTAAATAAAATTAGTTTGAATTAATTTAGACTTGTTTTGAAATCCCATGGCTTGTTGAACCTATATTGCTCAATAGCAGAATACGAGATCAGTCTGTGATCATTTTAGTGGCTTTAAGGATGCACCGAATCTACAAATAGATGAATTTCTAGATGAGACCTATGTCATTTGAAAGCTGGGTCTTCCTAGTTTAATCAAGCCAATTTTCATGAATTTGAATGGAGTCATTCTCCACAGATAGGGATCAGAAGTAGGTTTGGTCAGCATTCTGCTGATTGTTGTACCAGAAACTTCATTTGTTCCCTCCTATTTCATTTTAAATGATTTTGGGATCAGATCTTTCTTATCAAATATACTTTTAAGTGCCACTGGTTTCAGATAAATTATATTTGTTTCAAGAGAGTTATGCTTAATTGAATCTGTATTTCTCAATAGTAATTTCTAGATTCAATTATCCTAGCTCATATCTGAGTTTTGAAATTGATTTTTCTGTATTGTACTTTGATTTTAGCCTAATTGGAGGGTTTTGAAAGTAGCAATCAATGAAGGACATTCTTATTCATAGGTGGTCCCCATTTAGGGTCATACACTCTTATTTGGCGTGGCAACCACCTTCAGGTGGATAAGTGAGGGTGCTTAACGCCTTCCATCACTCACAATGGAATCTAGTTAAGACCAATGCCTTTAGACTATTTTAGCTTATTTTGTGTATTCTGAATACTTTGGTGACCATCTACACTATGATCCCACTGGTGGAGGTGACCCCTTTTTATGTAAGATGCGTGGTGATCCCAACAATCTCCATGATTTCATAACAAGATTACTGGAAGAACACAAGAAAGGTTCAATTTTCATGCCTGAGAAAGACTAACGCTAAAGATATGATATTCTCAGATGCAATATATAAGAAGATGTTTTCATGAAGTTTGGCATGATGATAGTAAATATAACAAGCACATGACTAGAAACTAGAAGGTGTTTGTACAAATAGATGAATCAATCCAAAGTGAAGTTAGAACCAGCGATGACAAGAGGCTTTTTGTCAAGGGAAATGATGATATTATTTTTAGATCAAAGAAAGAAGTGAAGCATATTCCAAAATATTTTCTATGTTCCCTTGCATGAAGAACAATTTTTTGAGTGTTAGACAATGGGTATTGAATGGACACAGTCAACTTTTAGGAAAATGTGTGAAATCAAAGATAAGAATGGTGCTCTCTTTATTGATGATAACAGAAAACAAGACGTTCCCACTAAAGTTTCAAAGCGAGTTATATTTCAACAGTCTTGTTTCAATAGTTTTGTCAAAGATAAATAATGGCCACAACACTCTTGTTTTGGTCATAGAAGTTTTAAATATGTAAGAAGAATATTGTTGAATGAATGCCTAACATAGAGCTTCAAGATCAAGCTGTGATGGATGTGCACTTGGAAAGCATCTAAGGAACTATTTTTTGATAGTGACAACTTGGAGAGCATCAGAACCACTTATAATAATATATTTAAGTCTTCGGGACCCTATGCGTACCATCAATTCGGGGTCATTACCTTTATTAATGATTTCAGCAGAAAGATATGAATATATTTTCTTAAAGAAAAATTTGATGTTTTCAGATGTTTCCAAAGATTTAAGGCCTTAGTTGAGAATCAAAGTGGCTAAGAACTTTGTGAACTCTACCAAAAAAAAACTTTGTGAACTTACATATCTATTGACTGTCATACTATTTTTAGCAAAAAAATAGAGTCAAACATCAATTTACTATTTGGTATACTATACAACAAAATAGCATTGCGAAAAGAAAGAACGGGACCATTATTGTCTTGGCTAGAAGCACGTTCAAAGCTAAAGCATGCCTAAAATGTTTTAGGCAAAACCTATAGCATGTGAACATTATACTTTGAATTGTGCATCATGTGTTCAAAATATAACTCCTCAATAAAAAAAATGACTTTTTTTAGCAAAAAAATGGTGTCAAAAATCAATTCACTATTTGGTATACTTCACGATAAAATGAAATTGCAAAAAGAAAGAACCCAACCATTATGGACTGGGCTAGAATCATGTTCAAAGCCAAAGAATGCCTAATATTTTTTTAGGCAAAAGCTATAGCATGTGGACTCTATATTTTGAATTGTGCATCATGAGTTCAAAATATGACTCCTCAATTAAAAACATGACTATTTTTTTTAGTAAAAAAATGGTGTCTAACATCAATTTACTATTTGATATACTCTACAACTGTGAAACCTCGTTCCAATGTCCCTAGCATACCCTAATCATTGAGCTTGATGTGTAGGTGAAGCTAGAGAAGTCCAAGCCTAAAGTGAGTGTCTTAACAAAAAGAACCCGAGAGTTAATTTCTGGCCGCTCGAAGCCGGTTCGAGCAACCCATCGAGCGATCTTACAAGATTTTCCAAAATTTGCACTTTTAGCCCAGATTGAACTACCATTTATTTTTATTCAAATCCAACCTATGTATAAGTGAGAGTTAGGTGTCTAGGAGGTGTTCCAACTGAAAGTATATCAAAATTCCAAATAACAAGGATTTTGGGTACGTTTTGCCTGAGAAGGTCTTAGAAAGAGTTTCTGTTCCAAATTACTATAGAAATAGGATAACTTGATTCTATCACCTCAAACACTTTTTAAATAACCATTAGAAGTAGAGATCAAGAACCAAAACCAGGATATACAAGCCCAAAATTAATCATTTGTAAAAAAAGGGGCCAAATAGGGCCAAACTTGGACAACTCTACTTTTATTAGCATTGGACTTTGGCATGATTTCCAAGCCCAAAATTAGGGCCGAGCCGGGCTTGGGCAAGCCCTAAAGTACTTATGTGTGCTCTTAAGCCCAGCCTAGCTCGACAAATTACCACCCTTAACTACCAGAAACTCTCGATTTCGTGAGGGATGGGGTTTGGGAGTGTGGGGCCCCTCTTAACACAAGCATGGGAATGAATTTCCTTTAATGCCAAAATCTGGTGATACCGTGTTACCACTGACTGGGATGGAGTATGGGTGTGTGGAGCCCTTCTTGACATGGGCATCCATCCATGCGTTCCACGCTAGTACCACAGAGTGGCACGGTGATTCATCTGGTTTCACGATGGTACCGCTGAGTGGTACCAGAGGAAACAGTATGGGTTGAAAGTACAAAATATTGCTTTTATGAACGATTGCGCATCCTATATGTAATTTTATTATTGACCCTAATGAATGCACTCAAGGATGACTTAAAATCCATTGAACGCACGTAGGTGTATGAAGCTTACATGTACACACTCTCCACTGTTGGACCAATAGATCTTCCAACGTGAGAGACTAGCTCATATGGTCTCGACCTAGAGCTATAAACGGGTAGAATAAGATACGAATCTGCTAAGATCCAAATTCGATTTGACAAGAAATACCGATATCCGAACTCGAACCAATTATCTAACAAATCTTTCACATCTACTACCAAATTTGAATCCAACCGATTATTCGATATCCAAACCAGATTACATTATATATGGAAAAAAAATTAAGATATTATAAACCTTAAGTTAATGGATCAAATAAGGATGTATTAATTCAAATTTGTCCTATATTATGACCTTAAATCAATAAATATTATATAAAACCTTCATTACTTCTATACTAATATATAAAAAGACTTAAAATGGCCTAAAAACAAAACATATATGTTAAAAAAACCGTCAAATCTTTATTGGGTCGAATATTTGTAGTACCATATTCGAATCGGAATATAATTGGATTCAGATAATCAAATCAAAAACTAAGATCGATATTTGGATGATCAGATTGGATTCAGATCTTTATCCGATCCATTGACCGCCCTATAGACTCGACTTTAATGTTATTGAAAATTATGAAGGGCGGGAAAGATGATAGAAAGGATTTTGAAGTTTTCAATACCTCTGAGATGATACAAACAGAAGTAGATGCATCTCCTCGAAAATACTTGCTTACTTTTCCCAAATTCCGAAGGCTTTTGAGCTAGAAATACCCTCAAGCAAATCTCGTATCTAGCTAACGCCACTGATTGGCCATCCTCTACTATTTTTAAGGCCACATCTGAGTACAAAATGAACAATCTAATTGTTAAGGATATGAAAGGTAGCAATGAAAGAATAATTTTTTGATTAATAATAATAATGCCGAATTACCATACAATTTGCTTTCAATACTTGCAAGAAGTAACTTATTGAAATCGTCGACTTCTAGAGATTCCAAATCAGTCACACGGTAAAGATACGACGCCATGTCCCCGTGCCCAAACATAGCAGCACCTAAGAGTGGGGTAGATTTATCGTAACCTCGGATATTTGGTAGATTTTTATTCCGTAACACCATCAACTTTGCGATCTTCACGCTTCCTGATGCTGCAGCCAAAGCAAAGGCTGTGTTTCCGTATTTATTTTTTATCTCTAAGTGCTCGGGATCCATCCATAGCAGCAGCTCCTCCACAAAAGATTCATGTTTCATTGCAGCCGCTATGTGCAGAGGAGTCCCTTGTAACTTTGTGATCCTAGAATGAATTGCTTCTGGATACTCTTCAATTACACCTTTAGCAACAGGCCAATTTCCCTCAAGTGCAGCTTGATACAGGGGGCGATAAATATTATTTCGGTAGTTCTGTTTTGTGCCCTCTACCAAATACCAATTACGAACGGTGAATTGGCTCTCCTCACTCGGATCAGCTTCAGGTTTATTTTCAACCTCAACTGATGTCTCATCCTCTACCACAATTTCTTTCAAAGAAAGCTTCGCCTTCCCGCCAGATGAATCCGCTTCAGGTTGGATTTGATCAATTGGGTCGATTCTAATATTAACGCCACTATCGTCACCTACATAAGGGGGCACAGAAAATTGCTGTCCCATTGCTGGTGGGATCTGGGTGCTAATCCGTTTTACTGGTCTGTTAGGTCTGGTTTCCAAAGAATACTCCCCCTAATTAAAGCAAGTGCATTTGTTACTTGCTCCATTCACAAGTTATTATTAAAGGTTGTGTGGCATGCAAGAACACTCTTTCTTTCCATCGAAGCAACCTTAAAATACCATTATGGGTATTTATTTCTTTCTTCAATCACAAGTTTACTAAGGTTGTGTGACGCTCAGGAATACTTTTTAAATAAGGCAACTTTCACATATAGTTGTGGCCATTTGATTCTTTCCCCATCCACAAAAAAATTTGTTTAACTTTTGCTCAAAAATGTAATTGAATATATCAAGCACATTTAGTTTAAAACCACAATTTTCAAATGCCAATGAAAATCTGAAAATTATGGTTTTTTAGTGGGGTAGGTCAGCGATGGTAATGCAGTGGGTTGAACAGGTAAAACGCTCCTCCCCGCCCCTAATGGGACGGGTTTGGTATAGCCAAACTTTGGCTAGATACGGGTTCGGGTTTAGCCCAAACCTGCCCCGACTTCATCTTATTTATTTTTAAATATTTTTTATGTATTAAAAATGTTATTTTTACATATATTATGTATTAAAAATACATATTATATTATTAATTTATAAATTCGAATTAAAAAAAGTTTCTTTTTACAAGTTTTATAATGCGATCAGGGCAACCCGATCCATCCTGTTATTGACTCAATAAGGGCGGGTTAGGGTTTGGTGTTTACCTAAACCCTTGATGGGGCAAGTTTGAGCTCGTCAAAACCCACCATGTTGCCAATTCATAGGGATAGGGTTGGATAATCTGACCGGTTAGTCAGAATAGTCCAACCCGACCCTAATCCTACTCAAACCTAACCTTAATCCGTTAAAACAAATGTTCTTTTTTTTTTTTTCTTCTTAACATATATTGTACATGAAAAAATTAATACTATTAATTCATATAGTTTTTAAAATTATTAGCATTTTAATACTACTAATTCATGTAGTGTGAATTTCAAAGATTTCCTAGCTAAAGAAGGTGGAATCATCTCCTCAAAGTGGAAGCAAACCATATATGTTCTCCACCAATTGACTCAGAGCGCTAACTCACAAAAACAGAGATAACACCATTGTTCTTTGGTTTCCACTAAGCAATCAACAACTCATGTTTGGTTTTGATCTGGACTGAACCACTACTCCATTGCATTAATTCCTTTAAAGAACAAAACAGGTATGTTCGTAAATCCCATTTTTGTGTCGAATTAATTGAATTCTAACTTGTTAATTGTAGACTTATTTATTGTTTCTGTGTGTATTGTCTCTTCCAATCCTGCATATATCTATAAAATGTAGTGTACTTTTTATTCCTTCATCATTTCTTTTCCTGAAGAGTATTGTGTGGCTCCCATAATGGAATTCTTATTTCCATCATTCTTGAACTATACTCCTCTATTTTTTTTTTTTAAATAAAAAACCCAAAATCTCATTTGGTAAGCACAATTTTCAAATTACTTTTAGGAAAAACAATCCAAAAACCGCCCTGTTTTCGGAAACTAAAATTTTCAGTTCTTATAATAGAGAATTGTTTTCAAAATTTTTTGATGGTATTTTTGTAACTTTTTGTTTGATTAATCTAATTATGTATGCCTTCACTTACAACCACCTCCATTGTTGTCACCACCACCACCATAAACTCTACCACCATTGTGAGACATGGAAAAATCACCGGAATGATCATCCCTCCGTCAACACACGGGGCTCGAAATAAAAGTTGGAGAGTCGCCACCATTCATAATTTTGAGGTGAGAATGGACACCAAAATGTTCAAAATCATTAAAAAGTGCAAAAATGCCAATTCTAAGGTAAAAATAACCCTACTTGAAAATAAAATCCAGAGATGGGTAAGGGGATTAGATTATGAACGGGGGAAGGTGTTAGGCACCCCCATTCATCCACACAAAGTGGTTGCCAAGTGTATGTTCATGCAAAAATAGAAAGCTTGCTAAAATCATAGAAAACCTTGAAAAAGGATCAATGTATGATATTTTCATATGAAGATCTAAATGGATTCTAAATCCTCTCTTATGTCAATATCATTTCTGGAATATCTCAAAAGATGGAAATCAAAGCACAAGTTATTCAAAAACCAAGTTGAATCAAATCTGGAAAATTCGGTGAAAAGTAATGCCATTTGTCTTGAAATCATTCAAATACCATTTTAAATTGAACCAAACTAAATTCATTTGAAAGATTACAGTAAATAAGAGTCTCATGCAAAATTTCAAGTCAATCCGGTTGAAATCCTAGGAGTTATGCTCCTTTAAAGTTGCTGCCGGGGATGATTAAAAGTAACAAGTAAGCAACTTTGGAAAATCACCCAGAAAAATCCACTCCATAGAAATCTGTGAATTTTGGGGTCAATGAAGTTTGTATGGCCATCTTTCAAAAGAAACTAGCCTCATACAAAAATCCCTTCGGATGGGCCTTGGGTGGTCTCCCGAACAGGCCCCAAAGATCACAGATTTACCCAGAAAAGTACAAATGAACAGTTCTGAGTAAATCGGCTACCAATAATTCAAATGGAATCCAAAAATTATGAAAACAACTGGATTTGAAAATAGACTTATAAAGGAGTATTCAAAAACAAAAATCACTCGAATCAGACTTAAAACGAACACATGACGCTCCGTCGAAGTGACAAGTTCTGTATTTGAACCTGAACTGTCCACTCAACTTCGACAGAGAGATGTCAAAAATCTGTTTGATAGAAATTTATGAAATTTGGTGAACATAAACTAGACAGCCTCACCTTTCCCATGGTTCTAGAATCGCTTCAAAATTCATCCGGACGATGAAGTTATGAGCGTCCGAAGTAAGGGTACAGGTGCTGTCCAGTTAGGCCTTTTTTGAGTAAAACCAATGCAAAAATGTGATAAAGTGTGTGCCATTCATGCAAGATGAACACAAATCTTTGAGAAATCATTTGAAAACATTCCAGAATTGATTGAGGCCGTTTATTTGAGATTTATCACAATAAATGCAATAAACCCCAAATATGAGCCTATCCCGCCAAAATGGTGATATGTATGTGCAAGTGTAAAAAACCAAACAAGATCAATAGCATGCATACATATTCATCAAAATAAGGTTCTAAACAGCCTAGGGTTTCGTTCCATTATCGTTTCCCTCTGTTCTCTCTCCCCGTTAAACACGGTTCTTCAAGATAATCAATGGTACTTTGAATATGAAACGGTTTACAATCAATCAAAAGGCTTTATGCTACATAGGTTCTAGTACTAAGGTCAATCCCCAGTCTCGTTTCTCCTAGATCCCGCCTCCACGTTTTACGGCTAGGGGGAGTCTCGAGATACTTTGAGCCGGGGAAGGGTTTTCACACACAAAGAAGGCCTTATTCTACAGAAAGGTAGAAGAATAGATCTAGATCTAGGAATGTAAAGACAGAAAATAAAAAAAAAGTTTGAGGCTTACCTGGGTTTTGGAGGCGATCCCGCAGCGGTTTTCTTCTTCTCTTGGAGTTCTTCTTGGCGAGAATTCAAAACAAGAGTTGATTCCCATTTGCTTAAGGAGGAGCCTCCTATTTATAGGCCAAGGTTAGGGTCAGGGTTGGTGAGATTGGTAGACACAACATAATTTCTATAGCCCACCAATCTTAACCCTAAGGCTATTTCCAAGATTTCCACTCATTTAATGAGGGATATGATGGTAAAAGTGAAAAGCTCTCGAAAAACCCTAATTTTGAGAAAAACTAGCGTATCCGGCATGTCAGGCTGGATACACAAGTACCTTAATGTATCCGGTCTATGATGCCGGATACACTGAGGACTACTTGTATCCGGCATTTTCCACCGGATACAAAGAAGGACACTTGTATCCGGCCTGAGTTGCCGGATACAAGGAAAAAAACCTTTTTTTCGAATTTTAACACAGCCAATACTTATTTACATGTAATATCGTTTAAGTAAATTTCCTCGTATTTTTTAATCTCCATTTACTTAAGATATTACATGTAAATAAGCAAACACCCCCCCCCCCCCTCCCCATTTGAATCCATTAAAAATAGTTCCAGACCCAAATTCCAAGTGAATAAAAAGTCAACTTTCCAGTTCTAGGCAAAATTCTGATTTTTCAAGTCTGGAAAAAAGGTTCAATATGTTAAAACCAAGGTATTCGCCAAGATTTAAAATCTCAAAAAATTCTTTTATGCAATAAAATGGCTAAAAACCTGATTACCGGGAAAAATTATCTTGAAATCTGGCTTTAAAAAATATTTCATTTTCTGGGGTCAAAAGTCAACAAAATTCAACCGGAAAAAGTTTGACTTTGCACAAAAGATTGAATTCGGGCCTTTTTCTTTTCCGTTTTGGATTCAAATGGGTTAAGTATCTCAAACCCAATGCAAAGAATTGAAAATTTCAATAAAATATTTCTCTCCTTCAAGATTTATCAAAAATCATGCAATTTTGGGGTGTCTACAACTGCCCCTCTTTGCTGGAGTTGTAGCACAATGAACAGCAAAGAATAGACACAACTCAAAATTGCACGTTTGAAAGACACCTAATTAATTGAACTTGCTTTGGTCAAACAAATGAGTGATAAAAAACATGGATTTGAAGATAGCCAATGAAACCCCTGCTGTGTATAGTCTGACGGGGTGGCGTCTCTTCCTTATCTCAGATTTCTTTGAGCTCTCGTGGCTATGAAAAGAAATTTGAGACAAGCAAATTTTGAAAAGAATGTGGATTTAAAATTGACTTCTGCAAACTCAATTGCTTTTGATGTTCTTCAACAATAAGGAAGGAAATATTTTATGGAATTTTCCTGATTGATTTTCTTATTTGATTTACCTGGGTGCCATTTGATGCCCAAACCTGTGCTTGAATATTCTGCAACTTGCTTTTGCTTCTTCATCTTCTTGCTCTCTCAATAAGGATGTATGTGCCATTGATGCCCATAGCCTGCCTTCATTCTTTTCAACTACCCAAGTGAATGCCTCTTCTTGATTGATGGATTTGAAAATCATGATCTGTTGATCTAACGTCATGCCCTTACAACCCATGACCTCTCATTCATGCCTTCTTACTGCTCCAGTAAAATCCTTCTTCAGAATTGGAAACCTTTGTTTAAAGGAGGAAACATGCAACTGCTTCAAAGCTTCTTCTTTTTTTCTTTCAAATCCGAAGACTAAGGCCTGACTGCTTCTTCTAGATGCTGTAATTTATTTCAATGAAAACCCAGAGGGAAAGGCACTGAGCATGCCCCGGTTTTGATTGCTTGAAGTAGTATTTTCCCCTCAGCAGAGATGATCCTCTTTTTTCCTTTTTTTTTTCTTCTTCTCTTTCTTCTTTTTTTTCTTTTCCTTTTTCTTCTCTTTCTTTTTTCTTTTCTTTTCTCTTTTTTTTTTCTCTTTTTTTTTCCTTTGTTTTTTTTTTTGCTCTTTGTCCTCTATTTTTTTTTTTGCTTTTTTTTTTTTTTACAATATACTGAAATATCCCTTCTCCTTTGCAGCTTTGGTTACTTGACCACTTGAGTCAGATTGAGGAGATCAATTGACATTTCTTCCCAAGCTTGAAGGTTCCCATCTTGATGAGCAACCGGGGGTGTCCTAACACTCCAGGAGGTAAACAAGGCTAGTTTACTTTCTTCCAGGATGATCAAGTGAGATGGCCTGGTACTTATCAGCCCAATGCAGAGACAGTGATTAGCTTTCGTGACCGCAATTTTCTGATCCTAGCTAGAATGGGACATGCAGTGCTTTATCTTCCTCTGCGGGTCCTTCGTCAGTTCAGAGCAATCTAGGGGATTATCATCCCAAGTGGGTATGAGGATCATCTTGGGCCCCTTTCTCCAGATACCATGAAGCTGAATGCCTGGTTGATGAGGGAGTGGTCTTATGTTCGCTTCATGCGTGGTCCAGTCTTCTCAGAAGCCCATGTGAAGGATTATCTCTTCTGGATCAAGGAGCAGATACAGAGTCAGGCCCCAGTACCCGAAGATCCTCCTGCAATCTTGGCTCTTACTTATGAGGATATTTTAGAGTCTGAGAGGGCTTCCCACAAGCGACTTCAGCAGATATGGGTACGAGAGGCCCAAGAGCTTAGGATACTGGGCCTTGACATGGAAAGGCAACTTGCAGAGCAGGTATCTCACCGTTTGGCTAGGAAGAAGCAACTTGAGGAGCATAGGCAGGCCCGCTGTCTTGAAGTCCGAGCACTGCGGCAGAAGCATCAGGATGCTTTAGCCAACCTTAGAAGCATGAGGATTAGGCAGACTCTTTCAGATGAGGTCATTTCCTTCTTGAGTGATCCCGCTGCAGAGGGGGCTTCTGGGGTTATCGCAGCTCAGGCAGCTCGGATTCGGGAGCTTGAGGAGCGGCTAGGAGACAGATATTAACCTTATTTCCTGCACACATTTTTTTTCTTTCATACCTTTGTACGAAATTGAACTCCAATAGTGGAAAGCCAAAGTATTCAAATAAAATTTTTATATTATTGGCCTCAGAATGCTCAGATGCTTGTAAAACAAAGGTTTTATGAAAAGTATTTGATTTCTCATCACTGGCCAAAGTATAATTTTTCCTTTCTATATATATATTTTTTATTTTTTTGAAATTTGGTCCATGCACTTAATCACCTATAATTAAAGGAATTAAACCAGGTTAAATAATGAAAAGGGTAGTCCACAAAATAATGAGGGATCAGAACCGTCCATCTTAGGACCTTTAGAGTCATCCCCAAATGCCAAAACTGACTCCATTCTACTCATGCCAACTTTTCTTCAAGCTCAGATCTCCATGATCAACTCAACCTCTAATTTTTCTTTTTTTCTTTTTTTCTTTTTTTTGTTCTTGCCAATATTGCCCCTAGCGCCAGTTACGGTTTTTACTAGGGCAGGCTTCTGTATTCCGTCATCACCAATCTTACTTTAACATTTGAATGAACAAACTAAGATCACCAAGGGCTTAAAAATAGGACGAAACAAAGGCTAGGCTCGGTTTATGAAAGAGAGAGTATTAAAGGCCCAAAAATTTTCATATGTGGAAATAGGTCAACCGGACTTACAGTCATGATGAATTTAACCCTTTTTTCCCAAATTGCCTTCTTTGCGTCTTTTTTCACACTTAGCTTTCATTTCCCATTTTTCTTTGCTTTTTTTTTTCTTACTTTGCCCCAATTGGCTTTGCCCCAATTTGTTGTAAATCCGGTTTGGGTTTATCAAAGAAACGAACCGGCTCAATTTGGCTAGACTAGGGATTCAAATTTTGAAGGAAATAAAGAAAAATGGCCTCGGATCATTTCCTGGAAATATTCACTCAAGGGAAATACCTTTTTACTACAGCAGAGTTAATTGGCTCAGGAAAATCTGACCCATCCATTTCTGCTAAGATGAGTGCACCCCCTGACAGGACCTTCTTGACGACATAAGGCCCTTCCCAATTGGGCTTGAACTTACCGCGAGGGTCTTCCAAAAATGGTAAGATTTTCTTTAGCACTAAGTTTCCTTCCTGGAAAGTTTTGGGCCTCACTTTCTTATTATAGGCCCGGGCCATTCTCCTTTGATACAATTGGCCATGACATAGTGCTTTCAATCGCTTCTCTTCTATCAGTTTAAGTTGATCATGTCTTGACTGTATCCATTCAGCTTCTTCCAATTCTGCTTCCATGAGCACTCTGAGTGATGGGATTTCTACTTCCACTAGCAAGACTGCTTCCATTCCATAGACTAGGGAATATGGGGTTGCCTCGGTTGAGGTCCGGATCGAGGTTCTGTAGGCATGTAGAGCAAGTGGCAGCATTTCATGCCAATCCTTGTAGCTTACTACCATCTTCTGAATGATTTTCTTTATATTCTTTTTTGCTGCTTCCACTGCCCCATTCATCTTAGGCCTGTACGGAGCTGACTTGTGGTGGGTGATCTGAAACTACTCACACATTTTCTTCATGTCCTTGTTCTTAACATTTGAAGCGTTGTCTGATACTATGGCACTTGGCAGTCCATAGCGACAAATGATATTGTGCTTCAAAAACTTAATAACATGGTTGCTTGTGATATTTGCATATGATGCTGCTTCCACCCATTTAGTGAAGTAATCAATCGCTACCAGGATGAATCTGTGTCCGTTCGATGCCTTAGGTGAAATCATGCCGATGACATCTATGCCCCACATAGAGAAGGGCCATGGTGATGTCATGTTGTGCAACTCACCAGGGGGGCATGCTTGTTATCTGCATATATCTGACATTGGTGGCACCTCCTGACATGTATACAGCAATCATGTTCCATGGCCGTCCAGTAATAGCCCAACCTCAAGATCTTCTTTGCAAGCATGTGTCCGCTCATATGGGCCCACAAACTCCTCCATGTACAGTTTCAATCAATCTTTCTGATTCAGCCTTGGCAACACATCTGAGCAGAATGTCGTTATGTGACCTCTTGTACACATGTCCACCACTTAGCAGAAATTGACCCCCCAATCTCTGTATTGTCCTCTTCTCAGTAGCAGTGGCATTTTCTGGCAGACTCCGATTGTTCAAGAAATTTTTGATATCTTGAAACCACGGTGCTTCTTCTTCTGGTGCTCCCTCTAGAACGAGACAGTAAGCCTGTTCATCTCTAACCTCAATTTCCAGCGGTCTGATGTCTACTCCTTCTGGTATGCTGACCATTGAAGCCAATGTTTCTAGAGCATCAGCAAACTGATTCTTGGCCCTTGGCATATAGTTGAAGGAAATTCGAGTGAAATTTGTGCTTATTTCTTCCAAATACTGGTGATAGGGGATCAATTTGTGATCCTTGGTTTTTCACTCACCAGTTGTTTGGAAGATGATAAGACTCGAATCCCCGTATACGTCAAGTTCCTCTACTCCATGATCCATGGCTGCTTGCAATCCAATTATGCATGCTTCATATTCTGCTATGTTATTGGTGCACTGGAATCTCAGCTTTACTGCAATTGGGATATGTGAACCATCTGGTTTGACCAAAACTGCCCCTATTCCATTACCATTCATGTTGGCGGCCCCATCGAAGAACATCTGCCAAGAACTCTCACTGTCCTCCTCTTCAGTGTACCGAATTGCCTCATCTGGGAAGTTGGTCTTCAAGGGTTGATATTCTGGCAGAGGATGTGCAGCCAGGTGATCAGCTATGTCTTGACCCTTGATCGCCTTTTGGGTGATGTACGTGAGGTCAAACTCTGACAGTAGCAGTTGCCACTTTGCCGTCTTGCCAGTCAGTGCCGGTTTCTCAAATAAATACTTCAGCGGGTCCATCCGGGATATCAATAGTGTGGAGTGACTAAGGAAGTAATGCCTTAGCCTCTGAGTTGCCCACACTAGAGCACAACAGGTCCTCTCCAATGATGAATACTTGGCTTCATATTCCGTGAATTTTTTACTTAGATAGTAGATAGCCCTTTCTTTTCTACCAGTCTCATCATGATGCCCCAAGACACATCCCATCGATGTTTCCAACACTGACAAGTACAGGATCAGTGGTCTTCCTAGAGTTGGTGGCACTAGCACAGGTGGGTTCAGTAGATATTCCTTGATCGTATCGAAGGCCTGCTGGCAATCCTCACTCCAGACCGTCGGGTTATCCTTCCTCAAAAGCTTGAAAATTGGTTCACAGATAGCAGTGAGCTGCGCTATGAACCGGCTTATGTACTGAATCCTCACGAGAAAACCATGAACCTCCTTCTCGGTTCTGGGTGCTGGCATTTCAATTATGGCCTTGGCTTTAGCCGGGTCAATTTCAATTCCTCTTCTGCTCACTATAAACCCCAGTAACTTCCCTGATGTAGCCCCAAAGACGCACTTAGCCGAGTTAAGCCGTAGACTATACTTCCTGAGCCGATCAAACACATTCTTCAGATTGGTCAAGTTGTCCTCCTCTTTGCATGATTTGGCAATCATATCGTCCACGTAGACCTCTATCTCCTTATGGATCATATCATAGAATAGTGCTGTCATGGCCCGCTGGTATGTTGCCCCAGCATTCTTAAGCCCAAACGGCATGACCGTGTAGTGGAATGTGCCCCAAGGTGTGATAAATGCCGTTTTCTCTTGATCTTCCTTAGCCATCTTGATCTGATTATACCCAAAGAACCCATCCATGAAGGAGAATAGACTATGTACCGCAGTATTGTCCACCAGAATGTCGATGTGTGGAAGCGGAAAATCATCCTTAGGGCTTGCCTTGTTCAAGTCTCTATAGTCCACGCAAATTCGGACCTTCCCGTCCTTTTTTGGTACCGGCACTATGTTTACGAGCCATTCTGGGTACGTTGAGACTGCCAAAAATCCGGCTTGAAATTGTTTGACCACTTCGTCCTTGACCTTCAAGGTCCATTCTGGTTTCAATCTTCTCAGCTTCTGCTTGATTGGCTTAACCCCTGGCAAAATTGGCAACTTATGCACCACCATGTCTGTGTCCAACCCCGGCATATCCTGATAGGACCAAGCGAACACATCTTTGTAGTCTGCCAAGAACTGTGTCATTTCATTTTGCTGCACATTAGACAAGCATGACTCGATTTTCACTATTTTTGGGTCCTCTTCGGTCCCAAGATTTATGGATATAGTCTCCTCAATATTAGGTTAGACTCCCTTTTCATGACGTTCGAATTGGTATTCAATTTCTTTTGGAATGTCTTCTTCTTCGACCTCGGTCTCTTCTTCGATCCCCATGAGGTCAAAGTCGAGCTCAAGGTCGAAGTCATATTCAACCTGGTCCAATTCGGTCTGATTATATGGTTCATAAGTGGTTTGGACCTTTTTGAAAAAATTAAATTTTCTAGAAAAAATAGAAAAATCTTTTTGGGTTTTTTTGTGGGCCTTCTAAACATAATTCCCCTGAAGACGAAGGCCCATTAGAACCTTCAGGGAAATGGCATTCCACTATTGGAGTTTTTTTTTTGGAAACCGCGTCAGTTTGCCGAACTAACGGTGCTTCAAAGGTAAGGGGAGTTTCCTCCCAATTATTCAAAACAAATTTTTCGGGAGCAGGGGAAATAGGGAAAGCCTGCTCCTCAAGCCCAGCATCCGATGCCAGCATCACCGAGTGGGTACTGCCCTTTTCTGCTACGGGGCCCAATCCAGATATGACCTCATCCGGAATCTTCACTGCGGCCCAATCAAGGAAAGGTAGCTCGTTGTCACTACCGGTTTTTTCGCCTTCAGTCATGGCGAAGAAAGCCCCCACTTCTTTAGAGAAGTCTGTTCGCTGCTCTGGTTGTGGCCCAGGCCCATTTGCTGCTCCCAGTATTAGAGATGGGTTATAGGGTTGCAAGGCCGAAACAAAAGGCTTCTGAAATGGGTTGATGTTGTAGTAGGGAGGCTTGGACTGGTCCATAGGAGGAGATATTTGGATTGTGTAGGAGGGTTTAGGGAAACTTTCCCTTAAGTGAGGGAGTTTTCCTTTACTTCTTTCCTCTCCTTCTTCATGCTTCATCCTCCTCCAGCCTCGGGGTTTAAACCCCAGTCCCACTTTAGGAACCAGTTTCTTAGCCATGATTGGCTCCACCATTCCCTGCAAGTTTATTCCCAGGCCTTTCCCCGGGTGAAAGTGGTATTTCTCCATCACTTTCTTCACCATTTTCTCTGCAGTAGTCCCCTTTCTTTTTTCTTTCTCACACCCCCCAGGTATGTAATTGACCGTCTCGAATTGAAATGAGTGAAACGCAATCTTGTCAACAGTCAAGTCTACATTGAAGGCTGCAGGTATATCCATCACTTCAAATGTGATGTTGAAGATATTCGGCCCAATTGTGACCGGCAGTTCAATCTCCCCTAGGGAGTGGGTCTTGGAGCTATCAAAAGCCCTCACTATCTGCCCATTTTGCTTGATCCTTGACTGGTCCAGACCAAGCTTGGTAAAAGTGATTAACGGGCAAACGTTTAACGCCGACCCGTTGTCAATTAGAACCCGTGCAATCATGCAGCCCTTACAAAGCACAGTGATGTGCAAAGGGTCAACGTGATAGCACCCACCTGGGCTGATCTCACCCTCTAAGAAACTTATCACATTATGTGACAAGATTTGACCAACCATTTTGCCAAGCTGGTCTGGATCGATTGTCTGGGATACATGTGCACTCTGAAGCACCCTTAACAATGCTTCCTTGTGCTTTTCGGAATTTAGCAAAAGGCCTAGTATTGAAATCTGGGGCGGGACCTTGTTTAGCTGATCCACAAGATTAAATTCAATTTTTTTGATTATTTTTATGAGGTCTGCTGCCTCATTTTCTGCATCCTGGGGGTGTCTTCTCCTATTTTTGTCTTTCCTTTCATGTTTTCTTTTTTCTTCAGTTTCTTTTTTTTCTTTTTCTGCTTCTGTCTCCTTATCCTTCTCTTCACCCCCTGCGCATCTCCCTGACCTCGTCATGAGGTTCACCTCCTCCTGGTTTTGGTTACTAACCTTTGGAGCCATAGCCGTGGTTCCCTCGCTATAATTCCAAGGTACAGCGGCCTCAGAGTAGGCTAATTTAGGGATGTTAACCACTAGTGGCTGGAGTTTGGACCGGGATGTATGGGCCGGTGTAGGGATAGTCTGGGCTGGCTGAACATTTACAACCAAGGGTTGAAGTTTGGATTTTGTGGGGACAGAAGTAGTGATGGAAGCAGTGGTGGGGTCAAGGTTGATGACCAGTGGAGCCTTTGATGGCTTGGATGGTGAGCAAATGGGTGGACTGCAATTGAAGACCAATGGAGGCCTTGCAGTATTCATCTGGGCCATGAGTGAAAAGACCCAGTTTAAAGAAGAACTAATGTCCTCAGCAACAAGATTATTTTTCTGGGAGACCATGTTGATCTCCTCCTCTTCCTCCTCTTGGAAAAAATGGGCCTGGACTGTGGTCTCCACGGGTGCTATAAGCTGAGATGGGTCAAACGCCCTTCTCGTGGTGGATATGGCTGTGATGGAGTTGGATGGGCCTGCCCCATTGTGGTACGGCAGAGGGTTCTGCCCAATATCATTTCCCGACGGAGCGGGTGCAGCAGTGTTAAAGACCAAAGCCTTCTGGTCCAACAGGTCCTGGACTGCATGCTTCAGCATCCAGCAAGTGTCAATAGAGTGCCCCGGTGCACCCATGTGATAATCGCATGTGATTGCTGGATCAAAATTCCTCCCCTTCGGGGCATTCGGGTTGGGCTCTTTTAGAGTCAAATACTCCCCCTTCAGCAGGGTTGGCAGCAGTTGGGATAGCGATATCGGGAGAGGAGTAAAGACTCTATTCCTCCTTGCTGCCATCCAGGCTTCCCGCTCCTCCTTAGTAAAGGCCCTCCTCTGGTTTGCAGGTACGGAAGGGGAGAAATTGACATTGTGCGGGGTCTGGTACGATTGCTGGACCTGCTGGGCCTGTTGGGGTGCCGAGATGTTCACATGAAGTGGCTCCTTGGCTGGAGGAGCCTGGACAAGGTTCACCTCTCCTTCTTTTCGAGCCCCTGTCTTTTTAAATCCAGCCCCTTTCTTCTGGGCCATGGAGGCAGAGGAATCAGACTGCCCAGTCAGAGTAGAGTAGTCTATCAACCTTCCTGACCTGACCCCTTCCTCGATCCGGTCCGCCACTTGTACCAGAGCTGCAAATTTGGTGGTGATCTGGCCCACCAAATGGTTGTAGAAGGGCTGCCCCAGTGTGCCCATGAATGTGGAGATCATCTCCGGTTCTTGCATAGGTGGCCTGACCTGGGAGGCGGCCTCTCTCCACCTCTTGGTGTATTGTCGTACCGACTCATCTTTCCCCTTGCTCATCATGTCGTACCGGTCTGGCACGATCTCAGAGTTAAACTTGTACTGATCCAGGAACGTATCAGCCAAGTCCTTCCACCTCCTGATTCTTCCATGGTCCACTGTAGTGAACCACCTGAGAGCTGACCCGGTCAAACTCCTCTGAAAGAGTTGGATTAATATGCCGTCATCCCGGCCAAATTGGCATAGGGCCCCGCAGTATAATTTTAAGTGGCTCAATGGACAGCCCGTGAAATCAAATTTGTCGAAGTCCGGGCATCTGAACTTGGCCGGTAGACACACGTCAGGATACATGCACAGATCTTCGAAGGTGGTGCCTGCATGGCTGCCTCCCCCCTTCACTTCCTTCAGCTCTGCCTGGATCCTTTCTATCCTGAGTAGCATCTTCTTTTCCATCTCATCTATGGCCTTTTCCTTTTCCAGCTCTTTCTCAGATTCTGCTGTATTTTCCCTGATCAGAATGGGTTCAGGGACTGGTTCAGAAATGGGCTCCGGCATGGGTTGAGCCGGAGGCGGCATGTAGGCCTGAGGTGGTGGTGCCGGATGGGAAGTAGAGGCTTGATTTTGGGCCTGAGCCTGCTGGGCCTGAGCCGCCAGTAAGTCTCCCAGCATCTTGGCCAGACCGGCCACCTGCTCTTACATCTGAGCAAAGTCCTGAGCAGGTACAGTGGCTTGGGCTTGGTTCTCTTCAGTATTCATTGCTCTGGTTTTGGATCTGGTCACGGGAGCAATGATTGCAAATAAGTGTACCTAGGTAAGAAAAACAAAGACACAAGTCAGCTTCCATTTAATTTGAAATACACCCCTATAAATGTAGACAAGTAGGTCAGGTGAACACTAGTCCAAATTTTTTTGTTTTTTTTTTTATTTTTATTTTTATTTTTATTTTCATTTTTATTTATTTAATTTTTTTTTTGCTTGGAATATTCTGAGGCTTCCAAATGTCCTAAAAAGATTTGATTTTGAGTGGTTCTCGTGACCAAACAAAGGTTCTTGGAATATTCTGAGGCTTCCAAATGTCCTAAAAAGATTTGACTTTGAATGGTTCTCGTGACCAAACAAAGGTTCTTGGAATATTCTAAGGCTTCCAAATGTCCTAAAAAGTTTTGACTTTGAGTGGTTCTCGTGACCAAACAAAGGTTCTTGGAATATTCTGAGGCTTCCAAATGTCCTAAAAAGTTTTGACTTTGAGTGATAAAAATAACCAACCAAAGGTTTCTCTCTTCTGAATTTTCTCAGTTTTCAAATGCAAAAGCTTGATTGAAATATGTTTGAGTTGAATTGGTATCAAAAAATATGACACCTTGGTTCCTTCTTTGATTTTTAAAATTAGGTTAAATCCTGAAAGAATATTTTATTTTATTATTTTTTTTGTTTTTTTTGTATTTTTTTTCTTGATTTTGTATTTTTGGAACATTTTTTTATGTTCTTTTCGGAGTGCCTAAGGATTATCCACAGTGTTTTAGGCATTTTATTCTGAAAATTTGGGCTGAAAAGCCAATTTGTGCATTTTTTGAATGTATCCGGTATAATATACCGGATAAGAATATGCCTTATTGTATCCGGTAACCATGACCGGATACACGCATGTCTTTGTATCCGGTAATATATACCGGATATGAAGGAAAGTGTTCTTAACCGGCTTGAGTTGCCGGTTAATGCCGAAATGGCCATTTTTGACTCATTTTTCACCAGATTAGGTTTTTTTTTTCATTCCCACTTGATGTTCACCTTAACTTGACCCTCAAAACTTGCCCCAGATTGGGCTTGGACATCATACTTGCCACAATTCATACATTCATGAAAAGAACATGGCTTTACCTTGCCACCTTGTATTACCTTCATTCAATATGGTATTCACATTATACCTTGGCCTGTAAAACATGCAAACGGCCTTCCCACATTTACACCCAATTCCCCAAACGCAATTGTGTGCTTTTAGCTGAAAACGTGTTTCTCCACCTTCAAGCGTATAGTCTTTGGGTTTTGGCTTAATTGGCAACTTATAACTCAAGTTTAGTGATGCCCGGAATCGAATCACAGATCCCATTATCATCACATCATTGACTCAAATTCTAAGGTGAATGCTTTCACTTTCGCTTTCCGAAGTCACGACCTCGGTGCGCCAAGCTACCCATATTCATGGTTCAACTTCCTATAGGTAAAAGGGTAGGTTGTGCAAAGTGTTTATTGTGCTCAAGTGCATTTAAAATTGAGGTACATTCACAACGTCCCAGCCCCTTGCCACTCTTTTTTCGTAGCCATGCATTCAATTTCAAGCCAAGGCATAAACAATTATCATATTGAAAGCAAAATACAAGCCAATCAAGATGGTAAACACCCAAACATGCTTATGACCAAAAGTGACACCTAAAGCATGTTAATGTTCAAACCAATTAAAACATGGAAGGCATGCTTGAAACTCCAAAAGTATTACCCCAAATTTCCAGATTTTCATGCTTTTTCTCATGCTCAAAGTATACCATTTCTACCCAAATTGAAGCCTAAAAATTTTAGCAACTACTTGACATGATATAAGAAAGGTTTTGATTGTTGAAACATGCTTGAAAACCCCAAAATATACACTGAAATTTCCAGATTTTTTGTTCTTCATTTTTTGTGCTCAAGTGACATTGTTTTATGCTCAAACCCAAGCCTAAAATTATGGCACCTAAATGTATTGTACAAGAGGTGTTTTGTTGAGGAAAACATGCTTGAAAAAGCCCAAAATATCTCCTGAATTTTCAGATTTAGTATTCTTCATCTTTGGTACTCAACATGCTTCATTGATACCCAAATCAAAGCCTAGAAATTTAATACATAAAGTATGGCACAAGAAAGGTTTGAATTGGGGGTAAACATGCTTGGGAACCCCAAAAATATACATTGAGCTATTGGATTTTTGCACTTTATTTTCATGCTCAAAATATGGCACTAAAATCTCACAAGACATGGTACAAAAATATAACAAGTAGGCATGCACACCAAGATAAGCCCATAAACATGATCCTAGGCGTAATCTAATAATATACACATGCCTTTATCCATGTAAATTTCAAAGCATCCTCATCAGATTTCAAAATACAACAATATGCACAATCAAAATAGCAAGCATTCCAAATAAATAAAAAGCATGAACATATACACAAAATGGCTTAAATCCACAAATCCCCAGCAGAGTCGCCAGTTGTGAGACATGGAAAAATCACCGGAATGATCATCCCTCCGTCAACACACGGGACTCGAAATAAAAGTCGGAGAGTCGCCACCATTCATAATTTTGAGGTGAGAATGGACACCAAATTGTTCAAAATCATTAAAAAGTGCAAAAATGCCAATTCTAAGGTAAAAATAACCCTACTTGAAAATCAAATCCAGAGATGGGTAAGGGGATTAGATTATGAATGGGGGAAGGTGTTAGGCACCCCCATTCATCCACACAAAGTGGTTGCCAAGTGTATGTTCATGCAAAAATAGAAAGCTTGCTAAAATCATAGAAAACCTTGAAAAAGGACCAATGTATGAAATTTTCACATGAAGATCTAAATGGATTCTAGATCCTCTCTTATGTCAATATCATTTCTGGAATATCTCAAAAGATGGAAATCAAAGCACAAGTTATTCAAAAACCAAGTTGAATCAAATCTGGAAAATTCGGTGAAAAGTAATGCCATTTGTCTTGAAATCATTCAAATACCATTTTAAATTGAACCAAACTAAATTCATTTGAAAGATTACAGTAAATAAGAGTCTCATGCAAAATTTCAAGTCAATCTGGTTGAAATCCTAGGAGTTATGCTCCTTTAAAGTTGCTGCCGGGGATGATTAAAAGTAACAAGTAGGCAACTTTGGAAAATCACCCAAAAAACTCCACTCCATAGAAATCCGTGAAATTTCGGGTCAATGAAGTCTGTATAGCCATGTTTCAAAATAAACTAGCCTCATAAAAAAATCCCTTCGGATGGGCCTTGGGTGGTCTCCCGAACAGGCCCCGAAGATCACAGATTTACCCAGAAAAGTACATATGAACAGTTCTGAGTAAATCGGCTAGCAATAATTCATATGGAATCCAAAAATTATGAAACCAACTGGATTTTAAAATAGACTCATAAAGGAGTACTCAGATATAAAAATCACTCGAATTGGACTTAAAACGAACACATGGCGCTCCGTCGAAGTGACAAGTTCTGTATTTGAACCTGAACTGTCCACTCAACTTCGACAGAGAGGTGTCAAAAGTCCGTTTGATAGAAATTTATGAAATTTGGTGGACATAAACGACACAGCCTCACCTTTCCTATGGTTCTAGAATCACTCCAAAATTCATCCGGACGATGAAGTTATGAGCGTCCGAAGTAAGGGTATAGGTGCTGTCCAGTTAGGCCTTTTTTGAGTAAAACCAATGCAAAAATGTGATAAAGTGTGTGCCATTCGTGCAAGATGAACACAAATCTTTGAGAAATCATTTGAAAACATTCCAGAATTGATTGAGGCCGTTTATTTGAGATTTATCACAATAAATGCAATAAACCCCAAATATGAGCCTATCCCGCCAAAATGGTGATATGTATGTGCAAGTGTGAAAAACCAAACAAGATCAATAGCATGCATACATATTCATCAAAATAAGGTTCTAAACAGCCTAGGGTTCCGTTCCATTATCGTTTCCCTCTGTTCTCTCTCCCCGTTAAACACGGTTCTTCAAGATAATCAAGGGTACTTTGAATATGAAACGGTTTACAATCAATCAAAAGGCCTTATGCTACATAGGTTCTAGTACTAAGGTCAATCCCCAGTCTCGTTTCTCCTAGATCCCGCCTCCACGTTTTACGGCTAAGGGCAGTCTCGAGATACTTTGAGCCGGGAAAGGGTTTTCACACACAAAGAAGGCCTTATTCTACAGAAAGGTAGAAAAATAGATCTAGATCTAGGAATGTAAAGACAGAAAATAAAAGAAAAGTTTGAGGCTTACCTGGGTTCTGGAGGCGATCCCACAGCGGTTTTCTTCTTCTCTTGGAGTTCTTCTTGGTGAGAATTCAAAACAAGAGTTGATTCCCATTTGCTTAAGGAGGAGCCTCCTATTTATAGGCCAAGGTTAGGGTTAGGGTTGGTGAGATTGGTAGACACAACATAATGTCTATAGCCCACCAACCTTAACCCTAAGGCTATTTCCGAGATTTCCACTCATTTAATGAGGGATATGATGGTAAAAATGAAAAGCTCTCGAAAAACCCTAATTTTGAGCAAAACTAGCGTATCCGGCATGTCAGGCCGGATACACAAGTACCTTAATGTATCCGGTCTATGATGCCGGATACACTGAGGCCTACTTGTATCCGGCATTTTCCACCGGATACAAAGAAGGACACTTGTATCTGGCCTGAGTTGCCAGATACAAGGAAAAAAGCCTTTTTTTCGAATTTTAACACAGACAATACTTATTTACATGTAATATCGTTTAAGTAAATGTCCTCGTCTTTTTTAATCTCCATTTACTTAAGATATTACATGTAAATAAGCAAACACCCCCCCCCCATTTGAATCCATTAAAAATAGTTCTAGACCCAAATTCCAAGTGAATAAAAAGTCAACTTTCCAGTTCTAGGCAAAATTCCGATTTTTCAGGTCTGGAAAAAAGGTTCAATATGTTAAAACCAAGGTATTCGCCAAGATTTAAAATCTCAAAAAATTCTTTTATGCAATAAAATGGCTAAAAACCTGATTACCGGGAAAAATTATCTTGAAATCTGGCTTTAAAAAATATTTCATTTTCTGGGGTCAAAAGTCAACAAAATTCAACAGGAAAAAGTTTGACTTTGCACAAAAGATTGAATTCGGGCCTTTTCCTTTTCCGTTTTGGATTCAAATGGGTTAAGTATCTCAAACCCAATGTAAAGAATTGAAAATTTCAATAAAATATCTCTCCTTCAAGATTTATCAAAAATCGTGCAATTTTGGGGTCTCTACAACCATCATTACCTTCACCTCCACCTCCCCCACCACCATAACCACAGCAACCATCTCCACAAACCCCACCACCTACACCACTGCCATTGCTGCCACCACCCCCATTACCTTCACTTTCACCTTTGCCTCCATCTCCACTGGGCACCAGCATTGCCACCACCATCATTAACTCCACCAACTCAACCACAACACCAGCACAACCTCCACCACCACTACCACCTCCTCCTCCACCATCACCACCACCTCCTTCCCCATTACCACCTCCTCCAACCCCGCCACCTATGCCACTGTAGCTAATGTCATCGCCACTTCCACCACAACCAAAACCACGATGATGATTATAATCACCACCTCCACCACCCACCACCACCACCACTATCACCACCTTCTCTACCATGTCCAACACCACCACCATCACATCTCCTCTACCACCATCTCCCCAACCACTGCTGCCACCACCACAACCGCAACCAAGACCACCTCTTCATCCATCTCCACTACCATCACCACTACAACCACCACCACCACTATCACTGTCACCACCTCCACCACTATCCACCACCACCACCACCACCACCACCTTCATCACCCCTCCACCACCATCTCCAACACCACCACCAACACTATCTCCACAACCACCACTGCGGTCGCTACCAACAAAACCACCCCATATACCTGTAGACACCCCAAAATTGCACGATTTTTGATAAATCTTGAGGGAGAGAAATATTTTATTGGAATTTTCAATTCTTTGCATTGGGTTTGAGATACTTAACCCATTTGAATCCAAAACGGAAAAGGAAAAGGCCCGAATTCAATCTTTTGTGCAAAGTCAAGCTTTTTTCGGTTGCATTTTGTTGACTTTTGACCCCAGAAAATGAAATATTTTTTAAAGCCAGATTTCAAGATAATTTTTCCCGGTAATCAGGTTTTTAGCCATGTTATTGCATAAAAGAATTTTTTGAGATTTTAAATCTTGACGAATACCTTGGTTTTAACATGTTGAACCTTTTTTCCAGACCTGAAAAATCAGAATTTTGCCTAGAACTGGAAAATTGACTTTTTATTCACTTGGAATTTGGGTCTGGAACTATTTTTAATGGATTCAAATGGGCGGTGTTTGCTTATTTACATGTAATATCTTAAGTAAATGGAGATTAAAAAATACGAGGACATTTACTTAAACGATATTACATGTAAATAAGTATTGCCTGTGATAAAATTTGGAAAAAAGGCTTTTTTTTCCTTGTATCCGGCAACTCAGGCCGGATACAAGTACTCCTCTTTGTATCCAGTGGAAAAGGCCGGATACAAGGAAGCTTTAATGTATCCGGCATCATAGGCCGGATACATTAAAGCCCTTGTGTATCTGGCCTGATATGCCGGATACATAAGTTTTGCTCAAAAATTAGGGTTTTCCGAGAGAAATCACTTTTTACCATCATATCCCTCATTAAATGGGGGGAAATCTCGGAAACAGCCTTAGGGTTAAGGTTGGTAGGTTCTAGACATTAAATTGTGTCTACCAACAACCCTAGCCTTTGCCTATAAATAGGAGGCTCCTCCTTAAGCAAATGACCATTAACTCTTGCCAAGAATTTGGAGATCCAAGAGCTCCGAGTGAAGAAGGGAAGCGCTGCCGGATTGCTTCCAGAACCCCAGGTAAGCCTCAACCCTCCTTTATTTTTCTGTATTTACCTTCCTAGATCTAGATCTCTTCTTCTACCTTTCTGTAGAATAAGGCCTTCTATGTGTGTGAAAATCCTTCCCCGGCTCAAAGTATCTCGAGACTCCCCCTAGCCGTAAAACGTGAAGGCGGGATCTAGGAGAAATGAGACTGGGGATTTACCCTAGTACTAGAACCCTAACTTGCATAAGCCTTTTGATTGATTGTAAACCGTTTCATATTCAAAGTACCCTTGATTATCTTGAAGAACCGTGTTTAACGGAGAGAAAGAACAAAGGGAAACGATAATGGAACGGAACCCTAGGTTGTTTTAGAACCTTATTTTGATGAATATGTATGCATGCTATGTTGTTGTATTGATCTTGTATGGTTTATCACACTTGCACATACATAGCACTATTTTGGCGGGATAGGCTCACATTTGGGGATTTATTACTTTCATTGTGATAAATCTCAAATAAATGGCCTCAATCAATTCTGGAATGTCTTTAAATGATTTTTAAAGGTTTTGTATTCATCTTGCACGAATTGCACAAACTTTGTCACAGTTTTGCATTGGTTTTACTCAAAATAGGCTTTACTTGACAGCAACTGTACCCTGACTTCGGACATTCATAACTTCATCATCCGGATGAATTTTGGAGTAATTCTAGAACCATGGAAAAGGTGAGGCTGTCTTGTTTATGCCTACCAAATTTCATTGATTTCTATCAAGCAGATTTTTGACACCTCTCTGTCGAAGTTGATTGGTCAGTTCAGGTTTAAATACGGAGCTTGTCACTTCGACGGAGCGCCATGTGTTCGTTTTAAATCCGATTTGAGTGATTTTTGTTTCTGGGCACTCCTTTATGAGTCTATTTTTAAATCCAATTGATTTCATAATTTTGTGATTTAAATTGTGTCGTGGAGAGCAGATTTACTCAGAACTGCTCAACAGCACTTTTCTGGGTCAATCTGTGATCCTCGGGGCCTGTTCGGGAAGTCACCCAAGGCACATCCGAATGAGTTTTTATATGAGGCTAGTTTCTTTTGAAATATGGCCGTACAGACTTCATTGACACCAAATTTCACGGATTTCTATTGAGTAGATTTTTCTAGGTGATTTTCCAAATTTGCCTACTTGCTACTTTTGATTTTCTCCGGTAGCAACTTTAAAAGAGCCATAACTCTTAGGATTTCAATCGGAATTAATTGAAATTTTGCATGAGACTATTGTTTACCCTAATCTTTCAAATGGATTTGGTTTGATTTAATTTAAAATTGGATTTGATTAATTTCAAAAGAAATGGCCTTACTTTTTACCAAATTTCCCGGATTTGCCTCAACTTGGTTTTGTGCAACTTTTGCTGTGATTTACATCTTTTTGTGATATTCCAGAAGTGATATTAACATAAAAGAAGATCTAGAATTCATTTAGATTTTCATGTGAAGATATCATATATTTGTCCTTTTTCAAGGTTTTCATGATTTTTTAGCAAGCTTTCTATTTTCTTTTGGCATAAACAAACACTTGGCAACCACCTTGTGTAGGTGAATGGGGGTGCCTAACACCTTCCCCCGTTCATAATCTAATCCCCTTACCCATCTCTGGATTTGATTTTCAAGTAGGGTTATTTTTACCCTAGAATTTGCTTTCTAACCCTTTTTGCTTATTTTTGATGATTTTGGTGTCCATTCTCACCCCAAAATTCTGAATGGTGGCGACTCTCCCATTTTTACGTTGAGCCCGTGTACTGACGGAGGGATGATCATTCCGGTGATTTTTCCCATGTCTCACAATACCACCACCAACACCACCACCATTAGTAAGGGTTCAAGTTTGGTTCAGGTTGACCTCAATCCAAATCAAAATGAGGTGTATGTTGCCAACCCAAAACCAAACCAACTAGAATTGGGAATTGACTATCCCAACTTGAACACCAACCAAAAAAATATATGTAAAACCATAAACCCAAACCAACCAACCCAATCCAACTTTCAGATTCGGTTCAGTTTGGTTTGGGTTAGGCCAATTTCACCTAATTTCGTTAATTCTAATCAACAAATAGAAAAATAGTAAATCACAACTATCATCTATTGTCAATCATTTGTTCATTAATACTATGTATATGGCATATATTATACATTTATAATACTAGTACATAAATAGCTAACACAGTATATATTCAATCCCGTTTAGAATCTAATGTATGCAAGTCATGTTTCGATTCGATTCAGTTTAATCAAGCCTTCATCCAAAACTGAACCGAACTAATCCGATTTATTATTTTTGCAAACAAAACTAAACCAAAAGTAAGGTGAGTGTGATAATATTTATTTTATGAATCAACAATAAGGCCACATTCTTTATCACATAATTATTCCTATTAATCCACCAAGTTATCACATATGTGGACACTACGTGTAAGTAATCTATTACACAAAGATTACTAATCTTTACTTGATTGGGATATTTAGTTTTTGTAATTTATCTATCTAAAGAGGTATTAGATGATGAAGAGTCTTTTTTGAGAGGTAGCGATGCGTTTCGGCATAGAAAAATCACTTATTTGTAAATCGATCGATTTTTTGCGGCGTGCCGACGAAACAGAGTGGCGTGCCAAGTGAAACAAGGCAAAACAGGTGATAAAGAGAGGAAAATACAAAATTTTAATTTTATTAGCCATTTTTGGCGGCGTGCCAACGAAATTTCGACAAAATCAAAAAGATAAATTTTTTTTCCAGTTTTTGCCTTCTTGATTTTTCTAGCGTTTCGTTAGAACGCCGCCGGCGTACCGAATTTTTCGAGGATCGACATGCCTAGTGGCACTGAAACTCAAAACCTTGGTTACAACAGAACCAAAAGGTCCAGAACCCAATAGTAATTACTTCAAAGTTAAGCTAAAAACTGGTAATAGTATAAGATTATTGGAAACAGTGATGTCGCGAAGGTTAGGAAGAATAATACTTACGTTGAAAACTTAATTTGGCGTTATATTAGGAAGGTTTACCACTAGGTAGATCTTTTCGCATTGATGATTAATGGTAAAGTTTCAAAAATCAGGAAGAGCATCAAGTGGTTCTTACTAATCCAAAAATAGTGTCCCTAGTGATCTCATCCGGTAGGCTTCGGAATTAAAATTTGGAATACCAATTAAATATATTAAGGTTATTAAAGACATTTATGACACAATGCTAACCAGGGTGAGAGTTTGAGTTTCACGTCATGATAGGTTTTACATCAACAGTCAATTAGAAGCCTTATTTTTTCCATCTTAACTATCGATGAATTGACTAATTTTACAAGATGCTTTGATATATGTTACTTGTGGATGATCTGGTTTTATTAGACCAATAGAGAATAAATGAAAAATTGGAGCTATGGAATTCTACCTTTAGAAAAAGGTTTAAAATTTCGTCGAATTACGCTTTGAGTACATGGAATTAATTTTGCACAAATAATAGTAAAGGCGAAGAACATGTAAAAACCAATCAAAATTTTTTTTTTATCTAAGGTCAATTATCCCCAATATGGATATATTTATGATGATGTTGCACATAAAAATTAGAGCTCCATGGTTTAAGTAGAGAAGTGCTTCTAGAATGGTATGAGATTTATGTGTGCCATTTAAACTGTAAACAAAATTTTGCAAGATAGATATTACGCCTGCTACGTAAGTTTACATGCACATAACCCTCGCCTTGTTATGTTTATAGTGTTGTATTTTGTGTTTATTTAAATGATTAAAATTCAAAGCTTTTAGTTCCATATTGGTTTCTTATAATACTTCATAAAACCTTTTAAGTATAACCTTTATTGGGTTTTAATACATATTAAATAAAATAAACGTCGAAGCTCTGCTATCTGTCTGTTAGATCGCTCCTCATGTTCCTCTCGTAGTCGTCTCTCCTCTACCGATTGTTCCCTCAGTCTATTCAGTTCTTGCGAATCAGCTCCTTGATGGCTTGAGGAGGAGCCCCACATTTTAGTGGGAGTGACACCAATCCCACAACATCTTATCCGGCCATGGGTGTCAGGTCCCATGACCTGTGTGTAGATGTCGTCACGAGCGGTACCATCTGGCGTGCCAGCAACCATGAGATTTCTCATTTGCTCCTTGTGAGACATGGGAAAAATCACCGGGGTGATTCCCCTCCGTCAACACACGGGCTCAACGCAAATATGGGAGAGTCGCCACCATTCAGATTTTTGGGTGTGAATGGACACCATAAGATTAGAAATAAGCAAAAGACAAATCTAGAATAAAAATAACTCTATTTGAAAATCAAATCCAGAGATGGGTAAGGAAATTAGATTATGAACGGAGGAAGGTGTTAGGCACCCCCATTCACCCACACAAGGTGGTTGCCCAGTGTTGTTCATGCTAAAAAAAAAAGTAAGAAAGCTTGCTAAAGTCATTAAAAACCATGAAAAAGGATTAATCAAATGTGTGATATCTTCACATGAGAAATCCAAATGGATTCCAGATCCTCTTTTATGTCAATATCACTTCTGGAATATTAACAATAGATGGAAATCAAAGTAAAAATTGCACAAAGCCAAGTTAAGTCAAATCCGAAAAATTCGGTAAAAGGTAATTCCATTTGTCTTGAAATTAGTGGGGTAGGTTAGCGATGGTAACGCGGTGGGTTGAACAGGTAAAACGCTCCTCCCCGCCCCTAATGGGACGGGGAGGAGCCTGCATTTAGTGTTATTTTATGAATCAACAATAAGGCCACATTCTTTATCACATAATTATTCCTATTAATCCACCAAGTTATCACATATGTGGACACTACGTGTAAGTAATCTATTACACAAAGATTACTAATCTTTACTTGATTGGGATATTTAGTTTTTGTAATTTATCTAGCTAAAGAGGTATTAGATGATGAAGAGTTTTTTTTGAGAGGTAGCGATGCGTTTCGGCATAGGAAAATCACTTATTTGTAAATCGATCGATTTTTTGCGGCGTGCCGACGAAACGGAGTGGCGTGCCAAGTGAAACAAAGCGAAACAAAGCTTTTAGTTCCATATTGGTTTCTTATAATACTTCATAAAACCTTTTAAGTATAACCTTTATTGGGTTTTAATACATATTAAATAAATGTGGACTTTTCAGCCCTAATTGATTATATTAATAGAAACCCAAATTTTAATATATTTTAATTATCTAAAATATGTTTTAAACAAGATTTTCAATGGGTCTTCAATGGCTAGTCTCCTAAAAACTACTTCCAACGATCAAATGTAAATGAGAAGGTGCAAATGTCTTGAGAAGACATATATTCCTTGAATATGCATATCATGTCTTCGAAAGACATAAGTTGTCTAAAAGGCATATCATGAGCACCTTTATAAATAGAAGTCTTCACAACCCACTTAAGACATCAAATGCTCTCCATCTCTCTTCGTCTTGTCTTAAAAATCATATTCTCTCCATTGTATTAAATTTTCTTGTCCTAAGTGCCCTCTCTCTTTTGTCCTAAGTGCTCGATCGAATGATACATTTGAGGTCGCAGCTTGGAATGTGATCCGTGCAACCTACCATGCCGGAAAAGTCGTTCTATCCCAGAGGCTATGTCCTAAGACTTGTTGCATCAAGAGAATTATTTCTTGAAGGGGATGAATTCGGTTTTTAAGGACAATGCAGTAAGTTGCATGCCACGATTAAACTAATAATTTTTCTTTCTTATTTTATATTAGTTTCATTTACATCTATACTTAGCATATATTTTTCCAACATATAGGACCATAGCATTTGAGCAAACGACCTCGCCTTGAAAAGTCACTCAAAGTTATGATAAGATCTTAGTAGTTGATGGATGTTATTCAGCAGGTATATCATGTTATAATGTACAGAAAATACATAAACAGTGGTAAATGACAAATTCGAATTTCCCTCATGATTTCTGGCTAGATGTGCTTGAATAATTGAAATCCACACCTGATCTCTAACTAGTAGTAACAACACTAACTTTAAATCGTGCCATCCCTTTCGAATAACACTAAATGCAGAACACTCTAAAAGGCTAAGAGTAAAACAGAGCTCAAACCAAATGCAGACGACTGTAAAAGGTGGAGTAAAGCAGAGCTCACACCAACAGATAAAAAGGAAAACAAAAGAATTACAGAATAACAAATTATTTTAACTGACCCAAAAAGAAATTGCAACATTAACTGTGCGAAGAGAAACCAACTGCAATTTGAAATGGATTAAGGAGCATTAAATTTTACCGACAATCCAACTCTGCCATTCGTCAAACTAAAACTAAAAAGGGGAATTGAGACAAGAGAGACATTAAACACAGATGAATCCAATTATAGTCGGGGAATTAAGAAAACCCAGAAACAAAATCATGAATTAAACCGTACTGAAAGCGTCTATTCATGGATTCTTCTTATTAATAGAAAAAACAGAAGGCGCCCAAAAAAATACAAGACCAGAAAGAAAAATGAGACCCTAATCTTTGTTATGGTCCTAGATGTTAAGTGCTTAACCAACGAAGTGTCCATAAGCAATAGGGCTTTTGGAGCAACGGTTAGGCACCTAACAGTCCTCTGTGGAATTCAACACTATTCACCAAGCTAAGGAAAACCCAGTCATGAAAAATGTAGTATTTCCATAACTCGCATTTCCACACATACTGATGTCATGGAATTACCTATTTAATAAAACATTAACAGTATCTCAGAAAATGAGAGAATTAAGTGAAGAAATGAACTCGACCCAAAATGCGAAACAAACCTGAAAGGTATGAGCAGGAAGTTGCCATCCATGGTGCCTGACCATAACTGTAGAACTGCTTAGGCCGTGAAATGGCAAAACCTTGGTCACCCCACTTCAGATCACAAACAGAAAGTAAAACCCTAAGAGAGAGGAGCCATGGGAGAAGATCCTTTCAAAGTAAACTTCCCAGCCATGAGAGAAGATCCTTTCAGCTGATTTAATAGCAATATAATTAAAAAAAAAAAAAAGAAAAACAACAGAAAATTTTGATCAGAAGAACAGAGAATGAGACACTCTAAAGTGAGAAGCAAACAAAACTTAAGTGAGGGAACGGAAATGTGGGAAGCACAAAGCACAAAAGTGTTGACGTCATGGGTTCCTTTTTCTTGCAAAGAATGGTGGGAAACTAATGTTTGGGCTTTTGGTGGGCTCCCACAAAAAATATTCCTCCTAACTAGGGGTGGCAATCGGTCGAATACAGATCGGATATATGTATATTCGTATTTGAATCCGAATTTTTTCGGATCTTAGATTTCAGATCCGTATTCGAACCACGGATCTAAATCCTATATTTGAATCCGGCAATTTCGGTTTCGGATCGAATTCGGATATATATCCCACTCATTACCAACCCTACTTAGAGAGGGATTTAAATGAGAAATGGGTTTGAACTTCAAATTTGAAGCACCATGCAACAGTGGATATTGAGCGACTGGCAAAAAAATCATACCCCAGAACTTAGAACGACCTGTCTGTTCTGGACAATGGAATTTTAGAGCAAAATAGGGGGTTTTGGAATTGGTTCTTTGAGTGGGTTTGTAGGTACCAGTCGCCGGAGGGTGGCAGTGACAAAGATGAGAGAAAGTTTAGATTTAGGGCAAATCGTTTTCTAAAGGTTTTTGGTTTTAGTTATGATGGTTCAACCATAGTTTATAAATGGTCTACAATTTAACCAATGTCTGCTCTGGGTTTATGTATATGATATATATGATTTCGGTCGGATCCTATTCGGATCGGATACATGTATATCCGTATTTGAATCCGAATTTTTTCGGATCTTAGATTTCAGATCCGTATTCGAACCACGGATCTTAGATTTCGGATTGGATTCACCAATTTCGAATCGGATTCAAATCGAATTCGGATATATATCTGACCCATTGCCAGCCCTACTCCTAACCCAATCTTTGAAACCGGATCTGACATGAACTTCAATTCAACCGGTTTAATAGAAATTCAAACTCATTGAGCTATCACTTGACCAGGGACTTTGCCTTGTGTTAATGACAGGTTTTTAAGCATAAACACAATGAGTTCATATCATTGAAATATACATTAAACCAATGATCTTTTGTCCTCACCAAGTAGAAGGTGATTATCTCAATGACATTTATTTATCTAAAAACATAAAAAGTTTAAGTGTTTTTTGGTACATTGATTAGGCATTCTTCATGTAACACAAATCTGGTCTGCACTCACACACTCATCACACTTACTTCCTCGAGAAGTGCAACCTAAAAAGGAACCCGTAAGCCTACATATAATGATAAATCAAATAACTCTATGTATCTTAACTGAAAACGAGCTATCAAACACTATTCCTTTTGTTTGAAGATAGCATTAGATGTAACCATCACAAGGCTTTGCCACTGTCCAAGTGACTGGTCTAATGAAATTATAAAACGGGTTCAAGGTTTCATGGTCCAATCGGTGTACAGTTTGTACCTTAAAAATTTACCATAAATTAACGGTTTCTAATCCTGCTATTTTCATGATAAGAAAATGTTTCTTACCAAAAAAAAATGATAAGAAAATGTTTGTTTTTATTTATAGTAATAAGTGTCATACTTTAGGAATGTGTGTGGTGGATATTAGGTCCATCATCTTAAGTAGACCGGACCCCACAAGGCCGGCAACTTCTTTGATCGGAACCGTTCAATTGGAAACAATGCGTTGACCGGCCACAAATCCTAAGGCCTTGATCAAAAGTTTGGCAATTAATTGCTTTCTCATAATGATTGTGGGCTTTATGTGCAAGAAATGGATCATTCCAAATCATGAAACTGTAAGTTGCACGATAGCACCTTCAAGATTAATTATTCTTCAAGATTAATTATTGCTTATTTTGGGAGAACAGAATGGACGAATCTGGTTAAATTGGTAAGCTGTGGTCATGATTGGATTTGAGATGCTGACAAGTTTATATTAACTACATTAGAGATACACTGTATCACTTCAATTTTCGAATAAAATGAACGCTAATAAGAACAGTAGTTGTTAAGAATTTGACTTGAGAAGGTAAAGCTAACAATATATAATTAAATAGAGAAATTATTGTTGTGGTTGTTGTATATGATTTCGAAGCAAAATTTGGTGGAATATCAGTCACCCTTTTTTTTTTCTTTTTTATTTTTTTGAACTCATATATCTAGTGGAAGATATAAATTTTTAAATCATATTATTCAATAATTTAATATTTTCTTTATGTTGTAATAGTATTTTTATTATACAGTTATTATATATAGGCAACTAACTTTGGAGAATGGATTAGAAGGATAATTTGGGAATCTAAAGTAGGTCAACCTAGAATGTTCCCAAGTCTATTTGAATTTTGTTAAGGCTGCGTTTGGGATTGCTTATTAAAGTGCTTAAATCGTCTAATAACTTATTAAAGCACTTTTTAAGCTAATAAAGTCTTTGGTTATATGAAACGGGTAAGTGATTATCCGTAAGTAGTAGAGGAAGGGGATCCGTAAGGAGAAGCTCTTGAGAGTAACTTCTTCTTCCTCTGTTACATAAGCTTGTCTTTTTTCGTATCCCGATCGAGCTCAACGCGAAAACTTCTCCACCACCAGCGGCGGACGATAGAAAACCTAGACCACCAAAGAAATCAGCATCCACAAATAAACTCCTGAAATGATTAGTTCCCGCAAACTTCGCCTTCCCCGTCTCACCGTTGGATTCCTTCGACTTCCCTGAATTGACGGTCATCGGGACCCCGCCGTTGTAGTTACAGTCGTTTTCTTCGAACATCGAAGGGATATCTAAAAACGCGAGTGGTCACTTCCTCCTTGTCCAAGAAAGACGTAGGAGCACAAGCGGCCGATTGAGAGAAAACCCTAGCTCCCACGACCAACCATAAGCTGGATCTTCTCTGCACCATGAAATAGCTTTGCCATTAAAGTAGTGAGATAGAGCAGAACGAGTAGAACAGGAAGAGAGAGATTGAATTCCAGTTCGTAAGGCCTGCATTTTGCTGCTCTCCTTCGGCCAACAAAAAGAGAGAATCAGAGCTTTTTGCAGATTCCGAAGGTGAAAACAAAGCAATTCTGGCTAGGGCCGAGTCTCATCGTGGTTGCTTTCGTTTGTAAATGTCTTCGTTAAAAACAATCTCTTCAGAGTTTAGACGGAACGAAACGAATGGAAAAATAAAAAGGAAAAGATTTAAAAAAAAAGTACATGAATTCTTTTCTGTTTAATTGCATACAAAATCATAAAGGAAAGTGAAAGAATGAATAAAATGTGAGAGTGGTGGGAGAAGGGACCAAATTCCCAGCGAACTGCGGTTCCATGGCCGAATTCTTTGCTGGTGGTTGGGTGTTTGGGATTATGTGTCTTGTGGATTATTGATGACGGCATTGAATCTTTGTAGGTCGAGAGTTGAAACTCTAAGAGAGACAAAGGGAGAAGGTTCTGAAAAGCTGAGATGAGATCAAAAAAGAGAATGAGAGAGAGAGAGAGAGAGAGAGAGAGAGAGAGGAAGGAGAGGAGATGAAAAGGAGCACTGTACCAGATATTGCCATTGCAGTCACTGCCGCCATCCCACAATCCTTTGCAATCGACACCGTCCCACAATCTTCTTTTTAAGTGGTGGTTTACCGAACACATTCTTGTTTTGAATAATCAACTTCTTATGACTGTGGATAATACCTTTCGTTAAAGCTCTTCTTCGTAAGTGCTCACCCATAAGCACTAGCTAGGCCAAATGCCACCTAAATCTCTTTACATATTTATAAGTTGATGGTTGGCTTTGACATATGATTTGGATATTGGGAGAGTGTGTCGCAGGTTACAATTTTCCATGACTTCTTTTTGCATGTTTCCTAGCAATAGTAGGTTTTTTTAATGATTTAATTAGCATTCAATAAATTTAAAAATTACAACTATTTTATACATCTCTATTGAATTCGGATCTTAATTGATTGTTCAAATAAGGGTAAGTTCGAATCCGAATCTATCACAGACATGTCAATTTTTTGATCCGAATTTGACCCAATGGAAATTTAATTAGATAACAATTCAGCATCTATATTATTGATAAAAGGGAAGGAGGGGAATATTCTCCCCAGATTCTGGCCTCCTTTTTTTTTCCTAAATATTACTTTTCCCAACTAAAACAATCCCAACATATAACTAACACAACCACCTTCTTTTAAATTGAAACCCTAATGTTTACTCTCCTACATGCAATTCTGCATGTGCACCCTACTAGTTATTTTTTAAGTATGGGTCCAGTAATGTTTCCCCAACATTTTTTGAAGTCTTTTGCATTCAACTATTTTCCAGACGTAGCCTTGATTTTGACATCTGACAAATACCAAGTGCCTCTCCGATACATTTAGATTTGGCCTAACTAAACATGATTTTGAGAAATTTGAAATATGATAAGTAATATTTTGATTATTTTGGTCCATGACACTCATCAAATATGAAGTATACACTAAACACGTCGAACCACATAAAAATTAACACTTTAGGCCTAAGTGACTAGCAATGAGAATAACAGCTGAGGAAAATTGGCAACCTATCACAGGTAGATGTATTTTTTTTATTAGACTTGTGCAGAGTCAATGTAGAGGAAGATGTCACTGAAACATATTTGTTTTTATACCTCAAATCATCATTCAAAGGAAAATTTGAAATAATGTCTTTTATTTGATCTTTGTCATAGATTTTCCTTATTTAGTTTGCTTTCTAATGTATCTAGTTTGACCTGATTCGGATTTAATTTGAATGAGTTTATGTTTAATTGAACTTGTACTGCTCAAAAACAGTACTTTACATAATCTATTGAGCTAGCTCAGATCTGAGCATTTGGATTTAACTTTTTTTTATTATTTTATTTTGATAATAGCCTTTCAGGAGGGCTTTGATTTTAACCAACTAATGAGTATCATGATCCATAGGATGATCCTCAATGAGAGTCATACAGTCTCGTTGACATTATTTTCCTTTTATTTCATTTTGTTGATTATGCAAGCAATTTTAAAAATAGTGAAACACAAGGCAACTATCTACGGATGGGTGAGTAAGGGTGTCCAAGTCCTTCCTTCACTCATAACCTAACTCTTTTACCTATAAAATTGGTTATGTTCGGTGTTTTGCTTATTTTTGAGTATTTTTGTGTCTTAGTAACAATCCACATCTAAACTCCATTGTAACGCCTTGGATCCGATATATTCCTCATGAATAATCCAAATCTGAAGTGCTATCTATATGGTTCGAAACAAAAAAAAAATCCAGAACTTATAATGATTTCATATTAGAGTACGCTACATTTAAAACAACTTTCTAATATATCAATAATAGTGGAAGACTTCAAAATAACTATCGATTGTATATACATCAGATCTGAATATGAAAAGGGAACTAATAACTCTCAACTCACTCTTATAACGACAATCTCCAATTTAAACTAAAAGTCAACCTCAACAAATAACCAATAATTTTACAAGAATAATAACTCTACAAGTTACAAAGCATTATTCTAAATCAACAGCTATAGCCTCAAGAATCCCCACTGTTCGTCCTCTCCAAGCATATCTAAAAACAAAATATTAAAAACCACAAGGTGAGATATAAAATCCTAGTGTAGACACCCCAAATTGCACTAAAAATGAGAAAATAATTGAAAATATTAATTGGGATTTGAAACAGGTCAAAAAAGTGTAAAATCTGGCCAAATTGGTCATGACCGTATTTTGTTTACAGACTGGTCATATCTACAGTTGATATACGGTCACGGCGTGGCCGTATTAATAATACGGGCAGGGCGCGACCGTAATATATATACGGGCACGGGGGTCTTTGTACGAATTTTACCTTTTTGATTTTTGAGCCTTATCTGCATCCAAATATCTCTCTTGGATAAGCGAATTCTCTTATTTATCTGTTCGAATTATCTCATTTATCCTTGTGGATAAAGGATTGGCATGATCTTGTGTTTAACTCAAACTGAAACTCTATCTTGCCAAACCTTGGACCAACCATACCCCTGTGCTTGCCTATAAATAGAGGGTCTTTCCTCAGGCTAAGGGCCACGAAATTTTGAAGTCCAAAGAACTCCAAGGAACTCCAAGAGAAGAATCCCTGCTGCCTGCCTGCTCAATCCAGGTAAGTCCCCTATCCCTTTTTATTTTCTGTCTTCAATTCTAGAAGTAATAGGATCATCTCTATTGCTGTAGAATAAGGCCATATCTGTTTTTGTATTCCTAAACTTGTCTCTAAGTACCTCAAGAGTCTCTCTAGCCGTAAAACGTGAAGAGAGAACTAGGGGAAAGGGGAACAGGTGGATCCCTAGAATAGAACCCCATATCTGTTTTTTTCTTTTTTTATAGAATAAGGCCTGTGATTGTGTTTGTGTAACCAAACCTATCTCCAAGTACCTCAAGAGTCTCTCTAGCCATAAAACGTGAAGAGAGAACTAGGGGAAAAGAGAACAGGTGGATCCGTAGGGTAGACCCCCATGTGCTCTAATTTGTGAGATGTGGCTATTTTGAATATCCTGATCATGTTTAATTGTTTTTATGATGAATCTGAATGAATCACATGAATCTATGATGTTTATAGCATGAGATCCCCACTTTTTGCCAAAATTTGGATTTTTGCCACTTTTGCACCTACAGGACTGTTTTCGTGATTTTTGTGGTTTTAGGCTAGGATCTTGGATTTATCATGATCAATATGGTAGATCTGAATCCAGAAGCCTGAAAATAAATTCTAGGGTTTCATGATGTTGTTTTTAAATCGTTTTTCATTATTGAGAGAAGACCCTACGGTCTAAATTCTCCCCTTTTGGTGTTTTTCATCAACGTGGGTATTTTTTGTTTTTATTTTTGGATTTAATGTGAAATTTGGGATTTACCTATGACCTGGATTATTCAAGTTCAATTTTGAAATATTTTATAAAAATCATATTCTTCTAGATTTCTAGAATTTTGACTTGAAGCCAGATTTTTGGATTTTTCACTTTAAATTGATTTTATTTGATTTTATCTCAAATTTGTTTTGATCATGAAACCCTAGGAATGGTATGATCATGTTTGATAGTTCTGGATCAATCAGACTATTCATATGAAAAAACCATATATTTTTGCTTTTTTTTGTGATTTTGTGTGATTTTTATAGCAAGCTTTTTCTTTTATTTTAAACATGAACAATACCTGGCAACCACCTTGTGTGGATGAATAGGGGTGCCTAACACCTTCCCCTGTTCATAACCTAATCCCCTTACCCATCTCTGGTTGTTTTTTTAGGAGGGATATTTTGCCCTAAAATTGCCTTTTGTGCTTATTTAATATTTTGGTGTCCATTCACACCTAAATTGAATGGTGGCGACTCTTTGTTTTATATAATCCCGTGTGATGATTAGGAAATCATTAAATTGATTTTTTTCCCATGTCTCACACCTAGTAAGTAGCAACATACATGAATAAAACGGTCCATGTTGCTATCTTTCAAAATACAATTCATGAGGTATAAGAATTCAACAATAAATCTAGCTAATCACAATCCATAAATATTAATCATTTAACGAAAATTTTCTGAAACAAATCAAATGCAATCTATACAATCAATCCAAACCAAACAATTGTGACATTACAGGACTCGTGAAATATGATCACTTTGAAAGGTCAAGACCTACTCCCACCATATCCAATTTAAGAACAAACCGTAACATATCTGGCTGTATCATCACCCTCATGGTGGAAATATAGTAGACCCCACCCTCATAGTGGAAGTGGAAATTGTTGCAACTCATCCCTCATGGAAGGCATCTTTATTATGGAGGAAATTCATAAAGGAACTAGACTTAATCCTAACAAAGATAGACACACTTCACTACTAGCTAAACTATGGATCCATAACAAACTATGCTCGCTAAGACACAAGTCAAACAAAACCCAAACCATAACACATGAATATAGGTCCTCATGACCATAACATAGGTGTAATGCCCTCATAGCAAAATAATCAATATTTATAGCTTTCATGGCAAGATATCAATAAACATGAACCTCATGGTCAATATCAATGTCTATAGTGTCCTCTTGGCAAAACAAAATAGCTCACAAGGGTACGACCATTAATTGGCTAAAGACACGGCCAATAATGGCTCACGTGTTCACCGTTAATTGGCTTAAAACATGGTCAATAACGGCTCACATGCCATCATTTAGTTGACGTATCTTCAAGAATAAGAGAATTACCCTCCCTCTTGGAGGTAAATTTACAATAAATGACCTCATGGTAGAAATAACTCCCTCATGGAAATTATATTTTAGTTGCTGCCTGTAGACACCCCAAAATTGCACGACTTTTGATAAATCATGAAGGAGAGAAATATTTTATTGGAATTTTCAATTCTTAGCATTGGGTTTGTGATGCTTAACCCATTTGAATCCAAAACCACAAAGGAAAAGGCCCAAGTTCAATCTTTTGCGCAAATTCAAACTTTTTCTGGTTGAATTTTGTTGACTTTTTGTAACGCCCCGAACCTGGGTCAGTGCAAACCGGCACCCGACCCGAACCCGGTTCGCTTCTGTAACAACCCGAATTCAGTTCAACAACCAAATCCGAGGTGTTACTGGCCCATATCAAATACATCATCAATAATATACCAGACCAAAGAATTAAAAATCCATTCACTTTATTATACTATCAGAGTTGCAGAAACAAGTATGTGCAGAAGTGTAATCTAAAATCCTCTGGTAAACATTTAAGTTGATCATCAATCATTAATATCAAAGTCTGGTAAAATAAAATGGTTACTGTCTCTCTTATATCTCTAGTACATCAAATCCAAATGAAAAATAGTCTATCAAATATGACTAAGTCTAAATCAATCATCCACTTCAAACAAGATCTAGATAAAAGTAATCCTCCGGTGTATACTCAGCTATCTCTCCGTGAAAATCACTAAGATCCTCCTCTCGCCTATCAGCTGAAAACTGAAATGAAAGTAGGGCAAGATACGAATATCCCAGTAGGTAACACATGCATGATTAAACAGTTCATATAAGTAAAATAACAGTTCATGCACGATTAAGCAATATCGACTAAGCAGGCTCGTATAATCATTCGTATCATTCATGAATACAAAACAGTATGATAAACAGTTCTAGAGATGAATTTCAGCAAGTTCTATTATAAGAATCCAATATCAAAATCAATGACATAATTCATGCTTTGCTAGGATGCACTAAACAGTCACATCCAATCAATATCTCAATCACATGCCTCCAGCATATATACAATAATAATAACAAGTGTTTGTGATTTCAGTGTCATTGTAGGACTCACAAAGATAGATAAACCTTTTGAGATGATTCTCAACCAATTGCTATACCACCGTGCGGCTTAGGAGCAATGCTACTAATGATACTCAAGTCCCATGCAGCGCAGCTGAAACAAGAGCGGTAGTCACTGACTTATTGCACACATACCCATCAGAGTTGGCATGTACCACCAGCATGCAACACCAGAATCAATACATGGAGATGGTCGCTTATCTACATGTACAGGGAATCACCAGCGGCTCACCAGGGTATCCCTCCAAACATAGGACCTTCTCAGACAAACTAACTTGCAAAGGAAGTGCGTCGCATATAGGAGTAACTCAACCCAAATGACATATCCCTCAGCTATCTAGCAACAATTATGGATCCATAACCAGCTATGCCCACTAGACTCCAAAATTCCCTAAAATATAATATTTCTATAAGGGTTGGTGCCTAACGGCATATAAAGGTTAAATTTGTCAATTACTTCAATATTCAATCATCTGAGTTCTGAATTCTCTTTATGAAGTTTTCTGGTTTATAGTGTAGTTTAAAAGATATTCTAGTAATTAAATACTAGTTAGGTTTTCCAAAAACTAGGTTTCTCCATTTCTTTCAAAGTTTGGCAACTAATGTCCTAAATATCTTCCTAATTTATTTTTCTGTAAAACAGGGAATTAAATAATTTATTTTTAGTCTTAAAACATCTTATTCAATCATTAAAATTGTCTAAAAATAGTTTGAAATTGAATCAGGGTTTGAAATTTCAAAAATCTGCAAAATCTGAACATAGCACCTAAGATCGCTCAGGATCGCCCCGGCGGTCTGTGGTAGGCGGTAGTTCAAAACAGGACGTCGACGGTACGTCTTGCAGTGGTCTTCGGCAGTCTAAGATTTTTAACTAGCGCCGAGGATCGCCGAGTACAGTCGAGGTTGGCGGTCATCCAAAATCGAACAGAAACACTTCCAAAACGTGATTTTTCCTATTCTAAGTAATCCCATAATACTTATAATGATTATATCATGCATCATACATATAGCTACATCATAAAAACATGGTTTGAAGATTAAACGAACGTTAAATACAAAAACGAGTGTAAACGGTGTCACCTACCTTTTAAATGTGCGTGCTTCTCCTTCTTCTCCAACCAACTACACTCACAGACGTGATATAACCCCCGGACAACAAAGAAATCCAAAAACCAGACCTTTCTTCCTCCTTCTTCTTCTCCCTCAGTCGTTCGGTCGCTTGTCGCTTGCGGCTGAAGTTGATGAGCGAAAATACAACGTGTAAGTTTTAGGTTATTTTAATTGGTATTTATACTCTCCGATCCCATGTATCTCATATACACAAAACTCCATACATACGCCCAATCAGAATACATACCTCGTGTAGACACCCCAAATTGCACAAACAATCATAAAAAATCATCATCTCCTTGAAAGCCAGCACAAAAAGTGGAGAAAATGAATTTTTACTTGTATCCGGAAACTCAGGCCGGATACAAGTACTTTCCTTTGTATCCGGTGGAAAATGCCGGATACAAGGAAAAGTTAGTGTATCCGGTATCATGTACCGGATACATTAAATCTCTAGTGTATCCGGCCTGAGATGCCGGATACATTAGTTTTGCTCAAAATTAGGGTTTTCCGAGAGAAATCACTCTTTACCATCATGTCCCTCATTAAACGAGGGGAAATCTCGGAAACAGCCTTAGGGTTAAGGTTGGGGGGTTCTAGACATTAAGTTGTGTCTAGCAACAACCCTAGCCTTTGCCTATAAATAGGAGGCCCCTCCTCAAGCAAATGGCGAAGAATTTGGAGATCGAAGAGTTCCGAGTGAAGAAGGGAATCACTGCCGGATTGCTTCCAGAACCCCAGGTAAGCCTCAACCCTCCTTTATTTTATTGTATTTACTTTCCTAGATCTAGATCTCTTCTTCTACCTTTCTGTAGAATAAAGCCTTGTTTGTGTGTGGAAATCCTTCCCTGGCTCAAAGTATCTCGAGACTCCCCCTAGCCGTAAAACGTGGAGGCGGGATCTAGGAGAAACGAGACTGGGGATTGACCCCAGTGCTAGAACCTATGTAGCATAAAGCCTTTTGAATGATTGAAAACCATTTCATATTCAAAGTACCCTTGATTATCTTGAAGAACCGTGTTTAACGGGGAGAGAGAACAAAGGGAAACGATAATGGAACGGAACCCTAGGTTGTTTTAGAACCTTGTTTTAATGAATATATGATGCATGCTACGTTGTTGTATTGATCTTGTACGGATTTTCACACTTGCACACATATTGCACTATTTTGGCAAGATAGGCTCACATTTGGGGATTTATTACATTTATTGTGATAAATCTCTAATAAATGGCCTCAATCAATTCTGGAATATCTTGGAATGAGTTTTAAAGGTTTGGTGTTCATCTTGCACGAATTGCACACACTTTGTCACATTTTTGCATTGGTTTATTTCAAAATAGGGTTTACTTGACAGCAACTGTACCCTGACTTCGGACACTCATAACTTCATCATCCGGATGAATTTTGGAGTGATTTTAGAACCATGGGAAAGGTGAGGCTGTCTAGTTTATGCCTACCAAAAATCATTAATTTCTATCAAGCAGATTTTTGACACCTCTCTGTCGAAGTTGATTGGTCAGTTCAGGTTTAAATATAGAACTTGTCACTTCGACGGAGCGCCATGTGTTCGTTTTAAATCCGATTCGAGTGGTTTTTATTTCTGGGCACTACTTTATGAGTCTATTTTTAATTCCAATTGGTTTCAGAATTTGTTGATTTAAATTGTGTCGTGGAGAGCAGATTTACTCAGAACTGCTCAACAGCACTTTTCTGGGTCAATCTGTGATCCTCGGGGCCTGTTCGGGAAGTCACCCAAGGAACATTCGAATGAGTTTTTGTATGAGGCTAGTTTCTGTTGAAAGATGGCCATACAGACTTCATTGACACCAAATTTCACGGATTTCTATGGAGTAGATTTTTCTAGGTGATTTTCCAAAGTTGCCTACTTGATACTGTCGATTTTCTCCGGCAGCAACTTTAAAAGAGCCATAACTCTTAGGATTTCAACCGGAATTAATTGAAATTTTGCATGAGACTATTGTTTACCCTAATCTTTCAAATGGATTTGGTTTGATTTAATTTAAAATTGGATTTGATTAATTTCAAGAGAAATGGCCTTACTTTTTACCAAATTTCTCGGATTTGTCTCAACTTGGTTTTGTGCAACTTTTGCTGTGATTTCCATCTTTTTGTGATATTCCAGAAGTGATATTAACATAAAAGAAGATCTGGAATTCATTTGGATTTTCATGTGAAAATATCATATATTTGTTCTTTTTCAAGGATTTCATAATTTTTTAGCAAGCTTTCTATTTTCTTTTAGCATGAATAACACTTGGCAACCACCTTGTGTGGGTGAATGGGGGTGCCTAACACCTTACCCCATTCATAATCTAATCCCCTTACCCATCTCTGGATTTGATTTTCAAATAGGGTTATTTTTACTCTAGAATTTGCCTTTTAGCACTTTTTATCTCTTTTTGCTTGTTTTTAATTCTTTTGGTGTCCATTCACACCCTAAACAAATGGATGGTGGCGACTCCCGCTCTTTTACGTCGAGCCCCGCGTGTTGACGGAGGGATGATCATCTCCGGGTGATTTTTTCCCATGTCTCACACGTCGATATCTCATGATCGGACGGTCAGATCTGCGTCTAATTCTGGATCTCCACTAATTAGATCATCCCCTACAATAATCAAATATTTCCATCAATTATAACTCTCAATAATATTATTTATTAATTTAATTTATTATTTAAGGAAAATTCGGGGTTTTACACTTTTGACCCCAAAAAATGAAATATTTTTTAAGGCAAGATTTCAAGATAATTTTTTTCCGGTAATTAGGTTTTTAGCAATGTTATTGCATAAATGAATTTTGAGCCTTTAAATCTTGACAAATACCTTGGTATTGACATGTTGAATCTTTTTACCGGACCTGAAAAACTGGAATTTAACCTTGAACTAGAAAGTTGACTTTTATTCACTTGGAATTTGGGTCTGGAACTATTTTTTAATTAATTCAAATTGGGGGGGGGGGGTGTTTGCTTATTTACATGTAATATCTTAAGTAAATGGAGATTAAAAAATACAAGGACATTTACTTAAATGATATTACATGTAAATAAGTATTGCCTGTGCAGAAACAGGTCAAAAAAGTGTAAAAATTGATCAAACCTATTTTGACCGCATTTGTAATGCGGTTTGTAATGTGGTCTGGTGGTGACTGCATTTTATATGCGGTTATGCCGTGACCGCATTAATAATGCGGTCAAGGCACGACCGCATTATATATGCAGTTTCGGCTTTTTTGAGCAAATTCGTCATTTTTGATTTGTGAGCCTTATTTACACTAAAACCTCTCTCTAGGAAATACGAATCCTCTTTTTTACCCTCCATGGTTTAAATGATTTACCTTAAATCCTTTTTTGAATCTCAAATGGAACATTCTGGAACCTCTTTTTCGCATACCCCTGGGACCAACCATGCCCTTAGGTTTGCCTATAAATAAAGGGCCTCTCCTCAAGTAAAGGGCTGAGAATCTGAAGCTTGAAGTGCTCCAAGTAAATAAGGGAACCCCTGCCTCTGCTTTCTCAATACCAGGTAAGTTCCTTTTCTCTTTTATTTTTTGTTTTTAATTCTAGAGATAGTATGTTCTTCTCCATTTCTGTAGAATAATGCCTTCTATTTTGTATCCTAAAACCTACTTCTAAGTACCTCAAGAATCCTCTCTAGCCATAAAACGTGAAGAAAGGGATAGGGGAAAGGGGAACACGTGGATCCCTAGAATAGCACCCTATAATTTGTTGTTCTTCTTTTCTGTAGAATAAGGCCTATTTTGTGCTTGTATCTCCAAACCTGTCTCTAAGTACCTCAAGAATCCTCTCTAGCCGTAAAACGTGAAGAGAGAGCTGGGGGAAAGGGGAACAAGTGGATCCTTAGAATAGAACCCTTGAATCTGTTCTTTTCCTTTTTTTTTTTTTTGGTAGATTTATGCTGTTGATTGTGTTCGTATCCCCAAACCTATCTCCAAGTACCTCAAGACTCCTCTCAAGCCATAAAACGTGGAGAGAGACTAGGGGAAAAGAGAACAAGTGGATCCGTAGGATAGGCCCCTATGTGATGTGATCTGTAATCCGCGGTTGCTTTTACTTATAGGTTGAAAGTACAAAATGTAGCTTGAGCATCTATATCAATATTTAGAATCCTATCACGATCGATGAATGAATGCACTTGAGTTCTCTTGATATTGAGAATTATTGAAGGAGAAGATAGAAAAGGATTTGAATATTTTTCATACCTTTGAAATATGAAAATGAGCATATGCATCTCCTCCAATATCCTTGTTGACTTCTTCCTTCAAATGCTGCAAGCTTTCAGGCTAGCACGTGCAATGCAGTCTCTCCATCATCATTTTTATGCTTCAAGATTGATGGTTCAAGCTCCACTACACGCAAGGCCACATCTGGGCATAAAATGAATCATCTGATCGTACGTTAAGGACATGAAATTAAGGTAACAATGAAGAATCATTGAAAATTAAGAATTGTTCAATCACCATATAAGTTGCTTCCAATAGCTACAAAAAATATTCCAATGTAGTCATTTGTTTCTAGATGTTCTTGATTAGTGACAGAGAAAAGATACCATGCCATGTCCCTGTGCCCAAACAAAGTAGCAAAATAGAGAGGGGTTACGTTTTTGGCACCTCTAATGTCTGGTAAGTTTTTATTCTTGTCCACCATCAACTTGGCGAACGTCACATTTTCTGATGCAACAGCAAAACAAAGGGCGGTGTTTCCCGTCCTACTTTTTATTTCTAAGTCCTGTGGATCCATCAATTTCACCAGCTCCTCTAAGAACTTTTCGTGCCTTGTTGTAGCTGCTATGTGAAGAACCGTCTCTTCTCCTCTTGTGATCTTATATGAATGTGCTTGTCCATCCTTTTCAAAGACACCCTTAGCAGTTTCCCAGTTACCGTCAAATGCAGCTTGATATAGGGGGAGATAAATGTTTCGGTACATTTCTTTTGCATCCTCTATCGAATTGAAAATAAAAAATCAGGTATCAGAATGGTTGTTGTGAATTGTGCAACCTGAATAGAAATTAGAGAAAAAGCAGAATAGGAACATGCAAGATTTAAGTGGTTTTGCAAAAATTTTGACTAAGAAAAAATTCAGTTAGAGTTACATCATAACATATATACCATCCCTAAACCCGGTATTTTTTAAATCCCAAACATACCCTTGCACCATACCAAGGCCCCTCAGGTCTCTCCTTGTGAGATCTCAGGCCCCACATTGCTCGAGGAGGAGAATGCGAAGATATATGTAAGCTAATGACTCCCTCAAGCAACGAAGCCTTTTGGAGTAAAACCCAAAAAAAAATTTTTTTGAAGGAAACTGTGAGACATGGGAAAAAATCGATTTAATGATTTCCTCAATCATCACACGGGATTAAATAAAACAAAGAGTCGCCACCATTCAATCTAGGTGTGAATGGACACCAAAATATTAAATAAGCACAAAAGGCAATTTTTAGGGCAAAATATCCCTCCTAAAAAAAACAACCAGAGATGGGTAAGGGGATTAAGTTATGAACAGGGGAAGGTGTTAGGCACCCCTATTCATCCACACAAGGTGGTTGCCAGGTATTGTTCATGTTTAAAATAAAGGAAAAAGCTTGCTATAAAAATCACACAAAATCACAAAAAGGCAAAAATATATGGTTTTTTCATATGAATAGTCTGATTGATCCAGAACTATCAAACATGATCATACCATTCCTAGGGTTTCATGATCAAAACAAAAATTGAGATAAAATCAAATAAAATCAATTTAAAGCAAAAAATCCAAAAATCTGGCTTCAAGCTAAATTCTAGAAATCTAGAAAAATATGATTTTTATAAAATATTTCAAAATTGAACTTGAATAGTCCAGGACATAGATAAAGCCCAAATTTCACATTAAATCTGAAAATAAAAACCAAAAATACCCACGTTGATGAAAGACACCAAAAGGGGAGAACTGAGACCGTAGGGTCTTCTCTCAATAATGAAAAACAATTTAAAAATCATCTCATGAAACCCTATAATTTATTTTCAGGCTTCTGGATTCAGATCTACCATATTGATCATGATAAATCCAAGATCCTAGCCTAAAACCACAAAAATCACGAAAACAGTGCTGTAGGTGCAAAAGTGGCAAAAATCCAAATTTTAGCAAAAAGCGGGGATCTCATGCTATAAACATCATGGATTCATGTTATTCATTCAGATATATCATAAAAAGCATTCAAACATGATCAAGATATTCAAAATAGCCATATCTCACAAATTAGAGCACATGGGGGTCTACCCTACGGATCCACCTGTTCTCTTTTCCCCTAGTTCTCTCTTCACGTTTTACGGCTAGAGAGACCCTTGAGGTACTTGGAGGCAGGTTTGGGGATACAAAAACAGATATGGCCTTATTCTACAGCAATAGAGATGATCCTATTACTTCTAGAATTGAAGACAGAAAATAAAAAAGGATAGGGGACTTACCTGGATTGAGCAGGCAGAGCAGCAGGGATTCCTTTCCTTCTCTTGGAGCTTTTGATTCTTCAAAATTTCGTGGCCCTTAGCTAGAGGAGAGAGCCTCTATTTATAGACACACCCAGGGGCATGGTTGGTCCAGAAGGATATATCCTGATTCTCAGGATAGAGTGAAATATAGAGATAATGCCCATCCATAGTGGCTTCAGCGAATAAAATACTTAATTCGCTCGTTTAAAGATATATTGGACTTCAAATAAAGCTCGGAAATCGAGAGGAGGACAAAACTTGCACGTGTCTTTAATGCCCGTAAATGATTTACGGTCCAATGGTGACCGTATTAGTACTACGGGCGCGGCTGCCCGTAGATATTTTGCGGGCGAGATAGGCCCGTGAATCCAATACGGGCAAAGCCTGTTCATTCTATTTTTAGGCTTTTTTGACCTGTTTTAAGCTCTAATTACATGTTTTTATTATTTTCTCATTTGGCAGTGCAATTTGGGGTGTCTACAGCTGCCCCCTCTTTGCTGGTAATTGGAACCAATTACAAGCAGAGAGCAAAAAGACCCGCCAATTGCACTTTCTGAGATTCTTATATAATCAATTGCACTTTGCAAGGATTAAAGAGATGATTTTTGAAAAAAAGAATTGATTGTGGAAGATTTGCTAAGAAGTCCCTCAGCTTAAGGGCCAAATCTTCCTCTCTCCTCTCACTGAGCACTTGTGGGCTATGAAGTGAGATTTAAGACAAAATTTTTAAACAAAAGTGGGTATGGTGGCAATCCTTGCAACTTACAATTAATATAAACATTAATCTCTTGAAAATTGTGAAAAAAAATGATAAAAACATGCTTTTTTTGGCTTCGCCCGTATTTGACTTACGGACTGATGCTGCCCGTAGGGGATTCACGGGCGACCGGGACCATATGAGTTTCACGGGCGTCTGAAGCCCGTACTGAGTTTACGGATTTTACTCTCTTCTTAAGGCCGCGAACGCGACTTTTCCTTCTCTGCTCGCATTTGCCCTAATTCTCTACTGCCCGTATCTTCTCTTACGGTCATTTCTCATCTTCTCCTTCAACAATAGTACCCAAGCTCGCCGACGAGCTTCTGATTTTCCGGCGACTATTATTCTTCTCCGGCAGCATTTTGCTATCTCCGGTGACTTCTTATTTCGGACTACCACTGTTCCTCTAGCAACCATCGACTGTCTCTGAACTTGAGTATTGTCGTGGCCGTGATCAATCGACTGTGGACATTCTCTGCAGTAAGGCCTCTCCATTTTCTTGTCAGGTTTCTTCAATTTCGACCGAGACAGGTAAGTGTCCGAATCATCACTCCCTTTTTGCAAGCAATATATTGATAGCATCCATACGAATTTTCTCTATTGTTTCTAATTTCCATGTTTACCATATGCTTCTTGTCTATTCGACCAGAATTTTTTTTGTTTTGTGTTTCTACCTTGATCCTTTGCTTGGCTTGAGTTACTTCTCGCATGATTTTCTGTTTGTGTTGGTTCTCATGTTCAACCAAAATTAATTCTGTCTACTTGTGTGGCCGAGACTTGGTCATTATCTTGAAGTAGGAAGCTGTCCCATGTTAACTCTGAATTTCTGTATCTGACCATTGGCAAGCTTGGTACCAAGCATAGGACTTATAACTAGCTGCTTTGTGACAGCTCTATGGCTTACTTCTGCCAAAACCCCATGTAGCTTCTATGATTAACTTTTGATTCTTTGCTCTTTGGCCTTTATCATGCTAATTCCATTTGATAATATCTTCTGTATGAACAACAAGATCATGATTCCCCACTTATCAATTGAGACAAACCTTCTGCCTGAAATTGGGATACTGATATCTCTTTTAAAATACTTTTCTTGAAAGTGATATGTGGAATCACATTTATGTTGGACACATGACTATTTTTCCGCAATTTTTCTGGTTCTGGGGTAAACACTTGGTATGCTTACTTCTCTTATATTGGACATCTGCAATAACACAAAATTCATGGTTAAACATCAATGCACTAAAGTTTTAATGTTTTAGGAATACATCAAGAAACCTAAAGTAAAAGTTTGCACTTCCTATAATTTCCTGGTTAAAGCAAAAATAGTCCAAATAAGACAATAAAATTTCTTAAAATAAACTTCTTCAAGGGATTCATGATTTGGTTGGGAGTTTCTGAAGTCCTTTCTATTCTCCATTTTTTCTTTTTTTCAGTCAATCAATTAAACCCGGTTAGAATAATTAATCAAGCAACTAAAAATTTAAATAATTAATCATCTCCCTGATTTGAACCGTAGATGGCCCGCCTTAGATCGGCTTCCCGAGATCCTGCAGATGAGCCTTCCTCCTCGAGGGTTAGGCGAGATCCTGCTGATGTGGCCTCGTCTTCGAGGACTGAGAGGGATTCTGATTCTGATATCCCCGATTTCCCTTCTGGGGATTCGCGTGAGGCGACCCCAGAGGTATACTCTAACCTTTCTGCAATTTCCTATCCTTTCCCAAAATGCATCTTCCTGATTCTTCAATTATTTTCTTTTAGCCGGCTGTTGAGGCTTCAGGCAGAGATAGGAGCCGTAGCAGACGCAGAGCTGGAGGCAGAGATGGAGGCCATGATGAGGGCCATAGAGGGGGCCGCAGAGGGGGCCGTGGCAGAGATGAGGCCAGGACCAAGGTTGAGATCCCTGAGGAGGTGGCTGCCCAGATTAGGGACACCGATCTTCTGCATGGTTTGAGGACTCATCCCTCAGCGTGCGTTAGGGCGGATATCCCTTTGGAGTATCCGATGTCCCATTATAGAGGGAGCTGGGCCAGCTTTACTAGATTCTTGAGAGCTTGCAGTTCGGCCTATCGTCGGGAGCTAGGATTGTACGGTTTCGGCATGTTTATCACCATCCCGGACGTTCGCTTGGATCGAGCCCTCATTGCAGCATTATTGGAGAGGTTTTTCCCAGAGACCTTGAGCTTCCACTTCCCAGATATAGAGATTGGGATCCGGCCTTCTGATTTCACACTCATCACCGGGATTAGGATGATCGGTGATGTTATTACTGAGATGACTATGCCAGAGGCTGATGAGATTGCAGCTTATCTTGGATATATTGTGCTGCCTCCTGAGGCATGGGATCGAGGGAGAGCTAGATTGTCTCTGACATGGCTGAGAGAGACTTTCGGGAGGAGGCAGTTTGGCCAGCTTGCTGCCGGTGACCACGTGTTTCCATTTGCCTTCAGATTTCTTTTTCTGTATATGATGGGATCCTGCTTCTTCCCAGAGGACACGACTTCAGTTAGTCCTCACTTCTTGAGTCTTCTGGGAGATTTGCAGCGGGCGAGGAGGTATGCCTGGGGCCCGCTTATTTTTGGTACCATTCTGGCCGGTCTGCGCCGATCAGTGAGCGGCCTCTCTACCTCCAGAGGGGCTGGAGTTGGGTGCAGGTTCTTCTGGCCCTTCTTGCAGTTTTTTGCTAGGGTTTATATACCCTATTTCCGCCCTACCTCTACGATGCCTGAGGAGACGTATCCCATGGCACTTAGATGGTGTCATGTAGAGCACGACTCTGAAAAGAGTCGTCCCAGGTCCGCCCGGGCCCACTTGGACAGATTGTACCGGTCTGAGGTAATCTTCTTTTAATTCCTCTACTTCTTCTTTTCTTTTCTTACTGGATCGCATATCTGATGTCTTGTTTTGTTTTTCAGCTATTTGTCCCCAGGATGGAGGACATTCATGAGGTGTTGGCCCTGCAGGCAGCCAGAGATGATGCATTTGTCCCTGACCAGAGACGACAGAGATACCAGTTCTTTATTGGTCAGCTGGGCAGCATCTGTTATTGCGGCGAGCGCTTCTTCTTTCAGCATGTGGGAGAGCCACGGATTCCTGTCATCCCGCCAGATACTACTCCTCTCTATCCTCCTATGCCTGTTGATCCTGCCCAGTTCTTAGATTGGATTGAGGCAGAGACATTATTGGAGGAGGGTGACTATGATGCATGGTTCAGGCGATCTTCTGTTGGGTGCCTTATGTCACCCATGCCTGTCCGTGGCGGAGTCACGGAGATAGGAGGGGTAGTGATTAGGGCCTATGACACCACGGTATGCTTTCTTCTTTTGTGATCTTCTATTTCTATTTCATCTGTCCTTAGCATTTTTCTGACTTCTTTCTTCTATATTTCAGGAGGCTCAGTTGGCAGAGATCCGGTCTCGCTATGCTGATCTAGAGCGCCAGCGTGACGCCGCGATCGCCGAGCGGGATGCCCTCTATATTACCATCTCAGATCTCCGGGGGCAGCTAGCCAGAGCTCAGGGCCAGGAGGGTCCATCTGATGTACATGATCAGGCGGGTCCATCTGATGCACAGGACCAGGCGGGTCCATCCGATACTCAGGTTAATTTCTTCTTTTATTTCCATTCCTGCTTTTGTATTTGTTTGTCTTGTTCTGATTGAATTTTTCTCTTAGTTTCAGGAGTACACAGCTGGTCCCTCTTCACCTGCTTCACCCGTGCCTATGCATTTCCGGGATGAGGTGTTTTCTGTGGCACGGGTGGAGTTCGTGACGTCTCCTAGTCCAGTGGAGGTTCCTGCAGCAGAGCCCGAGGTCGAGGCTGATATTGTACCTGCTGCTGAGGACGTGCCAGAGTCTGCCCCAATAGCTGAGACTGCTCCTGCTACATCTGCTGGTGTTGATATGGATTCGGCTATGGACGCCGCTGTGGTAGAGCCTACCGTGGAGACTGCCGTGATGGAGGAGGCTATAGCTGATCCTGTAGAGCCCGAGGTGGAGATGACTGCTACTGAGCCTGTGGAGCCGGAGGTTGATGTACCTGGGACATCTGCTCTTGCTGGTCCTGTTAGTCCTGATATGGAGGATGCGGAGGTGACACATGCTGCTGTTGATCCTTCTGCGGATTCTTCCCATACAGAGTCTGATCCCGATTCTACGGGATATGTAGATACTTCAGGGTACGTCCCTCCTGATCATCCCACCGCTGGCTTTGTGCCTTTATATATGTGGCATGATATTCAGTCTGTTTTGAGCAGGATGACGCGTAGCACAGCCCGCAATGTGGTGCGGCATGTCTTTGAGCGCAGGCGATCTACAGGCCGTGGTCGGGGCAGAGGACGAGGCCGTGGCCGTAGGAGCGGACCTGCATGGCCATTAGATTAGGATTCTTCCATGTACCTTTGTATTTTTCTGGCTAAAAATTGATGTAAACATTCATATATATAAAAGAAGTTTGATTTATTTCCATTTGTATTCTTTCTTCTTTATTTATAGTATTTATTACCTCATGAGTGTTAAACAGGGACAGGTGAAGCTTAGGGAAACAAAGGAAATTAAAAATTCCCATTTTTTTGCATTTTTTCGAAGGAACCGTAGTTATACTACGAGCAGGCTGTGCCCGTAAAGTTACCACGGGCGTGCGCTGCCCGTGAACTTTTCACGGTCAGCTGTGTCCGTAATTTCTATACGGGCGAGCCTAGCCCATAATATAATTACGGAATTTACTGTCTTACGATTTTTTCTATATAAACTCCTAGGGAACATCATTGTGACACTTTTATTAATTGAAAAACTCCCTGAGCACGTCTTTTCTCGCTTTCCTTGGCTTCTTTGGCGCTTCCATGGCTTCCCCTACGCCGCTTTCTCCTGCCTTTGAATCTCCTCCTGCAAGACAACCTATTAGATCAAAACCTCCTAATCTTACCAGGTACAATATTGTGGATTCCTTTTATGATAGATGGGTTAACTCCATGACCCTTGATGAGGAGATTCGTTGGGATTCCTTTCACTTAGGGCACATCCTACACCTCCCTAAAATTCCCTTTAAGTGGGAAATCATTGAAGCTTTGATAGGCCATTGGGTACCTGAGCTGAATCTCTTTCGTTTTGATGATAAAGAGATGACTCCTACCATAGAAGAGATTGAAACCATCCTTGGCCTTAGATTTTCTGAAAAAGTTGTGAACCCACCCCTAAAGCTTAGTTATAAAAAAGAGGCTTCCACTTTCTTGGGTATAGGGAAGAAGGACTTAGGAAATTCTGATGCACTGTTGACCTTGTCCAAGACCTTCTTGACTGAAAAACTTCTGAGGAGTAATGACAAGGACTCTAGGTTTAATGCATTGACCCTGATAGTGGTCAATCAGCTGCTTTTTCCACGGGGTGATGACCAGGTTGACTTGGCTCTCATCTCAGTTATCTGTCAGGTTAGGGAACGCGAGAGGTTGGCCCCTATGATCCTAGCAGAGATATATTAGGCTCTTACTGATTGTTATTTCAGGAAGAAGAAACGTTTCCTTGCCTGCGCCCCTATCCTACAGGTAAAATATGCATGTATTTTTTTTTCCTATTTTTTTTTCTTTCTATTCTTCGTTTCCTTTCTTTTTTTTTTTTTTCTTTTCTTTCTTTTTTTTTCTTTTCTTCTTCTTCTCTTTTTTTCTTTCTTTTTTTTTCTTTTCTTCTTCTTTTTTTTTTTTCTTTTTTTTTTTCTTTTTCTTTTTTTTTTTCTTTCTTTTTCTTTTTTTTCTTTTTTGGAAATAAATTGAAATACTCCCTTTTTCTGCAGCTTTGGTTGCTTGACCATCTTAGCCAGGTTGAAGAAATAACTCGCCGCTTCTTTCCAAGATTGAAAGTTCCTGTTTTGATGAGCAATAGGGGATGTCCTAACATCCAAGGTGGCAAGCAAGGCTGGTTCGCTTTCTTGGGTACTCTCCAGGATGATCAAGTGAGATGGCCTGGCACTTATCAGCCCACTCCAGAGACAGTGATCAGCTTTAGAGATAAAAACTTTCTGGTCTTAGCAGGCTTGAAATCTGCTGTTCTCTATCTTCCTTTGAGGGTTCTTCGGCAATTTGGAGCGACCCAGGGAATTATGATTCCCACAGGTTATGAGAGCTTTATAGGGCCACTTACTTCAGCCACCATGGGGCTAAATGCTCAATTAATGAAAGAGTGGTCCTATGTTTGCTTTCTGCGGGGTCCAGTCTTTTCTGAGTCCCATGTGAAGGACTATCACTTCTGGATCAAGGAACAGGTGCAGAGTCATGCCCCAGTACCAGAGGATCCTCCTGCAGTTCTTCCTCCTACTTATGAGGACATTCTGGAGTTAGAAAGGGCAACCCATAAACGGCTTCAACAAATATGGGTACGGGAGGCTCAAGAACTTAGGATAAAAGTTCTTTTTCTGGAGAGGCAGCTTGAAGAGCAGAAGTCTGGCCGCATTGCCATAGAGAAGAAACTTGAAGAACAAAGGCTAGCTCGTCGCTTTGAAGTCCGAGTGATGCGGAAGAAGTATCAGGATTCCTTGGCTGACCTTAGGGCGTTGAAGATCAAGCTTTCCTTTTCAGATGAGGTCATCTCCTTTTTGAGTGATCCTGATGCAGAGGGTGCTTCTGGAATCATTGCAACTCAGGCAGCTAGGATTAGGGAGCTTGAGGAGCAGTTAGGGAGTAGGGATTAGATTCTTTCATTATTTTTTTTTTTTTTTCATTCATTTTTTTCCATACTTTTTTACAAAAGCAAACTCCATTAGTGGAAAGATATTAGATTTAATTCAAAAATAGGTTTTATATTATTGGCCTCAGAATTCTCAGATGCTTATAAAAACAGAAGTTTTATGAAAAAGTATTTGATTTCTCATCACTGGCCAAAGTATAGTTTTTTTTTTTTTTTTTTTTTTTTTTTTAACACTGATCCAAAACACTTAATCACATATAATTAAAGGAATTAAAATCAGGTTGAATAATGAAAAGGGTAGTCCCAGCAATAGGGAGAGACCAAATTTGTCTACCCCGTGACCTTTAGAATCATCCCCTAATGATTTTTCCTTCATGATAGGCCTTGCTAATCTGCCCAGTTTCCAGTGCTCATGCTGATTTGAAGCTTAGACCATATGATCAACTCAACCCTTGATTCTTTTTTTTTTTTTTTCTTTTTTTTTTTTTCTTTTTGCCCTTCTTGCCCCTAGTGCCAATTATGGTTTTCACTAGGGTTGGCCTCTGCATTCCGTCATCACCAATCTTACCTTGAAAGTTGAATGATTATACTAAAATCACCGAGGTCTTAATAATAGGACGAAACAAAGGCTAGGTTCGGTTTATGAAAGAAAAGGTATTAAAGGCTCAAAATTTTCTAAGTGTGAAAATGGGTCAACTGGACTTACAGTCATGGTGAATTCAATCCCATTCCCCTTCTTTTGTATTTGGCATTTATTTGCCCCTATTTTTTCTTTTTTTTTTTTTCTTTTTTTTCTTTTTGCCCCTATTGGCCTTGCCCTTATTGGCTTTGCCCCAGTATAAGGCTGTAAGTCCAGTTTGGGTTTAACAAAAAATACGAACAGGCTCAAATTGGTTTGACTAGGGATTCAAATTTTGGGATATAAAGAACAATGGCCTCAGATCATTTCCTAGTAATATTCATTCATGGAAAATATCTCTTTACTGCATCAGAGTTAATTGGCTCAGGAAAATCCTTCCCATCCATTTCTGTTAAGATGAGAGCACCCCCTGATAGAACTTTCTTGACCACATAAGGTCCTTCCCAATTTGGTTTGAACTTTCCACGAGGATCTTCCAAGAAGGGTAAAATCTTCTTTAATACCAAATTTCCTTCTTGGAAAGTTCTGGGCTTCACTTTTTTGTTGTAAGCCCTAGCCATCCTCTTCCGATATAATTGGCCATGACTAAGTGCCTTCAAACGCTTCTCTTCAATTAAATTGAGTTGATCATGTCTAGACTGTATCCATTCAGCTTCTTCTAATTCTGCTTCCATTAGCACTCTTAGTGAAGGTATTTCCACTTCCACTGGTAAAACTGCTTCCATTCCATAGACTAAGGAGTATGGGGTTGCCCCTGTAGAAGTCCGGATTGAGGTTCTGTAAGCATGTAAAGCAAGTGGCAGCATTTCATGCCAATCTTTAAAACTCACTACCATTTTCTGAATAATCTTCTTTATATTCTTATTCGCTGCTTCCACTGCCCCATTCATCTTTGGTCTGTAAGGCGCTGACTTGTGGTGGGTAATCTGAAATTGTTCACACATCTTCCTCATGTCTTTGTTCTTAAGGTTTGAAGCATTGTCTGTTACTATGGCACTTGGCAAACCATAGCGGCAAATGATGTTGTGCTTCAAAAACTTAAGAACATGGCTACTTGTAATGTTTGCATATGAAGCTGCCTCTACCCACTTGGTGAAGTAATCGATTGCTACAAGTATAAACCTGTGTCCATTTGATGCCTTTGGAGAGATCATGCCAATGACATCTATACCCCACATAGAAAAAGGCCACGGAGATGTCATACTGTGTAATTCACTTGGGGGTGCATTCTTGTTATCTGCGTATACTTGGCATAAATGACACCTTTTAACGTGCATATAGCAATCATGCTCCATAGTTGACCAGTAATATCCCAATCGCAGAATCTTCTTGGCAAGCATATGCCCATTCATATGGGGTCCACACACTCCTCCATGTACCGTTTCAACTATCCTTTCTGACTCAGTCTTTGCAACACATCTAAGTAGTATATCATTGTGTGATCTTTTGTACAACTGCCCACCACTTAGTAAGAACTGTCCTGCCAGCCTCTGTATTGTTCTTTTCTCTGTAGAGGTGACATTTTCTGGTAAACTTCGATCATTTAGGAAGTTCTTAATGTCTTGAAACCATGGTACTTCTTCTTCTGGGGTTTCTTCTAAAACAAGGCAGTAAGCTGGTTCATCTCTGACTTCAATTTCCAATGGTCTAATATCAACCCCTTCTGGCATACTGACCATTGAAGCCAATGTTGCTAAAGCATCTGCAAACTGGTTTTTGGCCCTTGGCATATAATTGAAGGAAATTCGAGTAAACTTGGTGCTTATTTCTTCCAAATACTGGTGATAGGGGATCAATTTGTGATCCTTGGTTTTCCATTCACCAGTTGTTTGGAAGATGATAAGACTCGAATCCCCATATACGTCAAGTTCCTCTACTTCATGATCTAAGGCTGCTTGCAATCCAATTATGCATGCTTCATACTCTGCTATATTGTTCGTGCATTGAAACCTTAACTTCACTGCGATTGGGATATGTGCCCCATCTGGCTTGATCAGAACAGCCCCTATTCCATTTCCATTCATATTGGCGGCCCCATCAAAAAACATTTGCCATGAGCTTTCGCCTTCTTCCTCTTCAGCAAACAAGATTGCCTCATCAGGGAAGTTGGTCTTTAAGGGTTGGTATTCTGGTAAAGGGTGTGCAGCTAAGTGATCTGTAATGGCTTGACCCTTAATGGCCTTTTGTGTGATATAGGTGAGGTCAAATTCAGAGAGCAACAACTGCCACTTTGCTGTTCTGCCAGTTAAAGCTGGTTTCTCAAATAGATACTTCAAAGGGTCCATTCGGGATATCAATAAGGTGGAATGACTAAGGAAATAGTGCCTTAGTCTCTGAGTTGCCCATACTAAAGCACAACAAGTCTTCTCTAAGGGGGAATACTTTGCTTCATATTCTGTAAATTTCTTACTCAGGTAGTAAATCGCCCTCTCCTTTCTGCCTGTATCGTCATGCTGTCCTAAGACACACCCCATTGATGTCTCCAAAACAGATAAGTATAGAATTAATGGCCTTCCTGGAGTTGGTGGTACTAGCACAGGTGGGTTCAATAAGTATTCCTTTATTGTGTCAAAGGCTTCTTGGCAATCATCATTCCAGATTGTCGGGTTATTCTTTCTTAAAAGTTTGAAAATTGGTTCACAGATAGCGGTGAGCTGTGCTATGAACCGGCTTATGTACTGAATCCTCCCAAGAAAACCCCGAACTTCCCTCTCGGTTCTAGGTGATGGCATTTCAATGATGGCTTTAGCTTTAGCTGGGTCAATCTCAATTCCCCTTCTGCTTACTATAAAGCCCAACAATTTTCCTGATGTAGCCCCAAAGACACATTTCGCAGGGTTAAGCCTTAGACTGTATTTCCTAAGCCGGTCAAATACCTTCTTCAAGTTGATCAAGTGGTCTTCTTCCTCACATGATTTGGCTATCATATCATCCACATAGACCTCCATCTCCTTATGGATCATATCATGGAATAAGGCTGTCATGGCCCTCTGGTAGGTTGCCCGAGCGTTCTTAAGTCCAAATGGCATGACAGTGTAGTGGAAGGTACCCCAAGGGGTGATAAAGGCTGTCTTCTCTTGGTCTTCCTTAGCCATCTTAATCTGATTGTACCCAGAAAACCCGTCCATGAATGAGAACAGGCTATGTACAGCGGTGTTATCCACCAAGATATCTATGTGTGGAAGAGGAAAATCATCCTTTGGACTTGCCTTATTCAAATCTCTATAATCTACGCACATTCTGACTTTTCCATCCTTCTTTGGTACTGGCACTATATTTGCAAGCCATTCGGGGTATGTGGACACTGCTAAGAATCCAGCTTGGAATTGTTTCACCACTTCATCTTTAACCTTCAATGTCCATTCAGGTTTTAACCTTCTCAGTTTCTGCTTAACTGGCTTAGAGTCTGGTAGAATGGGTAGCCTGTGCACCACCATATCTGTGTCTAACCCTGGCATATCCCGATATGACCATGCGAACACATCTTCATAATCAGCCAAAAATCGTATCATTTCATCCCGCTGTACCCCAGATAGGCATACCCCAATCTTCACTATTTTTGGGTCATCTTCGGTCCCTAGGTTGATGGATATGGTCTCTTCAATATTGGGTTGGACTCCCTTTTCATGACGCTCTAATTGGTATGTGATTTCTTTTGGAACGTCGTCTTCTTCGTCCTCGGTCTCTTCTTCAACCCCCATTAGGTCAAAGTCAAGCTCAAGGTCGAAGTCATATTCATCCTGATCCAATTCCGTTTGCTTATATGGTTCATAAATGGTTTGGACCTCTTTGAAAACTTTATCTTTTCTAGAAAAAACTGAAAAATCTTTTTGTGTTATTTGAGAGCCTTCTACAAAATCTTTCCCTGAAGACGAAGGCTCATTAAAACCTTCAGGAAAAGGGCATTCCACTAATGGAGTTTTTTTTTTGGAAGCCATGTCTGTTTGCCAAACAAACGCGGCTTCAAAAGTAAGGGGAGTTTCCTCCCAATTATTCAGAATGAAAGAATCTGGGGCAGGGATACAAGCCTGCTCCTCAAGTTCAGGATTTGCATCTGAGATCACCAGTACTGGGTGAGTTGCATTGCCTGCTTCTTCGGTAGGGCCAGTTCCAGATGGAACTTCTACTGCAGCCCAATCAATAAAAGGTAGCTCCTCTGCTACTTTTTCTTGGTTGCCTTCTGTCATGGCAAAGAATGCCCCTATGTCCTCAGAAAAATCCTGCTTTTGTTCTGTCTGTGGCCCAGGCCCACCAGATGCTTGTGGGGGTGGAACACATGGCTGTATTGTGGAGGGTTTAGGTTTCTGGAATGGGTTGACATTGTAGTATGGGGGTTTGGCCTGATCCTCAGGAGGAGACAGCTGAATCATGTGAGACAGCTTAGGAAAAGTTTCCCTGATGTGCGGGAATTTCATAGCTTCTGTCTGCCCCTGTCTTCTCCATTTCCTTGGCTTGGACCCCAATCCTGCTCTGTGAACCATCTTCTTAACCTGAACTGGTTCTATCCTTCCTTGTAGGTTAATCCCCAGACCTTTTCCAGGGTGAAAATGGTACTTTTCTAATACATTTTTGACCATTTTTTCAGCACAGGTCAATTTTCCTTCTTTTTGTTGATACCCCCCAGGTATATAATTCACAGCTTCAAACTGAAAAGAGTGAAATGCCATCTTATCTGCTGTCATTTCCGTGTTAATACAGGGTACATCAGGGGACCACATGGAGGGAACCAAATTTTCAGCTAGGACGGTAATCACCTTTTGCCCTCTAATATACTTGACTCTTTGGTGGAGGGTAGATGGTATGGCCCTAGCTGTATGAATCCACGGCCTTCCTAGGAGCAGGTTGAAAGCCGCAGGTATATCCATCACCTCAAATGTGATGTTGAAAATATACGGTCCAATTGTGACCGGCAGTTCAACCTCCCCTAGGGAGTGTGTTTTAGAGCTGTCAAATGCTCTTATAATTCTTCCGTTTTGTTTTATTTTGTTTCGCTCCAGATTGAGCTTAACAAAGGTTACTAATGGGCAGACATTGAGGGCTGACCCATTATCAATCAAGACCCGGGCTATCATGCAACCCTTACTGAGCACAGCAATATGCAAAGGATCCACATGATGGTATCCTGCTGGACTAATTTCAGTTTCAGAAAAGGTTATGACATTATGGGATAATATTTGACCAACCATCCGGCCTAGTTGGTCTGGTTCAATGTTTTTAGGCACATGGGCCCCCTGAAGTATCCTTAACAAGGAGTCCCTATGTTTTTCTGAATTTAACAATAATCCCAGAATTGAGATCTGGGCAGGGACCTTGTTCAACTGCTCAATGACATTGAACTCACTCTTTTTTATTACCTTAATGAGGTCAGCAGCCTCACTGTTAGTTACCTGAGGGGCCTCTTCCCCTACTTTGGCCTTGCCTTTATTTCTTTCTTCTTCTTTATCCTTCTCTGTTTCTTTCTGTTTTTCTTCCAACCCTACACACTTTCCTGACCTCATCATGAGATTTACTTCTTCCTTGCTTTCAACTGCAGGGCATGTAGTGGTAAATGCCTCACTGTAGTTCCATGGTACAGCCGATTCAGAGTAGGAAGGCTTGGGGACATTCACCACCAATGGGGGAAGTTTGGGCTTGGCGATGGAAGTCTGAGTAATAGGAACATTAACAACCAATGGAGGTAGTTGTTTTGGTTGAGGGGTTGCAAAAGGGACTGATGCACAATTTATGACCAATGGTGGCTTAGACTGAATGGGTGGAGTGAAAGTGGATGAATTAATGACCAAGGGTGGCTTGGTGATGTTCATCTGGGCCATGAGGGATGAGACCCGGTCCAAAGATGAGCTAATGTTCTTTGCAGCACTATCATTCCCCTTTGAAATCATGTTTATTTCTTTGCCTTCACTTCTCCTGTCAAAATATACTTTGACCGTTGTCCCTATGGGAGCAATTAATTGAGATGGGTCAAAGGTTATTTTGTCAGAAGAGATGACTCCTATGACATTAGATGGGCCTGCCCCGTGATGTTGGGGCAGTGGGTTTTGTCCAATATCTGTTCTTGGAGGATTAGAAGCCCCTGTATTGAAAGACAGGGTATTCTGGTCTAGTAAATCCTGAATGGCATGTTTCAAAGGCCAGCACTTGTCTGTAGGGTGCCCAGGTGCACCCATATGGTAATCACAAGTGGTGGAGGGGTCAAAATTTCTCCCCTTAGATGCATTCGGATTAGGTTCTCTTAAGGTGATATACCCTCCTTGCAATAAAGTGGGCAGCAATTGAGAGGGAGTCATTGGAATAGGGGTGAAAACCCTATTTCTCCTTGCTGCAAAATAGGCATCCTTTTCCTCCTTGGTAAAAACCCTTTTTTGGTCTGAAGATGCTGCTGGAACATTAACCCTCATGGGGGCCTGGGTAGGTGGAGATGGAGTAGGAAAATGAGCAGGTACGTTGATTTGTATGGGCTTGTTAGGGCCAGATGGTGGCTGTACCATGTTTACCTCACCCTCCTTCTTGTTCCCATTCTTTTTTGTTCCGCTTCCTTTCTTTAGGTTGGGGTCATGCTGGCTAACCATGGCAGAGTAGTCAATTATCTTGCCTGACCTTATTCCATCCTCAATTCGGTCAGCCACCTGAACCAAAGCTGCAAAATTAGTGGTGGTCTGACCCACCAAGTGGCTGTAGAATGGTTGACCCAAAGTGCTTATGAAGGTAGAAATCATTTCCTGTTCTAGCATGGGTGGCCTGACCTGGGAGGCTGTCTCCCTCCACCTCTTGGCATATTGCCTTACAGTTTCTTCCCTTCCTTTGCTCATTCTCATGACATCGTACCTATCTGGCATGATCTCTGAATTGAACCGGTATTGAGCTAGGAAGGCATCGGCTAGGTCCTTCCATCTTTTGATCTTCCCATGGTCCAGAGTGGCGAACCATCTTAATGCGGTTCCTGTCAGGCTCCTTTGGAAAAGTTGGATCAAGATGCCCTCATCCTGCCCGAACTGGCATAGGGCACCGCAATACAACTTTAGGTGGCTCATGGGGCAACCAGTGCCATCATACTTGTCCAAGTCTGGACACTTAAACTTAGCCGGCAGGTTAACATTGGGGTATAGGCACAGGTCTTCAAAATTGGTGCCTCCAAAGTTGTTTACCCCTTTGACTTCCCTTAGTTCATCCTGGATCATTTCTAGCTTATGCATGAACTTTCTTTCAACCTCTTCCCTTATCCTTTCCTTTTCCTTAGCCTTGTTTGATTCAGCTGTCTCATCCCTGGTTAGTATAGGTTCAGGGGTGGGTTCATAGACGGGTTCAGGAGTTGGTTGTACTGGAGGTGGAACATTGACTTGGGGTGGAGGTGCAGGGTTGGATGTGGATGCCTGGTTCTGGGCCTGCATTTGTTGGGCTTGCACTTGTTGGGCCTGTACTGACAGTATGTTCTCTAGCATTCGGGCCAGTCCTGCCACCTGTTCTTGGAGTAGAACGACATCTGGATGAGGAGCATCAACTTCATCTTCAATGGGATTCATGGCTCAAGCTCTTGATCTGGTTACAGGAGCTATGATTGCGAGTGTATTAGTACCTGGCAAAAAATAAAGATAAAATATCAGTGCCAATTTAATCTCATTCACATGTCTAGATATACTTATGTGCAAGCTGGGTGAACACGAGTTTGGATTTTTCTTTATTTGCTTCTTTTTTTTTTTTTTTTTATTTATTTATTTATTTATTTTTTTATTTTGAATTGAATTGTTGGAATATTCTAGGGCTTCCAACAGGTCCCACAAAAGAGAGAAAGGTCTGAAATTCAAAGGCTTTCAGAGGTCCGGGGGTTTTTTTTTTTTTTGAAAAAGGTCTGAAATTCAAAGGCTTTCAGATGCCCAGGTTTTTTTTTTTTAAAAGTCTGAAATTCAAAGGCTTTCAGAGGCCCAAAAGTTCTGAAATTCAAAGGCTTTCAGAAGCCCAAAAGAAAAAGGTCTGAAATTCAAAGGCTTTCAGAGGCCCAAAAGTTCTGAAATTCAAAGGCTTTCAGAGGCCCAAAAGAAAAAGGACTGAAATTCAAAGGCTTTCAGAGGCCCAAAAGAAAAAGGTCTGAAATTCAAAGGCTTTCAGAGGCCCAAAAGTTCTGAAATTCAAAGGCTTTCAGAGGCCCAGGGATTTTTTGAGAAAAAGTCTGAAATTCAAAGGCTTTCAGAGGCCCAGGGATTTTTGAGAAAAAGTCTGAAATTCAAAGGCTTTCAGAGGCCCAGGGATTTTTGAGAAAAATCTGAAATTCAAAGGCTTTCAGAGGCCCAAGAGTTTTGAAAAAGTCTGAAATTCAAAGGCTTTCAGAAGCCTTTCTCTCACATTTTTTTCCTTTTAAATATATTTTTTTTTGTTTTTTTTTTTGTTTTGTTTTGTTTTTTTTTTGAAGCATTTTATTCAAACTTGTTTCCCTTTATCATTATTTAAAGGTTAAAAGAATATTTTAGTGGGAAAAACTGATTAAAGTTGAATATTCCGAGAAAACCGTATATACAGTACGGTCCAGCCTTGCCCGTATTTAAATTACGAGCCTGCCGTGACCGTATGCAATTCACGGGCGAGCCTAGCCCGTATATCCAATACGGTCAAGCCCAGCCCGTGTACTAAATGCGGTTTTACGAAACCCTGTTATATTTTTCCAGTTTTTAGATGGTTTGATCACTTTCATTGTTCATCCAAACGTACGGTTCACCCATTGCAGAGCTTCTAAACTGTCCCAAAGTGGACCTTGGCCTATTTGTAAAACACATGCTTGGGAGGGTACATGTACCCTCCAAATTGACACCATACTTATACTTTGGTACCCTTTTGTTGCCTCTTGTACAAACATTGGGTAGGATTGATTCTAGACAGAGTTAGAAACTCCTCCTATGGGCTACACCAATTTTAGGAAACATGCATATTTTGGGACCAATTTTATCCCGAACCAATGGGTACCATGACACCCCTATGACATGCAAATAATGTAAAACAAAAGGGTTACCTTGTTACCTTGTTTACCTTCAATATGGCATCCGCATTATGCCCTGGTTTGTAAGCCATGCACACGGCCTTCGCACAATCATACAAACCCCATATTCCCACGTAATTGTGTACTTTAGCCAAAAACGTGTAACTCCACCTTCAAGCGTAGGGGTTTTGGGTTTTGGCTTAATGGCAACTTAGCACTCAAGCCTAGTGATGACCAGAATCCCAGATCCACGTTATCATCACATCATTAGCTCAAAGTTCTAAGGTGAATGTTTTCACTTTCGCTTTCCGAAGTATCGACCTCGTTGCGCCAAGCTACACACATTCGGGTTCAACTTCCTATAGGTTAAGGGTAGGCCGTGTAAAAACAAAAGGTGCACAGTGCATTGTAAAAATAGGTCACATTCACAACGTCCCAAACCCTTGCCACTCTTTTCGTAGCCACGCATAAACAAACCAAGGCATAATAGGAAAGCATATTTAATCAAGTAAACATAAGTAAACAAGCAACCCTATAGCACCTAAACATGCTCATAAAAATCATCCAAATCATGTCAACATATGCTCATATTATATATCCAAAATACACCATAGAAAGCATGCTGAAAATTAGAACATGCATATTAAAATACAGCAAGAAATAAGCATGGTTTATCAAAATAAACCTCCCCTACGCATGTTTATAGAAACAATCCTATAAATCAAAATTAAACATGTTTCTACCCCCATGAATTCTTAAGCAATAAATCAGATTTACAACCTATCCCACATGCTTAAGAACACCAAACAGCAAGCAAAACAAAGACATGCTAAAAACACAAAATAGCAAGCAAATCAAAAAGTCAAAAACATGAACAAACACCAAAAAGGCTCAAATCCACAAGTCCCCAGCAGAGTCGCCAGTTGTGAGACATGGGAAAAAATCAATCTCATGATTTCCTCAATCATCACACGGGATTAAATAAAACAAAGAGTCGCCACCATTCAATCTAGGTGTGAATGGACACCAAAATATTAAATAAGCACAAAAGGCAATTTTTAGGGCAAAATATCCCTCCTAAAAAAAACAACCAGAGATGGGTAATGGGATTAAGTTATGAACAGGGGAAGGTGTTAGGCACCCCTATTCATCCACACAAGGTGGTTGCCAGGTATTGTTCATGTTTAAAATAAAGGAAAAAGCTTGCTATAAAAATCACACAAAATCACAAAAAGGCAAAAATATATGGTTTTTTCATATGAATAGTCTGATTGATCCAGAACTATCAAACATGATCATACCATTCCTAGGGTTTCATGATCAAAACAAAAATTGAGATAAAATCAAATAAAATCAATTTAAAGCAAAAAATCCAAAAATCTGGCTTCAAGCTAAATTCTAGAAATCTAGAAAAATATGATTTTTATAAAATATTTCAAAATTGAACTTGAATAGTCCAGGACATAGATAAAGCCCAAATTTCACATTAAATCTGAAAATAAAAACCAAAAATACCCACGTTGATGAAAGACACAAAAAGGGGAGAACTGAGACCGTAGGGTCTTCTCTCAATAATGAAAAACAATTTAAAAATCATCTCATGAAACCCTATAATTTATTTTCAAGCTTCTGGATTCAGATCTACCATATTGATCATGATAAATCCAAGATCCTAGCCTAAAACCACAAAAATCACGAAAACAGTGCTGTAGGTGCAAAAGTGGCAAAAATCCAAATTTTAGCAAAAAGCGGGGATCTCATGCTATAAACATCATGGATTCATGTTATTCATTCAGATATATCATAAAAAGCATTCAAACATGATCAAGATATTCAAAATAGCCATATCTCACAAATTAGAGCACATGGGGGTCTACCCTACGGATCCACCTGTTCTCTTTTCCCCTAGTTCTCTCTTCACGTTTTACGGCTAGAGAGACCCTTGAGGTACTTGGAGGCAGGTTTGGGGATACAAAAACAGATATGGCCTTATTCTACAGCAATAGAGATGATCCTATTACTTCTAGAATTGAAGACAGAAAATAAAAAAGGATAGGGGACTTACCTGGATTGAGCAGGCAGAGCAGCAGGGATTCCTTTCCTTCTCTTGGAGCTTTTGATTCTTCAAAATTTCGTGGCCCTTAGCTAGAGGAGAGAGCCTCTATTTATAGACACACCCAGGGGCATGGTTGGTCCAGAAGGATATATCCTGATTCTCAGGATAGAGTGAAATATAGAGATAATGCCCATCCATAGTGGCTTCAGCGAATAAAATACTTAATTCGCTCGTTTAAAGATATATTGGACTTCAAATAAAGCTCGGAAATCGAGAGGAGGACAAAACTTGCACGTGTCTTTAATGCCCGTAAATGATTTACGGTCCAATGGTGACCGTATTAGTACTACGGGCGCGGCTGCCCGTAGATATTTTGCGGGCGAGATAGGCCCGTGAATCCAATACGGGCAAAGCCTGTTCATTCTATTTTTAGGCTTTTTTGACCTGTTTTAAGCTCTAATTACATGTTTTTATTATTTTCTCATTTGGCAGTGCAATTTGGGGTGTCTACAGAAACATGTTAATTGTTTCTTAAGAATTAGCATGTTTATAATTTTGAAATATAAGATAATGATGGTAAACTTTTTATAAGTTATTTTAAGAGTTTTTTCTTTGACGAGGGCCTTTTCTTGAAAAAAACACTATAACAGTAAGACACTCCAAATGACAGTATCTAGAGCTGTAAGTAAGGCGGGTTGGGTCGGGTTATGTAAATTCAGGCTCAACCCAATCTAAGATTCAATAGCCCAAACTCGCCATTGCCTTGTCCTAACCCAAACTGATTAAACCCAAACATTATTATTTGAGTTCGGACTGGGTTTGGGTTGGCCTAAACAAAATATAAATTTTTGAATATTAACGTACAACAGCCTCTTAATTGGTCTCTTGAATTTGGAAAAAAATTTTAATTAATTTATTTCTTAAAAAATTATATTTAACAGAATGAGCCAATCACATTGTCATTGCATTTGTGGTTGCACAATCTTTTTGTTGATGATTTCCACCCAAATACACATTCATTGTAGCATATATGTATTTGTGCGTAACAAATTATTTATTTGAGAATAAATTCATAAATGTGTATAACATGTTACTAATTTTATGCTTTATAGTTGAGTACATAACTACAAAGACAATGTAAAAGAAAAAAAAAACAATAATGCATATAAATCAATAAATACTTACTTAAATATATGTATGAGAGTATGCACATCTCAAGTCAACTTCGGGCTTTTCAAGTTGTATGGCATGAACCCTAACCCAACCTTAACTCAACTTCGAGCTAAAAATGAAGCCTAACCTAAACCCAAACACAATCTCAATGCTTATTTCGGGCTCTTATTCGGGTTGGATTGGGTGGACTTTGGCCAATCTGGGATAAATTTACAGCTCTAACAGCATCTAGGGTTGCTAATCGTGCAAGCCTAGCACGGCATGACCAACCTGGTTGGCAGGATGTACCGTGCCGTGCTCATTTTCCAGAACACCTGTTGGGCCGACGTGACTGGCAGGCCTTGCGGTGTCATGCCTGTGTTGGCTGGCTCGAAAAGCAAACCAGCATCTCACGCCTACAACATAATTTCAACCCAGAATTGACTGGGAGAAATCCCATGCAAGTTTTCCGCCCCTGAAATTTTGTGTGATCATAAAAAGATAGGAAGAAGTGACCGATCTAATTGGGGATGGAACCATCCGCAATTTTGGGCCCCATTGTTTCTTGTTGTGATGTTGAAGTGTTATGATCCGTGGAGTCCCAAGGTTAGCGCTCTTTCAAGTGAATCTCATATAAAACATTTAGAAAAGTGAAAAACAATAACCGCGGTATGCGAAGAAGCACCTCGCACTAATAGGAGAAACCAAAGGTGCCATGATTTCATCCTCATTACTTTGGTCACATGCCCACCACCCAAATCAAGGGGCAGTTGCAGGCAAAGGGGATAGAAGATTTCATTCTGGCATGCAGTAGACTGACGATAGGTGACACATGTACATTGTGTTTGGAGAGCGTTTCGTCTGGAGCCACTTAGTGGAACTAGCGTGGAACGCCTGGGTGGATGCCCATGTCAGTAGGGGCCCCACACAATTGCCACATCATCTGCGATGTTGTTGCTCATATGTGTGGGTCCCACACCTCTATGTATTGCCGGGAATGAAATCTTCTCCCATGTTTGTCTGAATTGGCACTTGCAATGGTTGTGAGATGCTGTCATATGGAGCATCTCACAACTAGTGTTTTTTGGTTGTTATAAATGTATAAGCCCCACAAGTAAGGCTGTGTTTGGAGCGTTGGATTTGGGGAGAAAAGAAAAAAAAGTTAAAAAGGAAAAGAAAAGAAAAATACTAATTTTCTTTCCTTTTCTGATGTTTGGATGAAATGAGAAATGAGAAGAAAAGAAAAATATATTTTAGTAAAATGATGGGTTGGGGTGGTGGGCGGCAATGGGTGGTGGTGTTGGCGGGCGATGGTGGCGATGGCTAGTGGTGGTGGTGGGAGATGGTGGTGGGGGTTGACGGTGGCGGCGGCTGGTGGGTGGTGGTGGTGCTAGGTGGTGGCGGCTAGTAATGGTGGTGGATGGTGCTAGTGGTGGGGTGGGTGGGTGGTGTGAATAGTGATAAGTGATGATGAATTTTCTTTTCTCTCAAAATTCTTACCTTTTTGGAGAGAAAATTTTTTACATTGGAGAGAAAGATGGAGAGAAAATCTCATTTTCCTTCATTTAGACCAAACAAGAGAAAAGAAAGTATTAGCATTTTTTTTTCTTTTCTCCCCAAATCCAGAGTTCCAAACATAGCCTAAAAGATAATATTTAATCCTCAAAGGTTGGTTGGGTGTTCAAACTCATAATCAAAGTCACCTCCAAGTCTTCCTCGTCTCCGCACACCAAGTTTGATTGACATGCTCCCAAAGAATTTCATACAAAAATGAAGACAAGTGTGAGAGGAAGATCATTGTGTATAGATGGAATAGCTCATGGGTTTATAAACTTTTGAACATATACTTAAGGCAACTAGATGGTGCTGGGAGATGCTCATATATACAATTTTATTAATCCTCAGCACAATATGCGGGGGGAGCTAGAAAATTAGCTTAGGAAGGGCGAACAATAAGTTGGAATAAATTTAATTACATTAATATTCAAATGTTTTAGAAAAATTACTTTTAGAAAAAAAAAATTGGGAAAATTATGAAAAAGGGCCACTTTTGGCTCATACATATAAAAATAACTTATAAAAAAATCTACTTTCTAGAAAAGGGTCACTCTTTAAAATAAAAAAGAATTTTGAACTATGAGGTAACTATATTGTAGCTACGTGGGATACAAGTGTATCTTACTTGAGAAACAAACATATTATACATGGGATACGAGCACATGATCCACTCGTTTCACATGTAGGATGTGCTCATGCCCCACATAGGATACGCTTATATCTCATGTAAAATGTGCGTGTCACAAGTGGGCTGTGCTCGTACTCCATGTAACTAAGTAAAGTGACTACTTTTTAAATTTTTTTTAAAGTGACCTTGCAGGTCAATTATTTTTGAAAAAGTGACTTTTTTGCAAATGAAATTTTTTTGTTGACTGTTTTTATAAATTCAGGCCAAAAAGTGAATTTTTCTATAACTTTGTTGGGGAAAGGGGGCAATTGCATTAAGTTTTGGTGATTTTATTTAATATTTAAAAAAATATGAAAATTACTTTTTAGGAAAAAAATTCAGAAAATGAGAGAATTAATTGAAGAAATGAAATCGACCCAAAATGCAAAACAAACCTGAAAGGTATGAGCAGGAAGTTGCCATCCATAGCACCTGACCGTAACTGTAGAACTGCTTAGGCCGTGAAATGGCAAAACCTTGGTCACCCCACTTCAGATCACAAACAGAAAGTAAAACCCTAAGAGAGAGGAGCCATGAGAGAAAACCCTTTCAAGTAAACTTCCCAGTCTTTCCCTGTGTAACAGTAAATAATTTTTCCTCCCGTGGTGGTCACCGAGGTCAGCTGATTTAAGAACAATATAATTAAAAAAAACACACACACACACAACAGAAAAATTTGATCAGAAGAACAGAGAATGAGAAACTCTAAAGTGAGAAGCAAACAAAACATAAGAGAGAATGGAAATGTGGGAAGCACAAAGCACAAAAGTGTTGACGTCATGGGTTCCTTTTTCTTGCAAAGAATTGTGGGAAACTAATGTTTGGGCTTTTGGTGGGCTCCCACCAAAAATATTCCACCTAACCCAATCATTTAAACCGGATCTGACATGAACTTCCATTCAACCGGTTTAATGGAAATTCAAACTCATTGAGCTATCACTTGACCAGGGACTTTCACTTGTGTAATGACAACTTTTAAGCAAAATGAGTTCATATCATTGAAATATACATTAAACCAATGATCTTTTGTCCTCACCAAGTAGAAGGTGATTATCTCAATGACATCTATTTATCTTAAAACATAAAAGTTTCAAGTTTTATTTCCTTTTTTTAGGTACATTGATTATTGGCATTCTTCACTTAACACAAATCTGGTATGCATGCACACACTCATCACACTTACTTCCTCGAAAAGCGCAACCTAAAAAGGAACCCCAGATCTACATATAATGATAAATCAAACAAATCTACGTATCTCAACTGAAAACGAGTTATCAAGCACTATTCCTTTGATTTGAAGATGGCGTTAGATGTAACCATCACAAGGCTTTGCCACTGTCCAAGTGACCGATCCAATGAAATTATAAAACCGGTTCAAGGTTTGTGGTCCAACCGCTGTACAGTTTGTACCTTAAAAATTTACCATAAAAAGTTACTAATCTTACTATTTTCATGATAAGAAAATGTTTGTTTTTATTTATAGTAATAAAGTGTCATACTTTGGTAATGTGTGGTGGATATTAATTAGGTCCATCATCTTAAGTAGACCGGACCCACAAGGCCAGCAACTTCTTTGATCTGAACCGTTCAATTGGAAACAATGCGTTGACCCGCCACAAATCCTAAGGCCTTAGTCAAAAGATTGGCTATTGCTTTGTCATAATGATTGTGGGCTTTATGTGCAAGAAATGGATCATTCCAAATCATGAATCTGTAAGTTGCGTGATAGCACTTCAAGATTATTGCAAAACTAAATGTTAGGTTTTAGAAGATTTGAAACATTTTTGTCAATTTTATCCTTGTACTAATTAAAATTAGAATTGCTTTGCATGGGCAATGGTGAAAAGATGCACACTTTTTGTTGGTGCGATTCCCAAGAAGGCGTTTCGCCTTAAATATAGTATAGATTAGCCATACACTGTATCACTTCAACTTAGTAGTGACAACAATGATATTAAGAACAGTTGTTGTTAAGAAGTTGGCTTGAGAAGGTAAAGCTAACAATATATAATTAAATACATAAGGTATGACATATATGGTTGTTTTATATGATTTGGAAGCATAATTTGGTGGAACATGAGTCACTTTTCTTTATTATTTTTTATTGGTTTTTAAACTAATACCTTTAGTGGAAGATCTTAACTTTTTGAAGATATTATTAGAAATTTTTTTTTAATTTTCTTTATGCTATAATAGTTTTATTATATAGTTGTTATACATTGGCAATATAAACTTTGGAGAATGGATTAAAAGGATAATTTGGGAATTCAAAGTGGGTCGACCTAGAATGTTCCCAAGTCTATATGAAATTAATTAAATCTCTTTACTTATTTAAGTTGATGGCTAACTTTGATATACATTTATATGTTGATGATGTGAGACATGGAAAAAAATCAATTTAATGATTTCCTAATCATCACACGGGATTATATAAAACAAAGAGTCGCCACCATTCAATTTAGGTGTGAATGGACACCAAAATATTAAATAAGCACAAAAGGCAAATTTTAGGGCAAAATATCCCTCCTAAAAAAACAACCAGAGATGGGTAAGGGGATTAGGTTATGAACAGGGGAAGGTGTTAGGCACCCCTATTCATCCACACAAGGTGGTTGCCAGGCATTGTTCATGTTAAAATAAAGGAAAAAGCTTGCTATAAAAATCAGGAAAAATCACAAAAAAGGCAAAAATATATGGTTTTTACATATGAATAGTCTGATTGATCCAGAACTTTCAAATATGATCATACCATTCTTAGGGTTTCATGATCAAAACAAAATTGAGATAAAATCAAGTACCATCAATTTAAAGTGAAAAATCCAAAAATCTGGCTTCAAGTCAAATTCTAGAAATCTAGAAAAATATGATTTTTATAAAATATTTCAAAATTGAACTTGAATGGTCCAGGACATAGATAAAGCCCAAATTTCACGTTAAATCCAGAAATAAAAACCAAAAATACCCACGTTGATGAAGAACACCAAAATGGGAGAATTGAGACCGTAGGGTCTTCTCTCAATAATGAAAAAAGGACTCAAAAACAACATCATGAAACCCTAGAATTTATTTTCAGGCTTCTGGATCCATATCTACCATATTGATCATGATAAATCCAGGATCTTAGCCTAAAATCACAAAAATCACGAAAACAGTGTTGTAAGTGCAAAAGTGTGGAAAATCCAAATTTTATCAAAAAGTGGGAATCTCATGCTATAAACATCATAGATTCATGTTATTCATTCAGATATATCATAAAAAGCGTTAAAACATGATCAAGATATTTAAAGCAGCCACATCTCACAGATTAGAGCACATGGGGGTCTACCCTACGGATCCACCTGTTCTCTTTTCCCCTAGTTCTCTTTTCACGTTTTACGGTTAGAGAGACTCTTGAGGTACTTAGAGATAGGTTTGGGTATACAAACACAATCACAGGCCTTATTCTATGAAAAAAACAGATATGGGGTTCTATTCTAGGGATCCACCTGTTCCCCTTTCCCTTAGTTCTCTCTTCACGTTTTACGGCTAGAGAGACTCTTGAGGTACTTAGAGACAAGTTTAGGAATACGAAAACAGATATGGCCTTATTCTACAGCAATAGAGATGATCCTATTACTTCTAGAATCGAAGAAAGAAAAATAAAAAGGGATAGGGGACTTACCTGGATTGAGCAGGCAGGCAGCAGGAGTTCTTTCTCTTCTCTTGGAGCTTCTTAGAATTCCTTGGACTCAAAATTTCGTGGCCTTTTGCTTGAGGAGAGCTCCTCTATTTATAGGCAAACCCAGGGGCATGGTTGGTCCAAGGTTTGAGAAGATAGAGTTTCAGATTGAGTTAAACACAAAGATAATGCCCATCCATGGCCAACAAGGATAAATGAGATAATTCGAACAGATAAATAAAAGAATTCACTTATCCAAGAGAGATATTTGGGTGCAGATAAGGCTCAAAAATCAAAAAGATAAAATTCGCACAAAGACCCCGTGTCCGTATATATATTACGGTCGTGCCCTGCCGTATTATTAATACGGGCATGCCGTGACCGTATATCAACTGCAGGTATGACCAGACCGTAAACAAAATACGATCATGACCAGTTCGGCCAAATTTTACACTTTTTTGACCTGTTTTAAATCCCAATTAATATTTTCAATTATTTTCTCATTTTTAGTGCAATTTGGGATGTCTACAGCTGCCCCCTCTTTGCTGGTGATTGGAACCAATTACGAGCAGAGAGCAAAAAGACCCACAAATTGCACTTTTTGAGATCTCTATCTGACTAATTGCATTTTGCAAGGATTAAATGGATGAAAAAGAATTTATTGCGGAAGATTTGCTAAAAGTCCCTCAGTTTAAGGGCCAAATCCTCCTCTCTCCTCTCACTGAGCTCTCGTGGCTATGAAGTGAGATTTAAGAAAAAAATTTTAAACAAAAGAGGGTAAGGTGGCAATCCTTGCAATTTACAACTAATATAAACATTGACCTCCTGAAAAGTGTGGAGAAAATGATGAGAAAGACAATTTTTCTGGGTGGCCTGCAGTTGTAGCACAATGAACAGTAAAGAACAGACACAACTCAAAATTACACATTTGAAAAACATCTCATTAATAGAACTTGCTTTGGTCAAACAAAGAAATGATAAAAATATGGATTCGAAGATAGCCAATGAAACCCCTGCTTGAAGTCTCATGGGGTGGCGCCTCTTCCTTATCTCAGATTTCTTGGAGCTCTCATGGCAATGAAAAGAAATTTGAGACAAGCAAATTTTGAAAAGAATGTGGATTTAAAATTGACCACTGCAAACTCAATTGATTTTGATGTTTTTCACTTTTTGAATTTTCCTGATTAATTTTCTTATTTGATATACCTGGGTGCCATTTGATGCCCGAACCTGTGCTTGAATATTTTGGAACTTGCTTTTGCTTCTTTATCTTCTTGCTCTCTCAATAACGATGTATGTGCCCTTACTGCCCATAACCTGTCTTCATGCTTTTTAACTGCCCAAGTAAATGCCCTCATCTTGATTGATGGATCATGATCTGTTGATCTAACCTCATGCCTTTACAACCCATGATCTGTCTTTCATGCCTTCTTGCTGCCTCAGTAAAATCCTTCTTCATGATTGAAGAATTGGGAACCCTTATTTAACGAAGAAAACATGCCACTGCTTGGAAGCCTTTTCTTTTTTCTTTTTTTCAAATCCGAAGACTAAAGCATGATTGCTTCTTTCAAATGTTGGAATTCATTCCAATGAAAACCCAGAAGGAAAGACACTGAGCATGCCCCAGTTTTGATTGCTTGAAGAAGTACTTGCCCCTCAGTAGAGATGATCCTCTTTTTTCCTTTTTTTTTCTTTTTTCTTTTTTTCTTCTTTTTTTTTTTCTTTTTTTCTTTTTTTTCTCTTTCTTTTTATTTTTTTTAGCCTTTGCCAAAAAGAAACCCTAATAGAAGAATGCAAATGCAAACATAAGAAAATATGTTTTATACTAGTGGCCTCAGAATTCTCTAATGCTTGCAAAACCAATGTTTTATGAAAAGATATAGATTCTCATCATAGGCCAAAAATATATTTTTTTGTTTTTTGTTTTTTTTTGTGTTTATATATATATATATATATATATATATATTTGAAAAAATGATCCAATCACTTATTAGCATATATTCCAAAAGAATTAAAATCAAGTTGAATAATGAGAAGTTTATTTCATAAAATGAAGAAAGACCAAAATAAGCCTTTGGAACCTTTAGAATCATTCCCATGACCATCGGCTTGTCAATTGATGCTCCAGATATGACGACTCTTTCAATCTGACTATTTTGTCCCAGTCTTGAAAGACATTTTCCTTTATCCAATTGAAGAGCAATTGTTTCTCCATTGTATCCATGATATGAGAATTTATGACTTCAACTTCAGTAACAATTTCCTAATGGCAATTTTGATTGCTATCAACTTGTTCACAGATGCTTCATACCATAGTTCTGATTATGTTGCTTCAGTCTTGAAAAGAGAATTTTCTCAATCACTTGAAGAGTAGAAGTATCTCAAAATAACCACCAACATGAGGACTTCACCTGGATCTATGCCAATTCTGGACTTTCTTCTCTGACGATTTCCTTCTTGTAGATAGCTGATTATTTGCCATGTAGAGCCCTTCCGGGTTTTCACTACATTTTCTCCATTTTTTCCCTTTTTTTTCTTCTTTTTTCTTTTTTGCTTTTTTATTTTATTTTTTATTATCCTTCATTACCAGCAACCATGTAATCAAAACTGCCTTAATTCAAAATCAAAGAGGACTTATGAATGGGACGAAATGAAGGCTTGGTGTTTGTTTAGAAAGAAAAGGAATAAAAGGCTCAAATACCATATGATCAAATAGGTTAACCGAAATTGTAATTCTTAAGGCATTTTTTCCCTTGGAATGAATACAAAATTGTCCCCTAGTAATGAAGTTCTTCCCTCAATTTGATTTCTTCATTTGAAACTTATTCACTAGTTTTGAACTTCTTTTTTCCATTCTTTTCTTCACAATTTTGAAGACATTCTCCAACTAGCATTTGATTATATTTTTTTTTCTTCCTCTTTTTTTTTTCTTTCTTCTTCTCTTTTTTTTTCTTTGCCCCATTTTCTGAAAACATATTCAAAATCTCTTTTGAACTTCAATAATTGTCCCTGCATTCCCTTTTTTTTTATGCCTTAATAAATTTGCCCCAGTGTGGGGTTACAATTCTCAGTTTAGTTTACTTGGAAAAATGTATCAAGCTCAAAGGGTTTAACTAGGGATTTCAAAAATTTTGGGGATATAAGAAAGAAAGGCCTCTTATCATTTTAAGAAAAGTTTGAATTTTCAGACTTGGTAGAGTTGCACTACATTACTGGCTCAGGATTTTTTCTTCTCTTTTTTTTTTCTTAATCACCTTCTGTCAACATGAAAGCCTCTTCAAATAGAACTTCTGTTATGAACAAGTTCTTCACCTTTTGATCAATCTTTTGAATTTGGATTCTTTCCATCAAATGATGCCCAATTATATTTCCAACGAAAAGGTCAGATTCTCCCATATTTTCAAGTGCAAAGCCCCAATATTATCAACTTCCCTTTGAACGCATCAGCAAGTGGTGCGATCCTTTCTGTATTCTAATGAAGAAACTTCAAATCTTCTTCTATCTTTTTTGTTGAAGACTGTGGGTCATCTTTGGTTCCAAAGGCCATAAAATTGGTCATTTCATAATTTTACAGAAATTCTTCTCATGAAACTTTAAAAGATTTGAATTTTCACATAAAATGTCTTTTCCTTCGATTTTGGTCTCAAAATTGAGCCCAATGTCGAAGTCGTATTCAACTTAATAAAATTCAATAGGAGATATGACTCATAAGTAAAACAGGACCTTATTGAAAACTTTTTTTTTTTTTTTTAGAAAAATTGTTAAAAGGAAAAATCTTTTTTTTTTTTTTTGAAGAGCCTTTATTGAAATCATTTCCTGAGAACAAGGCTCTTTAGGATCCTCAGGAGATGTGCATTCTTCTTATGGGAGTTTCTTTTCAAAGAACATGGGAGTTTGAAAACTGCCCCTGTTCTCAAAGGCAAAAGTTGACTTTTCTCCCTTTTTCAGATAATTTCTTTCTCCTGCTGAGTAAGGCAAGCCTTCCTGCTCATAACCAGGAGTATATCTTTCAAGATAAACCCTGACTGTTGGACCAATAGGAGCGATAAGCTGAGAAGGGTCAAATCTTCTTTCTCTAGAGAAAATTGCCCCTATTGCATTTGAGCTGCCTGCCCCATTGTTATCGGTAGGTGGGATGGGAGTGACTGAATTGAATGATAAGGAGTTATTATCCAGTAGATCCTGAATTGCATGCTTTAGGGCCAAGCAACGATCAGTGGTATGCCCTGGAGTGCTCATATGATAATCACAGATTGCCGATGAATCATAACCCTTCCCTTTGCTTGCATGAGGATTTGGCAACCTCAAAGTCACATAACCCTTTTGAAGTAAAGTAGGCAAAAGCTCAGATGGTCTCATAGGCAGTTTAGAAAATTCCCTTCTCTTCCTTACTTCTGTTTCCTCCTTCACAGGCTGTGCAGAAGGGACATTAATTTGAATAGGCAGCAAAGGAAATTGATGGGTTGGCTTGATAGGAGGTGGATTGGCATTGATTTGAAAGGGTTCCCTGGGAAGTTGCACCATATTCACTTCTGATTCTCTCCCTTCTTCATTCTTTATTCTTCCATTACCATTCTCCTTTTTCTGTGTAGAGAAAGTGGTGGAAGCTTCCTGGTTCAACACTACAGAGTAATCAGCTATTTTCCTAGACTTGATCCCATCTTCAATTCTATCTGCCACTTGCACTAGGGCAGCAAAGTTGGTGGTAGTTTGACCCACCAAGTGACTATAAAATGGTTGCCCTAGTGTGCTAATGAAGGTTGAAATCATTTTTGGTTCTCCCACGGGTGGCTTGACTTGTGCAGCCAACTCCCTCCACTTTTTAGCATATTGCCTTATGGTCTCATCATTTCTCTTCGTCATCCTCATCATGTCATACCTATCTGGTATAATCTCAGAGTTGAACCTGTATTGTGCCAAAAAGGAATCTGCTAAATCCTTCCACCTTCTGATCTTTCCATGGTCTAAAGTGGTAAACCACCTCAAAGCAGCTCCAGTTAAACTCCTCTGGAATAGTTGAATTAGTATGCTGTCATCCCGGCCAAACTGGCATAAAGCCCCGCAGTATAACTTCAAATGACTCATTGGGCAGCCAGTGCCATCATATTTATCAAAATCTGGGCATTTAAACTTGGCTGGTAGACATACATCGGGGTATAGGCACAGATCTTCAAAATTGGTGCCCCCAAAGTTACGTATCCCTTTCACTTCCCTTAGCTCGTCCTGAATAATCTCCAGCCTATGCATGAACGTCTTTTCCATCTCATCCCTCATTCTCTCTTTTTCCTTCTCTTTCTCAGACTCAACTGTCTCCTCCCCGATCAGTATAGGTTCCGGGGTAGGTTCAGAAATGGGTTCAGGAATAGGTTGAACCGGAGGTGGGATATTGATTTGGGGTGGAGGTGCTGGGTTAGAAGTGGATGCTTGATTCTGGGCTTGCACTTGTTGTGCCTGCACCGATAGTATGTTTTCTAACATTCGGGCTAGTCCTGCCACTTGCTCCTGAAGCAAAGACAATATTTGGGTGAGGAGCATCAGCTTTAGTCTCAATGGGATTCATGGTGCAAGCTCTTGATCTAGTTACAGGAGCTATGATTGCAAAGGTACTTGGTACCTGGAGAAAAATAAAGGAAAAAATATCAGTGCCCATTTAATCTCATTCACATGCCTATGAATGCCTATGTGCAAGCTGGGTGAACATGAGTTTGGATTTGTTTCTTTATTTGCTTCTTTTTTTTGTTTTTTAGAATTGTTGGAATATTCTAGGGCTTCCAACGGGTCCCACAAAAAGAGAAAAGGATCTGAAATTCAAAGGCTTTCAGAGGCCCAGGGGTGTTTTTGGAAAAAGTCTGAAATTCAAAGGCTTTCAGAGGCCCAGGGATATTTTTTTGCAAAAGATCTGAAATTCAAAGGCTTTCAGAGGCCTAGGGGTATTTTTGAAAAATGTCTGAAATTCAAAGGCTTTCAGAGGCCCAGAGATTTTTGAGAAAGGTAGATTTTTGAGAAAGGTCTGAAATTCAAAGGCTTTCAGAGGCCCGAGGAAAAAGATCTGAAATTCAAAGGCTTTCAGAGGCCCAAAGGATATGTGTCTATAATTCAGAAGCTTATAGACGGCCCAAAGGAGTTGTGTCTATAATTCAAAGGCTTATAGACGGCCCAAAAAGGATATGTGTCTATAATCCAGAGGCTTATAGACAGCCCAAAAAAATGATTTGTCTAAAATTCAGAGGCTTTTAGACGGCCTAAAGGATATGTGTCTATAATTCAGAGGCTTATAGACAGCCCAAAGGATATGATTTGTCTAAAATTCAGAGGCTTTTAGACGGCCCAAAGAATATGATTTGTCTAAAATTCAGAGGCTTTTAGACGGCTTAAAGGATATGTGTCTATAATTCAGAGGCTTATAGACGGCCCAAAGGATATGTGTCTATAATTCAAAGGCTTATAGACGGCCCAAAGAAATGATTTGTCTAAAATTCAGAGGCTTTTAGACGGCCCAAAGGATATGTGTCTATAATTCAGAGGCTTATAGACGGCCCAAAGGATATGATTTGTCTAAAATTCAGAGGCTTTTAGGCGGCCCAAAGAATATGATTTGTCTAAAATTCAGAGGCTTTTAGACGGCCCGAGGAGTTTTGAGAAAAAGTCTGAAATTCAAAGGCTTTCAGAGGCCCAAAAGGAAAAAGATCTGAAATTCAAAGGCTTTCAGAGGCCCGAGAAGTTTTGATAAAAAGTCTGAAATTCAAAGGCTTTCAGAGGCCCAAGGATTTTTGAGAGAAAGTCTGAAATTCAAAGGCTTTCAGAAGTCCGAGGATTTTTTTGAAAAATCTGAAATTCAAAGGCTTTCAGGAGCCCAAGAGTTTTGAAAAAGTTTGAAATTCAAAGGCTTTCAGAAGCCCAGGAGTTTTGAGAAAATCTAAAATTCAAAGGCTTTCAGAAGCCCAAGGAACCTTTCTCTCACATTTTTTTTCAATTATTTTGTTTTTGTTTTTGTTTTTGTTTTTTTTTTTGAAGCATTTTATTCAAACTTGTTTCCCTTTATCATTGTTCAAAGGTTAAAGGAAGATTTTAGTGGGAAAAACTGATTAAAGTTGAATATTCCGAGAAAACCGTATACACAGTACGGTCCAGCCCTGCCCGTATTCAAATTACGAGCAAGCCGTGACCTTATGGAAAACACGGGCGAGCCTAGCCCGTATAACTAATACGGGCAAGCCCAGCCCGTGTATTAAATGCAGTTTTACGGAATTCTATTATATTTTTCCAGTTTTTACATGGTTTGATCACTTTAATTGCTCATCCCAACATACGGTTCACCCATTTCAGAGCTTCTAAACTGTCCCAAAGTGGACCTTGGCCTTCTTGCTAAAACATATGCTTAGGAGGGCACATGTACCCTCCGAATTGACTCCATATTCTAGAATTTGGTACCCTTGTGTTGCCTCTTGTATGAACATAGGGTAAGATTGATTCTAAACAGAGTTGGAAACTCTTCCTATGGGCTGCACTAATTTTTAAAAAACATGCATATTTTGGGACCAATTTTATCCCAAACCAATGGGCACCGTGACACCCCTATGACATGAAAATATTGCAACACAATAGGATTACCTTGTTACCTTGTTTACCTTCAATATGGCATCCGAATTATGCCCTGATTTGTAAGCCATGCACACGGCCTTCCCACAATCATACAAACCCATATTCCCACGTAATTGTGTACTTTAGCCAAAAACGTGTAACTCCACCTTCAAGCGTAGGGGTTTTGGGTTTTGGCTTAATGGCAACTTAGCACTCAAGCCTAGTGATGACCAGAATCCCAGATCTACGTTATCATCACATCATTAGCTCAAAGTTCTAAGGTGAATGTTTTCACTTTCGCTTTCCGAAGTATCGACCTCGTTGCGCCAAGCTACACACATTCGGGTTCAACTTCCTATAGGTTAAGGGTAGGCTGTGTAAAAATAAAAGGTGCACAGTGCATTGTAAAAATAGGGTGCATTCACAACGTCCCAAACCCTTGCCACTCTTTTCGCAGCCATGCATAAACAAACCAAGGCATAATAGGAAATCATATTTAAAATAAACAAGTAAATAAAGCAATCCTATAGCACCTAAAACATGCTCATAAAAAAAATTATCTATCATGCAAACATATGATCATGTTATACACCCAAAATCATCATGGAGATCATGCTGAAAATTAAAACATGCTATCCTAAAAATATAGCAAGAAATAAGCATGGTTCAGCAAAACGGACCTCCCCTACGCATGTTTGTAGAAACAATCCTATAAATCAAAATTAAGCATGTTTCTACCCCATGAATTCTTAAGCAATAATTCAGATTTAAAATATACTCAATATGCTTAAGAACACAAAATAGCAAGCAAATCAAAAAATCAAAAACATGAACAAACACCAAAAAGGCTGAAATCCTCAAGTCCCCAGCAGAGTCGCCAGTTGTGAGACATGGAAAAAAATCAATTTAATGATTTCCTAATCATCACACGGGATTATATAAAACAAAGAGTCGCCACCATTCAATTTAGGTGTGAATGGACACCAAAATATTAAATAAGCACAAAAGGCAAATTTTATGGCAAAATATCCCTCCTAAAAAAACAACCAGAGATGGGTAAGGGGATTAGGTTATGAACAGGGGAAGGTGTTAGGCACCCCTATTCATCCACACAAGGTGGTTGCCAGGCATTGTTCATGTTAAAATAAAGGAAAAAGCTTGCTATAAAAATCAGGAAAAATCACAAAAAAGGCAAAAATATATGGTTTTTACATATGAACAGTCTGATTGATCCAGAACTTTCAAATATGATCATACCATTCTTAGGGTTTCATGATCAAAACAAAATTGAGATAAAATCAAGTACCATCAATTTAAAGTGAAAAATCCAAAAATCTGGCTTCAAGTCAAATTCTAGAAATCTAGAAAAATATGATTTTTATAAAATATTTCAAAATTGAACTTGAATGGTCCAGGACATAGATAAAGCCCAAATTTCACGTTAAATCCAGAAATAAAAACCAAAAATACCCACGTTGATGAAGAACACCAAAAGGGGAGAATTGAGACCGTAGGGTCTTCTCTCAATAATGAAAAAAGGACTCAAAAACAACATCATGAAACCCTAGAATTTATTTTCAGGCTTCTGGATCCATATCTACCATATTGATCATGATAAATCCAGGATCTTAGCCTAAAATCACAAAAATCACGAAAACAGTGTTGTAAGTGCAAAAGTGTGGAAAATCCAAATTTTATCAAAAAGTGGGAATCTCATGCTATAAACATCATAGATTCATGTTATTCATTCAGATATATCATAAAAAGCGTTAAAACATGATCAAGATATTTAAAGCAGCCACATCTCACAGATTAGAGCACATGGGGGTCTACCCTACGGATCCACCTGTTCTCTTTTCCCCTAGTTCTCTTTTCACGTTTTACGGTTAGAGAGACTCTTGAGGTACTTAGAGATAGGTTTGGGTATACAAACACAATCACAGGCCTTATTCTATGAAAAAAACAGATATGGGGTTCTATTCTAGGGATCCACCTGTTCCCCTTTCCCTTAGTTCTCTCTTCACGTTTTACGGCTAGAGAGACTCTTGAGGTACTTAGAGACAAGTTTAGGAATACGAAAACAGATATGGCCTTATTCTACAGCAATAGAGATGATCCTATTACTTCTAGAATCGAAGAAAGAAAAATAAAAAGGGATAGGGGACTTACCTGGATTGAGCAGGCAGGCAGCAGGAGTTCTTTCTCTTCTCTTGGAGCTTCTTAGAATTCCTTGGACTCAAAATTTCGTGGCCTTTTGCTTGAGGAGAGCTCCTCTATTTATAGGCAAACCCAGGGGCATGGTTGGTCCAAGGTTTGAGAAGATAGAGTTTCAGATTGAGTTAAACACAAAGATAATGCCCATCCATGGCCAACAAGGATAAATGAGATAATTCGAACAGATAAATAAAAGAATTCACTTATCCAAGAGAGATATTTGGGTGCAGATAAGGCTCAAAAATCAAAAAGATAAAATTCGCACAAAGACCCCCTTGTCCGTATATATATTACGGTCGTGCCCTGCCCGTATTATTAATACGGGCACGCCGTGACCGTATATCAACTGCAGGTATGACCAGACCGTAAACAAAATACGGTCATGACCAGTTCGGCCAGATTTTACACTTTTTTGACCTGTTTTAAATCCCAATTAATATTTTCAATTATTTTCTCATTTTTAGTGCAATTTGGGGTGTCTACAGATGACATGAAAGATTACTGGGAGAATGTGTCACAAATTCTACTATTTTCCATGACTTGTTTTTGCATATTTCCCAACAGTAGTAGGTTTATTAAATTACTTAATTAACCTTTAAACATGTTTAGAAATTACAACACTTTATACATCTCAATTAAATGCGGCGAATATGGGTAAGTCCTAATCCAGATTGATCATATATATATCTATTTAAGATCTGAATCCGATTTTATTGTGCTAATAATTGGATATTTTAGAGGCCATTTGGAAATGTTTTTTTTTTTTTAACAATTTGAAAACAAAAAATTTTTCAAACTGTTTTTGTGTTTATAGAAACAGTTTAAGAGAAACTCGTTTGATAATGTTTAAGTCAAGCTCAATTACAATTTTTCTTGCATTTTAATTGCAGAAAAAATTACAATCTTTTTTATAGTTGTTTTACATATTTAAATTGAGGTGACATCTATTTAAGTACCAAAACCCTAGTTAATTTCTTTTTCCTGGCATTCTCCATCTAGTGTAAGTGCTATAATGTTCTCTGCTATTAAAATGCAATCAGAATACCGAAAACACAACAGTTTTTGGAATCTCTTGCATTCTCCTGTTAGCAAGACGCACAGCTCTATACATTTAGATTTAACCTTGGCAAACACGTTTTGAGAAATTTGAAATCTGGTAAATAATTTTTTGACTATTTGAGCCCATGACACTCATCATATCATATGCAAAGTATGCACTAAAACTGGGAATAACACTAAAGAAAAGTTATGCCCAATCACACATAGGGAGATGTATTTCATTTTAAGAGACACTTATGCAGTCCTTTGGAGAGGAAGATCCCACTGAAACATATTTTTTTAATATCTCGATCAGTTCATCATTCAGGATGAAATTAATCTGAAATGGTCTTTTACGACTTAAGAGAAATTAATCTGGGTCAAACCCAATTGTAATAGCCTTTATGGAACTAGTAATAAATAAAAAAATTTACCAAAATACCCTTGTGAGCAACGTTTGGTCTTTCCAAAGTTTATCATGAAAAATCAACCCATAATTGATCTTAGACAAAAAGGCCCCCTAGCTACTGTTGGTGAGCATATTTTGTCCTAAATTCGGAATACCTTTCAAACAACCATTTTGCCCTTGTGCCTCACTTGGGACCAAGTAATGATCAAATTCTATGACTAAGAATATGTTTGTATTTAATGTCAAAAATACTTGGAGAAATTATGGAAAAGGGTCACTTTTGGCTGATATTTATAAAAACATGCCACTAAGATGTCGAATTGCAGAAAATAACCACTTTTTGTCGAAAATTAACTTCAAGGGTCACTTCTAAAAAATAATTAAAAAATAGTGTCATTTTATTATATACTCCACGTACGATGTGCTCACATTAGACAGAATACGCTCGTGTTCCATGTAAGACGAGCATCCCACATAGAATACGTTTGTGTTCCATGTAAGATGAGCTTGTGTCTCATGTACTAAGCTTGAGTCCTATGTATAATGAGCTTGTGTCCCAAGAAAATGATCCTCAAATTTAATTATTTTTTAAAAGTAATCCTATAATTTAATTTCGATGGACATTTTTATAAATATTGACAAAAAGTGGCCCTTTTCTGTAATTTTGGATCTTAGAGGCATATTTTTATAAATATCGATGAAAAGTGACTCATTTCCATAATTTTCCCAAAATACTCTCAATTCACGTAATTTTGGTCAATTATAATTTGAAACTGCCCAAAATAACCATTTTGCCCTTGTTGCTCTAGTTCGCATGTAAACGAGGTTAGATCTAGAATTCGGGTTCATATTTGGAATCTCCGTTGAAGTTGCTCTGTATTAGGGTTTGATTTGATTTTTAGATAAAGTCAGGTTGTTTCAAGGTAAGTGCAACTACATGCATTTAGTGAATTGAACATTTTCTTGTGATGGTATTTTTGCCATTTTACTTTGTGGACGATTGCCTTGCATCATCCATAATGTCACATGACATGGAAAAGAATTTTTAAAGGGAAGTCCTTTTTGGATTAAGATTTCTATTTATTGAGGAATCAATTATATGGAATATATGTGACATTTAAAAATTTTATTTTTAATTATGCACCACCTTTTTTCGACCATTAGGAGAATGCCTTCTCCTAATTAGAGGAGGGAAAAAAAATATCATAAACTAGAAAGGAATCGTAAGGATTGAGCGATATTGAAAGACGGAATGAAATCATGTGCTGCAAGAGGTTGCGTGCAACATCTCACGACCTATGTTTTTTCATATTTTTCAATGTAAAAAAGACAATTTCATATTAAAAAAATAGGTCGTGAGATTTTGCATGCGGCAGAGTATATGTACTCTATTTTAGGCTTGGAGTATTGCAGGAATATTTCAAGGAACCATTGAAGGAGAATAAAACAGGTTTGTAGTGTAAAGGAACCATGAACGATAAAAAAGGTTCATTTTTTGCTATGATAATTGTTACGCTAGACAACCACACAGCATAGTATTGATTGAAGTCTAAAATTAATCCCTTATAGGGTTTATCATTAAGGTTTCAGTTACAGGATAGATCAAATAAATTAACAAAAGAATCCCTAATAATTACATGGCTTTCAATGGCATGGATGTTCTTGTCCATTTATGCTTTTTGACTCGACGTTGATTGAGACCCAAAAGAAAGCTTGCTTTATATGTTGAGTAAATCACATCGGCAAAGAGAGGAAATTGTAGAGCAGCAAAAAAGGTGATTGGAACACAAGCTAAAGCAATAACCAGCTTTTCAACCTGTGCAAATAGATCATGACCAAGGACAATAAAGAAGGTTGCAGAAAAGGCTACGATCATTGTCACAATGGAGATGAAGAGTGTTAGAAGGCCAATTATCAATCTCATGGGTAATAAGATTAGGAAATCTGTTTCTGCATAGCGCGAAGTGAGAATGGATAGAAATGTTAAAATTGAAGTGACAGACGAGAATAGCGATACTGCATCAGATATGGCAAAAACCATGAAAGCCTTGGTTTTTAAGAAATGAGGAGTACCATCGACATCCTTGTTACCACCTGGGACAGTGAAGGCTGCAGCAAACATTACCGTTGCAATAAGTGTTCCAGCAAGTATGCAAGAGTTTGCAGTAGCCTTCATCCATTCTTCTCCTCGCCTCTTTAGTAATTTGTGCGCCTTTGTGAATAAAACTCGAGGTGATTTCTGATCGCAATTTTTCATCTCTCTATATATAGGTATCACAATGCGTTCCACTTCCTACACTTTCAGGAAGAAAAGGTTGTTAATAGCTAGGAGAGTGCAAAAGTGTGAAATCATAGCAATTTGGGAAGAAAATTGTTTGAAAACTAATTCAAAACATTGGCAAACCTTAGTTAGCGAATATATAAAACAAATCTGTTGTTTAGGAGGGACAATCACCTTGAACCAAATGAGTTCCTCTTGCATTTGTAATGCTGCCCCTGAAATCTTGCTAAGGTGGCTTTCCGGTGCCAACATCCCGGCTAAGTGCAACAAGTTGTTTTGATATATGTCTTTGTAAATGGCTATCCGATCTTTAATTGCACCAATCCTATATATAAGATTGAAGACCTTTTTCTGACGACAAGCCACTGCAACGTGAAACATGGTTTGTCCTTTGTAATCAACTGCGTATACTAGATCAGGATAAGATTCGATTAGAACAGTTACAAACTCAACATTCCCGAATTCCGTGGCAAGAAATAGTAATGATTTAAGTTCTGGAAATATTGGATCATAATATTTCTGAACTTTTGCCCAAAGAAGGTTGAGTAGTAGCTTCCGCGCCTTCCGGGGCGTTAACTTAGCTCTGCAATCAGTGGGTTCGTCACCTGGGGTAGAGAACAAAAACTAAATGATCTTAAAATTAAATGAAATGTCTAAAAGATAGACATATCTGTTAAGTCGGTGACAAAAACGACTAATTAGAAAAAAAAAAAGAAATGGCCTGGCCCATACCGGATATGGATGGGACCCAAGGGTATTAAAAAAAACTATAAGAAGGGGTTCCCCCCTCCATCTCCATGTAAGTCGAAAATTACGAGTATTTCTTCTTCTTCATTTTAAGAGAAAGCTTTCAGCAATTTTCTACAAATGGAAGGCTTAAAGCCTTCCATTTGTGGGTTTCCGAAAAGGATATCCAAGTTGTAAAATTTTTTATCCTCATCTAGTAAAAGTGATCAGTGGTGTTCGAGGATGTAGGTACTTACTGAACCTCGTTAAATTCTGATGTTCTTTTATTTAGCTTTTTGTATTTACATTCTACCCTAGCATTCCTGCTTTTGTATTTATTTCTCAAATTATTTATTCCAATAGCATCAGTTCTTATTTGTAAACCTAGTATAGTGGTGTGAGAGATATGCTGTGTTGCTAAATGCATGTCTAGGAAAATTTTGTCAAAAGGGCTTTAATCGCCTAAGGAGGCTAGGTCTTAACCGGGAGTGTTTGTGACCCTTTAATTTCCTAGGAACTTTCCTGATGCATTTTGCATACAAAACTCCTCACTTCTAAAAATTATTTCAAAAACAATTTATATATAGTATATAATATATATATTAAAAACATTTTTACAAAATCACCGGCGGGTATTTTAAGTCCAACTTTAATATGAATTAACTTGATATACTATCTTATTTAAAGATTGGTGGTTCTCTTATTTAGCATTTACATAAGTTCATTTATCACACACACAACCCGACAAGTCCATATATTTAGTCCTCTTAGAACTATCAATTGTTTGACATGGGTAAAGTTATGTGCATAATAAATGAATAAACATAAACCTATCAGATCTAGGGATAAACAAGTCAATCATGATTGAAACACCTTTTCACTTCAGTAAATATTCTAAAAGGTGTTCTATATTTGATCAGGTCAAATGCATATACTCTTACATTACTCCCACTTATTTGCTTAAGTTCTCTACCATGATGATGGGGTTATAACCCATCTTATAGCAGCACAATAAGTGTAGACACACACGAAATAATATGGTCTAGAACTTTATGGGTTTACAAGGACTTGAAAAATCATTACTAGCTCCCTGCTTCTGGTTCATAAACCATTAGCATGATTTTACTATAATGTTGCCCAAAATTAAATTTCCATTTGAAATCTCATTTCAAATTAAATACCCATGATAACATATATCCATATGTGAAATAAAAGACGAGAATAAAATAATAATTTAATTTGTTTTAGGGGTATACATGATACCACCGACTAGGATGGGTTTGGGGTATTTGGCCCCCTCTTGACATAGGCATGTGTTGAATGCGTTTCTTCTAGTCCACCAGTTGTGATTTTGTTTGGGGTTTGGGCCCCATTATTGAAATGGGCCATGCAACCATACGTTTCATGGGTTGTACCATGGAGCGCACTAGATGACTCCTTCCCGCATACGTCTGTTTCACGATGGTACCACCGAGTGGTACCAGAGGAAACAGTCAGGGTATAATGTCTTTTGTGAGCGTATCTATATATTAAGCGAAAGGGGGTGGCGATTGACGTGTCACCCCCCCGTTGCTTCGGAGGCTCGGGACAGTCTCGCGTGCTTCGGCGTTCCCGAGCCTCCCAATAAATCAGACAAAAAGCGGCCGTACTTTTTTATTTTGGTTTCAAACGACAAAAATAATTCACATTCAGTGTTTAAGTTTTTTTGTAATTTAAAATCAGGCGTATCTTCTTATAAAGCGCCGCAATGTTTGACTTTTCGGTTTTAAAAAATAATTTAGATTTAGTCATATACTTTTTATAATAATTCCAAATCAGTAATAAACAAAAAAAATTTCGTTTTTCGGTTTAAAGCATTTATTTAACTGCCGTAACTTTTGCCTTTCTTTGGTTTTTAAAAATAATTTAGATTTAGTCATATCATTTTATAATAATTTCAAATCAGGAATAAACAAAAACAACTTCCGATTCAGTTTTAAAGCATTTATTTAATAATAAAAAAAAACGTGCCGCAACTTTTCGTTCTTCGGTTTTTGAATCCCAAGCATTTATTTAATAATAAAAAAAAACGTGCCGCAACTTTTCGTTCTTCGGTTTTTGAATCCCTCTTTCTACACCTCCTTCTGTCTCCCCTTCTCGGTCTCTATCCTTCTTTCGTCCCTCTTGCTTTCTCACTCACTCCCATTGTGGAGGGGGGATACGGGAGCGGGGGTTCCTTCTCCCGCAAGTTTCCACCTGCAGCCTCCGGGCTCTTCTTGACTGTTCCAGAGGCTCTTTCTTGAAACCTCTTTCGAAGGTCCTAGAATTGCCAGATCCCTTTCCTTCCTCTCTATCTCCTATCTTCCTTTCTGATCTTCTCTCTCTTGTCGAAAGCCCTTGCTATATTTCCCTGGCAGTGGCGAAGTCATCGGCGGTGGTTGCGCAAAAAATAATAATAATAAACTTTTTTTCTTCATTAAGTACACAAAGCATGAGTGAACTTCTTTTCTATATCATCTGAAACAACTATTTTTAAAGAATTTAGAACCACCCCGGTGACGTTTCGTTTGCCAAATCTAGCAAACTCTTTGCATTAGAAATCTCATTGCCTTGATTAGGAGCAGCACCCTCTGACATGGCTTCGACTTATCAGAAGCCTAAAATGGCAATTATGGAAAAGTGCCAAGATTTGGGATCTGAATATTGAATTTATCGTGTTGACCCCAACTATTTGGGATGTGGCATTTTTTCTAATGTTAAGACTTTGTTATTGTTTTCAATTTTGAGTTTGCTGTTTCCTAATGAGCTATTCAACTATTTATTAATATGTTATTATTATTATTATTTTGGCAATGTAGACAATTCAATTTTTTCACCAAAAGTTTTTTTTTAATAGTAGTAGTACTCTAATTAGCTGGACATCTTTCATTGCATGGATAGACATTGATTCGCATTGTCAAACAGATCAAACTACTGCCACTCCTATGACTTGATATATTGCTTCCTAGCAAATCCCACAAAATTCAACGTTTACAATTTATGAAATTATCAGATCTTTTAATAAACAACATTTTTAATGCTTAATAGTAGTCACATATCTTTTGGTTTTACTTTATTCTTATTCTATTTCATTTTCATTTCAGGACCTCACAACTGTTTCATGGAGCTTGCAATGTTTTATAAGAAGGGAATTCTTATATCCATTTTCAAGACAATATATTTATAACTACTACTCCTATGACTCACACTTTTGAAGTTTCCTGTACATAGCACATACTACTAATCCATGTATTTATATCCATTTTCACGTTCATGTAACTATATGAGGTTTGTCACACCAGGTGTATTTTAAAGTTCTTATGAGATAGTGTTTGCCGTTTAGATAATTAATTCTAATTCTGTTATATATTGTTAATATATTAACTTTCAAGTTCTACCAAAAAATAATATTAACTTTCAAGACAATATATTAAATAATTTATTTTTTAATAATTTTTCGAACGTATTTGCCCGTGCAAAGCACGGGCAGCATGCTAATTATATCTTAATTTTGCACGGGCAGCATGCTAGTTATATCTTAATTCACCCTGATGAATGCACTTAAGGCTCCAACTGTCATTGAGAATTATGCAGGGGCGGTAAAGAGTATATAAAGGATTTGAACTCTTCAATACCTGTGAGACGATCTAAAAATAAGGAGATCCATCTCTGCCACCAACATACTTGCTGACTTCCCTCTCGAACTAGCACATGCAATGCCGTCTCGCCCTCCTCGTTTCTAGCTCTCGCCACTGATTCGTGACGCTCGCCCTTCGCGTTTCCAGCTCTCCATTCGTGACGCTCTACTATTAGTAAGGCCACATCTGAGTATAAATGGACAATCTAATTGTCAGGACATGAAAGGTAGCAATGAAAGAATCATTTTTTGATTAATAATAATAATAATAATGCCAAATTACCAAACAACTTTCCGTCAATACTTGCAAAAAATAACTTATTGAAATCGTCATCTTCTAGAGATTCCAAATCAGTCACATCGACAAGATACCACGCCATGTCCCTGTGCCCTAACAAAGCAGCGATAAAGAGTGGGGTAACTCCTTTGGCACCTCGGATATTTGGTAAATTTGTATTCCTGTCCACCATCAACCTTGCCATCTTCACATTTCCTGATGCAGCAGCAAAACAAAAGGCTGTGTTTCCCCCGTTATCTTTTATCTCTAGGTGCTCGGGTTTCATCCGTTGCAGCAGCTCCTTCAAAAAAGATTCATGTTTCATTGCAGCCGCTAAGTGCAGAGGAGTCTCTTGTCCCTCTGTGATCCTAGAATGAACTGCTTCTGGATACTCCTCAATTACACCTCTAGCAACAGGCCAATTACCCTCAAGTGCAGCTTGATACAGGGGGCGATAAATATCTCGGTACCTCTGTTTTGCGCCCTCTACCAAATAACAAAAACGAACAGTGAAATGTGAATCGCACAAGGAGATATATATTAAAAAAAACTAACTTTTAGGTTTTAGTGGTGCTTTTTAAAAATAATCCTAATTTAGTCATCAAATTCTTGATAATTCAGAATTAGTGATACTTTCTTAACATAATTGTGAATCAATGTTCATGAAAGAGTCTTCTCTAAAAATACCCTCAACTTGTACTTGTACAAAAATTTGTTTGTTATAATGCTTTAACGAAGTTAATAAGTATTTTGAGGTACTTTTGAAAGAAGATCTTATGTGAACCGTAAAACGACTTCCTTTTTGTGTATCAAGATGGCACTCATTCTCGGGATGAGAAGATTTACTAAAATGCTTTCTGCCATGAGATATAGAGCATCCCGCTTTCATTGTTGGCTTTTCATAATTATAAATGTTTGATATGGGTTCATTTATCTATATTAATACAAAAAGAGCGAGGGAGATTCGGGTTTGATATTTCATGCCTGAAACGCCCCTCAACTTTTCTCCATTTTACATATTTATGTATTTACGCCACATCATAACTAACCAAGATTGTGTTTTAAGCCGGCCAAAAAAAATTATTTATAAATTAATTAGGGGTTTTGGAATTTGGCTTCCTAGTTAAAAGAGGAAAAAAAAAAATCATGTGATGCTTCACGCAAGAGCATCTTATGGCTACGACAAAAAGCTTGCGGGTGATGTCATACTTGATGACATGAAGCAACTATTGAAATTTTGATATGATTGACTTGTAAAAGCCCTTGTAATACAAAAGATAGCACGACTTACCACCCATTGGAGAAGTATAAGGAGAGGATTGGATATCCTCACTCCGGTCGAATTGGCTCTCCTTAGAGGATTGGATATCCTCACTCCGGTCGAATTGGCTCTTACTCGGACCAGCTTTGGGTTTATTTTCTGGTTCATACTCAACTGCTGTCTCATCCTCTTCCACAATTTCTTTCAAAGAAAGCTTCGCCTTCCCGCGAGATGAATCCGCTTCAGGTTGGATTTGATCAATTGGGTCGATTGTGATGTTAATGCCACTATCGTCACCTCCATAAGGGGGCACAGACGATTGATGGGGTGAAAATTGTTGAGGAAGAGTACTGTGATAGTCCAGCGCTGGGTTGCTTACAAATTCAAGATTAATCCCAACGTCTTGCAGGGGCAAGACTACTGCATTTCTAGATCTTCGTCTGGTGACAAGAGGCTCCACATGCTCTTCGAGATGGTTGACCATTCCATTCTCCGGATCCATTAATTGAAGCTATAAAAAAAATTTCTCCAAAAGTTCAAAGCCGGAAGCAAGAAATCACCTACAAATGAAAAGCGAAAAACTACATTTCTAATTAACCGTTATGATGCATATGTTAAGAAATTAATATAACTAAATATATAAAGTTCACCGAGCTTTAAGTTTTTGGTAGGATTGGTGTTCTATATATACAACATATAGATAGGCATTTGCTTATCCAGAAATCTAGATCCATATATGTTATACTCTTACTCCTTTTAGGGTTTCATTGTCTTGCAGCTCTTGCTATATACCTATCACCATCAAACATACGTACCAAAAGAATTAAGTCTGAGGACCAAGTGCTACGGAAATTAATTAAAACACAGCATGCATTTGATCTCAGTGAAGATGATAAAAATTTTAAGTTACAGAAGCATCCAAGCATTACCTCTGGAAAGATCGCAGCTTAAGGCGAGGAAGACAGCAAAAAGCGATGAATGTCTAGTTTACAAACGAGAGTCACGAGAAAAATCGGCTGAGGGACTCTGCAGTCTCTATCTATAATGTTATTTGCAGTATATATGAGATGCCGTTCACTTATTGTTTATTCATTTTCTTAGTTTTTATTTTTAATTTTTTGTAGAACCCACATCTAACGGGAGTCCTTAAATACGGGACGGAATCGTCTACCGCATGAAAATGCGGCAGACGGTACCGCCCCCATGTGAACCGTGAGATGCTCCCATCTCACGGTTCACGTTTTTCAAATTTTTTTTTTTGAAAACACAGCTCACATTGAAAAATGTGAGCTGTGAGGGGGCGGTATCGTCTGCCGCATCTTCTCGCGGCAGACGATTTCAGCCCCTTAAATACTACAAATAAAAGTGTTGACAGAGACCGTAAAATCCACATTCCGGAGAAAAACAGCTCTTTTTTTTTTATATAATGGCAGAAAAACAGTTCGTTACCCAAGAAAAGCAATTCCTCTACGCTTTTACTGTAAAAGGCTTTTACGGTAAAAGGACAAGCGAGGAAAAGGCGTTGGGCACCAAACAGCTTTATAAACGAGACACCTTTGCTTACAACCAAGGTTTTGAATTTCGATGCACCTGGGCGTACCGCCCAAGGCACCGAACGGCATTTCATCGACACACCAACGAAATGCCGACGATTCGCCGAAAAACAAGTTTTTCCGTGGTTTCTGGCGAATCGGTCGAAATTTCTTCAGCGTGCTGACGAATTTCGACAAAAACATATCAATTTGCTTTTTTTCCCAAAAAAATCAAAAATTTTACAACAACTCAACAAGCATAAGTTATATACTTCAAAACTGCACTTAAATTACCATAAGCATCAATACTATATCTCAGAAATCATGAAAACACAATGTGGCATGTAAATATAATGATCGAGCCTATCGGGGTGATGCCTGTGTTCGCTGTGTTTAAACTTTAAACTTTAAATAAAAAATAACAAAGATGATCCAAATTTTAAATTAAACTAAAACAATAATATATGAAGTAAAAAACATATAATCATACCGTCAAATCAGACATGAAATGAATGATGTGGTGACTCAAACCCTGATCTCTCGCCAATAAAATGATAGTAGCGCTTCCATCCCATCCGAAATCTGTATTCTCTCTTATATGCACGGACATGTTGCTCATACTCCTCCTGTGTCATATGAGCCATGATACCAACTGGAGGGAAATCATCATAATAGTAGCACGTCTCTTGCTCTGGTGGTGACGGAGGAGACGGCGCAAGATAACCGGGATGCTCGTATGGAAGGGCTACTGCTGCAATTCCAATACCAATAGGTACAACATGCACAATAGGCATAGGATAATAGCCATACAGATATGGATTCACTGGAAAGATCCCAAATGGATCAGATGTCTGTATGTGTGCTCCAGGATATCCGTATGATGTACTGTAACTACTACTATCTGATGAATCTGCTAGCCCAAGCTGCTGAGGATAGTAGGCTGGATAGTGTCCCTGGGACAGCTATGGTGGATAGTGAGGATACTGCTCTCCATAAGAACTCGATGATCCTCCAACATCTAAAGATCCAAAACTTTGTGCCACAGAGGACGAGTCATCGTGCATCCCTATATGCTGTCTCTCCTTGCCTTTCCTCCTCTAAAAGGAATATCCTCCACTCTCATCACGATCTCTATCTCTATGGTCAGTATCCTGTGTGGTATGATGGAAAGCTGCATTTCCAGTAAATGGGCTCAACCCCGGGCCACTGGTGCCAACACCACCATAACCACCACTAGCACCACCATCTCCATCATCATCATCTGAAGATCCGGACTCATCCTCATCATCTGTCTCCTCCTCAATGACCTCATCAGTCTCCTCCTCCTCTGACAATGAAACATGCCTACGGGCTGGGACTGGGGCTGGTGTCGTCGCAGTAGCAGAGGAAGGAACAAATCTGATGAGGTTATCCAATGAGTCTCTGCGAACTTCCCCCCTCTCCTCTTCCATAGCTGCGTCTACATCGATGCCCAACTCTGCTGCAGCCTGTGATATGACTGGGCTAGGACTACGATCAGGCTGATCCATCTCAACACATCTAACCCACTCTGCAAATGGATCCTCGTCATCGACTTCATTACTGAATAACACATCCAAAGGATCCTTCACAGTCGTGACGGCGGTGCCGCGCTCTATCTCTAACTGCTTCGTCCTCAGTCTCATGTTATAATGGCAGAAGACCAACTTCTGTAACCTCTGATAAGCTAGCCGATTCCTTGCTTTGTGTATATGAGTGCGAACGTACTCCAATTGCGCTCACAAGCAGAAGGGGATGCTGTCTGAGCCAATATTCGACACGCTAACTTCCTCAGTGTAGGGGCACTTGTGCCATACATCGCCCACCATTCACCTGGATTTACAAATAGAAAATATTAAGAATTATTTAGAAATTAGAAATTTAAAATATTAATATTCATAATCCCTTGTCACTTACACGGCATCATCTTGTTCCTCGACGCAATCGCCGTAGTCAACCCGAATGAGCCCAACGCATCTCTAAATTGTATCAGCTGGTAGTGGAATAATTTGAAAAGGTCAATACTTAATAATTAATATAACTATTAAGAAGAAGTGATATCCATAACATAAGTGAAGTTAAATGCTACGGCCCCTACCTCATTTCCAAAATCCCCAACTGATTCTAAATGGGGGTCCAACTTCATGCAAACCTCGTGGACACGAGTGCAGAGATCGTGCTGTGCGCCAAGATTATCATTATAATGATATTTGGGATTCAAATAATACGCTACATTGATGATTACAAGAAAAAACATCAGTACAATAATTAAAATATAATTATAAACATGATTCAACATAAAATGATTCAAATAAAATTGTAATTATACCTCCTGCATGCAAAGGATGACCTAGCGACTTGTACCATCTGTCTTTAACAATCTTCAGTATCCACTTATGTGATTTGGGTGCTACGGCCTTAATTTGAGCTTTCATCACCGCCATACACTTAAAAATGGATCCTACGGTAGGATAGGAATCTGTGTCAAGCAGCCGCAGTATACGATATATGGGGTGTAGTATAGCAATCAACTCTCGCACATGCTCCCAAAAAGTATTGGACAAAACAATCTCTTCTACTCTCCTCTCGGTCTCTTTGGGACTCTGAGCACAACTCGTCCAATCGTCACTAGTAAATAGAGATCTCAATCCCTGCTTGTGGCTCAGAATACTATCCAATGCAATATAGTTCGTACCGAATCTGGTAATCCCCGGCCAAACTATATCCCCACCACATCTCTCTCTCATCTTCGCTAGTATGAAATTATGGTTGTACACAAATGTGGTGAGTGCTCGTGCATCCTTCAATGTCGTCAGCACATTGCTTCTCTTGCCAATCTCCTTTAGTATCAAGTCAATGGAATGTGCAGCACAGGGCGCCCAATATAGGTTATACTACCGCTGTAATGTCTCGCCGGCTTTCTTGAACGCACTAGCACTGTCTATCACAATCTGAACGATGTTCTGAGGACCAACCTCCTGTACCACGCTCTCTAATAAGCTGGCAATATAGGGCGCATCCTTGATATTGTGTGATGCGTCAACCGATCTCAAGAACACTGCCCTGCCTCTACAATACACCATGAAATTTATGATGGACAGTTTAGTAGGACTTGTTCATCCATCACACATGATTGTAACTCCAAACTGCTCCCAGTGAAGTCGTAGCGATGTAATAAACTCTCTCATCTCTGCCTCCTCCTGATCCAAGTATGTACTCATAATCTCCCGTGGTGTAGGAGGCAAGACTCCCTGACCCGACTCCTGGATAACATCGACCATGTTCTTGAAATGGGGGCTCGCTGCTGCATTCGCTAGAATGTGATTGAAGATAAAAAATTTTGATATAAACTTCCCCATTTTCTCCCTGACAGTGCCTTTGCTCCACACATCCTTCAATTTCTTCTTCTTGGCACTAGATGAACGCCACATACTTGGCTCCATAGGATAATCGGGCATCCTGGTGCTAGGTCCAGCCCCAGCCCCATGTCTAGAACTAGGAGTAGGAGAATCAACATCAGCTGCACCTGCATCTCCTCTAGAAGTACCACCCCTGTGAAATCCCATGCCTCGCAACCTCTACCCTCTCAAACTCAGACTGTAAAGATGCTTGCACTGAGGCTCTGAATGCTACCCTTTCTCCCTCTGTCACATACTTGGATGGGTACACCATATCATCGTCGTCATCAATATCAGGAGCCATAGAGGGTCCGATAGGCTCTGCCAATCTACGTCTAACCTCCTCCCATGCATGCCTCTTCCCCTCCCTAGCTGCACTCCCTGATGCCAAGTGCTGTTGCATCAACCTCTGAACCTCTGGAGGGACTTGACGACAGTTGGCCACGTTACTGTAGCCGTGTGCCAAATGCTGCTTCAACCGTGATACTCCACCACCCTTTATGACTTGGTGGCAATAGTTGCAGACCGTCTTATTTCTGTCTCCCTCGTATCTCGTGCAATGGGCCCAACCAATATCCTGTCTCCTACCACCATCTTTGCCCTCTCCACTGCCAGATGCCATACTATCTATCCGTCTGACTATCTCTAACAGACTAACAAAAAAGTACTACACTGGAATCCGAACACCTGCACAAACGCACAGTAAGTCAATAACAGAGCACAATAACAAATTATAAATATTAATCCACATTAGACAATACTAACATTACCAACTAATTATAATTTCTTATTTATAATTTATAAACTATATTATTAGTTATGAATTTTATGAATAATTTGGGATTAATTAATTCGAAAAATCATAATTATATAAAAAAATTATAAACACTCTGATTCTTCAAAATAAATTGTTCTATAAAGACTATAATAAACAAATTATCTTTAGGAATTTAATTTGCGTACTTATATTTTTTTATTAATTTTATGAATAATTAACTAATTTTCAGATTAATAAATTTAAAAAAATCACAAATACATAAAAAATTATATAAATTCCAATTTCTTAACATAAATCATTCTACAATAAATAAATCAATTTTATGAATTTAATTTGAGTATTTATCTTTTTTTTATTAATTTTATTAATAACTAATTAATTTTCGGATTAATTAATTCCAAAAAATAAAAAAATATATAAAAAAATTGTATAAACTCCAATTATTTAACATAAATCATTCTACAATAACTAAATCAATTTTATGAATTTAATTTGAGTATTTATCTTTTTTTATTAATTTTATTAATAACTAATTAATTTTCGGATTAATTAATTCCAAAAAATCAAAAATATATAAAAAATTATATAAACTCCAATTATTTAACATAAATCATTCTACAATAACTAAATCAATTTTACGAATTTAATTTGAGTATTTATCTTTTTTTACTAATTTTATTAATAATTAATTAATTTTTGGATTAATTAATTCCAAAAAAATCAAAAATACATAAAAAAATTATATAAACTCAAATTTCTTAACATAAATAAATCAATTATATGTATTAAATTTGGCAACTTATCTATTTTTCTTCATTTTATAAATTATATATCAATTTTCAGATTTAAGAATTAAAAAATATTTTAATTTTCTAAAAAATTACTCCGGGGCACCCATTTGTAGATCGGGTGTCCCCATATAACATATATAATTATTAAAGTAAACAACATTATTTATCTAATTTAAATGAATAAAAAAGAAATTATATTCATTTTCGACGCAAATAATTGCAAAAAATATATTTTTTGTGCAAAAAATAAAACGCCGACACCCATCTGTAGATCGGGTGTCGGGCTTCAACATATAATAAAATCAGCACATTTCACAAGCTTTACATCAAAAAATTTTGAAAAAAACGACCTTACCCCAACGTGTGCAATGAACATCGCTTGATTCTCCACAAAATCCACAAAATCCTATCTCAAAGCAATGTAATCTTGCTAGATTATGAAAAACGAGCAAAACTGTGCCTAATCCACTCAAAAATCGAGCCAAAATAACCCCCCCCCCCCTAAGCATATGGCTAAACCCCCTTCGTCGTCCCCTGTTTGTTGATGTGCAAGTCGATAAAATGCCACGCGCACTGCGCACGTTTCGTTTTCAAAAAAAATGCCGACCACCGCCGAGTGAAATTTCGCTCGGCACGGTCGGCATTTCGAAAAATATCGTTGGGGGCACGACCCCAGCGATTTCCCCCGGCGAAACGCATCGCCGGGGGTGTCGGCGTGCCGCCGAAATTGTAAACCTTGCTTACAACCAGGTGTTGGCGTGCCGCCGAAATTGTAAACCTTGCTTACAACCAACAATTATATCATCTCTCAGTAGGAGTGCCTGCTTACGAAAACAAAAGAAAGATAATAACGAATAATAAAAAATAAAAAATAAAAATAAAAACAAAACAATAAAAAATAAAAATAAGAACAAAAAGAAAGATGTTTGCCTTCCGTACAACAAGCCATGCCTCCAGCGGGCCCATCACTGATAGGATTCATTATTCGTATGTACGCTGTAGGTCAGAACAACCCAGCTATCATGACTATCCAAAAAAAAAAAAAAAAGACAACCCAACTATCATTCTAATTATATTATTTAAAAAAAATAATAATAATTATAAAATAAACGAGTTGGATTCGGTTTGAGGTTTCCTAATGTGTACAGGCTCAGTCTGACCCAATTGGATTATGATCCGATTCGAACCCGATCCAACTGGCCCGTTACCAGCTCCATCGAGATGTACCCGTGATTCGTGATCAAGGCCAAAATGCCGCATGTGCAAGGGGGATGCCTGTTTGTAAATAATCCAAATCCAGGGGGATGCCTTCTTAATGGAGAGACATCCTAAGACTAAATCAAGCATAGCTCTCCATTCTGGTTATAGCTCTCCATTCTGGTTTTGTAGTCCCGCCATTATCTTTCTTCAAACGTCCCGGGGAAGCGCGCCAAGTAAAGGCAACGAACGCTCAAGAGAGCTTTTAAAGCGTCGCCCCAGTACGCCTAAATCTGATAGACTCACCGTCAATGAAAATAAGGATGGGAGACTTCTCTAGGCAGCTATCTAAAGTTAGATATAAATCGCTTCTTTTGCTAATTAGTCCTCATTTTCGCTTTCTTATTTTGGTTAATTAACTATATTTTACTAATTAGTCTAATTAAACGTAACTATATTTTTAAAAAAATGAAATATCTATATCTATATTTTATTAAAATATCGACAGCTATACTTGGATAATTATATTTTATTATATAATAGGATACATAAAAATATGAAGGAAAAATGGACGGAATCATATTTTTGAAATTAATATTTAATATTGGACGATCAATATCAATATCAATATTTTATTAAAATATAGGTATAGATAACTATAGTTCAATCTCTAAACCTAGGCATAATAAATAAATATAAAAAACAAAATATTATTTTTTAAGAAAGTGATTATGACTATTAAAAATAAAATTTTATATAATTGACTAGTGTTAAAAAAAGCATCACTACTTTCTAATTACGAACAATCAGGTGACTAAATCTGGGTTCTTTAAAAAAAACAGCATCACCGGCACGTGGGAGGCACTTCAATGAGAGCCGTACGATATGTCTACTTCTCTGACAATAATGAACAAAAGCACGCACGATAGCTTATAGAGCTATGATATAGTGTGAGGGACCACATTATAACAAGTTAATGCAGGTAGGAACCAGTACGAGCAAATTTAAGAAAGTTTTGGTCTCCCGTCTTCCCCCGTGGGACAACTATACGGTAGATATTATTTCGTTACTCATATGTAGAGCTGTAAATGGATCGGATCATGATCCGTTTACCGTTCGGTTTCGATTAAATTATCCGATTTAATCGGATTTTTAACCGATTAAATTATCCGTTGGGTCGGATTCGGATCCAAATTTCAGATCCGTTTATAATTGGATTCGGATTCGGATCAGGGCATATCCGTCCGATTAAGATCCGAATCCGATTAGATTTAAGGTATAACTGTAATTTATTAGAATTAGTAAGGGTCTTCAACTAATTTACTAGTATACTATATATACCCTCCCACACACAAGACCTAACCCTAACGCTCCCTCCCAACTCTCAAACTCTCCATCTACGAGCTGTGACAGCCGACAAGTATCCCTAACCCTAACTATAGATCAAATCCCCTTCATTCTCCTCTCTTCATTCTCCTCTCTCTTTGGTTTTGCTTATTTTTTTCTGATGATTTTTATTGAACGGCTAGGGTTTTGATTTATGGGAGGAGTAATCGATCTCAACACCATCAAGGAAGACGACGGTGATGTCCATGGCGCTTCAACTTTGGCTTCTACTAGTTCATTTCCTCTATCTTCATGTTCGTCGGCTGCTTCGGGGTCTAGTTATTGGAAATCTGGTTCGTCTTCTTCGGTTTGCCTAAAGCTCTTGTGTTGTTACCTCTTTAGGAAGCAAGTCCATGCTGTTGTTCCTGTAGTGATTGATTTTGAACCTTTGTTTTTAGGGAAACCTACTTGTTCATAATAGTATGGATGCCTTGGCTGCAGCAGCATTGTCATATGGTCGTGATGAAGGTCCCAAGTTGGTAAGCTCCCACAACTTATATATTCTTTGTTTGGAGATGTTATTGTAGACACCCCAAATTGCACTACAAAATGAGAAAATAATAAAAACATGTAATTAGAGCTTAAAACAGGTCAAAAATGCATAAAAATTGAATAAACAGGCTTTGCTCGTATTTCATTCACGGGCCAGTCGCGCCCGAAAATTCTCTACGGTCAGGCGCGCCCGTGGAAACTATACGGTCACCATTGGACTGTATTGCATTTACGGTCACTAAAGACTCGTGCGAGTTTTGTCCTTCTCTCGATTTCCGAGCTTTATCTTTAGTCCAATATATCTTTAAATGAGCGAATTACGTATTTTATTCGCTGAAGCCACCTTGGTTGGCTATGGATAGGCATTATCTTATATTTAACTTAAACTGAAATTCTATCTTGCCAAATACTGGACCAGCCTTGCCCCTGGGTGTGTCTATAAATAGAGGCTCTCTCCTCTAGCTAAGGGCCACGAAATTTTGAGTCCAAGGAATTCTAAGAAGCTCCAAGAGAAGAGAAAGAACTCCTGCTGCCTGCCTGCTCAATCCAGGTAAGTCCCCTATACCTTTTTATTTTTCTGTCTTCAATTATAGAAGTAATAGGATCATCTCTATTGCTGTAGAATAAGGCCATATCTGTGTTTTTGTCTTCCTAAACTTGTCTCTAAGTACCTCAAGAGTCTTTCTAGCCGTAAAACGTGAAGAGAGAACTAGGGGAAAGGGGAACAGGTGGATCCCTAGAATAGAACCCCATATCTGTTTTTTCATAGAATAAGGCCTGTGATTGTGTTTGTATACCTAAACTTGTCTCTAAGTACCTCAAGAGTCTCTCTAGCCGTAAAACGTGAAGAAAGAACTAGGAGAAAGGGGAACAGGTGGATCCGTAGGGTAGACCCCCATGTGCTCTAATTTGTGAGATATGGCTGTTTTGAATATCCTGATCATGTTTTAATTGTTTTTATGATATATCTGAATGAATAACATGAATCTATGATGTTTATAGCATGAGATCCCTATTTTTTCTAAAAATTGGATTTTTGCCACTTTTGCACCTACAGCACTGTTTTCGTGATTTTAGGCTAAGAACTTGGATTTATCATGATCAATATGGTAGATCTGGATCTAGAAGCCTGAAAATAAATTCTAGGGTTTCATGATATGGTTTTTAAATTGTTTTTCATTATTGAGAGAAGACCCTACGGTATCAGTTCTCCCCTTTTGGTGTTTTTCATCAATGTGGGTATTTTTAGTTTTGATTTTCAGATTTAATGTGAAATTTGGGCTTTATCTATATCCTGGACTATTCAAGTTTAATTTTGAAATATTTTATAAAAATCATATTTTTCTAGATTTCTAGAATTTGACTTGAAACCAGATTTTTGGATTTTTCACTTTAAATTAATTTTATTTGATTTTATCTCAATTTTGTTTTGATCATGAAACCCTAGGAATGGTATGATCATATTTGAAAGTTCTGGATCAATCAGAATATTCATATGAAAAAAAACCATATATTTTTGTCTTTTTTGTGATTTTTCATGGATTTTATAGCAAGCTTTTTCCTTTATTTTAACATGAACAATGCCTGGCAACCACTTTATGTGGATGAATAGGGGTGCCTAACACCTTCCCCTGTTCATAACTTAATCCCCTTACCCATCTCTGGTTGTTTTTCTTAGGAGGGTTATTTTTACCCTAAAATTGCCTTTTGTGCTTATTTAATATTTTGGTGTCCATTCACACCTAAATTGAATGGTGGCGACTCTTTGTGTTATATAATCCCGTGTGATGATTTAGGAAATCATTAAATTGATTTTTCCATGTCTCACAACTGGTGACTCTGCTGGGGACTTGTGGATTTGAGCCTTTTGGTGTTTTAGTTCATGTTTTTGATTTTTTGATTTGCTTGCTATTTTATGTTCTTAAGCATGTTGGGTATGTTTTAAATCTGAATTATTGCTTAAGAATTCATGGGGGTAGAAACATGTTTAATTTTGATTTATAGGATTGTTTCTATAAACATATGTAGGGGAGGTTCGTTTTGCTGAACCATGCTTATTTCTTGCTATATTTTTTATGATAGCGTGTTTTAATTTTCAGCATCTCCATGATGATTTTGGGTGTATAACATGATCATATGTTTGCATGATAGATGATTTTTATGAGCATGTTTTAGGTGCTATAGGATTGCTTTATTTACTTGTTTATTTTAAATATGCTTTCCTATTATGCCTTGGTTTGTTTATGCATGGCTACGAAAAGAGTGGCAAGGGTTTGGGACGTTGTGAATGTAACCTATTTTTACAATGCACTATGCACCTTTTATTTTTACACAGCCTACCCTTAACCTATAGGAAGTTGAACCCGAATGTGTGTAGCTTGGCGCAACGAGGTCGATACTTCGGAAAGCGAAAGTGAAAACATTCACCTTAGAACTTTGAGCTAATGATGCGATGATAACGTGGATCTGGGATTCTGGTCATCACTAGGCTTGAGTGCTAAGTTGCCATTAAGCCAAAACCCAAAACCCCTACGCTTGAAGGTGGAGTTACACGTTTTTGGCTAAAGTATACAATTACGTGGGAATATGGGTTTGTATGATTGAGGGAAGGCCGTATGCATGGCTTACAAACCAGGGCATAATGCGGATGCCATATTGAAGGTAAACAAGGTAACAAGGTAATCCTATTGTTTTGCATTATTTTCATGTCATAGGGATGTCATGGTGCCCATTGGTTCGGGATAAAATTGGTCCCAAAATATGCATATTTTCTAAAATTGGTGCAACCCATAGGAAGAGTTTCTAACTCTGGTTAGAATCAATCCTACCCAATGTTCATACAAGAGGCAACACAAGGGTACCAAATTCTAGAATATGGAGTCAATTCAGAGGGTACATGTGCCCTCCTAAGCATGTGTTTTAGCAAAAAGGCCAAGGTCCACTTTGGGACAGTTTAGAAGCCTTGCACTGGGTGAACCGTATGTTTGGATGAGCAATTAAAGTGATCAAACCATGTAAAAATTGGAAAAATATAACAAAGTTCCGTAAAACCGCATTTAGTACACGGGCTGGGCTTGCCCGTATTGGTTATACGGGGTAGGCTCACCCGTGTTTTCCATACGGTCATGGCTTGCTCGTAATTTGAATACGGACAGGGCTGGACCGTACTGTGTATACGGTTTTCTCTGAATATTCAACTTTAATCAGTTTTTCCCACTAAAATCTTCCTTTAACCTTTAAATAATGATAAAGGGAAACAAGTTTGAATAAAATGCTTCAAAAAAAAAATAATTGAAAAAAAAAATGTGAGAGAAAGGTTCCTTGGGCTTCTGAAAGCCTTTGAATTTCAGACTTTTTTTTAAAACTCTTGGGCTTCTGAAAGCCTTTGAATTTCAGACTTTTTCAAAACTCCTGGGCCTCTGAAAGCCTTTGAATTTCAGATTTTTCAAAAAAATCCTCGGGCCACTGAAAGCCTTTGAATTTCAGACTCTTTTTTTTTTCTCAAAAAAATCCTCGGGCCTCTGAAAGCCTTTGAATTTCAGATTTTTCAAAAAATCCTGGGGCTTCTGAAAGCCTTTGAATTTCAGATCTTTCGGGCCACTGAAAGCCTTTGAATTTCAGACCTTTTTCTTTTGGGCCTCTGAAAGCCTTTGAATTTCAGATCCTTGGGCTTCTGAAAGCCTTTGAATTTCAGACCTTTTTCTTTTGGGCCTCTGAAAGCCTTTGAATTTCAGATCTTCGGGGCTCTGAAAGCCTTTTAATTTCAGACCTTTTTCTTTTGGGCCTTTGAAAGCCTTTGAATTTCAGATCTTCGGGCCTCTGAAAGCCTTTGAATTTCAGACCTTTTTCAAAAACCCCCCAGGCCTCTGAAAGCCTTTGAATTTCAGATCTTTCTCTCTTTTGTGGGACCTGTTGGAAGCCCTAGAATATTCCAACAATTCAATTCAAAAAAAAAAGAAGCAAAAACAAAACAAAAAAAAAAAAGAAAAAGAAAAAAGAAGCAAATAAAGGAAAAAATCCAAACTCGTGTTCACCCAGCTTGCACATTGGCATTCCTAGGCATGTGAATGAGATTGATTGGGCACTGATATCTTTTCCTTTAATTTTTGCCAGGTACCAATACACTTGCAATCATAGCTCCTGTAACCAGATCAAGAGCTCGAGCCATGAATCCCATTGAAGACGAAGCTGATGCTCCTCACCCAGATATCGTCTTGTTACAAGAGCAAGTGGCAGGACTAGCCCGAATGCTAGAGAACATACTGTCAGTACAGGCCCAACAAGTGCAGGCCCAACAAATGCAGGCCCAGAACCAGGCATCCACATCCAACCCTGCACCTCCACCCCCAGTCAATATTCCACCCCTAGTGCAACCAACTCCTGAACCCGTCTATGAACCCACCCCTGAACCTATACTGACCAGGGATGAGACAGCTGAGTCAAACAAGGCTAAGGAAAAGGAAAGGATAAGGGAAGAGGTTGAAAGAAAGTTCATGCATAACCTAGAAATGATCCAAGATGAACTTAGAGAAGTTAAGGGGGTAAAAAATTTTGGGGGCACCAATTTTGAAGATCTGTGCCTATACCCCAATGTTAACCTGCCGGCTAAGTTTAAGTGCCCAGACTTTGATAAGTATGATGGCACTGGTTGCCCCATGAGCCACATAAAGTTATATTGCGGGGCCCTATGCCAGTTCGGACAGGATGAGGGTATCTTGATCCAACTTTTCCAAAGGAGCCTGCCCGGAACCGCATTAAGATGGTTCGCCACTCTGGACCATGGAAAGATCAAAAGATGGAAGGACCTAGCCGATGCCTTCCTGGCTCAATACCGGTTCAATTCAGAGATCGTGCCAGACAGGTACGACGTCATGAGGATGAGCAAGGGAAGGGATGAGACTGTAAGGCAATATGCCAAGAGGTGGAGGGAGACGGCCTCCCAGGTCAGGCCACCCATGCTAGAACAGGAAATGATTTCTACTTTCATCAGCACTTTGGGTCAACCATTCTACAGCCACCTGGTGGGTCAGACCACCACTAATTTTGCTGCCTTGGTTCAAGTGGCTGACCGAATAGAAGACGGGATCAGGTCAGGTAAGATAATTGACCACTCTGCCATGGTTAGTCAGCAAGACCCTAATCCGAAGAAAGGAAGCGGGATAAAAAAGAATGGGAACAAGAAGGAGGGTGAGGTAAACATGGTACAGCCACCATCTGGCCCTAACAAGCCTATACAAATCAACATGCCAGCTCATTTTCCTACTCCACCTGCTCCATCTACCCCGGCCCCCATGAGGGTTAATGTTCCAGCAACACCTTCAGACCAAAAAAGGGTCTTTACTAAGGAGGAAAAGGATGCCTATTTTGCAGCAAGGAGAAATAGGGTTTTCACCCCTATTCCCATGACTCCTTCTCAGTTGCTGCCCACTTTATTGAAAGCAGGGTATGTCACCTTAAGAGAACCTAATCCGAATGCATCCAAGGGGAGAAATTTTGACCCTTCCACCACTTGTGATTACCATATGGGAGCACCTGGGCACCCTACAGACAAGTGCTGGCCTTTGAAACACGCCATTCAGGATTTACTAGACCAGAATACCCTGTCTTTCAATACAGGGGCTCCCAATCCTCCAAGAACCGATATTGGACAAAACCCACTGCCCCAGCATCACGGGTCAGGCCCATCTAATGTCATAGGAGTCATCTTTTCTGACAAAATAACCTTTGACCCATCTCAATTAATTGCTCCCATAGGGACAACGGTCAAAGTATATTTTGACAGGAGAAATGAAGACAAAGAAGTAAATGTGATTTCAAAGGGGAATGATAGTGCTGCAAAGAACATTAGCTCATCTTTGGACCGGGTCTCATCCCTCATGGCTCAGATGAACATCGCCAAGCCACCTTTGGTCATTAATTACAATCCATCCACTTTTACTCCACCTATTCAGTCAAAACCGCCATTGGTCATAAATTGTGACCTCCTTAGTGCATCAGTCACTTCTACAACCCCTCAATCAAAACAACTTCCACCTTTGGTTGTTAATGTTCCTCCATCAAAGCAACTTCCACATCTGGTTATTAATGTTCCATTTACCCAGACTTCCGCATCCAAGTCCAAACTTCCTCCATTAGTGGTAAATGTCCCCAAGCCTTCCTACTCTGAATCGGCTGTACCATGGAACTACAGTGAAGCTTTTAACACTACATGCCCTGCAGTTGAAAGCAAGGAAGAAGTAAACCTCATGATGAGGTCAGGAAAATGTATAGGGGTGGAAGAAAAACAAAAAGAGACAGAGAAAGAAAAGAAAGAAGAAGAAAAAAATAAAGGCAAGGCCAAGGTAGGGGAAGAGGCCCCTCAGGTAACTGGCAATGAGGCTGCTGACCTCATTAAGGTAATAAAAAAGAGTGAATTCAATGTCATCGAGCAGTTGAACAAAGTCCCTGCCCAGATCTCAATTCTGGGATTATTGCTAAATTCTGAAAAACATAGGGACTCCTTGTTAAGGATACTCCAGGGGGCCCATGTGCCTAAAAATATTGAACCAGACCAACTAGGCCGGATGGTTGGTCAAATTTTATCCCACAATGTGATAACTTTTTCTGAGACTGAAATCAGTCCAGCAGGGTACCATCATGTTGACCCATTGCACATAGCTGTACTCAGTAAGGGTTGCATGATAGCCCGGGTCTTGATTGATAATGGGTCGGCTCTCAATGTCTGCCCGTTAGTAACCTTTATTAAGCTCAATTTGGAGCGAAACAAAATAAAACAAAATGGAAGAATCATAAGAGCATTTGACAGCTCTACAATACACTCCCTAGGGGAGGTTGAACTGCCGGTCACAATTGGACCGTATATTTTTAACATCACATTTGAGGTGATGGATATACCTGCAGCTTTCAACCTACTCCTAGGAAGGCCGTGGATTCATACAGCTAGGGCCATACCATCTACCCTCCACCAAAGAGTCAAATATATTAGAGGGCAAAAGGTGATTACCGTCCTAGCCGAAAATTTGGTTCCTCCCATATGGTCCCCTGATGTACCCTGTATTAACATGGAAATGACTGCTGATAAGATGACATTTCACTCTTTCCAATTTGAAACTGTTAATTTCATACCTGGGGGGTATCAGGAAAAAGAAGGAAAGTTGACCTGTGCTGAGAGGATGGTCAAGAATGTGCTAGAAAAGTACCATTTTCACCCTGGAAAAGGTCTGGGGGTTAACTTACAAGGAAGGATAGAACCAGTACAGATCAAGAAGATGGTTCACAGAGCAGGATTGGGGTCCAAGCCAAGGAAATGGAGAAGACAGGGGCAGATAGAAACCATGAAATTCCCTCATATCAGGGAAACTTTTCCAAAGCTTTCTCACATGATTCAACTGTCTCCTCCTGAGGATCAGTCCAAACTTCCATACTACAATGTCAACCCATTCTAGAAACCCAAGTCCTCAACCGTGCAACCATATGTTCCACCTCCACCTCCACAAGCATTGGGTGGGCCTGGGCCACATACAGAACAAGAGCAGGACTTTTCAGAGGACATTGGAGCATTTTTTGCCATGACAAAAGGCAAACAAGAAGAAGTAGCAGAGGAGCTACCCTTTATTGATTGGGCTACAGTAGAAGTTCCATCTGGGACTGGCCCTACAGAAGAAGCAGGCGATGCAACTCACCCAGTACTGGTGATCTCTGATGCAGACCCTGAGCTTGAGGAGCGGGCTTGTATCCCTGCCCCAGATTCTTTTATTCTGAATAATTGGGAGGAAACTCCCCTTACTTTTGAAGCCGCGTTTGTTTGGCAAACAGACATGGCTTCCAAAAAAAAACTTTATTAGTGGAATGCCCTTTTCCTGAAGGTTTTAATGAGCCTTCGTCTTCAGGGAAAGATTTTGTAGAAGGCTCTCAAAAAACACAAAAGATTTTTAAATTTTTTCTAGAAAAGATAAAGTTTTCAAAAAGGTCCAAACCATTTATGAACCATATAAGCAAACGGAATTGGATCAGGATGAGTACGACTTCGACCTTGAGCTCGACTTTGACCTAATGGGGGTTGAAGAAGAGACCGAGGACGAAGAAGACGATGTTCCAAAAGAAATCACATATCAATTAGAGCGTCATGAAAAGGGGGTCCAACCCAATATTGAAGAGACCATATCAATAAACCTAGGGACCGAAGATGACCCAAAAATAGTGAAGATTGGGGTATGTCTATCTGAGGTACAGCGGGAAGAAATGATACGGTTCTTAGCCGACTATGAAGATGTATTTGCATGGTCGTATCGGGATATGCCAGGGCTAGACACAGACATGGTTGTGCATAGGCTACCTATTCTACCAGATGCTAAGCCAGTTAAACAGAAACTGAGAAGGTTAAAACCTGAATGGACGTTGAAGGTCAAAGATGAAGTGGTTAAACAATTCCAAGCCGGATTCTTAGCAGTCTCTACGTACCCTGAATGACTTGCAAATATAGTGCCAGTACCAAAGAAGGATGGAAAGGTCAGAATGTGCGTAGATTACAGAGACTTGAATAAGGCAAGTCCAAAGGATGATTTTCCACTTCCACATATTGACATCTTGGTGGACAACACTGCTGTACATAGTCTATTCTCATTCATGGACGGGTTTTCTAGATACAATCAAATTAAGATGGCTAAGGAAGACCAAGAGAAGACAGCCTTTATCACCCCTTGGGGTACCTTTCACTACACTGTCATGCTATTTGGACTTAAGAATGCTGGGGCAACCTACCAGCGGGCCATGATAGCCTTATTCCATGATATGATCCATAAGGAGATGGAGGTTTATGTGGATGATATGATAGCCAAATCATGTGAAGAAGAAGACCACTTGATCAATTTGAAGAAGGTGTTTGACCGGCTCAGGAAATATAGTCTAAGGCTTAACCCTGCGAAATGTGTCTTTGGGGCTACATCAGGAAAATTGTTGGGCTTTATAGTAAGCAGGAAGGGAATTGAGATTGACCCAGCTAAAGCCAGAGCAATCATTGAAATGCCATCACCCAAGACGGAGAAGGAAGTTCGCGGTTTTCTTGGAAGGATTCAGTACATAAGCCGGTTCATAGCACAGCTCACCGCTATCTGTGAACCAATTTTCAAACTTCTAAGAAAGAATAACCCGACAGTCTGGAATGATGATTGCCAAGAAGCCTTTGACACAATAAAGGAGTACTTATTGAACCCACCTGTGCTAGTGCCACCAACTCCAGGAAGACCATTGATTTTATACTTGTCTGTTTTAGAGACGTCAATGGAGTGTGTCTTAGGACAGCATGACGATACAGGCAGAAAGGAAAGGGCGATTTACTACCTGAGTAAGAAATTTATAGAATATGAAGCAAAATATTCCCCTCTAGAAAAGACTTGTTGTGCTTTAGTGTGGACAACTCAAAGACTGAGGCATTATTTCCTTAGTCATTCCACCTTATTGATATCCCGAATGGACCCCTTGAAGTATCTATTTGAGAAACCAGCTTTAACTGGCAGAACAGCAAAGTGGCAGCTGTTACTCTCTGAATTTGACCTCACCTATATCACACAGAAGGCCATTAAGGGTCAAGCCATTGCAGATCACTTAGCTGCACACCCTTTACCAGAATACCAACCCTTGAAGACCAACTTCCCTGATAAGGCAATCCTATTTGCTGAAGAAGAAGAAGGTGAAAGCTCATGGCAAATGTTTTTTTATGGGGCCGCCAATATGAATGGAAATGGAATAGGGGCTGTGTTGATCAAGCCAAATGGGGCACATATCCCAATCGCAGTAAAGCTAAGGTTCCAATGTACAAACAATATAGCAGAATATGAAGCATGCATAATTGGGTTGCAAGCTGCCTTAGACCATGAAGTAGAGGAACTTGACGTATATGGAGATTCGAGTCTTATCATCTTTCAAACAACTGATGAATGGAAAACCAAGGATCACAAATTGATCCCCTATCACTAGTATTTGGAAGAAATAAGCAATAAATTCACTCGAATTTCCTTTAATTATATGCCAAGGGCCAAAAATCAGTTTGCGGATGCTCTAGCAACATTGGCTTCAATGGTCAGTATGCCAGAAGGTGTTGATATTAGACCATTGGAAATTGAAGTCAGAGATGAACTAGCTTATTGCCTTGTTCTAGAAGAAACCCCAGAAGAAGATGTACCATGGTTTCAAGACATTAAGAACTTCCTAAATGATCGAAGTTTGCCAGAAAATGTCACCTCTATAGAGAAAAGAACAATACAGAGGCTGGCAGGACAGTTCTTACTAAGTGGTGGTCAGTTGTACAAAAGATCACACAATGATATACTACTCCGATGTGTTGCAAAGACCGAGTCAGAAAGGATAGTTGAAACGGTACATGGAGGAGTGTGTGGACCCCATATGAATGGGCATATGCTTGCCAAGAAGATTCTGCGACTGGGATATTACTGGTCGACTATGGAGCATGATTGCTATATACACGTTAAAAGGTGTCATTTATGCCAAGTGTACGCGGATAACAAGAATGCACCCCCAAGTGAATTACACAGTATGACATCTCCGTGGCCTTTTTCTATGTGGGGTATAGATGTCATTGGAATGATCTCTCCAAAGGCATCAAATGGACACAGGTTTATACTTGTAGCAATTGATTACTTCACCAAGTGGGTAGAGGCAGCTTCATATGCAAACATTACAAGTAGCCACGTTTTGAAATTCTTGAAGCACAATATCATTTGTCGCTACGGTTTGCCAAGTGCCATAGTAACAGACAATGCTTCAAACCTTAAGAACAAAGACATGAGGAAGATTTGTGAACAATTTCAGATTACCCACCACAAGTCAGCTCCTTACAGACCAAAGATGAATGGGGCAGTGGAAGCAGCGAATAAAAATATAAAGAAGATCATTCAGAAGATGGTAGTGAGTTTTAAAGACTGGCATGAAATGCTGCCACTTGCTCTGCATGCTTACAGAACCTCAATTCGAACTTCTACAGGGGCAACCCCGTACTCCTTAGTATATGGAATGGAAGCAGTTTTACCAGTGGAAGTGGAAATACCTTCACTAAGAGTGCTAATGGAAGCTGAATTAGAAGAAGCTGAATAGATACAATCAAGACATGATCAACTCAATCTAATAGAGGAAAAGCGATTAAAAGCGCTTTGTCATGGCCAATTGTATCAGAAGAGAATGGCCAGGGCTTACAATAAGAAGGTAAAGCCCAGAACTTTCCAAGAGGGAAATTTAGTATTGAAGAAAATTTTACCCTTTTTGGAAGATCCTCGTGGAAAGTTTAAACCAAATTGGGAAGGACCTTATGTGGTCAAGAAGATCCTATCAGGGGGTGCTCTCATCTTAACAGAAATGGATGGGAAGGATTTTCCTGAGCCAATTAACTCTTATACAGTAAAGAGATATTTTCCATGAATGAATATTAATAGGAAATGATCTGAGGCCATTTTTTCCTTATATCCCAAAATTTGCATCCCTAGTCAAGCCAATTTGAGCCTGTTCGTCTTTTTTGTTAAACCTAAACTGGACTTACAGTCTTATACTGGGGCAAAACCAATAAGAGCAAAGCCAATAGGGGCAAAAAGAAAAAAATGAGAAAAAAAGAGAGAAAAGAAAAAATAAGGGCAAATGAAAACCAAATACAAAGGAAGGGGAATGGGATCGAATTCACCATGACTGTAAGTCCAGTTAACCCATTTTTCACACTTAGAAAATTTTGAGCCTTTAATACCTTTCTTTCATAAACCGAGCTTAGCCTTTGTTTCGTCCTATTATTAAGACCTCGGTGATTTTAGTATATTCATTCAACTTTCAGAGTAAGATTGGTAATGACGGAATGCAGAGGCCAACCCTAGTGAAAACCGTAATTGGCACTAGGGACAACAAGGGCAAAAAGAAAAAAAAGAAAAAAAAAGAAGAAAAAAAAATCAAAGGTTGAGTTGATCATGTGGTCTAAATTCAATTAGCATGAGCACTGGAAACTGTGCAGATTAGCAGGGTCCATCATGAAGGTAAAACCATTAGGGGATGATTCTAAAGGTCACGGGGTAGACAGATTTGGTCTCTCCCTATTGCTTGGACTACCCTTTTCATTATTCAACATGATTTTAATTCCTTTAATTATATGTGATTAAGTGTTTTGGATCAGCTTTCAAAAAAAAAAAAAACTATACTTTGGCCAGTGATGAGAAATCAAATACTTTTTCATAAAACTTCTGTTTTTATAAGCATCTGAGAATTCTGAGGCCAATAATATAAAACCTATTTTTGAATTAAATCTAATATCTTTCCACTAATGGAGTTTGCTTTTGTATAAAAGTATAAAAAAAAATGAATGAAAAAAAAAAAAGATAAAAGAATCTAATCCCTACTCCCTAACTGCTCCTCAAGCTCCCTAATCCTAGCTGCCTGAGTTGCAATGATTCCAGAAGCACCCTCTGCATCAGGATCACTCAAAAAGGAGATGACCTCATCTGAAAAAGAAAGCTTGATCTTCAACGCCCTAAGGTCAGCCAAGGAATCCTGATACTTCTTCCGCATCACTCGGACTTCAAAGCGACAAGCCTGCCTTTGTTCTTCAAGTTTCTTCTCCATGGCAATGCGGCCAGACTTCTGCTCTTCAAGCTTTCTCTCCAGAACAAGGACTTTTATCCTAAGTTCTTGAGCCTCCCGTACCCATATTTGTTGAAGCCGCTTATGGGTTGCCCTTTCTGACTCCAGAATGTCCTCATAAGTAGGAGGAAGAACCACAGGAGGATCTTCTGGTACTGGGGCATGACTCTGCACCTGCTCTTTGATCCAGAATTGATAATCCTTCACATGGGACGCTGAAAAGACAGGACCCTGTAGAAAATAGACATAGGACCACTCTTTCATTAATTGAGCAGTTAGCCCCATGGAGGCTGGTGTAAGTGGCCCTAAAAGCTTCTCATATCCAGTAGGGATCATAATCCCCTGGGTCGCTCTAAACTGCCGAAGAACCCTCAAAGGAAGATAGAGAACAGCAGATTTCAAGCCTGCTAGGACCAGAAAGTTTTTATCTCTAAAGCTGATCACTGTCTCTGGAGTGTGCTGATAAGTGCCAGGCCATCTCACTTGATCATCCTGGAGAGTACCCAAGAAAGTGAACCAGCCTTGCTTGCCACCTTGGATGTTAGGACATCCCCTATTGCTCATCAAAACAGGAACTTTCAATCTTGGAAAGAAGCGGCGAGTTATTTCTTCAACCTGGCTAAGATGGTCAAGCAACCAAAGCTGTAGAAAAAGGGAGTATTTCAAATTATTTCCAAAAAGAAAAAAAAAGAAAAAAAGAAAGAAAAAAAAAAGAAAAAAAAGAAAAAAAAAAGAGAGAAAAAAAAAGGAGAGAAGAAAAAAAAAAGAGAGAGGAAGAAAAAGAAAAAGAGAAGAAGAAGAAAGAAGAAAAAAGAAGAAGAAGAAAAATAATAATAATAAAATAAAATAATTATTTCTTTTTACCTGTAGGATAGGGGTGCAAGCAAGGAAGCGCTTCTTCTTCCTGAAATAACAATCAGTAAGGGCCTGGTATATCTCTGCTAGGATCATAGGGGCCAATCTCTCACGTTCCCTAACCTGGCAGATGACTGAGATGAGAGCCAAGTCAACCGGGTCATCACCCCGTGGAAAAAGCAGCTGATTGACCACTACCAAAGTCAAAGCGTTAAACCTAGCGTCCTTGTCTTCACTGCTCAAAAGTTTTTCAGTCAAAAAGGTCTTGGACAAGGTCAATAGTGCATCAGAATTTCCTAGGTCCTTCTTCCCTATACCCAAGAAAGTGGAAGCCTCCTTTTTGTAACTAAGCTTTAGGGGTGGGTTCACAACTTTTTCAGAAAATCTTAGGCCAAGGATGGTTTCAATTTCTTCTATGGTAGGAGTCATCTTTTTATCATCAAACCGAAAAAGATTTAGTTCAGGAACCCAGTGTCCAATCAAAGCTTCAATAATTTCCCACTTAAAGGGAATTTTAGGGAGGTGTAGGATATGCCCTAAGTGGATGGAGCCCCAGCGAATCTCATCATCAAGGGTCATGGAGTTAACCCATCTATCATAGAAGGAGTCCACAACATTATATCTGGTGAGATTTGGAGGTTTTGACCTAACATGCTGTCTCACAGGAGGAGATTCAACGGCAGGAGAAAGCGGCGTAGGGGAAGCCATGGAAGCGCCAAAGAAGCCAAGGAAAGCGAGAAAAGACGTGCTCAGGGAGTTTCCCAACTAATAAAAGTGTCACAATGACGTTCCCTATGAGTTTATATAGAAAAAATCGTAAGGTGGAAAAATCCGTAAATAGAATACGGGCATATCGTGCCCGTATAAAAACTACGGTCAGGCTGTGACCGTGAAAACTTTACGGGCACAGTGCGCTCGTGTTCATATTACGGGCACGGGTTGCTCGTAGTCTAAGTACGGTTACTTCCAAAAAATGCAAAAATTTGGGCAGTTTTAATTTCTTTGTTTTCCTAAGCTTCACCTGTTCCTGTTTTAACATTCATCATGTAATAAAAACTGAAAAGAAAGAAGAAAAGTACACAAATGAACACAAATCAAGTTTCTTTTATATATATGAGAATGATTACATCACTTTTGTCAAAAATACAAAGTACAAAAGAGAATCCTAATCTACTGTCTACGCAGGTCCACCCCTACGGCCACGGCCTCGTCCTCTGCCCCGACCACGGCCTGAAGATCGCCTGCGCTCAAAGACGTGCCGCACAACATTGCGGGCTGTGCTACGCGTCATCCTGCTCAAAACAGACTGAATATCATGCCACATATATAAAGGCACAAGGCCAGCAGTGGGATGATCAGGAGGGACGTACCCTGAAGTATCTACATCAGAATCAGTACGGGAAGAATCTGCTGACGTATCAACAGCAGCATGCGTCTCCTCGGCATCCTCCATAGCAGGACTAGCAGGAGCAGAGGTCTCAGGTACATCAGCATCAGGACCGGGCTCTACAGGATCAGCTGTAGCCTCCTCCATCACCACAGCCTCCACGGTAGGCTCAACCACAGCAACGTCCATAGCCGAATCCATATCTACATCAGCAGGTGCAACAGGAGCAGTCTCAGCTACTGGGGCAGACTTTGGCACATCCTCAGCAGCAGGTACAATATCAGCCTCGACCTCGGGCTCTGCTGCAGGAACCTCTACTGGACTGGGAGACGTCACGAACTCCACCCGTGCCACAGAAAATACCTCATCCCGAAAATGCATGGGCACGGGTGAAGCAGGTGAAGAAGGGTCGGCTGTGTCCTCCTGAAACTAAGATAAGGAATTTCAGTCAGAACAAGACAAACAAATGCAAGAGCAGAAATGGAAACGAAAGAAGAAATTAACCTGAGTATAAGATGGACCCGCCTGGTCCTGTGCATCGGATGGACCCTCCTGGCCCTGTGCTCTGGTTAGCTGCCCCCGGAGGTCTGAAATGGTGATATAAAGGGCATCCCGCTCGGCGATCGCAGCATCTCGCTGGCGCTCTAGATCAGCATATCTAGACCGGATCTCTGCCAACTGAGCCTCCTGAAATAGAAAAGAAAGAAGTCAGAAAAATGCTAAGAAATGAAAATAGAAAGTGAAAAGGAAGAAGGCATACCATGGTGTCATAGGCCCTAATCACTACCCCTCCAATCTCAGTGACTCCGCCACGGACAGGCATAGGTGGCATGAGGCACCCAACTGAAGCTCGCCTGAACCAGGCATCATAGTCACCCTCCTCTAATAAAGTCTCTGCCTCAGTCCAATCTAGGAACTGGACAGGATCAACAGGCATAGGAGGGTAGGAAGGAGTAGTATCTGGCGGGATGGCAGGAATCCGCGGCTCTCCCACATGCTGAAAGAAGAAGCGCTCGCCGCAGTACCAAATGCTGCCCAGCTGACCAATAAAGAAATGGTATCTCTGTCGTCTCTGGTCAGGGACAAATGCATCATCTCTGGCTGCCTGCAGGGCCAGCACCTCATGAATGTCCTCCATCCTGGGGACAAATAGCTGAAAAACAGAACAGGACATCAGATATGTGATTCAGGAAGAAAAGAAAAGAAGAAAGTAGAAAAATTAAAGAAGATTACCTCAGACCGGTACAACCTGTCCAAGTGGGCCCGGGCAGACCTGGGACGACTCTTTTCAGAGTCGTGCTCTACATGACACCATCTACGTGCCATGGGATATGTCTCTTCAGACATCGTAGAGGTAGGACGGAAATAGGGTATATAAACCCTAGCAAAAAACTGCAAAAAGAAGAAAAGAGTTAGAGGAATAGAAAAGGAGAGATAAGAAAAAGAGAAAGAGAAAGAAAGAGAAGAGAAATAGACATTTCACCTGCAGAAAAGGCCAGAAAAATCTGCACCCAACTCCAGCCCCTCTAGAAGTAGAGAGGCCGCTCACTGATCAGCGAAGGCCGGCCAAAATAGTACCAAAAATGAGCGGACCCCATGCATACCTCCTCGCCCGCTGAAGATCTCCCAGTAAGCTCAGGAAATGAGGACTGACTGAGGTCGTGTCCTCTGGGAAGAAGCAGGATCCCATCATATACAGAAAAAGAAACCGGAAGGCAAATGGGAAAACATGATCACCGGCAGCAAGCTGGCCAAACTGCCTCCTCCTGAAAGTCTCTCTCAACCATGTTAGAGACAATCTCGCTCTCCCCCGATCCCAGGCCTCTGGAGGCAGCACAATATATCCAAGATAACCAGCAATCTCATCAGCCTCTGGCATCGCCATCTCAGGAATAACATCACCGATCATCCTAATCCCGGTGATGAGCGTGAAATCAGAAGGCCGGATCCCAATCTCAATATCTGGGAAGTGGAAACTCAAAGTCTCCGGGAAAAATCTCTCGAGTAGTGCAGCAATGAGGGCCCGATCCAGGCGTACGTCCGGAATAGTAATAAACATGCCAAATCCATATAAGCCTAACTCCCGACGGTAGGTTGAACTACAGGCTCCCAAGAATCTAGTGAAGCTAGCCCAGCTCCCTCTATAGTGGGACATAGCAAACTCCAAAGGGATATCTGCCCTAATACACGCTGAGGGATGAGTCCTCAAGCCATGCAAAAGATCGGTATCCCTAATCTGGGCAGCCACCTCCTCAGGGATCTCAACCCTGGTCCTGGCCTCATCTCTGCCACGGCCCCCTCTGCGGCCTCCTCTATGGCCCTCATCATGGCCTCCATCTCTGCCTCCAGCTCGACGCCTGCTACGGCTCCTATCTCTGCCAGAAGCCTCAAGAGCCGGCTAAAAGAAAATAATTAAAGGAAGGAAAGAATCAGGAAGATGTATTTTGGGAAAGGATATGAAATTTCATAAAGGTTAGAGTATACCTCTGGGGTCGCCTCACGCGAATCCCCAGAAGGAAGATCTGGGATATCAGAATCCGAATCCCTCTCGGCTCTCGAAGACGAGGCTACATCAGCAGGATATCGCCTAACCCTCGAGGAAGAAGGCTCATCTGAAGGATCCCTGGAAGCTGATCTAAGGCGGGCCATCTACGGTTCAAATAAGGGAGTTGGTTAATTATTCTTGTTAAAATTTTTATTGCTTGATTTCCATTCTAACCAAGTCTAATTGATTTACAGGAAAAGGAAAAATGGAAAATAGAAAAAATACTTCAGAAGTTCCTAACCAAATCAGGGTTCAATAAAAAAATAATTATTATCTTTTTGATCTCAAGAAACTCTTTAATAAGCTCAATTATCTTTTAATGGCTTACTCATATCTTTTCTGTTGGGTTTCAGGACAGCCAGGACATGTTCAAATTGACCTGAGGTTGTGAACAGGAGGTCAAGTTTAATAAGGAAAATGCCTAGCAAATCTAGACTTGTTCATGAGAAAATTCAGAAATGTGGATAGGAGGTTCAAACATCCCACAGATCAAGAATCAAGTTCAAACTCGCGAGTGTTCAATTCAAGCTAAAGTTTCAAAGCAAAATCAATCATTAGTTTGAGTCTACTACAATGAGAACACCAAGATGAAAGCATAAACAGATGCAAACAAAATACTGATGGCAAATTGCTTCATGATAAGTAATGGAAAAGGAAGACAGAATTTCAATAGGAAGCATACAAGATCAAAAGCAGAAATTCAAAACAGAAATCAAGCCAGGATGAGGAAAAAATGCTGCAAGCATCATACAGGATGTGCAAAAAGGATCAGTAAGCAAGCAAACAGTTTATCAGCACAATTGCAAGAAAAGGGTCAAGGATTGGTCAAGAAATGAGAATTTGTACAAATCCTAATAATACAGACAATAGAATTCTCAATATAGACAGAAAATTCCCCAAGAGGCAATTTGGTTACTAATCAAATGGGAGTCAAAACTGAATACAATCAAAGATATGCATGGCTTAGTTACAATCACAATCGACAGCAAATTGCAAATTTAAGAAGATTTCGGCCATTGGTGAATTAGCCATTTATGAGTAGAAATGGTATAGCAAATCAGAGGCATTGTATGAGTTCGTTCAAGGGCAGCAGCAAAGCCACGCAACTATGGAATTAAAGTACTAACTGTTGGAAAGAAACATACCTGTTCGCAGAAGGAAGGAGATTTCAGAAGATCAATTCGTGCCTCACCGGAATAAAATGCAAAAGCCCACAGTCGCCGGAATGAGCAAGTCGTCGCCAATAATGAAGATGGCCGGAGAACAGTGAGAATCGCCGGAAAAATGAGAAGCTCGCCGGCGAAGTCGTGTGAGACGTCGGACTGTTGGAGAAGAAGAAGCAGGGACCGGAGAGAAGAATACGGGCAGAAGAGGTTTAGGGCAAAATGCGAGCAGAGAAGGAAAAGTCGCAGTCGCAAGGTTAAGAAGAGGGTAAAATCCGTAAAATCAGTACGGGCATCAGACGCCCGTGAAAGCAATACGGTCCCGATTGCCCGTGAACAATCTACGGGTAACATCTATCCGTAAGCAAAATACGGGCGAAGCCAAAATTGCGTATTTTGTTATTTTCTCACATTTTTCAAAAGATTAATGTCCACATTAGTTGTAAGTTGCAAGGATTGCCACCTTACCCACTTTTGTTTAAAAATTTTGTCTCAAATCTCACTTCATAGCCCACAAGTGCTCAGTGAGAGGAGAGAGGAGGATTTGGCCCTTAAGCTGAGGGATTTCTTAGCAAATCTTCCACAATCAATTCTTTTTTCAAAAATCATCCATTTAATCCTTGCAAAGTGCAATTGATTAGGCAATAATCTCAGAAAGTGCAATTGGTGGGTCTTTTTGCTCTCTGCTTGTAATTGGTTCCAATTACCAGCAAAGAGGGGGCAGCTGTAGACACCCCAAATTGCACTACAAAATGAGAAAATAATAAAAACATGTAATTAGAGCTTAAAACAGGTCAAAAATGCATAAAAATTGAATAAACAGGCTTTGCTCGTATTTCATTCACGGGCCAGTCGCGCCCGAAAATTCTCTACGGTCAGGCGCGCCCGTGGAAACTATACGGTCACCATTGGACTGTAGTGCATTTACGGTCACTAAAGACTCGTGCGAGTTTTGTCCTTCTCTCGATTTCCGAGCTTTATCTTTAGTCCAATATATCTTTAAATGAGCGAATTACGTATTTTATTCGCTGAAGCCACCTTGGTTGGCTATGGATAGGCATTATCTTATATTTAACTTAAACTGAAATTCTATCTTGCCAAATACTGGACCAGCCTTGCCCCTGGGTGTGTCTATAAATAGAGGCTCTCTCCTCTAGCTAAGGGCCACGAAATTTTGAGTCCAAGGAATTCTAAGAAGCTCCAAGAGAAGAGAAAGAACTCCTGCTGCCTGCCTGCTCAATCCAGGTAAGTCCCCTATACCTTTTTATTTTTCTGTCTTCAATTATAGAAGTAATAGGATCATCTCTATTGCTGTAGAATAAGGCCATATCTGTGTTTTTGTCTACCTAAACTTGTCTCTAAGTACCTCAAGAGTCTCTCTAGCCGTAAAACGTGAAGAGAGAACTAGGGGAAAGGGGAACAGGTGGATCCCTAGAATAGAACCCCATATCTGTTTTTTCATAGAATAAGGCCTGTGATTGTGTTTGTATACCTAAACTTGTCTCTAAGTACCTCAAGAGTCTCTCTAGCCGTAAAACGTGAAGAGAGAACTAGGAGAAAGGGGAACAGGTGGATCCGTAGGGTAGACCCCCATGTGCTCTAATTTGTGAGATATGGCTGTTTTGAATATCCTGATCATGTTTTAATTGTTTTTATGATATATCTGAATGAATAACATGAATCTATGATGTTTATAGCATGAGATCCCTATTTTTCTAAAAATTGGATTTTTGCCACTTTTGCACCTACAGCACTGTTTTCATGATTTTTGTGATTTTAGGCTAAGAACTTGGATTTATCATGATCAATATGGTAGATCTGGATCTAGAAGCCTGAAAATAAATTCTAGGGTTTCATGATATGGTTTTTAAATTGTTTTTCATTATTGAGAGAAGACCCTACGGTATCAGTTCTCCCCTTTTGGTGTTTTTCATCAATGTGGGTATTTTTAGTTTTGATTTTCAGATTTAATGTGAAATTTGGGCTTTATCTATATCCTGGACTATTCAAGTTCAATTTTGAAATATTTTATAAAAATCATATTTTTCTAGATTTCTAGAATTTGACTTGAAACCAGATTTTTGGATTTTTCACTTTAAATTAATTTTATTTGATTTTATCTCAATTTTGTTTTGATCATGAAACCCTAGGAATGGTATGATCATATTTGAAAGTTCTGGATCAATCAGAATATTCATATGAAAAAAAACCATATATTTTTGTCTTTTTTGTGATTTTTCATGGATTTTATAGCAAGCTTTTTCCTTTATTTTAACATGAACAATGCCTGGCAACCACTTTATGTGGATGAATAGGGGTGCCTAACACCTTCCCCTGTTCATAACTTAATCCCCTTACCCATCTCTGGTTGTTTTTCTTAGGAGGGTTATTTTTACCCTAAAATTGCCTTTTGTGCTTATTTAATATTTTGGTGTCCATTCACACCTAAATTGAATGGTGGCGACTCTTTGTGTTATATAATCCCGTGTCATGATTTAGGAAATCATTAAATTGATTTTTCCATGTCTCACAGTTATATATTCTTTGTTACTCCCATCCATTTTCACTCAGCTGTTTCTCACCTATCTCTTTCCTCGTCCCCTGAGGATTGGAGCAGGCAATGCACAAAAGATATAAAGATGTAGAAAAGAAATAGTAAAATTTCTTGTCTTGTTAAAAGGAGATTGTGTGATATGGCTGGAAAAGCTATTTTGGGGGTTTTTTAAGTAATATAACATTTCTTAAGATTATGTGCGTGAAAAGGAAAATATAGTTTGGTGAGAGGGACCAAAATCTGGTGAAGGTCTCGCCAAGCTAACGTCCTGGGAGTGATTAACTGGCAATAGACTTGAACATTGGCATTTTTGCACGTGGTGACTATGCTTAGATGCAAGCTCAGATTTTTGAGCTTGCAGCCAAAGGTTTTTAAGAATGTACCAAGTGACAGTGCCTAACTAGGGAGGGAGTAAATGCAAAATTTTGAGTTTCATTTTTCTTGACAAATAAATGTGATGGTTATTTTTGCCACAGAGATATTTGGTGAAATTAATGTGCAGCTTCTTTGTTGCATCATGGACTGGGGTTATCAAGTATCACGGCCCAAGACCAAGCATGCGACCTAAGCAGGTAAAATTATCATGCATAGTATCTCAGATTTACTAGTCTTGTTATATTTACAAATTTTGGTAGTTTATTGTGCAATTTTACATATATGTATACACATATGTGCGACTTTGTTCTTATATCCAAGCTTCTATTTCATGCTTTTAGCAGGTATTTGTGACCAATCATACTTCCATGATTGATTTCATTATTCTAGAGCAAATGACTGCATTTGCTGTAATAATGCAGAAGCATCCTGGATGGGTTGGTAAGTATTTTGAGTCATTATTCTATTTTTGACTCCTCAACGTGTCAGAAAGTTTTATGATGTTGGTTGTGGATGCTACTTTCATTTTAGGATAAATCTATTTTCTGTGTTATCATATTAGTGGCTAGAATTTTCTATTCTTTGTGTACGGTTGGTGTTGACGCTTTTTAATTGCCAATGGTGTAAACAAATAACCTTCATTTGTGACCTAACTTCAAGAATAAAAGCTTCGGAAGACTCTACAGGGATGAAAGATATGGTGTAATTAAATGCATAGGTCGCTAAACAGAGGAATGATCAATATTTATATATATCTCATGTAGGAAAATAACAAGCAAATTTTCCATTTACTCAAAGCACTTTTTAGTCATTTAATAATTTATGTTTTGGTCTAGGACTTGTACAAACTGCCTTTTTGGAGAGCGTTGGTAGTATCTGGTTCAACCGCTCAGAGGCAAAGGATCGTGAAAAAATATCAAAAAGGTAAGCATTATATTTTTGGAATCAAAAGGGCATTGTACTTTAGCACAGTGTATCTATGTCATCATTATTGTGTTTTTCATTACACAGGATGAGAGAACACATTCAGGGGGCTGATAACAATCCTCTTCTTATATTTCCTGAAGGAACTTGTGTAAATAACAACTACTCAGTTATGTTCAAGAAGGTAAGTGCTGCTGATTTGTTCATTGAATGATTATTAAAAGAAAATAGTGTATTGTCTTTGATTTTAATGAAAACATTCTCACATTTCTCATTCATTTTCTGCTTTTCATGTTCAGTTGATGTTCTAAATAGTTCCATAAAGCCAATGGAACCTATGTTACATGAGTTCTAAGAACTGCAAAATATAGTTGGGGTACGTGATTGTTCTTGATGCTGATTTTATTTTCCTTTTTGTATGTGTAGGGAGCATTTGAACTTGGTTGTACTATTTGTCCAGTAGCAATCAAGTACAATAAAATCTTCACAGATGCTTTTTGGAACAGTAGGAAGTAAGAATCCCCCATGCACATGACTTTTCTCTTGATCACAATTCATGGATAAGTTGACTGTTTGCTTATGAAATTTCACTATAGCTTATGTCATCTTATCTGTTGGTCTCTTTGAAACTTTCCTCTATGTAGTTGTCACAATGTCAAAAGAATTGGATTTTCATTGACTTCCAACTTATATATTCTTTGTTTGTGCAGTCTATTCCAATTTCATGCATTTTAGCAGTCAATAATGAACCTTCATTTTAATGTACTTCAAGAAATTCAATGATGTTATATTTCATGATGAAATTAATCATATGGTTTAAATTTAGTGTACCTAAGTTATTCATTGACAGGTTCTTCTAAATGATGGAAAAACTAAGATGGTCATCATGGCTCATAGTAGAAGCTTCTCATTTCTACAGATGGGTTTTGCTGTCTGGGAGCCACCTCATGGCCCTTAGAAAACGTTCAATTATCCTTGGAAGGATTATGTCAGAGTAAGTGGTGCTCTAAGGCATTGTGCATTCATGGTCATGGCATTGCATGGGTGTATACTTTCAGAAATACAGGTAATTTCAACTTTGGAGTTGAACTCGGGAGGCAACAGAAGTGGGCATATGAGTGATTTTTGAATGTATTTTTTATTTATTTATTTTGGTTTATTGTATCATTTGTTTGTGTAATAAAGAAAGACTAACGTGGTTTAATTTTTTTAATTTTTGTTTGTATGATTTTTTTGTTTTTATTGTATCATTTGTTTGTTGTATCATTTATTAAAGCCCAATGGTTTGATTGGAAAAACTAATTTTATTGTTTAAATTAGACAAAATTTAATCGGATTTTCGGATCTTTTAACGGATTCGAATATTTAATCGAATTCGAATACAATCAGATACGAATACGGATGTAACATTTTTTATCGGATTCGGATTTGGTAGTGTATTTCAAATATCCGTCGAATATTTAAACGAATACGGATATCCTATTACTTAAACGGATTCGAATTCGGATTCAACAGGATCCGCTCCGTATTCGCTTCGTTTACAGTCCTACTCATACGTGGTTGGGGATAATAACAACATGCTAACAACCAAAATCATGAGCTGATCCAACGCATGTGACCTACTACATTCATAATAAGGATCAGGTACAAGTTTGCTTATTCAACGGTCTTGATCACTTGGGTGCGAAGACTTTGAGCTAGGAACACAAGCTCCACCATCACCGACCGTAGATCATTATCTATCTTGTTAGTCAATAAAGTCTAACCATTAGATCATGATCAAACGGTGCGACAGCCACGCTGGTAAAATGCTTAACGATCATATCTAGTGATGGTTCAAAGGCCATCCTCACCTTATTTGTTATTATTATTATTAGGAAAATTTACACATATACACCCTAGGTTTGGGAAAGTGTCATGGACACCCCCTGTGGTTCAAAAGTGATCACTTTCTACGCCGTAGTTGCCTACACCCCCTGCCATTACTTTGCACACGAACGCCGTTGGGTATTTTTTTCAAATGGTGAAAATGCCCCTCTTTTAAAACCCTCTCTTCGTTCTCTTCTCCACGATTGAAGAGAACTCCTATTCTCCAAGCCCTAACCTCCTCTTCGTTCTCTTCTCTAAGCCTCCTCTTCGTTCTCTTCTCCAAGCTCTTTTAAAGGAATTGGATCATCTACGGTTGAGCTCGTAAATGAGCTCAACCGTACCCAATGTTTGCTTGCCACGTAAGCAAGTAAACACCTTTTGAAGAAGTGAAAACCATTTTTTCGTTTCCCCATACAAAATACAGAGGAGAGAGGGTGTTTGCTTGCCTACTTGGCAAGCAAACATTGGGTACGGTTGAGCTCATTTACGAGCTCAACCGTAGATGATCCCATTCCCATTAAAAGCCTCCTCTTCATTCTCTTCTCCAAGCCCTAATCTCTGTGCTGTTGCTCCCATCCCATTCTCGAAGAAACCCGAAGACGAAGTTGTAGCAATTGCATCCTCTTTCATTCTCCACCTTCGAGTGATCGGCGGTAAACTCGAGGTTCACTCCAGGAAGCTTTCTTCGAAAAGCTTTTCGAAACCACTAGGGTAGTAAGTGATCGGCGGTAAATTTACTGAAATTTAGAGATCTATTTGGTGAAGTAGGTTTGATTTTCTTGAACTATAGAATTCCTCTTCTTGTTGAATCTATGGATTGTTCTATTTGAGATATTGGTATCTGATTATTTTCATGCTTTTCGTATTGAGAATTTTGGTTCTTGGAAGGTCATTTAGGGTTTTACCTTTCACTTGTATCGGATTATTCTGTTTCTTGGCATTGAAGAGGATTACCAAAATTGAAATCAAGGCATATATAGTTCAAGATGCCTCAGTTCCAGCCAACTCTTTTTCTAGAAGAGAAATTCAGAAAGGGATATTCAGTTTTCAACATGCCAAAGAATCCCATCTTGGTTTTCGGTGACTTGGATTGTAGTGACCAATATTTAAATCTACATGTGTCTCCCATGTGTTTCCTACATATTTCAATATGTTTAGAGTTTTGGATGTCATTAGACTGCAGATCAGTAGCAAGATTTTCCCTTTTAATTACCTTAGAACCAGTTCGTTCAAGATTTCCTAGTCATTTTGATGCTGCAATATAAGGAAACATGGCCAAGCCTTGCATGTGGCTACCTGATTCCATGATATATCAACTGGTGTAGCAAATAATGGAACCATTCTCGATGTAGTTCCATTAAAGTAACTGTGAGTATGCAACAATGATCTTATGCAATCATTTCCTTTTATTGTTTGTTTGTTTTTCCCTTTATATTGTGTGTTAGATCTGTTAGTGTTAAACTACTGTATTGTAACACATGAACACAGGAGACTTTTTAACGAGGTTCGGTATTAACCTAATCCTCGGGACCACGTCCAGATGATGAACAATCCACTAAAGTTAAACATAATCTTACATACACCAATGTGGACTTACACATACAAAAGACTCCCTCTTTTTCATCGCCAATGTGTAGAAGACTCTTCAGTGTGTTGTTCAGCGAGCTCCCCTCGACTTAGACAAGATTGAACTCCCTTCAATCTTCTGTGTGCAGCAAGGCTCCCCCTCGACTTATGCATCCATGATTGAACTCCCTTCAATCATAAGTTGCCTTCTCCCGAAGGCTTCAAGTTCTTCTCCCGAAGAATGATGAGCTTCAAATACTTCTGATAAATTTGTTTAATGCTCAAGGAGTTGAGTTTTCTGTCAAACTCACATCAGTATTTATAACCTGAAACATTACTCAACAAAACAGTTAACTTGTTGTAACTTTGTTACAACTGAGATAAGGAACAGGTAGGATATTCTCTTAACTGTTTTTCCAAATTCGAAATTTTCAATCTGGAAAGATAATCTCTTAATTAGATAAGGCATATCAGATTCTAAGAGATGCATGTCAAATCTGAGAAATCAGAATTCAAGTTAATCCTAAGGGATGCATATCAAATCTTTAAGAGATAAGATTCTAAAAGATAAGATTCTAAGAGATGCATATCAAATCTCTAGGAGATAAAAGTTAATTCAAATCTCTATTAACAAACCATGACAACTAGATAATGACAACTAGAAAAATACAGATTTAAAAATTCCATGTCATCAAATGCTTCCACGTCATCAAATGCCAATATACTTTAACATTGTGATTACACAAATTTTAAATAGCAACCTTGACATTATGGGACTATATTTCAGGATATAATTGATGGGGATCTATGCGAGCAGTCTACTCTCCCATTAGATTTGCAGAGGACAATTGCTGATGAACTCGATAGGACTCTAGGGAAGATATTGAAGAAACTTCAAGTTATTAGAAATAAGATTATCTAAGAAGGGTTTTGTGCAAACTCTTCAGACAGAGAGCAGTTCATGCCAATCCATGGACACCTTTGGGCACAATTTTCTTCAGCCAATTGCTCTGCAACTTTGGAAGTATCAATGTGCATTTCATTTACTACCAGATTTGTTTGGATACAACCTCATCTTTGAATTGCATTGGACCTGTGACCTCTGTAGGTGGAATGTTTTTAGCATTCATTCTAAAAAAGCAAGAAATTTTCAAAAATTTATTCCAAGTATCCATCTTTTGGGCCATACTAATATAACTCTTCTTGTCAATGACATGTAGGCTTGTTGTAAATTGCTACTGATATTATTATTATTTTTTTCCCTAAAATGTTGGTACCTTTTTTTTTTGGTAATTCTGGAATGTTTGTACTTTTTCGTTTTTGAAGGGACAACCTAAATTGGTTTGTGGTTTTGCATGCAAAAAGAGTTTCATTGTTTTGTTGGTTTGTCATTTTCCATCCCAAAAAGAGTTTGATTATTTTGCCCTTGTTTCTAAGACTTGCCGTCTCCATTTAATTGTAGAAGGAAAAGAAACTGATGGAAACTTGTGAGTGCATTTAATGAGACCGCCGATAACTCATACATTTTAGATACAAAATTTATATGAACAAGCCCGCTAATACTCATAATCCTTGCATACAAAAGTCTGTGTTCTTTATGATATTCTTAATGGTTCTATTACTACTGTTCAATACAATGGTTGCCATTGCAAGCAGGCAAAATATTTGCCATTGCCAGTGCTCAATGGGGAAATGAATCTAAAAAAATAAAACAGAATTACGTAATGAAACAAGATTTCTACCCCTACAAATGAAATATGTAATCGGACATAAGGCATTTTCTTCACACCATACATTATAGAGTTGCTTGCTCATTTTATTAGAGCCCTTCGTCTTCGTTCAAGATGCATTTCTGGAAATTAGTCACCATTAAAGGCAAGGCTTCTCTCAGAGAGATCTTCGGCTCCCAGTTCAGCAGCTCCTTTGCTTTGCTGATATCTTGTTTCCTTTTATGTGGATCATCAACTGTATTTGGAATCCATCTAAGCCAATGTGTTTAACTTCCACATGCACGTTCAAGTTGCAAATGTATTGTTAAGATCTTTACTTACAAATCCTCACACCTCCAGGACAAATAGCACCATTATCACCAAATATTGCACTTTTGTTGAGTTATATGGCACATTTCACAGACCTCATAATGCTTGCCTATTAAGTGAGAAAAAAGGAAGATCAGGCCATACTAGCATGTACTAGCATTTGGAACAATTAATAATCAGTACATGGGCTGCTCCATTCACGGATTTCTTATCCAATGTTAGGAATATATATATATATATATATATATATATATATATATATATATATATATATATATATATATATATATATATATATATATAATTGAGGAAGATAAGAAACATAATCAAAATGTTTTGAGCAAATGAAACATGGATAATGTTAAATCTTTACAATAAGAGAAGCCTGGAATTTGAGGATCAATTCTATATTCCCAACAGCCCTAGATTTTTAAACATTAAGAACATGCATTTGATAACAAAGACATTCAGGGAGTAGATTCTGGAACAACAGTACATAAGCAAATATTATGAGATCTAAATGAGAATTTTGCTAGCCCCATGCTAATCAAATTCGAAGTACAGTATTTTGCTTCAACCTTCTTCTACCCTTTTCTACAATTGCAATATAATAATCATAATATGACCATGAACATTGAGTATTACACAAAATAATGAAATGAAATTCACATTCAAAGTTAAAAATAAATAAGATACTTCAGCCACACATATCGTCTTCACAATAGCATAAGAAAACTATGAAAAATGTAAATCCTATGATACCAATTTTCGATCTATGTTTCCCATTCAAGGAAATCAAGCCATTCAAACAAATTGAAGACATCGTAACCTAGCCATCCATCTAAAGCAGTCAAATCATAATAATTGATCGGCAAAATATATATATATATATATATATATTTTTTGGGTTACCTTTTTATTAGAATGCTTTGAATTATCAATGTAATGTTACTCATGCTAGTATGCCCAACCAACAACACTAAAAAGCTATTTCGTTGCATCAAAATAAATAAATAAATAAAAGAAAAAGAAGAAGAAGATGACGACTATGTAGAATAAGGGCAAAAAAAATGAAAGAAAAGGGTACCTTAAGAATATTTCCAACATATGTATATAGGAAAAAAAAGAATGAAAGAGAAGGGTAGAGTCTCTCCAATGTCAATAACTACTCACATTTCTTAATGAGCAATGTAAATTTTTTATTTTTTTGGGTGGGTCAATGTAGTAGAAACATTGCAGAACCAATTGTGTGCATTAAGACATTTCTAATACAAATCATAAATAAGTGTCTGTGTTGAATGCAAATGGAAGAAGTTTCCAATAAGAACAGGGGAAAGCTATAGATGGCACTTACAGTTAGGGTGGCATTCAGTACAAATAGATTCCCATCGGCAGCAGAATTTGCACACAGATTTTGCTTGACTGGGTCATGGATTGTCTTGGATTTCTCTCGATTTGTTTTCTTCTGTTGCTTTGATTTTTGTCTTCACACATATTAGCGATTCTCGATTTGTTTTCTTCTGTTGCTTTGATTTTTTTCTTCACACGTATTAGTGATTTGCAGAAGAGGTCTAGGAGGAGGAAGATGAGAAAATAGCAGAAAGAATAAAATTGAAAGCATTGACAAAAAATGAAGAACTCGCACCTGGGTTTAATGGTGGAGGTTGGAGGAAGGAAATAGCAGCTGCAACTCCAAAAACTATAGCAACCACCGTCGTACACCTCAAAATGGAGAAAACACCAGCAACCGCCGATCACAAGGACTGGAAGCAGTAGCCGCAACTCACAAAACACGATCATGTAACAAATTTCTGGATCTTTATTAGCATTTTGCAAAGGGAATACGTTGAGGAAGAGTGGAGAGATCGGAGATGAGGGTTTATTTTTTTTTTTGTAGTTCTCTTCAATCGTGGAGAAAGAACGAAGAGAGGCTTTTAAGAGAGGGGCATTTCGGCCATTTGAAAAATAATCAAACGGTGTTTATGTGCAAAGTAACGGTAGAGGGGGGGGGGGGGGGGGGGGGTAGGCGACGCTTTTCGAAACCACTGGGGTAGTAAGTGATCACTTTTGAACCACAGGGGGTGTCCGTGACACTTTCCCAAACCTCAGGGAGTGTTAGTGTAAATTTCCCTTATTATTATTTGTATTCCTGATGAAAACTTCACCTTATCTTGTCCCCCTTGCTTCATCTATTGAAATCATTCATTCCTTATCTGTGCCAATGATAATATGTGCTGTCGTGTTCACTTGTGAGACATACACATAATATAGTGATCCCACATAATGTGCTCTTGAGAAAAAAAAAATGAATTTCTCATCAAATTAGTCTAAGAATTGATAATGTTTCAAATGCTATATGCCCAAAAAAATTTGAGTTAGTCCTAAGCGTTGCAATCGTCTATCGTAGCAATTCTGCGGTAGATCCTGCAACATCCCACGATTGCTGCAGGTTTCACATTTTTCAATGTGAAACGTTAGTTGAAGTGATGTTTCACATTTTTAACTGACGTTTCACATTAAAAATTGTGAACAAAACACAGCAGTCATGAGATACTACACATGGCAGCATCTCACAAATGCTGTAGGGTTGGTCGTAGAATCCCTGCAGCAAACGATTTCATCGCGGTTATAGCTTGGAGTCTCCAACTCTTGACATAGGCTCATTTGATTAGAAATAGAAACTTATTATTCTTGCAAACTTGAACACAGGAAAAGAAAATTATAGCTATTTATCTAATTAAATTATAAGCATTAAAACAAATTTAAGTAGGGTTTCTAGTGTTTGCCTTTGATTCTCCTATGTAGGTCAAACTCATTACGTGGTTGAAAGATGGTGAAAAAAGGGAAAAATAAACGTGGTTAGTATTATTATTATTGGGGGAATGCAAACAATATGTGCGTAGCAAAAGAATTAGAAATAAAAAGGGGTCTTTGGGAATAAAATGTTATGCGCGCTGTTATATATGATACTTTGACATGTAACATTAAGAAATTTTGGTATTGGAATAAATTAGAAAAAAAAATTGGAAAGTGTTTTGGGTATAAAATGTCTAAAAGAAAAAAGGGGAATGACTGTACTTTTCTTTTGGCACATTTCGTGTCTCATTTTTTGTTTTTTTCATTCTCCATGTGCAACCAAATACCAACAATAATTTCACCTTCACAATGTATGTACTTGTGTTGATTAGATGACATGACCACTCAAAATCAATTAAATGAAATAAAAGAACTCTGTATAAGTAGTTCAATTGTTTTAAAGACGTACGGGTGGGTCCATCATATCAGATTAGATTTGATGGTAAAGTATGTGAATTGGAAAGTTCATAAGATCCGTTCTTGTTGATGAGGTTGTGGACCCCACATGAATTAGTACCCATCTTGAAAAAAAAATAATAGTTATAGTTAGGCATGGCCGGCCGTGCCGCGGGCCTGACGTGCCGCTGGCCTGGCGGGCCGCGGCATGCCAGGCCCGTTTGCCCATTACCTCAGCCCGGCACGGCACGCCCCAGCAGGAGTGCCGTGCCAGGCCTAGCCCGCCGGGCCGGCGGGCCAATTAATTTAAATTTTTTAAAAAAACTTTAAAAAATCCCAAAAAATCCCAAAAAAATCTCAAAAAATTTCTGTAAAATACTTTTATTGTTCACAAAATTGTCTTACACATATTGAGATAAATTTTGCTCAAAATAATATAAATTCATTAATTATCACAAGTACACTTACAACTTTGCAAAAATTACATAATTACTTGAACAAATAATACTGCATCACTATAGTATAAGCACATCCCAACTAGGTTGGCACCCACTCATCTATCTATCATTTGCAGTTTAAAAGAAACAAAAAAAAAAGATAAAGTACAATTCCTATGCTTTGATTACAAAATTATAACAAAACTTAGACTACTCTGGTTGACTAAAATCAATATTCAAATCATCAAAGTCTCCAGCAAGTTGATCATCTTCATATTCTTGTTCTCTCAGTTATGCCCTTAACCAATCTGTAAGACTGACACATGCTTGCACCATCTCCGGCGTTAATCTGCTCCTGTAATCATCCACGGTTCGTCCATCTGTGCTAAAAGTTGATTCCGATACAACTGTGGACACCGGAACCGTTAGTAGATCACGTGCCATGGCGGAAAGCACAGGATAATTAACCTGATTTTGCTTCCACCATGTCAAAATGTTAAAAGCATTATGCTCCTCTATAGTATTGAAACTCATTGGGGGGGGCTTTCTAAAAAAATCATTAATTCAGATGATCCCCCACTATTAGATGCTGGTTGTTTTCTCTTTCTTCTCCCACTTAAAAAATTCCAAGGGGAATTATCTGGTAGTGTTTGTTGGGTTCGCGTATGACCTTGTATACTACTACTAGTATCGTATTCACAAAAAAGTCTTTCTAATAGATTTCTTATTTTACTTATATCTATTTGAAAAGTAGAATTCATATTCTCATTTATTTCATCTATTAAGTCTTGAACTCCTAATTTAACCCTAGGGTCCATTGTAGTAGCTAAACAATATAAATTAAGCATCTCTTGCCAATATTTTAAAAATTTAGTTTCCATTGCAGGGATAATTTCCTTAGCAATGGGTACATTTCTATATTGTTTAAAACAAATACTTATTTGATATAAACAAGTTATAATACTTGAGGATGTTGGGTAATAAACTACTGATAAATATCTTGTTGCATCATAAAAAATTTTAAAAAATCTCTTAAAATTTCGGCTATTTGCCAATCAAGATCCTCTAAGTCACTTTCAGGCATTTTACTTTTATAAAATATTGTAATTTCTTGTTTTAATCCTAGTGCAGCTTCTAGCATTATATATGTTGAGTTCCACCTATGTTCAACATCTAGGGTAATTTTTTTATATTGCTTTCCTAAAGTTTCACAATAATATTTAAATTCTCTAGCGGTTGTGCTAGATTGTTTTATAAATCTTACTGCATCTCTAATATTTATTAAATGATGTTGAACAATTTTTAATCCATCTTGCACAACTAAATTAAGGATATGACAAGCACACCTAACGTGAAATAAACTTCCATATATATTTAAGTTTAATTGTTGTCTTAATATTTCTACTGCAACATTATTAGCACTTGCATTATCAAGTGCTAGAGCCATTATTTTATTGTGTATTTTATAATTTCTTAGATTTCTACTTATAGCATTTGATATATTTATTCCAGTATGGCTAGCATCTAGTGGTTCAAAAGTTATTATTCTTTTTTCCATATTCCAATTTTCATCAATATAATGTGCGGTTATAGTTAAATAACTTATTTGTTGTCTACTTGTCCAAATATCTGAAGTTAAAGCTATTTTAAAAGTACTGTTTGACAAAGTTTCTATTAATGCAGTTTTCATTTTTCCATATAATTTTATGGCATCCTTTCTTAAAGTGTGGCGTGAAAAAGGTTTAAATTGTGGTGCTAAATATTTAGTTAGTAAACGGTGAAATCTTTTAGAATCTATTAATCTAAAGGGTAATTCTTCTTGAATTACCCACTTTACTATTTCAAGCCTAGTTTCTTTTTGATTAAAAATAAAATTACTTATAGCAACACTACTAGTAGAAATTTGGGTTTGCCTAGGGTCAATTTGGCCATGTTTTGGAAGGCATTTCTGCAAATGCCGGTTCAAGTGGCCTGTACCACCTTTGCCTTTACAACTAAACTGTTTTTTGCAATGGTTACACACTGCCTTCTCTTCACTCCCTACACTTTCAATTGTAAAATTAAGCCAAACACTAGAGGTTCTACTCATTTTGGTGCTCCTAGGTGGTAGGGAAGACGATCCCATATCTTGTGAAGGTAATTCTGTTTCAAGATCTTGGATGGGAGGATCATTATATTGGGGTTGGGTTATATCATCAGAAAATACTGGGTCAGAAAGGGGTCTAAGATATTCCCTTTCTTCAGTGTCAAAAAACATAGGATATCTAGGGTCCATTATCAAATTTTTGGAAAAAAAAATCTTAATAAATAATATTATAATAAATATTTGGTGATACTAATTTATAAGAAAGGTAAAAGGAGAGACTTACTTATAATAATAATATTTATACTAATTTTAAAATCGGAAAATTAAATAAAAGAATACCTCTTTAGAATGAATCTTGAACTTTGCAATTGAAGCCTTCAACCTCCAGAGTCCAATTTCCCACTTTTGATGCTTGAACAATTTGAAGAGATCGAGTATCACCAATTTCTAATTACAACAATTAGAGCAAAGAAACTATTTGATAATCAATTAGAAGATAGTAGGAGATTGTAGAAGTGGTGTGGTTTGGAGTGGGAAAGGGAGTGGCTATTTATAGAAAATTAAAAATGGCTTTTTACCACCTCTACCCTTCAATATGACTGTTATTTTGCAGTTGGAAGGGTAGAAAAGGTCTTTTAATCATCAATTACAACTATAGCCCCCCAATATAACTATTATATGGCTGTTGGGGGGGTAAAATGGGCATAAAAGTGGCGCGTGCCCAGCGGGCCGGCGCTCGGGCCAGCCCGCTTGGGCACACCCACGTGCCCTGGCGGGCCGTGCCCAAACGGGCCATGCCCCCTAGGGCCCTAGGCCCGGGGCGTGCCGTGCCGTGGCACGGCCCGTTGCTCATGCCTAGTTATAGTAAAATGCATATAGAATTTTTAATTATTCTAGTGCAAACCCAATAATATTACCCAAGTCACATTTTATGTCAAAGGGGTTGAGCGAGTCAGCCGGATACAAAGACAAGAGAGAATCTTGCTCTGTAATGTTGTTCTCTAAACAATATTATCATTTTGATTGTTTGGATTTAATTATTAAGCCCATTTGCATCCATATCATAATATCTTATTATATACTCTATTTTAAAGAGGTTGACTATATATTTATATACACACATGCACACACATACATATACACCACATGCATACATGTACGGTACATCCTTAATTAGAATTGTAATTGGGTATATCCGTATATGCACAAACATGTATACAGATACATCTTTAAGTATAGAACATTTTAATGAATAATGTTTAATTAAAGAGTAAAAACACATGATTAGTGAAACTTGACATCATTAATTATTTCATGTACTAAACTCTAAGCACATTTCATGATATGTACATCATTAAGAACATAATTTAATGGGGAAACCTTAAATCTTAAGGTGTATTTATGTTAGACTAGTGGGTGCATCGTGCATGCTGCTTAATTATGTGCCAAAAGTAAGTGTATGGATTTAGTCAAAGAGATTGGTAAATCCAATCTCAAGCGTGGAAGCTTTGTTGGTGTTCGAGATTCACTCTGACTTCGAGCTCAAGCTTTACCTTAGCAAGAGTTTTACATCTAACCTGATGCAACCCTCTTCCTTTCTCTAGGCTTGGGATCAGCAGCATAAAAAAGATATAACAATAAAGCAAACATGAGCGGAGTTAAAATACACAGGTACTAAAAATGGATACGAACTAAATAAGACATATTAAGAGCGAGGATTTAACTGTCTTAATAAAGGACAAGAAGATTAAAGAAAGATAAAAGAAATATTTTCAAAAATTCTTAATCTATGAAGGTATGGAAAGCTTTGTTTCAAGTAAAGATAAGATTATTGGACAACCAAATTAAAAAAAAAAAGCACCCCTTATGTTTGTAAGAGTGAAGGAAGCTTTAGCAAATGTGAAAATAAGAAAGGTCTTCATGTTGGGTATCCCGCATCGGTTGTGAAAGGGCCTGTGGTTACTTTATAGGTGTGGGGTAAGCCTCATCCCACTAAGTCGATCTTTTCACATTGATGATTAATGGAAAAATATCAAAATAAGGAATAGATCAATGTGGTTCTTGTTAATCCAAAATAATGTCCCGAGTGACCATTTTGCATTACCTCCTCTGGTAGGCTTTGGAAAGAAAATTTGGAATACTGATTAAATATATTAAGGTTATTAAAAACATTTATGACACTATGCTTGCCAGGGTCAGGGTTTGAGTTTCATGTAATGATAGGTCTTACATCAACAGTCAATTATAAGACCCTCATTTTTCTATCTTAACTATCAATGAATTGACTAAATTTTACGAGATGCTTTGATATATATATGTTACTTGTGGATGATGTGGTTTTATTAGACAAATAGAGAATAAATGCAAAATTGGAGCTATGGAATGGTACCTTTAGAAAAAGGTTTTAAAATTAGTCAAATTACGATTTGAGTACATGGAATTATTTTTGCACAAATAATAGTAAAGTTGAAGAACATGAAATGGTTGAAAATCAAGAGATATGTAAAATCCAATCAATTTTGTTATCAAAGATCAATTATCCCCAATAAGGATATATTGATGATGTTGCATATAAAATTAGAGCTATATGGCTTAAGTAGAGAAGTGCTTCTAGCTAGAATGCTATGAGATTTATGTGTTCCATTTAAACTGAAAACCAAATTTTGCAAGATAGATATTACGCGTGCTATAATTCATCAATCAAATGAAGGGAAATAATGAAGTAACAAATGCATGGGAAGACTGTTTTGAAATGAGGATGTTGAGACAAGTTTTTGAGAAGACCACGAAAGACAAGATAAGGAAAAAGATGGCAAGAGGAATACCAAAAGGACCATTGACTGAGGTGGTCAGAAATAATTTATAATTAAAATCTACCTAAAGATAATGAATATAACTAGTTGAGTTAAAACACTTTTTTGTTTTTTTATTGGTGTTATACAAGAAAGACATTTAAATAAGGCGAAACATTTTTCTATGCGGCAAATCTGCTTGCGGATGAAGCTTAGTATGTGAGACTGGAAGTACATATGGATAAATTTGGTTCATCAAATAAGCTTACATGCACAAAACCCTCACCTTGTTAGGTTTATAGTGTTGTATTTTGTGTTTATTTAAATAATTAAAAATTCACAGCTTTTAGTCCAACATTGGTTTCTTATTATACTTTACAAAACTTTTTAACTATTAACCTTTATTAGTTTTTAAACACATATTAAATAAATGTGGACTTTGGCCTTAATTGATTATATTAGTAGAAGCCCAATTTTAATATATTTTAATTATCTAAAATATATTTTAAACAAGGTTTTCAATGAGTCTTCCATGGCTAGTATATCCTAAAACTACTTCCAACGATCGAATTTAAATGAAAATGTGCAAATGACTTGAGAAGAAATATAAGCCTTGAATTGTGAGGAGAAACATATGTATACCTTGAGAAGAAATACAGGCCTCCAATGGCTAGTATCCTAAAGCGATTTGGCGATTGTGAGGAGATTTGGCGAGCTGCTTCGGGAGTTGTGTAGCAAGGTTTGCGTAGTGGCTGTTAGCTGAATCTGACTGGTTTGCCTCCCTGGTTTTGGTGGTTTGGTACCCACGTTCCCCATCTTTTCGCCTGGTTTTGTTTGAGTATTGGTTTAGGGCGCAGTTTTGGGTTTATCCTCTCCCCCTCATTTTGGTGGGTTTCCAGCTGTTCATGGTGCTCCACTTCGGCTCCCTCCTATTTTCCCCCAGTTTCTGCTGGCCTTATCTTTATCATTTCGCCAAATCTTCTGGTCTGCCCTGCTCTCCTTTTTTCCGTTTTTCTGGCCCCTAGTTTTGTTTCCCTCTCCTTCTCCGGGTGTGGTTTTACCCCATTTGTCTTCCCCCTGTATTTCCAATCTCTGCCATTGTCCCTCTTGTTCACCTCGTCTTGCTCGCTTTGCTATGAGAGGCATGAGCTAGGCTTTCGTTTTTCTTTGGGGGTCTTGTGGGTTTCCGGCTTGTTATCTTTCTCGTCCGCTGTTCTGCTATGGAGGATCTATCTGATAGGTTCCATAATCTCCTTATACCGGCCAGACCAAGAAAGGTTTTTTCCTTACAGTGTGATGAAAAATCCAGGCTTGAAGAATGATGGAGGAATCTTCTCCTCGTCGAAATCTACACGACATCGGCTTCCATTAATTCAGTCAAGATTTTTGTGGATAGAGAGTGGAAGCACATGAAAGTCACAGATATATCAATGGTAACTAATTCATGGTTTATTATCTCATTTGCAGATGCTTATGACCTTTCCGAAGTGCTATTGCAGAGGCCATGGATTATAAAAAATTCATTCACTGTGATGGAACAAATCAGGACTTTGGATATGGCGGCGACCTTTTCCTTCACCATCTTTGTTGTGTGGACTCAGATTCTGGATTTATCAAAAACACTTATGGATGAAGCGGTGCTATATCGATTGGGAAATGAATTTGGCAAATCACTAATGGTTGAATTCCCTCGTGCTGGAGTGCCGGAACCTCTTTGGACAATAAGGAAATTTGGATCTCTTTTTGCTACGAAGGAATCCCAAATTTCTGCGTCTCATGTGGGCTTCTAGGCCACAACCTGAACTCATGTGATAATCTAGCTCCTGGGAAGGCTTTCAGACTTCTTGAGGCGGGTAGTTTAATGCCCCGAACAGGTCAATGCGAAACAAGCACCCAACCCGAATCAAAAGTGCTACTAGGCCCAAAGCAACTAATTACAAGACATTTAAATTTAAATCATTTACCAATTACTATTAGAGTGTGGAAGTTTAACATCAATAATGTCGATAAGTGTGGATAAATGCATCGTCCAAACTATCACATCAAAAATAAATAGTAGGTCTGGTAAGAATGGTTTCTATCACTTACACTCTCATAGTCTCCCAAATCATAGAATAACAATTAAAAGGATCATATGTATCAACCTCCAAACAATGACTAACAATTAAAAAGATCATATTGATGTTAAACTTCCACACTCTAATAATCCTCTGGGTGAAAATCAGCGATTTCTCCCTGAGAATCAACCTCCAAGTCACCTCACGTGGATTAGTTGAAAAACAAAGCAAAACAAATACGAATGAGGTATGAATATCCCAGTAAGTAACACTATACATGAATAAATAGTTTATATATAAAAATAATCATGCTTATATGCTCGATAAAGTAAACGAGTAATCACGTTACAATTATGACAATAAATCAGTACTCAATTAAAAGCAATTCACCAAGTAAGAACTGTCTCTGATTTGAGGACATTGCCGACCATCATAATCACAGCAACTATCCCATTATTGTAATTTTCAACACATAAGTCAAATTAATTACTATATATGAAATGTCAACCGTATGTCTCAAAGTGCGTAAACCATACTCGAAATTCAACCATCATAGAATATTGTAAGACTCATGAAGAAAAGTAGGCCTTCGAAAATATACTCACTGTTCACTACGCCACCATACAACTTATGAGCGAAGCTAGTAATCACAACCCTCATACCAGCAACTGGAATCTGAAATATGGGGCCTAGGAATCGACTTATTGCTCACGAAACACACGTACCGGCAACTGGTATCTAAAATACAAAGTTCGGCATATACCACCCAAGCACGCAACCACTGGTATCTGAACATGGAGATGGCCACTAATCAACACGTACAGGGCACCTCACCAGAGATTGGTATCTGAAATGAGACCCTATTGTACATGCATACCCCCCAGTGCAAACTAACTTGCAAAGGAAACACGAACGCAAACTCGGAGTAACCAACCAAATAAAAACCTCTCCACTCTCTAGCTTAACCCTATGGATCCATATGCAACTATGCCCACTAGACACCAATAGCTATTACTCACTCATTATCAATGTAAAATCAGAAATAGTGCCTAGTTGCATATAGGGTCTTCCAAAGCTTATATACTATCCAAGAAGTAACTCAACGTACTCAAATCTGGTATGAAGTTTCTTTGACAAATTCCAGTAATCAAAACACTTTAAAAATATACTTATACTGAGTAAGATTCATCCCATTCGACTCAAATAAGTTTTTGAAATAGCCAAAGTCCATGTATACCCAAAGTAAGACATATTTTAGCAAAACGTACCCAAAACACTTATTAAATTATTTTTAATCAAACAATCAGTGGAAACAGTTTGTAAACACTTAATATTTCATGGTACAAATGTTTAACATCTTTAGAAATCATTTTATTATGTAATTTTTCTCAAGATTCAGAAACTCAAAACTCTATATCGATCACTCAATCCACGCGCTCAAGCGAAGTGGTTAGCGATCTCAATACTAACATTTGATCAAAAAAATGTCACAGGTGCTCAACATGGGTGCTCAAGTGATCATGTTGGGAGACCTAATTATTTAAGAAGAATTGAATTGTCTCTCAACCCCATCGCTTAAGCGATGTGTTGGGCGATTAATGAAGTAATATTTATAGGCAAGACACTAAACGGGATCGCTCAAGCGATTGTGTTGAGCGCTCGTCAAACAGCGTTCCTAAACTCGAAACATGTGTTCTGTGCAATAAACTTTATTTTGTACATTATATCATCTCTAATAAGATCCAAAATCATATATACAACACTCCAAAATATGCTATTCGATCAAAACCTCAATAAACAACATTTAACGACAAATCGCATCGATCGAGGAATGCTGTCTCTCTTTTTCCTCTTCTATTTCCTTTGCTTTGGATCTGATCTATTTACTTTCATTAAAACAAAGCTTTTTCTAGCTTACAGGAACTCTCCAACCAGCAACTCTCCTTCGCACAATGTTCTCTCGCTTTAGCCATCAGAGACAAACAGTATATATGATCCAAGCATATGCTACATTAAGAGAAACCCTATTTTATTATGGGTTATCCCATGTATCTCATCTCTATTGGCTACCATACATCTAACCAATAAGACTTAAAATAACTCTAGGGACTATACTCACCCCATTATCTCATGATCCAACGGTTGGATTTTCTTCATACTCCGGATCTTCTCCATCCATGTGATTACGTCATTTCCAGATTTTAGTAAGGATCACATTTAATTATTCAGATATTTATTTAATTAAAAATTCTGAAAAATTTGGGGTCTTACAGATAGTGCTCCAAGGTATTCTGTGAAGAACAAATCTAGCGTTCGCTGGCACCAGTGCTATTGAGAGAAATGTCGGGCCGGAGGACTTGCTGTCCCATACACAACTTCTTTTAGGGTCGTCGACTCGGGTAAATAGTCCATTGGTCAGCAAGAGTAAGGATGATGGGCCATCTAGGCCTTTATCTATTTGGGAGATTGGGCTTGTGAGTAATAACAAGGAGATCTAGCACACAAATTTGGTTTCCGATGAAGGCAGCTCAAGGTCTATTGCGGCCCACTCGTCCGTTTTCACATTCTTTGCTCTAGAAGGGTCAAGGAACATAGGTAAATTAGCAATGGTCAACTTTCTAATGACAAACTTCTTCCCCAAAAAATGGCAGGACAAGGATTCAACAAAGGACATATAGCTATTTGCAGCTCCCCATCTTGTGTTAACTGACAAGAGGCTCAAGCTCCCCACTAAGAGAGGAAGTGACAAAGGACGACTTAACAGTAGGTAAATGCATCGCAAAACTTTGATGATCATGGAGGAAATGGCCAACCTAAGCATCCCCAAGGAAACTCTCCAAACCATGAAGAAAATAAAATTTTATCTGCTTCAGGTGCTCTTTATTGCTTCTGGTTCCTGTCTTGACGACGGGAGGGTTACAAAAACATGAAAATATTTTTTTGGACTTGTCATGGTCTTGGTCAGACCTTGACTCTTCTTTTTGAAAGACCAGATTTTGAGATGCAGTCCTGATCTTATTTTTCTTTCTGAAACGTTTGCCCCTTCAAGTTAAGCCCCTAAAATTGCGAAAATGTATGGATTTGGGAATAATTTCTTTACCTCACCATCATTTGACAGGAAAGAAGGATTTTTTGTATTATGGAAGCGGCACATTAGTGTATCTGTTTTGGTCATGGAGTCTTGGTTTATTTTAATTCAAGTTTCGTCTAGGCGGTGTATGTGGTATACATGCAAGTTCAAAAACTGAAATTCAAGCTCAGCAGTGGCAAATGGTTAAAGATATGGCAGCTAGCTTCACAGTCCCTTGGATGATTTGTTGTGACTTCAATGTGTTATTGCATCCATCTAAGAAGAGAGGGGGCTCAACATTAACTGAAGGCAGATGAATAAGTTTTTTGAATTGATCCAAGATTGAAAGCTAGTTGAGACTCCAATAGAAGGCCCAAGATTTACGTGGTATAACGGTTAACAGCGATTTAGAAGAATATCGGAGAAATTATACGTGTGCTTTTTATCTACAGATTTTTATGATCTTTTTCCTCAGCCGATAGCTTACTCCCACCAAATTTTCTCTTTTGATCATTGCCCCATTCTAATGGTGATGTGATTAGTAAACAGGAAACAACATTGACCTTTGAGGTTTGAAGCGATGTGGATGCAAGAAGAGTCATGCCAACCCATGGTGGAAAATTCTTGGTAGGGATCTAATGGAATCCCTCACCAAAAAGATTTATGTACGAAATTCTCTACCCTTGCATCGGATTTAAAGCAATGGAACAAGGACAAGGTGGGATGCATTCACAAGAGAAAGAATCAATTGCTGGCCTCCTTACAGAAAATTCAAGAATTAATGGAGTCAAATCCATCCCCCGTACTGGAAATGGAGGAGAAAAGAGTTTACTAGGAATTTGCTAACGTTCTGAAACAGGTTGAAACCTTCTGGTTTCATAAATCAAGAATAGCCTAGGTCAAAGATGGAGACAGGAATACATTGTTCTTCCATAAGTCCACCCTTGTGAGAAGACAGCGGAATCATATTTACTCTCTAAAGGCAAACAACTGTGCGCATGTCGTAACGCCGCACTAGGCACAAGCAAAATAGGAATTTGGAGTCGCCACCGCCTGATGGGGTGCAGGCGAACACCTGGGTGCCTAAGCTTGTCTAATTTGGTCTGTGGCTTGAGATTATGAGAAAGGGCTCGGTTATGGCCCGAGAAAGTTCGTAGACACCCCGGTCCGCCCCGTCGGTTTGACAGGTCCCTTGGGTTTCCTGGTTTGAGTCAATTTGGTTAAACTCACCCTAGTCCTATGCCAACATGCACACTCATTTCAGGTCTAGGTGGGGGTCCCCAAAGTGGTGTGGGTCCCATTTTCTTTTATTTGATTTTATCTTTTTATCCAGGTGATGTTGGTCTGATATGGGCCTCGTTGGAAGGTCCATTGGAATCCAAGTTGGGCTTAAGTCAAGCCCAAGGCCCATCTAGTGTTATTGGGTAACCCTTATTGGACTTGGTTATTTGGTTTAAAGATTTATTAAATATTTACAAAATTAGTGGGTTAAAGCTTTTGGGACCCAATGGGCTTGGATTTGGCCCACTGGCAATTAATCAAGTGGCCTTGGGCCCGTTTATTAAAAACGGACCTTGGTTGGGCCGAACTGGGTGTGGGCCCCGTTGGAGGGCCCATAAAGCATGGGGTGGGCCCGGATGGGCCCACAGTCTCAAAATGGAATCGGGTTGACCCTAAAAACTAGGGCTGCAACTCGGTCCGGGTAAAACCGAATCCGAACCGATCCAAACTGACTTCGGTTCGGTTCGGTTCGGGTTTTCATATGTCTGGTTCGGTTTTGGATTCAAAATCTCCAAACTGAATTAAATCGGTTCGGTTTTGAGTTGTGTGGTCGGATAAACCAAACCGAACCGAAATAATGCATTGCTCTAAACCGAACCGAACCGAATTGAACCGAAATTATATATATATATATATATATATATATATATATATATATATATATATATATATATATATATATCTAAAATTTACCCTTAACTTTATAAAATATTACGGACGAACCCTTTCTCTTAAATATGAAATCCTCTCTCAAACCCTAAAATTCTCTTCGCCACTCTTCCCCACCCGACCTGCCTCCCTTCTCTCCCCCTTCTCTTCCCCACCCGACCTGCCTCCCTTCTCTCCCCCTTTTCTTCGCCTTCTCTTCACCACCCGACCTACCTCCCTTCTCTTCATTTAGTTTTGTTTTGTGTTTTCTTTTCCACTTCTTACATATAATTTCGAGGCTCTCGTTTCTCCGGATGGCTATCTCTCCATCTGCGGATTCGGTTCTCTTCTCTCCGGTACGTCAGATATCTCCATCGTTTCTTTTGATGTCGAAGATGCGTATGATTTACAAAATGTTCTGTTGTGGAAACAGAAACAAGTGGGAGGAGTACATTTCCAGATCTGAAGAACTTTAGGGTTGCAAGATTAGACGGGTTTCGACGGGTCTTTGCTCATGTTGCTCCAGTTTTCTTTGAACGTGGAAATGCTAAACCAGAAACCGGGGTTGCAATTATACCTAAAACGAAGATGTTTCTCAATATGGACTTCAGAAAGAAAACATATTCGTTATTTAACGATCATTATTGCGAAAATTTCAGGAGATTTCGAGTCTAAGCGTAGAACCATGTGACGGTGAAACTCTTATCGTTACCCTCTTTGAGATCAGAAGATCGGAGGTAATTTTAAGGGGGAAAAGGGTATTTTTGTTCAATCTTTTATTTTCTTGTGTAATTCCTATGAGGAAGAACACTCACTGTGTTCAATGGCAGATTCCGTCTTTTATTGAGTGGGAGCATGAGTTCCGATTTCTAGCTGTAAGTCTGCTTAAAGAGTTTTTCTTTCTTTTCCTTTTTTTTTTTGGGTATTTATTAGTTTCTGTATTTTTACTGCTTATTTATTTCTTTATTCAGGTGGTACCCAAATCACTAGATGGGATTGTGTCTAATAGTCCAGCGGTAAGTGGATAGAGAAATGTCCCTTCTATGAAACACACAATGTTACTTTAAATTGCAATCCTTTATTTATTTATTTAATTTTTCTTCTTTTTTCTCTTTGTAATTTTTTCTTCCTATTTTTTGTGCTGTTAATGCAGGTTCTTTGTGCACGCTATAGTGATGTGGAATATTTTCAAGTTAGATGCAAAGGTAATGTTCATTTTGCATCTTATAGTTGCCATCTAACATGATATTCAAGTAGTCGATGCAAGGTTTTAAGTTTCAACTGGTACCAAATGGTTTCTAAACTCTTTGATAAAATAGTCAATCTGGGTCCTGATCCCACAATTCTTGTTCTATAAAAATCCTAATGCCAATTTTAAATTCTAGAGATGCCTCTGCGTAGAATCACTTGTATCATTGCTGGATTGATTCTTTTGTAAACTGCTGTTTTTGTTTCTCATGAAATGCTTGTATGAATTTGTACTTCCCAATTATGTTATTGGCATTGGTTCCAGCTGGTGGGCATATGTGACAACCACAGATTGCTATAGGAAGACTAGGATGTTCATAGAAATTGTACTTCCCAAAATGGGGATCAAGGTAATATTTTTCAAATCATCTTCTTTCTTTCTTTTTCCCTACATGGGTAACAAATTTTTATTAAGAAAGAGATGGTATCATCCAATGCAAACAGTGCTAAATTGAATAAAGATCAAACAGGGCCACACTGACATACCCAAATCCCAGAAAGGAAACAGGAAAAAATGGAAAAGAAAATGTGTTAAAGGTTTCTTTTAATATTTTGGCTTCTTTCTTAAACTGCTGCAAATGTTTCTACTTTTGAATTGTTTGTCCCAATAAATATGCAGGCCACAGTCATCGACCCTGCTGATATGGATGGTTTGAGAACTACTTTGGATGAGAATGAAGTGAGTAGATGCTAAGTTATCTAACTTGCCTTCTCAATATCTCCTTGGCCTGACCACTTGATCTGATGCTATTTTTTTCTTTTTACCGCAGGTGACCCTTTTCTTTACAGAATCTCCAACCAATCCATTCCTCAGATGTGTTGCATTTAGTACAGGAGGTCGTGTTCGTACTGTACAGGAACTAAGGGATTCATTTCCGAATTGTCTTTGTATATCTAAATGGAATGTATTTGTTTTATTTTATATACATACTTTGCATAGCTTTATTTACTTTGATGCTCAAGGCAATGAAACTAAATTGAACTTATAGATTGGCTACAACTTGTATGTTGAATTGCTTGATAGCCATGCGCCAAGAATATGTTTCCAAGGAGTCGAAGGACAGTTAACGTGGACGTTTTCTTGCCAAATAAGGCAATTTAAATGTAATATGAAGTTAAAACCCGAAACCCAACCCAAACCAAACCGAATTTTGCAATTTGGTTCGGTTTGGGTTGGGTTCCGGGTTTTATATGAATAATCGGTTTCGGTTTCGGTTTGGGTCATTCGGTTCGGTTCTGGACCGATCATCAGTGACCTTGGTTTGGTCCTGGGTTGAAGCCAACCCGAACCAAACTGCACCGAGTTTCAGCCCTACTAAAAACCCCATAGGTCAAGTCATGTGCATTCGGGTTGGATTGGGTCCAATCGGGTCCCAAAATGGATTTTTTCTAAATTTATTACTGAATTGACCGCTTTTTAAGTACGGTTTGGGCTGGACCGCATAGTTTATGCGGTTTAGGCCTGACCGCATATGCAATGCAGTCAAGCCCGAACCGCACTGAGAGTGCGGTTCGACCCGATCTCCAAAAAACGCTGCCACGGCCACCGGATCTGGTTCGTCCACTCTTTGGGGGTGCCTGCCGACTTCTGTGGCCTCCAGAACCTTGCGAATTTCTCAAATGCTCATTTAGAGCTCAAGAATCTCACTTTGTTTGTGTTCCACGAATGGGAAAGGTTTCGGCCCTTCGCGCTCCATTCAAACCATTCGCACACACACATATAAGTTGATCTAACTAAGAAGGGAAAGAGGGTGATTAGTATGGGGTACAATGGATGGACAAAGAAGAGGGAACACCCTCCCCTAATCGAATGAGAAGTAAAGGATGGCAAAACAGTAACCCAATGACCATGAAAACCATATAAGTGTGGACTCTCAACCTCCCCTTGAAGCCATACATATTCCTCTTACCATAGGAGATGTTTATGTGATGAAAATGAGAGAACATGCAAGTATCATGTTGAAGAATGGATTGCAGAAAAGAACTACGAAGCCTCTAGAACATTCATGAAATCATCCCATATTCATGTATATGTAATAAAAGATGGTGGGAAACACTACCTTGGTGTATACAAACCCTGGAGTGAGATGTAGATCTTCCTTGAAGCAAAAACCCAGGGCTAGAGCTCCTCGTTTGGCCACCAACATCAAGCTTCATTTCTCATTCAAGTTCTCAAATTATGGGGATGAAGAAGGAAGGGAGAGTAAGTGGTTAGAATGGTCAAGAATGGAGTATGTTAGGGTTTGGGGAGCAAAGTAGGGTAAAGGAGAAAATTTCGGATCAAGGATGATGGGGGAGAAGGGTGGAAACCAGCCAAGAAGAAGCCAACCCCTATCTACTGTTCGGATTTTCTATTTATAGAACACAGGTTGGAAACCGCACATAGTATACGGTTTGGTCGAAACTGCAAATACTATGCGGTTTGGTCTGAAACGCATGCTATGTGCGGTTCGGCCACGTCTTTTCAATAAGGATTAGGGGACAAATTCACGCAGGCACAGACTGACGAAAAGCAAACCACACTTACAGTGCGGTTGCTTTTTGTTTTTCTCTCCCCTTTTTTGGTTGAGTTGACGGCTAAGGTAACTCGGCCGCCCACTCGGACGAATTAGACTTCCCCAATTTTATTATTTCCCATTTATCTTAATTAGTTTAATTAAGATATTTTAAACTTTGACTAATTTGCCCCTGGAACTGTTTTACTCATATCTTTTCCATCCGAGCTCCGATTCCTACAAACTTAATTGCTTTGGAACCGCGTCGGAGTCCTCTACTCATTGGGATAGGGTAGGGAAATCAATTTGGGCTAAGCCATAAAGTCACCTTTTGCTCCTTAGGGTTTTAGCCTGTCTTTTAGGATGTTTCTTTCTGCCTTTTAAGAGGGGTGCAAAAATGAGGTGCTTACAACAACAATGAGGAGGTCTCATCAAGAAAGGGTCTTGAAGAATTGGTAACTCAGTACTTTCAAGACATGTATAAAGCTTCTCCGTGTTGGTCGGAATGCAATCTGCCAAGATTGATACACTGGGTCATCACTACCGAGCAAAATAATTTGCTAACCTTGGTTCCTTCCCTTGAAGAAATCTGGCTTATGGTCAAAAGCATGGGGGCATATAAATGCCTGGGACCGGATGGTTTTCAAGGTGTTTTCTTAATTTTGGGAAACAATTGCTCAAGCTGTGATAGGTATGGTTCAGGAATTTTTTATTTTCAAGACTACTGCCCCCAGCTATAAGCCACACCTTCATATCTTTGATTCCTAAAATGCCTCACCCGAGAAGAATAAGTGATTTCAGACCAATCAGTTTGTGCAATTTTAGTTATTAAATTGTTTCAAAAATTTTGGTTAGTTGAATTAGACCTTTTCTGGCTGATATTATCTCACCTAATCAATCGGCCTTTGTTCCTGATACGGAGATTAAGGATAACATTTTGATAAACCATGAGATATTTAATTTTTTTGCCAAATGAAAACAGAAAAAGCCAAAAAAGAACCCGTCTTTCAGAAACAAAAAGAAATGTGCCAAGGGGATATACACCATGAAGATTGATTTCTCAAAGGCTTATGATCGACTGTCTTGGGACTTTTTGAGGCATGTCCTAAGTGCTTTTGGATTCAACATGGAAGTGATCCAGATCTGAATGGCTTGTGTGACATTGATATCTTATAAAGTTCTCCTTAATGGGTCTCCCACTGGTAAAATTTTTGCGGAGAGACGACTTTGTCAGGGTGACCCCCTGTCACCCTATTTATTCATCCTTTGCCAGTAGGTACTCTCTTTGGCGATACACAAGGTTGAAAAGGATGGCAGGTTTAGGGACTTAAAGGTGAGAAGAGGTGGGATGGCTATATCCCACCTCATGTTTGCAGTTGACATTTTTCTATATGGTTTAAATAAGGGCTGTGAAGTTGATGCAGGGGGATCCGATACAGAGGATGTTGAGCTGTCAGATTGCACATTGATGGCGCTGGAATACCATGAGTTGGCAGATCATCACAAAGGCAGGAAGTGATTGCGATATCTTTCTAATTGGGGCAGTTTTGAGGCGTTTTAGTATTTTAGCCATAACTTTGGCTATGGTTATTGGAATCGCACAAATGACCCCAATTCGGAAAGCTATTTCCGGTGCGCACGCTGTGGGACATGTGTAGACACCTAATTTTTGCACCCCTAAAATGAAGAAAATAAAAAGTTAAACCCTGAGGGGGTCAAAAAGTTGACTTTTTGATCAGGTACAAATTTACCACCAAACTTTATACCATTGGAAAGAGGACTTCGTTATGATTCTAACGCAACTGAGTTTGCTCAAATCGGAGTTCGGATAAAGAAGTTATGGGCTGGTCAAATCTGAAAATAGCAGAAATCGGCTTTCTGTAAAACTCCGAATTAGCTGCTCAATTGAACATCAGCAGAAAGAGCACATTGACATGACTCCAACTTCACTCAGTTGGAAAGATAAGAATAAAAAATATTTAAGTTTTAGTTACATGAAACATAAAATTAAAATTCAATCAAAAAATGTGATTAAAATTCATTTTTATATCATTCTTTAACTATAAAAGGGGGGCCACCCCCCATTCCAAAGCAAGAAACAAAACCCTCTTTTCTCCCCCTTTTGCTCTCTCCCACTTCACTCACCCCCTCCCTTCTCTCTTCCTCCTTGATCTCCACTCAAGAGAAGTGGTTCCCCACAGCTCCTCCCCTCTTCTTCTTGGCCTTTTCCCACGTCCAATCCCTATCCAAACTCTACCACTCTTAGCCCAAGTCCTTAAATACCCAAATTACCCCTAGATCATGCCCATTTACTTTCTCCTTTCATTCTTTCCGAGCTTAAGATAAGGAGACCCTTTTCAAGCCCATTTCGGGAAATCCACTGGAGTGCAGAAGCGCTGCCGAAATCACACGGAGAACCATCACACATCAAAAGGAAGAAGGTAATGGAAAAGGGAGGTTTCTGGTAATTTTTTTTATCTAATACACATCTTGATTCTCTAAACATCCATTGCTTACTTGGCTATTTATTTCTCACCTTACTAACTACTATTTTGCATGGTTTCAGGCTTCCTTTGGTGAGGAGGAAAAGTTACTTAAGTGGGAGGAGAGTAAATAAAAAAAAGAAGGCAGAATGGCATAATCTTAACAAGTGTTAATAAGCTTATTTTTATGGAGGGATTTGTCCTTCCAAGAATCTGCTGTATCCCCACACCTCTATCCTCTTTCCCATCTTCAAACTAACGCATGCAGGCTTACTGACAGTCAAGAAGATGATGAAATAAGGGGATTTATCCTCTTGATGAAACTACAAACAAAAGAGGCAAAAAAAGGGGGTTTAAACCAAGTGGAGGGAATTTTTACCATAACAGAAATGCTGATAATCATAACAGAGGACGCCAGAGACTCCAAGAAGACAACCAAATTGATCCCGGCCGAAATCGACCCAAACTGCAAATTCGGACGGAAACCGCACTTACAGTGCGGTCTGGCCATGACCGCACTTAGTATGCGGTCTGGTCTAAACCGCATTGTATCTGCGGTTCAGACCAAACCGCATAGTAAATGCGGTCAATTGTAAATAATCTAAAAAATTAATTTTTTCGGTCCGGTTGGACTTGCTCCGACCCGAACCAGCCTGAACCGATCTTTTGAGTTATTTGGGATATTCTTAGCCCCTTTGTAGACCATGGGCCCAAATGGGCCCACCAAGGCCTCCTGGGCCCACTCATAGGGCTTGCACTCTAACCGACCCAAACCAAGCCTCTTTTCAACAAATGGGCGCAAGGTCACTTGTTTAATGGTTCGTAGGCCAAGACCAAGCCTAGTGGACCCATTAAAATGCTTAATTAATTCAATAAACTAAAAAGAGTTACCCAATAACCTTGTTGGGCCCAAGCTCATCCTTGGCAACCCATGGATCTTCCAACGGGACCCATATCCGACCCACTTCATCTAAATAAAAGATAAAATAAAATAAAAGGGGCCCACACCACCAGAGGGTCCCGCCAGACCAAACAAAGTGGCATGCTGGTCTAGGAAAGGTGAAATTGACTCAAAAAACCGAGACCCGAGGGACCCGTTAGACCGACGAGGCTGGCCGGGGTGTCTTCGAACTTCCCGGACGTAACTGAGGACTTTGCTAGATCTCTAATAAGCCGTAGACCAAACTTAGACCCAAATAGGCAATCACCGTATTTGCTTGCACCTCTTAGGCAGTGGCGACTCCGAAAGTCGCAAGGCACGCACAAACTCCACGTGCGCCCTGTGTGCGATCTAGGAAATTTAGGTGTGCACAACATGACTTAAGTCAATGAGCATCTTTTTCAACCTCAAATCCGCTGTTTTACCCTCCGAATCACTATTTTTAGTTATTTTTTGCTATTTATGGTAATATTTCGTTTGTCAATTAGGAAGTGATTTTAAACATGATTTGGGCCAGATTTTTCACAGGATGCTTATTTTATTCTATATTTCCTTTAGGCATGCTTTAGGGGATTTTGCCATTTTTAGTAACTTTCCAATGTAAACTATTTTTGGCTATAAAGTCTAGCTTGTGGACTGATTTTAGTTTTACTTGATTAATTGATATTGAATTGAATCTCAAAGACGTTTTCTCTATGTTTTTGGGCAAACTGCTTGTGTTTTTTCCTATTTATCATCTGTTCGAACTAGCTTGCAGAATAATCGCTATTTTTCCGGCGTCATAAATTGAACCAAGTTAAACCAAAATTGGATTGAAGTTGTCCTAAAACTAAATTAAACCATATATATCTCAATATGAACCGAAATTGTTCTAAAATTAAATTGAATCAATATCATCCTAAAATTGAACCAAATTACGCAATTAATGGCATCAAGCCAATTTAAATAACATGTTGTAATCAAGATGATTCAAACAAGCCCCTTGTGCAATTCAAGTTCACCTAAATTAAAACCATTTCCTCTTCGGTTCAATTTATTAAGGTGATCAAATTTAACCAATGAATTAAAACTGTTTCCCCTTTACGGTTCAAGTCATAAAAGTGGTTAAATTGAACCAAACCCAAATTAAGTTCTTTCAAATTAAATCATTTTCCCTTTATGGTTCAACTCAAATTAACAAATCAATCAAATTAAACCTTTTGGTTCAATTAAGGCCCAATGACTTAGACATTTAATCGAACCAAACTTTCCTAAATCAAACTGTTTCCTCTTCGTGGTTTAACTCAAATCACATCCACCAAATTAAACTCAAATGGTTTAATCCTAGATATGATCTCTTATGGTACAATGTCTCCAACATTAAACCATTTAAATAAATTCAAACCTCAAATTGAACCTCAACGGTCCGCTAATTTACAATAAATCAAACTTAAATGGTTTAACATAAGGTATGATTTTTGTAGTCCAATGCCTTAAAATTAAACCATTCAAATTAAATTCAATTGAATCAGATCGTAATGGTCTAATTAATTAAAATAAACCAAATTAAATATAAGGTAGGATCTTTTTATAGTCTAATACCTTAAATTACTTTTGAATTACGTTATGACTTGATCCCAAACAATGGGGAACGTAGGTAGCCCAACAAAATTAAACAGGGTTCAATCGTAATTAAAATAAATCAAATAATTCCCAACCATACAAGTAATCAAGTCTTGTGAATTAAATTAGAATCAAAGGGTTTTCTCTAATATTTTAGAGTTGTAATTAAGGGGATTATTTTGTAGTCTAAACGCCCTGGATGGGTCCGTATCCCATAAAATAAAAACCCACATAATTGGGTGAAATCATGTTTGATTAGAAATTATTGAGATTCAAATTTTTGGTCAACAATTGGTTTTTAAACTAATACATCTAATGGTAGATCTTAACTTTTTGAAGATATTATTAGAAAAAAAAATTTTAATTTTCTTTATGCTATAATAGTTTTATTATATAGTTGTTATACATTGGCAATAACTTTGGAGAATGGATTAAAAGGATAATTTGGGAATTCAAAGTGGGTCGACCAAGAATGTTCCCAAGTCTATATGAAATTATTTAAATCTCTTAACATATTTAATTTGATGGCTAACTTTGATATACATTTATATGTTGATGATATGAAAGATTACTGGGATAATGTGCCGCATTTAATTGAGATTTATAAAGGGTTGTAATTTCTAAACATGTTTAAAGGTTAATTAAGTAAAATTTAATAAACCTACTACTGTTGGGAAATATTCAAAAACAAGTCATCGAAAATAGTAGAGGCTGTTTGGTGATATATGTATCTATTTAAGATCCGAATCCAATTTTACTGTGCTAATAAGTGGATATTTTAGAGGCTGTTTGGTAATTTTTTTTAAACAATATGAAAACGAAAAACTTTTCAAATTTTTTTTGTGTCTTGAGAAACCGTTTAAGAGAAACTCGTTTGATAACGTTTAAGTCAAACTCAATTACAATTTTTTTTGCATTTTAATAGCAGAAAAAATTACAATCTTTTGTATAGTTGTTTTACATATTTAAATTGAGGTAGCATCTATTTAAGTATCAAAACCCTAGGTTTCTTTTTCCTGGAATTCGGCATCTAATGTAGGTGCTATAATGTTTTATGTTATTAAAATGCAATCAGAATACCGAAAACACAACATTTTTTGGAATCTCTTGCATTCTCCTATTATCAAGACGCAGCTCGCGATCTATACATTTAGGTAGATGCATTTCATTTTAAGAGACTTGTGCAGTCCTTTGGAGAGGAAGATCCCACTGAAACATATTTTTTTTAATATCTCGATCAGTTCATCATTCCAAGGATGAAATTAATCTGAAATGATGTCTTTAACGACTTAAGAGAATAATCAAATGGAAAAGATTATTCTTATTTTTAGCACAAAAAATGTTTTTATGATTAAGCACCCCTGTTTGGATCAAACCCAATTGTAATAGGCTTTGTGGAACCAGTTATAAATGAAAAATTACCAAAATACCCTTGTGAGCAACGTTTGATCTTTCCAACAACCCATAATTGATCTTAAGACAAAAAGGCCCCCCTACTGTGAGTGAGAATATTTTGTCCTAAATTCGGAATACCTTTCAAACAACCGTTTTAAGTAATGATCAAATTCTATGACTAAGAATATATTTGTATTTAATGTCAAAAATACTCTCAATTGACGTAATTTTGGTCAATTATAATTTGAAACTGTCCAAAATAACCATTTTGCCCTTGTTGCTCTGGTTCCCATGTAAACGAGACGTTAGATCTAGAATTCGATCGGGTTCATATTTGGAATCTGATTTTTAGATAAAGTCAGCTTTTTTCAAGGTCAGTGCAACTACATGCATTTAGTGAATTGTACATTTCTTGTGATGGCATTTTTTCCATTTTACTTTGTAGATGATTGCCTTGCATCATCCATAATGTCACATGACATGGAAAAGAATTTTTAAAGGGAAGTCCTTTTTGGATTAGGACTTCTATTTATTGAGGAATCAATTATATGGAATATATGTGACATTTAAAAATTTTATTTTTAATTATGCACCACCTTTTTTCGACCATTAGGAGAATGCCTCTTCCTAATAAGAGGAAAAAAGGGACTAGAAAGGAATTGTAAGGATTGAGCCATATTGAAAGATGGAATGAAATCATGTGTTGCAAGAGGTTGCGGCAGACACTGCCACCTGTGTGCAACATCTCACTTCCTGTGTTTTTTCATATTTTTTAATGTAAAAAATACAATTTCATATTAAAAAATAGGTCATGAGATTTTGTATGCGGCAGCATCTCACCAAGCTTTAGTGTCTGTCACAGGCTCCTAAAGCAGATGATTTTGCCCCTTGAAAGACGATTTGAGAATAGGAGAAAGTCTAGACTTTAGAGGAACTTCTTAGAGACCAAAATAATAATAATAATAATGAAAAATGGAGAGTTATTGTTATTATTATTAGTGGGATAGATAGGTGATGAATCATTCATTTGAGAAGAATGCTAGCCAGAAAAAAGTTATAAAAGAAACAATTGTTACATAAAACAGAGTATATGTACTGCATTTAATAAATTTTGCGCACATATGCATTTATCTAAATTGTGCTTGGAGTATTGTAGGAATATTTCAAAGAACCATTGAAGGAGAATAAAACAGGTTTGTAGTGTAAAGGAACCATGGACGATCAAAAAGGTTCATTTTTTGCTATGATATTTGTTACGCTGGACAACCACACAGCATAGTATTGATTAAAGTCTAAAATTAATCCCTTATAGGGTTTACCATTAAGGTTTCGGTTACAGGATAGATCAAATAAATTAACAAAAGAATTCCTAAAAATTACATAGCTTCAATGGCATGGATGTTCTTATCCATTATATGCTTTTTGACTCGAAGTCGATTGAGACCCAAAAGAAAGCTTGCTTTATATGTTGAGTAAATCACCTCGGCAAAGAGAGGAAATTGTAGAGCAGCAAAAAAGATGATTGGAACACAAGCTAAAGCATAAACCGGCTTTTCAACCTCTGCAAATAGATCGTCACCAAGGACAATAAAGAAGGTGGCAGAAAAGGCTACGATCATTGTCACAATGGAGATGAAGAGCGTTAGAAGGCCAAGTATCAATCTTATGGGTAATGAGATTAGGAAATCTATTTCTGCATAGCGCGAAGTGAGAATGGATAGAAATGTTAAAATTGAAGTGACAGACGAGAATAGCGACACTGCATCAGATATGGCAAAAACCATGAAAGACTTGGCTTTTAAGAAATGAGGAGTCCCATCGACATCCTTGTTACCACCTGGGACAGTGAAGGCTGCAGCAAACATTACCGTTGCAATAAGTGTTGCAGCAAGTATGCAAGAGTTTGCAGTAGCCTTCATCCATTCTTCACCTTGCCTCTTTAGTAATCTGTGCTCCTTTGTGAATAAAACTCGAGGTGATTTCTCATTGCCATTTTCCATCTCTCTATATATAGGTATCACAATGCGTTCCACTTCCTACAGATTCAGGAAAAAAAAGTTGTTAATAGCTAATAGAGTGGAAAAGTGTGAAATCATAGTAATTTGGGAAGAAAATTGTTTGAAAACTAATTCAAAACATTGGCAAACCTTAGTTAGTGTATATATAAAACAAATCTGTTGTTTAGGAGAGACAGTCACCTTGAACCAAATGAGTTCCTCTTGCATTTGTAATGCTGCCCCTGAAATCTTGCTAAGGTGGCTTTTTGGTGCCAACATCCCGGCTAAGTGCAACAAGTTGTTTTGATCTTTGTCTTTGTAAATGGCTATCAGATCTTTAATTGCACCAATCCTATATATAAGATTAAAGATCTGTCTCTGACGACAAGCAACTGCAACGTGAAACATGCTTCGTCCTTTGGAATCAAATGTGCATACTAGATCAGGATAAGATTTGATTAGAAAAGTTACAAACTCAACATTCCCGAATTCCGTGGCAAGAAATAGTAATGATACAAGTTCTGGAAATATTCGATGATAATCTTCATGAAATTTTTTCCAAAGAAGGTTGAATAGTAGCTTCGGCGCCTTCCAGTGTGTTAACTTATATCTGCAATTACCTGGGGTAGAGAACAAAAACTAAATGATCTTACAATTAAGTGAAATGTCTAAGATAGACATATCTGTTAAGTCAGTGGCAAAAACGACTAATTAAAAAAAAAAGAAAAAAAGAAATGGCCTGGCCCATACCGGATATGGATGGGACCCAGGGGTATTAAAAAAACTATAAGAAGGGGTTCCCCCCTCCACCTCTATGTAAGTCGAAAATTAGGAGTATTTCTTCTTCTTCATTTTGAGAGAAGGCTTTCTTGCTGAAAGCCTTCCATTTGTGGGTTTTCGAAAAGGAGATCCAAGTTATAAAATTTTTTATCTTCATCTAGTAAAAGTGGTCAGCGGTACTCGAGGACGTAGGTACTTACTGAGCCTCGTTAAATTCTGGTGTTATTTTATTTAGCTTTCTGTATTTACATTCTACCCTAGCATTCCTGCTTTGGTATTTCTTTCTCAAGTTATTTATTCCAATAGCATTAGTTCTTATTTGTAAACCTAGTATAGTGATGCGGGAGATATGTTGTGTTGCTAAGTGCTAGTCTAAGAAAGTTCTGTCAAAAGGGCTATAATCGCCTAAGGAGACTGAGTCATAAGCGGGATCATTTGTGACTCCTCCAGTTTCTTGTGAGCTTTCCTGGTGCATTTTGCTTACACAACTCCTCACTTTACTATACGTGGTATTTGGTTAGGGGTTTTTTACCTAACAATTGGTATCAGAGCCAAGTTCTGCCATAGGCTTTTGTTACATTTCCGCTTTGTTGGAATATAGTTGTTCTACTTGAGAAAGGGCAGAATCATCAACTTCCTCATTGGGAAAGCAAGAATAAGTAGTTTCTTCATTGGCAAAACCAGTGATGATTAATGCAAAATTTGATGTGGAGAAATTTAACGGTACTGGGAATTTTGGCATGAGGTGTTGGATGTTCTTTTCTAGCAAAAGTTAGATGTGGCCCTTGAAGAGAAGAAACCAGAATCTATAGATGATAAAGAATAGGTGAAGATAAATCACTTGGCATGTGGTACCATTCGTTTGTAACTCACCAAAGAACAGAAGTATCCGTTCATGAGAGAGATGTCTACGTACAAGTTGTGAAAGAAGTTGGAGGATAAATTCTTGAACAAGAATAGTCAGAATCGAGTATATATGAAGAAGAAGTTATTCCACCTTCAGTATGTACCAGGTACCAAGGTTTACAATTTCGGCGGCACGCCGCGGCATGTCGCCGAAATTTCGGTACAGGGACCCCCGGGGATGCGTTTCGCCGGGGGAAATCGTTCTGGGTGCATCGCCAGCAACTCACCGAAATTTCGACGATTTGTCACCGGCACGGACCGGCACGAGCGGCGTGCCGAGCGGCACGGACCGGCACGAACAAAACAGAAAAAAAAATCAGTTTTTATACATGAAACGGAGCGGCGTGCCGACGAAATTTCCACCGGCACGAAAAAAAACCCGATTTTTTGCCTTTTTAATTTTCCACCGTTTCGGCGGCATGCCGACGAAATTTCGTTTTGGCCAATGGGCGGCACACCCACCGGCACCGAAACGTAAAACCTTGCCAGGTACCACTATCAATGACCACATTACTGCTTTCAATAAGTTAGTCACAGATTTGATAAATTTGGATAAAAAATTTGTGGATGAGGATTTAGCTATGATGTTAGCCTCCCTTCCTGAGGAATATGATCATTTGATCATGACTTTGTTAAATGGAAAGGAAAAGATATCTTTTGATGAAGTCTGTACCGCTTTGTATAGCAATGAAATTAGAAAGAAAGATCAAAGCGAAAACAGACATATAGCAACAGAGACTTGCACAGTAAGGGGTTGTGCTCAAAGCTATAACCCAGGGAGAAGAAGAAAATATCATTCAAGAGGGAGACCATATAAAGGTGTATAGGCCTTTTGTCATGAAAAAGGGTATTTGAATAAAGATTGTCCGAAGTTGTAGAAAAGGGACAAAGGCAAAAATGTGTTAGATGTTTGTGTAGCTGAAAGTGTAGAGGATGAGTTCGAATATGCACTAGTTGGACTCCCGTCGATATCACATATAGATGAATGGCTTATGGATTCAGGATGTACATACCACATGTGTGAAAAGAAGGAGTGGTTTTTCAAATTCGAAGAGCTGAACTGTGGAGTTGTTTTTTTGGGTGACGATACCCATGTAAAATAACTGGAATTGGCTCAATAAGATTGAAGAATCACAATGGAACAACTAGTATTTTGACAGATATACGGTACGTTCCAAATATGAAGAATAATTTCTTCTCTTTGGGAACCTTGAAATCTAAAGGCTTCCGTATGACAATTCGAGATGGAATTCTGAAAGTTGTTTCCAGCACACTCGTGATCATGAAAGGTATTAGGAGAAACAACTTGTACTATTATTAGGGCAGTACAGTTGTTGGAGCAGTAGCTATAGTTTTGAAAGAGGAAGAAGCACTAGCAACTAGGTTGTGGCATATGCAATTAGGACACACAGGTGAGAAAGCTTTGCAAAATCTTATGAAGCAAGGCCTGTTGAAAGGTTCACAGACTTGCAAGTTGGATTTCTATGAATACTGTGTTTTGGGAAAGCAAACAAGAGTGAAATTTGGCACCGCAATCCATAATAGTCAAGGTATTTTGGACTACGTTCACTTTGATGTGTGTGGACCTACCAAAACAGCTTATTTAGGAGGTATGCACTACTTTGTTACATTTGTTGATAACTTTTTCAGAAGAGTTTGGGTGTATGTTATGAAACATAAGGATGAAGTGTTGGGAATTTTTCTTAAGTGGAAAAAGATGATTGAAACGAAACTGGCAGAAAGATCAAATGGCTTTGTACAAATAAAAGCGATGAATACTGTAGTAACCCGTTTTTTAAAATTTGAAAAGATTAAGGAATCATGCGACACTTTACGATCAGAGATACAGCACAACAGAATGGGGTGGTAGAGTGCATGAATCGAACTTTGCTGGAGAAAGTTCAATGTATGTTGTCCAATGCTGCATTGGACAAGCAATTTTGGGCTGAGACAATTGTATATGCAAGCCATCTTATTAATCGTTTACCATCAGCTGAAATTGAGGGTAAAACACCCATGGAGGTATGGACTGGAAAACCAGCTAAGGATTATGATTCTTTACATATATTTGGTTCCACTATCTATTATCATGTGAAGGAATCAAAGTTGGATCCAAGAGCCAAGAAGACACTATTGATGGGGATCAACTCGGGATTAAAGGGATACCGTCTTTGGTGTCCAAATTTGAAGAAAAGAATTTTTAGTAGGGATGTAACCTTTGATGAGTTTGCCATGATGAAAAAGGTAACATCAAAAGACACGCAGCAAGTACAGAGTGCTTCACAGTAGGTGGAGCATACCACGCAGCAGGTGGAGCTTGAAACAACAAAATTTGATCCAGATTATGTTAAGACAAAAGAGGACACTCCAATAGCAAAGGAGGAAACTAGTGAAGAGGAAGGTTAGACCCAAGAACTTCCACAGCAACAAGAATCAATTGTAGTTAGTAGGCCAAGACGAGAGATTCATAGACCTGCTTGATTTAATGATATGGTGGCCTATGCACTTCCAATTGAGGGCGATGATATTCCTTCCACCTTAAGAGAAGCAACCAGAAGTTTAGAAAGTGATCAGTGGAAGAAAGCCATGGATGAGTAAATGCAGTCCCTTTAGAAGAATGAGACTTGATAGCTAGCTCAATTACCAAAGGAGAAGAAGGCAATTGGGTGCAAGTGGGTATATGCAAAGAAAGAATGATTTCCTCAAAAGAATGATGTCCGCTTCAAGGCAAGATTAGTGGGAAAAGGTTACACTCAGAAGGAATTGATTATAATGAGGTATTTTCTCCAGTTGTTAAACATTCTTCCATTCGAATTCTGTTAGCCTTAGTAGCGCAATTTGATATGGAACTTGTTCAACTTGATGTGAAAACGATGTTCTTATACGGTGATTTGCAAGAGGAAATCTATATGGCTCAGCCAGAGGGATTCAAGGTTGTTGATAAAGAAAATTGGGTTTGTTAGTTGAAAAAATCACTGTATGGATTGAATCAATCCTCAAGACAGTGGTATAAGCAATTTGATTAATTTATGATCAAGCAGAAATACACAAGAAGTAAGTTCGACTTTTGTGTATACTTTCACAAGCTACAAGATGGATCTTTCATCTTTTTACTCTTGTATGTTGACGATATGCTGATAGCCTCAAAGAATCACTAGGAAATTGAAAGATTAAAATATCAACTGAATCAGGAATTTGAAATGAAAGATTTAGGAGAAGCCAAGAAGATTCTTGGCATGGATATTAGCAGAGACAGAAGACATGGCAAGCTTTGCTTAACACAAAAGCAATATTTGAAGAAGGTACTACAATGTTTTGGTATGACTGAGGAAGCAAAACCTGTAAGTACCCCACTTGCTCCTCATTTCAAGCTTAGTGCTTCCTTATCTCCAAGTACTAATACAGAATGAGAGTAAATGTTGAAACTTTCGTATTCTAATGCAGTTGGTAGCTTGATGTATGCAATAGTGTGTGTGCAAGCCTGACATTTCACAAGCAATTGGAGTTGTGAGCAGGTATATGCATAACCCTGGCAAGGGATATTGGCAAGCTGTGAAATGGATTCTACGGTATATTCTGAACATCTTAGATGTTGGTTTAATATTTAAAAAGGATGATACACTTGGTCTTTATGGATATGTTGATTCCAATGATGCCGATGATTTGGATAAGTGTCGTTCAACTATTGGATATGTATTTACTCTTACTTGAGCACCAATAAGTTGGAAGTTGACTTTATAGTCTTCAATTGCTTTATCTACTACAGAAGCAGAGTACATGGTAGTTACAGAGGCTATAAAGGAAGCTATTTGGTTGTAGGGGTTACTTGGAGACTTGGGCATTGTTTAGAAGCACATTAATGTATACTGTGAGAGTCAGAGTGCTATCTGTTTAGCCAAGAACCAAGTTTACCATGCACGAACAAAGCACATCGACGTTCAGTTTCATTTTGTGCAGGAGATAATTGAAGAGGAGGGAATATTGCTTCAAAAGATTGAGACTGCTGAGAATCCTGCAAATATGATGACCAGAGTGGTAATAGGAGTCAAGTTCAATCACTATTTGGACTTGAAAAATATTCGGCGAAATTAAACACCTTTGGGTGTACATGCTTATGGGCGCATATGAAAGCACTGCTGAAATTGATATCTCTTGATAGAGGGAACAAGGAAGAGAAGAATTAGTATGGTTTTTTTTCCCAAGGTGGAGATTTGTTAAATTGGTGGCAAAACTGACTAATAAATAAAAAGAAAAAAAAGAAAGAAATGTCCCATATCGGTTATGGATGGGACCCACGGTTATGGATGGGACCCAAGGGTATTAAAAAAAACTATAAAAAGAGGTTCCCTCCTCCACCTCTATGTAAATCGAAAATTAGGAGTATTTCTTCTTCTTCATTTTGAGAGAAGGCCTCCTTGCTGAAAACCTTCCATTTTTGGGTTTCCGAAAAGGAGATCCAAGTTGCAAAATTTTTTATCTTCATCTAGTGAAAGTGACCAGCAATGCTCGAGGATGTAAGTACTTACCAAATCTCGTTAAATTCTGGTGTTCTTTTATTTTGCTTTTTGTATTTGCATTATACCCTAAAATTCCTGTTTTTGTATTTATTTCTCAAGTTATTTATTCCAATAGCATTAGTTCTTATTTGTAAACCTAGTATAATGGTGTGAGAGATATGCTGTATTGCTAAATGCATGTCTAGCAATGTTCTGTCAAAATGGCTATAATCGCCTAAGGAGGCTAGGTCTTAACCGGGAGTGTTTGGAGCTTTCCTGGTGTATTTTGCATCCACAACTCCTCACTTCTAAAAACTATTTCAAAAACAATTTATATATAGTATATAATATATATATTAAAAACATTTTTACAAAATCACCGGCTGGTATTCTAAGTCCAACTTTAATATGAATTAACTGGATATACTATCTTATTTAAAGATTGGTGGTTCTATTATTTAGTATTTACATAAATTCATTTGTCACACACACAATCCGACAAGTCCATATATTTAGTCATCTTAGAACTATCAATTGTTTGACATGGTTAAAGTTATGTGCATAATAAACGAATAAACATAACCTATTAGGTCTAGGGATAAACAAGTCAATCATGATTGAAACACCTTTTCACTTCAGTTAATATTCTAAAAGGTGTCCTATATATGATCATATCCAATGCATATACTCTTACATTACTCCCACTTATTTGCTTAAGTTCTATACCTTGATGATGGAGTTATCACCCATTTTATAGCGGCACAATAAGTGTAGGCACACACGAAATAATATGGTCTAGAATTTTATGGGTTTACAAGGAATTGAAAAATCATTACTCCCTGCTTCTGGTTCATAAACCATTAGCATGATTTTACTATAATGTTGCCCAAAATTAAATTTCCATTTGAAATCTCATGTCACATTAAATACCCATGATAACATATATACATATGTGAAATAAAAGAAGAGAATAAAATAATAATTTAATTGGTTTTAGGGGGTATAAATGATACCACCGACTGGGATGGGGTTGGGGTGTTTGGCCCCCTCTTGACATAGGCATCTGTTGAATGCTTTTCTTCTAGTCCACCAGCTGTGATTTTGTTTGGGGTTTGGGCCCCATTATTGAAATGGGCCATGCAACCGTGAATTTCATGGATTGTACCATGGAGCGCACTAGATGAGTCCTGCTCGCATCCGTCTGTTTCACGATGGTACCACCGAGTGGTACCAGAGGAAACAGTCAGGGTATAGTGTAACTGTTGCTTTTGTGACCGTATTATATCTTAATTCACCCTGATGAATGCACTTAGGCCCCGATTGGTTCAATGAATTGGAATTGGAATTAAGAATTATAATTCCAATTCTAATTCATCAAGAATTGGAATTGGGTAGAATTGAAATTTGGAATTACAATTCCATGAAGAATTGATTTAAAATCTAATTCCACTGATTGGATGAACTTATGAAGAATTGATTTGTATCATTCCCATGTTAATAATAACATAAATGACTGATTATCATGACATTTAATTCCAATAATCCATTCTCTGCAACCAAAACCAAAACAACACTACTGGGTTTTAATAATATTTTTATCTTAATCAGGTCCTCCATATAAGACCAGACGATTATGATCAACTCGATAGGTCAAAGCAAGTGGAAACAGAAGAGAGAGAAATATAGAAGACAAAGAGAGAGGAAACAAAAGAGATAGAGAGACGAGAGAGAAAGAGGAGAGAAGAAGGGAGAAGATACGTACTAGTCCCTGCACACCAGTGAGGAAGAGGAGAACACGATTTGGTAGCTTCGCAACACTAGCGAGGAAGAAGAGAATGAGATTTGGTAGTTTCTTTATCGATAGAGCTGGCAAAGGGTCGGTTTGGGTCGGGTTCAGGGTTGGGTCATAATCGGGTTGGGGTTAATTGGGTCGGGTCCGGGTTAAACTAAATTAAGGCGGGTTGGAAAACCCTCCAACCCGCCAATAAACGGGTTCAACCCACCAACCCGTTTATTATTATTTGTTATTTTTATTTTTCAAAAAATATGATTAAAATAGGGTTGGGGGTTAATTGGATCGGGTTGTACTGTGTTTGGGTCGGGTTGGGGTTAATTGGGTCGGGCCATGACACTTTTGCCGATTTTTTTTTTTTAAAATTGGGTTAACCTTCGGGTTGCGGGGTCATAATCGGGTTGACCCGATTACTAGCGGGTTGGGAAAACCCCAACCCAATTAATATACGGGTCAACCCAAACCCGTTTAACTCATGTCGGGTCAGGTCGCATTTTGCTAGCTCTATTTGTCGGGCATATATCGTGCTTCTAATTCTCTACCTTGTATCCCCAATTCTTCTCAATTTAGTAGGGAATTAGGTAACTTAAAAAATAGCCTATAAGCTAATTCTATGGAATTTGGCCTTAATTCCAATTCCAAATTCCAAATATTTAACCAATCAAAAGAATTGGAATTGGGAACATTCTTACCCTAATTCCAACCCCTGATTCCGCGAACCAATCAGGCCCTTAAGGCTCCAACTGTCATTGAGAATTATGCAGGGGCGGTAAAGAGTATATAAAGGATTTGAACTCTTCAATACCTGTGAGACGATCTAAAAATAAGGAGATGCGTCTCTGCCTCCAAAATACTTGCTGACTTCCCTCTCGAACTAGCACATGCAATGCCGTCTCGTCCTTCTCGTTTCTAGCTCTCGCCACTGATCCGCGAAGCTGTACTATTAGTAAGGCCACATCTGAGTACAAAATGAACAATCTAATTGTTAAGGATATGAAAGGTAGCAATGAAAGAATCATTTTTTGATTAATAATAATAATGCCAAATTACCATACAATTTGCTCTCAATACTTGCAAAAAGTAACCCAATGTAATCGTTATCTTCTAGAGATTCCAAATCAGTCACACCGACAAGATACCACGCCATGTCCCTGTGCCCTAGCAAAGCAGCGATATAGAGTGGGGTAACTTCTTTGGCACCTCGGATATTTGGTAAATTTGTATTCCTGTCCACCATCAACCTTGCGATCTTCACATTTCCTGATGCAACAGCATAAAAAAGGGCTGTGTTTCCCGTGTTATCTTTTATCATTAAGTGCTCGGATTCCATCCGTTCCAGCAGATCATTGAAAAAGGATTCATTTTGCATTGCAGCCGCTATGTACAGGGGGCAATAACTGTTTCGGTACCTCTGTTTTGCGCCCTCTACCAAATAACAATAACGAACAGTGAAATGTGAATCGCACAAGGAGATATATATTAAAAAAAACGAACTTTTGACGAAATGCATGCTAACTGCCAAGGTCCATATGGGCAGAGGTATTTCTCTGTTGACGGGCCCGGCAAGGGGAAAATTGGGTTTTAGTGGTGATTTTTATAAATAATCCTAATTTAGTCATCAAATTCTTGATAATTCAGAATTAGTGATACTTTCTGAACATAATTGTGAATCAATGTTCATGAAAGACTCTTCTCTAAAAATACCCTCAACTTGTACAAAAATATGTTTGTTATAATGCTTTAACGAAGTTAATAAGTATTTTGAGGTACTTTCGAAAGATCTTATGTGAACCGTAAAATGACTTCCTTTTTGTGTATCAAGATGGCATTCATTCTCGAGATGAGAAGATTTACTGCATTGCTTTCTGCCATGAGATATAGAGCATCCCACTATCATTGTTGGTTTTTCATAATTATAAATATTTGATATGGGTTCACTTATCTATATTAATACAAAGAGGACGAGGGAGATTCGGGCTTGACATTTCATGCCTGAAACGCCCTTCAACTTTTCTCCATTTTACTTATTTATGTATTATGCCACATAATAACTAACCAAGATTGTGTTTTAAGCGGCCAAACAAAAATATTTACAAATTAATTAGGGGTTTTGGAATTGGCTCCCTAGTTAAAAGAGAAAAAAAAAAAAAATTTCATGTGATGCTTCATACGACAACATCTCATGGCTACGACAAAAAGCTTGTGGGTGATGTCATACTTGATGACATGAAGCAATTATTGAAATTTTGATATGATTGACTTGTAAAAGCACTTGTAATACTTTTTAGATAGCAAGACTTACCACCCATTGGAGAAGTATAAGGAGAGCTCTCCGTAGAGGATTGGATCTCCTCACTGGGGTCGAATAGGCTCTCCTTACTCGGACCAGCTTTAGGTTTATTTTCTGGTTCATACTCAACTGCTGTCTCATCCTCTTCCACAATTTCTTTCGAAGAAACCTTCGCCTTCCCGCGAGATGAATCCGCTTCAAGTTGGATTTGATCAATTGGGTCGATTGTAATGGTAACGCCACTATCGTCACCTCCATAAGGGGGCACAAACGATTGATGGTGTGAAAATTGTTGAGGAAGAGTACTGTGATAGTCCAGCGCTGGGGTGCTTAGAAATTCAGGATTACTCCCAATGTCTTGCAGGGAAGGGACTGTTGCGACGGAAGGAAATCGTTGAGGACCTACTTCTCTTCTAGATCTTCGTCCGGTGACCAGAGGCTCCACATACTCTTCGGGATTGTCCACCATTCCATCCTCCGGATCCATTGATTGAAGCTATAAAAAAAATTTCTCTAGAAGTTCAAAGCCGGAAGCAAGAAATCACCTACAAATGAAAAGTGAAAAAGTACATATCTAATTAACCGTTGTGATGCATATGTTAAGGAATTAATATAACTAAATATATGAAGTTCACCCAGCTTAAGCTTTTGGTAGGATTGGTGTTCTATATATACAACATATAGATAGGTATTTGTTTATCCAGAAATCTAGATCCATATATGTTATACTCTTACTCATTTTAGGGTTTCATTGTCTTGCTATATACCTATCACTATCAGAAACACTTACCAAAAGAATTAAGTATGAGGACCAAGTGCTACGGAAATTAATTAAAACACAGCATGCATTTGATCTCAGTGAAGTTGATAAAAATTTTAAGTTGCAGAAGCATCCAAGCATTACCTCTGGAAATATCGCAGCTTAAGGCGAGGAAGACAGCAAAAGGCAAGGAATGTCTGGTTTACAGACGAGAGTCACGAGACAAGTCCGTGATTCGTGATCAAGGCCAAAATGCCGCATGTGCAAGCTTGCCTTATCTCAATTATATAATTGATAGACTATCACTGTTTCTTGTTTTTTTTTTTTTTTTTTGTGTAGTCTATCACTGTTTCTTGTTTTTTTTTTTTTTGGTAACATTTTTTTTGTAGTTTTTTTTTTTAATTTTGTTGTAACATCACTGTTTCTTGTTTTTTTTTTTTTTGGTGAATTTTTTTTTTTTGGTGAACTATGCACTGTTTCTTGTTTTTTTTGGTAGTGATGCACTGTTTATTGTTGGTCAACGAGAATTGAATGACAACACATTTAATGCGCAGCTTTTTTTTTTTTGGTAGTGTATTTAATGAGCAGCTTCGTTTGACCTTTTACCGGAAAATTAGTTTTCAGAAATATTTTTTAATATATTTCAGATTCAATCGATTATTTCTTGGTAATAGAGAATTAGTAAAACCTTTTAAAATAATTAAAAATAAATATCATTTTAATGCTCATAAACTATTTCTTCCGAAAATAACCTCAAAAAGACTTGCGAACTTCACTTGTATCAGAATGAGTGAAAAGGTTTTTGAAGTCTTGTGAGGGCATTTCGAAAGGAATACTTCATAAAAAAACATTGATTCTCAATTATTTTAAAAAATATCATTAATAAATAATTACTAAAAATTGATCAACTAAATCTGAATTATTTTGATAAAGTATCAACCAATTTCAATGGATTCCTTTCTCTTTTGATGCATATGAAAAATATAATTTAATAAATAAAACAAAAGAATTGTGGCCACATCAAACTAGGGCTGCAACTCAGTGCGGTTTGGTTCGAGTTGACATCAACCCAAGACCAAACCAAGGTAACTGATGGTCGGTCCAAAACCGAATCGAACCGACTTTAGAACTGAAATATCCAAACCAAACATCGAACCGATTTTAAAAAAAAGAAACCCATAACCCAACCCAAACCGAACTGAAACCTTAATTTCTAAAGAGAGGCTTTTGTGAGAGACAGGAAGTTGGAGTGAGAGAAAATACTAATTGAGATAGGCTTTGAATCAAGATATAATTAAAAATAAATCTACAATTAAAAAAAGGGGATTCAAGATTCTTTTTGGTGGAGAAAGACAAATAACGATCGCTTTAAAGTTAAATCAACCTGTGGACGGGTCTACTTCAATAGATCTCAAATATTTTTATACCCAAAATGAATTATTTGACGTACAACAATAGTTTAATACCAAAAATACAAACAATACAAATTAGTTTAAGGTTTTTATACATTGAAATAGATCTTTTAATAGAAAATTTGATTTAATATGACTTATAAGTTGATTATTCTAGTGACCTTTACTCATATCAAGCTTGTGCAGTTTCTCACGCTTCTTGGCAGGTGCAATATTGAAATAAAGGTTAAGTAGCAAAACTATGAATACATGTATAAGTATCGTTTTTACTTAAAATGTGGGCAAATGTTTACTCTTCACTTTATTCTGTTAAAGAATATTATTATATACTTAAAAGCAACTTTTTGATTAACTTTGTCATTGAGAATTCCGACCGTGTCAAACACTTCCAAAGAAATGAGGTGGGAAATTTTCTCTTTGATTACAGATATTGAAGTGTAGGACGTCTTTTCACGAAGACCAACTTTTATCCTAGAGTATTTTTAAGGAGTCAAGGTCTTTGATCTTATCCTCGCCTACATTATTGGGCTAGGGAAGAATCAAGACTCGTGGATGAAACTCACCTATTAATAAGAAAAGAAATCGTGAGCAAAGCACGAGAAATCCGTGGAGGCGAAGAGGATTGCTACACATACCAAGCATAGAAGGGCAGAAAACGTTAGAAACAAAAGCAAAAGGAAATGGAATCTTTTTTGATAGAAAAGATGACGAAAGGTCTTTTCATGTACCGTCTTTTGAATCATTGTCTTGCTCACTAAACCACTGAACAATTGGTACTTACCCTTATATCATAGTAGATAAGAACAAAAGACCGCAAGACCTAGATTCCTTGGGCATGCTTTGCCCATCAATAATTTGGTGGCATAATACACTACAAAAAAAGTCACTTTTAGCGGCGGACTAAGACCGCCGCTAAAAGCCAAATGTCCGCCGCTAAAAGTTCAGCGGAACGACACTTGTCCGTCGTAGATTCGCCCGTCGCTGATCTTTCAACGGCGGGAGTAGCGGCGGTCGTGCCCGCCGCTAAAGGTCTTTATTTATTTTATTTTTTTTGGAGCGTTTTTTGTTTTTACGACCCCCGATTTTTTTATTTTCACAAATAAACCCCCCATGCATTTGGCACTATCCCACGACCCCCAAATTTTTTTTTTCACGAATAAACCCCCCCCCCCCCCCCCCCCCCCAAAGAAATGAGGTGGGAAATTTTCTCTTTGATTACAGATATTGAAGTGTAGGACGTCTTTTCACGAAGACCAACTTTTACCCTAGAGTATTTTTAAGGAGTCAAGGTCTTTGATCTTATCCTCGCCTACATTATTGGGCTAGGGAAGAATCAAGACTCGTGGATGAAACTCACCTATTAATAAGAATAGAAATCGTGAGCAAAGCACGAGAAATCCGTGAGCAAAGCACGAGAAATCCGTGGAGGCGAAGAGGATTGCTACACATACCAAGCATAGAAGGGCAGAAAACGTTAGAAACAAAAGCAAAAGGAAATGGAATCTTTTTTGATAGAAAAGATGACGAAAGGTCTTTTCATGTACCGTCTTTTGAATCATTGTCTTGTTCACTAAACCACTGAACAATTGGTACTTACCCTTATATCATAGTAGATAAGAACAAAAGACCGCAAGACCTAGATTCCTTGGGCATGCTTTGCCCATCAATAATTTGGTGGCATAACACACTACAAAAAAAAGTCACTTTTAGCGGCGGACTAAGACCGCCGCTAAAAGCCAAATGTCCGCCGCTAAAAGTTCAGCGGAACGACACTTGTCCGTCGTAGATTCGCCCGTCGCTGATTCTTTCAACGGCGGGAGTAGCGGCAGTCGTGCCCGCCGCTAAAGGTCTTTATTTATTTTATTTTTTTTGGAACGTTTTTTGTTTTTATTTCTACGACCCCCGATTTTTTTATTTTCACAAATAAACCCCCCATGCATTTGGCACTATCCCACGACCCCCAATTTTTTTTTTTCACAATAACCTGTACCCCAACCCACCCACCCACCCACCCCACCCCCATAACCCGTACCCAATAACCTGTACCCCAACCCACCCACCCCACCCCCATAACCCGTACACCCACCCCACCCCCATAACCCGTACCCCAACCCACCCCACCCCCCTATATAACCGTAACCCACCCCCCATATACCCAACCCACCCACCCCCTCTCTCTCCCTCTTGACTGCAACCACCCATTTAACCGAATTAAACCAAATAAAAAATAATAATAGTTTACAAATTAAAAAAAACATTAATTTGAAACTTGCACTTTCAAATTATGACATTTGATAGTTCAAAATTCATCTACAAACCTGATTAGAAAAAAAAAAATTTGTTCACAACCATTGTTTGATGCTTTGAAATCCATCTCCAAACCTTCAAGCTCCACTGCGAAAACACCAATAACACCAAAAATAGTCATGATAATAAAGTGACTAAATACACATGCTCCAGTTGCTTTAAACATACCTGTCCATGACCAGGTGTTAAGTATACTCATCTAAGATTCATCGATCATTGTTAGAGCCCTCCTGAAAAGTATTTTAATTTACTCAATAAAAAATATAGTAAAACCTAAAGTTAAACTAATAGTCTATTAATATCTAATAATAACGATTACCTCATTTGATCGCCTCCCTGGTTCTGTAGGAGCCTCTTGTCGGCTAAAATGTTCACCAACCTACATAAAAAGATGCTAAGATATTATTTGACTATCAAAGTTTCATCCTAAAGTATCTTTCGTCAAACTATAAATAAAAAGAAAAAATACCTGTCTAGATAAGCTTTGAACTATGTTCCTAAGCTCCTGCATCTCAGCATCCTTTTCCATCAAACCATCTTGTAAGGATTTAACTTGGTCCTTCAACTTGCATATTTCTGACTGACTAGACGAGGCATCAGAATAGGCTGAAGATGACCCCCAAAGTTTGGTGGGGTTGGGGCCTAATCCACAACCACGAACACGATCACGTCTCTCAGGTCATGGGACCTGAGAGAAGATATCGTAGCGGCCTGTGCTATCTTGTGAGCCCTCTGGCATCTGTGCCTTCAACTCCTTCATTTGTTGCTGCAAAATATGTTGAAACATTTGTTAGTAATTGGAACTGACATTTACTATTATAATTGTCCAAAGCAAATCTAAAATTAAATTATTCAACTTACAATTTTTTCTTGTGACAATACATCAATAGCTGAACCATCTTTCCTAATGTGTGTCTTAATAAAAACATCAGCTCTGCTTGGGAGAGCTTGACTAGCACTATTCAGTTGCTATTGATAACACAATATATAGATTAGTAAAGCATGTGTTGACATACAATATGAAAAAAAAATGAGCATACTACATGAAATCATAAAAGAGATATACCTCTTCATGCCTTACATTGGCAAAGCTTTTCGTCCCCGAGGTATGAGACATTTCTTGGTGCGAACGATTTATTTTATTTCTATCACTAATTTTCTACATTAGAAAAATTTTAGAGTTGGTTAGAACATAACGTGGATAAAATCATGCAAGAGATCTTATTTTCTTTATAGAAAATTATACCTGACTCTCTTGAGAAGTCCAAAATTGCACAAGATTACGCCATTGGTTGTGCAATACTCCCTCGGGGTGACAGGCATACAATGCTGGAATAGCCATCTCAGGGTCATAATATTTCCTCTTTATACCACACTTAAAATCCCTCCACTTTTTGCTCACTGATTGTAGGATGAACTGGTGACCCAATTCCTCAATATCAAATGTCATTTGTTCACAAATGACAACTTGGTGTATTTCTTACACCCCGGATACAACTCTTGCTCCGCATCTTTTACCAATTTGAAGAACTTATCACCCTCAAGATCAGGGATGTTACACGTTTCATGTTCATTAGAGTTTAAACTCCCAGCTAAATCATGCAACAAATCCTCCATATCACCACTACGGCAATGTGCATCAAATACATCATCTCCCACATTTGCACTCGTAGATGCATGATTTAATATATCTTCCCCATGAAATATCCATTCCGTATAATTCTTATCGAATCCATCACAAATCATGTGATCATATGATGTCTCTTCATCTTGATACAGTACATTGTTACAATTTCGACATGGGCACTTCAACTTTCCTTCAACTATTGCTCCATTAGCCGATGGAAAATTAATGAACTTCTTTACCCCTTCAATATATTCCTAACTCGTCCTATTTATCAAAGAAATAACTAAGTAAGGAAGGAAAAGACCTAATGTGTGTGTGTATGTACGTATATATGATCTGGTTTGGAGAACTCTAAGTTGGTGCGAATAGGAGCAAAAGTTCGGCCCAGATTCGGATTCTAAAAAGAAGATGGATTTAGCATATGAGGCAAGTAGCAACCCTTGAAAACTGGAGGAATTGCATCGTTTTAGTTTCTGCAGTTGATTTGATCACAGTCTACCGTTTGGCAACATGTCTAACTAAGATTTCAAATTAAGCTCATATATAATACTCCCTACTTCTCAGTTCTTGAAATTTCCTTTTCTAGTTCCTCCACGTATCTGTGGAACTTCACATTGACTAATACCCAGTTTGGTCCTGTGTCTACTAGTATTTGAGAAGATATTAAAATCAATATATCCACTACTTAATCCTGTGGAAAATAATTGCCGCTTACATAAAATATATTGATTGCATGATATGGAGACCCAAAATTGAACAAGCTCAAAATATAATATTAATAATGGCATAACAGAGTCTGCTAGATCCACTCAGTCATATACTTTCGTGATGGTTAAAAAGAACTACCACCAGCTCTATGAACCATAAGTATCAGACAGTTACTGTGATCCATTCCAGATATTTGATACTCTCTCAGGTGGATATACAGAATGCTCAACTACAACTCAACACATATGCCACATGTGCACATATTCCATTTGTTACTTCCTTGGTGATAATTGAATTTTATTCAATAGCCTCTGTAAGCACCTCATTTTTGCACCTCCCAAAATGCAGAAAATGAAATTTTAATTGAAAAGTCAAACCTGAGAAAGTCAAAAAGTTGACTTTTTTATCTGGTGCAAATCATTCGCCATACTTCTCACCATTGGAAAGAGGATTTCGATACGATTCTAATGGAATTGAGTTTACTCAAATCGGAGTCCAAATGAAGAAGTTATGGATTGGTCAAATCTGAGAAAAGCAGAAATTGACTTTCTGCTAAACCCCATATCAGCTACCCCATTTGATACCAGTAGAAAGAGCATCTCGACACGATTCCAACGCAACTGAGTTTGCTGGAATCGGAGTCCCGGATAAGGAAATATGAGCAAAATTGGCTCAGGGACGCGACTTGGCACTTCTGCTAAAAAACTCGAATTTGCTACTAAACTCTAGCTCAGTGGATAGAGGATGTCGACCCGGTTCCATCGCAACTGAGTTTGCCAGAATCGAAGCTCCAATGAGAGAGTTATGAGCAATCCTTGGTCAAAAATAAATTGTCCACGTGGCAAACTGCGCCACGTGGACGTCCCCCTTTCTTAACCCTTAAGTAAACAAAAATGTTAACAAAAAGAGTCTTTCTTAACCCCTAAGTAAAAAATATTAACAAAAGAGTCTTTCTTAACCATTAAGTAAAAGTAATAAGTCACAAGTAAGAAATAACAATAAAAAAGTCACTTTTGATAAAAATATTTAAAAATTGGTCTTTCTTAACCCTTAAGCAACCTCTCCTATAAAAGGGGAGGGGGTGGGATGCATTAGGGGGTTGAGCAGATTTTGGTCTCACCATTTTCTTCTCCAAGAACTCCATTCTCTCTCCCAAAACTCTCTTCATCTCTTCCAAGCCATTCCAAGTCTTGAAGAAACCCTTCCCACTTTCTTCTCCCCCCATTATTGCTCAAGAAGGAGGTGTTGGAGGTCATTTGGAGAGGAGGAGGAGTTGCTCCAGCCGTGCCTTGGCTTCAAGAGGAGGTTAGCACAACTCAAAGAAAGTTCCGAAGCCCTAGGTGAGTTCCTTGGCACCTTTTGTTAAACATACTTAAAAATAAATGAAATATGAGCATTTCCATTCTTTTTTTATGCCATATGCCTATTGTTCTCTCATGATATGATTTGTTGGTTCACTTTATTTTTTGTATATTAACTCCCATGGTAAGGGGAGGGTTTAGTATCCGAATGGGAAGAGGAGAGGCCTTGACAAGTGTGTCTAGGATCCCATGTGGAAGCACTTGTCATGCTTCTTTTGGCTTGTCCCACCATTATTCCAAGGGAGCATGTTCCCTTGTCTTCTCATCTTTTGTACCCCCATGTTAACCCCCCTCTTTCCCTTCTATAAATAGGTTTGGTTGGATGGCTTTGTGTTTGTTTTTAGCATGAGATTAATGATAGGGCTTGTTGGCATGTTTAGGGTAGATCATATGTATATGTTTTTTAGGTTCATACTCTTTGATGCTTTCATATTAATCCCTTCAAGCTACTTGTAAGTAATATGCATGCTTACCTTTTAACACATGCTCACACATGAAGCATGCTCACTCACACACACACTTTTGTCTCATGTATAAAAATCTGTCCAAATGCATGTAGTTTTCATGGTTTAAGAGCATGCATGCTAGGCTTTGTTGATGGATTTGTGTTATCCTTGTTTGATTATTGACATGTGGAGTATGAGGAACCAAGACAGGGACACTTAGGTCCCTGTCACAGTGCCGGAACACCCTAAGAGGCCTAGGAATCCAAGACCAATGCAAAAATCCTAAAAAACCAAGTTTTTAGTTTGATCCGACAACTCAGGTCGGATCAACAGGGCTTTGTTCATAACCGGCCAAAGATGCCGGATACACTGACCCTTATGTGTAACCGGCATCTCAAGCCGGCTACACAGCCAGATTGTCTTTTATGTTATTTCATGATCTTGTACTGTTTTCTTGATTCGTTTGATCAAACCGAATGAATCAGAAGGGTTTCTGGGTCAACCGGAGACCCAAGATGGGCCATGGACCCACCCGGTCTAATTTGAATTCAAATGGGCCTTCCAACGGGGCCCACTAAGCCCGACAAACCCACTTTTGCTAAATGAAGACAATTAAATTAATTGAGTGGGCCAAACCCATTGATGCCCACCAAAGCCCATTTTGGAAGCATGATGCTTAGATTTAGGCATGGTTTGGCTGAGACCAAGGGCAAGGCCTGTCAGGCCCACTAAGCCCATTGAACCCAACCAAGGTTAGGGTTTCCAAACCCTAGCTCAGGAAGTCTTGGGCTTTCAAGCCCAAGCCCAGGTAAAGGGCCCCAAGCCCAAGGCCTGGCCCGTTTTGGCACAAATTAAGCAAGATAAACTTAAATCATTTGGCAACCAACTGTGTGGCCCACTCAAGGGCCCACAAACAGTCCCGGCCCACTGTGAGACATGGGAAAAAATCAAATTTCATTGACTTCTTCTATCATCACACGGGATTGAATAAAACAAAGAGTCGCCACCATTCAATTTAGGTGTGAATGGGCACCAAAATATTAAATAAGCTCAAAAGGCAATTTTTAGGGTAAAAATAACCCTCCTAAAAAAAACAACCAGAGATGGGTAAGGGGATTAAGTTATGAACAGGGGAAGGTGTTAGGCACCCCTATTCATCCACACAAGGTGGTTGCCAGGTATTGTTCATGTTAAAATAAAGGAAAAAATGCTTGCTATAAAATTCATGAAAAATCATAAAAAAAAGACAAAATATATGGTTTTTTCATATGAATAGTCTGATTGACCCAGAACTCTCAAATATGATCATACCATTCCTAGGGTTTCATGATCAAAATAAAATTGAGATAAAATCAAATAAAATCAATTTAAAGTGAAATCTTCAAAATCTGGTTTCAAGTTAAATTCTAGAAATCTAGAAAAATATGATTTTTATAAAATATTGCAGATTTGAACTTGAATAGTCCAGGTCATAGATATGGCCCAAATTTCACATTAAATCAAAAAATCAAAACCAAAAATACCCACGTTGATGAAAAACATCAAAAGGGGAGAACTTAGACCGTAGGGTCTTCTCTCAATAATGAAAAAGGATTCAAAAACCACATCATGAAACCCTAAAAGTTACTTTCAGGCTTCTGGATCCAGATCTATCATATTGATCATGATAAATCCAGGATCCTAGCCTAAAATCACAAAAATCACGAAAACATTGCTGTAGGTGCAAAAGTGGTGAAAATCCAAATATTATAAAAAAAGTGGGGATCTCATGCTATAAACATCATGGATTCATGTTATTCATTCAGATTCATCATAAAAACCATTAAAACATGATCAGGATATTCAAAGCAGCCACATCTCACAGATTAGAGTATATGGGGGTCTACCCTACGGAGCCACCTGTTCTCTTTTCCCTTAGCTCTCTCTTCACGTTTTACAGCTAGAGAGGATTCTTGAGGTACTTGGAGATAGGTTTGGGTATACAAACACAATCCAAGGCTTTATTCTAAAAAAAGGAGAAAAACAGATATGGGGTTCTATTCTAGGGATCCACCTGTTCCCCTTTCCCCTAGCTCTCTCTTCACGTTTTACGGCTAGAGAGACTCTTGAGGTACTTAGAGACAAGTTTAGGAATACAGGTACAAAAGATGGCCTTATTCTACAGCAATAGAGAAGATCCTATTACATCTAGAATTGAAGACAGAAAATAAAAGGGAAAAGGGACTTACCTGAATTGAGCAAGCAGGGCAGCAGGGATTCCTCTCTTCTCTTGGAGCTCCTTGGACTTCAAATTTTCGTGTCCTTTTGCTTGAGGAGAGGCCCTCTATTTATAGGCAAACCCAGGGGTATGGTTGGTCCAAGGATTGGCAAAATAGAGTTTCAGTTTGAGTTAAACACAAGATCATGCCAATCCTTTATCCACAAAGATATTTCGCATGAATAAAATATATAATTTGTTCATTTAAAGGGATATTGGACTAAAGATAAGGCTCAGAAGTCGAGAGAAGAATAAAACTCGCACGAGTCTAATGCGCCCGTAAATTATTTACGGTCCAAAGGTGTCCGTATATGTATTACGGGTGTAAGCACCTTATTTTTGCACCCCTGAAATTGCTGAAAATGAAAACCCTAGCAGAAAGTCAAACCCCGAAGGGACAAAAAGTTGACCTTTTGATTAAGTGATATTTGGCCACCTTGCTTTATATCATTGGATAGAGAATCTCGACACGATTCCAATGCAACTGAGTTTGCAGGAATCGGAGTCCGGATGAAGGTTCTGCGGGCGGTCAAACTTGGGCGAAGCCAAAAGTTGACTTTCTGCCAAAATCAGATCCAGAGGCCTTGCTTTATACCATTGGATAGAGAATCTCGACACGATTCCAACGCAACTGAGTTTGCAGGAATCGGAGTCCGGATGAAGGTTCTGCGGGCGGTCAAACTTGGGCGAAGCCAAAAGTTGACTTTCTGGTAAAATCCGATCCGGAGGCCTACCCCTAGGTCATGGGATAGAGGGCTTCGATACGATTCTAACGCCACTGAGTTTGCCCAGATCGGAGCCCGGGTGAAGAAAATATGAGTTGGCGAAGTTCCCGAGCAGCAAAACCGGCGAACTGCGCACGTGGCAAAAAGCTGCACACGTGGCGAGTTGCGCAGAAAAATATCTCGGGGATCAAATCCATAAATATCCAAACATTCAAAATATCCCAGGGACCAATCTGAAAGTATTTGAAAATATCTGAATAAAATAATATTAAACCTAAATATCCCAGGGACCATATCCTAATGTTCAGATTTTTAAAACAAACGAGCGGCGGCATTTATTATTTTGAAATGATTAGGTCGCTCGCGCGAACGTGGCAGGGGGTATGCGCTCACCTTGAGGTGGGCGCCAAACTCGGCGGATACCCTCTGTACTCTTCTATAAAAGCCGCGCAGGGTTTCATTTCCAGGGGTTCGAAAATTTTGGTGGGGGTTGGAAAAATTTTGGTTGGGGATTTTTTTTCTTGGGTTCAGCATTTTTGTTTTGGGGTTAGGATTCGAGGGTTCGGCATTGTTTTTCTGGGCTCGGGATTTTGAAGAAAAAGAACATACACACTGGTCCCCTCCCTTCCTCTTCTTCCTCGTCAAATCCGAAGGAGGCCGTGCTCTTGGTGTGAGAAGAAGGTTGCTCCGGCGGCCACTCGCGCGCTCCAAGGAGGCTTCACCCACTTCGGAGAGGTGTTGAAACACCCAGGTAATGTTCCCGATGGCCTCTGTTACAAAATAAATAAGTTTATTGCTATCTTTTCTTTTCTGTTATTTCGTTTAGTAACAGTGATTGTGTGATTCGAGGGGGGAGCATGTTCTCCCTGATGTTTGCATCTCTTGTATCCTGATAAAGCCCCTTGTTCCCTTCTTCATTTATTCATGTTCTGTTAGATGTTGTTAGATGTTTTGTTAGTGTTTTTGTTTCGGATTTGTAGATGTGAAAAGAGGTTTGATCCTCACAAACTAGGTTAGATTAATTTCCAACTATGTTCAGAGGTCTGCTGGGGTTCTAAGGATCCCCAGAAACCAGTTACAGAGCTCAAAAACAGTCGGAAATGAAGTTTGGAGAGAAAAAACAGAGAGTCAGGGTCTGCGCTGAGCTCGCGCTCACCCCGCGCTGAGCTCACGCTCACCTACTTGGGTCCGCCCACCTGGCGCCTAGCTCGCGCCCACCTGGCGCCGAGCTCGCGCCCACTTCGCGCCGAGCTCGCGCCCACCTTTTTTGGGTGCGCTGAGCTCGCGCCCACCTGGCGCCTAGCTCGCACCCACCTCGCGCCGACCTCGCGCCGAGCTCGCGCCCACCTTTTTTGGGTGCGCTGAGCTCGCGCCCACCTCGCGCCGAGCTCGCGCCCACCTTTTTTGGGTGCGCTGAGCTCGCGCCCACCTGGCGCCTAGCTCGCGCCCACCTGGCGCCGAGCTCGCGCCCACCTTTTTTGGGTGCGCTGAGCTCGCGCCCACCTGGCGCCTAGCTCGCGCCCACCTGGCGCCTACCTCGCGCCCACCTCATTTTACGTGTTTTTTCGCTGTTTTTGGTCCGCCCGGCCCGCGCCGACCTCGCGCCTAGTGCCCGAGGTCGGCGCATACCCCTAAAAGCCTGCCGAAATGCTATATTTTTGAAAATATAGCCAGCACAATGAGCCAGTTTCTTTTCTGACAAAGTGTCCATCTTGTGTTTTTTTGTGATTATTGCTAAATGTGAATGTCATTTCCGAACTGGATAAACCAATAGGGTTTCCGGGTCACCCGGAAACCCAACATGGGACTTGGACCCTTGGTCCAACTTGGTTTCCAGTGGGCCTTCCAACGGGGCCCACCAAGCCCGACCAATTCATTTTGCTTAACTAAGATAATAAAAGATTTGAGTGGGCCAGACCACTTGAGGCCCACCCAAGCCCTAATTGGGCCATGCATGGTTAAAGTAGGATGTGGTTTGGCCGAGACCAAGGGCAGGGCCTATCGGGCCCACCAAGCCCATTAACCAACCAAGGTTAGGGTTCCAAAACCCTAATTCGGGAAGTCTTGGGCTTTCAAGCCCAAGCCCAGGTAAAGGGCCCCAAGCCCGATGCTTGGCCCATCTTTGCAAAGGCTAATCAAGATAATCTCAAAACTACTTGGTAACCAACTGTGTGGCCCGCTCAAGGGCCCACAAAGCAATTCCGGCCCACTTTTCGGCATGAAATCCACTTAACTAATCCAACTTGAACTCCAAAAGAAAATCAATTCAAATTGAACCAAAGCTCAAGGGGCCACACTTGGCCCACCAAGGGATACCGTGGGCCTTCCAACGGGGCCCACCCCACCAGGCCCAGATCATCTTAAAAAGATAAAATCAAGTAAAGGGACCCACACCACTTTGGCGGTCCTGCCAGACTTAATCAAAATTGCATGCTGGAATTGGAATCGGGTGAGTGAGAGACCAACTGAGTTGACTCAAACCAGGGAAACTTATGGGACCCGTCACTTGACGGGGTGGACTGGGGTGTCTACGGACTTCCTCAGACCGCAACCGAGCCCCTACTTAGAATCTCAAAGCCGCAGACCAAAAGCCTTAGTAGAAGAACTTAGGCACCCAGGTGTCTGCCTGCACCCCATCAGGCAGTGGCGACTCCAAACAAATCCCGAGGCACGCGTCGTTACGCGTGCGCCTCGTCGTGCGACCGAAATACGGTGCGCACAACGGGCGCTACGTGCCCGTATATAAAATTCGGGCGCGCTTAGCCCGTAGATACAATACGGGCAAGGCTTAAATTATTCATTTTCATGCATTTTTGGCCTGTTTTAACTTCCAATTAATGTTTTCATTATTTTCTCATTTTGTAGTGCAATTTGGGGTGTCTACACCCACTTGTGCAAAGAAATCACTTAAACCTTTCAATTTGAACCATTAAATAAAATCAATTCATTTGAACCAAGCCCAAAGGGCCTCTCAGGCTTGACCGAGGCCCACAAGGGGACACATGGGCTTAACCAAGCCCACCAAGGGATCCGCAAGCCTTCCAACGGGGCCTGCCTAATCCGACTCACATCACTTTAAGCTAAGAAAGATAAAATCAAGTAAAGGGACCCACACCACTTTGGCGGTCCCGCCAGACTTGACCAAATTGAATACTGGAATAGGAATCGGGTGAGTGAGAGACCAAAGTTGACTCAAACCAGGGAAACCATGGGACCCGTCTTTTGACCGGGCGGACCGGGGTGTCTACGGACTTCCCCGAACCGTAACCGAGAACTTGCTTAGAATCTCAAGCTGCAGACCAAGCCTTAATAGACAAAAATAGGCACCCAGGTGTCTGCCTGCACCCCATCAGGCAGTGGCGACTCCAAACAAATCCTGAGGCACGCATCATTTTGCATTGCCTCGTCGTGCGACCGAAATCAGGTGCGCACAGCCTCATTTCAGGATCTGTCTTTCCTTTAGTACTACAAATAAGAAGGTTGTCAGCATGCTGCCAGCCAAACACCCATTAGCAAGCTACTTGTCATTTAATGCCTCAGTTTTAAGGCCACTGCACAAATCAGTAATAATGCAAAATATTTGTTCACAAACATAAAATTCTAAAAAGCTCAATGAAATCAATAAAAAGGGCCATAACATAATGTAGGTCCTGCCAAAGCAAGGTCCTGTGAGACAGACAAGCAACTTACCGAGTCTTAGGTATTTTTAATGCAAAGAAGTTGCATTTAGACATTCAGACTTGAACATGCTAGGAGCCTCATGCTTTTACCATCACACCAAGATATGGTCCCTAAGCTCAACAAAATCTATAACAGAGTGAAATAGAGTGTTATTCACCTATTCCACACAAATTAAATTCCACAGAAGTACAATTACACACAAATAGCACCATCCTCCCTGCTTAGACCCATTCTCAGCACCATCAACCCCACTTAGACCCATTGTCTCTCAACCCCCCACCCCCACCCCCTTGCAACCTACTGGTGTAGACACCCCAAATTGCACAATAAAAATGATCAATAATCAGTAAAAATCATTATCTCCTTGGAAACCAGCACAAAATTTGAGAAAATGAGTTTTTTCCTTGTATCCGACAACTCAGGTCGGATACAAACGTATTTCTTCGTATCTGATGGAAAATGCCGGATACAAGTAGCCCTTAATGTATCCGGCAACATATTCTGGATATACATAGGCGCTAGTGTATCCGACCTGACATGTCGGATACATGATTTTTGCTCAAAATTAGGGTTTTCCGAGAGTTTTCACCTTTTACCATCATATCCTTTATTAAATGAAGGGAAATCTCGGAAATAGCCTTAGGGTTAAGGTTGGTGGGCTCTAGACATTATGTTGTGTCTACCATCACACCAACCCTAACCCTAGCCTTTGCCTATAAATAGGAGGCTCCTCCTTAAGCAAATGACCAACAACTCTTGTTAAGAACTTTTGCCAAGAAGAACTCCGAGTGAAGAGGGGAACCGCTGTGGAACTACTTCCAGAACCCAGGTAAGCCTCAAACCTATCTTTAATTTTCTGTTTTTACATTCTAGATCTAGATCTCTTCTTCTACCTTTCTGTAGATTAAGGCCTATGATGTGTGTGTGAAAACCCTTCCCCGGCTCAAAGTATCTCAAGACTCCCTCTAGCCGTAAAACGTGAAGGCGGGATCTAGGAGAAACGAGACTGGGGATTGATCCTAGTATTAGAACCTTTATTTGAATAACCCTTTTGAATCTGTGAAGACTGTTCTATATTCAAAGTACCCCAAGATTATCTTGAAGAACTGTGTTTAACGGGGAGAGAGAACTAAGGGAAACGATAATGGAACGGAACCCTAGGTTGTTGTTAGCACCTGATTTTTGCACCCCCCAAAATAAAGAAAAATGAAAAGTCAAAAGTCAAACCCTGAGGGGGTCAAAAATTGACTTTTTGATTCAAGCAAATTTGGCCATCAAACTTCATCTCAAAAAGAGCATTTCGACACGATTCCAACGCAACTGAATTTGCTGGAATCGGAGTCCAGATGAGAAAGATATGAGCTGGTCAAACTTTTGGGGACTCGACCCCAATTCAGCTGCCAAACTTGACCCCAGTGGACAGGTGGTTCCGAGCCGGTTCCAACGACACTAAGTTTGCTGAAATCGGACACCGGATGAAGAAGTTATGAGCAGTTGAAGTTTCAGAAAAACTGCCCATGTGGCAAAAAAGGCAGCAAAAATGGAATAAACCAATAAAATAAATAAGATAAATGTGTTTAATAATATTTTAATAAAGAGAATCTCGCTTTTTAATAAAATAATCGGAAAAATCGAATAAGAATCTTGCAAAAAACCAAATTGAATAAAGGTTTGAAATCCAAACATTTTAAAAACGTGCTGGACCGTATTTGAATTACAGGCAGGGCATGCCCGTATTTGAAATACGGGCAAGATTCTGGTAGGAGACACGCGTCGCTGTACGGCGGGACATGCGTCCCGTACGACCGATTCGCGAGATTCGCACATGTGCGTTTGTCGCCCGTATTTGAATTACGGGCAAGGCACGTCCGTACTTGAAGTACGGGAAAGGCATGCCTGTATTTCAAATACGGGCACGGAAATTTTGCCTATAAATAGAGAAGTCACCCCCCCTCATTTGAACAAGGGATTCTACCCGGCCGACCCTCCTCTCTTCCTTGCTGATTACCACGACCAAATGCTTCCCAATTGCCACCACCTTACCCAAGCCCATTCAATGCCCAAAATACCCTTGTCACCCCAAAACCATGCCTAAACCTCCAAAAGCCTCTTCTTAAACCCAACCTCCCATCAAGGCTCTTTTAAATTCAATCTAGAAAATCCCGGAGGACGCGGAAGCGCTGCCGAAATCATTAGAGAGTCATTACATCACCAAATCAAAGGAGTACTAGTGTGGTAACTTTTATATCAACTTCTTTTTAGTATATATGAATCATTTCATTTAAGTTCTCTTTTGTGTTATTACTATGCTACTAACCCACTGGCTTCATTGTTTGTTGGAGAATTCCCATGCAAATGAGCATCTTCTTATGGGATAAGAAGAGGATGGAACCATAAAATTAACATAAAAAAAGAGATATGACATGTCTTAGCTAATGGGTTGAATTCATAAATGCCTCTTTAAACCCTCCTATGTAACCCCCCCCCCCCCCCCCCCCACTACCATTTCCTTTTCTTTTGGCTACACTATTGGAAGATGGCATGATCTAAAAAATGGGGCTTAATCCCATTCTCAAGCATCAGCAAAAGAGGACTTGAAGATGGTAAAGGAGGCAAGTGTACCATGTTAGAAGGCATCAGAACTACTACTGAAGTTGTTGAAGACCTCAAGGAGGCCACGGAACTGCTCCCGATCGGAATCGGCTGCAAAAAATGTAAAACCGATCGTGTCCGTAAACTCAGAGCGGTCCGAGCGGGACCGTAATTGCTTCACGGGCAAGACAAACCGGACTGTATTCACGGGCAAGGGTGGACCGTATAACAAATACGGGCAGATGTAAATATAATTAAAAAACATAATTTTTCGGTCCGGTTGAACCTGATTCGACCTGAACCGGCCTGAACCAGTCCCTTAAGCAGTTTGGGCTATCTTTAGCCCATTTTTGGACCATGGGCCCCAAATGGGCCCACCAAGACCTCCTTTTGGCCCACTTGTGAGTGGTCCACCTTAGACTGGCCTATACCAGGCCTGTTTTCAACAAACAGGCCCAGGCCCTTTGACCCTTGGCTAATGGGCCAAATCCAAGCCCACCAAGCCCATGGCATGTGTAAATAGTTTAAGTAAATAACCAAATGGGCTACCCAATAACCCAACTGGGCCCAAGGCCCAACCATGGCAACCCACGGGTCTTCCAACGGGACCCAGGTCCGACCCACTTCACTTAAATAAATAAAAAGATAAAATCAAATAAAAAGGGACCCACACTTCCAGAGGGCCCCGCCAGACCTAACAAGGTAGCACGCTGGTCTAGGAAAAGGGTGAACTTGACTCAGAAACCAGGGAGACCCGAGGGACCCGTCAAACCGACGGAGCGGACCGGGGTGTCTTTAGGACTTCCCCGGATCGTAACCGAGGACTTAGCTAGAACTCTGAACAGCCACAGACCAGACTTAGACCCGATTAGGGCAAAACCGTGTCTGCCTGCACTCTCAGGCAGTGGCGACTCCGAATGTCCCGAGGCACGCACCAAAGGTGCACCTGGTGTGGGATCTAGGATCCAGGTTTTAGGTGCGCACAGTTTGGCGACTCCACTGGGGATCTCTCAACCCAGTCGGACCCTGGTTATCAAATGAGTCAACCTAGGTGGATAGGCAGATTTAGGAAGTACTTCTTGTCCAACCTTAGTGGTTTATGGAACTTATGCAATTACATGATATTGGGGGATCCTGTCACAAGGACGAGATAATTGCCTAAGGAAAGTGGAATTTAAGCGGTTCCCTGTGACCCTCCACTTACCTGGGGATCCACCCGAACATTGTATTGCATACTGTTCTGTATTCTCACTATAAAAGTGACATGAAAGAACACTTAATCAGCCCATTATCCGAGAATCACCCAAGCAGACACAGCACTTGACCCCACTGCACATACAAGCACCTCACTACACCGTGAATGAATTTTTTAACTGCGTGGGGTGACATGCACGAGGGAGTCTGCATGGATAATCCGAACTGAATGCTGTCTATACCATGTGAATGCTCTTCTTAACCAAAATCTAGATCTCTCTAGCAGCCACCCTTCTTTAATCAAGAAACTTACTTTTGGGATGGTATTAGCCCTACGCTCCCGTGGCTTGCCGGGGAAAGCAGGGTAAACCCATCTCCCCAGGTTTCTGGATTCTTCAAGCGCCATTGGTTTCTTGCCATGGTACGCGAAGGGTCTAGTACTTGGCTCAGACCCTTGAAGGCAGGTGCCTTGGGCTGGGTATCCTTTCCCACCTATTACTTCTGATAAACCCTGATGTGAGCATGAACATGAATGAACAAATATGGGTAAAATCAATCTGGGGCATTAACCCCAGCCTTTCTTTGTCTTAACCCTAATTTAAGGAAATTAACTCGATTTAATCCCTGCATTCAAGTCGGTCTTAGTTCAGTCGAAAGCCGGCCAGATCAGACAGTAATGGGTTAGAACAGAGGCAGAAAAACCCTAGTGATAGGATTTCAGCCCACCTGCCGAATGGCAAATTTGTACCCTCCTTTTGGGTTCTCAACAACCCTAAAGGTGATTCTCTTTCCAGATTTATTTTGTAAATTTCGCCCTCGAAGGCAAGTTGTAAGCATTATTTTCAGTCCGACACTAGGGGCAGATGAAAGGGCAGATGAAAGAGCAGATGAAAGAACAGATGAAAGAAAAGGCCGGTTAAGACCTGAATGCGTTTTCCAAACATTTAAAGGACATAACCCTTAAAACCCCATAACTTGAGTGCTTGGATTTGATTTCTGATTGCATAAACTGCTTAGGCATTGATTTAATTTTTGCATATCCTGTTGCATGCCTTAGACTAATTTAGAGTTTTTGGTGGAAAACCCTAAATTGACTTAGAATTTCAATCGGGTAGTCGGCATGGCATCTTCATCTTTGACTGAGAGAGTTCGCTTCCCTAGGATAGAGAAGTGTGCCTTTGATACCCCTTGGATCCGTTCTTGGACAAGGCAATTGCAAGGAGATGAACAAATTAAATGGGAACAGAAATACCACATGGGACAAACTCTGTCCCTGTTAAATGTGCCCGTTAATTGGGACATGATTCAGGCAGCCCTACCTTCCTGGGATCCCCAACTTTCACTCTTTAGGTTTGGAACTAATGAGTTGACCCCTACAATTGAGGAATTTGAATTATTTCTCCGATTCCGTGACCATGGAGAACCAGCCAGGCCAAACCTCAAAGATAGTTACAAGAATGAAGCTTGTACCTTCTTTGGCCTACCAAGAGGAGAATTCCAGACCTTGGGAGGTGACCAAGCATTCACGCGGGTCTCCAAAACCTTCCTTGCTGAAAAGATAAGGGACAAAAAGCAGGAAAGACCCTGTGTTTGGTGGGACACCTTCACCCTCGTGGTTCTGTCACAATTCTTCTTTCCTACTGGGGGAGACACCATTAATTTGGCCCTCATGGAAATTGTAGACCAACTCCAGTGAAATTCCGAATTGCACCATTAATCCTTGCTCAGCTATATCATGCCTTGACCATGACCAAGAACGGAACTAGGAGGTTTCAGGGATGCGCTCCTCTCCTACACATTTGGCTCCAAGATCACCTGATGGTTGCTGAACCTATCAGCCCACGTTATGGGTACGTCCGTGACAATGTCACATTGATGGCCCGAAGAGAGATTAGACCAGACTTACCTTCCAGAGAGAACTGGTTTGACCACTTTCTCCAACTGAAAGGAGAGACTAATATAAGATGGGGAGGCACATTTGACCAAACATATACTCCCGTCATAGCTTTCAGGAAAAGACATTGCCTAGCCTTGATAGGCTTAACCCATGCCATGCCATACTATCCGGTTCGAATTCTGAGACAGTTTGGGAAGTCTCAGGGAATACCGATCAAGGATGAGGCGGAAGGATTAACTGGCCCACTTACATGGGAATTGAAGAAAAAATTGGTGAAGGAATGGCAACACGTGCACATACTCCAAGAGGACATTTTCACTGCATTCGACGTTCGTAATTACGAACAATGGATTGCCCGAAAAACTGGCCTAGACAGCCCACCTCCTCTCCATGTCGTCACCTCTGACGATATCCCAGTTCCGCCCCCTGACACATACAGGGATAGGGTGGCCGAACTGCGGGAATCTCATTCTCGAATCCACCGTGTATACGTGGATTCCGAGCGTAAAAACAAGCAGGCCAATGAGGCCCTTCAACAGCAGCTTGACACCATGCGCAGATGCGCAAAAGAGGACCGACGTCTGCGGAATAAACTTCTGCGTGCCTTGAAAAGGCGAGACGTGTCCTTTCATTATGATGATGACCAACCTAGCTAGACTCTGGGTTTGTTTGTTTTTTTTAATCATGTAATTGCTTGTTCTGAATTTTGGCATTGTACTTCTTTTTCCATGAAGAATTTTGTGCTAGATTTAATAAAGTCAATTAAGACATCCTCCAATTCCTTTTTCAAACAATCTGGCCCCAATCCTTCAACTTCAAAACTTTCAGGCGATCTGAATAAGGAGCTCGCCAAAAATTTTTCTTTAAGCCCATGGGTTCTGGATAAAGAACACCCAATTCAAAACTTTCAGGCGATCTGAGTAAAGAACTCGCCAAATTGTTTAAATTTCAAATTAGAGTCTTAAATCTTTAAGGATTCTGAATAAAGAACACCCAATTCAAAATTTCCAGGCGATCTGAGTAAAGAACTCGCCAAATTGTTTAAATCTTAAATCTTTAGGGATTTTGAATAAAGAACACCCCATCCCCATCAACTCTCAAACTTTCAAATTTCAAGTTTAAGTCTTAAAACCCCAGGGTTTTGAATAAAGAACACCCAATCCCTTGAGCTCAGATCACACCCGTCTGATTTAAAAGATCATACGGTCAGCCTATGGGGCACTGAAGCCATTGGTGTTTAAACCAGAAAATTGGCAGAGGATCGTCCTGGCATAGCATACCCCGTTGTGTGGCACCAAGGTCAAGCAACTAAGCTAACGACTAAGGTACGCTCAGGTGTCCCTAGCCGAACTCTTAGGGCACTAATGCCACTGGTGATTAAACCAGAAAATTGGCAAAGGATCGTCCTGGCATAACATACCCCGTTGTGTGGCACCAAGGTCAAGCAACTAAGCTAACGACTAAGGTACGCTCGGGTATCCCTAGCCGAACTCTTAGGGCACTGAAGCCACTGGTGATTAAACCAGAAAATTGGTGGAAGATCGTCCTGGCATAGCCTTCCCCGTTGTGAGGCGTCAAAGTCAATGGTGATTAAACCAACGACTAGCTAAGATACGCCCGGGAACTACTAGCCGAAGTCAGGTGCTAAAACCATCAGAGATTAAACTGAAAATTGGTTGAGGTACACCTGGATGTTGCTGTTTAGCTCATCCCCTGCGAAGACTTAACATAGTCCAACCTAGTGATACTGAGCTCAAACTAACCTTTTAAACCGGGTTCCCTTTCCCAGCCGTTTGGCTAAAACAGACCAGTCTAAACCGGGTTCTCTCCCCCAGCCGCTTGGCTAAAACAGACCAGTCTAAACCGGGTTCTCTCCCTTAGCCGCTTGGCTAAAACAGACCAGTCTAAACCGGGTTCTCTCCCCCAGCTGCTTGGATAAAACAGACCAGTCTAAACAGGGTTCTCTTCCCCAACCATTTGGTTAAAACAGATCAGTCTAGGGTTCCCTTTCCCAGCCGTTTGGCTAAAACAGACCAGTCTAAGCCGGGTTCTCTCTCCCAACCGTTTGGTTAAAACAGATCAATTCAGGGTTCTCTCCCCCAGCCGTTTGGCTAAAACAGACCAGTCTAAGCTGGGTTCTCTCTTCCAACCGTTTGGTTAAAATAGATCAATTCAGGGTTCTCTTTCCCAGCCGCTTGGCTAAAATAGATCACGAGTCCCTATCATTTCGAAAATAATTCAAACATATTGATCCTTGATCCTTCTTTACAGTTAGAATATATCAGTAATCATGCATATAAGTTGCACTAATATCCGCTGGTTGCCCTTCCCAAGTACCAAAATTGCTTCTCGAAGCCCTTACCTATTAAGATCCAGAAGAAGACTTGAGATGGAGCAGCCAAGGGAACAGACCTCGCCAGGACAGAACCAGGCAGAGTCCAGTCAGACACAGACAGTGGCTGATTTACAACAGAGGATTGATAGCATGGGAACCATTATTCAAGAATTGATGGCAGAATTAAGAGAACTAATAATGGCTCCCCCAGCGGCACCAGTGACCCTGCAGCAACCGATTGCTCCACCACAGATGGATGCTCCACCACCATACCCTGCGTACCCAGCTCCGTTGGTACCACCTCCACCTCCGCAAGCTGTGCCTCTTCCTCAGGTTATTGCACCTGCCCAACTGGGACAAGAAGAGGAAGATTGGTATAGAACACAGCAGGCCCAGTTTGATGAAAAGATGGCAGCCACTAAGTCAGAGGTAGATGCTTTGCGTGAAGAGCTGAAAAGCCTACGACCCAGTGCGATCCCCATGGAGGCTACTTTAGACAGTCTCTGCTTCTTCTCCGATGTTCAACTTCCACCAAAATTCAAGTGCCCTGACTTGCATCAATTTGATGGCACCGGGTGCCCATTAAACCATCTAAGGTCATACTCTGGGGATATGTGTCAATATGCCAAAGATGAAAAAATTATGATACAGTTCTTTCAGAGATCGCTGACAAGAGCAGCATACACTTGGTTTTTGGGTCTGGATAAGACTAAGATCAAGAGTTGGAATGATTTAGCTGCCAAGTTCATCCAGCAATACCGATTGAACAGCCAGATAGTTCAGACCAGAGCAGAGTTACAAAGGCTCTCCAAGAAGAATCAAGAGACAGTACGAGAATATGCCAAGAGGTGGAAAGAATTGGCAACCCTGGTTCAACCGCCACTACTTGAACAGGAGATGACCTCTTTGTTCATTGCATCACTTGGACAGCCGTTTTTCTCCTTGCTATTGGGACAAAGTACTTCCAATTTCAATGACCTGATTCTGACGGCAGACAGAATTGAAGATGCGGTCAGGGCTGGAAAGATAGATGGCAGTGGCCAGGGCCCTACACAGAGAAGGCCAGCAGCAGGACAAAATAGTAGAAGCCAGGGGCAAGAGTCCAGAAGGCAGGAAGCCCAGGCTGTTAATTATGTACAGCCAACACAGCCCTATCACATTGCCCAGAGGAATGAAAGTCAGGGGCAGCCTTTGAGAAGGACAAGAGAAGAGGCAGAGGCAAGGATGAAGAGGGTGTTCACCCCACTGCCTTATGCACCTGCAGAACTATTGGCTACACTGCTGAAGAAGGGGTACCTTCAAATCAAGCCTCCTAACCCCAGAATGATTAACTCACGAAGTTATAATACAACAGAGAGATGCGAGTATCATTCTGGAGCTCTCGGGCATTCAACAAATCGATGCTGGGATTTGAGGCACGACATACAGGATCTGATAGACAGCAAGAAGATCTCTGTAGATCCCCCAGCACCAGCAGCACCTACTCCTCCTACTGGTACAACCACTAACCCCCTCCCAGACCATAATAAGGCTTCTGGCAGTGGAACAGTACATCAGATCATCAGTGATCAAGGCAGTGAACTACAGGTTGACCCGTCCTTATTGATCGGACGACCGGGGCAAGTTGTCAGGATTCATCTCCAAGAAGGGACAATCTGTCAACAGATACACATCATTAATGAAGAGGAGAATGAAGAAACCTTCATGGGGTTCCCTCTGGTGCATTTCAAATTTCCCGAACCAAAACCTTTCTATCCTCCACCTGTCCCATACTCACCCCCACTGAACATCTTCGACATGATGAACCCATTCAATGAGCCTGTGGACTTCCTACTGGAACCACCCACCCTTAACTTACACCACCTTCACCTTGGCCCATCTGTGTACATGGCCAATTATACCATCACTATACCAATATGGAAAGGGAAGCCGCACAGGCCATTCAGAACATAGTCCCCCAGGGATGGGGCGATGAGTTCAATGATCCAGTTGAGCAAGCAGAAGTTAATTATTTGCAAAGGTTATGGGAAGAACCTCCCTTGCCCCAGGAGACAGTTACAGAAGAGAACTCAGAGGCTCTCAGTGGGATGATGGAAGAACTGTCTACTCTATTCTTTTGGCAGTCAGTTGACACCGAAAAACCAGCTATCCCAGAAGAGGCGTTTGCCTACCCATCAGATGATGTTGAGGCACCACCAACTGAGGCTGAAGAAGAAGAACCGGCTCAGTACATCTACATGATGGAAAGCCAGAATAGTTCAGGAGAACCCACTCCAAGGCAAAGGTCTCCCCCACCTCCTATCTGCATTGTACACCCAAGTACAAGGGATGGTCTGGGTCAGATGTTCCAGAATATGCCCCAAGTACTAGGACTGCCCACTGAGCTGGCTTATCATGAAACTTATGGTAACTGGGCCCCTGACGAACATTCTTCCAACAGGAGGGATGAATCATCAGAAAAATCTGTAACCAAGGCATTGCCTAAGGTGGAACCACCCAACGAAGTCACTATCCGGGTACCAGGGACTATCATCCGCCACGGGGTATGGATCAGTATATCATCAGAAGATTTAAGTCAGAATCAACCAAAGAAGGGCACAGCTGATGACCCCATCTGCATCTCCTCTGACAGCAGCATTAGTACGATACAAACCGGGAAGGTGAATGCGGTGACTGCTGTAACCAAGGACAAGCACGCATTGCAGAACTGGAGTTCGACGCCACTTGCCACTCGCAAAGCCGAACTACCACAGGGAGTTTCTTCCACTTCTGAAATTCCCCCTGTAGATATTGCTGCACTTTTTAATAAATGCGTGAAGTCTTTTGATTATTTTTCTGCTTCTGTGAATAACTCTGCAAGTAAGCAAACTCAAAATCGCAACCTTAGTATCAATCTTGACGCACACCCGAAAAATTCGGAGCACGAGATAGATAATCAGGCTGCCAAAATCAAACAAAAACACAAAGGTCAAAAAGAACAAAAAGAAATCCGTAGTGTCGAGCATGAATCAGATAGCAACACTTACTCATCACAACCCGATGATTCAAAAATTATCCCCAGTGTTCCTTTTGAACTTGAGGATAATGATGAATCATGGGAGACCCCACCTGAAATCCAATTTGCCTTGGACGGACATGAAAAGAGTCTCCAGGCTAACATTGAGAAAACTGAACCTATCAACATAGGTGAAACAGCACATCCAAGGATTCTTCAAGTTGGTAAAAAGCTCACATTATTACAGAAAACACAGATAACTGATTTTCTAAAATCCTACACTGATGTGTTTGCATGGCCATACGAGGATATGCCTGGGTTAGACACGGATTTAGTTGTGCATCGGTTACCTATAAAGTCTGAGGCCACACCAGTGAAGCAAAAGCTCAGACGCATGAAACCAGAATGGGCCCTAAAGATCAAGGAAGAAGTTGCCAAGCAGTTAAAAGCTGGGTTCTTGAAAGTTACAGATTACCCAGAATGGTTAGCAAACATCGTGCCAGTCCCCAAGAAAGATGGAAGGGTCAGGATGTGTGTTGACTACAGGGATCTGAACAAGGCAAGCCCAAAAGATGACTTCCCTACCACACATTGATATACTGGTTGACAATACTGCAACTCATTCCATGTTCTCCTTTATGGATGGATTCTCCGGGTACAATCAGATAAGGATGGCACCTGAAGACATGGAAAAGACATCCTTTATCACGCATTGGGGCACATATTGCTACAAAGTGATGCCATTTGGGTTAAAGAATGCAGGCGCCACATACCAGCGAGCAATGACTTTGCTATTCCACGATCTGATGCACAAAGAAATGGAAGTATATGTGGATGATATGATTGCAAAGTCAAAAGAAGAGGAAAGTCATTTGGTGAACCTTGGAAAGGTGTTTGACAGGCTCAGGGAATGCAAGCTCAGGCTGAACCCGAATAAGTGTGTATTCGGCGTTACCTCAGGGAAGCTGCTTGGATTCATCGTTGGGAAACGAGGAATTGAGGTTGATCCTGTCAAAGTGAAGGCAATTCTGGAGATGCCTCCCCCATCCACAGAGAAAGAAGTGAGAGGTTTCCTTGGCAGATTACAGTACATCAGTCGGTTCATAGCACAGATGACTCCCATGTGCAAACCAATATTCAAATTGCTAAAAAAGGATAACCCCGTGATCTGGAATGAAGATTGCCAAGAAGCGTTTGACAAAATCAAGGCCTATCTGATGAGTCCGCCAACTTTGGTTCCCCCTGTACCTGGACGACCCCTAATCATGTACTTGTCAGTCACAGAAACGGCAGCCGGATGTGTCCTAGGGCAGCATGATGATACAGGAAGAAAGGAACAAGCAATTTATTATCTGAGCAAGAAGTTTACCAATTATGAAGTAAGATACACATTGCTTGAAAAGACCTGTGGCGCATTGGTATGGGCAGCTCAGAAGCTCCGGCATTATCTGCTCAGTCACACTGTCTTTTTGATTTCAAATACAGATCCCTTAAAGTATATTTTTGAGAAACCAATCTCCACTGGAAGGGTAGCCAAGTGGCAAGTCATTTTGTCTCAGTACGATATTGTTTACACCACGAGAAAGGCAATAAAGGGACAGGCAGTGGCAGATCACCTGGCAGAACACCCTGTGCCCGATTATCAACCACTTCTCACCGGTTTGCCAGGTGATGAAATTATGTGTGCCCAATCAGTAGAAAAGGAAACCGGATGGCAAATGTTCTTCGATGGGGCCGTCAACATCAATGGGAAAGGGATTGGAGCAGTAATCATTTCCCCAGAGGAAGTCCATCATCCAATAGCAGCAAAACTCTTGTTCGATTGCACTAACAACATGGCAAAATACGAAGCATGTGTGTTAGGCTTGCGAGCCGCAATTGAAATGAATATCCAAGAGTTAAAAGTTTATGGTGATTCTTGTCTAATCATCTACCAAGTAATGGGGGATTGGCGGACTAAGGATCCAAAGTTGGTGCTATATCAGGAATTGATTAAGGAATTGGAAGGACAGTTCAAAAACGTGACATTTGATTATATGCTACGAGACAGGAATCAGTTTGCAGATGCCCTGGCAACACTGGCATCTATGGCAACCATCACTGGTGATACTTGGGTACAACCATTGGAGATAGAAGTGCGGCGTTCTCCTGTCTATTGCTTTCGTGTTGAGAAGAGCACGCCACAAGGGGAACCCTGGTATACAGACATAATGAGGTACCTGAGGGACAGGACTTTGCCAAAGAATGCCACAGCATCTGAGAGGCGTACGATTCAGAAACTGGCAGGACAGTTCTTCCTCAGTGGAGATAAGCTATACAAGAAGTCCTACAATGATTCATTACTGCTATGTGTAACAGAGGAAGAAGCACAACAGCTGGTTGATGAAGTCCATGGGGGACAATGTGGCGCACATATGAACGGGCACATGCTAGCCAGAAAAATCTTGAGAATGGGTTATTACTGGTTAACTATGGAACATGATTGCCATATCCATGTAAGGAAATGCCAGTTATGCCAAGTTTATGCTGACAACATTCATGCACCACCCAACACCTTGTACTCAATGACTTCTCCTTGGCCCTTTGCCATCTGGGGAATTGATATGATTGGAGAGATCCATCCGAAGGCATCAAATGGGCATCGATTCATCTTGGTCGCAATAGACTATTTTATCAAGTGGGTAGAGGCCATGTCCTTTGCAGATGTCAAAGGGTCCCATGTACTGAAATTCATCAGAAATAATATTGTCTGTCGCTATGGTGTGCCTGAAGCACTTATCACTAACAATGCCAAGAATTTGAATAACAAGGACATGGACAAGATGTGTGGCGATTTGAAAATTAGGCATCTAAATTCTACAACATATCGGCCTAAGATGAATGGAGCAGTAGAGGCTGCCAACAAAAATCTGAAGAAGATATTGGAAAAGATGGTAGTCACCTACAAAGACTGGCATGAGAAGCTGCCATATGCTCTACATGCATATCGAACCTCAATCCGAACTTCAACTGGAGCAACTCCTTTTTCCCTTGTATATGGAATGGAGGCAGTTCTTCCTGTGGAAGTGCAGATCCCCTCACTCAGAATTCTGAAAGAAACGGAGGTTGATAATATTGAATGGGAAGAATCAAGGTTTGACCAGTTGCAGTTGCTTGATGAAAAAAGAATTAAGGCTTTATGCCACGGGCAACTCTATCAGCAAAGAGCAGCTCGGACTTATAACAAGAAAGTAATACCACGACACTTCAAGGTGGGAAACATTGTTATGAAAAAGATATTCCCCCACCAGGAAGACAATAAAGGGAAATTCAAGCCAAACTATGAAGGACCATTCATAGTACACAAAGTTCTGTCCAGAGGAGCACTAATCCTACAAGAGATGGATGGGACTATTTTTCTTGAACCAATAAATGCAGATGCAGTCAAACTGTATTATCCTTGAGATCATTCTAATTGGGAAATGAAGAGAGGCCATCCTTCACTCTCCCCCAAGCCTATAAATCCTCCCAAGTACCCTAAAAAGTTTCCCCTAGTTAGACACTTTTGGGCCTGACAATTTCTAAACCTAGTACAGGTGTTCCTTCACACCAAAAAGGGCATTCCTGGCCCCAAAAATATATATATATATAAGCAATTACGAAGGAAATCAAGAAAAGAAGAATTGTGAAAAACAAGATCAATATGAGTTCCACACCAAAGAAATAAGCCAGGATGTAAGCCCCAACAATAAAAGGAGCACTGTACAAACCCATAAACTTACAGCCTTCTTGAGCCACTTGTCTTTCTTCCAAAACCCCAACCTAGCCTACATTTCGTCCTACCTTGAAGACCTTTCGGATCCCAAAGAGAATGATCTTGAGCAAGACAGTCAAATCTGCGTTTTCGGGTAATGACGGAATTGAATTCTCCCTGAAAGGACCAGACATAGTGAAAACCCAAAAAGGGCGCTATGTGCAAAAAAGGGTCAGTCATGGTCAAAAAAAAAAAAAAAGCTGGTCGCGCCTTGATTAGAAAGGGAAATGCAGCAAAAACAGAAACAGGTTGGATAGTGCACTGAGTGGGGACAGCCAAGTGACCTGAAGGGCCCAGATTGGCAGACTATGTTTGAGTCAACGCTCCAAGGCCTATGATGACAAGGCTAAAAATACCAAACACTCTAAGCTGTGTCTAATTTAAGGATTGACTTTTATGATAATTGTAGGCACAAACACACACTACCACATCTGTGTTTTTCCGTAATTATTCTGCTTAACTATTCTTGGAATTTCCCCATCTGTGCTGCTAACCCGTGAAGAGGGGCTCATTGCCTTAATCAATAGCCATTTTAATTTTGTTGAATTAAAGGCCTAGAATAAACCAACCCTGCATATCCCCAATGGAACAAGCACTGACATTTTGTTCCTTGTACAGGTTCAAAGAAGGAAGAAAGGTGCAAGATGAACATAAGGAGGATACTTTGTTCCTTCATTCCCCAGCAGAGGCTTCTTCCCTTTCATCCCCAGCGGAGTTCGGAAGAAAGAAGATCATCAAGATCCTTAGACCCTCCAACAAAACTTCAAAATCAAAGAGGGACATCACAATAATTCCCAGAGAATCGTCTAGACAGATCATACTCCCACCAAATCCCCAGTGGATACTCATAAGTGGGAAGAGAAGCTCTAATACCTCAACAAGAGAAAGAACCTGGCAAGGAGAAGCAACAAGGAAAAGCAATAATGGGCCAATCCGCCCCTTCTTGTAAATTTTGATTCTCACTTTTGTAAATAGTATAGGCTAGAAAAGGTGTGTGGTCTCCGAGATGATGGACAGCAGCGCGAAAGCTTCCTCCCGTCCTCCCACCGGCGCTCCCAAACCCATACCTTGGCCTATCTCTCTAAAAAAAAAAAGAAAAAAAAAGAAGAGAAGGAGAAATCAAAACTGAAGTCACTAAAAGCATTAAACAGAACAAACAAAAAGAAAAGAACATTGTTAAGTGCCTTGAATCAACGCCGAAATAGGCTGATGAGCTCAGATTTAATCCTATCTTTCTTTTCAAAAGACAGAGAACTAAGGAACAGCCCCTATTCAAACCCGAGAGAGGGTATAGGGATTCCAAAATCAGGAAGTGATACCAGACATCTGACACTTCCCTTTCATTAAAAACAATTCAGTAATTGAGCTTGTCGATCATGTCGACAGAAATGCAAGGTGCAAAAATAAGGTTCTTTTTCTTCTTTGCCGTTCATCCCCTAAGATGACTCCAGCAAAGAGGGGCAGCTGTTAGCACCTGATTTTTGCACCCCCCAAAATAAAGAAAAATGAAAAGTCAAAAGTCAAACCCTGAGGGGGTCAAAAATTGACTTTTTGATTCAAGCAAATATGGCCATCAAACTTCATCTCAAAAAGAGCATTTCGACACGATTTCAATGCAACTGAATTTGCTGGAATCGGAGTCCAGATGAGAAAGATATGAGCTGGTCAAACTTTTGGGGAGCAAAAAGTTGACCCCAATTCAGCTGCCAAACTTGACCCCAGTGGACAGGTGGTTCCGAGCCGGTTCCAACGACACTAAGTTTGCTGAAATCGGACACCGGATGAAGAAGTTATGAGCAGTTGAAGTTTCAGAAAAACTGCCCATGTGGCAAAAAAGGCAGCAAAAATGGAATAAACCAATAAAATAAATAAGATAAATGTGTTTAATAATATTTTAATAAAGAGAATCTCGCTTTTTAATAAAATAATCGGAAAAATCGAATAAGAATCTTGCAAAAAACCAAATTGAATAAAGGTTTGAAATCCAAACATTTTAAAAACGTGCTGGACCGTATTTGAATTACGGGCAAGATTCTGGTAGGAGACATGCGTCGCTGTACGGCGGGACACGCGTCCCGTACGGCCGATTCGCGAGATTCGCACATGTGCGTTTTTCGCCCGTATTTGAATTACGGGCAAGGCACGCCCGTACTTGAAGTACGGGCACGGAAATTTTGCATATAAATAGAGAGGTCACCCCCCCTCATTTGAACAAGCGATTCTACCTGGCCGACCCTCCTCTCTTCCTTGCTGATTACCATGAACAAATGCTGCCCAATTGCCACCACCTTACCCAAGCCCATTCAATGCCCAAAATACCCTTGTCACCCCAAAACCATGCCTAAACCTCCAAAAGCCTCTTCTTAAACCCAACCTCCCATCAAGGCTCTTTTAAATTCAATCTAGAAAATCCCGAAGGACGCGGAAGCGCTGCCGAAATCATTAGAGAGTCATTATATCACCAAATCAAAGGAGTACTAGTGTGGTAACTTTTATATCAACTTCTTTTTAGTATATATGAATCATTTCATTTAAGTTCTCTTTTGTGTTATTACTATGCTACTAACCCACTGGCTTCATTGTTTGTTGGAGAATTCCCATGCAAATGAGCATCTTCTTATGGGATAAGAAGAGGATGGAACCATAAAATTAACATAAAAAAAGAGATATGACATGTCTTAGCTAATGGGTTGAATTCATAAATGCCTCTTTAAACCCTCCTATGTAACCCCCCCCCCCCCCCCCCCCACTACCATTTCCTTTTCTTTTGGCTACACTATTGGAAGATGGCATGATCTAAAAAATGGGGCTTAATCCCATTCTCAAGCATCAGCAAAAGAGGACTTGAAGATGGTAAAGGAGGCAAGTGTACCATGTTAGAAGGCATCAGAACTACTACTGAAGTTGTTGAAGACCACAAGGAGGCCACGGAACTGCTCCCGATCGGAATCGGCTGCAAAAAATGTAAAACCGATCGTGTCCGTAAACTCAGAGCGGTCCGAGCGGGACCGTAATTGCTTCACGGGCAAGACAAACCGGACTGTATTCATGGGCAAGGGTGGACCGTATAACAAATACGGGCAGATGTAAATATAATTAAAAAACATAATTTTTCGGTCCGGTTGAACCTGATTCGACCTGAACCGGCCTGAACCAGTCCCTTAAGCAGTTTGGGCTATCTTTAGCCCATTTTTGGACCATGGGCCCCAAATGGTCCCACCAAGACCTCCTTTTGGCCCACTTGTGAGTGGTCCACCTTAGACTGGCCTATACCAGGCCTGTTTTCAACAAACAGGCCCAGGCCCTTTGACCCTTGGCTAATGGGCCAAATCCAAGCCCACCAAGCCCATGGCATGTGTAAATAGTTTAAGTAAATAACCAAATGGGCTACCCAATAACCCAACTGGGCCCAAGGCCCAACCATGGCAACCCACGGGTCTTCCAACGGGACCCAGGTCCGACCCACTTCACTTAAATAAATAAAAAGATAAAATCAAATAAAAAGGGACCCACACTTCCAGAGGGCCCCGCTAGACCTAACAAGGTAGCACGCTGGTCTAGGAAAAGGGTGAACTTGACTCAGAAACCAGGGAGACCCGAGGGACCCGTCAAACCGACGGAGCGGACCGGGGTGTCTTTAGGACTTCCCCGGATCGTAACCGAGGACTTAGCTAGAACTCTGAACAGCCACAGACCAGACTTAGACCCGATTAGGGCAAAACCGTGTCTGCCTGCACTCTCAGGCAGTGGCGACTCCGAATGTCCCGAGGCACGCACCAAAGGTGCGCCCGGTGTGCGATCTAGGATCCAGGTTTTAGGTGCGCACAGTTGTTCTATAACCCTCTTTTTTATTAATCTAAATGCATGCTATAAGCCTTGTGATTCTATGAAAACCGTTCTATATTCAAAGTACCCCAAGATTATCTTGAAGAACCGTGTTTAACGGGGAGAGAGAACTAAGGGAAACGATAATGGAACGGAACCCTAGGTTATTTTTAGAACCCTATTTTGATTGATATGAATGCATGCTATCTTTGCTATGTTGTTGGAATGATTTTCTATACTTACACATACATAGCACGTGATTTTGGCGGGATAGGCTCATATTTCGGATTTATTGCATTTATTGTGATAAATCTGAAATAAATAGCCCCAAGCAATTCTGGAATGTCTTTAAATGATTTTCAAGTGATTTTGATCTATCTTGCACGGATCACACACCTCTTGTCAATGTTTTGAATTGATTTTCTCCAAAAATGGCTTAACTTGACAGCAACTGTACCCCAACTTCGGACACTCATAACTTCATTGTCCGGATGAATTTTGGAGTGATTCTAGAACCATGGGAAAGGTGAGGCTGTCTAGTTTATGCCTACCAAATTTCATTAATTTCTATCAAATGGATTTTTGACACCTCTCTGTCGAAGTTGATAGGTCAGTTCTGATCTGAATATAGACTTGTCACTTCGACTAAGCGCCATGTGTTCGTTTTAAGTCCGATTCGAGTGATTCTTGTTTCTGAGTTTTTCTATGGAAGTCTAGTTTTAAATCCATTTGGTTTCATAATTTTTTGACTCCATTTGTGTCGTGAGCAACATATTTACTTAGAGCTGTTCAACAGCACTTTTCTGGGTAAATCTGTAATCTTCGGGGCCTGTTCGGGAGACCACCCAAGGCACATCCGAATGAATTTTTGTATGAGGCTAGTTTCATTTGAAATATGGCCATACAGACTTCACTCACACCAAATTTCATGGATTTATATGGAGCCGATTTTTCTAAATGATTTTCCAAAGTTGCCCACTTACCACTTTTAATTATCTCCAGCAGCAATTTTAAAAGAGGCATAACTCCTAGGATTTCAACCGGATTCAATTGAAATTTTGCATGAGTCTCTTATTTACCATAATCTTTCAAATGGATTTGGTTTGAGTCAATTTAAAATTGGATTTGAATGATTTCAAGACAAATGGTTCTTTCTTTTACCGAATTTCCCAGATTTAACTCAACTTGGTTTTGTGTAACTTTTGCTTTGATTTCCATCTATTGGTGATATTCCAGAAGTGATATTGACATAAAAGAGGATCTGGAATCCATTTGGATTTCTCATGTGAAGATATCACACATTTGTTTAAATCTTTTTCAATGTTTTTTAATGATTTTAGCAAGCTTTCTTACTTTTTTGCATGAACAATACTTGGCAACCACCTTGTATGGGTGAATGGGGGTGCCTAACACCTTCCCCCGTTCATAATCTAATCCCCTTACCCATCTCTGGATTTGATTTTCAAGTAGAGTTATTTTTACTCTAGAATTTGCCTTTTAGCTCTTTTTGATTATTTTTGAATCTTTTTGGTGTCCATTCACACCCCAAAAATCTGAATAGTGGTGACTCTCCCATTTTACGTTGAGCCCGTGTGTTGACGAAGGGGAAATCATCTCGGTGATTTTTCCCATGTCTCACAACTGGGATGCATAAAATATTAGGTAGTATAATTTGAGGAAAAATACATGATCGAATACTGTAAGATCATCGATTCAAAGCAAATGCAAGGAAAAACAGATCCAAAAGGGGAAATAAGAATAATAGCAAGCTCCATATGAATCAAAACTGAAATCAAAAAGCTCTTAAATAATGAAATCAAAAAGCTCTTAAATAACAAAAATTTCAGACTAGGGCACCAACCGATTTGATGATGATATCAACTAGAAAGGAGATGCAAGATCAAGTTGCAATTCCATCTAATGCCTGAGCATGGCGATCAACGGCGCGCTGCTATCATCAAACTTTTGAATGTAACATCTAATGCCTTCGGATCGTCCGTGCCCTTTGTAATATATCCCGACCACACCGTATCATGTGCTCGCAAGTTTCGACCCACAGCCTAAAAACAATAAATCCTCAGTCAACTGAATCCATACGAGATCGCATCATCTCGGAGTTTGGATGAGGTGAAGGAAGCCGATTAGGATTAGGACACAGTCAAGCGAGATGAGGATTAGGGCAGATAGGTTTTTAAAAAGAGATTGATGATAAGGGCTTTTCGAAGTGTTGGAGCGTTGAAGGGCAGATAGGAAAAATCGAGCGAACTGGAGAAAATGACTTCACAGGAGACTGGTTAGGGGAAAGATCGAGTAGATTGGAGAAGAAACTCGCAAGAGGCTTTTGCAGGGAGACTGGGTAGGTGAAAAATTGGACTGGTTAGGGCATATTTGAAATATTGAATATTTGACTTTTAGCGGTGGTCTATAAAAAGACCGCTGCTAAAAGTGCATTAACCTCTGCCACTGTAGCCCTCCTTTTTTGTAGTGACATAACATGCTACTGTTCAGAGGCAATGCTACGTTAGAACTGTGGCAGCGCAAAGGTTCCGTGCACAAAACTCGTAACTTTTTTTAACTACAATAAGACTAAGGCTGCGTTTGCGATTGCTTAATAAAGTGCTTATTCTGACTTTTAACTTAATAAAGCACTTTTTAAAGTTAGGGTCTTGTTTGGTAAATTAAGGCTGAATTTGGTGTTGCTTTTTCCTTTTTGCTTCAAAAAGCAAGAAAAGCAATTTGATTGATTTTGCTTCTATTAAGATCTTTTTATAATAGGTTGTAGGACAATAGATTATGACTGAATTTCATGAACCACTCGCTTATAAATAAAATAAGTTGTATAAACCAAAAAGGAAAACCTATCGTTTTCTATAATCTAGTTAACCCACCACGTGCTTTTTATAGACAGGAGGCAAAATTTTCTAAATTAACTTTCTAATGGTTTCTTTTGGTAAGAAACTTATTAAATATACTTTAAAAACAAAGTGCATGCTCAAACAAGAAGGAACAATTATAATAAATAAAGATGTGAAATACTAATGGAACAAAATATGTTGGAATAAATATATTTAAATATAAGGTATTTAAAAGTAAAAGTCCTTTGTAATAGGATCATAATATGCAAGAACTATGATGAAAACTTTTCCTTAGGCATCAACTTCATGTTGATGCATCTTGTAGATATGTCTTCACAATTCGGATCCATACCTATCCATGTAAATATCCAATAAAGGCCCGACAAATAGCTTGTAAGTCCAAACTATTTCTCTTGGATAAGGATATTGCATACCCATCATGCTACCATTACGAACGAGGATGTAAACTCATCATAAGCTTCACAAAGAGGATCTAGTCGAGACCAACCCTACATACCAATTGCATCTATTGATTCCATTCTACATATGAAGCAAACCGTGGGTTTTTTGCCCGACATTTTGTACCCAAAATGCTCTTAAATTTTTCTCAATTTTATAGGGCTTGTTATCACCATACCAACGTCATATCTAACCAAATGAAATCGACTAAGATTTGGGCCTAAATTAGGGCTTGCTTTTAAAGTAGGATGCTTCCACCTGAAACATCCAGTGTTAGTTGAATCCATCTTTGAATTCTAGTAGGAGGCTCATGCATTGCACATGGAGACTCGTAGAGATAGTTTGTACTTCGAATAAACCATGTATTCATACATATAAGGTATTTATATTTAATAATGAAGTTTTATCCACAAATATACATTAAAGTTTAGTTTGTACTTCGAATAAAACATGTATTCATACACATAAAATATTTATATTTAATAATGAAGTTTTATTGCTAGATGTGTTAAGCCCGTTGTAATTGGCAAGTTTGACCTTTTTGTTTGGAAAAATGACGAGTTTGTTTATGATTAGAGCTTTGAAGATTTAGTAGGCAGCAAGGGAAATAGCTTGGTAGATATAAATCGCTTCTTTTGCTAATGAGTCCTCATTTTCGCTTTCTTATTTTGGTTAATTAATTAGTCTATTAGGTTTTAGGACTTTGTGCTGCTTAATTATGTGCCAAAATTAAGTGTATGGATTAAGTCAAAGAGGTTGCACTTCAAACCGGGTCGAAAAAGGAGTTGAGTTGAGCAAGATTGCACCTGGTACCTAATGGCCACTTGACCCAATCTCAAGCATGGAAGCTTTGTTGATGTTCGAGATTCATGCTGATTTCGAGCTCAAGCTTCACCTTAGCAAGAGTTTTACATCGGTTGCTAACTTGATGCAACCCTCCTCCTTTCTCTAGGCTTGGGATCAGCAGCACAAAAAAGATATAACAATAAAGCAAACATGAGTGGAGTTAAAATACACAGGTACTAAAAAATGATACGAACTAAATAAGACATATTAAGAGCGAGGATTTAACTGTCTTAATAAAGGACAAGAAGATTAAAGAAAGATAAAAGAAATATTTTCAAAAATTCTTAATCTATGAAGGTATGGAAAGCTTTGTTTCAAGTAAAGATAAGATTATTGGACAACCAAATTAAAAAAAAAAACCACCCCTTTACCAAAAAAAAAAAGGAGTGAAGGAAGCTTTAGCAAATGTGAAAATAAGAAAGGTCTTCATGTTGGGTATCCTACATCGGTTGTGAAAGGGCCTATGGTTACTTTATAGGTGTGGGGTAAGCCTCATCCCATGAGCTAGCTTTTGGTGTTAAGAGGCTCAAAACCACCCAACACTAGTATCAGAGCCCAAGTTTCAACAAGTCTCAACCCAACATTCCATGGGAGAAATGGGTTGCCGCTCTTCGACACAAGGCCCGATGTTTGAAGGAGAGATTGTTGGGTATTCCACATTGATTGAAGGAGAGATTGCTGGTGGTGACTTTATAGGTACGAGGGAAAGCCTCATTGCATGAGCTATCTTTTGGGATTGAGAAAGGCACAAGACCACCCACCACTTCGGATCAAACGGTATCCCAAATGGTATCCCAACTGAAACATGGAAGTGCATGCATGGGATTAATGTCCTATGATTAACCAAATTAGTGATAATTTTGAGGAATAAAAAAAAATTGCCAAACACTTAGAAGTGTAAGATAATATTTACATAAGAATAAACGAGACTATAATGACCATATAAATTACCCTTTTTTTGTGGATGAATAATGAAATATATGTTAACAATTAAAGAGACACATGTAAAGAGGGCCCACAAAGTATGTGTTACAACAGAACCAGAAGGTCCAGAACCCATATACTAATTACTTCAGAGTTCAGCTAGAAACTGGTAATAGTATAAAATTATTAGAAACAGTGATGTCGCAAAGGTTCAGAAGAATGTTGAAAAATAAATTTGGCTTTGTATTAGGAAGGTTTACCACTAAGTCGATCTTTTCACATTGATGATTAATGGAAAAGTATAAAAAATAAGGAATAGCTTCATGTGGTTCTTGTTAATCCAAAATAGTGTCCCTAGTGACTATTTTGGAATACCTCCTCTGGTAGGCTCGGAAAGAGAATTTGGAATACTGATTAAATATATTAAGGTTATTAAAAACATTTATGACACTATGCTAGCCAGGGTCAAGGTTTGAGTTTCATGTAATGATAGGTTTTACATCAACAGTCAATTATAAGACCCACTTTTTTCTATCTTAACTATCAATGAATTGACTAATTTTACGAGATGCTTTGATATATGTTACTCGTGGATGATGTGGTTTTATTAGACAAATAGAGAATAAATGCAAAATTGGAGCTATGGAATGGTACCTTTAGAAAAAGGTTTTAAAATTAGTCAAATTACGATTTGAGTACATGGAATTATTTTTGCACAAATAATAGTAAAGTTGAAGAACATGAAATGGTTGAAAATCAAGAGATATGTAAAATCCAATCAATTTTGTTATCAAAGATCAATTATCCCCAATAAGGATATATTGATGATGTTGCATATAAAATTAGAGCTATATGGCTTAAGTAGAGAAGTGCTTCTAGCTAGAATGCTATGAGATTTATGTGTTCCATTTAAACTGAAAACCAAATTTTGCAAGATAGATATTACGCGTGCTATAATTCATCAATCAAATGATGGGAAATAATGAAGTAACAAATGCATGGGAAGTGTGTTTTGAGATGAGGATGTTGAGACAAGTTTTTGAGAAGACTAGGAAAGACAAGATAAGGAAAAAGAAGGCACTCATAGAAGGATCCAAGACGGCAAGAGGAATACCAAAAGGAACATTGACTGAGGTGGTCAGAAATAATTTATAATTAAAATCTAACTAAAGATAATGATTATAACACATTAGGATGGTAGAACATGATTCATAGCTCCAAACCCAACTAGTTGAGTTAAAACACTTTTTTGTCTTTTTTATTGGTGTTATACAAGAAAGACATTTAAATAAGGCGAAGCATTTTTCTATACGGCAAATTTGCTTGCGGATGGAGCTTAGTATGTGAGACTGGAAGTACATATGGATAAATTTGGTTCATCAAATATGCTTACATGCACAAAACCCTCACCTTGTTAGGTTTATACTGTTGTATTTTGTGTTCAATTAAATAATTAAAAATTCACAGCTTTTAGTCCAACATTGGTTTCTTATTATACTTTACAAAACTTCTTAAGTATTAACCTTTATTGGGTTTTAGACACACATTAAATAAATGTGGACTTCGGCCTTAATTGATTATATTAGTGGAAGCCCAATTTTAATATATTTTAATTATCTAAAATATATTTTAAACAAGGTTTTCAATGAGTCTTCAATGGCTAGTATCCTAAAACTACTTCCAACGATCGAATTTAAATGAAAATGTGCAAATGTCTTGTGAAGAAATATAAGCCTTGAATTCCACCAAAAAAAAAAGAAATATAAGCCTTGAATTGTGAGGAGAAACATATGCATGTCTTGAGAAGAAATATGTCTTCAATGGCGAGTATCCTAAAACATATGTATTGATTGCGAGGCGATTTGGTGATTGTGGTTTGGCGAGCTGCTTTGGGAGTTGTGTAGCAGGGTTTGTGCAGTGGCTGTCAGATGAATCTGACTGGTTGCCTCCTTGGTTTTGGTGGTTTGGTACTCACGTTCCCCATCTTTTCGCCTGGTTTTGCTTGGCTAGTGGTTTAGGGTCCAGTTTTGGGTTTATCCTCTCCCCCTCATTTTGGTGGTTTTCCGGCTGTTCGTGGTGCTCCACTTCGGCTCCCTCCTATTTTCTCCCGGTTTCTGCTAGCCTTATCTTTATCATTTCGCCAAATCTTCTGGTCTGCCCTGCTCTCCTTTTTCCTTTTTTTTGGCCCCTAGTTTTGTTTCCCTCTCCTCTGGGTGTGCTTTTACCCTATCTGTCTTCCCCCTGCATTTCCCCAATCTCTGCCATTGTCCCTCCTATTCACCTCGTCTTGCTCGCTTTGCTATGGGAGGCATGAGCTAGGCTTTCGTTTTTCCTTGGGGGTCTTGTGGGTTTACGGCTTGTTATCTTTCTCATACAGGCTTGAAGAACGATGGAGGAATCTCCTCCTCATCGAAATCTACATGACATCGGCTTCCATTAATTCAGTCAAGAATTTTGTGGATAGAGTGTGGAAGCACATGAAAGTCACGGATATGTCAATGGTCACTAATTCCGGTTTATTATCTCATTTGCGGCTGCTTATGACCTTTCCAAAGTGCTGTCCCAGAGGCCATGGATTATAAACAATTCATTCACTGTGATGGAACAAATCAGGACTCCGAATATGACGGCCACCTTTTCCTTCACCAGCTTCGTTTTGTTGACTCATATTCTGGATTTACCAAAAGCACTTATGGATGAAGCGGTGGTATATCGATTGGAAAATGAATTTGGTAAATCACTAATGGTTGAAATCTCTCATGCTGGAGTGCCGAAAACCTCTCTGTATCAAATGGGAATTGCAGTTATCGGAGCCGCTCCCTCCGGGTGTGTATGTGGAAGACTTGGACGATAAGGAAATATGGACCTCTTTTTGCTATGAAGGAATCCAAGATTTCTGCTTCTCATGTGAGCTTCTAGGCCACAACCTGAACTCATGTGATAATCTACCTCCTGGGAAGGCTTTCAAACTTCTTGAGGGGGACAGTGCTCCAAGGTATTCCGCGAAGAACAGATCTGTCGTTTGCCGGCACCGAATTCCGATTGGCGGTGTAGATAAACAAACCAGTGGTATTGAGAGAGATGCCGGGCCGGAGGACCTGCTGTCCCATACACAGCTTCTTTTAGGATCGTCGAGTCGGGTAAATAGTCCATTGGTCGGTAAGAACCCAAGTAAGGATGATGGGCCATCTGGGCCTTTATCTATTTGGGAGATTGAGCCGGTGAGTAATAACAGGGAGATAGCACACAAATTTGGTTAGAAGGTAGCTCAAGGTCTATTGCAGCTCACTCGTCTGTTTTCACATTCTCAGCTCCATAAGGGTCAAGGAACACAGGTAAATTAGTAGTGGTCAACTTTATAATGACGGACTTCTTCCCCAAAGAATGGAAGGACAAGGATTCAACAAAGGACATACAGCTATCTGCATCACCCCATCTTGTGTTATCTGACAAGAGGCTCAAGCTCCCCACTAAGAGAGGAAGTGACAAAGGACGACTTAACAGAAGGTCAATGCATCGCAGAACTTTGATGATCACGGAGGAAATAGCCAACCCAAGCACCCCCAAGGAAACTCTCCGAACCGTGAAGAAAATAAAATTTTCTCCCCCTGAGGACATTAGTGTATGTTTTTTTGAACCGAAGGCAGATGAATAATTTTTTTGAATTTATCCAAGATTGCAAGCTGGTTGAGACTCCAACGAAAGGCCCAAGATTTACGGGGTGTAATGGTCAACAGGGATTTAGAAGAATATCGGAGAAATTAGATCGGTGCTTTTTATCTGCAGATGTTTATGATCTTTTTCCTCAGCCGATAGCTTACTCCAACCCGATTTTCTCTTCTGATCATTGCCCCATTCTAATGGTGATGTGCCCAGTAAAAAGGAAACAACATTGGCCTTTTAGGTTCGAAGTGATGTGGATCCAAGAAGAGTCATGCCAGCCCAATGGTGGAAAATTCTTGGCAGGGATCTGATCGAATCCCTCACCAGAAAGATTTATGTGCGAAATTCTCTACCCTTGCATCGGATTTAAAGCAATGGAACAAGGACAAGGTGGGATGCATTCACAAGAGAAAGAATCAATTTCTGGCCTCCTTACAGAGAATTCAAGAATTAATGGAGTCAAATCCGTCCCTGGCATTGGAAATGGAGGAGAAAAGAGTTTACCAGGAATTTGCTAAGGTAGCTGAAACAGGTTGAAACCTTCTAGTTTTAGAAATCAAGAATAGCCTGGCTCAAAGATGGAGACAGGAATACATTGTTTTTCCATATGTCCATCCTTGTGAAAAGATAGCGGAATCATATTTACTCTCTAAAGGCAGACAACAATGAGGAGGTCTCATCAAGAAGGGGTCTTGAAGAATTGGTAACTTGGTACTTTCAAGACATGTATAAAGCTTCTCAATACTGGTCGGAATGCAATCTGCCGGGATTGATACAAAGGATCATCACTACCGAGCAAAATAATTTGCTAACCTTGGTTCCTTCCCATGAAGAAATCTGGCTCACGGTCAAAAGCATGGGGGCGTATAAATGCCTGTGACCAGATGGTTTTCAAGGTGTTTTCTTCCACAATTCTGGGAAACAATTGGTCAGGATGTGATAGGTATGGTTCAGGAATTTTTTATTTCAAAAGTACTGCCCCCAAGTATAAACCACACCTTCGTATCTTTGATTCCTAAAATGCTTCACCCGAGAAGAATCAGTGATTTTATACCGATCAGTTTGTGCAATTTCAATTATAAAATTATTTCAAAAATTTTGGTTAATCGGATTAGACCTTTTCTAGCTGATATTATCTCACCTATTCCTGGCAGGCAGATTAAGGATAACATTTTGATAAACCATGAGATATTTCATTTTTTTGCCAAACGGAAACAGAAAAAGCCAAAAAAGAACCAGTCTTTCAGAAACAAAAAGAAATGTGCCAAGGGGATGTACGCCATGAAGATTGATTTCTCAAAGGCTTATGATCGACTGTCTTGGGACTTTTTGAGGCACATCCTAAGTGCTTTTGGATTCAACATGGAAGTGATCCAGATCTTAATGGTTTGTGTGACATCGGTATCTTATAGTGTTCTCCTTAATGGGTCTCCCGCTGGTAAAATTTTTGCGGAGAGAGGACTTCGTCAGGGTGACCCCCTGTCACCCTATTTATTCATCCTTTGCCAGCAAGTGTTCTCTTTGGCGATACATAGGGCTCAAGAGGATGGCAGATTCAGGGGTTTAAAGGTGAGAAGAGGTGAGATGGCTATATCCCACCTCATGTTTGCAGACGATGTTCTTCTATATGGTTTTAATGAGGGTCCTGAAGCTTACAACCTGGTGAGATTGCTCCAAAAATACTGCAGTGAATCTGGACAGGAGTTGAATCATAAAAAATCCTCCATTATCTTCAGCAAGAATTCTTCCGCTTGCTGGAGGGCCGAGATGAAAAGAATATTTTAGATAGGAGATGGTCGGCCAATGGAGTCCTATTTGGGAGTCCCTATTATGAGCTGCAGGCCGAGATTTAAAGATTGTGAGGAGGTCCTCCGAAGAATGGCCAATAGGCTAGCAAGCAGGAAACTATGTTCCTATCCCAAATGGACCGCATAACTCTTATTTAGTCGGTACTTTCTACAAAACCAATTTATCTAATGAGTTGTTTCCTACTGCCTCATGGTACGTTGGAAACAATGGATGGTTTGGCGAGAAATTTCTTGTGGAATAAAGGGGAGGGGCAAAGTTTATACACCATATGATGGGAGCGCCTTACTCAATCACGGTGTAGTGTAGGTTTAAACTTAAAGAGAGCTGATACGATGAACAAAGCATTGATACTGAAGGCCTACAGATGGGCCCTCAAGGGTTTTGGAAGGCATTTATGAAAAATACGTATTTCCCAACTGATAATTGCAATGAGGCCCCTTGCAGATTGAGCCATTCTGACGCCAAACAGAATAGAGATTATTCTGTAGGCTAATTCGAACAGATGATAAACAGGGAAGAACACAAGCAGCTTGCCCAAAACACAGAGAAAAACGTCTCTGAAGTTCAATTCAATATTAATTCATCAAAGTCCCCTAAACTGAGTCCACAAGCCGGACTTTATAGTCAAAATCGTCTATACGGGAAAGTTACTAAAAACGGCAAAATCCCTTAAGGCATGCTTAAATAAAATATAGAAATAAATAAGCATCCTATGAAAAATCTAGCCCAAATCGGTTTTAAAATCACTTCCTAATTAACAAACGAAGTATTACCAAAAATAGCAACAAATAACTAAGAATAGCAATTCGGAGGGGAAAACAGCGGATTTGGAGGTCGATAAAGGTGCACATCGACTTTAGTATGTAGCATGGCGTGCGCACCGGAAATATCTTTCCGAATTGGGGTCATATGCGCGATTCCGATAACCGTAGCCAAAGTTATGGCCAAAATACTAAAACGCGCTCAAAACTGTCCCAATTAGAAATATATCACCATCACTTCCTGCCTTTGCGATGCTCTGTCAACTCATGGTATTCCAGCGCTATCAATGTACAATCTGACAGCTCCGCATCATCTGTCTCGGATCCCCCTGCATCACATTCCTATGGGTGGAGAGTTTCAAAAGGTAGTAAAATGGATTGATAAAGTCGGTGAGTAGACTATGGTGAATGAGAGGAGGATCGACATCTTAAAGGATAGTTGGGTTAGAGAAGTCACGTAGAAGCTAGCAGTCCAAAGAAATAGTCAGCAGTTTAATTTGAAGTCTGTAGATCAGCTTATCAACAATCAAACATGCCAATGTGATAGACATACAATTCAGAAATTCTGGTCTCCAGATACGGTTTTAAGAATCCTGAATACTCCAATTGCTAGATCCTTGGTGGAAGATAAGAGAAATTGGAGGCTAACCTCCAATGGAATATTTTCAGTGGCATCGTATAAGCTTATTTTGGGAGAGCACCTGTTCACAAATGATTCCTCCTTTCTGATTTGCTGGCATTTAATGTGTTTCCCATCGATTAAGCTCTTTCTTTGGAAGTCTTTCGCAGGTGGACTACCTACTACTGATTTACTTGCATCTCGGTTACATCATATCGAGAATCGGTGTGTCTTATTCAACGAGAAAGGTGAAACAACTGAGCATCTGTAGCTCCATTGCCCGTTCTCACAGGCGGTTTGGTTCAAAACTCTGGGCGGTACGATGCAATCTTTAGCTCCCCAACATTGTGTTCGTCTCTGGGACAAGTTTATTGCAGAATTGTTAAGATCAACCCATGCTATTCAATCAACTGACTTCCTATCTCTGGCGGTGATGTTTGGTTGGTCAATTTGGAATGAGAGGAACAGAATTCTCTTTAAAGGGAAGAAACCATCGATGCTGCATGCCACAACTGAATTACACAAGCTGTTCTCTGAGGAAAAGTGTATTTCCTTCCTTTCACAGGTACGTAACCAATCTTCGATCCCTAGAGAGGTGGTGTGGTTAGCTCCTGATGATTCTTGGATAAAAGTGAACTTTGATGGAGCTTATAGGAGAGAGCAGAACCGGGCATCTATTGGAGGTTTACTGAGAAATAGAGATGGCACTTTCCTGGGAGGATTTGCAGTTGGATGCATTGCATCTTCACCTATCATTGCTGAAGCTCAAGCCGCATTGGAAGGGGTCAAGATGGCGAAGGCCCTACAATTATAGAAGATCATAATAGAAGGTGATGCTCTTGGCCGGACTGAATCAAATTTTACGAAAGGAGTCCCCCCAAATTCCTTGGCGGATTGAAGGTTATGTCTCACAGATTAAGGAATTAAGCACTTCCTTTTTAGGGTTCAGTTTCTCCCACACGTTGCGAGAAGGAAACTGCGCGGCTAATCACCTAGCAAACTTCGCATTGGATCATTTTGCTTGTACCTGGATTTCAAAGCCTCCGTCGTCTTTGACTTATTTTTTGATGGATGACAGGAGGGGTGTAAGTTTCACAAGGTTATAAATATATTGAGACTTTCACTACCAAAAAAAAAAAAGAAAAAAGAAATATAAGCCTTGAATATGCATATCACGTCTTTAAAAGAGATATATATTGTCTAAAAGACACGTCTCTTCATTTGAAGAGTTGTGTACGAAGGGGTGTGAACACCTCTATAAATATTAGTCTTCACAACCCACTTAAGACATCAAATGTTCTCTCTCTCTCTTGTCTTAAAAAATCATATTCTCTCTCTAGCCTTAAATTTTCTTATCCTAAGTGCCCTCTCTCTTTTGTCCTAAGTGCTCTGTCGAGTGATACATTTGAGGTCATAGCTTAGAATGTGATCTGTGCAACCTAGTATGCCGGAAAAGTCGTTCTATCCCAGAGGCTATGTCTTGAGACTTGTTGCATCAAGAGAGTTATTTCTCGGAGGAGATGAATTCAGTTTTTAAGGACAGTGCAGTAAGTTGCATGTGTTGATTAAACTAATAATTTTTCTTTCTTATTTTATATTGGTTTTATTTACATCTATACTTAGCATATATTATTCCAACATATAGGACCATAGCATTTGAGCAAACAACCTCCACTTGAAAAGTTAATGTTACGATAAGATCTTATGAGTTGAATGGATGCTATTCACCAGGTATATCATGTTATAATGTACAGAAAATACATAAAAAGTGGTAAATGACAAATTCGAATTTCCCTCATAATTTCTGGCTAGATGTGCTTGAATAATTGAAATCCACACCTGATCTCTAACTAGTAGTAACAACACTAACTTTAAATCGTGCCATCCCTTTCGAATAACACTAAATGCAGAACACTGTAAAAGGCTAAGAGTAAAACAGAGCTCACACCAAATGCAGACCACTGTAAAAGGTGAAGAGTAAAGCAGAGCTCACACCAACAGATAAAAAGGAAAACAAAAGAATTACAGAATAACAAATTATTTTAATTGACCCGAAAAGAATTGCAACATTAACTGTGTGGAGAGAAACCAACTGCAATTTGAAATGGATTAAGGAGCATTAAATTTTACCAATCCAACTCCGCCATTCGTCAAACAAAAACCAAAAAGGGAAATTGGGACAAGAAAGAAACATTGAACACAGATGAATCCAACAATAGACGGGGAATTAAGAAAACCCAGAAACAAAATCATGAATTAAACCGTACTGAAAGCGTCTATTCATGGATTCTTCTTATTAAAAGAAATAAAGAAGGCGACCATAAACATTTGGGTTATGGTCCTAGATGTTAAGTGCTCAACCAATGAAGTGTCCATAAACATTTGGGCTTTTGGAGCAATGGTTAGGCACGTAACAGTCCTCTGTAGAATTCAACACTATTCACCAAGCTAAGGAAAACCCAGTCATGAAAAATGTAGTATTTCCATAACTCGCATTTCCACACATACTGATGTCATGAAATTACTTATTTAACAAAACATTAACAGTATCTCAGAAAATGAGAGAATTAAGTGAAGAAATGAACTCGACCCAAAATGCAAAACAAACCTGAAAGGTATGAGCAGGAAGTTGCCATCCATGGCGCCTGACCATAACTGTAGAACTCCTTAGGCCGTGAAATGGCAAAACCTTGGTCACCCCACTTCAGATCACAAACAGAAAGTAAAACCCTAAGAGAGAGGAGCCATGAGAGAAGATCCTTTCAAAGTAAACTTCCCAGTCTTTCCCTGTGTTAACAGTAAAGAATTTTTCCTCCCGTGGCGGTCACCGAGGTCAGCTGATTTAATAGCAATATAATTAAAAAAAAAAAGAAGAAAAACAACAGAAAATTTTGATCAGAAGAACAGAGAATGAGACACTCTAAAGTGAGAAGCAAACAAAACTTAAGTAAGGGAATGGAAATGTGGGAAGCACAAAGCACAAAGGTGTTGACGTCATGGGTTCCTTTTTCTTGCAAAGAATGGTGGGAAACTAATGTTTGGGCTTTTGGTGGGCTCCCACCAAAAATATTCCTCCTAACCCAATCTTTGAAACCGGATCTGACATGAACTTCAATTCAACCGGTTTAATAGAAATTCAAACTCATTGAGCTATCACTTGACCAGGGACTTTGACTTGTGTTAATGACAGGTTTTTAAGCATAAACACAATGAGCTCATATCATTGAAATATACATTAAACCAATGATCTTTTGTCCTCACCAAGTATAAGATGATTATCTCAATGACATTTATTTATCTAAAAATATAAAAAGTTTAAGTGTTTTTTGGTACATTGATTAGGCATTCTTCACGTAACACAAATCTGGTCTGCACGCACACACTCATCACACTTACTTCCTTGAGAAGTACAACCTAAAAAGGAACCTGTAGGCCTACATATAATGATAATTCAAATAACTCTATGTATCTTAACTGAAAACGAGCTATCAAGTACTATTCCTTTGGTTTGAAGATAGCGTTAGATGTAACCATCACAAGGCTTTGCCAGTGTCCAAGTGACTGGTCTAATGAAATTATAAAACGGGTTCAAGGTTTCATGGTCCAATCGGTGTACAGATTGTACCTTAAAAATTTACCATAAATTAACGGTTCCTAATCCTGCTATTTTCATGATAAGAAAATGTTTCTTACCAAAAAAATGATAAGAAAATGTTTGTTTTTATTTATAGTAATAAGTGTCATAGTTTAGGAATGTGTGTGGTGGATATTACGTCCATCATCTTAAGTAGACCGGACCCCACAAGGCCGGAAATTTCTTTGATCGGAACCGTTCAATTGGAAACAATGCGTTGACCGGCCACAAATCCTAAGGCCTTGATCAAAAGTTTGGCAATTAATTGCTTTCTCATAATGATTGTGGGCTTTATGTGCAAGAAATGGATCATTCCAAATCATGAATCTGTAAGTTGCACGATAGCACCTTCAAGATTAATTATTGCTTATTTTTGGAGAACAGAATGGACGAATCTGGTTAAATTGGTCCCACCATAAGCTGTGGTCATGATTGGATTTGAAATGCTGACAAGTTTATATTAACTACATTAGAGATACACTGTATCACTTCAATTTACGAATAAAATGAATGATAATAAGAACAGTAGTTGTTAAGAATTTGACTTGAGAAGGTAAAGTTAACAATATATAATTAAATAGAGAAAGTATTGTTGTGGTTGATGTATATGATTTTGAAGCATAATTTGGTGGAATATCAGTCACCCTTTTTTTTTCTTTTTTCTTTTTTTGAACTCATATATCTAGTGGAAGATATAAAATTTTAAATCATATTATTCAATAATTTAATATTTTCTTTATGTTGTAATAGTATTTTTATTATACAGTTATTATATATAAGCAATTAACTTTGGAGAATGGATTAGAAGGATAATTTGGGAATCTAAAATAGGTCAACCTAGAATGTTCCCAAGTCTATTTGAATTTTGTTAAGGTTGCGTTTGGGATTGCTTATTAAAGTGCTTAAATCCTCTAATAACTTATTAAAGCACTTTTTAAGCTAATAAAGTCTTTGGTTATATGAAACGGGTAAGTGATTATCCGTAAGTAGTAGAGGAAGGGGATCCGTAAGGAGAACCTCTTGAGAGTAGCTTCTTCTTCCTCTGTTACATAAGCTTGTCTTTTTTCCTATCCCGATCGAGCTCAATGCGAAAACTTCTCTGCGAAAACTTCACCACCAGCGGCGGACGATAGAAAACCTAGACCACCAAAGAAATCAGCATCCACAGATAAACTCTTGAAATGATTAGTTTCCGCAAACTTCCCCTTCCCCGTCTCACCGTTGGATTCCTTCGACTTCCCTGAATTGACGGTCATCGGGACCCCACCGTTGTAGTTACAGTCGTTTTCTTCAAACATCGAAGGGATATCTAAAGATGCGAGTGGTCACTTCCTCCTTGTCCAAGAAAGACGTAGGAGCACAAGCGGCCGATTGAGAGAAAACCCTAGCTCCCATGACCAACCATAAGCTGGATCTTCTCTGCACCATGAAATAGCTTTGCCATTAAAGCAGTGAGATAGAGTAGAATGAGCAGAAGAGGAAGAGAGAGATTGAATTCCAGTTCGTAAGGCTTGCATTTTGCTGCTCTCCTTCTTCGGCCAAGGAAAAGAGAGAATTAGAGCTTTTTGCAGATTTCAAAGGTGAAAACAAAGGAATTTTGGCTAGGGCCGAGTCGCATCGCAGTTGCTTTCGTTTGTAAATGTCTTCGTTAAAAACAATCTCTTCAGAGTTTAGACGGAACGAAATGAATGGAAAAATAAAAAGGAAAAGATTTAAAAAAAATTACATGAATTCTTTTCTGTTTGATTGCATACAAAATCATAAAGGAAAGTGAAAGAATGAATAAAATGTGAGAGTGGTGGGAGAAGGGACCAAATTCCCAGCGAACTGCGGTTCCATGGCCGAATTCTTTGCAGGTGGTTGGGTGTTTGGGATTATGTGTCTTGTGGATTATTGATGACGGCATTGAATCTTTGTAGGTCGAGATTTGAAACTCTAAGAGAGACAAAGGGAGAATGTTCTGAAAAGCTGAGATGAGATCGAAAAAGAGAATCAGGGAGAGAGAGAGAGAGAGAGAAAGGAAGGAGAGGAGATGAAAAGGAGCACTGTACCAGATATCGCCATTGCAGTCACTGCTGCCATCCCACAATCCTTTGCAATTGACACCGTCCCGCAATCTTCTTTTTAAGTGGTGGTTTACCGAACACATTCTTGTTTTGAATAATCAACTTCTTATGACTGTAGATAATACCTTTCATTAAAGCTCTTCTTCGTAAGTGCTCACCCATAAGCACTAGCTAGGCCAAACGCCACCTAAATCTCTTTACAAATTTATAAGTTGATGGCTGGCTTTGACATATGATTTGGATATTGGGAGAATGTGTCGCAAGTTACAATTTTCCATGACTTCTTTTTGCATGTTTCCTGGCAATAGTAGGTTTTTTAAATGATTTAATTAGCATTCAATAAATTTAAAAATTACAACTATTTTATACATCTCTATTGAATTCGGATCTTAATTGATTGTTCAAATAAGGGTAAGTTCGAATCTGAATCTATCACAGACATGTCAATTTTTTGATCCGAATTCGAACCCAATGGAAATTTAATTAGATAACAATTCAGCATCTATTTATTGATAAAAGGGAAGGAGGGGAATATTCTCCCCAGATTCTGGCCTCCTTTTTTTTTCCCAAATATTACTTTCCCCAACTAAAACAATCCCAACATATAACTAACACAACCACCTTCTTTTAAATTGAAACCCTAATGTTTCCTCTCCTACATGCAGTTCTGCATGTGCACCCTACTAGTTATTTTTTAAGTGTGGGTCCTGTAATGTTTCCCCAACATTTTTTGAAGTCTTTTGCATTCAACTATTTTCCAAACGTAGCCTTGAGTTTGACATCTGACAAATACCAAGTGCCTCTTCGATACATTTAGATTTGGCCTAACTAAACATGATTTTGAGAAATTTGAAATATGATAAGTAATAGTTTGATTATTCTGGTCCATGACACTCATCAAATATGCAAGTATACACTAAACACGTCGAACCACATAAAAATTAACACTTTAGCCCTAAGTGACTGGCAATGAGAATAACAGCTGAGGAAAATTTGCAACCTATCATAGGTAGATGTATTTTTTTTATTAGACTTGTGCAGAGTCATTGTAGAGGAAGATGTCACTGAAACATATTTGTTTTTATACCTCAAAGCATCATTCAAAGGAAAATTTGAAATAATGTCTTTTATTTGATCTTTGTCATAGATTTTCCTTATTTAGTTTGCTTTCTAATGCATCTAGTTTGACCCGATTCGGATTTAATTTGAATGAGTTTATGTTTAATTGAACTTGTACTGCTCAAAAACAGTACTTTACATAATCTATTGAGCTAGCTCAGATCTGAGCATTTGGATTTAACTTTTTTTTATTATTTTATTTTGATAATAGCCTTTTCAGGAGGGCTTTGATTTTAACCAACTAATGAGTATCATGATCCATAGGATGATCCTCAGTGAGAGTCATACAGTCTCATTGACATTATTTTCCTTTTATTTCATTTTTTTGATTATGCAAGCAATTTTAAAAATAGTGAAACACAAGGCAACTATCTATGGGTGGGTGAGTGAGGGTGTCCAACTCCTTCCTTCACTCATAACCTAACTCTTTTACCTATAAAATTGGTTATGTTCGATGTTTTGCTTATTTTTGAGTATTTTTGTGTCTTAGTAATGATCCACATCTAAACTCCATTGTAACTCCTTGGATCCGATATATTCCACATGAATAATCCAAATCTGAAGTGCTACCTGTATAGTCCGAAACAAAAAAAAATCCAGAACTTATAATGATTTCATATTAGAGTAAGCTACATTTAAAACAACTTTCTAATATATCAATAATAGTGGAAGACTTCAAAATAATTATTGATTGTATATACATCAGATCTGAATATGAAAAGGGAACTAATAACTCTCAACTCACTCTTATAGCGACAATCTCCAATTTAAACTAAAAGTCAACCTCAACAAATAACCAATAATTTTACAAGAATAATAACTCTACAAGTTACAAAGCATTATTCTAAATCAACAGCTATAGCCTCAAGAATCCCCACTATTCATCCTCTCCAAGCATATCTAAAAACAAAATATTAAAAAGCATAAGGTGAGATATAAAATCCTAGTAAGTAGCAACATGCATGAATAAAACGGTCCATGTTGCTATCTTTCAAAATAAAATTCATGAGGTATAAGAATTCAACAATAAATCTAGCTAATCACAATCCATAAATAATAATCATTTAACGAATATTTTCTGAAACAAATCAAATGCAATCTATACAATCAATCTCATCATGAGAATCAATCTAAATCAAACAATTGTGACATTACAGGACTCGTGAAATATGACCACTTTGAAAGGTCAACACCTACTCCCACCATATCCAGTCTAAGAACAAACCGTAACATATCCGGCTATATCATCACCCTCATGGTGGAAATATAGTAGACCTCACCCTCATAGTGGAAGTGGAAATTGTTGCAGCTCATCCCTCATGGAAGGCATCTTTATTATGGAGGAAATGCATAAAGGAACTAGACTTAATCCTAACAAAGATAGACACACTTCACTACTAGCTAAACTATGGATCCATAACAAGTTATGCCCGCTAAAACACAAGTCAAACAAAACCCAAACCATAACACATGAATATAGGTCCTCATGACCATAACATAGGTGTAATGCCCTCATGGCAAAATAATCAATATTTATAGCTTTCATGGCAAGATATCAATAAACATGAACCTCATGATCAATATCAATGTCTATAGTGCCCTCTTGGCAAAATGAAATAGCTCACAAGGGTACGACCATTAATTGGCTAAAGACACGGCCAATAATGGATTACGTGTTCACCATTAATTGGCTTAAAACATGGTCGATAACAACTCACATGCCATCGTTTAGTTGAGGTATCTTCGAGAATAAGAGAATTACCCTCCCTCTTGGAGGCAAATTTACAATAAATGCCCTCATGGTAGAAATAACTCCCTCATGGAAATTATATTTTAGTTGCTGCCTGTAGACACCCCAAAATTGCACGATTTTTGATAAATCATGAAGGAGAGAAATATTTTATTAGAATTTTCAATTCTTAGCATTGGATTTGTGATGCTTAACCCATTTGAATCCAAAACCACAAAGGAAAAGGCCCAAATTCAATCTTTTGCGCAAAGTCAAACTTTTTCCGGTTGAATTTTGTTGACTTTTGACCTCAAAAAATGAAATATTTTTTAAGGCAAGATTTCAAGATAATTTTTTTTCCGGTAATTAGGTTTTTAGCAATGTTATTACATAAATGAATTTTTTGAGCCTTTAAATCTTGACAAATACCTTGGTATTGACATGTTGAATCTTTTTACTGGACCTGAAAAACCGGAATTTAGACTTGAACTAGAAAGTTGACTTTTTATTCACTTGGAATTTGGGTCTGGAACTATTTTTAATTAATTCAAATGGGGGGGGGGGGGTGTTTGCTTATTTACATGTAATATCTTAAGTAAATGGAGATTAAAAATTACGAGGACATTTACTTAAATGATATTACATGTAAATAAGTATTGCCTGTGCAGAAACAGGTTAAAAAAGTGTAAAAATTGATCAAACCTGTTTTGACTGCATTTGTAATGCAGTTTGTAATGCGGTCTGGTGGTGACTGCATTTTATATGCGGTTATGCCGTGACCGCATTAATAATGCGGTCAAGGCACGACCGCATTATATATGCAGTTTCGGCTTTTTTGAGCAAATTCGTCATTTTTTGATTTTTGAGCCTTATTTACACTAAAACCTCTCTCTAGGAAATACGAATCCTCTTTTTTACCCTCCATGGTTTAAATGATTTACCTTAAATCCTTTTCTGAATCTCAAATGGAACATTCTGGAACCTCTTTTTGGCATACCCCTGGGACCAACCATGCCCCTAGGTTTGCCTATAAATAGAGGGCCTCTCCTCAAGCAAAGGGCTGAAAATCTGAAGCTTGAAGTGCTCTAAGTAAATAAGGGAACCCCTGCCTCTCTGCTTTCTCAATACCAGGTAAGTTCCTTTTCTCTTTTATTTTTTGTTTTTAATTCTAGAGATAGTCTGTTCTTCTCCATTTCTGTAGAATAAGGCATTCTATTTTGTATCCTCAAACCTGCCTCTAAGTACCTCAAGAATCCTCTCTAGCCGTAAAACATGAAGAAAGAGATAAGGGAAAGGGGAACATGTGGATCCCTAGAATAGTACCCTATAATCTGTTGTTCTTTTTTTCTGTAGAATAAGGCCTATTTTGTGCTTGTATCTCCAAACCTGTCTCTAAGTACCTCAAGAATCCTCTCTAACCGTAAAACGTGAAGAAAGAGCTAGGGGAAAGAGGAACAGGTGGATCCTTAGAATAGAACCCTTGAATTTGTTCTTTTCCTTTCTTTTTTGGTATATTCAGGCCATTGATTGTGTTCGTATCCCCAAACCTATCTCCAAGTACCTCAAGACTCCTTTCAAGCCGTAAAACATGGAGAGAGAGCTAAGGGAAAAGAGAACAAGTGGATTTGTAGGATAGGCCCCTATGTGATGTGATTTGTAATCTGTGGTTGCTTTTACTATTATGTTAATGTTTTAATGGTTTTATTCTAAATCTGGAGGAATCCTATGGATCCATGCTGTTTATAGCATGAGATCTTTTCCTTCTACAGTTGAGATTTTTCACACCATTGCACTCACATCACTGTTTTCTTGATATTAGGCTAAGATTCTGGATCTATCATGATCTATATGATAGATCTGAAATCATAAGCCTTAAAGTAGTCTCTAGGGTTTCATGAGATGATTTTGAAATTTTTTTAATCTTTGAGAGAGGATCCTATGGTCTAAACTTTCCCCTTTTGATGTTTTGTGATCAATATGGGTAAATCTGGCTCAGATCTCTTGATTAATGAGAAACCTGGACCAGATCTGTACCCTAGATGATTTTGATTTATTCTTTTACTTCCCAAAGTGATTTTTGCTTTATTTTCAACTTTGAGAGAGGATCTTATGGTCTAAACTCTCCCTTTTGATGCTTTTTTATCAACACGGGTTGATTGGATTTTTGTCTCTAAATTAATGAGAGATCTGGATCAGATCGGTACCCTAGAGAACTTTACTTTTCAAGGTTTTCATCAAGAGATTTCAATCTGGTTTTTCAACCTTTTAGTGGTTTAGCCTAAAGCTATTTTTTCATGTTATACTTTAGATTGGTTTTCCTTGATTTTATTTCAATTTTATTTTAGTCATGAAACCCTTAGAATGGTATGATCATATTGATAGTTCTGAATTAATCGGGCTATTCATATGGAAAACCATACACTTTTGTTACTTTTATGTTTTTTTTCTTTATTAAGCAAACTTTCTTTATTTTTAACATGAACAATACCTGGCAACCACCTTGTGCGGATGAACAGGGGTGCCTAACACCTTCCCCTGTTCATAATCTAATCCCCTTTCTCATCTCTGGTTGTTTTTGTTTTGTATTTTAAAATAGAGTTATTTTTAATCTAGTTTTGTATTTTTTATTTGATTTGAGATTTTGGTGTCCATTCACACCTAAAAAGAATGGTGGCGACTCCCTGTTCTAATGAAACCCGTGTGATGATAGGAAGTCATTGAATTGAATTTCCATGTCTCACAACTGGCAACTCTGCTGGGGACTTGTGGATTTAAGCCATGATTGGTGTATTTGTTTATGCTTTTTCTTTATTTTTGAATGCTTGCTGTTTTGCCTACTTTATTTGTGCATGTTGTTGTATTTCAAATCTGATTTGTATGGTTGGAAAATTCATAAGGATAATGGCATGTATGTATTGCTTGGTTATATCTAGAATCATGTTTAGGGGCATTATCTTGTCACACATGCAAACTTGTTGTATTTTTTATGATAACACACTTTGCTTTGGGGGTTTAATGCTATGTATTAATAATGAAAATAATGAGCATGAATTCAGTAAATTTGGTAGGGATTTTTGGGGGTTTTCAAGCATGTTTTCCCTAATTAAAATTCTTCTTATACTATATGATTAGTTGCTGTATTTTTGGTCTTTGATTTGGGTATGAAGGATGTATTTTGAGCATGAAAATGAAGAGCATGGAACCTAGGAATTCAATGGGTATTTTTGGGGGTTTTCAAGCATGTTTTTCCTAATAAAACACTTCTTGTACCATATGATTAGCTGCTGTATTTTTAGGCTTTGATTTGGGTATGAATAATGCATTTGAACATCAAAATGAAGAGCATGAAATTTGGGAATTTAGTGGACGTTTTTGAGTTTTTCAATCATGCTTTTCATGGTTTATTGTTGTTTGTACAATATGATAACATGCTTGGGTGATATTTTTTTTGGATATATAATAATCATGTGCATATTTAGGTGTTTTTTTATATCTTGCTTGCTTGTGTATTTACTGCCAATATAGTGTCATATTTGCCTTGGCTTGAAAATGTATACATGGCTGCGAAAAAGAGTGGCAAGGGGCTTGGACATTGTGAATGCACTTTAAGTTTCAAATGCACTTGAACACTTTAAACCTTTTTGCACAGCCTACCCATTACCTATAGGAAGTTGAACCCGAATGTGTGTAGCTTGGCTCACCGAGATCATTACTTTGGAAAGCGAAAGTGAAAACATTCACCTTAGAACTTTGAGTCAATGATGTGATGGCAATGTGGATCTTTGATCTTGGTCATCACTAGACTTGAGATCTAAGTTGCCATTAAGCCAAAACCCAAAACCCAAAACCCATACGCTTGAAGGTGGAGAAACACTTTTTTCAGCTAAAGTAAACAATTACGTTGGGGAATTGGGTGTAATTGAGGGAAGGCCGTTTGCATGTTTCACAAGCCAAGGTATAATATGAATACCATATTGAAAGTAACACAGGGTGGCAAGGTAATTTCATTTTTTTTTATTACCTTCATATCATGTAAAGTAAGAGCCATGGTGTCCATATGTTTGGGATGAAATTGTTCCCAATAAAGTCTGTATCGTAAGATTGGTGTATCCTATAGGAAGAGTTTTTTACTTTTCTCAGAAGTGATCCTACCCAAAATCCATGTAGGAGGCAACCAAAAGTACAAAATCCATGAATATGGTGTTTAACTTTGGAGGGAACATGCACCCTCATGAACATTCATGCATTTTTGCAAGAATAGTGTCAAAGTCCAAATGGAGACTGTATTTAGAGGCCAAATCAAGGTGAACATTAAGTGGGAATAAAGATAACATAATGTGTACAAATTTGGGAAAAAATGAGTCAAAAAGGGCTATTTCGACATTAACCGAAAACTCAGGTCGGTAAAACTATATAGCATTTGTATCCGACATCTATTTTCGGTCGAAAGGTTTTATGTGTGCATCTGAATACTTATGTTGGATACAATAAAGCATACCTTTAGCCAACTTGATATGTCGGATACAACCTAGAAATTTACAGATTGAATGCTATCCCAAATTTTTTTAAATATAAAATACCTAAAACACTGTAAATAATCTATGAGCATCTCATTAGGAAAATGGAAGGATAATTTAAATGCTCAAATGATTTAACAAAGGATTTAACCTAATCTTGGAACATAAATCCATCTTTTCCTTCAAGCTTAAAGAAAATACATCAAAAGGGAATCTGTCATATTTCTTGATACCAATTCATCTCAAACATGCTTCAATCCAACTTTTGAACTTGAAAATAGAAGAAATTTTGCAAACCAATCCAAACTTTTGTGGGACCTTTGGAAGCCCTAAAATATTCCGAAAAAAAAAAATCTTTTGGTTAGTCTTTTTTGTACCAATCAATCCAAACTTTTGTGGGACCTTTGGAAGCCCTAAAATATTCTAAAAAAAATAAAACCTTTTGGTTGGTCTTTTTCGTACCAATCAATCCAAACTTTTGTGGGACCTTTGGAAGCCCTAAAATATTCCAAAAAATCTTTTGGTTGGTCTTTTTCGTACCAATCAATTCAAACTTTTTGGGACCTTTGGAAGCCCTAAAATATTCCAATAACCTTTTGGTTGGTCTTTTTCGTACCAATCAATTCAAACTTTTGTGGGACCTTTGGAAGCCCAAAAATATTCCAACAATCTTTTGGTTGGTCTTTTCGTACCAATCAATTCTTTTCTTGTGGGACCTGTTGGAAGCCCTAAAATATTCCAACACCTCTTTAGTTGGTCCTTTTCGTACCAATCAATTCATATTTTGTGGGACCTTTGGAAGCCCTAGAATATTCCAACAATTCCTTTGGATGGTCTTTTTCGTACCAACCAATTCATAGGCCTCTAGAAGCCTTAGTAATTCTAGAAACCATTTCTTTAGGCCATCTAAAAGCCTCTGAATTTTAGACAAACATTTTTGGGCCATCTAAAAGCCTTTGAATTTTAGACAAACCATTTCTTTGGGCCATCTAAAAGCCTCTGAATTTTAGACAAACCATTTCTTTGGGCCATTTAAAAGCCTTTGAATTTTAGACAAATCCTTTCTTTGCACTGTCTAAAAGCCTCTGAATTTTAGACACAACCTTTTTGGGCTGCCTAAAAGCCTCTGAATTTTTGACACAACCTTTTTGGGCCGTCTAAAAGTCTCTGAATTTTAGACAAAACATGTCTTTGAGCTGTCTGAAAGCCTTTGAATTTTAGACACAACATATCCTTTGGGCCGTCTAAAAGCCTCTGAATTTCAAACGTCGATCTCTTTGGGCCGTCTAAAAGCCTCTGAATTTTAGACACCTGCATAAGCCTATAGAAGCTTGTGTGATTCTAGAACCCATTCATAGGACCTCTAAAGGCCTGAAATTTCATAATTTATCTCTTGGGCCATCTAAAAGCCTCAGAATTTTAGATGCCTCATAGGCCTTTTAAAGCCTGAATTTGGAAAATTCATAGGACTTCTGAAAGCCTTTAAATTTCAGCACTCATATCCTTTGGGCCTTCTAAAAGCCTCTGAATTTTAGACATTTCTTATCCTTGTGGGACCTGTTGGAAGCCCTAAAATATTCCAACAATTCTTTTAACTCAAATAAAAAAAATAATTAAAAAAAACAAAAAGAAAAAAAATCCAAACTCGTGTTCACCTAACCTGCATATATGCATTCATAGGTATGTGACTGAGATCAAATTGGTATTGATATCTCTCTTTATTTTTCTTTTGCCAGGTATCAAGATATTTGCAACCATAGCTCCTGTGACAAGATCAAGAGCTCGCACCATGAATCCCACTGAAAATCAAGCCGATGTTCCTAATCAAGACTTTGCCCAGCTGAAAGAGCAAGTGGCAGGACTTGCCCGAATCCTAGAAAACTTACTGGCGGTGCAGGCCCAGAATCAAGCTTCCACTTTCAACCAAGCACCTCTACCTCAAACCAACATTCCACCTCCAGTTCAACCCATTCCTAAATCCATTTCTGAACCAACCCCTGAACCTATATTGATTGGGGAGGAAACGTTTGAGTCTGAGAAAGAGAAGGAAAAAGAGAGAATAAGTGATGAGATGGAAAAGAAGTTCATGCACAGGCTGGAGATGATCCAGGATGAACTGAGGAAGGTAAAAGGGGTGAATAGCTTTGGAGGCACCAATTTCGAAGATTTGTGTCTATACCCCTGTAGACACCCCAAATTGCACTACAAAATGAGAAAATAATAAAAACATGTAATTAGAGCTTAAAACAGGTCAAAAATGCATAAAAATTGAATAAACAAGCTTTGCCCGTATTCTATTCACGGGCCGGTCGCGCCCGAGATCTCTCTACGGTCAGGCGTGCCCGTGAAAACTATACGGTCACCATTGGACCGTAGTGCATTTACGGTCATTAAAGACACGTGCGAGTTTTGTCCTTCTCTCGATTTCCGAGCTTTATCTTTAGTCCAATATATCTTTAAATGAGCGAATTACGTATTTTATTCGCTGAAGCCACCTTGGTTGGCTATGGATGGGCATTACCTCCAATTTTCACTCTATCTTAAAGACCAGGCTATATCCTTCTGGACCAGCCTTGCCCCTGGTTGTGTCTATAAATAGAGGCTCTCTCCTCTAGCTTAGGGCCACGAAATTTTGAATCCAAGGAATTCTAAGAAGCTCCAAGAGAAGAGAAAGAACTCCTGCTGCCTGCCTGCTCAATCCAGGTAAGTCCCCTATCCCTTTTTATTTTCTGTCTTCAATTCTAGATGTAATAGGATCATCTCTATTGCTGTAGAATAAGGCCATATCTGTTTTTGTATAACCAAACCTATCTCCAAGTACCTCAAGAGTCTCTCTAGCCGTAAAACGTGAAGAGAGAACTAGGGGAAAAGAGAACAGGTGGATCCGTAGGGTAGACCCCCATGTGCTCTAATCTGTGAGATGTGGCTATTTTGAATATCCTGATCATGTTTGAATGCTTTTTATGATATATCTGAATGAATAACATGAATCTATGATGTTTATAGCATGAGATCCCCACTTTTTTCCAAAATTTGGATTTTCACCACTTTTGCACCTACAGCACTGTTTTTGTGATTTTTGTGATTTTAGGCTAAGATCTTGGATCTATCATGATCAATATGGTCGATCTGAATCCAGAAGCCTGAAAATAAATTATAGGGTTTCATGATATGGTTTTTAAATTGTTTTTTCATTATTGAGAGAAGACCCTACGGTCTCAGTTCTCCCCTTTTGGTATTTTTCATCAACGTGGGTATTTTTGGTTTTGATTTTCAGATTTAATGTGAAATTTGGGCTTTATCTATATCTTGGACTATTCAAGTTCAATTTTGAAATATTTTATAAAAATCATATTTTTCCAGATTTCTAGAATTTGACTTGGAGCCAGATTTTTGGAATTTTCACATTAAATTGATTTTATTTGATTTTATCTCAATTTTATTTTGATCATGAAACCCTAGGAATGGTATGATCATATTTGAGAGTTCTGGATCAATCAGACTATTCGTATGAAAAAACCATATATTTTTGTCTTTTTTGTGATTTTTTATGATTTTTACAGCAAGTTTTTTTCCTTTATTCTAACATGAACAATACCTGGCAACCACCTTGTGTGGATGAATAGGGGTGCCTAACACCTTCCCCTGTTCATAACTTAATCCCCTTACCCATCTCTGGTTGTTTTTTTTAGGAGGGATATTTTGCCCTAAAAATTGCCTTTTGTGCTTATTTGATATTTTGGTGTCCATTCACACCTAAATTGAATGGTGGCGACTCTTTGTTTTATTTAATCCCGTATGATGATGAGAGGAAGTCAATCATTAAATTGATTTTTTCCATGTCTCACAACCCCGACGTAAGCTTACCAGCCAAATTTAAGTGTTCGGACTTTGATAAGTGTGATGGCACGGGCTGCCTCATGAGCCATTTGAAGTTGTACTGTGGGGCCCTATGCAAATTTGGTCGAGATGATGGCATACTGATCCAGCTCTTCCAAAGGAGTTTGACTGGAACTGCTTTGAGGTGGTTTACCACAGTTGACCATGGGAAGATTAGAGGATGGAAGGACTTGGCAGACGCCTTCTTTTCCCAATACAAGTTTAACTCGGAGATCGTGCCAGATCGATACGACATGATGAGGATGAGCAAGGGAAAAGATGAGTCCGTGAGGCAATATGCCAAAAGATAGAGGGAGGCTGCCTCTCAGGTTAGGCCACCTATGTTAAAACCAGAAATGATTTCTACCTTCATTAGCACATTGGGGCAGCCGTTCTACAGTCACTTGGTGGGTCAGACTACCACCAATTTTGTTGCCCTAGTACAAGTGACAGTAGAATTGAGGATGGGATCAAGATAGGAAAAATTATTGATTGTTCTGCCATGCCTAGCCAACAAGACTCCACCACTTTCTCAACCCAAAAGAAAGGGAACGGAGTGAAGAAGAATGAAGAAAGAAGAGAAGCAGAAGTGAATATAGTGCAACTTCCCAAGGAACCCTTTCAAATTAATGTCTTTCCACCTCCTATCAAGCCAACCCATCAAGTTCCTTTGCTACCTATCCAAATTAATGTCCCTTCCACACAACCTGTCAAGGAGGAAACAGAAGCAAGGAAGAGAAGGGAGTTTTCAAAAGTGCCTACGAGACTATCTGAACTTTTGCCTACCTTACTTCAGAAGGGTTATGTGGCTTTGAAGTTGCCAAATCCTCATGCAAGTAAGGGGAGGTTATGATTCATTTGCATTCTGTGAGTATCATATGAGCACTCCAGGGCATACCACTGATCTTTGCTTGGCCCTAAAGCATGCAATTCAGGATTTACTGGATAATAACTTCTTATCATTCAATTCAGTTACACCCATCCCACCTACCGATAACATTGGGGCAGGTAACTCAAATGCAATAGGGTCAATTTTTTCAAGAAAAAAAAGATTTGACCCTTCTCAACTTATTGCTCCAGTTGGTACCACAGTCCGGGTTTATTTTGAAAAAGAAGATGAATGGGGCCATGTGGAGAAAGAGACTCACACAGGAGCAGATTTTAATATCAAGGAAAAAGGAAAAGAAGAGCCAAAAGAAGAAGAAATGGTCCAGATGACCATGTCTACACTGCATGAGCAATCAAGGCAAGGTGATGTAAAGATTGTTCTAGGGCAGAATATTTTACAAGCCAGTATAGAAAATGGGGTAGAGTCGATTGAGAAAGAAGGGTGGCAGAGAAAGAATGGGGGTGTTTTCAAAGAAAAGAAAGAGGCAAAGGTTGAATTCATTTTGCTACACAATGATTTGGCAGTCATTCAAGTTCCAGATCAAGTAACGTCACTTCTTCCAAGGGCTGAGCATGATGTCCTAAATATGAAGAAAATTGCTAATCAAAGAAAGGAATTCTTGCCTCAACCAACAGAAGATGAAAATTTTTGCAAAAATAGGAAAAAATCAACTTTTGCCTTTGAGAACAGGGCAATTTTTGAATTCCCATGTTCTATGAAAAGAATGCACATTTCCTCAGAATCCTAAGGAGCCATTTTCTCAGGAAGTGATTTCAATAAGGGCTCTTCAAAAAAAAAAAAAGAGATTTTGTTTTAACATTTTTGTAGAAAAGAAAAAAAAGTTTTCTACAAGGTCCTTTTTACTTATGAGTTATATCTCCCATTGAATTTCATTATGTTGAATATGACTTTGACATTGGGCTCAATTTTGAGACCAAAATCGAAGAAAAAGACATTTTATATGAAAATTCAAATCTTTTAAAGTGTCATGAGAAGAATGTTATGCAAAGTTATGAAATGACCAATTCTATGGCCTTTGGAACCAAAGATGACCCATAGTCTTCAACAAAAAAGAAAGAAGAAGATTTGAAGTTTCCTCATTAGAATACAGAAAGGATCGTGCCACTTGCTGATTCGTTCAAAGGGAAGTTGATAATATTATTTTGGGGTTTTGCACTTGAAAATAAGGGAGAAGATTTGACCTTTTCGTTGGAAATAGAATTGGGTATCATTTGATGGAAAGAATCCAAATTCATAAGATTGATCAAAAGGTGAAGAACCTGTTCATAACAAAGGTTCTATTTGAAGAGTCTTTTATCTTGATAGAAGTTGATTTAAAAAAAAAAAGAAAAAAAGAATAGAAAAAAAGAAAAGAAGGAAAAATCCTGAGCCAGTCATGTACTGCAACTCTACCAATTCTCAAAATCCAAACTTTTCTTAAAATGATAAGTGGCCTTTCTTTCTTATATCCCCAAAATTTGAAATCCCTAGTTAGACCCTTTGAGTTTGATAACTGTTTCCAAGTAACCTAAACTGAGAATTGTAACCCTACACTGGGGCAAATTTATTAAGGCATAAGAAAAAAGGGGAGGGCATTATTGAAGTTCAAAAGGGATTTTGAAGATATTTTCAGAAAAGGGGGCAAAGAAATAAAAAAAAAAGGAAACAAAAACAGAAAAAGGAAGAAAAAAGAAAAATAGATCATCGAATGCTATGGGATATTTGGAGAATGTCTTCAAAATTGTGAAGAGAAGAATGGAAAAAGAAGTTCAATACTGGAGCATAAGTTTGAAATGAAGAAATCAAAGTGTGAGAAGAACTTCATTACTGAGGACAATTTTGTATTCATTCTAAAGGAAGAAATGCCTTAAAAATTACAATTTCAGTTAACCCATTTGATCATATGGTATTTGAGCCTTTTATTCCTTTTCTTTCTAAACTAACACCAAGCCTTCGTTTCGTCCCATTCATAAGTCCTCTTTAATTAAGAAATTTTTAATTAAGGCAGCTTTGATTACATAGTTGTTGGTGATGAAGGATAAAAAGAAAAAAAAGAAGAAAAAAGAAGAAAAAAAAAGAAAAATGAAGGAAATGTAGTGAAAACCCGGAAGGACGCTACATGGCAAATAATCAGCTATCTACAGGAAAGAAATCATCAGAGAGGAAAGCCCAGAATTGGCATAGATCCAAGTGAAGTCCTCATGTTGGTGGTTATTTTGAGATACATCCACGCTTCAAGTGATTGAGGAAATTCTCTTTTCAAGACTGAAGCAACACAATCAGAACCATGGTATGAAGCATCTGTGAACAAGTTGATGGCCATCAAAATTGCAATTAGGAAATTGTTGTTGAAGTTGAAAATGGTCGTGGGAATGATTCTAAAGGTTCCTAAGGCTTATTTTGGTCTTCCTTCATTTTCTGAAATAATCTTCTCATTATTCAACTTGATTTTAATCCTTTTGGACTATATGCTAATAAGTGATTGGATCATTTTTCAAAAAAAAAAAAAAAAAAGCACAAAAAAAGCAAAAAACTATATTTCTGGCATATGGTGAGCATCTATGTCTTTTCATAAAACATTGGTTTTGCAAGCATTAGAGAATTCTGAGGCCATTAGTATAAAACCTATTTTTGTATTTGCATTCTTTTATTAGGGTTTCCTTTTGCAAAGGTAAAAAAAAAAAGAGAGAAAAAGAAAAAAAAGAACAAAAAAACAGAAAAAAGGAAGATCATCTTTGCTTAGGGGCAAATACTTCTTCAAGCAATCAAAACCGGGGCATGCTCAGTGTCCTTCCCACTGGGTTTTCATTGGAATGAAATACAACATCTGGAAGAAGCAATCAAGCTTTAGTTTTCGAATTTGAAAAAAAAAAGGGGGCGAGGGGTGCCTTTGAAGCAGTTGCATGTTTTCTCTGTTAAACAAGGGTTCCCAATTCTTCAATCATGAAGAAGGATTTTACTGGGGCATCAAGAAAGCATGAAGAAGAGATCATGGGTAGTGAGAGCATGAGGTTAGATCAACAGATCATGATTCTTAAATCCATCAATCAAGAAGAGGGCATTCACTTGGGCAGCAAGGGCACATACATCATTATGTAGAGAGCAAGAAGATGAAGAAGCAAAAACAAATTGTAGAATATTCAGGCACAGGTTTGGGCATCAAATGGCACCCAAGTAAATCAAATAAGAAAATCAATTAGGAAAATTCAATAAAATATTTCCTTCCTTATTGTTGAGCTGTAAAGTGAAAAACATTAAAAGCAATTGAGTTTGCAGAAGTCAATTTTAAATCCACCATCTTTTCAAAATTTGCTTGTCTTAGATTTCTTTTTATACCCACGAGAGCTCCAAAAAATTTGAGATAAGGAAGATATGCTAGTTCGTCAGACTTCAAAAGGGGTTTCATTGGCTATCTTCAAATCCATGTTTTTTTTATCACTCATTTGTTTGACCAAAGCAAGTTCAATTAATGAGATGTCTTTCAAACGTTCAATTTTGAGTTGTGTCTATTCTTTGCTATTCATTGTGCTACAACTCCAACAAAGAGGGGCAGTTGTAGACACCCCAAAATTGCATGATTTTTAATAAATCATGAAGGAAAGAAATATTTTATTGGAATTTTCAATTCTTAGCATTGGGTTTATGATGCTTAACCCATTTGAACCCAAAACCACGAAAAAAGGCCCAAATTCAATCTTTTGCGCAAAGTCAAACTTTTTCTGGTTGAATTTTGTTGACTTTTGACCCTAAAAAATAAAGGGCTTTTTGCATCTATACCCATATATTATGATATATTTACTTTTATATCCACTTTTTTTAAGTATTTGTATTTATACCCTCCATTTAGCATAATTGTTGCATATGTACCCCTAATGTCAAATTCCATTAACTTTTGTTGTTTATTTTTATTAAATGACTAAATTAACCTTCTATAAGATGAAAAGTTTATTAAATAGGCAAATGAATATGGGTCTAAGTGGAATCCATATGAAAAATTATTAATTAATATCAATGATTTAAAGTATATATGCAACAAATATAATAATGTAAGTACATAAATGAATTTATAAGATTATAAGAGGATAAATACAAAATATTTTTACTTTGTCAAAGGATACTTTAGTCATTTAATAAAAATAAATAATAAAGTTAATGGACTTTAATGTCAGGGGTATGTTTGAAACGATTATATAAAACATATGGATATAAATACAAATATTGAAAACAAGAGGGCATACATGCAAATATAATATAATGTAAGGACATGGTTGCAAAAAGCCCAAAAATGAAATATTTTTTAAGGCAAGATTTCAAGATAATTTTTCCCGGTAATTAGGTTTTTAGCAATGTTATTGTATAAATGAATTTTTTGAGACTTTAAATCTTGACAAATACCTTGGTATTGACATGTTGAATCTTTTTACCAGACCTGAAAAACAGGAATTTAGCCTTGAACTAGAAAGTTGACATTTTATTCACTTGGAATTTGGGTCTGGAACTATTTTTAATGAATTCAAATTGAGGGGTGTTTGTTTATTTATATGTAATATCTTAAGTAAATGGAGCTTAAAAAATATGAGGACATTTACTTAAATGATATTACATGTAAATAAGTGTTGCTTGTGCAGAAACAGGTAAAAAAAGTGTAAAAATTGATCAAACCTGTTTTGACCGCATTTGTAATGCGGTCTGGTGGTGACCGCATTAATAATGCGGTCAAGGCATGACCGAATTTGTAATACGGTCTGGTGGTGACTGCATTAATAATGTGGTCAAGGCACGACAGCATTATATATGCAGTTTTCGGTTTTTTTGAGCAAATTCGTCGTTTTTCAATTTTTGACCCTTATTTACACTCAAACCTCTCTCTAGGAAATAGGAATCCTCTTTTTTACCCTCTGTGGTTTAAATGATTTACCTTAAATCCTTCTCTGAATCTCAAATGGAACATTCTGGAACCTCTTTTTGGCATACCCCTGGGACCAACCATGCCCCTAGGTTTGCCTATAAATAGAGGGCCTCTCCTCAAGCAAAGGGCGGAGAATCTAAAGCTTGAAGAGTTCCAAGTGAAGAAGGGAACCCCTGCCTCTCTGCTTTCTCAATACCAGGTAAGTCCCTCTTCTCTTTTATTTTCTATTTTTAATTCTAGAGATAGTCAGTTCTTCTCCATTTCTGTAGAATAAGGCCTTCTATTTTGTATCCCCAAACCTGCCTCTAAGTACCTCAAGAATCCTCTCTAGCCGTAAAACATGAAGAGAGAGCTAGGGGAACAGGTGGATCCCTAGAATAGCACCCTATAATCTTTTGTTCTTCTTTTCTGTAGAATAAGGCCTATTTTGTGCTTATATCTCCAAACTTGTCTCTAAGTACCTCAAGAATCCTCTTTAGCCGTAAAACTTGAAGAGAGAGCTAGGGGAAAGGGGAACAGGTGGATCCTTAGAATAGAACCCTTGAATCTGTTATTTTCCTTTTTTTGGTAGATTCAGGCCATTGATTGTGTTTGTATCCCCAAACCTATCTCCAAGTACCTCAAGACTCCTCTAAAGCCGTAAAATGTAGAAAGAGAGCTAGGAGAAAAGAGAACAGGTGGATCCGTATGATATGCCCCTATGTGTGTGTTCTGTAATCTGTGGTTGCTTTTACTATTTTGTTAATGTTTTAATTGTTTTATTCTAAATCTGGAGGAATCCTATGGATCCATGCTATTTATAGCATGAGATCTTCTTTTCCTCCTACAGTTGAGATTTTTCACACCATAGCACTCACATTACTTTTTACTTGATATTAAGCTAAGATCCTGGATCAGTCATGATCTATATGATAGATCTGAAATCAGAAGCCTTAAAGTAGTCTCTGGGGTTTCATGAGATGATTTTGAAATTGTTTTAATCTTTGAGAGAGGATCCTATGGTTTAAACTCTCCCATTTTGATGTTTTGTGATCAATATGGGTGAATCTGGCTCAGATCTCTTGATTAATGAGAAACCTGGACCAAATCTGTACCCTAGATGATTTTGATTTATTCTTTTACTTCCCATAGTGATTTTTGGTTTATTTTCAATTTTGAGAGAGGATCCTATGGTATAAACTCTCCCTTTGATGCTTTTTTATCAATACGGGTGTAGACACCCCAAAATTGCACGATTTTTGATAAATCTTGAAGGAAAGAAATATTTTATTGGAATTTTCAATTGGGTTTGAGATCCTTAACCCATTTTAATCCAAAACCCCAAAGGAAAAGGCCCGAATTCAATCTTTTGTGCAAAGTCAAACTTTTTCCAGTTGAATTTCGTTGACTTTTGACCCCTAAAAATGAAATATTTTTTAAGGCAAGATTTCAAGATAATTTTTCTCGGTAATCAGGTTTTTAGACATGTTATTACATAAATGAATTTTTTGAGATTTTAAATCTTGACGAATACCTTGGTATTAACATGTCCAATCTTTTTACCAGACCTGAAAAACTGGAAATTTGAATTTTTATTCACTTGGAATTTGGGCCTGGAACTATTTTTAATGGAATCAAATTTGGGGGGGGGGGGTTGTTTGTTTATTTACATGTAATATCTTAAGTAAATGGAGATTAAAAAATACGAGGGCATTTACTTAAATGATATTACATATAAATAAGGGTCAGTGTCATGCAGAAGCTGTGCAGAAAAGCTTTTTTTTCCTTGTATTCAACAATAACTGTTGGATACAAACAATTTCAATTGTATCCGATGGATAATGTCGGATACAAACATTATTGTTTGTATCCGACACTGTTCATCGGATACAAATGTAATTACTTGTATCCGACCTGAATTGTCGGATACAAGTGATTTTGCTCAAAATTGGGAAATTGGGATCTTATCCCTGTTCTAAGAGTGGGAATTCTCGAAAATAGCCTTAGGGTTTAAGCTGGTGGATTCTAGACATGATTTTGTGTCTATCATTAGAGCACTCCTTGCCCTAGCCTTTGCCTATAAATAGGAGGCCTCTCCTCAAGCAAATGGCCAAGAATTGGAGATTGATGAGCTCCAAGTGAAGAAGGGAACCTCTGCCCCATTGCTTCCAGAACCCAGGTAAGCCCTAACCTCCTTTTAATTTTCTGTTTTTTAATTCTAGGGTTAGTTCTCTTCTTCTACTTTTCTGTAGAATAATGGCCTACTGTTTATATTTGAAACCCCTTTCCCTACTCAAAGTACCTCGAGATTCTCTCTAGCCGTAAAAAACGTGAAGAGGGACCTAGGGGAAACGAGAATGGGAATTGAACCCTAGTCATAGAATCCTCTTGAATGGCCTATTGTTGTATGAAACCCCATTCCATACTCGAAGTACCTCAAGATTATTTCTAGCCGAAAAAGGCGAAGAGAAAACTAAGGTAAACGAGAACGGGAATGGAACCCTAGACATAGAGCCCCATTTGATTAATGTACTTTTAATGTTATATGTTGTGATGTATTGATTTAAAGAGATGATTTTTACACATGCACACATCGCACTTGTTTTGTCGAAAAAGGCTTGTATTTTGGATCTATTGTATTCATTATGATAGATCTGGGATAAATAGCCCTAAATCTATTCCTGGACATTTCTTAATGGTTTTCAATTGAATACATGCTAGTTTTCCTTGGATGTAGAAGACCTCTTGGTCTAACCTCTTTGTTTTGAGCATTTTTTACTCCATTTTAGGGTTTTTGGCATATTCTCTCCAATCGAAAAGAATGGTGAGACAATTTCGTGCCCTACTTTCTTCTGGAGGTTTTCCAACATATTTCCAAGTGATTTTAATTCAGTTCATAAAAATTGTATGCACACACCCACTGTTTTGGGTTGGTTTTACTTGAAAATTTCAAATCTGGACAGAATTTGTACACCATCTTTGAACACTCATAATTTCATCATCCGGATGAATTTTGGAGTGATTCCAAAGACATATGAAAGGTGGGATTGTGTAGTATATGTCTATAAAATTTCATCAATTTTTATGAAGTGGATTTTTGATACTACTTGATCAAAGTCGACAGGTCAGTCCAGGCCAGAATGCTGATCCTGTCACTTTGACTGAGCACCATTTGCTCGTTTTAAGTCCGATTTAGGTGATTTTGGTCTCTGTGTTTTTTTTTGTGAGTCTACTTTCAAATCCAGTTGATTTCAAATTTTTTTGCTTTTATTTGTGTCGTGTGTGACTGATTTACTCAGAACTGCTCAATAGCACAATTCTGGGCTAATCTGTGATCTTCTGGGCCTATTCGGGAGGTCACACATGTCACGTCCGGATGAAGTTTTGTATGGGGCTAGTTTTATTTGAAAGATGGCACTACACACTTCATTCATACAAAATTTCAAGGATTTATATGAAGCCAATCTCCACAAATAGATTTCCAAAGTTGCCCACTTGTTACTTTTATTACAACAACAGATTCAAATGAGCATAGCTCTTAAGATTTTAACTGGATTTAGTTGAAAATTTTCCTGTACCTTTTATTTGCCGTAATCTTTCAATTGGAATTGGTCTCATTCAATTTGAATTTAATTTGAAAGATTTATGGTCAAATAACTCCATCTTTTACTGAGTTTTCCGGATTTACCTTAACTTGCTTGTATCCAAGTTTCATTTGGATTTTCATTAACTAGAAATGTCCTAGAAATGATTCCCTCACAAAGAGAGTCTAAATTTCATTGGACTTCTCATGTGGAGGAATCATACATGTGTTTAATTTTTCTTAAAGCTTTTTGATTGTTTTAATTAGCAAGCCTTCTTTATTTTGAGCATGAACAATACTTGGCAACCACCTTGTGTGGATGAATGGGAGTTGTAGACACCCCAAATTGCACAGTAAAAATGATAAATAATTGGCAAAAATCGTTATTTCCTTTGAAACCAGCACAAAATTTGAGAAAATGAGCTTTTTTCCTTGTATCCGACAACTCAGGTCGGATACAAGCGTATTCCTTTATATCCGACATAAGTTGCCGGATACAACTAGACCTTAATGTATCCGACGATATATGCCGGATACGTATAGGTGCTTGTGTATCCGACCTGATGTGTCGGAGACAAGCTTTTTGCTCAAAATTAGGGTTTTCCGAGAGTTTTCACTTTTTACCATCATATCCTTCATTAAAGGAGTGGAAATCTCGGAAATAGCCTTAGGGTTAAGGTTGGTGGGCTCTAGACATTATTTTGTGTCTACCATCATGCAAACCTTAACCCTAACCTTTGCTTATAAATAGGAGGCTCCTCCTTAAGCAAATGGCCATAAGTTGGAGATTGAAGAGCTCCGAGTGAAGAAGGGAACCGCTGCCGGACTGCTTCCAGAACCTAGGTAAGCCTCAAACCTCTCTTTACTTTTTAAGTTTTTTACATTCTAGGTCTAGTTCTCTTCTTCTACCTTTCTGTAGAATAAGGCCTATGATGTGTGTGTGAAAACCCTTCCTCTACTCAAAGTATCTCAAGACTCCCCCTAGCCGTAAAACGTGAAGGCGGGATCTAGGAGAAACGAGACTGAGGATTGACCTTAGAGTTAGAACCTCTTTTGAATAAGCCTCTGATTCTATGAAAACCGTTTCATATTCAAAGTACCCCAAGATTATCTCGAAGAACCGTTAAACGGGGAGACAGAACTAAGGGAAACGATAATGGAATGGAACCCTAGGTTGTTTTTAGAACCCTATTTTGATTGATATGAATGCATGCTATCCTTGCTATGTTGTTGGAATGATTTTTACACTTACACATACATAGCACGTGATTTTGGCGGGATAGGCTCATATTTCGGATTTATTGCATTCGTTGTGATAAATCTGAAATAAATAGCCTCAAGCAATTCTGGGATGTTTTCAAATGGTTTTCAAAGGATTTTGATTCACCTTGCACGGATTACACACACTTTATCATTGTTTTGAATTGGTTTTATTCAAAAATGGCAAAATGGGACAGCTGCTGTACCCCAACTTCGGACACTCATAACTTCATTGTCCGGATGATTTTTGGAGTGATTCCAGAGCCATGGGAAAGGTGAGGCTATCTAGTTTATGCCTAACAAATTTCACCAATTTTTATGAAGCAGATATTTGACACCATTCTGTCGAAGTTGATAGGTCAGTTCCGGTCAAACCGTTGAACCTATCACTTTGAATGGGCGCCATCTGCTTGTTTTAAATCCGATTCAAGTGATTTTTTTATTTCTGGGCACTCCTTTATGAGTTTATTTTCAAATCCAGTTGGTTTCATATTTGTTTGATTTAATTTGTGTCGTGGGTAGCAGATTTACTCAGAACTACTCAACAGCACTTTTCTGGGTTAGTCTGTGATCCTCGGGGCCTGTTCGGGAAGTCACCCAAGGCACATCCGAATGAAATTTTGTATGAGGCTAGTTTCATTTGAAAGATGACCATACACACTTCATTCACACCAAATTTCATGGAATTATATGGAGCCGAGTTTTCTAAATAATTTTCCAAACTAGCCCACTTGCCACTTTTTACTATCTCCAACAGCACTTTTAAAAGAAGCATAACTCCTAGGATTTCAACCGGATTTAATTGGAATTTTGCATGAGTCTCTTATTTACCATAATCTTTCAAATGGATTTGGTTTGGTTCAATTTAAATTGAATTTAAATGATTTCAAGACAAATGGCATGATCTTTTACCGAATTTTCCGGATTTGACTCAACTTGGGTTTCATGCAATTTTTCCTTTGATTTCCATCTATTGGTGATATTCCAGAAGTGATATTGACATAAAAGAGGATCTGGAGTTCATTTGGATTTCTCATATGAAAATATCATATATTTGTTTAATCTTTTTCAAGGTTTTCAATGATTTTAGCAAGCTTTCTTATTTTTTAGCATGAACAATACTTGGCAACAACCTTGTGTGGGTGAATGGGGGTGCCTAACACTTTCCCCCGTTCATAATCTAATCCCCTTACCCATCTTTGGATTTTATTTTCAAATAGGGTTATTTTTACTCTAGTTTTTACCTTTTTACTTATTTTTACTTATTTTGGTGTCCATTCACACCCCAAAATTGAATGGTGGCGACTCCCACATTTTTGTTGAGCCCGTGTGTTGACGGAGGGGATCACCCCGGTGATTTTCCCATGTCTCACAACTGGCGACTCCGCTGGGGATTTGTGGATTTAAGCCATTTTGTGTATTTGTTCATGTTTTTTTTTCTTTACTTTTGAATGCTTGCTATTTTGCTTACTTTACTTGTGTATATTGAATCTCAAATCTGATTTGTATGATTAGAAAATTCACATGGATAAAGGCATGGGCATGTTGCTTGATCTTGTCTAGAAACGTGTTTAAAGGAAAACCCATATTGTGATATAACTTGGATATATTATGTGATAGCATGTGTTATTTTGGGGTTTCAATGATATGAGTTGAACAAAAAAAATATATTTGAAATTTGGAAATTTAGTGTTAATTTTGGGTATTCAAGCATGTTTCCCATGAATAATGCTTTTTTGTGCTTAATGGTTGTTTTATGCCATGCTTTTGATTTGGGGATATAGGATGACATGATTTGAGCATGAAAACAATGAGCAATGAAATCTGGAAATTCAGTAGCTATTTTGAGGTTTTTTTCAAGCATGTTCGCCAACAAAACCTTTCTTGTACCATGACAAGTAGTTGCTGTATTTTAGGCTTCAATTGGAGGTATAAACAATGCACTTTAAGCATGAAAATGAGACCATAAAACCCAGAATTCAGTAGAGATTTTGAGGGGTTTTTCAAGCATGTTTCCCCGGTTAAATACTTCTTGTACAAAAGGCCTAGTTGCTGTAATTTTTTAGGCTTCAATTTGGGTAGAAATAACACACTTTGAGCATGAAATCTGGAATTTTAGGGAATGCTTTTGGGTTTCAAGCATGCTTCCATGGTTTAATTGTTGTTTGCACAAGATGATAACATGTTTGTATACTACTTTTTGGGCATGTAATACTTGTGTGCATATTTAGTTGTTTTGGCTCTCTTGCTTGCTTGTATTTAGCTTCAATATAATGTCATATATACCTTGGCTTGAAATTGTATGCATGGCTACGAAAAGAGTGGCAAAGGGCTGGGACGTTGTGAATGTACCTCAAAATTCAAAATGCACTTGAGCACTATAAACACTTTGCACAGCCTACCCATTACCTATAGGAAGTTGAATCTGAATGTGTGTAGCTTGGTGCACCGAGGTCATTACTTCGGAAAGCGAAAGTGAAAACATTCACCTTAGAATTTGAGTCAATGATGTGATGACAATGGGATCTGTGATTCGATTCCGGGCATCACTAGACTTGAGTTCTAAGTTGCCAATTAAGCCAAAACCCAAAAACCATACGCTTGAAGGTGGAGAAACACGTTTTCAGCTAAAAGTACACAATTGCGTTTAGGGAATTGGGTGTAAATGTGGGAAGGCCGTTTGCATGTTACACAGGCCAAAGGATAATATGAATACCATATTGAGGTAATACAAGGTGGAAAGGTAAAGCCATGTTCTTTTTTTATTATTTTCATGTAAATTAAAAGCCATGGTGTCCATATGCTTGGGATGGAATTTTTCCCAAAAGTGTTTATAGCCTAAAGTTGGTGTAACCTATAGGAGGAGTTTCCAACTCGATTTATAGTCATCCTACCCAAAGTCCATGTAGGAGGCAACCAAGTGTACAAAATCCATGAATTGGTGTATCACTTTGGAGGGACAAGTACCTTCATGAATTTGTGAATTTTGTAAGTATGATGTCAAAGCCCAATTTGGGGCTGAATTTGAAGGCCAAGTCAAGGTGTACATCAAGTGGGAATGAAAATAACATGATCTAGTGAAAAAATGAGTCAAAAAGGGCCATTTCGGCCTTAACCGACAACTCAGGTCGGTTAAGAAGAATTTTATTCGTATCTGACATACTTTATCGGTTACAAAGGCTTACGCATGTATCCGATCATTTGTATCGGATACAATAAGCCATAGCCTTAGCCGACATTTCATGTCGGATACATGCAGAAAATGTTCAAATTGGTTTTTCAGCCCAAATTTTTAGAATAAAATGCCTAAAACACTATAAATAATCTGCAGGCACCCCAAAGAGAATATAAAAATGTTTCAAAAAATAAAAAATAAAAAATAAAAAAATAAAATTTTTTTTTTAGGATTTAACCTAATTTTGAAACTCAAATCTACTATTTCCACAAGCTTAAGGAAAATACATAAAAAGGGAACCAAGGTGTCATATTTTTTTGATACCAATTCAATTCAAACATGATTCAATCAAGCTTTTGAACTTAAAAACTGAGGAAATTCAGCAAGAAAAAAAACTTTGGTTGGTTATTTTTACCAATCAAAATCAAAAATTTGAGGGACACTTGGAAGCCCCAGAATATTCCAAAAACCTTTGTTTGGTCACAAGAACCAATCAAAATCAAAAATTTGTAGGACATTTGGAAGCCCCAGAATATTCCAAAAACCCTTGTTTGGTCACAAGAACCAATCAAAATCAAAAATTTGTGGGACATTTGGAAACCCCAGAATATTCCAAAAACCTTTGTTTGGTCAAAAGAACCAATCAAAATCAAAAATTTGTGGGACATTTGGAAGCCCCAGAATATTCAAAAAACCCTTGTTTGGTCACGAGAACCAATCAAATCAAAAAATTTGAGGGACACTTGGAAGCCCCAGAATATTCCAGAAGCCTTTGTTTGGTCACGAGAACCAATCAAAATCAAAAATTTGTGGGACATTTGGAAGCCCCAGAATATTCCAAAAACCCTTGTTTGGTCACAAGAACCAATCAAATCAAAAAATTTGCGGGACATTTGGAAGCCCCAGAATATTCCAAAAACCCTTGTTTGGTCACGAGAACTAATCAAATCAAAAACTTTGTGGGACATTTGGAAGCCCCAGAATATTCCAAAAACCTTTGTTTGGTCACGAGAACCAATCAAATCAAAAATTTGTGGGACGTTTGGAAGCCCTAGAATAGGCCAAGCAAAATAAAAAAAAAAAAACAAATAAATCTGGACTTGTGTTCACCTAACCTACTTGTCTACATTTATAGGGGTGTGACTCAAGTTAAATTGAAGCTGACATGTTTCTTTGCTTTTCCTTCGCCAGGTACACTTATTTGCAATCATTGCTCCCGTGACCAGATCCAAAGCCCGAGCAATGAATACTGAAGAGAACCAAGCCCAAGCTACTGTCCCTGCACAAGACTTTGCTTAGCTGCAAGAGCAGGTGGCTGGACTAGCCAAGATGCTGGGAGATCTACTGGCGGCTTAGGCCCAACAGGCCCAGGCCCAAAACCAAGCCTCAACTTCCAATCAAGCACCACCACCTCAAGCCTACATTCCACCTCAGGCTCAACCCATGCTTGAGCCCATTTCCGAACCTGTCCCTGAGACTATCCTGATTAGGGAAAACACTATGGAGTACGAGAAAGAGATTGAAAAAGAAAAGGCTAGGGAGGAAATGGAAAACTCCTGCACAAAATAGAGAGGATCCAGGAAGAACTGAAGGAGGTAAAGGGGGGAAACAGCTACGGAGGTACCACCTTCGATGATCTCTGCATGTACCCGCATGTATGCCTACTGGCCAAGTTCAAGTGCCCGGACTTTGATAAATACGATGGCACGGGCTGCCCAATGAGTCACTTGAAACTATACTGCGGGGCCCTATGCCAATTTGGCCGGGATGATGGCATACTGATCCAACTCTTTCAGAGGAGTTTGACAGGGTCAGCCTTGAGGTGGTTTGCCATGGTGGACCATGGAAGGATCAGAAGGTGGAAGGACCTAGCCGACGCCTTCTTAGACTAGTACAAATTTAACTCGGAGATCGTGCCAGACCGGTATGACATGATGAGAATGAACAAAGGAAAAGAGGAGTCTGTAAGGCAGTATGCCAAGAGATGGAGAGAGGCTGCCTCCCAGGTCAGGCCGCTCATGCTGGAACCCGAGATGATCTCAACGTTTGTGGGCACACTGGGGCAGCGCTTCTACAACCATCTGGTGGGGCAAATCACCACCAATTTTGCAGCCCTGGTACAGGTGGCAGACCGTATCGAGGAGGGGGTCAGGTCAGGAAGGCTCATTGACTACTCTACTTTGACTGGGCAATCTGATTCCTCCACTTCCCTAGCACAAAAGAAGGAAACTGGGTTCAAGAAGAACGGAGCTAGGAAAGAAGGAGAGGTAAACCTGGTACAGGCTCCTCTCACCAAGAAACCGTTCCACGTCAACATCTCTGCACCCCAACAGGCCCAGCAGGCCCAGCAGTCGTACCAGACCCCGCTTAATGTCAATTTCTCCCCCTCCGTACCTGCAAATCAGAGGAGGGCCTTTACCAAGGAAGAGAAGGATGCTTGGATGGCAGCAGGGAGGAGCAGAGTTTTTACTCCCCTTCCCGTGTCTCTATCCCAACTGTTACCGGCCCTGCTAAAAGGGGAGTATGTGACCCTGAAGGAACCCAACCCAAACGCCTCGAAGGGGAGGAATTTTGATCCAGCAGTCACTTGTGACTATCACATGGGTGCACCAGGGCACTCTACTGACACTTGCTGGATGCTGAAGCATGCAGTCCAGGACCTGTTGGATCAGAAGGCCCTAATTTTTAACACTGCTGCGCCCGCCCCGTCGGGAAATGATATCGGGCAAAATCCTTTGCCATACCACAATGGGGCAGGCCCGTCCAACTATGTCACTACCATATCTACCAGGAGAAGGGCCTTTGACCCATCTTAACTTATAGCTCCCGTAGGGATCACGGTCAAGGTCTATTTTTTCCAAGATAAAGAAGAAGAGGAGGTCAATATGGTCTCCCAGAAAAATGAGCATGCTACTGAGGATATTAGCTCCTCTCTGAACCGGGTCTCCTCTCTTATGGCCCAAATAAACATTGCAAGGCCTCCTTTGGTCTTCAATTGCAGTCCACCTACCTATCCTCCAGCTAAGCCATCAAAGGCTCCATTGGTCATTAACCTTGACCCCACCACTGCATCCATCACCTCTTCAGTTCCATCAGCCACATCTGGGTCCGAGCTCCAATCCATGGTTGTAAACATTCCTGCTTCCTACAGTGTCCCTAAACCGGCCCATACATCCCGGTCCAAACTCCAGCAGTTGGTGGTCAATGTCCCTAAACTAGCCTATTCTGAGGCAGCTGTACCATGGAATTACAACGAGGAGGTCACGGCTATGGTTTCGGTGGTCAGGAACCAGAGCCAGGAAGAGGTGAACCTCATGACGAGGTCGGGGAGATGTGCAGGGGTTGAAGAGAAAGAAAAAGAAACAGAGGTAGAGAGAGAGAAAAAAGAAACAGAAGAAAAAAGAAAAATGAAAGGAAAAACAAAAGTGGGAGAAGACACCCCCCAGGGTGCAGAAAATGAGGCAGCAGACCTCATAAAAATAATAAAAAAAGTGAATTCAATCTTGTTGATCAGTTGAACAAGGTCCTGGCCCAGATTTCAATACTGGGCCTTTTCCTAAATTCTGAAAAGCACAGGGACGCATTGTTAAGGGTGCTACAGAGTGCACATGTATCCCAGACCATCGATCCAGACCAACTAGGTAAAATGATTGGTCAAATCTTGTCACACAACGTGATAAGTTTCTCCGAAGGTGAGATCAGCCCAGGTGGGTGTTATCATGTTGACCCTTTGCACATCACAGTGCTTTGTAAGGGCAGCATGGTGGCACGGGTTTTAATTGACAACATTTCGGCGTTAAACGTCTGCCCGTTAATCACTTTTGTCAAGCTTGGTCTGGATCAGTCGAAGATCAAGCAGAATGGGAGGATAGTGAGAGCTTTTGACAGCTCCAAGAAACACTCCCTAGGGGAGATTAAACTGCCGGTCACAATTGGACCGAATATCTTCAACATCACATTTGAGGTGATGGATATACCCGCAGCCTTCAATCTGCTCCTAAGAAGGCCTTGGATACATTCGGCTAGGGCAATACCATCCACGCTCCACCAAAGGGTGAAATACATAAGAGGGCAAAGGGTGATAACAGTCCCAGCTGAGAACTTGGTGCCTCCCATTGTGTCACCTGATGTACCCTTGATAAATGTAGATTTGACTGTCGACAAGATTGCGTTTCACTCATTTCAGTTTGAGGCGGTAAATTTCATACCTGGGGGGTGTGAGAAAAGAGAAAAGAAAGGGATTACTGCTGAGAAAATGGTAAGGAAAGTGATGGAAAAATACCACTTTCACCCGGGGAAAGGCCTGGGAATCAATTTACAAGGAATATTGGAGCCAATCAAGGCGAAGAAGTTGGTTCCTAAAGCAGGACTGGGGTTCAAGCCCAGAGGATGGAGGAGGATGAAGCACGAAGAGGGAGAGAAAAGAAGCAGAAGAAATTTCCCTCATTTAAGGGAAACTTTTCCTAAACCCTCATGTATAATCCAACTGTCTCCTCCTATGGACCAATCCCAGCCTCCCTACCGCAACAGCAACCCTTACCAAAGGCCTTTTGTTCCAACCCTGCAACCCTATAACCCATCTCCTATGCTTGGAACTTTGGGCGGGCCTGAGCCACAGCCCGAGCAGCAGGTGGACTACTCTAAAGATGTTGAGGCTTTCTTCACCATGACTGAAGGTAAAAGGGCTGGTGATAACAAGGAGCTGCCGTTCATAGACTGGGCAGCGGTAAAGATTCCAGAGGAGGTCATATCCGGACTGGGCCCCGTAGCAGAAAAGGACAATACCCACCCGGTGATGATGGCATTGGATTCTGGGCTTGAGGAGCGGGCTTGCACAATCTCCCCCGCTCCCGAAAAACATTTTTTAAATAATTGGGAGGAAACTCCCCTTACCTTTGAAGCAGCGTTTGTTTGGCAACTGACGCGGCTTCCAAAAAAAACTTCAATAGTGGATTGCCATTTCCCTGAAGGTCCTAATGAGCCTTCGTCTTCAGGGGAATTATATTTAGAAGGCTCACAAAAAACCCAAAAAGAATTTTCTATTTTTTCTAGGAAATTTAATTTTTTCAAAAAGGTCCAAACCACTTATGAACCATATAATCAAACTTAATTGGACCAGGTGGAATATGACTTCGACCTTGACCTCGACTTTGATCTCATGGGGATCGAAGAAGACATTGAGGTCGAAGAAGAGGACTTTCCAAAAGAAATTGAATATCAATTGGAACGTCATGAAAAGGGGGTCCAACCTAATATTGTTGAGACCATATCAATAAATCTTAGGATCGAAGATGACCCAAAAATAGTGAAAATCGGGGCATGCTTGTCGGATGTGTAACAAAATGAAATGTCACGCTTTTTGGCAGATTACAAGGATGTGTTCGCTTGGTCATATCGGGACATGCCGGGGTTGGACACTGACATGGTGGTGCACAAGTTGCCAATTTTGCTAGGGGTTAAACCGATCAAGCAGAAACTGAGAAGATTGAAACCTAAATGGACCTTGAAGGTCAAGGACGAAGTGGTCAAACAATTTCAAGCAGGATTTTTGGCAGTCTCTACATACCCCGAGTGGCTCGCGAACATAGTGCCGGTGCCAAAGAAGGACGGGAAAGTCAGAATGTGCGTGGACTATAGAGATCTGAACAAGGCAAGCCCAAAGGATGATTTTCTGCTTCCACACATCGATATTCTGGTCGATAATACTGCTGTACATAGCCTATTCTCGTTCATGGATGGTTTCTCTGGATACAATCAGATCAAGATGGCTAAGGAAGATCAAGAAAAAATAGCGTTCATCATACCTTGGGGCACATTACACTACACAGTCATGCCATTTGGGTTCAAGAATGCCGGGGCAACATACCAACGGGTAATGACAGCACTATTCCATGACATGATCCACAAGGAGATGGAGGTCTACGTGGATGATATGATTGCCAAATCATGCAAAGAGGAGGAACACTTGATCAATCTGAAGAAAGTGTTTGAGGAAGTACAGTCTACGGCTTAACCCGGCTAAGTGCGTCATTGGGGCTACATCAGGGAAGTTGCTGGGATTTATAGTGAGCAGAAGAGGGATTGAGATCGACCCGGCTAAAGCCAAGGCCATAATTGAAATTCCAGAACCCAGAACCGAGAAGGAGGTTTGTGGTTTTCTCGGAAGAATTCAGTACATAAGCCGGTTCATAGCACAACTCGCTGCTATCTGTGAACTGATTTTCAAACTTCTGAGGAAGGATAACCCGACGGTCTGGAATGAGGATTGCTAGCAGGCCTTCGATACGATCAAGGAATATTTATTGAACCCGCCTGTGCTAGTGCCACCAACTCCGGGAAGACCATTGATCATGTACTTGTCAGTGTTGGAAACGTCGATGGGATGTGTCTTGGGGCAGCATGATGAGACTGGTAGAAAAGAAAGGGCAATTTACTATCTGAGTAAAAAATTCACAGAATATGAAGCCAAGTACTCACCATTGGAAAAGACTTGTTGTGCTCTAGTGTGGGCAACTCAGAGGCTAAGGCATTACTTCCTTAGTCACTCCACACTATTGATATCTCGGATGGACCTTCTGAAATACTTATTTGAAAAACCGGCATTGACTGGCAGAACGACAAAGTGGCAACTACTACTGTCCGAGTTTGACCTCACGTACATCACTCAGAAGGCGATCAAGGGTCAAGCCATAGCTGATCACCTGGCTGCACATCCTTTGCCAGAATACCAACCTTTGAAGACCAACTTTCCTGATGAGGCAATTCTGTTTACTGAAGAGGAGGAAAGCGAGAGTTTTTGGCAGATGTTCTTCGATAGGGCCTCCAGCATGAATGGAAATGGAATAGGGGCAGTCTTGGTAAAACCAGATGGTTCACACATCCCGATCGCAGTGAAGTTGAGATTCCAGTGCACAAATAATATTGCACAGTATGAAGCATGCATGATTGGGTTGCAAGCCGCCATAGATCATGAAGTGGAGGAACTTGACGTATACGGGGATTCGAGTCTTATCATCTTCCAAACAACTGGTGAGTGGAAAACCAAGGATCACAAATTGATCCCCTATCACCAGTATTTGGAAGAAATAAGCACAAATTTCACTCGAATTTCCTTCAATTATATGCCAAGGGCCAAGAATCAGTTCGCGGATGCTCTAGCAACATTGGCTTCAATGGTCAGCATGCCAGAAGGGGTAGACATCAAACCACTGGAAATTGAGGTCAGAGATGAACCGGCTTACTGTCTCGTTCTAGAGGGAGCATCCGAAGAGGAAGCACCATGGTTTCAAGACATCAAAAATTTCTTGAACAATAGGAGTTTGCCAGAAAAATGCCACTTTTACTGAGAAAAGGACAATACAGAGATTGACTGGTCAGTTTCTGCTAAGTGGTGGACAGTTGTACAAGATTTCACATAACGATATTCTGCTCAGATGTGTTGCTAAGGCTGAGTCGGAACGGTTGATTGAGACTGTACATGGAGGAGTTTGTGGACCCCATATGAGCGGACACATGCTGGCAAAGAAGATCCTGCGGTTGGGATACTACTGGTCGACCACAGAGCATGATTGCTGTACACATGTCAGGAGGTGTCACCAATGTCAGATATATGCAGATAACAAGCATACACCCCCAAGTGAGTTACACAACATGACATCCCCGTGGCCCTTCTCTATGTGGGGCATAGATGTCATCATCATGATTTCCCCTAAAGCATCGAACGGGCATAGATTCATCCTGGTAGCGATTGATTATTTCACTAAGTGGCTAGAAGCGGCTTCATATGCGAATATCACGAGCAACCATGTTATTAAATTTTTGAAGCACAATATCATTTGTCGCTACGGACTGCCAAGTGCCATAGTATCAGACAACGCTTCAAATATTAAGAACAAGGACATGAAGAAGATGTGTGAATAGTTTCAGATCACCCATCACAAGTCCGCTCCGTATAGGCCAAAGATGAATGGGGCAGTAGAAGCAGCAAACAAGAATATAAAGAAAATTATTCAGAAGATGGTAGTGAGTTACAAGGATTGGCATGAAATGCTACCACTTGCTCTACATGCCTACAAAACCTCGATCCAGACTTCAACTGGGGCAACCCCGTATTCCCTAGTCTATGGGATGGAAGCAGTTTTGCCAGTGGAAATAGAGATCCCATCACTTAGAGTGCTCATGGAAGCTAAATTGGAAGAAGCCGAATGGATACAGTCAAGACATGATCAACTCAACCTGATAGAAGAGAAGCGGTTGAAAGCGCTTTGTCATGGACAGTTGTACCAGAGGAGAATGGCCTGGGCCTACAATAAGAAGGTGAAGCCCAGAACTTTCCAAGAAGGGAACTTGGTGCTAAAGAAAATCTTACCATTTTTGGAAGATCCTCGTGGTAAATTCAAGCCGAATTGGGAAGGGCCATATGTCGTCAAGAAGGTCTTGTCAGGGGGTGCACTCATCTTGACGGAAATGGATGGGACAGATTTTCCTGAGCCAATTAACTCTGATGCAGTAAAAAGGTATTTTCCTTGATTGAACATTACTAGGAAATTATCCGAGGCCATTTTTCTTTATTTCCTTCAAAATTTTAATCCTTAGTCTAGCCAAGTTGAGCCGGTTCGTTTCTTTGATAAACCTAAACTGGATTTACAGTCTTATATTGGGGCAAAACAAATTGGGGTAAAAATAAAGAAAAAAAAAAAGAGAGAAAAGGCAATGAAAAATGGCAAATGAAAGCCAAGTGTGAAAAGAGATGCAAAGAATGCAAATTGGGGAAAAAGGGTTAAATTCATCATGACTGTAAGTCCGGTTGTGAGACACGGGAAAAATCACCCAAAGATGATCATCCCTCCGTCAACACACGGGGTCAACGCAAAAATTTGGAGAGTCGCCACCATTCAGAATTTTGAGGTGAGAATGGACACCAAAAGATTCAAAAATATGCAAAAAGGTTTGAAAAGCAAATTCTAGGGTAAAAATAACCCTACTTGAAAATCAAATCCAGAGATGGGTAAGGGGATTAGATTATGAACGGGGGAAGGTGTTAGGCACCCCCATTCACCCACACAAGGTGGTTGCCAAGTGTTTGTTCATGCTAAAAGAAAATAGAAAGCTTGCTAAAAAATCATGAAAACCTTGAAAAAGGACAAATATATGATATATTCACACGAAGATCCAAATGGATTCCAGATCTTCTCTTATGTCAATATCAATTCTGGAATATCACAAAAAGATGGAAATCACAGCAAAAGTGGCACAAAACCAAGTTGAGGCAAATCCGGGAAATTTGGTAAAAAGTAAGGCCATTTGTCTTGAAATCATTCAAATCCAATTTTAAATTGAACCAAACCAAATCCATTTGAAAGATCTTGGTAAATAAGAGACTCATGCAAAATTCCAAGTCAATCCGGTTGAAATCCTAGGAGTTATGCTCCTTTAAAGTTGCTGCCGGGGATGATTAAAAGTAACGAGTAAGCAACTTTGGAAAATCGCCTAGAAAACTATACTCCATAGAAATTCGTGAAATTTGGTGTCAATGAAGTTTGTATGGTCATCTTTCGAAAGAAACTAGCCTCATACAAAAACTCATTCGGATGTGCCTTGGGTGACTTCCCGAACAGGCCCCGAGGATCACAGATTGACCCAGAAAAGTACTGATGAACAGTTCTGAGTAAATCCGTTACCAATAATTCAAATGGAGTCAAAAAATTATGAAACAATTGGATTTGAAAATAGACTCATAAAGGAGTGCCCCAAAACAAAAATCACTCGAATCGGATTTCAAACGAACACATGGCGCTCCGTCGAAGTGACAAGTTCTGTATTTGAACCTGAACTGTCCAATCAACTTCGACAGAGTGGTGTCAAAAATCCGCTTGATAGAAATTAAGGAAATTTGGTGGACATAAACGAGACAGCCTCACCTTTCCCATGGTTCTAGAATCACTCCAAAATTCATCCGGACGATGAAGTTATGAGTGTCCGAAGTTGGGGTACAGTTGCTGTCAAGTAAAGCCCTTTTTTGAACAAAACCAACTCAAAACTGTGATAAAGTGTGTGTGATTCGTGCAAAATGAATACAAAACCTTTAAAAATCATTTCAAAACATTCCAGAATTGATTGAGGCCATTTATTTCAGATTTATCACAATAAATGTAATAAACCCAAAATATGAGCCTATTCCGCCAAAACGGGTGCAATGTATGTGTAAGTGTGAAAAACCATACAAGATCAATACAACAACATAGCATGCATACATATTCATCTAAATAAGGTTCTAAAAATGCCTAGGGTTCCGTTCCATTATCGTTTCTCTTTGTTCTCTCTTCCCGTTAAACACGGTTCTTCAAGATAATCAAGGGTACTTTGAATATGAAACGGTTTACAATCAATCAAAAGGCTTATGCAAATAGGGTTCTAGTACTAGGGTCAATCCCCAGTCTCGTTTCTCCTAGATCCTGCTTTCACGTTTTACGGCTAGGGGGAGTCTCGAGATACTTTGAGCCGGGGAAGGATTTTCACACACAAAGAAGGCCTTATTCTACAGAAAGGTAGAAGAAGAGATCTAGATCTAGGAATGTAAAAACAGAAAATAAAAGAAAAGTTTGAGGCTTACCTGGGTTCTGGAAGCACTTCCGCAGCGGTTTCCCTCTTCTCTTGGAGCTCTTCTTGGCGAGAATTCAAAACAAGAGTTAATGACCATTTGCTTGAGGAGGAGCCTCCTATTTATAGGCAAAGGTTAGGGTTAGGGTTGGTGAGAATGGTAGACACAACATAATGTCTATAGCCCACCAACCTTAACCCGAAGGCTATTTCCGAGATTTCCCCTCATTTAATGAGGGATATGATGGTAAAAGTGAAAAGCTCTCGGAAAACCCTAATTTTGACCAAAACTTATGTATCTGGCATATCAGGCCGGATACAAAAGGGTCTTAATGTATTTGGCATATAATGCCGGATATACTAAGGATTGCTTGTATCCGGTATGTTCCACCGGATACAAAGGAAAATACTTGTATCCGGCCTGAGTTGCCGGATACAAGGAAAAAAGCCTTTTTTCCGAATTTTAACACAGGCAATACTTATTTACATGTAATATTGTTTAAGTAAATGTCCTCGTATTTTTTAATCTCCATTTACTTAAGATATTACATGTAAATAAGCAAACACCCCCCCATTTGAATCCATTAAAAATAGTTCCAGACCCAAATTCCAAGTGAATAAAAAGTCAACTTTTCAGTTCAAGGCAAAATTTCGGTTTTTCAGGTCTGAAAAAAGGTTCAATATGTTAAAACCAAGGTATTCGTCAAGATTTAAAATCTCAAAAAATTCATTTATGCAATAACATTGCTAAAAACCTGATTACCGGGAAAAATTATCTTGAAATCTTGCTTTAAAAAATGTTTCATTTTCTGGGGTCAAAAGTCAACAAAATTCAACCGGAAAAAGTTTGACTTTGCACAAAAGATTGAATTTGGGCCTTTTCCTTTACGGTTTTGGATTCAAATGGGTTAAGGATCTCAAACCCAATGCAAAGAATTGAAAATTCCAATAAAATATTTCTCTCCTTCAAGATTTATAAAAAATCGTGCAATTTTGGGGTGTCTACAGCTGCCCCTCTTTGCTGGAGTTGTAGTACAATGAACAGCAAAGAGTAGACACAACTCAAAATTGCACGTTTGAAAGACACCTCATTAATTGAACTTGCTTTGGTCAAACAAATGAGTGATAAAAGACATGGATTTGAAGATAGCCAATGAAACCCCTGCTGTGTATAGTCTGACGGGGTGGCGTCTCTTCCTTATCTCAGATTTCTTTAAGCTCTCGTGGCTATGAAAAGAAATCTGAGACAAGCAAATTTTGAAAAGAATGTGGATTTAAAATTGACCTCTGCAAACTCAATTGCTTTTGATGTCCTTCAACAATAAGGAAATATTTTATTGAATTTTTCTGATTGATTTTCTTATTTGATTTACCTGGGTGCCATTTGATGCCCAAACCTGTGCTTGAATATTCTGCAACTTGCTTTTGCTTCTTCATCTTCTTGCTCTCTCAATAAGGTTGTATGTGCCATTGCTGCCCATAGCCTGCCTTCATTCTTTTCAACTGCCCAAGTGAATGCCTCTTCTTGATTGATGGATTTGAAAATCATGATCTGTTAATTTAACCTCATACCCTTACAACCCATGACCTCTCATTCATGTCTTCTTACTGCTCTAGTAAAATCCTTCTTCAGAATTGGAAACCTTTGTTTAAAGGAGGAAACATGCAATTGCTTCAAAGCTTCTTCTTTTTTTCTTTCAACTCCGAAGACTAAGGCCTGACTGCTTCTTCCAGATGCTGTAATTTATTTCAATGAAAACCCAGAGGGAAAGGCACTGAGCATGCCCCGGTTTTGATTGCATGAAGTAGTATTTTCCCCTCAGCAAAGATGATCCTCTTTTTTCCTTTTTTTTCTTTTTTTCTTCTTCTTCTCTTTCTTCTTTTTTCTTTTCCTTTTTCTTCTCTTTTTTTTCCTTTTCTTTTCTCTTTTTTTTTCTCTTTTTTTCCTTTTTTTCTTTTTTTCTTTTTCTCTTTTTCCTTTTTTTTTATTTTTGCTTTTTTTTTTTACAATATACTGAAATATCCCTTCTCCTTTGCAGCTTTGGTTACTTGACCACTTGAGTCAGATTGAGGAAATCAATTGACATTTCTTCCCAAGCTTGAAGGTTCCCATCTTGATGAGCAACCGGGGGTGTCCTAACACTCCAGGAGGTAAACAGGGCTGGTTTACTTTCTTCCAGGATGATCAAGTGAGGTGGCTTGGTACTTATCAGCCCAATGCAGAGACTGTGATCAGCTTCCGAGATCGCAACTTTCTGGTTCTGGCTGGCCTGAGACATGCGGTGCTTTAACTTCCTTTGCGGGTTCTTCGTCAGTTCAGAGCAACCCTGGGGATTATAATCCCAAGTGGATAGGAGGACCGCCTTGGGCCACTTTCACCAGCCACCATGAAGCTGAATGCTTGGTTGATGAGAGAGTGGTCATATGTTCGCTTTATGCATGGCCCGGTCTTCTCAGAGTCCCATGTGAAGGACTATCTCTTCTGGATCAGAGAGCAGATACAGAGTCAGGCTCCAGTACCCGAAGATCCTCCTGCAGTCTTGGCTCCTACTTATGAGGATATTTTAGAGTTTGAGAGAGCTTCCCACAAGCGACTTCAGCAGATATGGGTACGAGAGGCCCAAGAGCTTAGGATACGGGGCCTTGACATGGAAAGGCAACTTGCGGAGCAGGTATCTCGCCGTCTGGCTATGGAGAAGCAACTTGAGGAACGTAGGCAGGCCCGTTGTCTTGAAGTCCCAGCACTGAGGCAGAAGCACCAGGATGCTTTAGCCGACCTTAGGAGCATGCGGATTAGGCAGACTCTTTCAGATGAGGTCATTTCCTTCTTGAGTGATCCCGCTGCAGAGGGGGCTTCTGGGGTTATCGCAGCTCAGGCAGCTCGGATTCGGGAGCTTGAGGAGCGGCTAGGAGACAGAGATTAGCCTTATTTCCTGCACACATTTTTTTTCTTTTTTCCTACCGTTGTACAAAAGCAAACTCTAATAGTGGAAAGACAAAGGATTTAATTCAAAATAAAATTTTTATATTATTGGCCTCAGAATGCTCAGATGCTTGTAAAAACAAAGGTTTTATGAAAAGTATTTGATTTATCATCACTGGCCAAAGTATAATTTTTCCTTTTAATATATATTTTTTTATTTTTTTGAAATTTGGTCCATGCACTTAATCACCTATAATTAAAGGAATTAAACCATGTTAAATAATGAAAAGGGTAGTCCACAAAATAATGAGGGATCAGAACCGTCCATCTTAGGACCTTTGGAGTCATCCCCAAATGCCAAAACTGACCCCATTCTGCTCATGCCAACTTTGCTTCAAGCTCAGATCTCCATGATCAACTCAACCTCTGATTTTTCTTTTTTTTTTTTTTGTTTTTTTTTGTTCTTGCCAATATTGCCCCTAGCGCCAGTTACGGTTTTCACTACGGCTGGCTTCTGTATTCCGTCATCACCAATCTTACTCTGACATTTGAATGAACAAACTAAGATCACCAAGGGCTTAAAAATAGGACGAAACAAAGGCTAGGCTCGGTTTATGAAAGAGAGGGTATTAAAGGCCCAAAAATTTTCATATGTGGAAATAGATCAACCGGACTTACAGTCATGATGAATTTAACCCTTTTTCCCAAATTGACTTCTTTGCGTCTTTTTTCACACTTGGCTTTCATTTGCCATTTTTCTTTGCTTTTTTTTCTTACTTTGCCCCAATTGGCTTTGCCCCAATTTGTTTTGCCCCAATATAAGACTGTAAATCCGGTTTAGGTTTATCAAAGAAACGAATCAGCTCAACTTGGCTAGACTAGGGATTAAAATTTTGAAGGGAATAAAGAAAAATGGCCTCGGATCATTTCCTAGTAATGTTCAATCAAGGAAAATACCTTTTTACCGCATCAGAGTTAATTGGCTCAGGAAAATCTGACCCATCCATTTCTGCTAAGATGAGTGCACCCCCTGACAGGACCTTCTTGACGACATATGGCCCTTCCCAATTGGGCTTGAACTTACCACAGGGATCTTCCAAAAATGGTAAGATTTTCTTTAGCACCAAGTTTCCTTCTTGGAAAGTTCTGGGCCTCACTTTCTTATTGTAGGCCCGGGCCATTCTCTTCTGGTACAACTGGCCATGACAAAGCGCTTTCAACCGCTTTTCTTCTATCAGGTTAAGTTGATCATGTCTTGACTGTATCCATTCGGCTTCTTCCAATTCTGCTTCCATGAGCACTCTGAGTGATGGGATCTCTACTTCCACTGGCAAGACTGCTTCCATTCCATAGACTAGGGAATACGGGGTTGCCCCGGTTGAGGTCCGGATCGAGGTTCTGTAGGCATGTAGAGCAAGTGGCAGCATTTCATGCCAATCCTTCTAGCTCACTACCATCTTTTGAATGATTTTCTTTATGTTCTTGTTTGCTGCTTCCACTGCCCCATTCATCTTGGGCCTGTACGGAGCTGACTTATGGTGGGTGATCTGAAACTGCTCACACATCTTCTTCATGTCCTTGTTCTTAATATTTGAAGCATTGTCTGATACTATGGCATTTGGCAGTCCATAGCGACAAATGATATTGTGCTTCAAAAATTTAATAACATGGTTGCTTGTGATGTTCGCATATGAAGCTGCTTCTACCCATTTAGCGAAGTAATCAATCGCCACCAGGATAAATCTGTGCCCGTTCGATGCCTTAGGTGAAATCATACCAATGACGTCTATGCCCCACATAAAGAAGGGCCATGGTGATGTCATGTTGTGCAACTCACCTGGGGGTGCATGCTTATTATCTGCATATATCTGACATTGGTGGCACCTCCTGACATGTATACAGCAATCATGTTCCATGGTCGTCCAGTAATATCCCGGCCTCAAGATTTTCTTCGCAAGCATGTGACCGCTCATATGGGGCCCACAAACTCCTCCATGTACAGTTTCAATCAATCTTTCCGATTCAGCCTTGGCAACACATCTGAGCAGAATGTCGTTATGTGACCTCTTGTACACATGTCCACCACTTAGCAGAAATTGACCAGCCAATCTCTGTATTGTCCTCTTCTCAGTAGCAGTAGCATTTTCGGGCAGACTCTGATTGTTCAAGAAATTTTTGATATCTTGAAACCATGGTGTTTCTTCTTCTGGTGCTCCCTCTAGAACGAGACAGTAAGCCGGTTCATCTCGGACCTCAATTTCCAGTGGTCTGATGTCTACCCCTTCTGGTATGCTGACCATTGAAGCTAATGTTGCTAGAGTATCCGCAAACTGATTCTTGGCCCTTGGCATATAGTTGAAGGAAATTCGAGTAAAATTGGTGCTTATTTCTTCCAAATACTGGTGATAGGGGATCAATTTGTGATCCTTGGTTTTCCATTCACCAGTTGTTTGGAAGATGATAAGACTCGAATCCCCGTATACGTCAAGTTCCTCCACTTCATGATCCATGGCGGCTTGCAAGCCAATTATGCATGCTTCGTATTCTGCGATATTATTGGTGCATTGGAATCTCAGCTTTACTGAAATCGGGATGTGTGAACCATCTGGTTTAACCAAGACTGCCCCTATTCCGTTCCCATTCATATTGGCGGCCCCATCAAAGAACATCTGCCAAGAACTCTCACTTTCCTCCTCTTCAGTGTACAGAATTGCCTCATCTTGAAAGTTGGTCTTCAAGGGTTGATATTCTGGCAGAGGATGTGCAGCCAGGTGATCAGCTATGGCTTGACCCTTGATCGCCTTCTGGGTGATGTATGTGAGGTCAAACTCGGACAGTAGCAGTTGCCACTTTGCCGTCCTGCCAGTCAGTGCCGGTTTCTCAAATAAATACTTCAGCGGGTTCATCCGGGATATCAATAGTGTGGAGTGACTAAGGAAGTAATGCCTTAGCCTCTGAGTGGCCCACACTAGAGCACAGCAAGTCTTCTCCAATGGTGAGTACTTGACTTCATATTCCGTGAATTTTTTACTCAGATAGTAAATGGCCCTTTCTTTTCTACCAGTCTCATCATGCTGCCTCAAGACGCATCCCATCGATGTTTCCAACACTGACAAGTACAGGATCAGTGGTCTTCCTGGAGTTGGTGGCACTAGCACAGGTGGGTTCAGTAAATATCCCTTGATCGTATCGAAGGCCTGCGGGCAATCCTCATTCCAGACCGTCGGGTTATCCTTCCTCAGAAGCTTGAAAATTGGTTCACAGATAGCCGTGAGCTGCGCTATGAACCGGCTTATGTACTGAATCCTCCCGAGAAAACCACGAACCTCCTTCTCGGTTCTGGGTGCTGGCATTTCAATTATGGCCTTGGCTTTAGCCGGGTCAATTTCAATTCCTCTTCGGCTCACTATAAACCCCAGTAACTTCCCTGATGTAGCCCCAAAGACACACTTAGCCGGGTTAAGCCGTAGACTGTACTTCCTGAGTCGATCAAACACTTTCTTCAGATTGATCAAGTGGTCCTCCTCTTTGCATGATTTGGCAATCATATCGTCCACATAAACCTCCATCTCCTTATGGATCATATCATGGAATAGTGCTGTCATGGCCCACTGGTATGTTGCCCCAGCGTTCTTAAGTCCAAACGGCATGACCGTGTAGTGGAATGTGCCCCAAGGTGTGATAAATGCTGTTTTCTCTTGATCCTCCTTAGCCATCTTGATCTGATTGTACCCAGAGAACCCATCTATAAAGGAAAATAGGCTATGTACCGCAGTATTATCGACTAGAATGTCGATGTGTGGAAGCGGAAAATCGTCCTTTGGGCTTGCCTTGTTTAAGTCTCTATAATCCACGCACATTCTGACTTTTCCGTCCTTCTTGGGTACCGGCACTATGTTTGCGAGCCATTCTGGGTACGTTGAGACTGCCAGAAATCCGGCTTGGAACTGTTTGACCACTTCGTCCTTGACCTTCAGAGTCCACTCAGGTTTCAATCTTCTCAGCTTCTGCCTGATTGGCTTAACCCCTGGTAAAATTGGCAACTTATGCACCACCATGTCAGTGTCCAACCCCGGCATGTCACGATACGACCAAGCAAACACATCCTTGTAATCTGCCAAGAACCGTGACATTTCATTTTGCTGCACATTAGACAAGCATGACCCGATTTTCACAATTTTTGGGTCCTCTTCGGTCCCAAGATTTGTGGATATGGTCTCCTCAATATTAGGTTGGACCCCCTTTTCATGACGTTCCAATTGGTATTCAATTTCTTTTGGAACATCTTCTTCTTCGACCTCGGTCTCTTCTTTGATCCCCATGAGGTCAAAGTCGAGCTCAAGGTCGAAGTCATATTCAACCTGGTCCAATTCGGTCTGATTATATGGTTCATAAGTGGTTTGGACCTTTTTGAAAAAATTAAATTTTCTAGAAAAAATAGAAAAATCTTTTTGGGTTTTTTGTGAACCTTCTAAATATAATTCCCCTGAAGGCGAAGGCTCATTAGGACCTTCAGGGAAATGGCAATCCACTATTGGAGTTTTTTTTTGGAAGCTACGTTAGTTTGCCGAACAAACGCTGCTTCAAAGGTAAGGGGAGTTTCCTCCCAATTGTTCATTACAAAATTTTTGGGAGCAGGGGAAATGGGGAAAGCTTGCTCCTCAAGCCTAGAATCCGATGCCATCATCACCGGGTGGGTACTGCCCTTTTCTGCTACGGGGCCCAGTCCAGAAATGACCTCTTCCGGAATCTTTACTGCGGCCCAGTCAATGAATGGTAGCTCGTTGTCACTACCAGTTTTTTCGCCTTCAGTCATGGCGAAGAAAGCCCCAACATCCTCAGAGAAGTCTATCCGCTGCTCTGGTTGTGGCCTAGGCCCATCCACTGCTCCCAGTATTGGAGATGGGTTGTATTGTTGCAAGGCCGAAACAAAAGGCTTTTGAAATGGGTTGATGTTGTAGTAGGGAGGCTTGGACTGGTCCATAGGAGGAGATATTTGGATTGTATAGGAGGGTTTAGGGAAACTTTCCCTTAAATGAGGGAGTTTTCCTATACTTCTTTTCTCTCCTTCTTCATGCTTCATCCTTCTCCAACCTCTGGGCTTGAAGCCCAACCCTACTTTAGGGATCAGTTTCTTGGCTGTGATTGGTTCCACCATTCCCTGCAAATTGATTCCCAGGCCTTTCCCCGGGTGAAAGTAGTATTTTTCCATCACTTTCTTTATCATTTTCTCTGCAGTAGTTTGTTTATTTTCCTTTTTCTCACACCCCCCAGGTATGAAATTTACCGCCTCAAATTGAAATGAGTGGAATGCAATCTTGTCGACAGTCAAGTCCACATTGGTTAAGGGTACATCAGGTGACACTATAGGAGGCACCAAGTTTTCGGCTAGGACTGTTATCACCCTTTGCCCTCTTACATATTTCACCCTTTGGTGGAGTGTGGATGGTATTGCCCTAGCCGAATGTATCCACGGCCTTCCTAGGAGCAGATTGAAGGCTGCGGGTATATCCATCACCTCAAATGTGATGTTAAAGATATTCGGCCCAATTGTGACCGGCAGTTCAATCTCCCCTAGGGAGTGGGTCTTGGAGCTATCAAAAGCCCACACTATTCTCCCATTCTGCTTGATCCTTGACTAGTCCAGACCAAGCTTGGTAAAAGTGATTAACGGGCAAACGTTTAATGCCGACCCGTTGTCAATTAAAACCCGTGCAATCATGCAGCCCTTACAAAGCACTGTGATGTGCAAAGGGTCAACATGATAACACCCACCTGGGCTGATCTCACCCTCAGAGAAACTTATCACATTATGTGACAAGATTTGACCAACCATTTTGCCAAGCTGGTCTGGATCGATTGTCTGGGATACGTGTGCACTCTGTAGCACCCTTAACAATGCATCCCTGTGCTTTTCAGAATTCAGCAAAAGGCCCAGTATTGAGATCTGGGCCGGGACCTTGTTTAGCTGATCCACAAGATTGAATTCACTTTTTTTGATTATTTTAATGAGGTCTGCTGCCTCATTTTCTGCACCCTGGGGGGTGTCTTCTCCTATTTTTGCCTTTCCTTTCTGTTTTCTTTTTTCTTCATTTTCTTTTTTTTTCTTTTTCTACTTCTGTCTCCTTCTCTTTCTCTTCACCCCCTGCACATCTCCCCGACCTCGTCATGAGGTTCACCTCCTCCTGGTTCTGGTTCCTAACCACTGAAACCGTAGCCGTGATTCCCTCGCTGTAATTCCATGGTACAGCAGCCTCAGAATAGGCTAGTTTGGGGATATTAACCACTAAGGGCTGGAGTTTGGACCGGGATGTATGGGCCGGTTTAGGGATAGTGTGGGCTGGCTGAACATTTACAACCAAGGGCTGGAGCTTGGATTTTGTGGGGACAGAAGAAGTGATGGAAGCAGTAGTGGGGTCGAGGTTGACGACCAATGGAGCCTTGGACGGCTTGGATGGTGAATAAATGGGTGGACTACAATTGAAGACCAATGGAGGCCTTGCAGTATTCATCTGGGCCATAAGAGAGGAGACCCGGTTTAAAGAGGAGCTTATGTCCTCAGCAGCAGGATTATTTTTCTGAGAGACCATGTTGATCTCCTCTTCTTCCTTTTCTCGGAAAAATCGGACCTGGACCGTGGTCCCTACGGGAGCTATGAGCTGAGATGGGTCAAAGGCCCTTCTGGTAGTGGATATGGCAGTGATGGAGTTGGATGGGCCTGCTCCATTGTGGTACGACAGAGGGTTCTGCCCAATATCATTTCCCGACGGGGCGGGTGCAGCAGTGTTGAACACCAAGGCTTTCTGGTCCAACAGGTCCTGGACCACATGCTTCAACATCCAGCAAGTGTCCGTAGAGTGCCCTGGTGCACCCATGTGATAGTCGCATGTGATGGCTGGATCAAAATTCCTCCCCTTCGGGGCATTCGGGTTGGGCTCTTTCAGAGTCAAATATTCCCCCTTCAGCAGGGTTGGCAGCAGTTGGGACAGCGATATCGGGAGAGGAGTAAAGACTCTATTCCTCCTTGCTGCCATCCAGGCCTCCCGCTCCTCCTTAGTAAAGGCCCTCCTCTGGTTTGCAGGCACGGAAGGGGAGAAATTGACATTATGCGGGGTCTGGTACAACTGCTGGGCCTGTTGGGCCTGCTGGGGTGCAGAGATGTTAACATGGAGTGGTTTCTTGGCAGGAGGCCCCTGGACCAGGTTCACTTCTCCTTCCTTTCGGGCCCTTGTCTTTTTGAATCCTGCCCCTTTCTTCTGGGCCATGGATGCAGAGGAATCAGACTGCCCAGTCAGAGTAGAGTAGTCTATCAGGCTTCCTGACTTGACCCCTTCCTCAATCCGGTCCGCCACTTGCACCAGGGCTGCAAAATTGGTAGTGATCTACCCCACCAAATGGTTGTAGAAGGGCTGCCCCAGTGTGCCCATAAAAGTGGAGATCATCTCCAGTTCTTGCATAGGTGGCCTGACCTGGGAGGCGGCCTCTCTCCACCTCTTGGCATACTGCCGTACCGGCTCATCTTTCCCTTTACTCATCCTCATCATGTCGTACCGGTCCGGCACGATCTCAGAGTTAAATTTGTACTGATCCAGGAACGCGTCAGCCAAGTCTTTCCATCTCCTAATCCTTCCATGGTCCACTGTAGTGAACCACCTGAGAGCTGACCCGATCAGACTCCTTTGGAAGAGTTGGATCAGTATGCCATCCTCCCGGCCAAATTGGCATAGGGCCCCGCAGTATAGTTTTAAGTGGCTCATAGGGCAGCCTGTGCCGTCAAATTTGTCAAAGTCCGGACACTTGAATTTGGCCGGTAGGCATACATCCGGGTACATGCAGAGCTCATCAAAAGTGGTGCCTCCATAGCTGTTTCCCCCCTTTACCTCCTTCAATTCTTCCTGAATTCTCTCTATCCTGAGTAGCATCTTTCTTTCCATTTCTTCCCTGGCTTTTTCCTTCTCCAGTTCTTTCTCAGATTCTGTTGTATTTTCCCTGATCAGAATGGGTTCAGGGACCGGTTCAGACATGGGCTCAGGCATGGGTTGAGCCGGAGGCGGAATATAGGCCTGAGGTGGTGGTGCTTGATGGGAGGTAGAGGCCTGGTTTTGTGCCTGGGCCTGTTGGGCCTGAGCCGTCAGTAAGTCCCCCAGCATCTTGGCCAGACCAGCCACTTGCTCTTGCAGCTGAGCAAAGTCTTGGGCGGGCACGGTAGCTTGGGCTTGGTTCTCTTCAGTGTTCATGGCTCTGGCTTTGGATCTTGTCACGGGAGCAATGATTGCAAATAAGTGTACCGGGGTTGCAAGTAAATGTACCTGGGGAAAAAATTAACAGAACATGTTAGTTTCCATTTAACTTGAGTCACACCCCTATACATGTAGACAAGTAGGTTAGGTGAACACCAATCCAGATTTGTTTTTTTATTTTTTATTTTTTATTTTTTTTTGTTGGAATATTTTAGGGCTTCCAAGGGTCCCAAAATTTTTTGATTTGATTGGTACGAAAAATACCAACCAAGGGTTTTTTCCATGGAATATTTTAGGGCTTCCAAAGGTCCCACTTTTTTTTTTTTTTTTTGACTTGATTGGTACGAAAAAGACCAACCAAGGTTTTTGGAATATTCTGAGGCTTCCAAATGTCCTAAAAATTTTGACTTTGAGTGGTTCTCGTGACCAAACAAAGGTTCTTGGAATATTCTGAGGCTTCCAAATGTCCTAAAAAAAATTGACTTTGAGTGGTTCTCGTGACCAAACAAAGGTTCTTGGAATATTCTGAGGCTTCCAAATGTCCTAAAAATTTTTGACTTTGAGTGGTTCTCGGGACCAAACAAAGGTTCTTGGAATATTCTGAGGCTTCCAAATGTCCTAAAAAAAATTGACTTTGAGTGGTTCTCGTGACCAAACAAAGGTTCTTGGAATATTCTGAGGCTTCCAAATGTCCTAAAAATTTTTGACTTTGAGTGGTTCTCGTGACCAAACAAAGGTTTTTTTGGAATATTCTGAGGCTTCCAAATGTCCTAAAAATTTTTGACTTTGAGTGGTTCTCGTGACCAAACAAAGGTTTTTTGGAATATTCTGAGGCTTCCAAATGTCCTAAAAATTTTTGACTTTGAGTGGTTCTCGTGACCAAACAAAGGTTTTTTTGGAATATTCTGAGGCTTCCAAATGTCCTAAAAATTTTTGACTTTGAGTGGTTCTCGTGACCAAACAAAGGTTTTTTGGAATATTCTGAGGCTTCCAAATGTCCTAAAAATTTTTGACTTTGATTGGTTCTCGTGACCAAACAAAGGTTTTTGGAATATTCTGAGGCTTCCAAATGTCCTAAAAATTTTTGACTTTGAGTGGTTATCGTGACCAAACAAAGGTTTTTGGAATATTCTGAGGCTTCCAAATGTCCCACTTTTTTTTTTTGACTTGATTGGTAAAAAGAAGACCAACCAAGGGTTTTTATGGAATATTTTAGGGCTTCCAAAGGTCCCACAATTTTTGACTTGATTGGTAAAAAGAAGACCAACCAAGGGTTTTTTTTTTAAATTTGCTGAATTTTCTCAGTTTTCAAGTTCTAAAGCTTGATTGACACATGTTTGAATTGAATTGATATAAAAAATATGACACCTTATCTTGTTCTTTGAGCTTCCACATTATGCTTAATCTTAAAGGAATATACATTTTTTTTTATTTTATTATTTTTTTTGGACATTTTTATATTTTCTTTGGGGTGCCTAAGGATTATCCATAGTGTTTAGGCATTTTATTCTGAAAAAGCCAATTTATTCATTTTCTGCATGTATCCGGCATTAAGTGCCGGATAAGCATATGCCTTATTGTATCCGGCAATCATGACCGGATACACGCATATGTCTTTGTATCCGGTAATATATACCGGATATGAAGGAAAGTGTTCTTAACCGGCCTGAGTTGCCGGTTAATGCCGAAATGGCCATTTTTGACTCATTTTTTCACCAGATTAGGTTTTTTTCATTCCCACTTGATGTTCACCTTAACTTGACCTTCAAAACTTGCCCCAGATTGGGCTTGGACATCATACTTGCAAAATTCCGCAAATTCATGAAAAGAACATGGCTTTACCTTGCCACCTTGTATTACCTTCATTCAATATGGTATTCACATTATACCTTGTCCTGTAAAACATGCAAACGGCCTTCCCACATTTACACCCAATTCCCCAAACGCAATTGTGTACTTTTAGCTGAAAACGTGTTTCTCCACCTTCAAGCGTATGGTTTTTGGGTTTTGGCTTAATTGGCAACTTAGAACTCAAGTCTTGTGATGCCCGGAATCGAATCACAGATCCCATTGTCATCACATCATTGACCCAAATTCTAAGGTAAATGTTTTCACTTTCGCTTTCCGAAGTCACGACCTCGGTGCGCCAAGCTACACACATTCATGGTTCAACTTCCTATAGGTAATGGGTAGGTTGTGCAAATAGTTTAAAGTGCTCAAGTGCAATTTAAAATTGAGGTAACATTCACAACGTCCCAGCCCCTTGCCACTCTTTTTCATAGCCATGCATTCAATTTCAAGCCAAGGTACATATGACAAAATAATGAAGCTAAATACAAGTAAGCAAGAGCCAAAGCAACCAAATATGCACAAAAATATTACATGCCCAAAAAGTGGTATACAAACATGTTATTTGTGCAAACAACAATTAAACCATGGAAGCATGCTTGAAACCCAAAAGTATTCCCTAAAATTCCAGATTTTCATGCTCTTTTTCATGCTCAAAGTGTACAATTTCTACCCAAATTGAAGCCTAAAATTTTAGCACTACTTGACATGATACAAGAAAGGTTTTGATGATTTAAACATGCTTGAAAACCCCCAAAAGATACACTGAAATTTCCAGAATTTTCATGCTCAAAAGTGCATCCCTTATACCCCAAATTAATGCCTAAAAATTTAGCAACTACTTGACATGGTATAAGGAGAGTTTTGATGATAAAAACATGCTTGAAAACCCTCATGATGGCTACTGAATTTCAGATTTTTTGCTCATTGTTTTCATGCTCAAGTTAAGTCATCCTATACCCCCAAATCCAAAGCATGGCATAAGGCAAACATTAAGCACCAAAAAAACTTTATTCATGGGAAACATGCTTGAATACCCAAAGCAAACACAAAATTTCCAGATTTCAAATATTGTATTTTTTTCTTTAGCTCATGGCATTGAAACCCCAAAATAACATATGCTAACACATAATATAGCAAAGTCATATAACAATATGGGTTTTTCCTTTAAACAAAAATCAAGCGACATGCCCATGCCTTTATCCATGTGAACTGTCTAATCATACAAATTAGATTTGAGATTCAACATACACAAGCAAAATAAACAAAATAGCAAGCATTCAAAAGTAATGAAAAAGCGTGAATATACACAATTTTAAATTGAACCAAACTAAATTCATTTGAAAGATTACAGTAAATAAGAGTCTCATGCAAAATTTCACTTCATTCCGATAAAAATCCTAGGAGTTATGCTCCTTTGAAGTTGCTGCTGGGGATTTTTAAAAGTGATGAGTGGGCAACTTTGGGAAATTGCATAGAAAAATCCACTCCATAAAAATCCACGAAATTTGGTGTGAATGAAGTCTGTATGGCCATCTTTCAAAAGAAACTAGCCTCATACAAAAATCCCTTCGGATGTGCCTTGGGTGATATCCCGAACAAGCCCCGAAGATCACAGATTTACCCAGAAAAATGCCATTGAGCAGTTCTGAGTAAATCGGCTACCAATAATTCAAATGGAATTAAAAAAATATGAAACCAACTGGATTTGAAAATAGACTCATAAAGGAGTGCCCAGAAACAAAAATCATTCGAATCGGATTTAAAACGAACACATGGCGGTCCGTCGAAGTGACAAGTTCTGTATTTGAACCTGAACTGTCCACTCAACTTCGACAGAGAGGTGTCAAAAATCCGTTCGATAGAAATTTATGAAATTTGGTGGACAAAAACTAGACAGCCTCACCTTTCCCATGGTTCTAGAATCGCTCCAAAATTCATCCGGACGATGAAGTTATGAGCGTCCGAAGTAAGGGTACAGGTGCTGTCCAGTTAGGCCCTTTTTGAGTAAAACCAACTCAAAACTGTGATAAAGTGTATGAGATTCGTGTGAGATGAATCCAAAACCTTAAAAAATCACTTGAAAACACTCCAGAATTGATTGAGGCCATTTATTTGAGATTTATCACAATGAATGTAATAAACCCCAAATATGAGCCTATCCCGTCAAAATGGTGCTACGTATGTGCAAATGTGAGAAACCATATAAGATCAATAGAACAACATAGCATGCATCAAAATAAGGTTCTAAACAGCCTAGGGTTCCATTCCATTATCGTTTCCCTCTGTTCTCTCTCCCCGTTAAACACGGTTCTTCAAGATAATCAAGGGTACTTTGAATATGAAACGGTTTACAATCAATCAAAAGGCTTTATGCTACATAGGTTCTAATGCTAGGGTCAATCCCCAGTCTCGTTTCTCCTAGATCCCGCCTCCACGTTTTACGGCTAGGGGGAGTCTCGAGATACTTTGAGCCGGGGAAGGATTTTCACACACAAAGAAGGCTTTACACTACAGAAAGGTAGAAGAAGAGATCTAGATCTAGGAATGTAAATACAGAAATTAAAGAGAGGTTTGAGGCTTACCTGGATTCTGGAAGCACTCCCGCAGCGATTTCCTTCTTCTCTTGGAGTTCTTCTTTGCGAGAATTCAAAACAAGAGTTGGTTGCCATTTGCTTGAGGAGGAGCCTCCTATTTATAGGCAAAGGCTAGGGTTAGGGTTGGTGAGAATGGTAGACACAACATAATGTCTATAGCCCACCAACCTTAACCCTAAGGCCATTTCCGAGATTTCCACTCATTTAATGAGGGATATGATGGTAAAAGTGAAAAGCTCTCGGAAAACCCTAATTTTGAGCAAAACTTGTGTATCCGGTATATCAGGCCGGATACACAAGGGCCTTAAGTTATCCGGTATATAATACCGGATACACTAAAGCTCTCTTGTATCCGGTATGTTCCACCGGATACAAAGAAATGTACTTGTATCCGGCCTGAGTTGCCGGATACAAGGAAAAAAGCCTTTTTTCCAAATTTTAACACAGGCAATACTTATTTACATGTAATATCGTTTAAGTAAATGTCCTCATATTTTTTAATCTCCATTTACTTAAGATATTACATGTAAATAAGCAAACACCCCCCCCCCCCCCCCATTTGAATCCATTAAAAATAGTTCCAGACCCAAATTCCAAGTGAATAAAAAGTCAACTTTCCAATTCTAGGCAAAATTCCGATTTTTCAGGTCTGGAAAAAAGGTTCAATATGTTAAAACCAAGGTATTCGCCAAGATTTAAAATCTCAAAAAATTCTTTTATGCAATAACATGGTTAAAAACCTGATTACCGGGAAAAATTATCTTGAAATCTGGCTTTAAAAATATTTCATTTTCTGGGGTCAAAAGTCAACAAAATTCAACTGGAAAAAGTTTGACTTTGCACAAAAGATTGAATTCGGGCCTTTTCCTTTTCCGTTTTGGATTCAAATGGGTTAAGTATCTCAAACCCAATGCAAAGAACTGAAAATTCCAATAAAATATTTCTCTCCTTCAAGATTTATCAAAAATTGTGCAATTTTGGGGTGTCTACAACTGCCCCTCTTTGCTGGAGTTGTAGCACAATGAACAGCAAAGAATAGACACAACTCAAAATTGTACGTTTGAAAGACACCTCATTAATTGAACTTGCTTTGGTCAAACAAATGAGTGATAAAAAACATGGATTTGAAGATAGCCAATAAAACCCCTGCTGTGTATAGTCTGACGGGGTGGCGTCTCTTCCTTATCTCAGATTTCTTTGAGCTCTCGTGGCTATGAAAAGAAATCTGAGACAAGCAAATTTTGAAAAGAATGTTGATTTAAAATTGACCTCTGCAAACTCAATTGCTTTTGATGTTTTTCAACAATAAGGAAGGAAATATTTTATTGAATTTTCCTGATTGATTTTCTTATTTGATTTACCTGGGTGCCATTTGATGCCCAAACCTGTGCTTGAACATTCTGCAACTTGCTTTTGCTTCTTCATCTTCTTGCTCTCTCAATAAGGATGTATGTGCCATTGCTGCCCATAGCCTGCCTTCATTCTTTTCAACTACCCAAGTGAATGCCTCTTCTTGATTGATGGATTTGAAAATCATGATCTGTTGATCTAACCTCATGCCCTTACAACCCATGACCTCTCATTCATGCCTTCTTACTGCTCCAGTAAAATCCTTCTTCAGAATTGGAAACCTTTGTTTAAAGGAGGAAACATGCAACTGCTTCAAAGCTTCTTCTTCTTTTTTTCTTTCAAATCCGAAGACTAAGGCTTGACTGCTTCTTCCAGATGCTGTAATTTATTTCAATGAAAACCCAGAGGGAAAGGCACTGAGCATGCCCCGGTTTTGATTGCATGAAGTAGTATTTTCCCCTCAGCAGAGATGATCCTCTTTTTTTTTTTTTTTCTCTTCTTCTCTTTCTTCTTTTTTTTTTCTTTTCCTTTTTCTTCTCTTTTTTTTTCTTTTCTTTTTTCTTTTTTTTTCTCTCTTTTTTTTTTCCTTTTTTTCTTTTTCTCTTTTTCCTTTTTTTTTTTTTTTGCTTTTTTTTTTTTTTTACAATATACTGAAATATCCCTTCTCCTTTGCAGCTTTGGTTACTTGACCACTTGAGTCAGATTGAGGAGACCAATTGACATTTCTTCCCAAGCTTGAAGGTTCCCATCTTGATGAGCAACCGGGGGTGTCCTAACACTCTAGGAGGTAAACAGGGCTGGTTTACTTTCTTCCAAGAGGATCAAGTGAGGTCGCCTGGTACTTATCAGCCCAATGCAGAGACTGTGATCAGCTTCCGAGATCGCAACTTTCTGGTTCTGGCTGGCCTGAGCCATGCGGTGCTTTACCTTCCTTTGCGGGTTCTTCGTCAGTTCAGAGCAACCCAGGGGATTATAATCCCAAGTGGATATGAGGACCGCCTTGGGCCACTTTCACCAGCCACCATGAAGCTGAATGCTTGGTTGATGAGAGAGTGGTCATATGTTCGCTTTATGCATGGCCCGGTCTTCTCAGAATCTCATGTGAAGGACTATCTCTTCTGGATCAGGGAGCAAATACAGAGTCAGGCTCCAGTACCCGAAGATCCTCCTGCAGTCTTTGCTCCTACTTATGAGGATATTTTAGAGTCTGAGAGAGCTTCCCACAAGCGACTTCAGCAGATATGGGTACAAGAGGCCCAGGAGCTTAGGATACGGGGCCTTGACATGGAAAGGCAATTTGCAGAGCAGGTATCTCGCCGTCTGACTATGGAGAAGCAACTTGAGGAACATAGGCAGGCCCGCTGTCTTGAAGTCCGAGCACTGCGGCAGAAGCATCAGGATGCTTTAGCCAGCCTTAGGAGCATGAGGATTAGGCAGACTCTTTCAGATGAGGTCATTTCCTTCTTGAGTGATCCCGCTGTAGAGGGGGCTTCTGGAGTTATCGCAGCTCAGGCAGCTCGGATTCGGGAGCTTGAGGAGCGGCTAGGAGACAAAGATTAGCCTTATTTCCTGCACACATTTTTTTCTCTTTTCCTACCTTTATACAAAAGCAAACTCCAATAGTGGAAAGACAAAGGATTTAATTCAAAATAAAATTTTTATATTATTGGCCTTAGCATGCTCAGATGCTTGTAAAAACAAAGGTTTTATGAAAAGTATTTGATTTATCATCACTGGCCAAAGTATAATTTTTCCTTTTTATATTTTTTTTATTTTTTGAAATTTGGTCCATGCACTTAATCACCTATAATTAAAGGAATTAAAAACCTGGTTAAATAATGAAAAGGGTAGTCCACAAAATAATGAGGGATCAGAACCGTCCATCTTAGGTCCTTTAAAGTCATCCCCAAATGCCAAAACTGACCCCATTCTGCTCATGCCAACTTTGCTTCAAGCTCAGATCTCCATGATCAACTCAATCTCTGATTTTCTTCATTTTTTTATATTTTTTTTCTTTTTGCCAATATTGCCCCTAGCGCCAGTTACGGTTTTCACTAGGGCCGGCTTCTGCATTCCGTCATCACCAATCTTACTCTGACATTTGAATGAACAAACTAAGATCACCAAGGGCTTAAAAATAGGACGAAACAAAGGCTAGGCTCGGTTTATGAAAGAGAGGGTATTAAAGGCCCAAAAATTTTCATATGTGGAAATAGGTCAACCGGACTTATAGTCATGATGAATTTATCCCTTTTTTCCCAAATTGCCTTCTTTGCGTCTTTTTCACACTTGGCTTTCATTTGCCATTTTTCTTTGCTTTTTTTTTTCTTACTTTGCCCCAATTGGCTTTGCCCCAATTTGTTTTGCCCCAATATAAGACTATAAATCCGGTTTAGGTTTATCAAAGAAACGAACCGGCTCAACTTGGCTAGACTAGGGATTAAAATTTTGAAGGGAATAAAGAAAAATGGCCTCGGATCATTTCCTAGTAATGTTCAATCAAGGAAAATACCTTTTTACCGCATCAGAGTTAATTGGCTTAGGAAAATCTGACCCATCCATTTCTGCTAAGATGAGTGCACCCCCTGACAGGACCTTCTTGATGACATAAGGCCCTTCCCAATTGGGCTTGAACTTACCACGAGGGTCTTCCAAAAATGGTAAGATTTTCTTTAGCACTAAGTTTCCTTCCTGGAAAGTTCTGGGCCTCACTTTCTTATTGTAGGCCCGGGCCATTCTCTTCTGGTACAACTGTCCATGGCAAAGTGCTTTCAACCACTTTTCTTCTATCAGGTTAAGTTGATCATGTCTTGACTGTACCCATTCGGCTTCTTCTAGTTCTGCTTCCATGAGCACTCGGAGTGATGGGATCTCTACTTCCACTGGCAAGACTGCTTCCATTCCATAGACCAGGGAATACGGGGTTGCCCCGGTTGAGGCTCAGATCGAGGTTCTGTAGGCATGTAGAACGAGTGGCAGCATTTCATGCCAATCCTTGTAGCTCACTACCATCTTCTGGATGATTTTCTTTATGTTTTTATTTGCTGCTTTTACTGCCCCATTCATCTTTGGCCTGTACGGAGCTGACTTATGATGGGTGATCTGAAACTGCTCACACATCTTCTTCATGTCCTTGTTCTTAATGTTTGAAGCATTGTCTGATACTATGGCACTTGGCAGTCCATAGCGACAAATGATATTGTGCTTCAAAAATTTGATAACATGGTTGCTTGTGATGTTCGCATATGAAGCTGCTTCTACCCATTTAGTGAAGTAATCAATCGCCACCAGGATGAATCTATGCCCGTTCGATGTCTTAGGGGAGATCATGCCAATAACATCTATGCCCCACATAGAAAAGGGCCATGGTGATGTCATGTTATGCAACTCACCTGGGGGTGCATGCTTATTATCTGCATATATCTGACATTGGTGGCACCTCCTGACATGTATACAGTAATCATGCTCCATGGTCGTCCAGTAGTAGCCCAACCTCAAGATCTTCTTCGCCAACATGTGCCCGCTCATGTGGGGCCCACAAACTCCTCCATGTACAGTTTCAATCAATCTTTCCGATTCAGCCTTGGCAACACATCTGAGCAGAATGTCGTTATGTGACCTCTTGTACACATGTCCACCACTTAGCAGAAATTGACCAGCCAATCTCTGTATTGTCCTCTTCTCAGTAGCAGTGGCATTTTCGGGCAGACTCCGATTGTTCAAGAAATTTTTGATATCTTGAAACCACGGTGCTTCTTCTTCTGGTGCTCCCTCTAGAACGAGACAGTAAGCCGGTTCATCTCTAACCTCAATTTCCAGTGGTCTGATGTCTACTCCTTCTGGTATGCTGACCATTGAAGCTAAAGTTGCTAGAGCATCCGCAAACTGATTCTTGGCCCTTGGCATATAGTTGAAGGAAATTCGAGTGAAATTTGTGCTTATTTCTTCCAAATACTGGTGATAGGGGATCAATTTGTGATCCTTGGTTTTCCATTCACCAGTCGTTTGGAAGATGATAAGACTCGAATCCCCGTATACGTCAAGTTCCTCTACTCCATGATCCATAGCTGCTTGCAATCCAATTATGCATGCTTCATATTCTGCTATGTTATTGGTGCACTGGAATCTCAGCTTTACTGCAATCGGGATGTGTGAACCATCTGGTTTAACCAAGACCGCCCCTATTCCATTCCCATTCATATTGGCGGCCCCATCAAAGAACATCTGCCAAGAACTCTCACTGTCCTCCTCTTCAGTGTATAGGATTGCCTCATCTGGAAAGTTGGTCTTCAAGGGTTGATATTCTGGCAGAGGATGTGCAGCCAGGTGATCAGCTATGGCTTGACCCTTGATCGCCTTCTGGGTGATGTATGTGAGGTCAAACTCGGACAGTAGTAGTTGCCACTTTGCCGTCCTGCCAGTCAGTGCCGGTTTCTCAAATAAATACTTCAGCGGATCCATCCGGGATATCAATAGTGTGGAGTGACTAAGGAAGTAATGCCTTAGCCTCTGAGTGGCCCACACTAAAGCACAGCTGTAAAACCCCGTTTCGAGTAGAAAACAAAATAAAATAATAATGTTATAATAAAATAAATTAACAGTCACAATAAGGAGAATAAACAAGTAATAACAGCAGATGTAAATATATATATGCACATATAGATGTTGGTGCTGGTTAAATCAAGCTTTATTATTTCTGGGAAAACTTGTGGTCATCAGGGTTCAAAAATATATAAATAAAAATATAATATGGTGGGAATATTCGGCCCCGGGAATAAATAGAAAAGGGGGGGGCTAATAATTGTAAATCCGGAAAACCCTGCACTAGTGAGGGGTAAAAAGGGGATTTCTAAAAATAAGGGTGAATTAGGTTAAATCCGGGTGGTGTCTATATAAATAGCTAACTCATACAACTTCTCGGGGATTTGGGGGAAAAGGTCGCGGCTCTGGAGAGAGTTAGGGTTTCCATCTGTCTCGAAGTCAAAAATCTCCAGGATGGCCGGAAGCTTGAAGAAAGTCTTAGTAATGTGAGTAGCACTGTTTTACAACTGGTTTTTGTGTTTTGTGTTTTCTCGAGCTTATTCTGATGCATGGTTTGTATATTAAGTGATAGTATGATGTTTTCTGGTTTTTCTGGTTTTTCGGAAAGTTACATGAACAGAGTCTCCGGATTGAAATTATAATTGAAAATGAAAGTGTTTAGATTAATTTCAAATATGGTTGGGAAGTCTTCTGGGAGTATTAGGAGTGTACTGGAGTAGTTACAGACCTTCACAAACCGGCCAGTCATGTAGATCTCAAAATAACAGAGAAATGAAAACCACAGGGGTATCCGCTCACCTCGCGCTCACCGGCGTTCATCTCGGAGGTAGGCGCCCCGTTAAAAATGACCTACCGCCGATCCCGCGCCCACCTCGCGCTCATCTCGCGCGAAGTAGAAAACGAGGCGCCCATCTCGCGCGAATCTCGCGCCCACCTCACGCCCATCTCGCGCTCATCTCGCGCTCACCTAGCGTCGGGTGAGCGGCAGGTCGATTTTGCCCTTTTTCTTCACCGCCGACCGGCGCCCACCTCGCGCCCACCTCAATAGGTGAGCGGCAGACCTATTTTGCTCACCGAAATGGAATTTCTGATTTGACCAAGAGTATTTGCACTTCTTAGGGGTTAAACCACTTCACTATTCACTTGGTTAGGAACCTGGGAAACCATTTTGCCTATGAAATTAATAGAGGAAAAATTTGTGAACCTCTTAAGAGTTTTTAAGTTGGGTTTAGGTTACTTATGAGTATTGTGCCAGACACCAAACTAGTAAGAGTTACCAGTTACTTTTCCTTGTTCTATACACTGTTTTGATTGAGAAGTTCTTGTATTTCTGGTTTCACTTGTTGGAAACTTTATACGTATTGAAAGGTTTTCTTTGGTATGAATGGATTGAGTTTTACTTTCATATGACTTGTGTTACGGAAATGAGAAATTACTGAATGTACTTGAGGTACTGCTTGGTCCAGAGGGACAGGTGATGAATTGTGATGAGTAATTACATGATGTGGAAATAAATGGTTTGTTTGATATTGAAATCGAGATTATACGATGTTTACTGTTTTGGTCTAGCTTGTCCTGGATCCAGATGTTTAAGCTTAGTATTGTGATGCTTTTATTTTATTGGTGTAATGGCATGGCCATGGAGTGTTGCCACGACTGGTGTAGAGCAGCCAGAAACCCTGAGTAGGCCTGGTTGTCAATGCCGAAACCCTGAGTAGGCCGGCATTGGATGACGAAACCCTGAGTAGGCCGTCATTTCAGAGTATCCGAAACCCTGAGTAGGCCGGAACTGTGTACATGGAGGTGTGGATGTCGCTCTGGCATGTTGATTACCCAATTAAATATTTGTATGACATTGACCACGTGGTTTTGTCGTTTACTTATCAGTTAGAATACCTTGGGATACTTAGTGGAAATTGTCTTATTGAGGCATGGACTATATTATTAATGTTCTCTGAAGCTGATCTGGGTTTTGTTGACCAAGGGATTTCCGATGTTAATTGCTATTAGTTAAATGGTTTCCTATACTCTTGGGTCAACAATTACTGTCAGTAGAGTACGCAAGCTTCACCGGTTGTTCCTTGTTTTCTCGTCTGATTATTCGATCATAGAATTTTTAAATTTGAAGATGTGTATTCTTGCATGCATGTGCTACTTGCTGAGATATTCGTATCTCACTCTTTTATTTCTGTTGTTTTTCAGATACGTATGGAGAGTCGATAATTGCGGGTAGTGATAATTTGGTCATGTGAGTTTTCATGTTGGGATTTGTTTAGAGCGCTCTATTGCATAAAAATATTTAGTTTCATGTTTTCTTTACTCTGGTAGTTTGATCCTGTTAATTTTAATAACCTCTGGATACGAGTTACGGGTTTTCATGTGACTCGGATCCGGGGCGTTACAACAGCAAGTCTTCTCCAATGATGAATACTTGGCTTCATATTCTGTGAATTTTTTACTCAGATAGTAAATGGCCCTTTCTTTTCTACCAGTCTCATCGTGCTGCCCCAAGACGCATCCCATCGATGTTTCCAACACTGACAAGTACAAGATCAGTGGTCTTCCTGGAGTTGGTGGCACTAGCACAGGTGGGTTCAGTAGATATTCTTTGATCGTATCGAAGGCCTGCTGGCAATCCTCATTCCAGACCGTCGGGTTATCCTTCTTCAGAAGCTTGAAAATTGGTTCACAGATAGCAGTGAGCTGCGCTATGAACCGGCTTATGTACTGAATCCTCCCAAGAAAACCACGAACCTCCTTCTCGGTTCTGGGTGCTGGCATTTCAATTATGGCCTTGGCTTTAGCCGGTTCAATTTCAATTCCTCTTCGGCTCACTATAAACCCCAGTAACTTCCCTGATGTAGCCCCAAAGACGCACTTAGCCGGGTTAAGCCGTAGACTGTACTTCCTGAGCCGATCAAACACTTTCTTCAGATTGATCAAGTGGTCCTCCTCTTTGCATGATTTGGCAATCATATCGTCTACATAGACCTCCATCTCCTTATGGATCATATCATGGAATAGTGTTGTCATGGCCCGCTGGTATGTTGCCCCAGCGTTCTTGAGCCCAAATGGCATGACAGTATAGTGGAAGGTGCCCCAAGGTGTGATAAATGCTGTTTTCTCTTGATCTTCCTTGGCCATCTTGATCTGATTGTACCCCGAGAAACCATCCATGAAGGAAAACAGGCTATGTACCGCAGTATTATCGACCAGAATGTCGATGTGTGGAAGCGGAAAATCGTCCTTTGGGCTTGCCTTGTTCAAGTCTCTATAGTCCACACACATTCAGACCTTCCCGTCCTTCTTTGGTACCGGCACTATGTTTGCGAGCCACTCTGGGTACGTAGAGACTGCCAAAAATCCGGCTTGAAACTGCTTGACCACTTCGTCCTTGACCTTCAAGGTCCATTCTGGTTTCAATCTTCTCAGCTTCTGCTTGATTGGCTTAACCCCTGGTAAAATTGGCAACTTATGCACCACCATGTCTGTGTCCAACCCCGGCATGTCCCGATACGACCAAGCAAACACATCCTTGTAATCTGCCAAAAACCGTGACATTTCATTTTGCTGCACATTAGACAAGCATGCCCCGATTTTCACAATTTTTGGGTCCTCTTCGGTCCCAAGATTTATGGATATGGTCTCCTCAATATTAGGTTGGACCCCCTTTTCATGACGTTCCAATTGGTATTCAATTTCCTTTGGAAGGTCTTCTTCTTCGACCTCGGTCTCTTCTTCGATCCCCATGAGGTCAAAGTCGAGCTCAAGGTCGAAGTCATATTCAACCTGGTCCAATTCGGTCTGATTATATGGTTCATAAGTGGTTTGGACCTTTTTGAAAAAATTAAATTTTCTAGAAAAAATAGAAAAATCTTTTTGGGTTTTTTGTGGGCCTTCTAAACATAATTCCCCTGAAGACGAAGGCCCATTAGAACCTTCAGGGAAATGGCAATCCACTATTGGAGTTTTTTTTTGGAAGCCGCGTTAGTTTGCCGAACAAACGCTGATTCAAAGGTAAGGGGAGTTTCCTCCCAATTGTTCAATACAAAATTTTTGGGAGCAGGAGAAATAGGGAAAGCCTGCTCCTCAAGCCCCGCGTCCGATGCCATCATCACTGGGTGGGTACTGCCCTTTTCTGCTACGGGGCCCAATCCAGATATCACCTCATCCGGAATCTTTACTGCGGCCCAGTCAATGAACGGTAGCTCGTTGTCACTACCAGTTTTCTCGCCTTCAGTCATGGCGAAGAAAGCCCCCACTTCTTCAGAGAAGTCTGTCCGCTGCTCTGGTTGTGGCCCAGGCCCATCGGCTGCTCCCAGTATAGGAGATGGGTTGTATGGTTGCAAGGCCGAAACAAAAGGCTTTTGAAATGGGTTGATGTTGTAGTAGGGAGGCTTGGACTGGTCCATGGGAGGAGATATTTGGATTATATAAGAGGGTTTTGGGAAGCTTTCCCTTAAATGAGAGAATTTTCCTTTACTTCTTTTCTCTCCCTCTTCATGCTTCATCCTTCTCCAACCTCTGGGCTTGAAGCCCAACCCTACTTTAGGGATCAGTTTCTTAGCCGTGATTGGCTCTACCATCCCTTGCAAATTGATTCCCAGGCCTTTCCCCGGGTGAAAGTGGTATTTTTCCATCACTTTCTTCACCATCTTCTCAGCAGTGGTCCCCTTTTCCTTCTTTTTCTCACACCCCCCAGGTATGAAATTTACTGTCTCAAATTGAAATGAGTGAAATGCAATCTTGTCGACAGTCAAGTCTACATTTATTAAGGGTACATCAGGTGACACGATGGGCGGCACCAAGTTTTCAGCTAGGACTGTTATCACCCTTTGCCCTCTTACATATTTCAATCTCTGGTGGAGCGTGGATGGTATTGCCCTAGCCGAATGTATCCACGGCCTCCCTAGGAGCAGATTGAAAGCTGCGGGTATATCCATCACTTCAAACGTGATGTTAAAGATATTCGGCCCAATTGTGACCGGCAGTTCAATCTCCCCTAGAGAGTGGGTCTTGGAGCTATCAAAAGCCCTAACTATCCGCCCATTCTGTTTGATCCTTGACTGATCCAGACCAAGCTTGGTAAAAGTGATTAACGGGCAAACGTTTAACGCCGACCCGTTGTCAATTAGAACCCGTGCAATCATGCAGCCCTTACAAAGCACAGTGATGTGCAAAGGGTCAACGTGATAGCACCCACCTGGGCTGATCTCACCCTCTGAGAAACTTATCACATTATGTGACAAGATTTGACCAACCATTTTGCCAAGCTGGTCTAGATCAATGGTCTGGGATACATGTGCACTCTGTAGCACCCTTAGCAATGCATCCCTGTGCTTTTCCGAATTCAGCAAAAGGCCCAGTATTGAAATCTGGGCCGGGACCTTGTTCAACTGATCCACAAGATTGAATTCACTTTTTTTGATGATTTTTATGAAGTCCGCTGCCTCATTTTCTGCACCCTGGGGGGTGTCTTCTCCCACTTTGTTTTTTCCTTTCTGTTTTCTTTTTTCTTCATTTTCTTTTTCTGCTTCTGTCTCCTTCTCCTTCTCTTCACCCCCTGCACATCTCCCCGACTTCGTCATGAGGTTCACCTCCTCCTGGTTCTGGTTCCTAACCACTGGAACCGTAGCCATGATTCCCTCGCTGTAATTCCATGGTACAGCGGCCTCAGAGTAGGCTAATTTAGGGATGTTAACCACTAATGGCTGGAGTTTGGACCGGGATGTATGGGCCGGTTTAGGGATATTTTGGGCTGGCTGAACATTTACAACCAAGGGCTGGAGCTTGGATTTTGTGGGGACAGAAGAAGTGATGGAAGCAGTAGTGGGGTCGAGGTTGACGACCAATGGAGCCTTGGACGGCTTGGATGGTGAATAAATGGGTGGACTACAATTGAAGACCAATGGAGGCCTTGCAGTATTCATCTGGGCCATAAGAGAGGAGACCCGGTTTAAAGAGGACCTTATGTCCTCAGCAGCAGGATTATTTTTCTGGGAGACCATGTTGATCTCCTCTTCTTCCTTCTCTGGGAAAAATCGGACCTGGACAGTGGTCCCTACTGGAGCTATGAGCTGTGATGGGTCAAAGGCCCTTCTGGTGGTGGATATGGCGGTGATAGAATTGGATGGGCCTGCCCCATTATGGTACGGCAGAGGGTTCTGCCCAATATCATTCCCGGACGGGGCTGGTGCAGCGGTGTTAAACACCAAGGCCTTCTGGTCCAACAAGTCCTGGACCGCGTGTTTCAAAACCCAGCAGGTATCTGTAGAATGTCCCGGTGCACCCATGTGGAAGTCACAGGTGACCGATGTGTCAAAATTCCTCCCACTGGTGGCATTTGGGTTGGGCTCTTTCAGAGTCAAATATTCACCCTTCAGCAGGGTTGGCAGCAGTTGGGAAAGAGATATTGGGAGAGGAGTGAAAACCCGGTTTCTTCTCGTTGCTAACCAGGCCTCCCTTTCCTCCCGGGTAAAAGCCCTCCTTGGGTTTGCTGGTACGGAGGGGGTGAAATTGACATTCTGCGGGGTTTGGTAAGACTGCTGGGCCTGCTGGGCCTGTTGGGGTGCCGAGATGTTCACATGAAGTGGCTTCTTGGCTGGAGGAGCCTGGACCAGGTTCACCTCCCCTTCTTTTCGGGCCCCGTTTTTCTTGAATCCGGCCCCCTTCTTCTGGGCCATGGAGGCAGAGGAATCAGACTGCCCAGTCAGAGTAGAGTAGTCAATAAGCCTTCCTGACCTGACCCCCTCTTCGATCCGGTCCGCCACCTGCACCAGGGGCTGCAAAGTTGGTGGTAATCTGACCCACCAAATGGTTGTAGAAAGGCTGCCCCAGTGTGCCCATGAATGTGGAGATCATCTCCGGTTCTTGCATAGGTGGACTGACCTGGGAGGCGGCCTCTCTCCACCACTTGGCGTACTGCCGTACCGGCTCATCTTTCCCCTTGCTCATCCTCATCATGTCGTACCGGTCTGGCACTATCTCAGAGTTAAACTTGTACTGATCCAGGAACGCATCAGCCAAGTCCTTCCACCTCCTGATTCTTCCATGGTCCACTGTAGCAAACCACCTAAGAGCTGACCCGGTCAAACTCCTCTGAAAGAGTTGGATTAATATGCCGTCATCCCGGCCAAATTGGCATAGGGCCCCGCAGTATAATTTTAAGTGGCTCATAGGGCAGCCTGTGCCGTCGAATTTGTCAAAGTCCGGGCACTTGAACTTGGCCGGTAGGCATACGTCTGGATACATGCATAGATCCTCGAAAGTGGTGCCTCCATAGCTGTTTCCCCCCTTCACTTCCTTCAGCTCTTCTTGGATCCTTTCTATCCTTAGTAACATCTTCTTTTCCATCTCTTCCCTGGCCTTTTCCTTCTCAATTTCTTTCTCAGATTCTGCTGTATTTTCTCTGATCAAAATTCGTTCAGGGACTGGTTCGGAAATGGGCTCAGGCATGGGTTGAGCCGGAGGCGGCATGTAGGCCTGCGGTGGTGGTGCCTGATGAGAAGTTGACGCTTGATTTTGGGCCTGGGCCTGTTGGGCCTGAGCCGCCAGTAAGTCTCCCAGCATCTTGGCCAGACCAGCCACTTGCTCCTGCAGCTGAGCAAAGTCTTGAGCAGGGACAGTAGCTTGGGCTTGGTTCTCTTCAGTGTTCATGACTCTGGCTTTAGATCTGGTTACGGGAGCAATGGTTGCAAATAATTGTACCTGGATCAGGAAAAGCAAAGAGACATGTCAGCTCCCATTTAATCTGAGTCATACACCTATAAATGTAGATAAATGGTTTAGGTGAACACAAGTCCGGATTTATTTGTTTTTTTTTTGTTTTTGATTTTTTTTTTATTTTTTGGTGTATTGGAATATTTTAGGGCTTCCAAGGGTCCCGCAGATTTTTGATTTGATTGGTACGAAAAGGACCAACCAAGGGTATTTATGGAACATTTTAGGGCTTCCAAAGGTCCCATTTTTTTTTGATTTGATTGATAAAAATAACCAACCAAGGTTTTCTTGGAATATTCTAGGGCTTCCAAGTGTCCCACAAATGTTTTGATTTGATTGATAAAAATAACCAACCAAAGGTTTCTTTGAATATTCTAGGGCTTCCAAGTGTCCCACAAATGTTTTGATTTGATTGATAAAAATAACCAACCAAAGGTTTCTTGGAATATTCTAGGGCTTCCAAGTGTCCCACGAATGTTTTGATTTGATTGGTAAAAATAACCAACCAAAGGTTTCTTGGAATATTCTAGAGCTTCCAAGTGTCCCACAAATGTTTTGATTTGATTGGTAAAAATAACCAACCAAAGGTTTCTTGGAATATTCTAGGGCTTCCAAGTGTCCCACAAATGTTTTGATTTGATTGATAAAAATAACCAACCAAAGGTTTCTTGGAATATTCTAGGGCTTCCAAGTGTCCCACAAATGTTTTGATTTGATTGATAAAAATAACCAACCAAAGGTTTCTTGGAATATTCTAGGGCTTCCAAGTGTCCCACAAATGTTTTGATTTGATTGGTAAAAATAACCAACCAAAGGTTTCTTGGAATATTCTAGGGCTTCCAAGTGTCCCACAAATGTTTTGATTTGATTGATAAAAATAACCAACCAAAGGTTTCTTGGAATATTCTAGGGCTTCCAAGTGTCCCACAAATGTTTTGATTTGATTGATAAAAATAACCAACCAAAGGTTTCTTGGAATATTCTAGGGCTTCCAAGTGTCCCACGAATGTTTTGATTTGATTGGTAAAAATAACCAACCAAAGGTTTCTTGGAATATTCTAGGGCTTCCAAGTGTCCCACAAATGTTTTGATTTGATTGATAAAAGTAACCAACCAAAGGTTTCTTGGAATATTCTAGGGCTTCCAAGTGTCCCACGAATGTTTTGATTTGATTGGTAAAAATAACCAACCAAAGGTTTCTTGGAATATTCTAGGGCTTCCAAGTGTCCCACAAATGTTTTGATTTGATTGGTAAAAATAACCAACCAAAGGTTTCTTGGAATATTCTAGGGCTTCCAAGTGTCCCACAAATGTTTTGATTTGATTGATAAAAATAACCAACCAAAGGTTTCTTGGAATATTCTAGGGCTTCCAAGTGTCCCACAAATGTTTTGATTTGATTGATAAAAATAACCAACCAAAGGTTTCTTGGAATATTCTAGGGCTTCCAAGTGTCCCACAAATGTTTTGATTTGATTGATAAAAATAACCAACCAAAGGTTTCTTTTTTTTTATTTTTTCAAATTTGCTGAATTTTCTCAGTTTTCAAGTTCAAAACTTTGACTGACACATGTTTGAATTGAGTTGATATCAAAAAATATGACACCTTAGCTTGCTCTTTGAGTTTCAACATTGTGTTTAATCTTACAAGAATATATTTTTTATTTTTATTTTTATATTTTTTTTGAAACATTTTTATATTTTCTTTGGGGTGCCTAAGGATTATCCACAGTGTTTTAGGCATTTTATTCTGAAAATTTGGGCTGAAAAGCCAATTTGTGCATTTTTTGAATGTATCCGGTATAATATACCGGATAAGGCCATGGCTTATTGTATCCGGCTATAATGATCGGATACATGCATACACCTTTGTAACCAGTATTATGTACCGGATACGAATAGAGTTGTTCTTAACCGGCCTGAGTTCTCGGTTATTGCCGAAATGGCCCTTTTTGACTCATTTTTTCACCAGATTAGGTTTTTTTTCATTTCCACTTGATGTTCACCTAATTTGACCTTCAAAACTTGCCCCAAATTGGGCTTGGACACCTTACTTGCAAAATCCCCAAATTCATAAAAAGAACATGGCTTTACCTTGCCACCTTGTATTACCTTCAATATGGTATTCATAGTACCTTGGCCTGTAGAACATGCAAACGTCCTTCCCATATTTACACCCAATTCCCCAAACGCAATTGTGTACTTTTAGCTGAAAACGTGTTCCTCCACCTTCAAGCGTATGTTTTTTGGGTTTTGGCTTAATTGGCAACTTAGAATTCAAGCCTAGTGATGCCCGGAATCAATTCACAGATCCCATTGTTATCACATCATTGACTCAAATTCAAAGGTGAATGTTTTCACTTTCGCTTTCCGAAGTCACGACCTCGGTGCGCCAAGCTACACACATTCATGGTTCAACTTCCTATAGGTAATGGGTAGGTTGTGCAAATAGTTTATTGTGCTCAAGTGCAATTTAAAATTGTGGTAACATTCACAACGTCCCAGCCCCTTGCCACTCTTTTTCGTAGCCATGCATTCAATTTCAAGCCAAGGCACATATGACAATATAATGAAGTTAAATACAAGCAAGCAAGGGAACCAAAGCAACCAAATATGCAGACAAGTATTACATGCCCAAAAAGTGGTATACAAACATGTCATTTGAATAACAATTGAACCATGGAAGCATGCTTGAAACCCAAAAGCACTCCCTAAAATTCCAGATTTTCATGCTCTTTTTTATGCCCAAAGTGTACCATTTCTACCCAAGTTGAAGCCTAAAAGTTTAGCACTACTTGACATGGTCCAAAAAGTGTTTCAATTTGGTAAAATATGCTTGAAATCTCCCAAATCATACACTAAAATTTCCAGATTTTGTATTCTTTATCTTTAGTGCTCAACATGCTTCATTCATGCCCAAATCAAAGCCTAGGAATTCAATCACTAAAATATGGCATAAGAAAGGTTTAAATTGGGGAAAACATGCTTGGAACTCTCAAAATATACCCATTGAGTTTACTGAATTCATGCACTTCAATTTCATACTCAAAACATGGCACTAAAACCTCCCAAGACAAGGTACAAAAATATAACAAGTAGGCATGCACACCAAAATAAGACCATAAACATGATCTTAGGCATAATCCAACCATATGCACATGCCTTTATCCATGTAGATTTCAAAGTATCCCAATCAGATTTCAAGATGCAACAATATGCACAAATAACATAAGTAAAATAGGAAGCATTTACAAGTAAAGAAAGCATGAACAAAACACCCAAAATTGGCTTAAATCCACAGGTCCCCAGCAGAGTCGCCAGTTGTGAGACATGGGAAAATCACTGGAATGATCATCCCTCCGTCAACACACGGGGCTCGAAATAAAAGTTGGAGAGTCGCCACCATTCATAATTTTCAGGTGAGAATGGACACCAAAATGTTCAAAATCATTAAAAAGTGCAAAAATGCCAATTCTAGGGTAAAAATAACCCTACTTGAAAATCAAATCCAGAGATGGGTAAGGGGATTAGATTATGAACGGGGGAAGGTGTTAGGCACCCCCATTCATCCACACAAAGTGGTTGCCAAGTGTATGTTCATGCAAAAATAGAAAGCTTGCTAAAATCATAGAAAACCTTGAAAAAGGACCAATGTATGATATTTTCACATGAAGATCTAAATGGATTCTAGATCCTCTCTTATGTCAATATCATTTCTGGAATATCACAAAAAGATGGAAATCAAAGCACAAGTTATTCAAAACCCAAGTTGAATCAAATCCGGAAAATTCGGTGAAAAGTAATGCCATTTGTCTTGAAATCATTCAAATACAATTTTAAATTGAACCAAACTAAATTCATTTGAAAGATTACAGTAAGTAAGAGTCTCATGCAAAATTTCACTTCATTCCGATAAAATCCTAGGAGTTATGCTCCTTTGAAGTTGCTGCCGGGGATTTTTAAAAGTGATGAGTGGGCAACTTTGGGAAATTGCATAGAAACATCCACTCCATAAAAATCCACGAAATTTGGTGTGAATGAAGTCTGTATGGCCATATTTCAAAAGAAACTAGCCTCATACAAAAATCCCTTCGGATGTGCCTTGGGTGATATCCCGAACAGGCCCCGAAGATCACACATTTACCAAGAAAAATGCCATTGAGTAGTTAAGATATTACATGTAATATCGTTTAAGTAAATGTCCTCATATTTTTTAATCTCCATTTACTTAAGATATTACATGTAAATAAGCAAACACCCCCCCCAATTTGAATCCATTAAAAATAGTTCCAGACCCAAATTCCAAGTGAATAAAAAGTCAACTTTCCAGTTCTAGGCAAAATTCCGATTTTTCAGGTCTGGAAAAAAGGTTCAATATGTTAAAACCAAGGTATTCGCCAAGATTTAAAATCTCAAAAAATTCTTTTATGCAATAACATGGTTAAAAACCTGATTACCGGGAAAACTTATCTTGAAATCTGGCTTTAAAAAATATTTCATTTTCTGGGGTCAAAAGTCAACAAAATTCAACTGGAAAAAGTTTGACTTTGCACAAAAGATTGAATTCGGGTCTTTTCCTTTTCCGTTTTGGATTCAAATGGGTTAAGTATCTCAAACCCAATGCAAAGAACTGAAAATTCCAATAAAATATTTCTCTCCTTCAAGATTTATCAAAAATCGTGCAATTTTGGGGTGTCTACACTGATCAGCTGGGTCAACCTCCTCTCGCACACGGGAGCGACTCTTAGCCATCTACACAAGGAAGTGTTTTATGAGTTTCAGTGCAGGTTTACCAAAAATTTTAACTTGCTTTAGGTTTCAGTTCATCAGGGATCTTGCATGATTTTTTGGTCTTGAGGGAATCTTATTTTAATTCTGTTATCTGTTTCGGTTCAAAGTTTTTTTAAGTAGTTGGTATTTCTATCATGATTCTAAAGCTTTTTGTTCTAAGGACATCTGCAAGGCGTAATATTTGATAATTTACTGCAGGACTCCTACATGAAAGCCGGACAGTGATGCAAAAGGTCTTAGCTAAATCAAGGATCAAAATAAAATGTGGGACCCAAGGGCCAATCAAGGAAAAATCCTGGCAGTCAATGCACCACCTGGGTCAAAGACATGCTAAAATCAGGTCAGGGAAGAACCGATCATAGCATGGCATCTGGAAAGATTTTTCCCTTTCTCCACTAGCAATTCAAAAGCATTTCATGCAATTCAGTGGAAAAGTCTGAGGTTCTCAGATACTGTCAAAGGTATCATCCTAAAAGGATGACTACTGTTATGCTGGCAATCAATTCTAAAAGAATTACAGATCAGGAAAAAACCAAAGTAAATTTCGGCGTGATATCAGCAATTCGGCATCGAAGTGGTCAGGAACAAGTCATGTCAAGTGAAGCATCACATTACTAAAATTAAAAAAAAAAATCAGAGCATGTTGCAAGAAAGGATAAAAAATTATAGCATGTGGATCCAATTTGAAGATAGGCATCTGAAATCATGTTCCCATTGGAGCATACAATTCAATGCGGGATAAACAATTCAGTTCACAAGTAGGCAACCGTATCCCAAGGAGTTACAGAAATACAGATCAAGAATTGGCAAGGCAGTCAAAGCAGGAAAAAAAAAACAGCATGGCAAAGAGAGAATGAGGCACCATCGGCAATCCAGTTCAAAGTAAGCAGAAGCATGGGAAATCTTACAATTCAGTGCTACCAAGGCGTCACCAAAATGACAGGCCGCAGGTGATCAATGAAATTAAACCATGGATATGCATTGATAGGATTTAGCATAGCAAACAAAGAAAAGAAAAATGAATGCTCATCCAATACGTGCAAAAAAAAAAAAAAAGGCAGCATGAATGCTCACTGACCCGGTTGGATTGCAATGAAGAGATGGTCTTCGGATTAGCAAAAAAACAGGTCGCCGGAGTTATGACAGGTCGTAGGAGCTAGCACCCCAACGCCGAGTTGAGGAAATTACCAAGAATCGGAGGAGAAGGAGTTAGGGCTCAACCACGGCCAAGAATGGTTGATCACTAGAGTGTTGCCGGAGTTAAAGGCTATCGCCGGCAGCAATAGAAGGCACCGGAGCTACTGGAAATCACCGGAGAAGAAGGAAGAGCAGTCGGGGAAGAAGAAAAGATATGTAGCCGGTCTGAGTAATCGGAGAAGGAAGAAAAGAATGGGGAAGGTCTCGGTCGCACACAGGTTATAAAAACTAATGTATTCGAAAGAAAATGTCGGATACAAATGGGGCATTTCTTATCCGACCAACTACATTAGATACAAAAGCAAACAGAAAAAAAAAGAGAGAGAAAAAAAGAGAAAAAGAAAAGGAAAAAAAGGAAAAGGAAAAAAGAAAAGAAAAGGGGAAAAAAAGGAAAAAAGAGAAGAAAAAAAAAGAAAAAAAAGAAAGAAAAAAGAAAAGAAGAAATGAAAAAGCAAGAGAAAAAAAAAGAAAAAAAAAAGTGCTATAAAGTTAGCTAATTTCACAAAAAAGCCCTATTTTGCCTTAAAATCCACTTCACAGCCACGAGAGCTCAGTGGAATTTAGGACAACTTGGGGAAAGGTGTTGGTCAAAAGGGAAAATATTCATTAACTCGGTTTGAGAAAAAATCAGTTTTCAAAAATCACATTTTGGGCTTAAAATCCGCTTCATAGCCATAAGAGCTCAGTGGAATTTAAGATCTCTTAGAGAGATGCCCCCCCTTAAAGTTAAGGCTTTTTGGCGAATCTTCACCCAAAAATTATTTTGCAAAATTGAATTGAACCAAGCAAATCATGGTTAAGGGAATGCAATTTGGGCTTGTCTAATCTTTGCAGCTCATTTTTCGCAACTTCCGCAAAGAGGGGAAGTTGTAGACACCCCAAATTGCACAGTAAAAATGATAAATAATCGGCAAAAATCATTATTTCCTTTGAAACCAGCACAAAATTTGAGAAAATGAGCTTTTTTCCTTTTATCCGACAACTCAGGTTGGATACAAGCGTATTCCTTTATATCCGACATAAGTTGCCGGATACAAGTAGACCTTAATGTATCCGGCGATATATGCCGGATACGTATAGGTGCTTGTGTATCCGACCTGATGTGTCCGATACAAGCTTTTTGCTCAAAATTAGGGTTTTCTGAGAGTTTTCACTTTTTACCATCATATCTTTCATTAAAGGAGTGGAAATCTCGGAAATAGCCTTAGGGTTAAGGTTGGTGGGCTCTAGACATTATTTTGTGTCTACCATCATGCAAACCTTAACCCTAACCTTCGCTTATAAATAGAAGGCTCCTCCTTAAGCAAATGGCCATAAGTTGGAGATTGAAGAGCTCCGAGTGAAGAAGGGAACCGCTGCCGGACTGCTTCCAGAACCCAGGTAAGCCTCAAACCTCTCTTTACTTTTTAAGTTTTTTACATTCTAGGTCTAGTTCTCTTCTTCTACCTTTCTGTAGAATAAGGCCTATGATGTGTGTATGAAAACCCTTCCTCTACTCAAAGTATCTCAAGACTCCACCTAGCCGTAAAACGTGAAGGCGGGATCTAGGAGAAACGAGACTGAGGATTGACCTTAGAGTTAGAACCTCTTTTGAATAAGCCTCTGATTCTATGAAAACCGTTTCATATTCAAAGTACCCCAAGATTATCTCGAAGAACCGTTAAACGGGGAGACAGAACTAAGGGAAACGATAATGGAATGGAACCCTAGGTTGTTTTTAGAACCCTATTTTGATTGATATGAATGCATGCTATCCTTGCTATGTTGTTGGAATGATTTTTACACTTACACATACATAGCACGTGATTTTGGCGGGATAGGCTCATATTTCGGATTTATTGCATTCGTTGTGATAAATCTGAAATAAATAGCCTCAAGCAATTCTGGGATGTTTTCAAATGGTTTTCAAAGGATTTTGATTCACCTTGCATGGATTACACACACTTTATCATTGTTTTGAATTGGTTTTATTCAAAAATGGCAAAACGGGACAGCTGCTGTACCCCAACTTCGGACACTCATAACTTCATTGTCCAGATGAATTTTGGAGTGATTCCAGAGCCATGGGAAAGGTGAGGCTGTCTAGTTTATGCCTACCAAATTTCACCAATTTTTATCAAGCAGATTTTTGACACCATTCTATCGAAGTTGATAGGTCAGTTCCGGTCAAACCGTTGAACCTATCACTTTGAATGGGCGCCATCTGCTTGTTTTAAATCCGATTCAAGTGATTTTTATTTCTGGGCACTCCTTTATGAGTCTATTTTCAAATTCAGCTGGTTTCATATTTTTTGATTTAATTTATGTCGTGGGTAGCAGATTTACTCAGAACTGCTCAACAGCACTTTTCTGGGTTAGTCTGTGATCCTCGGGGCCTGTTCGGGAAGTCACCCAAGGCACATCCGAATGAAATTTTGTATGAGGGTTGTTTCATTTGAAAGATGGCCATACACACTTCATTCACACCAAATTTCATGGAATTATATGAAGCCGATTTTTCTAAATAATATTCCAAACTAGCCCACTTGCCACTTTTTACTATTTCTAACAGCACTTTTAAAAGAAGCATAACTCCTAGGATTTCAACCGGATTTAATTGGAATTTTGCATGAGTCTCTTATTTACCATAATCTTTCAAATGGATTTGGTTTGGTTCAATTAAAATTGAATTTAAATGGTTTCAAGACAAATGGCATGATCTTTTACCGAATTTGACTCAACTTGGGTTTCATGCAATTTTTGCTTTGATTTCCATCTATTGGTGATATTCCAGAAGTGATATTGACATAAAAAAGGATCTGGAGTTCATTTGGATTTCTCATGTGAAAATATCATATATTTGTTTAATCTTTTTTCAAGGTTTTCAATGATTTTAGCAAGCATTCTTATTTTTTAGCATGAAAAATACTTGGCAACCACCTTGTGTGGGTGAATGGGGGTGCCTAATACCTTCCCCCGTTCATGATCTAATCCCCTTACCCATCTCTGGATTTTATTTTCAAATAGGGTTATTTTTACTCTAGTTTTTATCTTTTTACTTATTTTTACTTATTTTGGTGTCCATTCACACCCCAAAATTGAATGTTGGCGACTCCCACATTTTTGTTGAGCCCGTGTGTTGACAGAGGGGATCACCCCGGTGATTTTCCCATGTCTCATAGGAGTGCCTAACACCTTCCCCTATTCATAATCTAATCCCCTTACCCATCTCTGGTGTTTTATTTTAATTTGAGTTATTTTTACTTTAGTTTTGCCTTTTGTATTTTATTTGATGATTTTGGTGTCCATTCACACCTAAAATTGAATGGTGGCGACTCCTCCCATTATGTTGAGCCCGTGTGATGATCTAAGGAAGTCATTAGGTTGATTTTCCATGTCTCACAACGGGTTGATTGGATTTCTGTCTCTCAATTAATGAGAGATCTGGATCAGATCGGTATCCTAGAGAACTTTACTTTTCAAGGTTTTCATCAAGAGATTTCAATCTGGTTTTTCAACCTTTTAGTGGTTTAGCCTAAAGCTAGTTTTTCATGTTATACTTTAAATTGGTTTTCCTTGATTTTATTTCAATTTTATTTCAGTCGTGAAATCCTTAGAATGGTATGATCATATTGATAGTTCTGAATTAATCGGGCGATTCATATGGAAAACCATACACTTTTGTTACTTTTATGTTTTTTTTTCTTTATTAAGCAAGCTTTCTTTATTTTTAACATGAACAATACCTGGTAACCACCTTGTGTGGATGAACAGGGGTGCCTAACACCTTCCCCTGTTCATAATCTAATCCCCTTTCCCATCTCTGGTTGTTTTTGTTTTGTATTTTAAAATAGAGTTATTTTTACTCTAGTTTTGTCTTTTTTATTTGATTTGAGATTTTGGTGTCCATTCACACCTAAAAAGAATGGTGGTGACCCCCTGTTCTAATGAATCCCGTGTGATGATAGGAAGTCATTGAATTGATTTTCCATGTCTCACACTGCCCTCATGGGCAATTATACTCCATCACGGAGAATAGTTAATAAGAAAATTGCCCTTCTTCATGGAGGAAAACCAGTATTACACAAACTGTCAAAATTCTGGAAATAGGCTCAATCTACCTAAATCTACAGAAAAATAGTTTCTCACTGTTTCAGACTTAAGGCATCTTCAATACTTTTGTAAGTGTAGAAACCAACCAATTCACAAACAAATCAAATCTAAAGTCAGATTCCCTCTTGGAACCAATGCAAAAGTTATGTTAGTAGAACCTACTCAAAGTCTTGTATAATATTTATAAAATTATTTGGCCATTGAAAACAATTTCTATACACCCAAATCTTATTTGTACATGTGTTGGATTTGTCAAAAATCATTTTATCATCAAAATCTAGGTCAATTCTGTAAAACATGGAAAAATCACCTCCGTGATCTCCTAATTGTCACAAGGGATTTCACAAAATTATGGAGTCACCACCATTCAAGTTAAGGCGTGAATAGACACCATTCAAGCTAATACTTCATTTATAAGGCTGGCATTTATTTCCATCAGTCATTCTTTCAAGTTTCATTGAATGATTCATTAAGGATAATCATAACTTGTTGGCTTAATTACACTAGATGGATATATAGACATTCATTTACATAAGGATCATAAAGTGGTGGTATACACGATAAAATCAGGAAAATTTCTTTTTCAGAATCAGAATTAACTGGTTACTGACTTGAGCAGTTAATAAATAGACTAAAATACACCTCCCAATGATGGTGTCTAAATTCACATAATGATGAACTACTTCATCCGTTTTGATGAAGAACATGGTGAATACCATGAGTTTAGTGGGAGCTAAATTATGTTTAAGTCTTGAATATTGAAAAAATTCTGATAACTAGTAATGAATTTAATGTGTTTCATGAGACAAAACAGTTTGTTGCGTAGAACTTTAACAAGAAAGATACAGATAAAGTTTCCTATTTTATATACATTTGAATTTATAGAGAAAAATCTCAAAGGGTTCCAAGATTTATAAATCTTGAAGACTTTTAAGATTGTCTATATAGGCCTGTAATGATAAAGTTCTAGAGAGTTTTGATTAAAGAACTATTAGTCGAGTGAGAATCCTATTTTATAGAAAAACATTTTAGTTTATCTTAATGGTTCACTACAAAATGTAAGGGTTTTAGCGGCGGACCAAGACCGCCGCTAAAACTCAAAGGTCCGCCGCTAAAACCCCAACCCCCACGACGCTGTCCGCCGTTGATTGGTCTGTCGCTGTATCCTTCAGCGACGGACGTGACCGCCGCTAAAGCCCCGCTAAAGCCCATATTTTTTTAAAACCCAAAATCGGCCCTGCATTCACCCCATTTCTTTTAATTTTCTCAAAACGTACCCATTTCTTTTAATTTTCTCAAAACGTGCCCGTACCCCCCCCCCCCCCCCCCCCCCCTCCTTCCTTCTTCTCTCTCCTCTCTTCACAGCCCCCCAAACGTCTGTAGCACCCCACCCCCTATCTTCTCTCTCCTCTCTTTGCAGCCCCCCAAATCAAACCTAATTAAAAAATTTTAATTTGAGACTTGCACTTCCATTACAATATTAGTACCAAGCCAAAAAAAAACTATTTCATGACATTTGATGGTTCAAAATTCATCTACAAACCTTATAAAAAAACAGAAAAAAAATTGTTTACAATCATGCTTTGATGCTTCGAAATCCATCTCCAAACCTTCAAGCTCCACTACGAAAACAATCATCTTCATCTAAACTGAAATTAACCAAAATATGGAAATCAAAAACCAAAAATACATATACAATATACCCAAAAAGTTATTTGGCTTTCATTTTAGTTTCGCTATAACCCAAAAACAAATAATAAAAAAACTAAACAACTGAGTGTTTAAACCAAAATGAATCCAAATAATTGCCATTAAGTCACTGGCTACTGTAGCAAAAAAATTAGAAGACCAAATATACCCTTCTCATTTGCATACCAAGTCAAACTGAAATAAAATCATACTACTGGTCACAATTAAATATAAAAAATTAAACAATAAAAGGACCAAACAAGGAACTGATGCATGGTATTTTTCTATTCACAATGAATGTCGTACTACTACTTATTGCAGCACCTGAAGGTGACAAGGAGTGCCAGGCACTTAAATGCTGCGCAAAATTCTTATTGTGCATATAGAGTGAACACAGACACAGAAATATAATGAAGATTAAGGTAGAAAAATACTCCCAAAAACCTGCTCCAAGGAAAAAAAATGCAGAAGAAAACACCAAAAAAAATGCTTGAATCTAAGAGAAGCTACAAAACCATTATTAAAGCATCATACTTCTAAAAACCAGAGTACACAGAAAAGAGAAGGCAGACAATAACATGCAACCATCGAAGGCTATCGAAAGGCTCCCCCCACAAACCACATTTTAATCCCCAAAAGCAACCCATTAACCACAGAACAAGAGGATATAACTAAAACACCCCACCCCAACCCAAAAACACACCTTTATATAGGATCCCCAAATTTAGTTCCTGTTAGAATCTCAGCTTTGGATGTTCTTCGATTAGATCAATAAACTGTCAACACAAAAAAGTGAATTATGATATGGATAGATTCAAAAAGATATGGATAGATTCAAGCCGAAAGATAAAAGGAAGAAACAAACTCAATATGATTTGTAAGCTTAAGTCACTAAAAATGTAGTCCTCCATCATAAAAGTACGATTCTTTTAACAAGAAACAAACTCAATATGAAGCCCAAACTCTTATTTTTACACAAGATGATCATGTTAATCACATTTTCATTAAGTAATGAGGAAATTGAAGAGTAGAATATAAGAACCTTTTGTAAGGTAACTGAAGTATCCAGCTCAAGAAGAACGCCAGGACCACATACAATGCAATCCTTATCCTTGACAAATTCTGTCACCTTTGTGTGGATGCCTTCAATACCATTATACCTTCAAAAAGGATTTTACAAGCAAGTAAAATACACTCTTTGTCTAAACAGAAAATAAAAGAACATCAAACATTCTCATTTTTCCTAGGCTTTCCAGATTCCAACTCTTTATTAATAGCATATCCATTATGTGCTAGAATTGAATGTTGGGCAGAAGAGAGCATATTCATAGAATGAATCAAGCTATAATGCATGTGAGAATTGATGTTGCCCATATCTACCCCTTTTAAGTCCTTGATACCTTTAAATGAGCCCCACCAGTCAAAAGTACAAAGCCTAGTCATGCATTTGAGGGTTAAATAATCAGACGTGAGTTGTCTCTTAGCACCAATACATATTTTAATTAAGGCCTAGTGGAAGACCTAAACAGTGGTCAAGGATAAGGGTCTCTGTGACCCAATTCTTGCTTGACTAGCTACAGTATTGAAACAGAAAAAGAAATCACTTTCCAAGTTCAATGTTACATAAAAGAGCGACATAGAAACTGTCTTCAAAGGAAAACAAGCATGCATTGGTTGTGAAAAGTTAAAAAGATTCAGGCCAATCAATGAAAAATAAAAAATAAATATGGTTGCATGAGAGTTTAACTGGCAAATACCTTTTTAAAGGAGCAACCACTGCTGCCTCTAGCTTCAAAATTACTGATGCTCCAAAGATGTCTTTTACTTTGCACTTACAGGTGCTTAACATATAAAAATGAATATAATTAGTTTTGAAGTCACTTGCAAACCTATTCTAAGACTAAAACAATACTACTGCAAAAGGTAGCATACATAAAAAAGAATCAATACATAAAAGTACTTTTATTTTTATGGTGAACTGACATTCAATACTACTGCATGGATTTGGACCGAGTCCTCATCAATATTTTGCTGTTTTTTTTTTTTTAAATACACAACCAAAATTACTTAAAGATGCATAGAAACTTTTCTAAGTCCCTTAAACAGACAAAGAGGTAATGGTGGCCAACCTGGCAGCTACCATCTCCTTGAACCTTGCGCTCAGCCAAATCTAGGACAATACTATGAAAAAAATGAACTTCAAAAACATTTCATCTTTGAGCAAAATACTGCTGAAGTTAAAAAACTTAAAATGATTATCTTTTTCCTTGAATTTCAATGCTACATTGCACTTTTTTTTATACTATGGATCACCAATTTATTGGTAATGATATAAATAACCAAAAAATTATCAGAATTCAAGAAAATGTTAAACAGAGTACAGTTGGGAATATTTCTTCAGTGGTGACAAGCTCAATTTTCAGGAGAAATTAAGTTTTTTGCTGAAACTTATCGAGCTTTTCACCAATTTCTGTCACAACTCGCAGGATGCATTTATAAGTGTTATATAATCACCATTGCAAGGTGCAATTGGTTTCACAATTATTTTCAGGGGATGTGTTCAGTCTCATCAACTCAATCAAATCATTAACAAAACTAAAAATCTTGATCCCTAAAGGAAAGTATTGATTAGGTTTATTCTCTGAAGAATAGGCATCAAAAAAGCTTATCTGACCTGAAAAAGTGAAGCATTAGCTTTTCGGTGCCAAGAGATACCAGAAACAACTGAGTTCTCTGAATCCCTGTCAAATGATGAAACGCAAAAATCAGTCTTGAGATAGAATAAGGACAAAATGCAAAAGAATTTTAAGATATTTGCAAAACAATTACGCAGTTTTGTTCCAAGAATAACTTCCACATCGTACTGAAGAAGATATAGGCATGACCACAACAGACAAATTCTTCAGTCACCAATCCATTATACATAGGTTTAATTTAGCCAGAGGCTGTTTCAATGAAGCACCTCATTCCTCATTGAGAACTGGAACGACTAGTGGTTTCATCTGTGCAAGATATACAATTGCCCACCTAAAAAGGTGAAAAAAATACCTGATCGAAGACTGTAGCTTCTCTTTCGGGTTCCCTCCCCTTACAAGTTGCAGAGTCGAGACTTTTGTAATTTGGAAGCCAAAATTTCAAGAACTTCACCGCTTAAATGTGCATGTAACAATGGTTTACCGAAGGAAAGCGATGGAGAGAAGATGGCTTTCGCGAGACTGAGTACAGGTCTGCAGAGAGAGATTAGGGCGAGAAAGATGGAGAGAGGATGGGTTTCGCGAGATTGAGAAAAGAGTGCAAGACAGAGATTAGGGCGAGAGATAGATAAGAAATTAATTGGATGGATGATCCGAAGAGAGAGAATAGGGCGAGAGTCTAGGGAAAGAGATAGATGATCGGAAGAGGGAGATTAGGCCAGAGTTCGGTTGGGCAAAAGAGAGATGGGGAAAGAGATAGGGCAAAAGAGAGAGATCAGCAAAGAGATAGGGCAAAAGAGAGATGGAAAAAAAAGGATCGGGGAGATGGAATAAGATCGCTGACTTTTAGCGGCGGTCATTAAAAGACCGCTGCTAAAAATCCAGTACTCCCCGCCGCTAGAGGCTTGTTTTTTTGTAGTGGTTAAAGTATACTATGGAGTTGGACGAATATTCTATATATGTGTGCGCACCTAAAAATCTGGCCTAGATCGCACACCGGGTGCACTTTCAGTGCGTGCCACGGGACTTTTTGGAGTCGCCACTGCCTGAGAGTGCAGGCAGACACGGGTTTGCCCTAACCGGGTCTAAGTCTAGTCTGCGGTTTATTAGAGTTCTAGATAAGTCCTCGGTTACGGTCCGGGGAAGTCCTAAAGACACCCCGGTCCGCCCCGCCGGTCTGACGGGTCCCTCGGGTCTCCCTGATTTTTGAGTCAAGTTCACCCTTTCCTAGGCCAGCATTCTACCTTATTTGGTCCTGTGGGGCCCTCTTAAGGTGTGGGTCCCTTTTATTTGATTTTATTTTTTTATTTATGTGATGTGGGTCGGATTCGGGTCTCGTTGGAAGACCTGTGGGTGGCCAAGGTTGGGCCTGGGGCCCAGTAGGGTTATTGGGTAACCCTATTTTGGTTATTTACCTAGCTTATTTATTTACATTTTTATTTGGGCTTGGATTTGGCCCATTAGCCTAGGATCAAGTGGCCTTGGGCCCGTTTTATTGAAAACGGGCCTAGTTTGGGCCGGTCTAGGGTGGGCCCCACAAGTGGGCCCAGGGTGGTCTTGGTGGGCCCATCTAGGCCCATGGTCTATTATTGGGCTAAAAATAGCCCAAAGTGCCAATTTGGGTCGGGTTAAACCGACTCGGGTCGGAACAAATCCAACCGGGTCGAAAATCTTTTTTTTTTTTAGCCACTTTATGCATTGACTGCACTTACTCTGCGGTTTGGTCTAAACCGCAGATGTACTGCGGTTTAGACTTGACTGCAGATTAACTGCGGTCACGCCTAAACCGCTCTGAGTATGCGGTTTTTACGCTACTTTGCCGTTTTGCTCCGATTCCGGCAGGGATCATTCCGGTGGGCTCCTTAGGTGCTCCTGCGACCTCCGTGGTGGTTCCCACCTTTTCTGTCAGAATGCATTTGCTTCATTTGGCTTCAAAAAGCCACTTTTCTTCTCTCTTGCAGTTTCTGAATGACTAAGGCCTCCTTTTAACCACTTGTAGCCATTGTTAAGGAGAGAATGAGAGGGCGATTACAGGGGTATAGCCAACTTTCATAAGCCCTAAAATTCCTTGTGACAAGAAACAAAAATGAGTTGATTAAATTGTCCTTAGTAGTCCATAGAAACTCTCCTCCTCTTTGTGTGGAATTAACCTCCTTGGATAAAGTTTCTTAATAGTCAAGAAAAAGATTAGCACAAAAAAACGGGAAGGAACAAATGTAGAAAGTAAACTTTGAAAGATGAAAACCATCCAATGTTTATTTATATTGAATGGAAAGTTGTAAACAATACTTACAGTATTACCACTTCCTTTCTTTAGATGTGTTGAGGTTCTCCAAGAATTTTGGCAGCGCTTCCGCGCTCTGGTGAATTTCCCGAAATGGACTTGAAAAGAGGTTCACTTGGTTTTGGTTGAAAGGGACTGAAAATGAGGAGAAAGGGTAATGGTTCTGGGGCAAAACGGGCAGCGCTTCCGCACTCCCTTTGATTTCCTGAAATGGACTTGAAAAAGGTCTTGTTGGGTTGTTTATGCACAAAGGATGGTAAGGCAGAGCTTGGGCAAGGTTTGGGGGTAGCCTAAGGGTATTTTAGGCATTTTGGGTTTGGGTTTTAGGAGAGATGGAAGTTGGGCATGGTTTGGACATGGGAAAGCCAAGGAAGGAGAGGGGGAAAGGTTAAGAGGGTTGCTTCTCTAGGAGGGAGAGAAAAGGGAGGGGGTGAAGTGGGAGAGAGCTAGAGGGGAGAAAGGGAGAGGTTTTTTCCATGCTTTGGAATGGGGGGTGGCCCCCCCTTTTATAGTTGAAAAAATGACCCTTTTTGGAATTTTAATCACCTTTTGTGACTGAATTTTTATTTCATATTTCATGTAACTAAAACATAAATATTTTCATTCTTATCCATCCAACTCATCTTTATCATAAGTATGTGGTTAATAATTTTTGTTCAATTTTTATTTATTTTAATTGAAAGATTCTTTTAGGTTTTAATATTATTTTATTCTTAAGACTAGTTTGTTAGAAGACACATGTCTTTTGTATTTTTCTTTTTATTTTTGATTTAATTTAATTGTTAGATATTTACAAAATATTATTACTTTATTATTAGATTTTTATTTTTTTTGCCCTTTCTTCAATCTTGCCACATGTGCAGATTTTCCAAAATTTTTGACTGCTCATAACTTTTTCATCTGGTGTCCGATTTGAGCAAACTTAGTGTCGTTCGAATCAGCTCGGAACCAGCTATCTGAGATCAAGTTTGGCAGTAAATTCGGGCTTTTTAGCAGAAGTGCAAATTCGCGTCCCGGAGCCAGTTTTGCTCATATCTCCTTATCCGGGACTCCGATTCCAGCAAACTCAGTTGCGTTGGAGTCGTGTCGATGTGCTCTTTCTGCTGATGTCCAATTGAGCAGCTAATTTGGAGTTTTGCAGAAAGCCGATTTCTGCTATTTCCAGATTTGACCAGCCCATAACTTCTTTATCCGAACTCCGATTTGAGCAAACTCAGTGGCGTTAGAACCATATCAGAAATCTCTATCCGCCGGTATAAAATTGAACTGTTGATTCAGTTTTTAGCAAAAAGTCAAAACTGCCCTCCGGGAACCGATTTTGCTCATAATTTCTTATCCGAGACCCCGATTCCAGCAAACTTGGTTGCGTTGGAATCGTGTCGAAGTGCTCTCTCTGTTGGGGCCAGATCAGACAATTGATCTGGGTTTTAGCAGAGAGTTGATTTCTGCTATTCCCAGTTTTGACCAGCTCATAACTTCTTCATCTGGACTCCAATTTGGACAATCTTGGTGCCATTGGAACCGTATCGGAATCCTCTATCCAATGATATGAAGTTTGGTGGTCAATTCATTCCAGATCAAAAAGTCAACTTTTTGACCCTTCTGGGTTTGACTTTTCATTTTTCTTCATTTTAGGGGTGCAAAAATCAGGTGTCTACAATATGTTTACAGGCCTTTGGAAGCTAATATATTAAATTTTCAATGAAATTTCAAGTAAAGACTAGTGTAATTAAAGTATATAACATTGGATAGTTGTTAAAATGATTATATGTTCTACTTTTAAAAGGCACAGAAGGTTATATGCTTACCTAAAGATTTTTTGATCATCTAGAACTAATCAAATATACAGATGCAAGCATTACTGTCCTTGAAAAAGGTTTAAAACGTGACATTTTTTATTTGCTAATGGTGCTATATTTTTGTGTACATCAAGCAAAAATTGTGACTGTTTCAATTATAAAGGTAATAGCTATGAAATGTCATGAAATAGCAACAATGACTTTTTGGTTAAGGAACTTTGTCACAAGAGCTAGAGTTATTGACTCGATAAGTATTTATTGTGATAATATTGCTGCTATAATTTTTCTAAGGATTACAAGATTGGTGATTGTAGACACCCCAAATTGCACTAAAAATGAGAAAATAATTGAAAATACTAATTGGGATTTGAAACAGGTCAAAAAAGTATAAAATTTGGCCAAACTGGTTATGCCCGTATTTTGTTTACGGTCTGGTCATACCTGCAGTTGATATACGGTCACGGCGTGCCCGTATTAATAATACGGGCAAGGCGTGACCGTAATATATATACAGGCACGGGGGTCTTTGTGCGAATTTTACCTTTTTCATTTTTGAGCCTTATCTGCATCCAAATATATCTCTGGGATATGCGAATCCTCTTATTTATCCATTCGAATATCTTATTATCCTATTTGGCAAAGGATTGGCATTATCTTTGTGTTTAATTTAATCTGAAACTCTATCATGGTATATCCCTCTGGACCAACCATGCCCCTGGTTTTGCTTATAAATAGAGGGTCTTTCCTCAAGCAAAAGGCCACGAAATTTTGAAGTCTAAGAAGCTCCAAGAGAAGAAGAGGAACCCCTGCTGCCCTGCTTGCTCAATCGAGGTAAGTCTCTTTTCCCTTTTATTTGCTGTCTTCAATTCTAGAAGTAATAGGATCTTCTCTATTGCTGTAGAATAAGGCCATCTTTTGTACTTGTATTCCTAAACTTGCCTCCAAGTACCTCAAGAGTCTCTCTAGCCGTAAAACGTGAAGAGAGAGCTAGGGGAAAAGAGAACATGTGGATCCCTAGAATAGAACCCCATATCTGTTTTTCTCCTTTTTTCTTAGAATAAGGCCTTGGATTGTGTTTGTGTACCCAAACCTATCTCCAAGTACCTCAAGAATCCTCTCTAGCCGTAAAACGTGAAGAGAGAGCTAGGGGAAAAGAGAACAGGTGGATCGGTAGGGTAGACCCCCATGTGCTCTAATCTGTGAGATGTTGCTGCTTTAAATATCTTGATCATGTTTTAATTGTTTTTATGATGAATCTGAATAAATACATGAATCTATGATGATTATAGCATGAGATTCCCACTTTTTGCTAAAATTTGGATTTTTCACATATTTGCACCTACAGCACTGTTTTCGTGATTTTTGTGATATTAGGCTAGGATCTTGGATTTATCATGATCAATATGGTAGATCTGGATCCAGAAGCCTGAAAATAAATTTTAGGGTTTCATGATATGGTTTTTAAATCGTTTTTCATTATTGAAAGAAGACCCTACGGTCTAAGTTCTCCCCTTTTGATGTTCTTCATCAACGTGGGTATTTTTTGTTTTGATTTTCAGATTTAATGTGAAATTTGGGCTTTATCTATGTCCTGGACTATTCAAGTTCAATTTTGAAATATTTTATAAAAATCATATTTTTCTAGATTTCTAGAATTTAACTTGAAGCCAGATTTTTGGATTTTTCACTTTAAATTGGTTTTATTTGATTTTATCTCAATTTTATTTTGATCATGAAACCCTAGGAATGGTATGATCATATTTGAAAGTTCTGGATCAATCAGACTATTCGTATGAAAAAACCATACAATTTTGTCTTTTTATGTGATTTCTCATGAATTTTATAGCAAGCCTTTTTTCTTTGTAAAACATGAACAATACCTGGCAACCACCTTGTGTAGATGAATAGGGGTGCCTAACACCTTCCCCTGTTCATAACCTAATCCCCTTACCCATCTCTGGTTGTTTTTTTAGGAGGGTTATTTTTACCCTAAAATTGCCTTTTGTGCTTATTTAATATTTTGGTGTCCATTCACACCTAAATTGAATGGTGGCAACTCTTTGTTTTAACCAATCCCGCATGATGATCGGGAAGTCATTGGATTTGATTTTTCCCATGTCTCACAGTGATCATGATATGCAAATTAAGTATCTGGTTATAAAGTATGCAAGGCTATTATTAATGGAAGCGAGCTAACAGTTGTCTATCCTGTGAGAAAAAGCTTGTCATATATTGTGAGACATGACAATATGGGTTGAGTTGGGGGAATAATCCTATTATTAAAATAGGATTATTCTCTTATATTGAGGTGCAATTTGGGGTGTCTACATATATATAGTTCCAAAACATGTGGGTCTTATGGATGTTTGAAGTTCAATTCATTGTACATTTGATTTAGACACCTTGCATTTTATAACATGTATATTCTTTCTTCGTTTGTCTCCGTATGCACATAAGGTTGAGACATCATATATTGGATGAATAAGGGGAGCATCTACTTACTACAACCCCCCCCCCCCCCCCCCCCCCCCTTCCCCCAACTCATTCTCTTCAAACCACAAGCCTCCATGTGACCCCTGGTCTTCTTCGATCACAGGAAGTAGTAGTGAAATCCTGCTTTTGCAATAGTGGAATCAATTTTGTTTGATCGATAACTTGCTAGCGTTGAAAAAAGGATTTTCAAACTTGATTACGCCCTACCTCATCTCTGGTTGCCAAGATGCCCAACCTCATGAATCTATAAGATGGAATAGATGGCCAGGCAAAACATACTTTTCTTCCTTTATCCCGTCGAGAATGATTATGGGGGAAATATTCTATTTTGCTGATCACTTTGTTGTCTAACTATTCACCCTACTATCTCGTTGTGGAACTAAAATTGTAATCTCAGTTTGGTTTAGTGTTACGAAACAAATTTCGTTTTAAAATTTTAATTTAAAATCTGATTTAGTTTTGTATTTGCATTTAATCTGGTTCAGTTTTAACTTAAAATTTTAAAACGAAGTTTGGCCATGAATGATTCAGGGAATATAGAAATAAAATGTCAAATATAGTTTTGATGGATGAATTGATCTAGATATCGTTCTAGAAGATAAAGAAAACACTCAAGAACTCGAGAAAGTTCTGAACTTCAATATTATTGATAAAAAAAAAGAGTTCTCTTAAAAAAGCATTTATATAAGCGTTATAGAAAAGACCTAAAAATAGGAAAAAACGAATTTTACTTAAAATTCGAGATAAACACAAATTCCTAATGTATAGATCAAAATAAGCGTTCTACCAAAAATTGTAAATTCCTTACCCCTAAACGAAGTAATCATCAATTATTTCCTAAAATAGCAAATTCAATAATTTGAAAGCCGAAACGATGGAATTTGGCTGTAATCCGTCATAGTCACAACAAAGTGGTGAGTTGTGATCTTCACATCGTTCCCAATCGGAATACAAAATTTCAGCCAACTCCGATGCTGTTTGGTTAAATGACCAAAATGCCCTTGATGTGCAAAGCTGCTTCTAATGACCCCAATAATCATAGATCTTGTCAATGAAGTACCAAACAATAATAACTTTCCTTTTATGCCATTTATCATTAAAAGAAAATGTAAGCAATTCATATAAGTAATCAAAATTTAATATTATTGATAGGTTTTTTAATGATACAATCACTTTAGGCTTACCAAGTATAATGGTGTCTGATTACCTACAATGGCATGGATGTGCTTTTCTATATATGCCTTTTGACTGCATGTTTATGAAAGAGAAAGCTAGCTTTATATGTAGAGCGAATTATATCAAAAAAAAGGGGAAATTGTAGGAAAGCAAATAAGATAACTGGAACACAGGCCAATGAGGCAACAAATGCCAATCCACGGTGAAGAAGGATAAAGAAGGTTGCACTAAAGGCCACCATCATGGTTGCTATAGAGAAGAAGAGGGTTGCAAGGCCAATTATCAACCTTATAGGTAATGAGATGAGAAAACCTGTTTCTGTATAACGTGAAGTCAGAATGGATAGAAACATCAGTATGGAAGTGGCAGATGAAAATAGTGATAATGCATCTGATATGGCAAAAACCATGAAAGAAATTTCTTTCAAGTAAATAGGACTACCAGTGTGACCATTGTTGCCGCCTGGGATGGTGAAGGCAGCTGCGAACATTACAGTTGTTATGAGTGTCGCCACAACCATGCAAGAGTTTGAAGTATCTTTCATCCATTTCTCCCCTAGTGCCATTAAGTTTATGTGCTTCTCACTAAATAAATCTCGGGGTATTACTCCTTTTGAATTTTTCATTTCCATAAATGAAGGTGGTACAACCTTTTCCACTTCCTATAGTTGTAAAAAATAATAACAATAAATATCTTGTCCTTAAGAAGCAGAGCAGAAAAGCAAGGCATCAAACTTACTAGGAAGGAAAATTTTTGAAAAATTAATTCAGAACAATATTGGCAATTCTTTTCTCACATTTGAGTAGGAATACAATTTCAAAAATATATTTATGAAATAATGAGTAAAGACACTCACCTTGAACCAAATTAATTCTTGTTGCATTTGTAGTGCAGGTCCTGAAATCTTATTAAGCTGACTTTGAGGTGCCAAATTTGCAGCTAAATGCAACATGTTGTTACGTCGCTTATCTTTATAATGTGCTATCATATCTTTACATGCACCAATCTTATGTATAAGATTGAAGATTCTTTCTTGACGATATATAACCGCAATGTGAAATATGCTTCTATTTTTGTCATCAACTGTCCATATTAGATCTGGATAAGACTTGATAAGAACAGTTAAGAACTCAACATTCCCCAATTTTGCAGCAACAAATATCGGTGATTTAGGACCTGTTATTAGGTTTGAAACTTTTGAATCATTAGATTCAAGAACTGCCATCAAAAGGGATTCTAGTAGTTGATGTGCCTTGTTATGCACTGAAATATTATTTTGGATGCCCATGATACCTGTAACAAAGACCAAAAACTAAATGATTATATGATATTTCCAACAGGTAAATAACGTTGAACACCTAACAATTGAAGCAAATTCAAGGCCTGATTGGTGGTATTATGGAGGGAAAGAGTTCAATTCCATTAGATGGTTTATAAGAAAAACAAATCCTATTTATTGGTTGATGAAAACCAATTTTTGCTGTCTTTACAAGCCTTCAAGTTTGATTATTGAATGAAATGCCTTTATAAAATTTTTTATAATGGCATTTGCCTATAAAATGCCATAATAAATTATTTTATAGTGTAATAATTTCTTTTATAACGGCATTTCTTATAAAAGGCTGTAAACATAATTTATTTGTAGATGAAATACCATATTAAGGCATTTTTAACGACACTTTTGTATAAGTGCCGTAATATTAAGTGTCTTTTTTTTGTAGTGAATATTTCTTCCAAAGTCTCTATCCTTTGTTTCATTAATAAATCAAGAGAAAATGCTTTACCTATATTTTATTTCCTTTTTCTTTCAAAATACAACGTTCTAACACAGCCTTAAATATCCATGTATTTTCATTTTTCCTTATATATATATATATATATATATTGAAGGATTACTAGATGGTCAAATAAGAAATTGCCCTTTTTCGGGTTAGATAATATTCTAAAAATTTACACTTATTAGTTTTCCTTGAATAAATATACTTAGTGCAACTTTATGTTCTAGAATCACTAGATAACAGTTCTAGCTATCAAAGTGAACATCCCTATTTATGTATTGTGGACATTCCCTTTGCTAACTTATAACTGAGATCTAACCATAGTAATTTATACTAGTGATATAAAATAGAGAGAAAAAGTATCTTTTAATTTATTTTGAAAAAAAATTCTTTTAATTTGACTACTTGTATCCATACATAAAAATGCCGCTATACAATATTTTATTATGGCATTTTATAGAAAAAAATACCACTATAAAATTATTTATTACGGCACTTTATAGAAATATGCTGCTATAAAATAATTTATTGTAATATCGTATTAAGGCATTTGTAATGACACTTGTATCAATTAAGTGCAATTATATTAGGTGTTGCTACATCACCTTTTTTATGTAGTGATTTGTAGACACCCCAAATTGCACCACAAAATGAGAAAATAATTGAAAACATGTAATTGGGATTTGAAACAGGTCAAAAATGCATGAAATTCCATCATTTAGGCAGTGCCCGTATTGTATTTGCAGGCTGGTCGCACCCGCAATTTTTATACGGGCATGTAGCGCTCGTATTGAGAATGCGGGCACCACTTGCCCGCAATGTGTATACAGGCACAGGGTTTTTGTGCGAATTTTATCTTTGCTTGATTTCTGAGCCTTATCTGTATCCAAATATCTCTCTGAATAAGTGAATTCTCTTATTTATCTGTTCGAATTATCTTAATTATCCTTGTTGGCAATGGATTGGCATTATCCCTATTTTCAATCCAATCTGGTGGATCATGGTATATCCTTCTGGACCAGCCATACCCCTGGGCTTGCCTATAAATAGAGGGCAGATCCTCAAGCAAAAGGCCATTAATTTGAAGTCTGAAGAGCTCCAAGTGAAAAAGAGGAATCCCTGCTGCTCTGCTTGCTCAATCCAGGTAAGTCCCTTTTCCCTTTTATTTTCTGTTTTCAATTCTAGAATTAATCTATTCTTCTCCATTGCTGTAGAATAAAGCCTTTTTATACTTGTATTCCTAAACTTGTCTCTAAGTACCTCAAGAATCTCTCTCGCCGTAAAACGTAAAGAGAGAGCTAGGGGAAAAGGGAACAGGTGGATCCCTAGAATAGAACCCCATAATCTATTTTTCTCTTTTCTTTTAGAATAAGGCCTTTGATTGTGTTTGAATGACCAAACCTATCTCCAAGTACCTCAAGAATCCTCTCTAGCCGTAAAACGTGAAGAGAGAATTAGGGGAAAAGAGAACAGGTGGATCCGTAGAATAGGCCCCCATGTGCTCTAATCTGTAATATATGGCTGCTTTTGATATCCTGATCATGTTTTAATGATTTTATTTTGAATCTGGATTAATCCTATGAGTTCATGATGTTTATAGCATGAGATCCCCACTTTTTTCTAGAATTTGGATTTTTCACATTTTTGCACCTACAGCACTGTTTTCTGGATTTTGGTGATATTTGGCTAGGATTCTGGATCTATCATGATCAATATGGTAGATCTAAAACCAACAGCCTAAAAGTAACCTGTAGGGTTTCATGATATGATTTTAAAATTGTTTTTGATCTTGGAGAAAGGATCCTATGGTCTAAACTCTCCATTTTGATTTTTTTCATCAACATGGGTTGAGTGGGGTTTCTATTTCCCCACAATTGAGAGATCCAGATCAGATCTGTACTCCAAGTAATTTTTTTTTTTTAAGATTTAATCAAGAGATTTCTATCTAGTTTTTCAACCTTTTTATGGTTTAGCTTAAAACTGGTTTTTCAGGTTTCTCTCTAGATTGGCTTTATCTGATTTTTATCTCAATTTTATTTTTATCATGAAACCCTTAGGATGGTATGATCATATTGAAGATTCTGAATTAATCTGGATATTCATATGAAAAACCTAAATTTTTTGTTATTTTTATGTTTTTTTTTCTTTTTTTTAAGCAAGCATCATTTATTTTAATATGAACAATACCTGGCAACCATCTTGTGTGGATGAATAGGGGTGCCTAACACCTTCCCCTGTTCATAACCTAATCCTCTTACCCATCTCTGGTTGTTTTTTTTTATAGGGTTATTTTTACCCTAAATTTGCCTTTTTGTGCTTATTTGATGATTTTGGTGTCCATTCACACCTAAAAAGAATGGTGGCGACTCTTTGTTTTTAATAAATCCCGCGTGATGATTAGGAAGTCATTAAATTGATTTTCCATGTCTCACATGATTTTTAAAAAATTGTCTTTGGGGATCAAAACATTTTTCTCCTGAAAGGTTGATAATTCAAAAGAAAAAATGAAGAGATTGAACATATAGCTTCCTTTAATATGTACTCTAACTTGCCTCTCTATTTTTAATTTATTTTCCCTTGGTTACATGTACATTAGCTGAACTTGCCATAAAATGTGATATTTTGATGAAGAATTTTTGAAAGTCGTTAAAATCAAACTTTCTTTTGTAGATATTTCTCCTGTTATTCAAACACTTGAAAGGAAACCTAAATCATTTCTTTTGATTTCTTCCCAAATTCATGGTTCCAAACATGTACAGCCTCTAATGGAACAAAACCCGCATATATAAGCAATATGATTTTTACACATGTATGTATAGAAGCCTAAAGAGACCAAAGAATTCATGTTACCGGAGAACAAAATGAACGAAACAAGAAAAGGATACTTTTCGAACATGCTAAGAAATGAACGTAACATGATAAACAACTTCATCTCCCTTAAAGTAACATGACAAAGGATACTCTGTACTTGGATATGTCAAACCCACTCTGTAATAAAAGGCCTGTTGGATCTATGCATCAATGTATCGCTAGTGGATATATTTATTTATCACTTAATCTCATTACATATGTAATCTAAAATACAAGTAACAGTTGCACAGCTTAGTTTAATATCAGCTAATTATATTTTATGGCTTTATATCTGTCTGTGTTATAAGGGCATTTTCGAAGTGCCGCTATAAAACGCATTTCTTTTTGTAGTGATATTTGGAGTGAGAATTTTATTAATTTCATAGATGGCAGAAATAAAATTTCACTTGTTCATGCCTTCTATATATTTTGCCGTTAAGGAAGAATGGCAAAAAGAAACATGCAGATTAATGTGTCAATTTGTTATTTTACCGGTTGAAAGTACAAAATATTTCTTGAGCATCCATATCATAATTTAGTGAACTGCCATGATCGATCAATGAATGACTATACTTTGAGAATTTAGGCAGGGAAGGAGTATAAAAGGATTTTACCTTGTTCAACGTCTTTGAAATATGAAAATGAGCAGATGCATCTCCTCCAAAATCCTTGCTCACTTCTTCCAAGAAATGCCGAAGGCTTTCGAGCTAGCACATGCATTGCACTCTCCCCATCGTCATTTCTATGCGTCACCACTGATGGTTCATGAGTCTTCAGTATGTCCAAGGCCACATCTGGGCATAAAATGAATCATCTAATTGTTAATGACATGAAAGATAGAAATGAAGAATGATATTCGTTGTCCTTTTATGAAAAAGAACGTTCGATTACCATATAAGTTGCTGCCAATAGCAGCAAAAAATATCCCAACGTAGTCATCCGTTTTCAGATGTTTAGTATCGGTTACACCGAAAAGATACTGTGCCATGTCTCTGTGCCCCAACAAAGTAGCGAAATAGAGAGGGGTAACTTTCTTGGCACATCGGATATTTGGTAAATTTTTATTCTTGTCCACCATCAACTTGGCGAACGTCACATTTGCTGATGCAACAGCAAAACAAAGAGCAGTGTTTCCCTTCTTATTTTGTATCGCCAAGTCCTGCAGATTCATCCGTTTCACCAGCTCCTCTAAAAACTTTACATGTTTTGTTGCAGCCGCTATGTGAAGGACCGTCTCTCCTCCTCTTGTGATCCCAAGGGAATGTGCTTGTGGTTCCTTTTCAAAGATATCCTTAGCAGTTTCCCAATTACCATCAACCGCAGCTTGATATAATGGAAGATAAATATCTAGGTACAAGTTTTTTGCTGTTGGGGATAGACCAAAGGCAATTATAAGATGCAAATAATGATAAGAACAACCCAAACCAATATACGAAAGTGACAAACTAACAATTATATGATGCAAATAATCAAGCACGTACTTAGAAAGCAATTGAGAGACACACCAAGATTTATGTGGAAAACTTTTCAATAAAGAGGGAAAAACTACAGGATAATCAGTTCAAATATTCCACTATTAGCTTGAGCTTTTGGTAGTTAGAAACGTTGTTCTACATGATATCAAAGCCTTAGACAAACGCCAGGTCCTGGGTTCAAACCTCCACTCCCCCTCACATGTAGGGTCTCCTTAAAATGGGTCCCCTAGAATGGGTTTGAGTTTGGCCCATACGTGAGGGGTAGTGTTTAGGAATATATTAAATATATAAAGTTCACCCTTTACTCAAACCCATTTTTTTAAGTGGAGTGTTAAGGAAGATATAAAATATATAAAGTTCACCCCTTATTATCAACTCAAGCTTTTGAGTTGATAATAAACTATAAGTTCACCCCTTATTAAGTGGCCATCTCCTATCTCACTAAGCCTACAATAAACTGTAAGTTCGAAGGTGCTTTGATTTTGGATCATATGAATATCTTTTCTCCTTTTATCAGACCTCCTAAAGCTCACTTCGTCCGTTGGATTAGTCAAAGGTCCCTCCCATTCATTTTGAATGTGAATGGAGCTTCTAAAGGTAACCCTGGAATTTCGGGAGGTGGGGGAGTCATCCGAAACTCTTCTGGTTCTTTCCAGGTGGCTTTTTCTGCGAGCTATGGTTTTAACTCTAATCTCTTGGCTGAGTTGCTTGCTTTAAGGGATGACCTCCGCTTGGCGGACTTTCAAGGCTTCCAGGATCTAGACATTGAATCTGACTCAAAGGTCTTGGTTGATATTATCAATGGCTTCGCCTCTGTCCCATGGAAATTTCTTATCTGGTGGAAAGAAATCAAAGCAAGACTCATTAGCTTCAACCGGCCAGTGAAGCATGTTTACAGGGAAGCAAACTCAGTGGCAGATGCTCTTGCCAACGAGGGATGTGCTCATTCTTCAAAGATCATTTATGCTTCTCACTCAGATTTATCTTCCCAGGTTCGTGATTGTTTATTTCATGACCGAACGGGTTTGTATGCCATTAGGAAGTAGTTTAGGTGTTTTTTTGGGGTTAGGCTTGATGTCCCCCCCATTGTTGGTTTTCTTTCCGGTTGTTGGTTTTTTTGGTAGGGGTAAGGCTCGATGTCTCCCCCCCCCCTGCTGGTGTATCCTTTCTTTTGGATATTAATCTACAGGTCAGGGTCTACCTCAACCCTCCTCCCTCCGTTGGAGTGCCACTAATGCTATTCATGTCTTAGTGGGTTTTCTTTAAAAAAAAAAAAAACATCAACTCAAGCTTTTAGTAGCTAGGAACGGTGTTCCCCAAAACGTACCCACGTTTTGTACCTTTTTTTGTGACTCTTTTCTTCTTCTCAAATCACATTCTCTCTTTGGCAAAGACACGCACTCTAATGGTAGCAACCCTATTCTGCCTCTTTTCCTTTTTATAAGACGAAGCCTTTCTCTTTCTCAATCAAGTGTAGGATTTAGGGTTTACGGTCATCTGCCCGCATGGCCCAGCTCAATATTTGACCTTACTTGGGCAAGTTTTTTGAGCTCATAGGGCCAGGCCGGGCCTCATATTTAAGAGTCATATAAATTATAAGGTGGGCTTGGGTTGAGACATTTATAACCTGGCCTGGCTCGATCGAAAGATCTAGTGACTTGTTTAGGAATATTTTTATACTTTTATATAGATTTCTAGATATATATTATATATAAAAGGTCATTGCAATAATGTTTTAATATTTTTTATGATTGTATAATAAGGTTAATGTAATAATAAGTGTAGTTTTAGTGTGTGTATATATTCACATGATTTATTAAGTTTATTGAAATTAAAAAATAAACAATTATTATTAAGAAACATATATTTTTGTTATTAAAAAGAAGTAAAGAAGGGTTGGTCTTAGGTTTAATAAGAGTTTATAGGGCTGGGCTTGGACAAGCAATCCTAGGCCCGATGTAGGGCCAGGCCAGGCTTAGGAATACATAACTTATGTTATGCCAATGCCTTGGCCCGGTCCAAGCCCTCCCCATTGCCACGGGTAGACCCGTCATGGGCCTGGACCCCACCCAAATTTTGCGGCCTGTTGAAGATCGATCGATCAAGTACCACAATATATGACAAAAGGGGTGGGGTTATGTGCGCGTGCGTGCGTTTGTATTTGTTTCATAATTAAATAGAAGATTGAATAAAAAAAATTACAATTATATTTTTGTCCTCCATCCATGCATAAAAAATGAGAAAAAAAAAACATTAAAAGGAGGAAAGAGATGCTTATTCTCTTTGACACTTAGTTATTTAATGATTACATTTTAAGATGAACAATTAAGTTTCTCTCAAAATCGAGAAAAATAGATAATGTCATTCTTAAGTCAAAAGTGAGATGTGGAACATCATCAATCTAATACTGATTGTTGAACATCATCAATCTAATCATGTTTGTTGAAATTTGGAAGCCATTTTTACGTGCTAGACGTGATAACCGAGAGAACTCAAAGAGGAAAAACAAAAAAGGATAAAATGATAGACACAAGGAGATAACAACATCTGAAAAGATCATTAAATTAAAGTTCATATATACTTTTCCTTCTGTCCTACAATCTTTCATCATTAAAACCTTTGGTACTTAGGAATTCTCTTTTTTCTAATCAATCCTAATTCATTCCTTTTGCTCATCATGATCATTAGGTTTTGTGGTTCTAGAAAATAATTGGCACTAGGTCTAGAAACTATAAACCATTTTTCAAAAGTCTCTTTTGATTCTCTCTCTAGATTTCTCTTAACTATTTCTTTGATTTTTGTAATATTTTTCTTTCCGATCTTTCTAAATTAATATTTTTCTTTCCGATCCTTCTAAATCCGTTTTCCTTCCCTTTTTCGCCTTCTCTTGTGGCTAGACTCTATTTATAGAGGGATCCAAGCTCTTTTGAGTTTGATATTGAATGAAAGAAATTTACTTCGTTTGTCAAAATTAAAATAATATCTTAACCATATTTAGTTAGACTTAAATCTCTTTTTAATTTAAACTCTTAAAAGAAAACTCAATCAAATATTCAACGCTTTCCGCTGTGGCAGTGAGATGCTCCCATGTGTAACCAATCTCAGTCAATGCTTTTTAGGTGTTTATTTAAATAAATAGATTATCACTTCAAGAGATAATCACTTAGGATTTACAATAAGTACTTAAATGGTTGTTATTGTTGGCTATGGGATAGGCTTGTTATCCTATTAGTTAAGATTGTTAGTCGTTCCATGTTAAACTCTATTTATAGGGTTAACATCCATAAATAAAATAAAATAAAATAAACAGAGAATTTATCACTGTCAACTGTGTTGACTATTAGGAGTTTCAGGGAAGCTCGAAGTTCCCTATCATAGGAGGTTTAGGACACCTCGAAGAGTCCTACTATAGTCAAGATAGGTTGTTTGTGGAAGAACGACCCCGATGCACTTCCGATCCACAAGCTCGTAACCCGTTCTCAATCTAAGATACGTAACATCTCACTTTCTTAGAGTGATGTTGAGAGATTTGATCAATGGTCGGCAACCTCGGCAAAGTGCTCAAATGATTTGGGGGGGGTTCCTAGACCAACCATTGCCAAATCTCTTAACAAGACCCTAAGAACTTTTTTTTTGGGTTTTTTTTTTGCTTTTTTCACTTTCTTCTTAGAAAGTTATAGATCATTTTTTTTTTCTTAATTTCTGCCTCTTCATGACTACATAGGAGTTGCAAAAGTGTTACTTGCGTCGATTATTGCTTGGACAGTCAAGCAGTAATCAGTGCAAGTAATACCTTTGCAATTCCTCGTCTCTGCATGGTTTACCAATATATAAGTATTTTTGCATTTTCAAGAACTTTTTATGTGCCATCCATATTCTGCCAAACCCTCTTTACTTTCTCTTGCAACTTTCAATGACTTTTTTTTTTTTCAGAAACCTTGTTTTAATATTTTTTTTGTTTTTTAAATATTTACATATGGCCCGCAGATGGCCCATTGGCCCGCGGGTCATAGCCCATCACGACACAGCCCACTTCTGTTGTGTCGTGCTGGGTATATTGATAAATGGACTAGGCATGGCACCGACCATCCACGACGGGCCGAGCACCTGATAAGCACCCCTAAGAAAAGGTACTGGTCTTATCCTGCTGGTAATTACTGCAAGCATAATATAACTGAATGATTTGACACACTCATTTATGGCAGGTAATTTCCAAATTGTAAATGATTTAAATCAAAAAAAAAAACACTAACCAACATTAAGCTGTCTATGTGTCGAATCATGACCCATTTATCACCCGTTTCCAATTAAATAATTCGATTTAATCGGATTTTTTACCGTTTATATATCCGTTGGGTTGGATTCATATCTGAAAATCCGATCCCTTTTTAATAGAATTCGGATTCGGATGAGGGTCACATCCACCCGATTAAGATCCAAGTTTGATTAAATTATACATATGTTTGTAATTTTCTTAGATTTCTAAGGATGCTTAAGTAATTTTAATATTCTTCTTCTAAAATAATATATCATCTTAAATATGAATCTAAGATATAGCTTTTAAGATTATTTGAAGTATTCTTTAATATAATTATAGTAAACAAAGCATATTTAATTAGATTTTTCAGATTTAAACATTTAATCACGTTCGATATTTAATCGGATTCGGATATTTTATAACTTTTCAGATCGATCTGAATCCTACCCTGACCGTGAGATGCTACCATGTGAAGCATCTCACGGTCACTGTTTTTTCAGGTGAGCCCCACTCATCACATTTTTAGAAATGAAAAAACAGTGGCCGTAATGTGGCAACATCTCACGGCCATGAGAGTCTGCAAATGCATTGCTGACGATTTCATCTCGAATCCTACCTGTTTACACCCTATCCGACATGTTTCACACGCAGCATCTCACCCGCCGCAGCAAAAAGGCATTGCATATGCTTGCAAAAGATTTAAAGTCGGAAAGACTTACCACCCTCGTCACCTTCCTGTATCTTGTCCAACCGCGCCGGCACCGTCCCAGTAGAAGGTTCCGCTGTCGGTTGGAGCGAATCAACTGGGTCGACCGTAATGTTAACACAACTTTCGCCTGCAGAAGGCCGCACAGTTAAGTGTCGGGTTCCCACCGACGGAGGACGCGGAGAGGGTTGTTTCGAAAAGAGGGTTCCGGCAGAAGGAAATCGTTGAAGAAGCTGTAACGACCGATGACGTAGTGCTGGCCATTCAGAAGCCTTTCTAGGCTGACCTTCCCTTCCGTTGCTACCCAAATGCTCTGTACCCTCTTTGACGACACTGTTCTCAGGCGTAAATCTCTTCGTGACCGCTACTTCTTCCACTGCATCCATTTGTCGCTCTAATATCCTCTTTCTTTCTCTAAAAGCTCAATGCAAGAAAATTCCTAGAAATGAAATGTAAAAAGAAAAAAAAATAGAAATCACAAATTTCAGAGAGCCACAAATTCAGGGGTGAATATGCAATGGGCATTTGCATTTACCAAAAAAAATCTTGGATGCCAAAGGTCATGGAGAATCATGCCAAGAAAAAAATAAAACGATAGTTATTGATTTTAGCTTAATAAACCAGTCCAGAAATTGAATTAATTACAACTTCTAATAAAACATAGATTTCTCACATGTAAGCAAATGAATTACAACTAGTGGAGGCAGTATCTTTTTTGGTAATCGAAAGAAGTTGTTACTTTGAAAAAGAATTCCCCTCATCATCCTATATGAAAGCGCCCAAAATAGAGAAAATCCTGATAAGTTCAGGAAAAGTGCCAAACTGAATCTCCTGGTATATAATTTTCTTGATTTAAGAAAGTAACCTTTCCATTTTGTCACACAGATTGAGTTCTTTAAAACATCAGTAGTCAATCTCTTAAATTGAATATTTCTTTCCATGCATCTCTTGAAGTTTACCTATAGTACTAGCGGAAACAATGGACGTGTTGAAATGTAAAAGAAAAATGTCATTATTTATTATTATTTTTTAGATATCGTGACTATCTATAAACAAAGCACAGATTAAAATAAATAAATTATAATTCCGTAGAAAAGAATAAAAAATAATTTTACTATATTTCTGAAAACTAAATATAATTATATATAGCTTAAGAGTGCGAAGAAAATAATTCTCTATTCATAAAAAATTTAAAATACCTATCTATTTTTAAAGATATTTAATTAATTTCTACATCATAATTATCTCTTTACATAATCCTGATATATTGCATCGATATGCAGGAACTTTATTTATTATAAGAAACAAAATGGATGAAGAGATAATCACAATATAAGAATTTTATTTATAGTGGGAACGAATGGGATAAAATTTTATTGGAGTTGGAAGCTAATAGGGTTCAAAATTGATATAATTGAATAAAAAGAATGTAAGATTAAATTAGTTTCAAACTAGATAGGAAAGAATGTAATATTGAATCAAAATATTAATCCTGCATCTATACTATCTATAAAAAGAAGGGGGGAATATTCCCTCTAGATTCTGGCCCCCCTTCTCGTTTTCCAAGTATGACCCTTTCCAAACAAAACAACCCCCCACTATTGTAATTACCTTTTATCAAAGTGGGCCCACGTTTTCTACGCTCATAGCGCATGTAGCCCCCTAGTATAGAGAAAGAGAAGGGGTTTTCAATGGGGGTTTCATTCTCCTCTTCTTTCCTCCGTCTATTATCGTGATGCTTTTGGATTTTCGGAGAAATCCCATCGACTCTAACCATTGCAAGTGGATGAGCCCCGAGTTCGTGTGCTTTCATATAGCTATGTAAAAATTAAGGAGAACTTTTAATTTCATAATGCTAATTAACAATAGAATTTCAAGATATATGCATTGAAAATCATAAGATTTTTAATTCATATACATTGCAATTCTCATGTATATATATTTTGAATTCTTGCTATCCAAACGTACTCTTAGAATATTCCCTAATAACAGTAAAGATGAATTTAGTGAGCATTCTAGTGAAAAATCATCCTTTGGCTATCCACCCAGGAAGAGAGCAATTGAGTTTTAAAATAGCCAAAAGAAAGAAGCCATCTACCATACGGTCATAGAATAAATTTAGTAGTAAAGCAAATTGCAAATAGGCATCATAAACAATGATTTTCAGAACCAATGATTTTAATTGAATAATATAAAAATTGATGATGGTGATGGTGATGGTGATGGTGTTGGGTCAGTGAAGTATGACCTTACTGACTATTTGCCTCAATGGAAGACTTTTTGGCTCAATAGGTATGGCCTCAATAATTGATGGCCTCAAAGGGAGACTTTGTCTCCTCGGCTCCTCTATTGTTAAGGGCTTTTTGCCCTTCTGTTTGAAATTGGTGAAGAACATCAGTGGATAGAGAGAGCTCTCAGAGAGGAATCCCTCCTCCCTCTGTTTTGTAATTGTCTGTATTTTCTCCACTATAATTGAATCTCCGATCCCATGGACGTAGGTATTGCTGAACCACGTAAATATCTTTCTCAAGTGTGTGTGAGTGTGCTAATTCGATTTCTGGGCACAACAGATGGTGATAATGATGATTAAAATAGTAAAAAGGATTGGATTGGACTGAATTTTGAGAATTACCTGAAGAAGGAAAGCAATGGATATGAGCAGCAGGGGACCTCAAAGTTATAGTTGAGGAGTCTGATACCGCCGTGAAATTGGTGTAGGAAGAGGATAATGCGGGATGGATAGCATATAGCATTATAATGATGTTTAGGAGAACGACGATACAAGAACCTTACTCTATATATATAAGAGTAGTCAATATCATAGAGCCTTATCATATTGCTAGCCAGCTTAGTGGGAGATTAATTTTGAGAATATGTATTGACCTCGTCTATTTTTAACGTGACTTTAATATATCAACTTGAAGCTTGCTGACTTAGGAAAATATATGGATTGGAGAATCGCGAGTGACACACACCTTATTTATGCACCTTATTTGTACTAGCACGGCAAAGGTGCAGTAAGAGAAGCACTGGGAGGGAACAGTTCTGCAAGTACTACCACGGAAGTGATGGCCCAATGGTCATGTCAATTACTCCCATATGTCTACTCCCATATGTCTGGATGCGAAGGTCCAAGCTAGGATCCAATCCCCCTGTATGCAGAGGTTAACCTAAGAACGTACTGAAATCAATTCTACCTATATTGACCGTTGCACTTTCACAGTGTTATGGTGACGGTTCATTCTCCCAAGTCCCAACTAAGGTAGAGATGATTGGTAGCTTTGGCCGAATCTGAACATTTTACACCAGGAGAAAGCCACTATGGTCATGCCTGAGATTGGCAACGCTAGTAGTCTCCTTCCTTTTCCTATAGAAAGAAAGAGAAAAAAAAAACAAAAATGGAACAAGGTTTTGCAACTGACAAATTTTGAATAAATTCAGAATGGTATGACTATTATACCCCTTTATTAATAAAGTTGAATAATGAATTCTAAAGGCATTTTGGAAAAGTCAAACACAATACAGAGGGTATAAGCGCCGGTTCATTAATTTTGTCACCGTCTTGACCCAACAACTCCTAGTTTTCATTATTTTTTTACTCGTTTTCATTTACTCTTAACGTGTATTAATTATTAATATATACCTAAGGATTGTCGGTGCTATGACCGCTTTTGGAAGTCAATGTATTATTATTTCAACCATCCATAATGGGTTTAAGCGTATAAATTGGTTTTTATGTTGTGCACTCTCCTATATGGATACTTAAAGTGGCATAATGCCACGTGGACAATATTTGTTTTGGTTTCCCTATTAAACTGGGAAGTGGGTTAAAGATAATTATCCTAATGTGGTTAAATGGTTTATATCCTAATAAAGTCTAATCCTATTGGTGAAGGGATAGACAGATTAGGAATTCAAGTTATGATGGAATAAGTCTTGATTTAGTATAAATAAAAGCCTAAATCCCATCAATCAAAACTTCTTGTCTGTTTCCCTATTTTCTCTTTCCGTGGACATTGGGGTCTTTGTAATGTGGGAGTACATGCTTTGGGTCTAGAAGGTTTCCGCAGATTTGCTTCATCAAACAACACTTAGGGGGCGTTTGGTGGGCATTATAGAATCTTGATTCTTGAAGAATCCGATTCTATAATATAAAAGCTGTGTTTGGTTGGGATTTTAAGACCGGATTTTACTATCCGATTGTATAATCAAGCTCATAATCAGTATCTACTTTTTTGGTGATTATAGGGATTATAGACATTGGTGCTTAAATTTTTAAAATCTGTGATTCTAGAGATTATGTATAACATATTATATACACATACTATATATACATATTATAATATTAAATACTAATATTATATTAGTAATATTAAATACTAATATTATAATTAAACTAATATAATATTATATTTAATATTGATTTATTAATATTAATATTAATATTAATATAAAATAATATTATACTATATAATAATAATATATCATATATTAATAATATTATATTATAATATTAATCATATTATAATTATATAATTATATTAATATAATATTAAATATTAATAGTATAATAAATAATAATTAAAATTTTATATTGTAATAACTTTATTATAATAATATAATAAACATAAATTTATGTTTATTATAATAAACATGTGATTATATTATAATATTATATTATTATTATAATATATTATTATATTATATATAATAAAAATAAATTTATGATATAATAAACATAAATTATATTTTTATAATATGATTTGTATTTTAATATATATTGTATTATAATATAATATTATATTATAGAGTATAATATTTTTATAATTATTATATATATTATATAATATTATAATAGTATTATATAATGTTATAATAATATTATTATAATACAAATAATATAATACTGTTGTTATATTATATATAATATTATTATAAAAATATATATAAATTTAAAATAAGACTTTAATTTTTCTGTATACATTAAATAATTTTTTTAATCAATTTTTAATTCAAAAACTTCAAATTTAATCTCAATAATCAATTTCAACCAAACAAGATTCTAGATTCTAGTTTAAAACCTGAGTTCATAATCCTGCTTATCCAAACAGGAATTTCAGATTCTAAAATTGAGGAAATATAATCTGGAATATAGAATCTAGGTTTATAATTAGAATTTAGATTCTATAATGCCCACCAAACGCCACCTTAATCCTAATGGCCAGAGATATGTACATTTGATTTAAATTACTTACATTTTAGTGATGCTTTTTTTTACATAATTTTGATTCAATCACCAAATTCTTGGTAATTGAAACATAGTTGTAAGAAAAAAAATTGTTTTTGTTATCATGTTTTAAAGTGGTTAATAAGTGTTTTGAGAACATTTTTAGAAGTCTTATGTGAACCGTAAAATAACACTCATTTTCAAATATTTTTAAAAAGTATCTATAATTCCAATTACCAACCCCACCATAATTCCACAACCAGTATGTATTGAGCCCAACGTTGCACAAGTGGTGTATGTCTGTGTGGTACTGAACAAAATCATTTGCAATTCTTGACTAATATTTTTCTAAGTACACCCTACACAAAATATTACTTAAAAAGTGAAAAACACTAGCGATAGGATGTTCCACGTCAAATCATAATATTCAAAGCAAGAATTGCTGACGATTTCATCCCCGTGCGTATGGACAAAGCCATATATCCCAAGATGATGATATGAGAGCTAAACCAACCAAATCCTGGTCAAACGATAGTGCTGACGGGCGTACTCGCAAATGCCGGCGATCAATGCTCACCGATCATGTTAAGTGAGGCATTAACGGCGCGTTTTCGGGTGACAGCTATTTTTCTCGCGTTTCAGAGCTTAGAAGATAATATGATGTGAATCCTAATATTTAATCCACGAAGGTCAGTTGGTGACTGGTTCCACACGTTGGTTGAGTGCGCAGACTCAGAATTAGTCGCCTCCAAGTCTACCTCGTCTCCGCACACCAAGTGGGGAAGCTTGTAGAAAACAACTGTAGCACAAAGACAGCCATGGTTTCCAATCGATTTTCATAGTGCTACTTTGTCGGTGTAAAAATGGTAGAATTTGAAAATCTACTAGTGGGTGTCACGTACTATAGTTATATACACATAAGTTGTAGCTAGGTTGTGATTAGTTACTAGTTAAAAAAGAAAAGAAGGAAAGTTATCAATTTTGAGTTAAATTAGTTAAAACAAAACGGATAACAAATGAGTAGTTATTAAGACCGGCAAGTTATGTGAGAAAGTATTTAATAGTAGGAACTTGCATATCTTTAGATATTTGTAATGCGTCTATTCTCTGAGAATTGAATGTTAGGGGGCTAGAATCATTTGCCTTTATGTATCTTGTATGGACTAGGGGAGGCAACAAAGTGGCTTAGAACATTGCTTATCTCTTTGGGGATTTGTGCCGTTTTGGGTGTGTATGTAACTATTTTTCCTATAAGTCGTTGTCCCAACGAATTCACCAACAATTTTCTACAAGTCTTTCCTATCCCTGTAAAATAAATATTCTTGCAACCCCTTCTTCTTCTTTTTTACTTTCTTGCTTTATTATTTCCTAATTTTATTTCTGGGCAAAAAAGGCATACGTCTGTGCTTTGTCTTCCCTACCCCCGAGGCGCAAAACAACTTAAAGAGAGTGACATTGTCTATACCTCATCCCTATTATACTATTCTTAAATTCTGGTTAGTCAACTTTGTCTATTTGGAGTGAATTAAGATACTATTTACTACATTATCATGTATGGTTATTCCAACAATTTTATAACATTTCTCATAATATGTGGAAAACCTCTTTGTAACTATTGTATACCTGGACTTATTGGTTAGAATCAAGGATTGCCTTTTTGGTGCTGCCTGGTGTGCGGCCAGGGGCACAAAATGAAAAGCCGGTGGCATGCTGGTGAAATCTCAACGAAATGGGGAACAAAAGGAAAAATGGAGAAATTGGCGGCACGTTGGCGGCACACTAGCAAAAACTTGGAAAAAGCACAAAAATAGCCTAATAAGGGGGAAAACATATTATAAATGATTGTATACAATTTATATATAAACATAGGAAGAATAAAGAAGCATAGGTCTCCAATTTATGAACAAATACAAACACAACTATTAAATAGTAAGTATTAACCACACTACAAAGTGAAACAAAGTCATACAAAATGCAAAATACAAGAGTACAATTACAAACTATAAAGTTATAAAAATTGCAAAGTATAAACAAAGTACACAGTGAAAGATGGATTGGAGCCAATGGACACTAGATAGTATCACTATCAAATATCAATAAGAGGTGGAATGTCTAGGAGGCTGGAAATGCTGCTGTCATCTCTCAAGCATATGAATATATCGCCTCCACGACATACGCACTGTGTACTGACCTTTATAATGATGCACTACATCCTCATACTGATCCTAATCTAAATATACAACAAAGCCCACAGGAGGACAATCGTCATAACACTCTTTCATATTAAGAATACTCTCATCCTCATCCTCCTCCTTAGGATATGCTATTACTGGTGGTGGAGGTGGAGGATAGTAACCATATGGATATGGGATTGGCCAGTGTGAAACCCCGGATTTCTGTACCATTGATACACCTTAATTAGTGAACCTATTGTGCAGGTGAGGTTGGTGAAGCCCAAGCTTGAAGCCAGCAAAGTGGCTAAGCCTAAGGCTGTCAGTAGCCTATGAAAAAGAGCAACCTCTAGTTAATGAATGAGATTTATGATTGTGTGGAAAAAATGGCTAAGTGTTGGTATTGTGTAATATAGGAGGAGAGAATGGCAAACTTCTAATTTTTGTGTTGTGGAAGTTGCTTAAGTGGGGAAAAACACAAGGAAACCCCATATGACCAAACCCTTTTCCCCAATCCCTTTTTCTCTTCTTCACTCTCCTTCTCTTCTCCCACTCTTATCTCTTCTTCATCTTCTTCTTGTTCTTCTCCCCATCTCATTCCATTCATCTTGAACCCACTTGAAGAAACCTTGCAAGAGGAAAGGAAGAAGAAACCCGAAGTTGGAAATATTCGTTTGGATTTTTCTTGGGGATTTGTGAAGAAATCTCCAAAGAGCCAAGAGGTGCTGATTCGTGGGTTGCAAAGGAAGCAAGAAGAATTGCTTGAGTGATTGCAAGAGGCAAGCAACACCACCTTTACCTATATTTAAATTTTCGGCCATTTTCCTAGGTAAATGTGGAAGTTAGGTTTGGGGATGTGAAAACGAGTATTAAGGCAAATAAGAAGGATTTCTTTGAGGGGTTTTATAGGGAGTAGATAACTGCACATGTTAGGAGCAATTTAGAGTCCAAAAACACCAAAAATGAGTGAGATTTGAGAAAACTTAGAAATCCCAAAAGTTCGGATTTCACGAACTGTTGAGAAACCCAGTCGCCTGATATATTACTCGAGCACGATATCGGGTGGTCTTTTTGGTAAAGACTTGAGGCATGGCTGCTTGAGCGACTGTTCGAGCGACCAACCTGAAACAGAGAACCCGAGAGCTATTTTCCAGCCGCTCTGTAGACACCCCAAAATTGCACGATTTTTTATAAATCTTGAAGGAGAGAAACATTTTATTAGAATTTTCAATTCTTAACATTGGGTTTGAGATCCTTAACCCATTTGAATCCAAAACCACAAAGGAAAAGACCCAAATCCATTCTTTTATGCAAAGTCAAACTTTTCCGGTAGAGTTTCGTTAACTTTTGATCCCAAAAAATGAAATATTTTTCAAGGCAAGATTTCAAGATAATTTTTCTGGTAATTAGGTTTTTAGCAATATTATTGCATAAATGAATTTTTGGAGCCTTTAAATCTTGACAAATACCTTGGTATTGACATGTTGAATATTTTTACCTGTGAGACATGGAAAAATCACCAAGTGACTTCCTAAATCATCACACGGGCTCAACAAAATGGGAGGAGTCACCACCATTCAATTTTAGGTGTGAATGGACACCAAAAGATTAAATCAAATGAAAAAGCAAACTTAGAGTAAAAATAACTCTAAAAATAAAAATAAACCAGGGACGGGTAAGGGGATTAGATTATGAATAGGGGAAGGTGTTAGGCACCCCTATTCATCCACCCAAGGTGGTTGGCAATTGTTGTTCATGCTAAAGAAAAAGAATGAAAGCTTGCTAATTAAAACAAAAAGACTTGAAAAGGATCAAACACATGTATGATCTTTCCACTTGAATAATCCAATAAATTCTGGACATTCTATGTGGATACATAACCTCTAAGACATTCCCAATTAATGAAAATCAAAGTGAAATTTGAATATAAGCAAGTTGAGGCAAATCCGGAAAATTCAGTAAAAGTGGAGCCTTTTGACCATAAATCATTCAAATCAAATTCAAATTGAATGAAACCAAGTCCATTTGAAATATTATGACAAATAGAAGACCCATGGAAGTTTTCAAGTAAATCCGGTTAAAATCATAAGAGTTATGCTCATTTGAAATCTGCTGTTGTAAATTAATAAAATTAACAAGTGAGCAACTTTGGAAATCTATATATGGAGGTTGGCTCCATATAAATCCTTGGAAATTGGCATAATGAAGTATGTAGTGCCATCTTTCGAATGAAACTAGCCCCATACAAAAATTCATCCGGATGTGTTTTGGGTGATCTCCCGAACAGGCCAAGAAGATCACAGATTAGCCCAGAATTGTGCTATTGAGCAGTTCTGAGTAAATCATTCACCCAAGACACAAATGAAAGCAAAAAAATCTGAACCCAATTGGATTTGAAAGTTGACTCAAAAATTAAAAACAGAAACCAAAATCACTCAAATCGGACTTAAAACGAGCAGATGGTGCTCAGTAAAAGTAACAGGTTCAGTAATCTGGCCTAAACTGACCTGTCCACTTTGGCTGAATGGTATCAAAAAACCACTTCATAAAAATTGATGAAATTTTACAGACACATACTAGACAGCCTCACCTTTCACATGTCTTTGGAATCACTCCAAAATTCATTCGGATGATGAAGTTATGAGTGTCTGAAATTAGGGTACAGATGCTGTCCAGTCTTGACATTTAAAAATAAAATCAACCCAAAACAGTGATCAAGTGTGTGTAATCTGCACAATATGAATGTAAAATCCTCCAGAAAAATGTAGGGCACGAATTTGGCTCAAAACTCTCATGGATTTGAGAGAAAATACCAAAATCCCCAAAATTGAGCCAGAATGCCCGAAACTGAAAGACTAGACCATGAGGTCTTCTCTACTCAAAGAAAAACTTGCTTGTAATCCTTGAGAATCATTAGGAAATGTCCTGAAAAGATTTAGGGCAAGGATTCGGTTCATAAATCTCATTGATTAAGAGAATGAACCAAATATACCCATTTTTGAGACAAAAATCCCGATTTGAGAGATTAGGCTATGAAAAGCCTCCTCTCAAAGGGGGATTAATTGGAATCCATTAAAGGTTCATAAAAAGCTTGATTTAAGGCCATTTGTCTCAAATCTATCACAATGAACATGATAGATCTAAAAAATGAGCCTATTCCATAAAAAACAAGTGTATGTGTGCATGTGTAAAAACCATATTTTTTCGGAGGGAATGGAGATCCAATGCCATAAAGAGCATGGATTTTAGGTATTCTCTCTAGAAAACGAAATCAAATTCATAAAAATAATCAAACACATGAATCACAACATATACATTCAAGTTTGCATTAATCAAATGAGGGTTCTAAGAAACTAGGGTTCCATTCCCATTCTCGTTTCCCTTAGTTCTCTCTTCACCTTTTTTAAGGCTAGAAATAATCTTGGGGTACTTTGAGTAGGGAATGGGGTTTCACACAAACAAAAGGACATTCAAGAGGGTTCTATGACTAGGGTCAATTCCCATTCTCGTTTCCCCTAGATCTCTCTTCACGTTTTACGGCTAGAGAGAGTCTCGAGGTACTTTGAGTAGGGAAAGGGGCTTCAAGCACAAACAATATGCCATTATTCTACAGAAAGGTAGAAGAAGAGAGCTAACCCTAGAAATTAAAAACAGAAAATTAAATGAGGGTTAGGGCTTACCTGGGTTTTGGAAGTAATGCGGCAGCAGTTCCCTTCTTCACTTGGAGCTCTTCAATCTCCAATTCTTTGCCATTTGCTTGAGGAGAGGCCTCAATTTATAGGCAAAGATTAGGGTAAAGGGGGATCCCAATGGTAGACATAAGCAAATGTGTAAGCACCTCATTTTTGCGCTCCCAGAAAAGCCAGAAATGCAAAACCCGGCTAAAAAGTCAAACCCTGAGGGGTCAAAATTTGACCTTTTGATCAAATGAAAATTGGCCACCTAGCTTTATCTCAATGGATAGAGAATCACGACACGAGTCCAATGCAACTGAGTTTGCTGAAATCGGAGTCCGGATAAAGGTTCTGTGGGCCGGTCAAACTTGAGGGTGAGCCGAAAGTTGACTTTTTTCAAACCCCGTGTCAGGTGCTTAGCCCTATGTCATTGGATAGAGGGCTCTGATATGAGTCCAACGCAACTAAGTTTGCTCAAATCGGAGTTCAGATGAAGGAGATATGAGCTGTCGAAGTTTCCGAGCAGCAAAACCAGAAACTGCACACGTGGCAAAGAAACTGCACACGTGGCAGCCAACGCAGCAAAATATCTCAGGGACTAAATCTTAAATATCCAAAAATTGTCAAATATCTCAGGGACTAAACCAAAATTCACAGGGGCAATCCGTAGATATCCAAAAGTGTCAAATCAGTCAGATCGGTCAAGTCGAGGGGCAAATCCGTAATTTTTTTGATTTGTATCCGACAAATATATGTCGGATACACATGCCTCAGTGTATAACCGACACTATTCATCGGATACAATGAGATTAGCCCGCGAGATTCGCGCCGATTCCCCGACAAATTCGCGGCGGCATTTAATTTTCCAATCATTATGTTTT